>CM065298.1:35658012-36934679 GCA_032871835.1 Dipteronia dyeriana
GAGATATATGACATACTTGTTATAGCTCAAGTGGGAGATTGTTAGGATTATACACAATAGAAGAGTGTAATAATGTATTTGACAATATTTTCATATTAAAAAAGTGATTTCTAGTTTAACAAATCTTATAGCATTTATAGTTTAATTATTATAACTGTCAAAAGTAAATAATCATAAGTTTAAAAGACTATGAGAAAAGAAAAATTGTTCATACATCTGGACATGTATGAGGTAGACGCAATTCTTTAGTTAGTCTTGAACAATAATCACAACTTAAGATAAAGGTTGGGTGCCTTTACCTTGTTTAAGTTGTAGATTCTTTTTGTTAGCATTTGAGTGGGATCAAATGTGTTATGATGAGTCTAAAATCATCAAAGTTTGGTATCTTTAGGCAAAAGAATCTAGTGCACTAGGTGCATTGAAAAGGATCACAGTGAAACACTTTATCCAGAATCGTCAATGGATAAAAGTTTTCACTTGAGGATAATCAGAGAGTCTATCTCAATCCTGAGATAAATGATGGACTTATGGTTACAAGTGTTATCATTTGAGCTATCAATGAGTATGATTATATAGCACAGTCTATCCTTGATAGTTTGGTGGTATACATTTATTAATCGATAGAGGACTTCATTTATAGATATAGACATCGTGACTCCATTTATTGAATGTGAGTAGAATATCAACTTATGGATATTTTGAGGTATTGGATATTAAATCTTAATGTTAAGTTTTCAATAATGTCTACTGAAATATGGTTTTTGGACAAGTCTAAATATCCAAGTTCAAAATGCGGTCATATGAGTAAATATGGTAACTAGAAGAGCTATAGGCGGTTTTTGAGGAACATTAACTTATTCTATCTTTATTTAAGAGTTCAATTTTAGTTCTTTAATGGATTGAACTAAAATTAATAGATTGAACCTAAGTGAATAATTTGTTGATTGTGATTAGGTTATGTATATTGAAGCTTAAATTTAGATAGCCTACCAATATCCATAATCCACACGAACTTGCATGGATCACTTGATATATTCTACCAGACCAATTTCTGGGTCTATCTAAAATTGTTTTTAATTTCAAAATCTAAAAGTTTTGGACAGGTGCGGTCTTGTGTGATCAAAACACTTGGTAACTCTTCAGGTACCAAGGATGTAGTAATCCTTGGGCGGCCCTAATGGGGTGCGATTAGCATTCCATTAATACATTAAGAATATAATTTGCCCATTTTATTTAAATAAGATGTTTAAATTATATTGATTTAATAATTTAAGACATGTGGATTTGTTTATTTTTTTGTAAGAATAGGTCTAGTTCACATGCGAACTTTTTATTAAAGTCCAATGGATTTAATAAAATGGAAAATCAATATATTGTCCATAAATATATGCTTGCATCTAGGTCATGTGAAAAGAGCACGAGACCTTTTATTTATGTGTTAATTAATCAAGGGTTAAGGTCCATTCTTTTAATGATTTTTTTTTTAAATATACCAATCGAATATTTTCGCTTCCGCCGCGCGTTTTCTCCTACGGGAAAGAGAGTAGCCAAAAGATAAAATTGCCACCAAGCCTCCTCCCATCCCTGTGATGTTGCGTGGGCATCATGGGGGTAGAAGGAGGTCATTCTCAAGATGGCCACGTGCCATCTCGGGGAGGAGTGGCTTGGTGGCCTTTGGCCACTCACTTCCTCCCTTGTACATCTTCGCGTTCTTTGACAGTTCTTCAGCCTCCGAACTCAGAATTCAATTCTGTTTCAGACTATAAAATGAGACTCTCTCATGCATATGGATGACTATGAAACTTTGACCAAAAATTATGAATTCGACTTGAAACATGAAGACGAAGCCAATGCATGTAAAGTGACCGTAAGTTTCGTAACTCTTAACTTGGAACTCAAAATCAAATGTATGAGTAACCAAAATATTTTGAACTCAATTAGGAATAATATAAGCTCAAATTTAAGTCCAAGGTCCATGTTATACAAACATGAAAACATAAAAACACATATCACACAAAAATATTATTTCATAGACATAGTCCAAATACATGTAATTTCTAAAAACTTGTCAATTTAGCACAAATGCATGAGCATTCAATATTAGGTGTGTGAATGTGTTATACAAAATGAACACAACAATGCAATGACACATATGGATGCAATGTATGTGTTTGCCTAAGCCTTGTATGAGAAATGAGGTCATAATATACCTTTATAGAGCAATGATGCACATTTATCCTCGAAGATTTGATCTTGCTTGATAAGTTGCCACATCTTCTTTGAAGCATGAATCATCATCAATCTAAGAAAACTAATCAATACAAATGAAACATTATTTTGATATGGAATTAATGCCAACACAACTCCAAAAACCTAACATTAACGATGAGGCACTTCTACTTCCTATGGAAACATTTTGTGACAAACGATTGGTGTTTATCTCGTACAAGGAAAGGGGGAAGGTTAGTGACACCGGTATGCTTTTTGGTGAGCATCATGTGCCATGTGTTGTTTCAAGCAAAATTTGTCTACCGGAATGGGCTATGTAATTTCAAGAGGGGCTTATGAACAAGATTGGGGAGTTTGATGCTAAAGTGATGGAACTAGGTGCAAAAGTGATACAACAAGAAGAAAAGATCAAGTATCTATAAGAAAAGATTGCCTCTAGCAATTCATCCACTACAAAGGATTATATGAGATCAACAACAAGATGAACTTTCTTTGATAATGCTTGATCTTGCAGTGTTTTTTTTTCTTAACCTTTTCGCTTCATATCATGTCAAAAAGAGGGAGAAAAACAATGATACTAAAATCTATGCTTTCTTAATCTTAGTGTTGTTATTTGGTATCTTGAATTCTTGTTTTGTAATATTCGGATGATAATATTTTGTTGATTGATAGTATGCATGTATTTAGGGGGAGACATGTATCCATTTGGACTTTGTTGACATGTATCTAAATAACTTGCCATATATGTATGTTTCTATTGTATATACTTTGTGTTTCAAGATTATTTTAGGTGGTGACAAGAGAAGACACTACATGGAAGAGTTCAAGACTTGATAAAGATTACTCCAAGGGATGTAACTCATTGAAATATGAGGGTGAGATTTTGTGACAAATCTTCATTTTGTAAGTTTTAGTATTTGTATAGGTGTTATGACAAAAAATTTGCAAAAGGGGGAGGGTTTTTGAGTTAAGTGTTGGCATAGTTTTGCATCAAAATGACTTTTCCTTTATATTGATTAGTTTGTCTAGGATTTACGATGTTGGGGCTTTTACCCTAAAGCTTGTAATTTATAAATGTGAATTGAACATAAATAAAAGAAGTAGTTTATTCATTCAAATTGTCTCATACCTTTATATAACAAGTGTACTTAACATCCAAGATTGCCGCATATAATTTCAAATTGAGTATATGAATATCATATATCGATGGATTCAGATTGAAACGAGCAATTTAAAGAGTCTGTAAATAGCAAATAAAACTGGGTACTTTATTTATGGTTAATCTACAACTGTGGTCCACTCCGTAATGTACAATGATTTTATTGTGGATCATTCATATAGTGATATGAGAATGGAGGTACCTTGTATGATGTGATCATTTAGGATTGAGCCACGATCTGTATGAATCTTTCACTAAGATTTGTTTCATGATGAGATTCATATATATCGACTAATGATGGCTATATGTTGGTGATCTTAATCTTGAGTGTCTTATTGACTCCTTCGGGTTAGATTAATGTTTTTGATATACCGTGGGTGAGGTCGGAGTTGCATTTCCGACCAATATGATATGTATGTTGGGATCACGGTTTGGCTTACGGCTAGAAAGGTTTGCACACAATACTAAAATCCATTACTTCTTACGAGAAGTAGACGATAGTTCCCGTAAGGGTTGATTCGGGGTTTGAACAATATGATTGCTCTCCTAATTCCGTAAGGAATGTAGGATTTATTTTTCATTAAAGAATCAATGGTACTTAATATAAAGATATAATTAGAGGGGTATAATAGATATTATGACCCAACTCTAATTATAAATTACTTGTGGAGGATCATACCATATGTAATAGCTATATCGATGGATACCGAAAGTTATTGGTTTGTGTGAAAAACATCTACAGTTGAGATAGTGCATCTTCGAGTTTATAGTTGAATAACACCGAAGAATGATCATGAAATATTAATTAAAGGGTTTAATTAATTATTTCTATAGATTATTGGAGCTCAAAATACTATGGGTTCATTAGGTCCCTTTGCTAGACCGAATGATTAAGGTAACAAGGGTCACGGTTGATTAATTGGATTATCCAATCAATTGTGTTACAAAAGTGACACGTGTTTATGTGGGAATTAATTGAATAATGATATTATTTAGTTAATGAATATTAGTGATTAAATTGATGAAATAACAAGAATATTTAATTATAGGATTAATCATTAGTTGGAGGGTTTTGATTGATATTTATGTTTGAATAAAGATAAGATAAGTTGATTATTTTATTTTTAATTAAATATCAAGTTTGAAGTTTAAATTCAAAGTTATTATTTTTTTATAGATCTTAGATATTTTAAAGAATTAATTAATTAATGTTATCGGTTAAAAGATAAATATATGAGATATATTAGTGTTAAAAAGACTGATTAACATGTAAAAAAAAACACATAAAAGAGAGCACATATCAACATGCAGATTTTGCAATTGCATGTGTGTGCAATTCTGTATGTGAGACAAAAAGAAAAAACAGCAGAGGTGTACGGTTAGGTTAAAAAGAAAAAAATATATATTGTTTTTGTCTTTTGATTCTTCGTGGTCGTATTGCATACATAGAAAATAAGTGCTATTTTCTTAAGTTTCTTTTACCTTCATTCAAGCTATTGAATATCATGAAGCGCCCACACGTCGTTACCATTCCCGAGAGATAGCGAGAAAAATCCTATGGGCTCAAATCAGGAGCAGATCGAATCAAAGAGAAGGAGTCTCCAACGTAGGCATCAAAAAAAAGTGTTTTCTTCCTTCTTTCTTTGTTATCATATTTTACTGTACATAATAGGTTTCTGTTTTCAATCGCTTTATATAGTTTAAAACATTTTTACTGTGCGATCGATAAAACCAGGGCGCCAACAATTGGTATCAAAGCCTGATTCTTTACAGTAGAATCGTTTTTGATGTTCCTGAGCATGTATGAGTGTGTACGCATTACTTTAATTGACTGTATGTTGTTTTTAATAAATGGTTTAATTTAAAACATAGTTGATCGTTAATTGTATGGTGTCGTGAATTTAGGTTGTTTTGATGGGTTGTAATTAAAAAAAATATGTTGTAAATTCTTCATTGTAAATTCTGTTGTAATTTTAAAGTATAATATGGATGATTAAATCCGATGAAGAAGACGAATGGCGGAATAGCGAAATCGAAAACACCCATGACGGGCACTGTTCATGAACACTGTTCACTGGGCATTGTTCACACGGTACTATTCACGCTGTACTAGTGCAGACACTGTTCAAGCGGTTTTGTTCGCACGGTACTGTCCTGCGGTACTGTTCACATGGTATTGGTGCGGGCAGCCTATGTGCACGAATGACGGTTATGCATGAAAGCGTTATGGGCAGAAAATTCGTGACGTTAGGGATTCTGAATTTGCATAGGATTTTAGGCCGAATTTTATTTTTTTCATACCTTTGGCCTCAAGTACAGTGTTAAATTAACAGTTGGGCTTTAGATTTGATTCATGAGATGGGTCACAATAATTAAATAATTTTTTATTTAATCAAGTTGGACTTGGTTAAAAGACCAAAATAAATAAAAACCTAAAAGACTTAAAGAATCTTGGAGATTACTTGAAGACCAAGGAATGCCTTCGGTCAACTCATATATGCTTGTAATTATGTGATGATTAAGCAGTGCCATGTATACACATGCCATTTAGATTAGTTGTGGCTACACACACACACACACACACACACACACACACACACACACACATATATATATATATATATATATATATATGTTGATATGTAGTACATGCATTATTGCCATTAATATCTATGTGCTTTAATTTTAATTTGATTAAAATGGGTACATCGCATAAATGGCTATAGATTAATGAGATTAGTTTTTAGGAGTACAAACTTGGTAATTCTCATTAATTACTAATCTATTTATTAAAGTGTTTAATTACTTAGATTAGTAGGGTCCATTATAAATATTAGGATTAATTCGATTAAGCCCTTAATAATAATTGGACCTAATAATGTGTTTAGTTTTAATAGTTAAAACTTGGTAAATACACATTTTATAATTCTAGTCCTAGTAAATAGTATTAGAATTATCACTAATGAACTAGACTTTTAAGAGTTAAAAATCAAATTAGCTTATTAGTTATTGGAGTAGGATTCAAATAATTAGTTATTAATGCATTAGACACTTAGATTGAAATTAGCCGTTTAATTTAATTTAATCTAGATGCATTAATAATAATAGAAAACCCTTATTATAAGATAGTGACTAGGAGAGGGATATATGACATTATATTCTACGGTCTCTATCATTAGTTTAGCACCATGAGATTCAAGTGGGGTCTCGTGATGGCTTTGCTTTCGTCCTCCCTAAGGTGGATTTCTATAAGAATCAATGCCAAGTTTACTTCCTAACGGATAGGATTTCTGAGGGTATTTCGGGATTGACCGACCCTAAGGTGGCAATTCTCGAGTTAAGCTCATGAGATCTGAAATGATGGGTTACACTCACAAGGTTGTAATTAGAATAGTTAATTAAAAACCTGACTAAATAAAAGATGGTTAAATGATAAAGGAATAAGAGTTATTCTAGTATATCATTTGATTGAGAAGGTCTCAATCCAACATGCAAGAACTTGACCGACCCTAAGGCGACACTTGCTTGTGGTATGTTGGATTGTCGTGGCAACGAAACATTGTTTTCTTAGGATTGTTCTTGTTCATTAAACATTTTTATGCATCATGTTTAATTTTATGTTGAACATTTACATATGTTATGAGTGTATGAATGAATGGATTCTTAATTTATGTTTTTTCAGCCATGTCATATGTACTGTTAAAAATCCATATCAATGACAAATTAACTGGTGATAACTACACTAAATGGAAACATAACACAAATGCAATCTTGGTCACTAAGGACCTGAAGTTTGTGCTTACGGAGGAATGTCCTCCAACTCTTACTGCCTATGTCGGACAAAGTGTTCACGAGGCATATAAAAAATGGGTCTCGTCAGATGAGAAAGCCCGAACATATCTGTTAGCTGTATGACAGATGTACTTGTCACAAAGCATGAAGCAGCGGCTTCCGTATTCAAAATAATGGAGTCATTCCACGCCATGTTTGGGCAGCTCTCTAAGCAAAAGTGACAGGGATATGTTCTTTTCATAATGCTTGCTCAAATGAAAGAGGGTGCATTTGTTCGTGAACATGTCCTGAACATGATGTCCTATTTCAACACGGTAGAGATCAATGGCGAAGCCATTGACAAACCCTGTCAGGTGAGCATCATACTAACGACTCTTCCGAAGAGTTTTGATCAGTTTAAAAGAAACTATATGATGAACAAGTTAAGGTTCAGTCTCACTCAGTTGCTCAATGAGCTCAATACCATTGAGTCCTTGACTAAGGACAACAAAGGAAATACCGGTGAGGCAATTGTTGTTGAACCATCCTCCTCTGGTAATAAGAAAGAGGAAAAGATCTGTTGGGAAAGCCAAGGTAACCGTAAGCCTAAGAAAGCTTGAAGTAAGAAGAAGGGTGCCTCCACCGACCAGGGCAAAGAAAAGTGTTTCCATTGCAATAAGGTTAGCCACTGGAAGAGGAAATGTCCTCAGTATTTAAATGAGGTAGCCATGAAGAAAAAGATAAAAGGTAAATATGATTTACTTGTTCTTGTGACATGTTTAGTAGAAGATAATTATTCACCTTCTATGGTTGATTCGGGAGCCATAACCATGTTCGTTCTTCTATGCAGTAGACTGTTTCTTGGACGCAGCTTAAGGAGGGGGCATTCTTTATGCGTGTAGTGTCGGGGGATGTCGTGTCAGTGAGAGCAGTGGGTGTAATCAGATTACATTTTGGAAATTATTTTTTATTGTTTGACAATGTGTTTTTTATTACTGGATTTACTCAGAATTTAATTTCTGCTTCAAAGTTGTTGGAACGTTTATATTATGTTTCTTTTGATAATAAATTTGTTAGTATTGAAAAGAATGGTATGAACATATGTTCAGGATTAAACGAAAACAATTTGTATGTTTTAAGACCATTAATACGTACAACACTGTTCAACGCTGAAATGTTTAAGGTTGAAAAAACTGAAAACTAAACGAGATAAGATTTCTCTAGAAAACTAAACGTAACTCTGGCATCTAAGACTTGGCCACATTAACCTTGAACGGATAGACATACTATTAAAAAGTGAACCTTTAAGTGAGTTAAGGGTTGACACCTTACTTGTTACGAATTCTGTTTAGAAGGTAAAATGACCGAGATACCTTTTACTGGAAAAGGGCTTAGAGCTAAAGAACCACTAGAGCTAAAGAACCACTAGAGCTTATACATTCAAACGTCTGCGAACTGATGAATGTTAAAGCAAGTGGTGGTTATGAGTATTATGTCACTCTTATAGATGAATACTCTAGATATGGACATATCTATCTAATACAACATAATTTAGAAACTTTTGAAAAGTTCAAAGAGCTATGAGCTGAAGTTGAGAACCACTTAGGAAAGACTATCAAGTCTCTATGATCGGATCGTGGGGGTGAGTAGTTTACGATATTTCCGTATATGAGGGTGTCCAGCACATGCATTGAAGAACAGAAGTGGAAAACTGGACCCCAAGTCTTTGGTCTGCTTATTTTTAGGATATTCCAAGGAGACCAGAAGTGGATACTTCTTTAGTCTTGAAGAGAACAAAGTGTTTGTATCGACAAATATAACGTTTCTTAAGGATAGCTATATGAGTGATCATAAACCTCGTAGTAAGATTGTATTGAATGAAATTGAGCCTGATACGACCAATGCTCTATCAACAAGAGTTGTTGATTCATTGACATCTGAGAATCAGATGATTACTAGTCATGACACACTACCACCTAGACGTAGTAGATGGGTTGTACTATAACCTGAATGTTATTTGGGTGTATGTGAGGGATAAGGTGTTATCTATGCTAATAGTGTGGATGATCCATTGGCATTTAAGAATGAAAAGAAAGATCCAGACAAAGAGGAATGGCTTAAAGCCATGAATCTCGAGATGAAGTCCATGTACTCTAACGCAGTCTGGAAACTTGTAGACTTATCGGATGGGGTAAATCCCATAGGGTGTAAGTGGATGAAAGTTCCCTAAAAACGTGTGTCTAAACCTAGAGGGGGGGGGGGGGGGGTGAATAGGTTTTAATCAAGTCAATTACCAATTTTTCTTGATTAGTCAATATTCAAAATTCACCAAACAAAACAAACATACAACATCAAGTGTACGGTACGGAAATATAAATAACACAAGATGTATACGTGGAAACCCTCCAAATGGGAAAAACCATGGGCTGTTAAGTGCGCCACACTCGGTCACAAAAATCCACTATATGAATAAAAGGTTACACCCTCAAGAGATTCTCAGACTCTCACTCTCGACAACCTCAGGCTATGGACACCGCCACTCACCACTCTTGGTTCAGTCTCTAGTGATATCCCCTGATACACTACTCTTGGCGTGAACGCCTCCTACTCTACCCCCTTGGGCCTTTTACAGTGGCACCCGACCAATTGCTTGTCAGCCCACCCTTGGTTGCAAGACTTCCCTTGCTTGTGCAACTTCACACCAAAGCCACAAGATTTGACTCAATGAAGAGTTCAACAACCTATATGAATATGATGAAATATTCAAACATGCAAATAATGCTAGGCAAAACACTAAATACTTATCTAGGAATTTAAGAATGTCACTAAGTACAATTCCTAGATATCAATGTCTAAATGAATGTTCATAAAGACTTAAGTAGATATAGTTATGCAGCATTATATCCTAGTTATCAAACAAGGCTATTTCAACATATGTTGTCATTAAGCATGGCATGGTCATTAATGCAATCATCAAAATGCAATTAATATGACCTAATCAGTAATGTCTAAATGCAATGCATAGAGACTTAGCAAGAAGGGAAAATATGTCCTAAATTCAAGCTATCAACAAACAAACCCAATCATGTTATCAAGACTCTTAAATATATGCAATAACTAGAGTCTAGGTATTTAGTCATGCAATAAACACCTAATATAGAGTAAGAAGAACAATAAAAGATATTCAATGAAGTTCTTACTTACCTAGTCATGAAACCAAGAACACCCATGCTCATATGATGGAGAATGATGCAAGATAGATATGGGTTTTGGTTTTGGGTTTGGAGAGTTAATCAATCTTTAATGAAGCTTTCTCTCTCAAGAAACTCTCTCTCTCACTCCAGGGTTCGTTTTTTAGAGTCATTGTTGTGAAGAATATGAGTTAAGTATGTATTTATAATGCCCAAGTGAAATGACATCCTTTTGGATAAAGAAAACAAAGTTTCGTCATGACCATTGTGCATGCCGCGGCCTAGGCAAGTGTCCAAACTGCGGTCTTGTGCAGCATGGCATGGCTGGACATTACCGCTGCCTAGGTCGCTCGCTAGGCATGGCAACAAGGGCGGTCTAGGCCTCGGTACATGCCAGACAGCACAACAGCTCGAGCTTCGAGCTACCCAAAACATGACCATACGACATCCAAACAGTTTGTATAATATACCGTTGGAAATTTATGGAAGTCTACTTTCTACTCCAATTTACAAAACATGATTTGGATGCCTGTAGAAAAGGTTATGGTCATTTTAGTGACCAAAGGTCAGAAACGGACAACATCAGAGATGCCCTATTTTTGTGGTCACTTTGGAGATTTTAAAACCAATCCAAACGGTCATGAAATATTATGAATAATATACCGTTGGAAAGGTTTGGGTATCTAGTTTGTACAGAAATTTTCAAAATGCATTTGTAATCATTGTATAAAAGGATATGGGTTCAAGACCACACAAAGGTCAGTTTTGAAAAACATTTAAATCATTGAAATACACTCTTTTGAAACTAGACACCTTACTCCATATAACCAAACCAAGAGAAGAATGAGACCTTCTCATATGGTCACTCAACGCTCTAAAACAAGCACACCATCGTGCAAGCGCAAACACAATACAATACCATGCTTAAATCTACAAATGAAGTGCAAGTGTGATTGTGAAGAGATGCACACATATAAACAATATCAACACAAATGCAAGATCAACAAAGCATGTATGAGGTGTGTGTGTGCACCTAAACTCTTCAAGAGACAAATTCAAGTGAATATACCTTTTGCTCTTGAAGTCATGGAGATGCTTGGAAGCTTGCCAATGAGGTCCTAAGCTACCCATTACACAATCATCCCCAATGTGGTGTAGTTTGTCATGAAATAAGCCAATTATAAAATTGAGGTTCTTACAATTTCTCCTTTTGGCTATTTCATGACAAAACAACCACTCACAAATAAATCCTCACAAAACAAAAAATAATCTAGCTATTGTTCATGAGAGTCCATTCTACGTTACAAAAAGAGATACCTAAGAATCTAAGTCTTCAAGGTCTTCAATCTCTTTGTAGATCATCATAACTACACACAATAGCAAGAAAGCACTTTCCAAGAACAAGTGCATATGAGGTGAACAAACATAAAAAGAAATTGCACTCAATAAAGCAATATAAACAAATACATGTGCAATGCTCCCCCTAAATGGGTTACTCTCTCGTAAACTCCCTCCTCAAAGTATAACCAAGGCTCCCCCTATATTTCTCAAGACTTCTCCCTCTTTTTGTCATGAGATAGGCAAAGGAGCTCCTCCTATTGGGTTGCTTTAGCAAAGAGAGCTATTCGCACAAGAACATTGCATAATCATATACACAAACTTTATGCAACTTAAATAATGGAGAGAGATTCAAGGAGTTTTATTTAAAGAAAATTGTGTGACAAGGATGCTTTGTAAGCAAGACATGTTGCATTCAAATCCAAAACAAATGGTATTTGGCAAAGCAAACATCAAAAGGGTTTCTAAAAGAATTCAAACCAATTTGTACCCTTTTGTCATAAGCAAACCAGATATAGTTTCAAAATCTTGAAAATAAAGCAACTATATCAATCCTTAAAGGCAAACCAAGACATGAGTGACTATTGCACCCTTTTTTATTTTTCCGGATATTTATCCGTATGATAGTAGTCTTGTTTTATCATTAAGAAAAGAGAGAAGACTAATTTGGATATAAAATCCTTATTAATTGCATGGATACAAACTCCTTATTGATTAGCCCTCTCATTTGTACTCGCACACATTTGCATTAAAGCAATCAAATTCAATTCATGCATATCATTTTAAAGCATGTCATTAAAAACAAGTTCACATATCATGGAGATAAATTATAGGTCATTCACATGTACTTTCCCAATTAAATCTCCTAGTCCAAAAATGCATGTTTGAACATAAATATGACATGGATTGCAAACAAAACAATGTTGCACACTTATTAAAGAAAAATATATAAGCATATATGTGCAACCAAGAATCTCAAGCAATTATCAAAAGAGCAGCAAATTAATCAACTTTTGCACATAGCAAATCATGCAATTTTGCTCTCTTTGCTTGAGCTCCCCGGTCAAATCCAACCAAGTCAATGGAAGACATGAGCCCCTATAAACTTACCAAGTCCGAAGGACTTAGTTACATCTACGGGTGTCTCATGGGCACTAAGGCAAGCAGGTTCATTCTTTCTAACCCACCTAGGTTCCACTTTTCAATTTTAGTGGTCATAAGAAAATTTCTAAACTCCCTAGGTTCATGCAAACTTGCCCCCTTTTTCAACCGTTTTACTTTCATGCTCTCTAATCTACACATTTTAATGTATTTAAAGTAATTTGGTCTTAACTGACCAATCATACCACAAAAATGACAAGTAGGTACAAAGTAAGAATTTATACCATTGCATTGTGTTCTCATCGAGGCATCGCCATGTTGATGAGGTTGTCTTTGATGGTGCATCGGTTTGCTTCTCCTTGGAGCTTGAGCCGATTGGTGGCACCTTTGTGGTCTAGCTTCTTGAAGTGGTTGAGCCGGTTAATCTTGCCTCATTGGTTGGTCATGCTTCTTGCGATCACCTCCTTTCCTCATTGTTGGTTTGTTGGAGAAGGTGATTGACTTCTCAAGAACTTATCCTTTCTTCTTGAATTTCCTAGGCTTTGGTTGAGTTGCCAAGGCTTGTGTGGACTTTCCTTGAGCTGAAGGTTGCTTGGATGAAGCTTTGTTCTTGCCTTGAGCTTGAGGTTGTTTAACCTTGGCCTACTTTAATTCTTCAAGGCACCTCATCTCTCTTCCTTGATAATTTTCAAGGAGTTATCTTTGATGGCAAGTTCATCTTTCATTGCTTTCATCCGTTGGTGGCAATTTTCAATCTCCTTCTCATACTTGGACGCATCAATCTTGTCCATCATCAAGGAGTCATCAATGGAGGTCACTTTCTCCATGGTCTTCAATTTGAAGACAAGAATGGAGATGTCTTCCATTTGGTCTTCCATGATCTCTTTGTACCGATGAAGTTGAATTTGACAATTTTGCTTGCTTTCATCATGGGTACGGATCTTTTCCTCCGAGGAAATCTTATACATTCTCAAAATCTCATTCTCCTTGGAGAGCTCTTCATTTTGCTTCGATAATTTAAGAATGGTCACTTTACATTCCTCATATGAGTCAATTTCCTCATCAAGACCTTTGCCTTGGTAACTTGTTACCACACCAAAATCTTCCACATAGGAAGCACCTAAAGCGGTGAAGTTAATCACATGCTCTTCTTGTTTACCTCTTTCACTTTGGAGTTCATCATTTTCTCCTCCTTTACATTTGAGGTCATACTCTTCTTGTGAGATTTTGTGAATCTCCTAAATCTCTCAACCATGAGAGTCATCTCCTCATCGGAGTCATATTTCTTCCTCTCAACTTTAGAGGTCAAATCTCCCTCTATCATTTCAATGCCACTCATTTTGTTTAGAGAATGAGATGATTGCAAATGAATGCAACAAACAAATGCAAACAAATGCAAGACACACAAACAAGAGCTTGGATCACCTAAGTATGTCTAGGAACCCGCTCTGATACCAATTGAAAGTTTCCTAAAAACGTGTGTCTAAACCTAGAAAGGGGGTGAATAAGTTTTAATCAAATCAATTACCAATTTTTCTTGATTAGTCAATATTCAAAATTCACCCAATAAAACAAACATACAACATCAAGTGTACTTTGAGGAAATATAAATAACACAAGATGTATACGTGGAAACCTCCAAATGGGAAAAACCACAGGCTGTTAAGTGCGCCACACTCGATCACAGAAATCCACTATATGAATAAAAGGTTACACCCTCAAGTGATTCTCAGACTCTCACTCTCGACAACCTCAGGCTACGGACACCGCCACTCACCACTCTTGGTTTAGTCCCTAGTGATATCCACTGATACACTACTCTTGGCGTAAACGCCTCCTACTCTACCCCTTTGGGCCTTTTACAGTGGCACCTGACAAATTGCTTGTCAACCCACCCTTGGTTGCAAAACTTCTCTTGCTTGTGCAACTTCACACCGAAGCCACAAGATTTGACTCAATGAAGAGTTCAACAACCTATGTGAATATGATGAAATATTCAAACATGCAAATAATGCTAGGCAAAACACTAAATACTTATCTAGGAATTTAAGAATGTCACTAAGTACAATTCCTAGATATCAATGTCTAAATGAATGTTCATAAAGACTTAACTAGATATAGTTATGCAGCATTATATCCTAGTTATCAAACATGGCCATTTCAACATATGTTGTCATTAAGCATGGCATGGTCATTAATGCAATCATCAAAATGTAATTAATATGACCTAAACAATAATGTCTAAATGCAATGCATAGAGACTTAGCAAAAAGGGCAAATATGTCCTAAATTCAAGCTATCAACAAACAAACCCAATCATGTTATCAAGACTCTTAAATATATGCAATAACTAGAGTCTAGGTATTTAATCATGCAATAAACACCTAATCTAGAGTAAGAAGAACAATAAAAGATATTCAATGAAGTTCTTACTTACCTAGTCATGAAACTAAGAACACCCATGCTCATATGATGGAGAATGATGCAAGATGGAGATGGGTTTTGGGTTTGGAGAGTTAATCAAGCTTTAATGAAGCTTTCTCTCTCAAGAAACTCTCTCTCTCACTCTAGGGTTCATTTTTTAGAGTCATTGTTGTGAAGAATATGAGTTAAGGATGTATTTATAATGCCCAAGTGAAATGACATCCTTTTGGATGAAGAAAACAAAGTTTTGTCATGACCGCTGTGCATGCCGCAGCCTAGGCAAATGTCCAGACCGTGGTCTTGTGCAGTATGGCACGGCTTGACATTACCGCTGCCTAGGTCGCTGGCTAGGCATGGCACCAAGGGCAGTCTAGGCTGCGGTACACGCCAGACAGCACAATAGCTCGAGCTTCGAGCGACCCAAAACATGACCAAACGACATCCAAACCTTTTGTATAATATACCGTTGGAAAGGTATGGAAGTATAATTTCTACTCCAATTTACAAAACATAATTTTGATGTCTGTAGAAAACGTTATGGTCATTATATTGACCAAAGGTCAGAAATGGTCAACAACAGAGATGCCCTGTTTTTGTGGTCACTTTGGAGATTTTAAAACCAATCCAAACGGTCATGAAATATTACGAATAATATACCATTGGAAAGGTATGGGTGTTTAGTTTGTACAGAAATTTTCAAAATGTATTTGTAATCATTGTATAAAAGGATATGGGTTCAAGACCACACAAAGATCAGTTTTAAAAAACATTTAAATCATTGAAATACACTCTTTTGAAACTAGACACCTTACTCCATATAACCAAACCAAGAGAAGAATGAGACCTTCTCATATTGTCACTCAATGTGCTAAAACAAACACACCATCATGCAAGCGTAAACACAATACAATACCGCACTTAAATCTACAAATGAAGTGCAAGTGTGATTGTGAAGAGATGCACACATATAAACAATATCAACACAAATGCAAGATCAACAAAGCATGCATGAGGTGTGTGTGTGTACCTAAAATCTTCAAGAGACAAAGTCAAGTGAATATACCTTTTGCTCTTGAAGTCATGGAGATACTTGGAAGCTTGTCAATGAGGTCTAAAGCTACCCATTACACAATCATCCCCAATGTGGTGTAGTTTGTCATGAAATAAGCCAATTATAAAATTGAGGTTTTTACAGTGGATCTATAAGGGAAAGAGAGGAGTAAACGGGAAGGTAGAGACCTTTAAAGCAAGGCTAGTGGCCAAGGGTTAGACCCAAAAAGAGAGGGTCGATTATAAAGAGACCTTTTCACCAATAGCCATGTTTAAGTCTATTCGGATTCTCTTATCCATTGCTGCCTATTTCGATTATGAAATTTGGCAAATAGACGTCAAGATTGCATTCTTGAATGAAAATCTTGATGGGAGCATCTACATAATGCAACCATAGAGATTCATGCATCCAAATCAAGGGCTAAAGGTTTGCAAGTTGTAAAGGTCCAATTGTGGACTTAAGCAAGGATCTAGATCTTGGAACATAAGGGTTGATGAAGTGATCAAAACCTATGCTTCGAGCAAAACGTTGATGAGCCTTGTGTCTACAAGCGCATCATTGACAAGAAGGTAGTTTTCTTAGTACTTTACATAGATGATATTCTACTCATTGAGAATGATGTAAAGGTAATATCGAAAGTAAAGGGCTGGATGGCAAGCCGATTCCAAATGAAAGATTTGGGAGAGGTGAGTTATGTTTTAGGGATCAAACTTATATAGGAACATAAGAACAAACTCCTATCATTGTCTCAGGCATTGTATATCAATAAGATTCTTGTGTAATTTTTGATACAGAACTCTAAGAAAGGTATTTTACCATATGGGCATGGAGTTCACTTGTCTAAGGAACAATGTCCTAATACACCTTAAGAAGTTCAGAATTAATACGTGTTCTCTATACGTCTGTGGTAGGCAATCTCATGTATGCTATGTTATGCACGAAACCTGACATCTGCTTTGCAATGGGAGTAGCTAGTAGGTACCATTCCAACCCAGGATTGGATCATTGGGTTGCTATCAAGACTATTCTCAAGTATCTTAGGAGAACAAAAAACTATTTGCTAATATATTCTGGGCATGATTAGATCCTGTTAGGATATACGGATTTTGATTTTCATTCAGACAGGGAATCTCGAAAATCTTCCTCTAGATCCGTATTCACCCTTGGTGGTGGACCCATTGTTTGTGGGAGTGTTAAGCAATCTTGTATAGCAGACTCCACAATGGAAGACGAATATGTAGTCACTTATGAAGCTGCTAAAGAGGCTGTTTGGCTTTGTAAGTTCTTGAATGATCTAGAAGTTGTTCCAAATCTGGATATGCTCATCGCTCTTTATTGTGATAATAGTGGTGTTGTGGCTAATTCCAAAGAACCAAGAAGCTACAAGAAAGGGAAGCATATAGAAAGGAAATATCATCTCATCAGAGAGTTAGTACAGAGAGGTGATGTGACCATGAGCAAGATAGGGCGTCAAAAGACGATCATGCTGATCCATTTACGAAGATCTTATCGGCTAAAGTGTTTGAAGGTCACCTAGAGGGTTTAGGTTTACATGACATGTCTCATATGCTTTAGTGCAAGTGGGAGATTGTTAGGGTTTTGGCCCAAAAGCTTTTAATTTGTAAATGTGAATTGAACATAAATAAAAGAAGTAGTTTATCCATTCAAATGGTCTCATACATTTAATAACATGTGTACTTAACATCCAAGATTGCCGGATGTAATTTCTAATTGAGTATATGAATGTCATATACATATGGATTCAGTTTGAAACGAGTAATCTAAAGAGTCCGTAGATAGCAAATAAAGCTAGGCACTTTATTTGTGGTTAATCTACAGTTGTGGTCTATTCCGTAATATACGGTGATCTTATCCTGAATCATTCATATGCTGATATGAGAATGGAGGCACCTTGCACTGCAAAAAAAAATGTATATTAGTGACGAACTATTTCCGGCACTAATTACCGTCGGAAATAGTACCTTTTCCGATGACCATATTAGAGCCGTCGAAATGAGTGAAAATAAAATACCATATTTCTGAGGCCCGAGTAACCGTCGAAAATAGTCTTTATACCGTCGGAAATATGGAAAAAGTAATACAACATTTTCGACGGCCAATAGGCCGTCGAAAATAGTCCATATTTCCGACGGTATTTTTTGTGCCGTCAGAAATAATGAAAAAAATAATCAATATTACACATGTTTCTTATGGCATAAGGAGTGTCGTCGGAAATGATAAAATTTAATTCAAATTAATGTTAATAGAAATTACACTATTGAAAATTTAGTACTATTTTCTACATTATTTGTTATGGCATTGTCATGGAAAAAAATAATTAATTTGTTATTATAATATTAATTAATAAATTACAATGGAATGTATTTGGCAGTTTATACACTACAAAAAAAAAATGTAACTTGTAGGTCAATGTTTTAAATGTATCACTATGTGTGTTATTTTTTTATTTATCACTATATTTTTAACGAAATCTCTCTGTCACATTTTTCACCAAATATTTTGATTTAATTTTGAATTTTTCAAAAAACTATATCATAGATAATGTAAAAAAAATTAAAAATTATGACGATCACTGTAAGAAAATTATACAATAGGGACCAGACTTTAGGGACAAAACAAAGGTACTAATAAGTAGTCCACTTTATGTGTACATCTAACTAAATTATATAAATATATAATATAGCAAAATTATTAGTAATTACTTAGTAATTTATAATTGTGTTTAATGACATTACTATATCAGATTTTTTGGAAAAAAAAACTCTAATAATATTTTTTAATATTTATTTATCTATCATACAAAATAATTATAAATTTTACTGAAATAAATTTAAATTATTATTTTTTTAGTAAAACATTGATTATAAAAAATAAAATTAACAAGGGCATAATATACGTATCCTATTTCAAGATAAAGTAGTAAAATGTAATTTCCTATCATATAAGGAAACAATTTTAATAAAAATGATATTTTAAAAAACAATATCAATAGTTATATTTAAATATTATACAAAAAATATATTTAATTACATAGTATTCAAACATATAAATAGCTTATATAAAAATAGTATGCAAAAGATATCATATATAAAGTTATAGTAAAGCGGTAAGAGCAACATTCATTATCTATCACTAAGGTCACGGGTTTGAGCCACATAAACGAATAGAATTAGCTTGGGTGATGGGGTGATGCAGTGCGCGTCTTTTTTTTATGATTAAATTTTTTCGGACGGCAATTTACCGTCGGAAATAAAGGTAAGCCGACGGAAATATTAGTAATTTTGACCACCTTTAATTACTATTAACGACGACATTTTTGCTTTTTCCAACGACCCTGACCGTCGAAAATTGTCATATTTGTGACGGCTCATCGGTAAATGGTTATTTGAGACAAGCGTATTTGTGACGGCCTCCAACGACGATTTCCCATAGGAAAAGCGTATTTTCGATAGGAAATAGCCTTTTCCGACAGCATTTAGTCGTCGAAAATGACATTTTTTTATAGTGTTGTATGATGTGATCATATAGGATTGGGCCATGATCTGTATGAATCTCTCACTAAGATCTGTTCCACGATGAGATTCATATATATCAAATAATGATGGCTATATGTGGGTGATCTTAATCCTGAGTGTCTTATCGACTCCTTCAGATTAGATCGTGGTTTTTGATATATCATGGGTGAGGTCAGAGTTACATTTTCGATCAATATGCTCTGTATGTTAGGATCACGGTTTGGCTTGTGGCTAGAAAAGTTTGTACACAATACTAGAATCCACTCCTTCTTACTAGAGGTAAATGCTAGTTCCCTTAAGGGTTAATTCGGGGCATGAACAATATGAGTGCTCTTCTAATTCCATAGGAATGTAGGAATTATTGTTCATTAGAGAATCAATGGTACTTAATGGAAAGATATAATTATAGGAGTATAACGGACATTATATGAACTACTAGTGGAGGATCATACCATATATATTAGCTATATCAATGGACACCGAAAGTTATTGGTTTGTTTAAAAAACATCTACACTTGAGAGAGTGTAGCTTCAAGTTTTTAGTGAAATAACACAGAGGTTAATAGTCATGAAATATTAATTAAAGAGTTTAATTAGTTATTTCTAAGGATTATTGGAGCTCAAAATATTATGGGTCCGTTAAGTTCCCTTGCAAGCCTGATTGATTAAGGTAACAAGGATTACGATTGATTAATTGGATTGTCCAATTAATTTTGTTACGAAAGTGACACGTGTTTATTTTGGAATTAATTGAATAATGAGATTATTTAACTAATGAATATTAGTAATTAAATTGATGAAATAAAAGGATTATTTAATTATGTGATTAATCTTTAATTGAAGGGTTTTGATTGAAATTTTTGTTTGGATAAAGATAAGATAATTTGATTATTTTTTTATTAAATTAAATATAAAATTTGAATTTAAAAAGTTTAAATTCAAAATTAATAATTATCCTTATAGATATTAGATATTTTAAAGGATTAATTAGTTAATGTTTTCATTTAAAAGATAAATATCTGAGATATATTAGTGTTAAAATGACAGATTAACAAATAAAAAAAACACATAAAGCGTGCACATATCAATGTGCAGCTTTTACAATTGCAAGTGTGTGCAATTGTGAGCTTGAGACAAAAAGAAGAAAAGCAGAGGTGTGTGGCTAGGTTAAATAGAAAATATATATATTGTTTTTGTCTTTTGATTCTTGGTGGCCGTATTCCACTCATAGAAAACAAGTGTTGTTTTCTTAAGTTTCTTTTACATCCATTTAAGCTTCTGAATACCGTGACACTCCCACACGTCATTACCAGTCCTGAGAGATAGCGAGGAAGATTCTATTGGTTCAGATCTGGAGTAGATCGAATTAAAGAGAAAGAGCCTCCAACGCAGGTAGCAACATATGTGTTTTCTTCCTTCTTTCCTTATTATCACATTTTACTGTACATAATAAGTTTATGTTTTCGATTGCTTAGTAAAAAATAAATTAAAACCCTTCCACTGCGTGATCGTTTAAACCAGGGCACCAACATATGCTTTATCAACCTTCAAGGAAGTTGGATAACATTTAAAGCAAAGTGGTAGCTACAAAAGGAACAAGCTTAATTGCATAGTAAAAGGTATATATAGACCTCTTTCCTCTTGTAAGGCCTTAGGTTCACATACTCCATATGTATTCATGCATCATTGTGCACATTTGGTATAACACATGCACACACGTGTTATAGTATGCACATGTATTAGACTTGAACTGACAACTTGTGCAAATTGCTTGTTCTAGGACTATCTCTAGAAAATTGCATACTTGTGCGTTCTTGTGCTTATATGTTTATGCTTGTGTGATTTTTGAGTTGATTTTTTTCTTATATTTGTTCTTATTAAGTTCCGGTCATCTTGGTTACTCATTCATTAAGTTTCAAGTTTCAAGTTCCAAGTATGAAGTTACGAAACTTTCCGTGTCTTTAACTTACATGGTTTTCATCTTTGTGTTTCAAGTTGGATTCCATATTTTTTATGAAATTTTTGTTGATGTCCTTGTGCATGAAGGAGTCACAGTTCTTAAATTGAAAATGTATTCGAATTTGGAGTTCATAGGCTGGAGAACGGTCTAAGGATGCGAAGGTGCGTGATGGGAGGTGAAGGAACCAAACTAGAGGGCTAAGCACCTCTCCTCGTGGAGACGCTTGGCCTCCATTGGAAGAACTTCCCTCTACCCTCATGGAGCCCAATTGCCTCCATGGGATGACAGAGGTGGTACCTCTTGATTGGTTGATTCTTTTGATTCTTTAATTCCCTCCTTTAAATATCTTATGTCCCTCTCATTTCATTCCAAAAAGAAAAATTGAAAAACACAAGTGCACAATTTTCTCTCCAATTTTTTCAAATTCCAAACACATAACTTTCTCATTCAAAGTCCGAATCAAGTGATTAAAGTTGGAAAAAATTCTTCTACCAGTTCTCTATCATATCCATAAGATTTTGGAGTCATTTGATCAAGTTTTTTGGTAGCTCCTCTCACAAAAATGAGACTGCACGTTTTTCACTTAAGGTATTGATTTTTCTCTTGAGTTTGATCTTCAAGCCTTCAATCACCTTGGATTTTCTTCTTCTATATATCTATGTTTGAAATGTTATCACTGCTTAGAGTAATGAACTCTAATATAGCTTGTTTGAGCTTTAATTGACATGTGTGTTGAGTTAGGTTTCTTAAACCTTTGTTTTCACATGCTTATGGAGTTGTATTGTGCTAGCTTTTAATCTAGGGCTATTTGTGTGTTGATTGATCTTATTTCAATGATTGATAGCCTTTTTCATGTGCTAGATCTCTTAAATTGAATATTTGATGAAAAGGCACATTTGATTGTTGATTTAGAGCTTAATAGAATCTAAGAGAATATTTTGTGATTATACGTTCTAATTATTTTACTAGAGATTCATTTTTGAATTTGTTAATTGAATCTATCATTTCTGTTTGACTGAACATAATCTAGGTTTTTAGTATGTGTTCGGTGTTCCACATACTCTAGGTTGTTTGTTCATATAATAAGATTTAGATAAAATTGCTTTGTGCATTTTAATGATGAAAATCTAGTTCTTCATGCTTTGTGTCGAATCTACACATTTCATATATACATGCATCATTTGTATGATAGCATTGTTTTAAGGATTGGAAACTAGGAATACATATTATGTGTGCTCATTGATTCATTTCTAGTTTCCATAGGATATATTGATCAGATATACTATGTTGCATGTGCTTGCAAAAGGTATGAAGACTCATATTGGAGAGTGTATCTTCGAATTTAAGCGTGGAAGTCTTGGCTAGGATCGGGGTGATTCGAATAGCTAAGTATGGAGTCTTAACTAGGATCAAGGTGATCCAGATAGTAAAGCATGAAAGTCTTGGCTATGATGAGGGTGATCTGGATAGCAAAGCATGGAGTCTTGACTAGGATTGGGGTGATCTGGATAGTCAAGCAAGGAGGTAATTCTTTCATTGGGTAGGATAGAAGGGTGGCTCTATAGGTGGATTGGTCACTTCAGAGATTGTACTTTGACCTTACTAATGGAAGTTGTTTTGTCGGTGGTTATGGTATCAACCCGTGGAAATTTACTCTAAGGAGGTTTTACCATGTAAAAATCAAGTGTTAATTTTCTCTATCCTTATCTCTTTGATATTTGTATATGTGTTGATAAATATCTTGTTTGGTATCTTTGTAATTGATATTCATATTCGATCAAGTTTTGTACATACAAAAGGTTTGTGTTTAATAAGCCTATATACAAAGCAAAACTGTATCACATGTAAATTGTTGTCTACATTTATTTTGCTTTACTAGGCATATCTTTTATTGAACTATATGTTTGTCTTTGCCTAGTAAATTATGATACAAGCTATCCAGAAGGACAAACCTGTGTTTGTTTCAATGGATTGAAAAGAGGTATAAAACCTACTCACCCCCGTCTAGGTTAGCTTAAGGCAAATTAACCATGTTTGTATTTTCACCCCAAAGCAAATCTAACAATAATCTTAAAACCCCATATTATATCATGTAATCTACAAAATTCCCAAATCTAGTTGGAAAATATACGGCAAATAGAACATGTGCAGTCACATACAATCATCCGTAAGAGTCTTCGACTCATTCATCCAAAAATGATCAATCAATTCAAAATATAAGATTTAATCGATATTTTTACAAAATAACTCAACCCATTTCATCCAAAAGTCTCTACAAACAAGCTATCCCACATCACAAAAATTAATCAACGTAAGAAAGTAAACTACAAGCAAGAAAAGTTTAGAATCTAAAAATGAATTTAAGAAATCAAAACCGCTGGTGGTTGCCTCCTTGTAAGCTTTTCCTATAATGATAAGGATCTTGCTCTTTTTATGAGCACTCTTTGCATGCTTGTGCCTTCAAGACACACAGGTTGTCATTGTTTCCTACCTAGAGATAAGAGCCTAGCATCAATTCTCAAGCTGCAAAAATCAATTCCTCCAGAAGCTTTAGATTATCTGTCACACTAAAACACACATTAGAAAGTTCAGGCAAACTAAATTCTTCTGAATACATGCCCTTGCACAACCAATATTTGATATACCACCTCTTTATTTAAGAGAAACAAACTTAACAAAGTAATTAAATCCCACAATAGATTCTTACCCCCAAACGTAATTCTTTATTTCCTTTCAATTACCATGCACAATTTCACAAATATAAGGATAAAAGAAATATTAACTTAAAGAAGGAAAAATAGATTATGCAATTTTTAAACAAAATAAATCATAAATATATAGTGCAACAAGATATTCAACATTATGCACTTGAGAGAGGTCTATGTTCTTCTAAAGGTGGCTTAACCAAGTTGGGAAATTCACGCTTTTTTTTACAACCCAAACAAGTATAGATAGCTTCCCCATATTTTCCTTGCCCTTGTTTCCCACTAAGTGCACTTAATCTTTCCTTACCCAAATCTTCTTCACACTAGGTGCACTCTTTCTATTTCTATACCTTCTCATTTTCCTATATCTATGACTCTAATAGCATTCAGCTCTCACATGTCCTGTTTTTGAACAAAAGTAGCGAATGGGTGAAGGGTTAGAAAATCTCCCTCTTTGTTGATGACTTTATGGCCTTGAGTTTGGATTCCTTATCAAGGACTTGACCACTTGTTTAACTCTATTCAGCTCAACTATGTAGTCATCCACCTTAGCCTTCGCTATCTTGAGGGCTTCCTCTATCTTGTTAAGAGCTTTCTTTACTCCTTCCAAAGTATTCACTTTTTGCTCAAGTTCCATTTTCATTCTCCTTAATTTGCAAGCTATCTCACCGTCAAATCCTTCTGATAGCCTCGTTAAACCCTTCATGTCCTTCAATGCTGAATTTCTTTCAGCCTCTAGTATCTCTTTTTATAATTCCAACTCCTTATTCTTGTTAGAGACTTCTCCTATCTTTTTTTAGTATACCAGTCTCTTCTTTGAGTAGTTTTACTTCAAGAGTGAGTTTCTTGTTTTACATCTCAAGCTCTTCAACCTTAACAATTTTCATGGCATTCTCTTCAAATGCCTTCTTCATGAGATGCAACCACCTTTCAAAATTTCCTTAATCTTTTCCTTCTCTTGGGAAGTTTCCTCCAATTTCTCTTGAAGTAAATACACTCTCTTCTCCAATCTCTTTCTTCGCTCTTGGTTCTTTTGGCGTTCTTCATCAATTTTACCCTCATTCTCAAATACTTGTACAAGGTTGCGTACGCAGTTTCTTATCTTCCCTTACTTGAGATTGTCTAATGCTAAACAACTCTCATGACCATGTTGTTAGGTTCTTAAGTTTTATTGGCATAATTCCATACCAAAATATCATTTCCTTTGTATTGATTAGTTTTCTAGGATTTTTGTTTTATCAAGCTTCAAGGAATTTGGACAACATATCAAGCAAATATAAGTATTTAAGAGGAATAAGCTCCATTGCTTAACAAAAGGTATATTGAGACCTTATTCCTCCTACAAGGCTTAGGTGCACAAACATACACATTGCATCCATATGTGTCTCTACATCATTGTACTAAATTTGTATAACATATTCACACACTTGATATTGAATGCTCATGTAATAGACTTAAATTGCATGTTCTAGGACTATATCTAGGCAATGGCATTCATGTGTGTTCATATATTTGTTTGTTTATGTTTTATGGACTTAGGACTTGAATCTAGACTTATATTATTCCTTATTGGGTTCTGATCATATAGGTTACCCATTCATTAGTTTTCGAGTTCTGAGAAGGAAGTTACTAAACTTTCCAGTCACTTACATGCTTTGACTTCGTCTTCATATACTGAGTCAAATTCTTATCTTTTGGTCAAAGTTTCATAGTCTTCCATGTGTGTGAGACAGTCCTAATTTGTAATCCAAAGATAGATTCAAATTGAGAGTTTGGAGGCTAGAGAACAGTCAAAGGATGCAAAGGAGCGTGAAGGAGAAACCAAATGGCCAAACACCATTTGCCACCCATCCCCGAGGAGGGGAGTGGCCATCTCGAGGAGAAGGGCTCTCTACCCCTGAGATGGCCACGTGCCTCCTCAAGGAGCTGAGGTGCGACACAGCCATTAATCCTCTCTTTTCTCTCTTTTTCCTCTCTTTTAAATAACTACTTCCCTCTGTTTTCTTTCCAATAATAAAATTTGAAAAACTCAAGTGCAATAATTTTCTCTCAATTTTCTCAACTTCCAAAAAACATAACTCACTCATTCGAAGACCGATTTGAGTGATTCAAGTTGGAGAATCTTTATAGGAGAGTCCTCTATCATTAATAAGATAGTTTGAGGTCATTGTTTCAAGATTTCTTATGGCTCTTTACAAAAAGCTGAAACTACACATTTTTCATAAGGTATTGATTCATCTCTTGATTTTTGATCTTCAAAGCCATCAATTGCCTTGGGTTTTCTTCTTCTATATGTGTATGTTACTTGTGTAAACATTTATTAGAGTTAGACACTCTATTTCAACTAGAAGAGTTTTATTAGAAACATGTATGTTGAGTTAGGTTTTTTAAAATCTATGTTTTCACCTGTTTGTGTTCTGTATTGTGCTAGCTATCAAGCTAGGACTATTTGTGTTTCAATTGATTATTTTTTATGATAAATAACCTCTACATGTGCTAGGTCTTTTTAGTTGAATACATAGGATTAGCACATTTGATTTTGTATTTAGAGCTATTTTGATTTTAATTGACTATTGTGAGAAAAATATGTTCTAAAAATTTACTAGATTTTAATTGATCATATCTTATTTTTGGTTGTTACTAAAACCATGAATATGCGCCTAATGTATATACTTTGATTCAAGTTTTTTTTTTTGCATGAATTTATCTAGGAATTAAATGTGCTTTTGGTGTTTCATATGTTCTAGAATATTATTCATGTAAGGTAACTAGACAACTTTGTTTCGTGTACTTTAATGCCTATGTCTAGTTTGTCATGAAATATACTTAATCCATACATTTCATATATACATGCATCATTTGTTTGATTTCATTGTTTTAGGATCGCAAACTAGAAATTATACTTAGTGTGCTCATTTTTTATTTCTTGTTTCCATAGAATATGTTGATCATCATGTTCTATGTTGTATGCTTGTTCACGGTTTGCATTCATGATCAACTTAGAAAGTCCCTATAAATGGCATGAAGTCTTGGCTAGGATTGAAAAGATCTAGATAGCTAAGCAGAAGTCTTGGTTAGAATCAGGAAGATCCAGATAACCAAGCAAGAGAGTCTTAGCTACGATTGGGTAGATCCAAATAGTTGAGCAAGAAGTCTATACTAGGATCGGGAGGATCCGGATAGTCATGCATGGAATCTTCCTAGAGGCGTGAGCATCTTGGATCGGAATTTTCTTTCTAGCAATGTAATAGTCATATCTTAAATAGGAAGTAGGCAAAGTGATTCACTAGGCCCGAGGGTAGAATAGAAGTTGATAGCTTGGAGAGTGTATCATAGGGTTGGTCACTTCTTTGAGTGCGGTTTACCGGTGGTTATAGATTCAACATGTGGATGTTTCCTTTTTAGAGGTTTTACCAAGTAAAAATCAATGTGTCAAATGTCTCTATCTCTATCTCTTTATATTTGTATATGTGTTTGTATGAATCTTGTTTGAATCGTTTCATTTAGATGTGTTTGGATAAATAGATTTGTAAAAGTGTGATATGCAAACAACTCACTTGATCATAGTTGTATATAACTTTTTTTTTCTAAATTAAACATTGTGTACATGATATGTTACTATTTAGTACTCGTTCTTTTTAGTAATGTATATATGTGTAAAAGCACTTGTTGATTTGTGTTTTAAGCATTGTTACTTCACTTGCAAGTTATAGACTTTTAACTTGACTTGATTATTCGAGAATGCTTGTCAATAGTCTATGTATGCTTTCATTTGCTTTAAATGTTGTGATAGAGGCTATCTAGAGGGAAAAACATTGGTTTGTTTCAAGGGATTGAAAAAGAAGCAAAAACCTATTCACCTCCCCTCTAGGTTAGCTATAGGCAATTTAACTGTGATTGTATATTTCACATGTCTTTCCTCTGGGCTGTTTGAAGATTCCACCCGTTTGTTCTCTTTGAACTGATTGCAATGCTCATTGGTCAAGTTGTTGAGGTAATCTTTTAATGCAGATTCTATCGGTTGGTCTGGTCAGCTAGGTGACGAATATTTGTTGTTCTTCTACTCACATGTTTCTTGTTCTGATTAGAGTAATTGCATTGTTCGTTGTTTAGAAGCCTAAATTTTCTCATTTGTCCAAAGATTATCTTTCATGAATTCTCTGATCATATCTTCAAAAAAATTTGAATTTGTTTGGTATGATGTTCTAGGCCGTTCAATGGTAATGACCTCATCATTTCCCCATGAGGAGCCTTGGTTAGTCATCCAATCCTTGTTGTACAAATTGTCACAAGGTATGTAGCTTGGCCCCAGAATGTAAAAAATTCCACATGGTCCGCTCGTAGGTCCCGTATATTTTCAAAAGATATATGTAGAACAAGAAACAACTAAAAACAAAAAACTGCCAAAGCATAAAAAGAAACTAAAGAACTATAAATAACTAAGAAAGTAGCTAGAAAACTAGGATTAGCCACCTAATTAGCACCTTTCCCCCGCAACGGCACCATTTGACGTGAACGTTTTTATTGTTAAAAAATGTCTGTAAAAGAATTTATAAAGTCCTTAGCAATGTTCTTAAAATGTGTAAAACAAGTATAGTGACAAGCTATGGTATCATCCACATGGAAAGGGAAATTAAATGGCTAAAACTAGTTAACTACTACTAAACTAAAACAAAGCATAAAAAAATAAAGATAAATGGTTGTTTGGGAAGTTAATAACTACGATGTAAAATACAATTAGGCTAGTTAATCTAACATGCAACTAATGTTAGTAAAAATACGGAATGGTAAGATAAGCTATGGGATGTGGATGCGAGAGTTGACGCAAGTCATACATAAATAGTGAGTACTCCATTTTTTAAAGAACTGATTCGATTTTTTAGGGGCTAATCTACCTTAAATGGTGACTTAGAGTCAATAACTTTCACTAACAATTATTTTATCAGATTTGGAATGATAGAATCAACAAATCAAATTATTAAGGGTGAATCTACCTTTAGAGGTGATTTGAGTTAACAAAGCTCACTCGCGACTACTAGGCCGGATTTGGAGAGTTGAAGACTCTAATCACATCAACTCTCCACTACTCAACTACTTGGTTGCCTTATGAGAGAATATTTGCTTAAGCATAGATAGATTCTAATGGTTAGGGATGTCTTAGAGGTGCATATTCATAATCCACCCCTTCTACTGAAGCCGGGATGCATTAGAGCTGCATATTCACGACACATCCTTCCATTCAATTTAGCTAATTTAAATCACCTTGAAAATGGGTATCTAACTTGAATTTAGATAAGGAATATCTACCCAATCTATACAGTTTCTAAACTATATATATATATATAGTTTAGAAACTCAAAATAAATTGATACTAATCATGAACCACGAGAGGGCATATCTACTTAATTCAATAAGTAATTAATTGCATTGAAAATCATTGAATGAAACTAAACAATAAAATAATAAGAAAGATTGAGGGAAACCCATATTCCATAAATTATTACATCAACTCCTATAAAGGGTTTAAATACTCATGCTAATTACAAAATAAAGGCTATGAGATGAGATTAACCCATGTAGAGAAACCTCTTTCTTGAGGCTTGAATTCAATCTCCTAGAAGCCTTCTTGAGTTGAAAAGGATGAAGATGATGTAATATGGTTTGGATTTGGTGATGAATGATTCCTATGATTCCTAGATCTAAGGTTAGTATTAGTGATGTAAGGGTCTAAAAATAGAGAGATGGAATAGAGTGGAAGAGAGTTTTTAAAATAAGATGAAGATATATTTATAGGGCTTCCCAAACTAGGTCTGAAACACTGATGTGGCTGATATGACGCACGCAGTATGCTGGTTTCTTAGCTGGTAGGTACTCGTGCACTACAACTTGAGAATTTTTTTACTTTCTGCTTGTAGTTAAGTACGCTAGTAGGTTGGCTGGTAGGTACCCGTGCACTGCAACTTGGTTGGTAACTTAGCCAGTATGGACTAGTACTGTAGTAGCCAACTGGGCACTCTTCCTTGAATTTTGACTTATTTTGGGCCCGAATTTCCCGATTCACATCTCCTATACCTGAAACACATTGAATGTATGTAGTAACTAGAAATGAGCCATTAGACATAATAATTTACTCAGAAATAAGCCAAAGGATGTGGAATTGAGGGCTAAAATGTAACACAAATTTGGCACGGTCCGCCTCCTATATGGAAATTGAAGAAGAAAGTAAAAATGCCTTGGATCATGATCTTAAATAAGGAATAGATGATGAAGTAGCTAGAAGTGTGATTGATGTAAGTAACAAGTGACCAAGGCAAAAGTCTTGATGAGGAAGTTGACTCACTTGATAAGAGGCAAAGTGATGAGAATGACTCTAGTGATGAGAGTTCCTCATCTCACTCTAAAAATGGTATTTGTGAAGCTATGGATCTTGAAGGCTTCATCAAGTACTTTGAAGACTCTACGTTGAAGAATAAAATAGAGATTCAAACATTAAAGGAGGAGAATCTCAAGCTTACAATCGAAGTGACTCACTTGAATGATGAAATGAGGAGAGTCAAAGAGAGTGAAGACATATCGATGAAGAAGTTTAAGGAAGCTAAGGAGTTACTCATGAAACTTACCTCCGACACCAAAAAGCTTGAACAAATGTTGGGGAAAGGAAAGAGACCAAGAAGGCAAGTCATGCAAACTCAACCAATGAGGCAACCCAATCTTGTTCAACAAAAAAGATGGAGAAAACGGGTTTAACACCAAAAAAGACATCAAATGCATGACATGTCTCCAATGACCTCACAAGGTGACAATTTACCGTTTTGTATATGTAAAATAGTATTTCAAACAAAATTTATAAACCCAATTTGCACTCAAAATTGATAAACAATACAGTGGCAAGTAGGGCATCGTCCACAGAGATCGAGATATAGATATAAGATCAAATATTAGCTCTAGTACTAAATGCAACATAAAGTAAAAGAAATGATTGTTTAATTATATTAAACTAAAAAAAAAAGTAAAATAGCAAATTTAAACTATAAGGACGTGGTGTGAAACGATAAGATATGATAATGGTATGGGAGATGATGCAACCACAACATAAATGATGGGGGATCCATTTAAACTTTACAAAGCATTTGATTAATAAAGGTCAATCTAGCTTTATAGTTGCTTGGAATCAACTATCCTCACTCACGACTAATAGGCCGGATTTGGAGAATTTAAGACTCTAATGACATCAACTCTCTACTACTCAACTAATATGTTGGATTATGAGAGAGCCACTCTTGAAGCCTAGATAAATTCTAATGGTTAAGGATGGCTTGGAAGAGCATATTCACAATCCAACCTCTTCTATTGAGACCCAAATGCAAAGGAAGGCCATATTCACTACACATTCATTCCATTCAATTTAGCTAGTTTAAACACCTTAAAAGTGATTATCTAACTTGGCTTGAGAGATGGCATATCTACCCAATCTTAGTATATGTATATTCCAATATTAAAAACTCAAAAGATATTGATAATCAAAAGAATCAAGAGATGGCATATCTACCCAATTCAAGAGACAATCAATAATCAATTAATGCATTGAATAAAAATTAATAATTAAAAAATAAAAATATAGTGGATCACATACAATTCATGTGTTTTTACTTCACCCCTATATTGGGTTTAGCTACTCATGTTTATTACAAGAATAAAGCAAGAAGAAAAGAATAGAAGAAAACCCATAGTAGAGTAGAATCCTCCTTCATTAAGCTCCAAATTGATCTTCTCACTTCTTTTTGTTGAGTAGATGATGATGGCGATGTGAAGTTTCAATGGGTTTGGGAGATAAATTGATTCCTAGATCTAGAGAGAGAAAGTTATGTTGTGAATGGGTGAGTGGGCGTATATGTAATAACATAATTCATCATATATATATATAAGTCTAGAAATGATCTAATTTTTCCTGATGTGGCACTCTTGACTCGTGAAATACGCGGGTATAGTGCGGGTAAGGACCCGTGCAGTTACCCGCTCAATGACCTGATTGCACTGATTTCCTTCTCTCGGGTTAAGTGAAATGCACAGGTTGTGCGCTAGTGTAGACCCACGCATATGTCCGCGAATGGACTTGATGCCCATATTCCGCTGCCTGGTTTTCTCAAATTCGAGGGTTGTACGCTATTGTTGCGTGGGTAGGGACCCGTGCAAATGCTAGCCTTTAAGTTCCATCTCTCGGTGCATGGGTAGTGTGCAGGTAAGGACCCGCGTAGTACCAGCGCACTGACACTTCTATACTTTATCAATTCTGGCCTATTTTCTGTAACTTCACGTTTTCCATTCATTCTTCCAAAATGTACCTAATTTCCTGTAAACTTACAGAAAAAGCCATAAGATACATAAAAATGCATGAAAACGAGACAAGGGAAATGGGATTGAGGGCCAAAATATTTGACTTTTTTGGCAAGATCAAATACACACAAACCAAACCTTTGCTCATCCTCGACCAAACTCTAAAACCAAATAAATAAGACACAAATGAAAATGACTCGATCTAAAGGTTTCTAGACCCAAAACATTTTCTCCAACACCAACTAATTGGGAGGTAAAAAATAAAGAGTGGGAGTGAGGAACAGGTTCATGCAGAATGTCTTAAATAGCTCTAAGGTACTGCAAGGGGATACTCACATAGCAAGAATCCCACAGTTAAAGCGCCCTCGCCGAAGAAACTACTCGCTCTCACACCTTGAGCGTAATTTGCTTCGATTCTAGGTCCTCACACGAAATCTTGCTTCTTTTTTCGCTCAGAACCTAGCTTCACACTCATGCAATATGTATACAAATGAAGTTATGTAATGGAATCAAATTAATTGTATACAATTAATATAGATTAAAAGCTTTTTAGTGAATGAGTCTCACGAAAGAATCAAGTGTCATGAATGTGGAAAGAGCATGCATCTATTAATATTCCTAATCTAGACTTCCCATAAGATCAAATAGATCTTTATCATTTAGTTGTAACGGGGCCACGATGATTGGTGATTAGAATGAATAGGAATTAAGGCACAAAGCACTAATCAACCAAGTTTTATTTCTCTCTTTATTCTTTTGCTTCTTTTCTTTTCTTTCATTTTTTTTCTTTCTTTGATCTTTCTTTTCTACTTTTCTGATTCCTTTTTTTATGTTCTTTGTTTTCTTGCTTTTGACTATGAACATTCTCACAACTCATCACTAATAGCCTAGGTACACACCATTTATCAATTTAGAGCACATTTTACATTTAATCCTAACCCTCAACAAGATCAATTAAGTGAGGGTTGGCTTAGTGTTTAGGTTGCCCGGGTTATGGATGATGTAGGTGTAAAATGAAAAAAGTCTATATATGTGTTTAGCTTCAAAATTGGCATGGGAGCACACACATTTAACATGAATGAGATGTATTTGGGCTTATTTTTTTAATTGCTGAAACACACATTGCCTTAAAAGATTTCATCTATCAAGGGAACAAAAGTTTCAATCAAGCAGTATATGATGCATGTTCTATGACACATGATGATTGTTGATGTAATGAGACTATGCATGGTATTTGAATAGTGTTTAAAGATTCAAAAAATGTTTTCCCTCAAATCAACACACTTTTAGCTTGTGCTTGGGATCTCACAAGGGTATCTCCACTTTTAGAACAAGGCGTTTGAGCACCGAGTCCCCTCAACTTAGACACTAAAAGATGGAACTAACCCATAAAGTGCAAGTGAGACCCCTAAACTGACAAAGAGCTATGAACAAGCACACTAAGCATACACACATTCACCACAAACACTATGCTTAAGGTATCTCACCAAGCTAAAGTAAGCTCAAAAATTTTGGCAAAGCAGTAAATTTGAAAATTTTGAAAAGAAAAATGACTCAAAACATAATAGACGACTCAATAAGGCGTTTACAACCCCAAACCAAAACCTAACATTGTCCTTAATGTTAAAGACAAAAGTCCGGCCTAACGGAGTGCACATCACTAGACACAAAACACACAAACAGATATACATTAACAAAAACACAATGTGAAAGAACATATCAATATGGAGGACATAACTCTAAAAAAAAACCGGTGACTTTCAAAATCGGCCAATATCCACTCTTTAGTGCATACTTCTAAAAATACTTAATTAAACTTACTTCAATTTTGGCATAGGAAACTACACATGTAAATTCACACTTTTTATTTAGAAAAGGTTTAAAAATTCAAACTATAAAAGTATATGAACGGGCGTCGAAGATGGTTCTCGTGCAGATTTTCAAAACAGGGCATCACCCATGACCATTGGTCGAAAAAACATTCATAACTTTTGAATCCCTATCTAGAATTTTACGTTATTTATATCAACGGAACAATATAAAAAATTAAAGAATTTAAAATGGACATAATTTATGACCTCACCAAATGGTACAATTTAAATGAAACATTTGGGCTCAAATATTTCAAAACATGGTATTGACGCAATGGTCAAAGAAAAACATGAAAAAGTAAATTGAAAAATGACTCAAACAATGAATCCATACCCCCAAACATAATCTAAACATTGTCCTTAATTTTTATATGACACGAGATGCATGGACTGTTGGAACCCTGTTCACTGGTCACGCAACAGACATATCAACATTTAAAATTATTACAAATCGTAATCTGTATCTGGGACCAGTGAACTTGGGATCATAATTACTTTCAGAACTAATACATATAAAATTATTACAACAATAAAAAATATATATATATACAGGAAATTGAAATCAATGTAAAGAAAAGAAGATAATAGAACCATACCAACATTTGGAGGCTCCATCACTTTACAATATGCTCATGTCTGAACCACTTGATCTTCCTCACTATATCTCGGGATTGATAACTGCGTGTGGGCGCGCCACGACTCTTAGAAAATTGAATAGAGGATATAAAAAAGAGAATCAGAAGAAACTTTTCTTCTATGTTCATGCAACCCTTTGCATCAATGATCAAGAGACCATATATTTTGTTTATTTTTCTATTTGATACACAGTGTTTCACGCCTCTCGATTGCACACACACATGTACCTTTTTCTAATCTCTCTTTTGATATCTCACGCACATTGAACATACATGATAAATTGCATCTCATGTAACACCAATTATTTGATGCGTGTGTGTTGATATTAGATGTTTTGTTGATATTCCACGCACTCCCTAATTGCATCACATGCTAAAAAATTATGTGCGTTGTGTCTTTTTTTTTTAGTCTTTTTTTTTAATATTTTAAGAAACATCTCATATATAATATTATAACTTGAAAAAAAAACGAAATCTTCTTTTTGATTCGGTTTTTTAAAAATAATATATATCATATATATATATATATATATATATATATATATATATATATATATATATATATATATATATATATAACTTTTATAAATCTTCATCAAAACTTTATTTGATTCTTAAAAACTTTCAAACAAAAAATATCTCATATCTTTTATTTGATTTTATTTTTGAATTCAGACTATTTAAATTCAAAAATAAAATATTTAATAAAATAAAATAAAATAATCACATTACCTTATTTTATTCAAAAACAAATATCAACATACACCCTACATTTAGTGATTAATAACATAATTAAATAATCTTATTATTTAATTTATTTAATCACCATTATTCATTAATTAAATAATCTCATTATTTAATTAATTTCCGAATAAATACTTGTCACTTTCGTAACACAATTAATTGAACAATCTAATTAATTAACCATGACCCTTGTTACCTAAATTGATCGGACTAGTAAGGGGACCTAATGGACCTGCGGTATTTTGATCTCCAATAATCCTCAGAATCATTAATTAAACTCTTTAATTAATATTCATTGATTATTAACTCTGGTTTTATTCCACTAAAAATCCGAAACTGCACTCTCTCAACTGCATATGCTTTTACATAGACCGATACAACTCTGTGTCAAACGATATAACTATTACATATGGTGTGATCCTCCACGGTAGTTCATAATTAGAGTTGGGTCATAATATCCGTTATACCCCGCTAATTACATATATCCTTTAAGTACCATTGATTCTTTAATGGATAAAAAATCATATTTCCTCACGGAATTAGGAGAGCGCTCATATTGTCCAAGTCCCGAATCAACCCTTAAGGGAACTACCATCTACTTCTCACAAGAATGAGTGGATTCTACTATTTTGTACAAACCTTCCCAGCCACAAGCCAAACCACATTCCTAACATACGGAGAATGTTGACCGGGAACTGCATCCGACCTCACCCACGGTATACCAAAGACCACGATCTAACCTGAAGGAGTCGATAAGACACTCAAGATTATGATCACCCACATATAGCCATCATTAGTTGATATATATGAATCTCATCGGTAAACGGATCTTGGTGAGAGATTTATATAGATCATGGCCTAGTCATATATGATCACATCATACAAGGTGCCTCCATTCCCATATCTCATATGAATGATTCAGGATAGAATCACCGTACATTACGGAATTGACCGCAGCTATAGATTAATGACAAATAAAGTACCCAGCTTTATTTGCTATCTATGGACTCGTTAGATTGCACGTCTCTTACTATATCCATTCTTATATGACACTCATATACACATTTCGAGATTACATCTTACAGTCTTGGATGTTAAATATATGCACAAGTTATAAAATAAACAACAAAACAAGAATGAATTGATCTTTTCTTTTATTTATTTCAGAAATCCATTTACAAATTACATATTTAAGGCATAAACCCCAACAATCTCTCACTTGCATTAAAGCATGTGAGGCATGTTTCGTAACCTTAGACCATCTAGGTGGCCCGAAAACACTTTACCCGGTAAAGTCTTCTTAAATGGATCAACATGATTCTCTTGTGAGGCTATCTTGGTGACGATCATATCTCCTCTCTGCAGTATCTCTCTAATGAGATGATACTTTCTCTCTATATGCTTCCCTATTTTGTGGCTTCTTGGTTCTTTAGAATTAGTCACAACACCACTGTTATCATAATAAAGTGTGATGGACTTATCCAGATTTGGAACAACTTCCAGATCACTCAAGAACTTATGAAGCCAAACAGCCTCACTAGCATCTTCACAAGCGGCTATATATTCAGCTTCCATGGTGGAGTCAGTAATGCAAGATTGCTTGATACTTTTCCATACAATGGATTCACCACCTAGGGTGAATACTGATCCACACGTGAATTTCTTAGAATCCATATCTGATTGAAAATCAGAATCCATGTATCATAACGGGATCAAATCCTGTCCAGAATAAGCTAGCATATAATTTCTCGTTCTTCGAAGATACTTAAGAATAGTTTTGACAGTAACCTAATGATCCAATCCTGGGTTGGACTGGTATCTGTTGACTACTCCCACTGCATAGCAGATGTCCGATCTTATGCATAACATAGCATACGTGAGGCTACCTATTGCCGATACATAGGGTACACGTCTCATATCCTCAACTTCTTGAGGTGTCTTAGGACAATGTTCCTTAGACAAGTGAACTTCATGTCTGGAAGGTAAATTACCTTTCTTAGAGTTTTGTATCGAAAATCTTACAAGAATATTATCGATATATGATGCTTGAGACAGTGCTATGAGTTTGTTCTTACGATCCCTTACAAGTTGGATCCCTTACAAGTTGGATCCTTAGATCATAACTTGCCTCTCCCAAATATTTCATTTGGAATTGGCTAACCAGCCAACCCTTTACATCAGACAACACTCCCACGTCATTCCCAATGAGTAGGATATCATCTACATGTAGGACCAAGAAAACTACTTTCTTGTCAATGATGCGCTTGTAGACATAAGGCTCATCGATGTTCTGCTCGAAGCCATAGGTTTTGATCATATCATCAAACCTTACGTTCCAAGATCTAGATGCTTGCTTAATTCCATAGATGAACTTTTACAGCTTACAAACCTTTTGCTCTTGATCTGGAGACACGAATCCCTCTGGTTGCATCATATATATGCTCTAATCAAAATTGCCATTCAAGAATGCAGTCTTGACATCCATTTGCCAAATTTCATAATCAAAATAGGCAGCAATGGATAAGAGAATCCTAATAGACTTAAACATGGCTACTGGCGAGAAGTTCTCTTCATAATCGACCCTCTCTTTCTGGGTATAACCCTTGGCCACTATCCTTGCCTTGAAGGTCTCTACCTTCCCATCTACTCCTCTCTTTCTCTTGTAGTCCACTTACACCCTATGGGTTTTACCCCATCTGGTAAGTCTATAAGATCCCATGCTAAGTTAGAGTACATGTACTCCATCTCGAGATTCATGGTTTTAGTCATTCCTCTTTATCATGATCTTTCATTGCATTCTCAAAAGTCAATGGATCATCCACACTATCAGCAGAGACACCACCTTGTCCCTCATCTATACCTAAATAGCGTTCAAGTTGTCTGACAACCCTCCTCTCACTAAGTCTAGGTGGTAGTGTATCCTAATCAGGAACCATTTGACTCTTAGATGTTTATGGATCAACAACTCTTGTTGATGAAGCACTAGTCTCACCAGGCTCCAATTCATTCAATACAATCTTAGAACGAGGTTTATGGTCACTAATATAATTATCCTCAAGAAATGTTGCATTTGTCGATACAAATACTTTGTTGCCTTCAGAACTATAGAAGTGTCCACCTCTAGTCTCCTTGAAGTATCCTACAAACAGATAGACAATAGACTTGGAGTCTAGCTTTCCAGTTCTATTCTTTAGCACGTGTACTGAACACCTCTATATGCGAAAATGTCATAAATTAGCTTTACGACCAATCCACAACTCTAGGAGAGTATTAGGAACAGATTTGAATGGCACTACATTCAAAATATATGCCACTGTTTGTACCGTATATCCCCAGAAGGAATTTGGTAATGATGAGAAACTAATCATAGATCTCACCATTTTCATCAGGGTTCTATTTCTCATCTCCGTTATACCATTTTACTGAGGTGTACCAGGAGCAGTGAGTTGGGAAACTATCCATACTTGACCATGAAGTCTTCAAACTCTTGGACATGGTACTCACCTCTATGATCTGATCGTAGTGACTTAATAGTCTAACCTAACTGATTCTCAACTTCAGCTCAGAATTCTTTTAACTTTTCTAATGTTTCTGACTTCCGTTGCATTAGGTAGATGTATCCGTATCTTGAGTAGTCATCTATAAATGCGATATTATACTCATAACCACCTATAGCTTTAACATTCATCGATCCGCAGATGTCTGTATGTATAAGCTCTAGTGGTTCTTTAGCTCTAAGCCCTTTTCCAGTAAAAGGTCTCTTAGTCATCTTACCTTCCAGACAAGATTCGTATATAGGTAAAGTGCCAACCTTTAACTCACTTAAAGGTCTGTTTTTTACTATTTTGTCTATCCGATAAAGGTTGATATGACCAAGCCTTAAATGCCAGAGATATGTGTCATTATCTGGAGAAATCTTATGTCGTTTAGTTTTTGATTTTTCAACCTTAAATATTTTGGTGTTGAGCAATGTAGTATGTATTAACGGTCTTAACACATATAAATTGTTTTCATTAATTTCTGAACAAATATTCAATCCATTCTTTCCAATAATAACAAACATATTATTAAAAGAAACAGAATATTTTTGTTCTAGCAACTTAGAAACGGAAATCAAATTCCGTGTAAATCTAGGAATATTAAATACATTGCCCAACAATATATAATTATTACAAAAATGTAATCTAATTACGCCCACTGTTCGTACCGACAGGACATCCCCTGACCCCACACGTATTGAGAAGTCTCCATCTTCTAGCTGTGTCCAAGAATCAGTCCATTGTAAAGAAGAACAAACATGGTTAGTGGCCCCCGAATCGACTATCGAGGGTGAAGAATCATCTTCCACTAAACATGACTCAAGAACAAGTAAATCATATTTGCCTTTCTTGGACTTCTTTTTTTTTGGGCTTTCTTGGGTTTCACTTTACCCTTCACCTTCCTAGTAGACCTCTTCCTCTTCTTATTATTGGAGGAAGATGGTTCGGTAACATTTGCATCACCGGTCTTGCCCTTGCAGTCCTTAGTCAAGGAATCAAAGGTAGTGAGCACATTGAGTAACTGTGTGAGACTGAACCTTAAATTGTTCATCTCATAGTTACTCTTAAACTGATCCAAAATCTTCGGAAGAGTCAACAATATGATGCTAACTTAACTGGTTCGTCAATGGCCCCTCCATTGACTTCTACTGTGTTAAAGTATGACATCATGCTCAGGACATGTTCCTGAATTAACCTACCTTCCTTCATGCAAGCAAGCATATCGGAACGAACAGCTTCGTGTCGCTTTTGCTGAGAGGGATGCTCGAACATAGCTTGTAATGACTCCATGATTTCGAATGTTGAAGTCATTGCTTTGTGCTTTGTGACAAGCATGTCTATCATAGAAGCTAACAGATATGTTCGGGCCTTCTCATCAGATGAGACTAATCGCTGGTATGCCTCACGAACAGTTCGTGCGGTATTGGCAGCAGGCGTTGAAGGACATTCCTCCGTAAGTACAAACTTGAGGTCTTTGGTGACCAATATTGCATTAATGTTAAGTTTCCATTTAGTGCAATTATCACCAGTTAATTTGTCATTTGCGAGAATTTGAAGTAATGCAGAAGAAATTATTGCTGAAATAAATAAAAAATTCATTCAGTCATTTATTTAAAACAAGTGTGAGTGTTTTGGCATAAATTTAAACATGATGCATGAGCATGTTTAACGAACTAGAACTACCCTAAAACCAGTTACTATGCCACGACAATCCAACATACCATAAAAAAGTGTCACCTTAAGGTCGGTCAAGTCTTTGCATGTTGGACCGATGCATTCTCAATCAAATGATATTCTAGAAGAACTCTTACTCTATATCATTCAACCATCATTTTTTCAGTCAGGTTTTTAATTAACAAACTTAATCAAAACCTTCGTGAGTATAACCTACCATTTCAGATCTCATGAGCTTAACTCGAGAATTGCCGCCTTAGGGTCGGTCAATCCCGAAATACCCTCAGAAATCCTATCCATTAGGAAGTAAACCTTATTATTGACCTTTACGGAAACCCTCCTTAAGAATGACGAAAGCAAAGTCATCATGAGGCCCCACTCGGATCTCACAGTATTGAACTAATAACAGAGACTGTGGGATACATATGTCATATATCTCTCTCCCACTCACTATTTTAAAACTAGGGTTTTCTAGTATCCGTTAATGTATCTAGACTCTACATGATCAAACAGCTAACTTTAATCAAGTTATCTAGTGCATTAACAAATTAGAATCAAATTCTAATTAACTAATAAATTATTAATGATTTTTAACTATTAAAAATCTAATCTATTAGTGAACATTCTAAGCTTTAGTAAACTATTTACTAAGGTCAAATTATTATGAAAGTGTTTACCAACTTTCAACTATTAAAACTCTAACACTTTATTCGGTTCATTTACTATTAAGTAATTAATCATATTAATCCTAATTATAATAAATGACCTTATTAATCTAACTTATTAAACTCTTTAATAACTAGATTAATGTTTAATGAGAATTACCAAGTTTTTTAACTATTACAAAACTAATCTCATTTTCATAGTCAATTATGTATTTATCCATTTTAATCACATAAAAAAATACATAAATTACCAGGCTATGATGCATGTATGACATATCAAATATATTTGTATAGGCACATCTAATCTAAATGACATATGTATGTATGACAATACTTTAGCATCACATAATATAAAGCATACATGAATTTACCGAGTACTATGGATTATTTAACCTAAAAAATTGGAATATAAAATTACAAAAATACCCCCAAGGCATTCCTTGGTCTTCTTGTAATTTTCGAGTCTTCCAGTGACTTCAGATCACTCCGATTCATCTCATGAATCTATCTTCGCGATTTTTTGAGGTCTTCAATATAGGTTACAATTTTTAATTTTTTTTTAATTCAATAAAGGTAATAATAATAATAATTATTATTATTATTATTATTATTATTATTATACAACCCATAAGCCCTAAATCCACAGTACCATATAATTAACGATCAATCATGTTTTTGTAAATTATAAAATTTAATACAAATACAAAACCATCATACAGTCAATTTAAATCGTGCCTACACAATCATACATACAGGAGCATCGAAAACAATTTCATGTTCCAAAAATAAAACTGCCTCTGATACCAATTGTTGGAACCCCGTTCACAGGTCACACAACGGAAGTAAGGTTTTAAAATTTTTATACATATCGTAATCTGTATCTGGGACCAGTGAACTTGGGATCGTAATTACTTTCAGAACTAATACATATAAAATTATAAAAATAATAAAATATATGTATATACAGGAAACTGAAATCAATGTAATGAAAAGAAGATAATAGAACCATACCAACGTTTGGAGGCTCCATCACTTTATGATATGCTTTTGTCTGAACCACTTGATCTTCTTCACTATATCCCGGGATTGATAACTGCGTGTGGGCGCGTCACAGTTCTCAGGAACTTGAATAGTGGATATAAAAGAGAGAATCAGAAGAAACTTTTCTTATATTTTGATGCAACCCCTTGCATCAATGATAAAGAGACCATATATTTTGTATCTTTTTCTGTTTGATACACAGTGTTTCACACCTCTCTATTGCGGACACACATGTACTTATTTTTAATCTCTCTTTTGATATCTCACGCACAATGCACACACATGCTAAATTGCATCTCATGCAACACCGATTAATTGATGCGTGTGTGTGTTAATATTAGATGTTTTGTTGATATTCCACGCACTCCCTAATTGCATCACATGCAAAAAAATTATATATGCGTTGCCTTTTTATTTTTATTTTTTTTTATTTTTTTATTTTTAAGAAAAATATCTCATATATAATATTGTAACTTAATAAAAACGAAATCTTCTTTTTGATTCGGTTTTTAAAAAATAAAATATATCATATATATATTATTTTATTAGATTTTTAAAAACTTTCAAACAAAAAATATCTCATATCTTTTATTTGATTTTATTTTTGAATTCAAACTATTTAAATTCAAAAATAAAATATTTAATAAAATAAAATAAAATAATCACATTATCTTATTTTATTCAAAAACAAATATCAACATACACCCTACATTCAGTGATTAATAACATAATTAAATAATATTATTATTTAATTTATTTAATCACCATTATTCATTAATTAAATAATCTCATTATTTAATTAATTACCGAATAAATACATGTCACTTTCGTAACACAATTAATTGGATAATCCAATTAATTAACTGTGACCCTTGTTACCTAAAACCATCCGGCTAGCAATGGGACCTAATTGACCCATAATATTTTGAGCTCCAATAATCCTCGAAATCATTAATTAATTCTTTATTTAATATTCCTTGATTATTATCTCCGGTATTATTCCACGAAAAACCTAAAGTTGCACTCTCTCAATTATAAACGCTTTTACACAGACCGATACAACTCGGTGTCCATCGATATAGCTATTACATATGGTGTGATCCTCCATAGTAGTTCATAATTAGAGCTGGGTCATAATGTCTGTTATACCCCTCTAATTACATATATCATTTAAATACCATTGATTCTCTAATGGGCAATAAATCTTATTTCCTCACGGAATTAGGTGGGCGCTTATATTGTCAAAGCCCTGAATCAACCATTAAGGGAACCACCATCCACTTCTCACAAGAAGGAGTGGATTGCACTATTGTGTACAAACTTTTCCAGCCACAAGCCAAACTGTAATCCTAACATACGGAGCATATTGATCGGGAACTGTATCCGACCTCACATATGGTATATCAAAAACCACGATCTAACCTGAAGGAGTCGATAAGACACTCAAGATTAAGATCACTCACATATAGCCATCATTAGTTGATATATATGAATCTCATCAGTAAATGGATCTTGGTAAGAGATTAGTATAGATCATGACCCAGTCCTATATGATCACATCATAGAAGGTGCCTTCATTCTCATATCTCATATCTCATATGAATGATTCAGGATAGAATCACCGTATATTACGGAATGGACCGCAGCTATAGATTAACCACAAATAATGTACCCAACTTTATTTGTTATCTATGGACTCTTTATATTGCACTTCTCTTACTATATCCATCCATATATAACACTCATAGACACAGTTCGAGATTACATCCGGCAGTCTTGGATGTTAAATATATGCACAAGTTATAAAATAAACGACACAACAAGAATGAATTGAACTTTTCTTTTATTTATTTCATAAATCCATTTACAAATTACATCTTTAGAGCATAAACCCCAACATGGACAATAAATAAACAAATCATGAAGGGCAGTAACTCAACACCATTTAAACCTAGAAACTAATCATGTGCAACCAATGCCCAATAAAATAAAAAGACTCACATAGGCTCATCATAAAAAGGCAATAAAGTGCAATATCGACATTTAAGCACAAACCATCATCTTTTCTTTTAATAAAAAATGACAGAATGGGGACACGATGACCCCCAAACCGAATATCACTATATACACAAAACATGTACAAAATTTGAGCAACCAAAACAACCCTAAACCGAGTAGGACTATAAATGTGCAATATGAACGTGTACACTCACACATGTATCCACAAGAGCCTTCGGCTCATTCATATCAAAAATGCATAAATCAATAAAATCAAATAATCCTTAATATGCACTATATATATTATCCACATGTCAAAATATCTTCCAAGCCCTATCAAAATTTCACAAACCCCAAATCATCAACCAAGAATTATTAGAATAAACTAAAAGTAAGTGTAATCGTGCAAAAATAAAGAGTTCACGAATTCAAACAGAGTTGGGTTGTCTCCTTGCAAGCTTCTCCTACTAAGGTAAGACTCTTGCTCTTTTTATTTATAAGCACTCTTGGCCTGCTTGTCCCTCCAAGATGCGCAGGTTGTTGTTGTTTCCTACCAAGAGATAAAAGCCTCTCATTGATACACAAACTGTTAAATTCACTTCCTCTAGAAGCTTTAGTTTATCTATCACACTAAAACACATATTAGCAAGTTCGGGAAAACTAAATTCTTCTAAATACAAGCACATGTCGAACTAGAGTTTGCTACACCACATCTTTATTGAAATTAAACAAAATAAACGAATCCCACAATAAATTTAACCGCCAAACCTATTTTTTTCTATACTCTCAATTATCAAACACAATTTCACACATAAAGGGAAAGAGAAATAATAGATTAAAGATGAAAAAATAGATAGTGCAATTAAATCATGCATCAAAAATATTCAATGTGATGCGCTAAGTGAGGGGCTAGGTTCTAAAAGTGGTTTGACCAAGTTTAGGAATTGTCTCTTCTTGGCAACCTAAATAAACTTGGGTGGTTCTTTTTTCTTTTCCCTCCTTATATTTCTCACTTAATGTACTCGATCTTTTCGTACCTAAATATTTTTGACTCTAGGTGAGTTCTTTTTACTCCTATCACCTCTCATCTTTGAAATGCTCACCCTTTGAACAAAAGTAACACATGAGGTTAAAGTGAGGGGTTCTCCCTTTCTTTTGGTGACCTTGTGGCCTTGAGTGAGGATTCATTGATAGTGATTTCACCACTAGTTCCACTCTGCCCAACTTCATGATGTAGTCACCTTCCCTTGCCTTTGCTATACTAAGAGCTTCATCTTTCCTATTAAGTACCTTTTTGACTTCATCCAGGACGTTGGCCTTAAGCTAAATCTCTATTTGCATCTTCTTTAACTTGTGAGTTGTCTTGTCTTCAAATTTCTTTGATACCCTTGTGAATTTCAAGAATTCCCCTAATGTTGTACTCTTTGCGACTTTCAATCTCTCAATTTATTCTTCAAATTTCTTGTTTTTGTCAGAGACTTAGTAGTTCTTCTTCTTGTGATTACTATTACCTACTCTGAGTGATTTCACCTCAAGTACGAGCTTCTTGTTTAGCTCTTAGAGCCCTTTGACACTTCTAAGGCTTTATTCCCTTCTAGCTCATTCTTCAAAAGTTGCACTTTCTTCTCAAATTCTTCCCTAATATCTTTTTTTTTTCACAGAAGACTTCTTTTATTGTCACTTGAAATGCATCATTCTCATTCTTCATCGACTCTATCGCTAACACTATATCTTTGATGATGCCCTTCATCTCCTTATTCATCTCTAACAACCTTTTACTTTGTTCTTCCCTTTTAGAATTTCTTCGTTGTTCTTCTTTCGATAAGTATGAGATGTCGTTGGAGCCTTGATTTGTTGCTCTGATGGAGGTGTTGTATCTTTTTTCAAAAACGGACTTTTAACTATATGAGTCGGCATGTGACCCATAGCCTGACCTCATATTTTGCATGAATATATCCACAGAGTCTTGAAACAAAGGTAAACAAAAATGCAAAAAAAAAAGTAAAAAGAAAAAAAACTAAAAAAACTAAGAAACTAGCTAGATGACTAGAATTAGTCACCTAATTTGCACATTTCCCCGGCAGCAGTGCCACTTGACATGTTGTCATTTTGTATATGTAAAATAGCGTGTCAAACAAAATTTATAAACCTAATATGCAGTCAAAATTGATAAACAATATAGTAGCAAGTAGGGTATCGTCCACAGAGATCGAGATATATCAATATGATCAAATATCTGCTCTAGTACTAAATGCAACAAAAGGTAAAAGAAATGATTGTTGAATTATTTTAAACATATAAAAGTAAATTGCAAACGTAAACTATAAAGATGTGGTGTGAATGATAAGATATGATAATGGTATGAGAGATGATGCAATCACAACATAAATGATGGGGGATCTATTTAAACTTTATAAAGCATTTGATTAATTAAGGTTAATCTATCTTTAAGAGTGACTTGGAGTCTACAATCCTCACTCACGACTACTGAGCCGGATTTGGAGAATGGAAGACTCTAATCACATCAACTCTCTACTACTTAATTACTAGGTTCATTTATAGGAAAGTCACTCTTGAAACCTAGGTAAATTCTATGGTTCAGGATGGATTTAAAGGTCATATTCACAATCCAACCTCTTCCATTGAGACCCAGATGTTTAGGAAGGCCATATTCACTACACATTCATTCCATTCAATTTAACTAGTTTAAACACCTTAAAAGTAATTATCTAACTTGGTTTAAGAGAGCGCATATCTACCCAATCCAAGTAGATGTATATTCCATTATTAAAGACTCAAAATATATTGATAATCAAGAGAATCAAGAGAGGGCATATCTACCCAAGTCAAGGGACAACCAATAAACAATTAATGCATTGAACGAAAATCAATAATCAAATAATAAAAATATGGTCGATCAACCACAATTCATCTATTTTTACATCACACCCATATTAGGTTCAGCTACTTATGTTTATTACAGGAATAAAACAAGAAGAAGATAATTGAAGAAAACCCGTAGAAGAATCCTTAGTCTTTAAGCTCTAAATTGATCTCCTTGCTTCCTTTTGTTGAGTAGATGACGCTGGTGATGTGAAGTTTTAATGGGTTTGGGAGAGAAATTGATTCTTAGACCTAGAGAGAGAAAGTTTTGTTATGAATGGGTGTGTGGGCGTGTGGGCGTGTGTGTAATAACATAATCCATCATATATATAGCATTCTTGAAATGGTCTGATTTGCTAATGTGGCACTCCTGACATCTGAAATGTACGGGTATAGTGCGGGTAGGGACCTGCACAGTGACTTACACAATGACCTGAATGCACTGATTTCTTTCTCTCTGGTTTAGTGAAATACATGAGTTGTACGCTGGGGTAGACTCATGTATCCGCGTATGGACCTAATGCACATGTTCTACTTCATGGTTTTCTCAAATGTGCTGGTAGTGCGCTATTAGTGTATGGGTAGGGACCCGCATAATTGTCAGCCTTCAAGTTCCTTCTCACGGTGCATGGGTAGTGCGTGGGTAAGGACTCGTACAGAACTAGCGCACTAATACTTCTATACTTCATCAATTCTGGTCTATTTTTTTGTACAATTTTGCATTTTCCATCCATTCTTCTAAAATTTACCTAAATGCCTGCAAACATACCAAAAGAGCCATAAGGTAAGTAAAAATGCATGAAAATGAGACTAAGGAAATGGGATTGAAGGCTAAAATATACGACAATTTTGGCACGATCACAAGGATATGGTATGACTTCTCATTTATACATACTTGTCATTATTGTAGTGTTGATAAGCATATTAGGCCAAATTGCTTTAGGTACATTAAGAAATGTAGGTTTGAGAGCATGATTGAAAGAAACAAACTTAGAATAGCCAATATGTATGTGCCAAGGAAATCTGGAGTTAATGATCTTAGAAAATCAAGTGTCATGTTGACTATGACCATCAGAAAGGAAAAAATGTCACCTAAGTGGATTAGAAAAGATAAAACTCCTTGATTCTTTTTTAAAATAAACCTCCTTGATTCTCTCTTAAATATTTAAGTTGCATAAAGTTGTTGTATATGATTATGCACTAATCTTCTATGCTAATAGCTCTCTTTTCTATAGTGACCCATTTGGGAATACTCATTTTCCTATCTCATGATAAAAAGTGGGTGTAGTATGTGGAAATTATGGGAGTTGCATATTAGGGGAGATTTACTTGTCGAGGGGCAGTACCCCATTTGGGGGAGCATTTGCATTGCAATACATTACATGCTGCATGTTGCTTGTTTATGCTTTAATGCAAATTGCCTTCATCTTTTTTTTTTCACTTGATCACCTCACATACTACTGTCTTGGGAAGTGTAGTTATCTTGTTTTGTAGGGATAGTTATTGTACAAGAGATTGAAGTCTTGAAGATCTAGTATCTAGGTATCTCTTTTTAATATTTAATAATTATTTGTTGACCTCTAGTTTTTGTTTGTTTTGTGAGGGTGAATTGTGAGTGGTGGTTTTGTCACGAAATTGGATAACAATACTAAAGATAATAAAATCATATGTAAGTAAACAACATGTATTATCAATCCAAATATTGTCAACCAAGCTTGCACGTTGCTAGTGAAAAGGTTAACAAATGAAACTAAAACAAACAATAGTTGTATTCTTAATATCATTCAATATATATGTACAAGTATTCAAAAAAGTATGATTATATACATATATATTCGAATACATACACAAAGATATCTACAACTTTGATCAATATGAAGTGCTTGAATATCACATATAACAAAAGTCTTGTTTTCAAGAATATCTAAAAATGAACAATGTGAAACAAGATTATGACATACACATACAAGTATATGAGAGGAATAAGAAGATTTAACACGAGTATCTTTTTAACGTGGTAAAACCTCTAAGGATGAAACATCCACGGGTTGAATACAACCATCGAGTACTTTTATTATTAGAAAGTTGATAAGACATTTCTCAAAAGTGTCCAACAAATGACACACTCTTCTTTAAAGCTTGAATCAACATCAATCTAAGACAACTAATCAATAGAAATGAAACATTGTTTTGATATGGAATTAATGCCAACACAACTCCAAAAACCTAATAGAAATAGCCAAAGGAGGAGATTGTAAGTTCCTCATATTTTGATTGGCTTATTTCGTTGACAAGCAACATTAGGGATTTACTTGTAAGGGTAGTTTTGGTCTCATTGTTTATGATCAAGCTTCATAGACATACTCAAAACCTCAAGTCCAAGAGAAATCCAAAGGTATATCACTTGCGTTTAACACTTTGAAGAGATTTAGTTGCACACACACTACTTCATGCATGCCTTGCTAATCCTGCACTTGTGTTTCATTCCTTCATTTGTACTTTCTTTACACTTCCCACACTTGCACTTTATTGTTAACTCTAATGGTGGTTTTGTGCATTGTAATTCATTTCTCGATAAATGATAAGAAACGTATATGCCCGTACGTTGGTGTGCTTATTCTTAGTGTGATGATTGTTCTCTTGGGAAGGACCCACGGGTCCCTACCCGCGCACTGACTAGCATAGTTCCCATCCTGGTTCTACTTCTCTTAGTATGTGGGTCCATACCCACTCACTTACCAGTGTAGTCTCTTCGCTGTCTTTTGGATGTCCCAGTGTACGGGTAGTGCGAAGGTTCCTACGCGTGCAGTAACCCGCTCATAACATAGTTTATGCTGTTTTAAGTTGCTATTTTCCAAAATGACATAGCATTGAAAAACAAAATGTGTCTTAACTAACCTAAAGGGGGGTGAATAGGTTTTAGTCGATTAATTACCAACTGATCATGCCAAAATTATCATATATTTTGGCCCTCAATTCTATTTCTTTTGTCTCATTTTTATATGTTTTTGTGTGTCTTACAGCTCGTATGTTATGTTTGCAAGCAATTCGGTTCATTTTGGAAAAAGGATGAAAAACGTGAAGATTGGACGAAAACAGGTCAAAATAAGGGAAAAAAGACTTCAGTGCAGTGCATGCACAGGTCCAAACCCGCGCATAACTAGTGCATCAGTACGCAACTGAGCAAATCCGAGAAGCAGATCAGTTCCCATCAAGTCAGTGCATGGGTCCCAACCCGTGCATAAACTGTGCATATGCAAAAAGCAGAGAAGATTATCAAAAGCACTAGGGAACTGCACGGGTCCTTACCCATGCATTTCACGTGTCAGAACTAACACATCAACATTTTTTGACATAAATCACGAATCCTCACTACAAAAAAAAATGCATATTAGTGACAAACTTTTTTCGACGGTACTAATTGCCATCGGTAATGGTACCTTTTCCGACGACCATATTAGAGCCGTCAGAAATGAGTGAAAATAAAATACCACATTTTCGATGACCGAATATCCATCGAAAATAGTCTTTATGCCATCGAAAATATGGAAAAAGTAATACAACATTCCAGACAGCCTATTGGCCATCGGAAATAATCCATATTTATGACGGTATTTTTCATTCCGTCGAAAATAGTCCATATTTCCGACAGTATTTTTTGTGCCGTCGGAAATAATGAAAAAGACAATCAATATTACACACGTTTCTTACGGCATAAAGAGTGTTGTCGGAAATGATATAATTTAATTCAAATTAATTTTAATGGAAATTACGCTGTTGAAAATGTAGTATTATTTTCTATATTATTTGTTATGGCATTGTCATGGAAAAAGTAATTAATTTATTAATATAATATTAATTAATAAATTACAATGAAATGTATTTGACAATTTATACACTACAAAAATATGTAACTTTTAGCTCAATATTTTAAATGTATCACTACATGTGTTATTTTTTTATCGCTAAATTTTTAAACAACATCTCTCTATCACATTTTTCACCAAATATTTTGATTTAATTTTGAATTTTTCAAAAAACTATATCATAGATAATGTAAACAAAATTAAAATTTATGACGAAAACCGCAAGAAAATTATTCAATAAGGACCAGACTTTAGGGACAAAACAATGATACTAATAAGAAGTCTACTTTATGTGTACATCTAAATAAATTAAATAAATATAAAATATAGTAAAATTATTAGTAATTGCATTCTTGTAATTATTTAGTTATTGATAATTGTGTTTAATGACGCTACTATATCATATTTTTTGTAATAAAAAAACTATAATAATATTTTTTTAATATCTATTTGTTTATCATACAAAATAATTATAATTTTAACAGAAATAAGTTTAAATTATTAATTTTTTAGTAAAATATTGATTATAAAAAACAAAATCAGCAGGGATATAATATACGTATCTTATTTCAAGATAAAGTAGTAAAATGTAATTTCCTATCATATTAGGGAAATATTTTAATAAAAAAGATACTTTAAAAAACAATATCAACAATTATATTTAAATATTATGCAAAAAAAATATTTAATTAGATAGTATTCCAACATATAAATAGCTTATATACAAATTGTATTCAAAACATGTCAGATATAAAGTTATAGTAAAACGGTAAGAGCAACATTCACTATCTATCATTGAGGTCATGGGTTCCAGCCACATAAAACATATGGAATTAGCTTGGGTGATGGGGCACGTGTTATTTTTTTATGATTAAACTTTTTCCGATGGCCATTTCCCGTCTGAAATAAAGGTAAGCCGTCGAAAATAGTAGTAATTTTGACCACCTTTAATTGCTATTACCGACGACATTTTCGCTTTTTTCGACGGCCCTAACCGTCGGAAATGGTCATATTTGTGATGGCTCATTAGTAAATGGTTATTTACGATAAGCGTATTTGTGACAGCCTCCGATGACTTTTTCCCGCCGGAAAAGCGTATTTCCTACGGGAAATAGCCACTTCCGATGGCATTTAGCTGTTGGAAATGACCTTTTTTTTGTTGTGCCTATAAATATATCCTTTGTAGATTTAGAAAAACTCTCTTCCACTCTCTAACATACACCCATATACCATTCAAAACCCGTTCAATTATCATATGTTAGGTTTTAGTTTGTGTTGGCATTAATTCCATATCAAAATGATGTTTACTTGTAATGATTTAGTTTTTTAGATTCATGATTATTCAAACTTCAAAGAAGAATGAACAACAAGTCAAAGCAAGTTCTAAGTCTTCAAAGAGAAAAGATGCAATTTGGTTCTACAAATGTATACTAAGATCTTTTATTTATCTTACAAGGCTTAGGCACACACACTCAATTCATACATTTGTGTCCCTGCATCGTTGTGCACCATTATAGGCACACACATACAATTCATTAATATGTGTCCTTGCATCATTGTGCACCATGTATAACACATTCACACACTTGAAGATGAATGCTCATGCATTGGAATGGAAATAACATGTTTTGGAAAATGCATGATTGGAAACTATCTCTATGTAGTTTGCAATCTAGTGTGAATTGTGTTTGTTTGTGTGTTTGTTTGTATAACATGGATATTGAACTTGAATTTAGTCTTAAATCATTCTTGATTGAGTTTTGATCATTTCAGTTACTCATACTATCGATTTCAAGTTCTAAGTCAAAAGATACTACATTTTCAACTCATGTTGCATACATTGTCTTCGTCTTCATATATCGAGTCAAATTATTATTTTTTGGGTTGAGTTTCTTATATGTCCATGTCCGTGTGAGAGTTACGGTTCGTAATCCGTAAACTGATTCGAATTCAGAGTTTGGAGGAAGGAGAACGGTTGGAGAACGGTCGAAGAACGAGAAGGAAGGTCTAATGAGAAAGAAGTCAGCAAAACACGGCATCTCGGGCAGAAAGCATGCTTGGCTGCTTCTTTCCCCTCTTGGTCATTTCACATGCCCAATTTTCCCTCTCTTTTATATTCTCCTTCCCTCTCACATTTCATTCTAAGAAGAAATTTAAACTTGTGTGCAGAAAATATTCTCTCTACATTTTCTCACCTTCCAAACAGCATAACCTCTTCATTTGAACTCATATTTGAGTGATTTAAAGTTGAGAGTGTTTGTCTATTCATACTCCTTAGTTTCTCTGAAGGTTTGAGTGAGTTTTATTGCTTCTTTTAGAGTCTAAACACACAAAAACGGGACTGCACCAAAATCAACTAAGGTATTGATTTTCTCTCAAAGTTTTATTTTAAAACTTGGTCAATTGCCTTAGGTTTTCTTCTTCAACTTATATATGTGTATTGTTAGTGTTTTGATTTGAGTTTTGAACTCTTTTAAAGCTAGGTTGAGTTTAAATTGAAATATTACATGTTGAGTTAGGTTTTGATTTTGCCTATGTTTTCACATGTTTATGATTGTATTGTGCTAGCTTTGATTTTAGGACTATTTGATGATCTTTGATTGATTGATTTTGTGAAAAATAGTTCCTCACATGTAATAGGCTCACTTGGCTGAATTCTCACATTAATACATGTGCTTATATTCTTTTGAGCTATTCATGTGTTTTTTGTTGAATCTATGAATAGGAATATGCTCTAGAACTTTAGCTTAAATCTAAATGACTTTGTCATATGATTTTAGCATGTTTTTGGATTGTGTGATTTAAACTTGATTTTGTGATTAATTGAACATATCTTGTGATTCAAGTTTAGATCTATGCATGTATCTAGGTTGTGATTAAAGTTGAACATATCTTACATGATCTAGATGATTTAAATATGCATGATTGACTAGACTACATTTGTTTTGTGCATTTATGCTCATGTCTAGTATTTTTCATAGGATGTGTTGATCATAGCATTCTATGTTGCATGCTTGTTTGCGTTTTGCATTCATGATCACTTAGATGCCTTGTGAGAAGGAAGTCTTGACAATAGGTGTGAGACCTATGTTGTTGAGCATGTAAGTCTTGGCAAGAGGTGTGAGACCTTGGATTGTCAAGCAAGGAAGTCTTGGCTAGAGTTAGGAGGACTCGGATAGTCCAGCAAGAAGTCTTGCCTAGGGTCATGAGGATCCGAATAGGTGAGCGAGGAAGTCTTGACTAGAGTCGGGAGGACTCGGATAGTTGAGCAAGAAGTCTTTCCTTGGGTCGTGAGGATCCGGTGAGGTGAGCGAGGAAGTCTTGACAAGAGGTGTGAGGCCTCGGATTGTTGAGCATGAGGGCGACATCTTCATGAGTAGGATATAAGGGTAGTTTCTAGGTGAAGGGGTCACTTGAGAGATTATACTTGTCTTATCTACTAGTGGATTCTGTTTGCCAGTGGTTGCTAACCCGAGGATGTTTCCTCTTTGGAGGTTTACCACGTTATATCTTGTGTCAACTTATCTCTATCCATATCTCTCTAGTATTTGTATTTGTTATTTGAATACTAAGGATAGAACTCTTTATGTAAGTTGACTTCCTTTCTATAATATCGATTGTGTATGTGTTACAATTACTTATTTGTATCACACTTTACTGGTTTTATATATTGATTAAGTATCTTTAATTAACATATATATTGTGATACAAGCAATCTAGAGGGACAAACTTTTGTTTGTTTCTAAGGGAGTCGAAAAAGTTGTCTAACCTATTCAACCCCTGCCTCCCCCCCCCCCCCCCCCCCCCCCCCCCCCCCCCCCCCCCCCTCCCTCTAGTTTAACCTTGAGCATTTAACCATGTTTGTATTTTTATCATATCACCTATATCATCTACTCATCAAAAAGGAAGCAAGGAGATCAATTTGGAGCTTAAAGTCTTCTACTTTCGTGTATTTGCTTTTTTCTTCTCATAGACATGAGTAGCTGACAAGTGCCATTTTATATATGAAAATAACTTGTCAAACATATTTTATAAACCCAAAATTTACACTCACAATTGGTGAACAATATAATAGCAAGTAAGGGTATCGTCCACAGAGATCGTGTTATGCCAATGTGATCAAATTATGCTCTAAAGTAAGGGTATTGTTCATTTGTCTACACTTGAGTAGGTTCTTACCCTATTTATAAGCACTCTTGGCTTGCTTGTCCATCCAGGACTTGCAATTGGCCGATGTGTCTATTCCAAGAGATGAAGAACCTATCCTTGAAGCAAAATCTTAATCACAAGGGTTAATATTCACACAAATATCTTAAACCACGAATACTTTCAAACTCACAATATCCAAAATCATCCAAAATTGTCATCCACCATCAACTAAGCTAAAAGAAATAATAACAATGGAAATTAACAAATAAAATAAAATAAAATAAAACCTCGATGGGTTGCGCCTTAGTTATTGTCTTGGCAAGACATTGTTTGCACCACTATGCATCTAGAAAATTCGTAGTTTGCATAGGTGGCAATTTCATTTCTCCTCTCAGTAAGGCTTCAACCGATGCCCGTTCAACTTGAATTTTCGGTCTTCCTTATCTTCAACCTCTATGACTCCATATCCTAAAACTTGAGTTACTTAGAGCAGTCATCACTACCTTGATTTCAACTTTTTAAAAAATAGCTTAAGCCTTGACTCATGAAGAAGTACTTGCATTATAGGGTGAAACTCCTTTCTACACAATGATTTGTCATGGATCGCTTTTGTTCAATACTTGTAGAGTCTAGCACTCTCATATGCCTCACTACGAAATTCTTCAATCTAACACAACTATAACTTCCTCTCCTTCTTTGCTGTATCTAAGTCAAAATTCAATTTCTTTATTGCCCAGTAAGCCCAGTGCTCAAGCTCAATAGGGAGGTGACAAGCTTTTCCAAAAAAAATCTTGTATAAGCTCATGCCAATTGGAATTTTATAAGCAGACCTGTAAGCCTATAATGCATTATCTAGCTTCAATGCCCAATCTTTCCTCCCAAGGTTGACTGTCTTTTATAAAGATCTAACATGTCTGTTACTCATTTCCTCTTGGCCAGATGTACAAATGTTATATAATTGTATGAGACAATTTGAATGAATAAACTACTTCTTTTATTTATATTCTATTCACATTTACAAATTACAAGCTTTAGAGAAAAAACCCCCAACACTCATCCCATACACCCCCACCACCGGATCAACTCCCCCTCTCATTTCAGAACATTTAACAATTTGTTCACATTGTGTATCGAACGTGAGACCTCATTATGTTCAAGCAAAGCCTTGACTTGTTCAGCGATCCATTTCAATTTGCTAACAATTGCATAATATTTATAAATAAACTATAGATGTTTCTTACATTTTTTATCGATTATTTTTAAATCAAAAATTTATTTTCAATAATATAAATTTTATTTTATATGATTATCATTTATCTTAATATTTAATTAAACTTTCTTTTTAAATCATATATTGTCGTATCAAAGGATGTTCGTTAATCGTACCTGAGATAGAGAGATGTTTCTCTACATTTTACAATTTAATAAATAAATATAATACTCGAATCCCTATCACAAAATGGATAGGGAAATGTAAATATACTTTTCTAAAAAGTGGTTTTGCATTTTAGAATTTTATTATTATATTTATAAATGAAAATATTATATTTTTTTCATAATTTTTGAAATTAACCTATTGTAATTAATATAAAAATTGAAGAAAATTTAATTATTAATCTTTCTCTAAGGAAAAACTTTAAAAAATCAAGATAAAAAGGGAAATTGTAGTCCCTAAAATCATTAACATAAACAAATATCATTTTTGTCCCAAAACACCCGCCTAACAAAAAATTAAATTTTAACCTTAGTGTTCCTTTTGGGAGCTAAAGAGGTTGTTTCTGAAATATATATATAGCGTGAATTGTATGTCTTAAAAGAATCTCAAATAAGGCATGCAACAGGTAAGCCATAAATAATTCTTTTTTACAGCATTCCTTAAATGCACACCTTCTTTGAGAAATTATGCACCACTATTACGACTTGCACTGAACGCAAGTCGTAAATAGTAACATTTATGACACGCCATTTATGTACGCCATAAATATCAAGTCGTAAATGACTGAATCTGTTGTAGTCAATGGAAATGGAGAGGCTTTGGAGGAGATTTCTTCAAGGGTTTTCTTTACAACTTATCTCTTCTTGTATTTCTTAATTTCTTTGATATTTAATCACCATTTGAGAATATTGTAAACCTACACTTCTGCTATATATGTATGAATGTTTCTTAAATTCATTTGGGTTTTGTCTATTCTTTGTTATATGCTTGATTTTGATCTCTTATTGTAATATGCATGTGTGTGGAGGTTTGAAATTGATATGTATTCATGAATGAGATTAGGAGTAGAGTAATTTAATTTAAGAGTAGTGTAATTTAACATCCCATGATTGCTTGTTTGTTGATGAATGGTCCAAAATGCCTTGTTTAGAATGATTTTAGTGCTAGAAAATTAGCACCAATGAATGGGAAAAGTTTGGTTGATGCATTTAAATGCTAATTTAGACTTTAGTTCCATATTCTTGTACTTAAATGGTCTTTATTTTAAGACAAAAATGCTCATCCCATAGCTTGGGTTGGGTGATGAATTGATTTTGATGAATTCCTTAATCAAGAGAGTGAACCCTTAACTTGAATTGGATGTTCTAAATATTTATCAATCACTTGGATGCAGATAGTTGTTTGGTCAATTTGTTTCCCTTTTAAGTCATCTATCTTAAGGAGATTAGAGAGACAATCAAGAAGATTGGAGACTCACCGCTATCGTATAGCGGTAAAGACATCTCGATTGTGAGAAAACCTGGCATTCGAATCCCGGTAACAAATGAGTTCTTCTTTCTTTCATTCTTGCATTTCTTGTCTCTTTTTGATGTGTAATTTCATTCATTAGGGATTTGATGTAAATCTAGCATTGATGCCTCATTTATTAAATATGTTCATTGATGATTGAATGGTTATTTAAGATCTTAATGCTTTTGAGACGTTAGCCACCACTTGAATAAACTTTGGTTGTTGTGTGATGAACTGAAAGGAGAAGCACGCAATGTGCACAATTAAATATTCACTGGATGTAGGGTAAGGTAGAGATACGCGAGGCTTTGTATGTATAGTCGCTAAATGTGTCTCAGAGTGCTTAATGAACTCGTGTGCAGTTCGGGTAATCATTTTTCGATAGGTTGATGGTGCATGTAGGTATAGCTTTTGTTACTTGAAAGAGAATATTGACGAGGATTAAGTGAGCACGACTTTCAATTATGATGAATATGTTTTTATGAATTTGTGTGATTGTTATGGTGGAGTTATCTTCTTAATGTAACCAAGTAATTTTGCATCTCTCCATTTATCCTTGTAAATACCATTGTATTTAATTTACATTTTTATAGCAATATTTACAAGTTTATAACAATAATTTCATATAGTGCACACACAACACACACCCTAATCAGTTTTCCAATTCATTTAAACTAGGAATAGCCAACCGGTTATACCTCCTTATAGGAATGAACTTTACTTACCATTGTACTACTCCAACGACCTCACACTATTGCGGGTGCTCATTTCGGAGTGGTCGGCAATCTATATTTTTCTACTTATGTTTAAAACCATTAGGTAGGGGAACACCAAACGAAAACCTATCCACCATCACTAGTTCGTCCAGATGGATCCTCTAGGATACGGTCACAGTTCTTTCAGAAGCTGCTTGAGTAAAGAAAAGAAGGTTCATTATCCATGGGTTGTGGCCTGTAGATAGCAAAGTAAGGATTGTAGAGGAGATTCATCAACTGCCCCACAGGCAAAGCTTACTGATATTGGATTTTCTTCAATTCTATCTTTTTAAGTTTTTTTATTTTTGTTGCTTTATTATTTTTGTTTTAATTATTATTTTTAATTGTTTCAGTTGCCTCATCAATCTCTAGCCAATTATATGATAAATTTATGGCCAACTATGAACAGTGTTGTTGTACCGGATGATGAATTTAAAATTTGAAAAGGAGAATGGGAAAGTGTTAGGTTTCAACTTGCTATGAATTGTACTACTGTCAAAGGTATTTATACAAGGTGAAAGACATAATTAAAGGTAATCAATCATTGATTATTTTAATCACCTAATTTACAATTAATTACATGGTACTAGGGAAATCAAATCAATTACATGATGTTAGAGAATCATAAATCAATCACTCAAGTTACGAATATGGTCAACATATGATTTGATTGATTGATCAATGTGGTGTAATATTCCACCGCAAACTTGGTAGCCCTGGATGAATAAGTCTCGACTGTAGATTTATGAACCTCTATTTGTGAAGACCTTTAGTGAAGATATCAGCAACTTGTTCAATGGATTAGACAAATTGAACACGATCACTATCGAAGGCAACTCGTTCACGAACAAAATAAAAGTCAAGCTCAATATGTTTCGTACGACAATGAAAAACTAGATTGGCTGCCATATATGTAAAAATGAGAATGTCACAATACAAGAATGTAGGTGAATAAGAATTAACCTGCAACTCTCAGAGAAGATGTTGTGTCTAAATTGTCTTAAAAAATGTAAAAGCAAGAGATTTTTATTTAGATTCGGCAATAGATTTAGAAATGGTTGGCTATTTGTTTGCACTCCAAGATATAAGATTTTGTCCTAAAAAGACACAATAACCTAATTTTTTTTCGGCTTGCCATATGGTATTCTCCCTTCAGGTGGAATACAATTCAAGAACTAACATATTCTCCATAAACTCATTGTATGATAACTTTTTTTCTACCTACTCCAAAATAAGTTCCCCAACTACATAATCTAAAGCATCTCATCGACCATTGTAATTAATTGCTAGCCTAAAACTTTTCATAGTTCCTGTTGGGGAATGAAATATCCCATGTATACAATATCTCAGGTAGAACATAAAATATCTCATGTATATCTTGTTGGACATGAAACATCTCATGTATGTCATGTTGGGAATGAAATATCTCATGTATGTCATGTTGAACATGAAATTTTGCATGATATCTGCTGCATGCAATATTTCATATAAGGTATTAAATATCTCATATATATCATGTTAGACATGAAATATCATATATATGTCTTGTTATGAATAAAATACCTCATGTATGTCATGTTGGATTTGAAATATCAGTTATATTCAGTATTTCATATAAGACGTGAGATATTTCATATATATCATGTTGGACATGAAATATCCTAAATATATATATATATATATATATCATGTTGGGCATGAGACATCGTATGAATGTCATATTGGGTATGAGACATCCTATGTATGTCATGTTAAGTATGAAATATATCATTTTGTTAAAAAATATATGATTTCACAAAAAAAGCGATGTGTCACGTTAAACATGAAATAACATACTTATGTCACGTTAACATGACACACTACGTAAAAAAGGGTAGTTTTGTAATTTATTGGTTAAAAACAATAATCTATTTTTTCATTTGACTACTTTTGCAAATATCCTCTGATTTACTCCAATAATACATAGAATAAAGGTAGATCTAGAACTATAGAGAACATTTTAACTAGTAAAAGTTCACGTTGTTTAATTTGTACCTAATAGCTTACACTATTACACATGTTGGTAATGTGAATGATAAAATAATAAATTTAGATATTATACATATATATACTTGAAGAGTAATGTTTGGCTTCCCAAAAATTTTTCCAAATGGTGTTGGCACGTGAGGTGTTAAAATCACATCACTCGTCTCAAAATCTCATGATTTACAAGATATTGACACCTCATATGCTAACACCATTTGAAAAAGAATTTAAGAAATTTTTTGAGAAGCCTAGCATTACTAATACCTGAAGAATTTGAGAATTTTGTTGAGAAGCCTAGCATTACTAATACTTGAATTTAATGTTATATAATTTTTTTGTAATTTTTTTCTTTGACGTTATAATGTGAACTATAAAAAAAATTTAGATATTTTATATTTATTTATTTGACATTTGAATTAAATGGTGTAAAATTACATTGCCATTTTCCACATTTCAATTAAATAATGGTTTGAAACCAATGAGAAATTAAAATATTTCAGTATCCATTGAAAAAAAAAATCATTTTTTTAGTCATTATAAAGAGAGTAAAACAAATCATAATTTCAAACATAGTGGTGGCAATATGGGTCGGGGCCTGGCATGACCGGCCTAGCTGGCCTGCCAAGGTGCCAAGCACGGCACCCATGTGTGGCACGTTCCGGGTTGTAGTTCGGGGCCCAGTGTGCCATGCTCAACGGGTGGCACACCTAGCCGGCACGACGGGCCTACAATCGTGCCAGCATGTTAGGCTTGCCAAATTATTTATAAAAAAAAATCAAAAAGAAAAACACTTTATTAATAAAAATAAAATGTTTAAAAGAGAAATGACCATGTAGAGTATTGAACTATGGTCCATAACCACTTTTTAGGTAATTAAGTTTTCGTTTTCATTTGCATTTCCCTTCATTTTATATAGGTTATATCTCTCTTCAATGCTCTTACTTATCCGATGTGGGATGTGAGATTAAGTACGACTATAGTTATAAACAATTACTATGACCAAGATTAGAGAAGAATATTATGTGAATGAGATTTAATGTTTTATTTACATACATACATACATACATATATATATATATATATATATATATATATATATATATGTGTGTGTGTGTGTGTGTGTGTGATTTTTGTTCATAGATTGAAAAGATGGAAATTATTGCATAATATCAATATATGGCTTATTTGATTTTTATTTTTGTTAATAAAACCGTTATTTAATTTTAATAGACCTCTCAACTCTCTCAATGTTTTCCATATTTAAAGAAAAAAAATGAGACTCAAGAGAATATCATTATGTTATACCAATGAATGGAAATGAAAATTCAATCACACATTCCACATCGGATAAATAAGAGAAATGAAAATAGGCATAACCTATATAAAAATGAGAAAAAAACAAAGTAAAGCATACTTACTTAGACAAAGGTTATAGGCAACAACTCAATACTCTATGATGACCATACTCTATGATATAATTTTTAACAAATTTATTTTTTTTATTTAAAAAAAATTGTCTGACCCGTTTTGCCCTAGGCCATGCCCGTGGTCCATGGCACGACCCACCATGGCCGTGCCCACTTGCCGTGCCAGGCCCTCGATTTGCTAAATGGGTCGGGCCTGACACAGCATGGCAATTTGCAGTGCTAGGCTCGACCTGTTTAGCAAAACGGACCTGGTGGGCCGTGTCTATCGGGGGGTTGGGCTGGCTTGTTTTGCTACCACTATTCATTCATATACAAATTTTACTCAAAATTTCACTCACATTCCTACCGTCGATGGTTAAAAAGGTTAAAAATGTCGTACTGTCTTTTCCTCTTGATTCTATGAAAAAAAAAACCTAGACTTCAATTAGATTCCAATAAAACTCATCAATCTGAAATATTTTTTCTTGAATCAAATTCAAAAATAAAAAATAAAAAATAAAAAATTCAAACCTATCTTTTTCGTCAAATACAATTTCAATTTGATCCAACAACAAAACAATTCTAACACAACTTCTAACATTCGACAACAAAAAATAAAAAATAAATATCAAACCAAAAAAAGAAAAAATAAATAATCGAAACAAAAGAATGGAGTAGATTTGCCTCATCCAAGCATCCATCTACCAACTACTTCCGATGGAGCACACTGCTCCATCTTCGATGCCTCCATCCTTTGTGCCCTAGTGTTTTTTTGTTGCCTCGCATATTGCATCCCTATCGCCGAACAGTTCCTCGGCAGTTGTCCGTGTTGAGATAATGCCAATGATTTTTGCAGGAAAACTCTAACAGGTAAAAGCCATGGAACCAATTCTTTGGTTAGTTGTACCTTTCACTGGTCGATAGATAGGTGCACCTCAAGATGATATGGTCGGTCCTGAGAATTCGGGGGTTTGAAATGAAATGTAAAATTGAGGCCCTCAACCCTCGATATATGTTTACTTGATTTTTTTTTCTAGTAAATACTTGTATAAATTAATATAACCGAAATAAAATTTAATAATTGCATCAAATAAATGAATATACAATTTAAACCTTACTCGTCTAATATTTTAGAAAATAAAACAAACCAAAATGCTCTATGATTCAGGACTCCTAACTTGATTGAAAATAACATATCAAATCCACGGGAAAAAGGAAACTAAATGGCTAAAACTAGTTAACCTACAAAATTAAAACATAGCATGAAAAAATAAAGATCAATGGTTAATTTGACAGTTAGTAACTAAAGATTCAGCTACAATTAATCTAAATCTAATGCAACTAAGTTAGTTAGAATGTGAATGTTGAATGTATGATAATGGAGGCTTGGGAGTTAACAGACCCAACAAGTGAATTATGGGCAATTAGGAACTCTCATGAGTGTACATTAATTTTATGTAATCAACCAAGAGTGTATATGATTGATTATTTATCCCTCATAAATGACCAATTCATAGTGTATAGTATTGACCACTCACTTGAGATTATCCATCATAATTGATCAATCTAGAGTGTATAGAATTGACTACTCACTTAGGATTTTTCAAGAATGCACATCTACCAAATAAGTGACAAATCTCTTTATAAAGTAATCAAACTAAAGTGTATAGGATTGATTCTTAGTCTCCCATAGGAAATCAATCTAGAGTGTATATAATTGACCACCAATTTGAGATTAGATAAAGATGGAGATTATAGAGTCCGGATTTTGCCTGAGTGTATTCTTGCTCAATCATTCTATTCAATTGAGTCTTTAAAAAAAAAAACCAAGTAGAGTGTATACCTTAGTTAATCTGCTCAAATAATTTCTCAAACAACTTGCAAAGAGAGGATTGTACAATCTAGGATAAATTATCCTTGAAATCAATTAAACCAAAGAATGAAACATGTTTGATAGATTTATATAACAGGTAGAGTTCATATACAAAGCCTAACATCTACTGGTGTTTCACATCAACCCCTTAGTAGGGGATTTAGCTACTCATGACAACTATAAACAAATAACTAGGAGAAGAGAGATAGAGAAGACCCATCAGAGATTTTCCATCCTTCAAGCATCAATCCAATCTCCAAGTGTCATTTGTTAAGTAGAAATGATGAAGATGATGTAAGCTTGTTAAGATTTGGTGAGGGGTGATTCCTAGATCTAAGGTTAATGGTTAGTGATGTAAAGGTTTTAGAGAGAGACGATAAACAGTTGGAGGGAAGAGGGAGAGTGTTTTGATGTATTTCCAAAACCTAAAATTTATTACTAATCAAACTAAAAAAAAAAAATCTTCCTACCTTGAAAAATAACATCAAAATCTAGTCTAAAAAAGAAAACCAATAAAAGGGAGGTCAAAACGATCTCTTCTGGTAAAATTGCAATCATAACAAATATAGAGTTTGTCGATACAGTTCCAACGACATATTATGGGCCCAAAACGGACATCAATTGACCCTCCAACAACTTTTCGAAAGTGTCATACATTTGTTTGATAAAGAGATTTGATGTGTTGTTATCTTTTGTAACGATTATAATTGTGTTTCCAGTGGACCTTTATTTTAAAAGAAAAAACATATGCAAATGGTGGGTCTTTAAGTCATATAACGGTGGGCCTTTAATTATAAATGTTTTTTTAAAATGGTTGTGTTAATTGAAAATTCACTGTAGGTGAGGAATCTCAACTAACACCCTCAAGACCATAACATTGGTAGATTACAGTCAGGGTAGGTACCTTCGGTACTAGTTTCACGTGTAAAGATTGGTGAGACGAATGAAGGAGTGATGGTGGACTAAGTAATATTCTTTTATTTAACAATGTGGTGAGTACAATGAGATAACAAATGATACAGTAGTATAAATCTCTAAATCTCTATCTGTTTTGCTTAACTAATTGGAGGTGACGAATTCGTATCTATCGATAAGTGGACACAACTCTCAATGGTGATGGCTAGACTTCTCCCTGATTGCGAAATCAAGTGATAGCCTTCACTATAAGAAAAATGGTCTTCTCCGAGAGCCAAAAGCCGTTAAGAAAAGTTAAAATATCCTCGGAAATGCTCAATTCCGACTGGAAAAGGCCGACGGTCTTCATCGAAAATAGTATTGTGGAAAATAACCCTTTTTTGACCATCCCTCAGAAATAATTTTATTTCCGAGGGAAAAATTCATTGGAGATGGGGGAAAGAGGTTAGAAATGTTACATAATGTGGATTAAGAGAACATTTTCAAGAGCCTTTGCCCTCGGAAATAATGCATGTCATGGTAAAAAAAAACCCGATAAATATTATGGTCTTTATTTCGATGAATATGATGGTCAAAAATAAAAATCATGGAGGAATGATTTTGGATTGAAAATAATTTATTTTTTCTTATTGAATAATGCTATCAAAAATACAGTTGTTTGTTTTTGCATATTACCCTAAAAAATGCTCAAATTATAATTTATACTAATTACCATGTATATAAAAAATGAACTAGAATATCAATACAAAAAAGAAAAGAAAAAAGAAATAGACATCTACAAATATGTATAAATGAATACAATTGAGGTATAATATAGATTAAGAGTGAATTGAAATACACAGTTTCAAACCTGTCAACTTATAACATAAGAATACACGCTAATAATTTGTTAGCAACTCTCATTCTCTTACCCTTGAATTTGTTGCTGCGGTAGGTTATTGTGAATCCAATTTTTACTGCAATGGAATAAAATAATAAGTAAATAAATGTTTCCAATAAATATATACATAGCATTATCATATAATTGAAAATATAAAAATTATCAAAAAATATAATTGAATGTATAAATATTTTAAACCAATAAACGTAAAAAGAATTACATTAATTTTCGTGGCATTTTTCATTAGGCCAAACTCCATCCTCTACTATGTGAAAGTTTTGAAACTCAGTACCACAATAAATATAAAAGACCTATAAGAGTCTAATTTAAAAAAAAACAGCATGAATGTAAAAATAATAATAATAATAATTACATGTATATCTATTTAATTCTACTTCACAATTAAACTATACTGGAATACAAGATTTATAATATTTAAAAAAAATGTCCCATTTAGAAATATTAAATTTATAAACAAATCCAAATTCCAAGTTCTTCATAGGCATTTTATTGAACATGTTATATGCAATCACTATATCGTCAAAGAAAATATATAGCAAAACAAAGAGTACCATATAATGAAAATTAATAAAGAAACCTTAACACCTAAATAATAAACCAACATAATAAAATTTATGTTCTTCTAAATTTCAAACAATTGTTATTGTAAAAGGCTTACCAAATGAGTGATATGTATTTTAAGAGTCTTCAATAATAAAAAAAATGGTTTCTCCTAAGAGATTTAGTTGTAGGTTGTAGAGAAATTACAAAAGATTGAGAGAATGAGGAGCCAATAATTAGGGTTAGAGTAAAAAGAGAGTAAGAAGCGTAAAGATTAACAAAATAAAATTGGACAGGAAAATTGTAGGAGATAGACGGCTTGGTGGAGATAAATAGGGTTTGGGAAAAATAAAAATAGGAAAAAGAGTAAAAAGTGGAGAAATTAAAAAAAGGGGAAAAAAATAATTGACAGGAGAGAGACTCGACTAGGTAAATAGGATTAAAAGAAAAAAAAATGAGTAAAAAGTGTTAAGTTGGAATTGAAAATTATAGGAAAGAAAATATATAAGCTAAAATAAAAGGAATAAACATAAAAAAATTGTGAATGTAAATAATACAAAAAAAAGTAATATATTGAATAGAATATATATACATATATATATATATATATATATATATAAATAAATAATACGAAAAAAAAAAATATATATATATATATAAAAGAATATAAATAATACGAAAAAAGTAATATATTGAATATATATATATATATATATATATATATATTATTAATAGTAAAATTTGGCTAGGGAATAAAGAAGAATTTTCCAATTCTCAGCCTTCCTGCAAGGGTCCAAATTCAGGCTTACATGACGGGGTATCAAGGTCCCTGAAGTCGAGCTACCACACGATCCTACAGGAGCAAGGCGAGGCCGCCCATACCATCTGAGCATCTCGCACGTGTCCAGGCTTACTAAATAAAACTTGATGAGACCGCGTCAAGCTCCTTATACCAGGATAAAAGCCCGCAGCTAGGTCGACGTGAAAGGACTTGGGTCCCCCGACATCAAGGTATCTCGTGACACTCTCATAGAACTTGCTACTATCTCTACTTTCACTAGGAGACCTTCAAGGTGCCGAACTTGTCTTGCAAAGGCCCTCCTGCCTCGTCGAGGTATAATCTCGACCTGTCCGAGCATTAAAGGAAGAAGCCCGTAAAGCCTCATCGTCACCAAAAGCGCCAAGAACCACTGTAGATCCTGGCATGGTTAAATCAAGTAGCAAGAGCAGTACTCGAGTGTACCTCTCCACCCTTTCAGAAGCAAGCCAAGGTCGCCTGTTTATGGCGAACACCTTATCAGGGCTTGCCAGCCAAGCTTCACTACCCCGTCGGATTCCAGTGCGGTCAAATCGAGCTCCACCGAAAGCCTTCTAAGGTCGAATCAAACTCTATACAACCAGATTGGTACCTTAAGGTATCTTGCCCTCAGATCGATACCCAAGTACTGGGATACCAGCTTCGAGACACATCCGGGGTACGCCTCCTCCGTAAGGTAGAGAGAATAATATCAGTAAGGTACCACGCCACCAGAATATTAAACCAGAGTTCTCCTCCAAGAGAGAGGGTTGACTTTCATGATTAACATTAATGAGGTCAACCGTATTAATGGAGGTAGTCAACCCTATTAATGAGGTCAACCGTATTAATGGAGGTAGTCAACCCTATTAATGAGGTCAACTATATTAATAGAGGCAATCAACCCAATTAATGACATGATCAACACCATTAATAAGATAATATTCAACTCTTTAATGGCCATCATTAGTGAAAGAGTCCAAAGAGGAAACAAATACCTTTTCCTCCAAGATATCCTTCACAACCGATTATTGGGGGTCAACTATAACAGAAAATCCTGCCTATCAAGGAAGGAAGAGTCCGAAGAGGAAACAATATATCTTCTCCAAGATAATAGCTACAAGCCGATCAACTACATTAAAGGGAGAATCGTATTCGATAAGGAAACGAAGACTAATTGAAGAGTCCTGGACTTGCACGCCAAGGTAGTCACTATGTATAAATATGCATGTAAAAGGCATATTGTGGGGGCTCCAATTGAGGACAGAAGACGCTAAAATACATGCTCCAAGACAAACTCACTTTTCGACATCTAAGAGGAGAGATCGAAGAAGACGCATGCTTTGTTTAAAGTTCTTTATAGATCATCATTGTATGTGTACCCCGACCAGGAAAATATCGATATCGGTAAACACTCATTGTTGTAAGCTCCCCGGAGCATATACGTTGTACTACTTTGACATCTTTGCAACCTCCTCGGAGCATCGCATGATATATATATATACAAGGAAGGGTATTCCTCCTTCCTCTGGATACTGCCTAGGGGTTTTTCATTATGTAATCACTCGTGATGCTTTTTCCCCCTTTGGTCAGTCCACCTCCATCTACACAAGACTTGTGTTTTTCTTATTAACTACTGTATTGCGCATGTGTGTATGCAGGCTAGGTATTGACCTCATTGATCATAGCTCTCTAATCTTTCTTACATAAGATCGGGAAACAACAACGAAGACCTAAGGAACCAAATCTAGATTCCTACCCCGCTGGACCTAACGCTCTTATCCTCTCATCTACACGTCAAAGTCGCACATCAAGATGAAGAGAAACCGCCCAGACCAGTTCGAAGGGAGTCGAGGAGCTCTCCCCATATCCTCTCCCGACACTGGAGCTAGATAAGCCCCCATTCTTACTTGCTATCGAGGTCGGGGTATTACAGGAAGCAATCGGGCTCCAGAACTAGGCTCTAAGCACCAGGACGGGCTCCGACCCCGACCGAGGAACAAGGTCAAGGATCACCCCCTTCGCATCAACAAGGGAACCTCGAGCTCCCCAAATCTACTTCATAAGCACAAAGCCCGACGGACGGGATGGCTTGTCTCATATCTATTGTTTCATCCTCCTTCATATTCATACAAGATCAGGTCAGGTATCAACGATACCGACCCCGGCCACCACTTTCGTGGTAGTGATCTTGAGGGCGTTAATAGGGATTTCTCATCCTAAACAAATTTCCCGTTAACATATATAATGCCATGTTTATCAAAATAATTAAAATGTAACATGATATCAGCATATTTCATTTTATTTTTTAATCTTAACATTTAAAAATAATAATTGGAAATTTTATTCATTAACAGTAATTGTCTTGCATAGTACAATGAATCCTACCCATAAAAAATTGTATTTCCAAGCGCTAGGTACTTATGGTCGGAAATAAAATCTATTATATTTCCAAGTGGTAGGTACATTTTGTCGGAAAAATCTATTGTATTTCCGAGGGATAGGTACACACGGTCGGAAATGGCGCCTAAACTTGGCACCATTTTCACAATATATTTGATAAATTTCAATATTATTTGCGAAGGAATTTGGGGTTGGAAATGATATGCAATATTTTTATCGTTTTTTGACGACATGATTTTTACCGTCAGAAAAACAAGCATTTTTGACTAAATTTTAGCTCCGTCGAAAATGTTTGGTCAGAAAATACTATTTTTCTTGTAGTGCTTTAAGGTTTTGGGATTCAGGTTTTGCCATCTTCCCTTCTCTAGTCGATATTATCCATGTACTTATACACGAAGTTGATAGGGTCTTTCCTTGGCGTACAAGCCGATTCTTTCCCCATTTGACGGGATTTTCTGTTAAATGTGATTAACCCTAAAGAATCGGCTGGTAGAGGATATCTTGGTAGGAAATGTGTTTGTTTCCTTTTTGAACTCTTTTATAATGACGGTGCACACGTGGAGCTTATTTACAGTTTGGGGAACAATTCGAATTCGTTTGTTAGCGGTGTGATACAACAAAGCATCAACCTGGTGATGTGGCGAGGTACCTCGGAGTATAAGTCTGCTGGTGAGGCATCCTGAGGTACCATCTTGGTGATGTGGCATTTGATCGATGGTGATGGCGAGGTACCTCGAGGTACCATTCCGGTAACGAGGTGCTTAGTCGATCTCGTTAGAGCTTTGCGATCTCCTAGGAGTTTTATGGGCATCTTCCTTCCTGCTAGAAAGGTAGGATATATACCTCGATGGGATAATAGAACAGTGTCAAGGTACCTAGGTACCAGTTGGTTTGTGAAGGTGAAGGAGCTTCGTCTTGCTCTTACAACGATATCAAGGTTCCTAGGTTGTGTTAGACCTAGTACTTCGGTGTAAACCATTATGTTTGGTACCTATTTGGTGGAGATGCCTTCTGGCTGGTGCTACTTTGGTAGAAAAAATTTCTTTGACTCCTTACCAAGAATAGTTGTTAACAAGTAGATTTATTGATCAAACAAAAACAAGAGCCATAAAGAAGACAAGAACACAAGCCACAGCTCATAGAAGTAGGGCAAACACAACCAAACCCAAAAACATAGCAAGCAAGCTAAAAAAGAAAGAACACCAAAACAGAGCGAGCCAAAAACGAAACAACAGACAAACATCTATCACCCCAACCACACCAAAAGACCAAACGATAAAAGACCAAACGATAAAAGACCAATAGAAAACAGACACTATCAGGAGGAGAAAAAATGCAGGCAAGCCCCAAAACAAATCGAGCATAAAGAAATCATATGTCCTCCCAGATAAGAGTGTCACCCATCAAACCCGACCCTTTCTTGACCAAAGCATCAGTACAAGAGTTTCGAAGACCTAGGATTGAAAACCACCGAAGTGCTACCAAGAAAGCTTAGACAACTACGAATGTCATGAATGTAATTGACATGTTTCAAGCTTCCCACACCACCACTGTTAACCCGGGATACCGCTATCTTCGAGTCCCTCGCTATAGTGATCTCTTTCCCAATTAGAGCAACCGAATTAGCACAAAGCGAGCAATCTTTATGAATTGCTCTGATCTCCACCGTGTTGGAGTCCAAAAATCCCACAAAAATGGAAAACAGTCTAGACCTCCGACCTTATATTCATGAAATCAAAAAGTTTTTTTTTTTATATATGGAAACTGAAATTTAGAAATTTGGAGGCTCTAGACGGTTGCCTCTTGGACCTACCCTTAGAGCCGGCCCTGCAAGATGATTTACTCAAGAGCACAAAATTAATAATAAATAAATAAATACAACAATAATAATAATACAGAATTATATAGAACAAAAGGCTGATTTTCCATAAAGAACAAACAAAGCCCGATAGCAGATTATTGAAACATGTCTTTTTTAATTCAAGTAACATTGTTTGTTGTGTATCTCAGACAAAATATATTCGTCCATTTATTTCATCCACAAGATGCTATAGCTTCTTGACATTAATTTGCTTTCAGTAGTACTCTAGTGACATTTTTCTGCAACCATTTGCTTCTATCATTGCGAAACAGACGAAGCTTTATAAGTAAAGCTTCGTAAGTAAAGCTTCCAATTATTCACAAGTGTGATCAAGTAAGTCTCTAATTGAATTGATTAAACACTAAATGCGAGGACCCTAATACAATAGGGGAGGTTTAGTTGTTTTTATTGAGATTGTATCAAAATCATTTTCCAAGCCTCAAAATTATATCTTAGCATTTATAAACTATTTTCATGTTAGGAAGCAAATGCTCCTAATTGGTACGATAAATTTTGATCAGGTTGATCGAAGTTCTTTTCTAACCTGAGATGTAGTCTTGTAGATCCATGGTTGAATTCGACAGCAGAATATGTTGGTTTGATCTTAAGTTGCGGAGAAACTTCTTCTAGTGGATTCTTCAAAACCAAATCACAATAAATCACAAAAACATTTAAATTATGCATCAAATTTATATTGCGGTGTAAGAAATGAAAACACTCATCGAGCTTCAATGCCTTGGCAATGTCACTGTGCAGCAGTTTTCGATGGTTGCATCTCTCATTGTCACAGAAGTATCTGAGCGAATCATCTGCGATTTCAATGAATGCATATATAACATTACTTTAATTGGGTTACAAATAAAAAACAGATTACAAATCTAATTAAACCATTAAATCAACTTTTTTAAAACAAAAATAATAATTGAACCATTGATATATGTTATTAATTGAAATGTTAATTCAAAGGCTAATTTTAAGCTATCCATTATTGTCTGCTTGAAAGTGTTTTCAAGAAAAAGACTTGACTAGAATTTTTCTTTATATATAGAACGTTTGGAAACGAATTCCGATAAGATACTAATTAAGTGCTTTATCGTAAAACAACACTTCAAGTGATTTTCTAATAGAAAAAGACATTTAAAAATAAAAATTTATTACGTACTTCTTTGTAAAACTCTCAAGCTAGTGTAATTATAATTTCAAAAAATATTTTACTAATTTCCAATCAAATAATAGAAAATAGTCTCAAAAAGGAATTTGATTATTTATAAAGCTTTTGGTGATAGAATACCACTCCTAGGTAATCAAATCCAAATATATATTAATTGAATTTGTGACTATTTTGAAATGAACAAAAATGAAAGTAGATGTAAGGAGATTTAACCATATGTTTAAACTGATTTCCTTTAACTTTTGCTATATCCAAGATTAATTGAACTGTAAGCTAATTTCAAACTTATACTTTAAAATCTAATCATATAATAAACTAAAAAGGTAAATGCAGAAATCAACATTTTATTAAAACCAAACTTTCAGATTTTTTTAAAAAAAAAATTAGGACATTGCATATGTCAAATAAAAATTTCAAAATTTGTAACAAGATGACGTTGGTCCAATGGTTTGCCCCTCACACATACACTATAAGATTGTAGACTCAAATCTGTTTGTCTCTCCTCCATCCCAAATTATTTTAATATTTAAAAAAAAAAATACTACGCACATTATAATGTACATAGCTAAATGTTAAATCCGTATAATTAATTATTAAAATCTGCAAATGAACATAAAATATACATAATTTAGCATAAATCTTGAGACATTTAATAAAAGTTTTATTATATTTTATTACGATGCAGATGCAGTTTCTAAATAGTAAATAATGAATATATAAAAATAAAAATAAAATCAGAAGTGCAAAAGAATAAAAATGTAATTTGCAAACCTGCACATCTCCATTTGATTTCATAACACGTTTGATCCTTGACAAAAGTAGTTGATGGCACTCCTTAAAAGCTACTTCTACATCAAGATTGATACAGATAAAAAATGATTAGTGAATGGGAAATCAAATAATAATTGCTTATCACATATCCACAAAGTTAAAGAATCGAAATTGAACCTGAAGTAATATCAATCTCTATCATTTTTTGTCTCCAGAACAATTTTAAACTTTGCTCTTGTTTCTTCATTAGATTGAAATTTCCAGCTTCTTCATCATCCTTTCCATGGCATAATTAAGTCAAACTAAAAGTAATAAGAACATTATAGAAAGTTAATTTCCACAATATTATAAAGTTCAGAAGAATGAAAAAAGATCAAAATAAACGCTTTGTTAATTAGTTTATGGTTTTCGCTTCCCATATCTCGAATTTTCGTAATTTTTTTTTTTTAAAAAGACTGTTCTTGACAATTCCAAGTAACATAAAATAAACAACAAATTGATAATGGAAGAGCCTAACCTCTTCGTTTACTTGGTGAAGATGGGGCAAAATTGGCATGGTGTTCTGAACCTGTGGAGATGGATTTGCAGGTGAAATTTCCTTTGATTGATTCAAATCCATGACTACTCTATTTCTCTTTCCACTCTATTCTTTTTTTTTTATCTCAAGAGACTACATTTAAATATAGACACTTTATTTTTCCGCTTTAATGAGATAATCCTAAACAAATAGATATAATCCTTAAATAGACAGAAAAGCAATAATCATTTAGTTTGAGTTAATATTTTTTTATATATAAATAAAATTTGAGTTAACTTTATGTTAGATTTTATAGTGGAATAGGTCATATTCTAATTAATAGAAAATATAGGCGTAGTTTAAAATATCCGCAATTTCCGTGATATTATTTCCATCTTTTAGGATTTATGACTCAAAAGATGAGAGAGGTTTCTAGAGAGAGAGGTTCTGTGGCTTGGAGATATGGGGGAAGGAAAGATTTTAGGGACAATCTTTTCTCCATATACGTGGGGAATATCAACACAATAGTGGACATTGAAGGTTTATGGAGCATTTTCAAGGTATTTGGTAAGGTACGGGATATTTTTTTGTCATCAAAATCTCCTCAGCGGAAGTATAATTTCGCCTTTGTGAGGTTTGGATCATTGGAGGAGGCCTCAAAGGTGGCTGTTACGACTAATGGTATGCATGTCTATAGTTGGCCTATAACTGCTAAGATAGCCACTCATGACTGGAACAAGCGTCGAGCTGGAAGTTCTGATAGACATGGTAAGCGTTCTCAACCAAAGAGAGACAATCACTGGAGAAGTGGATATGAGGAGAGTCATTTTTCAGGGTATACTCTAGGTGATGTTAATCGATCTTTTGCAGAGGTGGTTAGAGGCAACATCATTAAGGAGATATCGATGAAATGGGAATCAAGTCAGAATGAGGAAGCATGGATTTCTAAGTGTGCTATCGGAGTCCTTAAACATTTCTCTGATGTTTCTTGCATGGTAGATAGAATGCAAAGCATGGGTTTTTCTTTCTGTTCTTCTTATTTAGGAGATAAGTCCACTGTATGGCAGTTTGACTCTGTCAAGAGCAGAGACATGTTTATAAATAAGCATTCTCTTTGGAATGACTGCTTCTCTATGATGGGTTGATGGTCAAGAAATCTTCTTCCTCAAGCCAGACCTATTTGGTTTACATGTACTGGGATTCCTTTAGAGTGTTGGAATGAAGCTTTTTTTCTCAAAGTAGGGTGGATGATAGGAGAACCACTGCTGATCGATGAGGAAGCCTTGTGTAGAAAAATATTAGATAGAGGTAGAATGCTGGTTTTGATACCATTTGGTCACTCCGGATCGGTTTCAATCAAAGTTTCTCATGGAAGGTCTTTCTTCTCTATTCTTGTGACAGAAGATCCCTTACAGATTGATGATTCATGTCTTAAGAATATGCTGGGGTTGGTGGAACACAGATCTAAAGTTTCTTCCTTTCAGGGTATGGCTTCTTCTGGTGCTCTGGAGGTTTTTGAAAAAAGGTCCAATCAGGAAGTCAGTTGTCAGTATCCTCTCATCTGGGATGGGAGTAGGTATAATGGGCATCAGAGAAGTGGAAAGGTTGGGGAAGAGGCCAACAAACGCATTGGAAACCCTAGCGTAACTGTTCTCAAGAAAGGTATAGTAACATCGGTTGTCACCTCATCTCTTTTTGATAAAGGTAAGAAACCTTTTTTGAATAAGTCCAGAGTCAAATCTTCGGCTATGTGTATTCCCAATGCGAAAGTCGTAATAGGTAAGAAAAAGGTGTCTTTTATTAATCAGAGCAGTAGTGAAAACAGTAGTTCTCCTTCTGGGTTTGGAGATTTGGACGGGGGCCTATACTATAACTCATCTAAGCAAAAGGGTGAATGTTCTAAACTCTATTGTGGGAAAGGACAGTTGGGCTACTAATGGGCCATCTCAAGAAGTGAATTTGGTGATTCTAAGAATGGGTGGGCTTTCCTCATCTGATAACCAGGCTGAAAGGGTAATTGTTAAAGGGTCGATTTCTAATAAATTTGACATGGTTAAGTTGGGGCCTCCCTCTAATCCTATAGAGTGGGCCAATGACAGTTTGGTGGGTGGACAGATCGAAATTATCCTTAATGGAGAGGGGGTGAATTCTCATTTGGGTAACTTAAGTGGTGTTTGGTTGGGTGGAATGGAATGGAAAGAAATTCATTCTATTTGTTTAGTTTGTTAAATTCCAATGGAATGAGCCTTCCATTAGAATGGGGATTCCACCATTTTGGTGGAATGAGCATTCCATCCAAAAACCAATGAAATGTTCATTCCATTCTATTAACACATTTTCTTTCCAAAAAATAACCCTCTATCCCACAACTCAATTCCAAAAATACCCTCATTTCCAAAAATAATATATATATATATTATAAATATCATACTATTATATAATATTTATTATAATATATTATTACAAATATTATATATATTCATATATATATATTATATTATATTATATTATATTATTATTATTATCCAAAATATATATTATATTATTTATATTTTATTATTATTATCCAAAATATATATATTATATTTTCTAATTATTTATATTATATATTTTATATTATTATATACATAATGTATATATATATATACATTATATAATAATATATAACATTTTTATATATAATAATATTAATATTATTAAAATATATATTATATTATTATATAATTTATGCTTTTATATTTTATTATTATTATCCAAAATGAACATTATATTTTCTTATATAATTATATATAGTATTTATATATTTAATAATATCAATATTTCTAATATATAATATATAAATATATAATATATATATATTATTATATAATTTATACTTTTATATTTTATTGTTATTATCCAAAATGAACATTATATTTTCTAATTATATATATTATTATATATATATACACATTATATAATTATATATAATATTTATATATTTAATAATATTAATATTAATTATATCAATATTTATAATATATAATATATAATATTTCTAATATATAATATATAATAATATATATTAATATATATATATATATAATATTTATAATATATATTATTATATAATTTATATTTTTATATTTTATTATTATTATCCAAAATGAACATTATATTTTCTTATATAATTATATATAGTATTTATATATTTAATAATATCAATATTTCTAATATATAATATATAAATGTATAATATATATATATTATTATATAATTTATACTTTTATATTTTATTGTTATTATCCAAAATGAACATTATATTTTCTAATTATATATATTATTATATATATATACACATTATATAATTATATATAATATTTATATATTTAATAATATTAATATTAATTATATCAATATTTAAAATATATAATATATAATATTTCTAATATATAATATATAATAATATATATTAATATATATATATATATAATATTTATAATATATATTATTATATAATTTATATTTTTATATTTTATTATTATTATCCAAAATGAACATTATATTTTCTAATTATATATATTATTATATATATACACATTATATAATTATATATAATATTTATATATTTAATAATATTAATATTAATAATATCAATATTTCTAATATATAATAAATAATATCTATAATATATAATATATAATATATAATATATATTATATTATTATGTAATATATGTATATGATATATTTTATTTAATAAATAATAATATATATATATATAATATTTATATTATATATATTATTATGTAATATATTTGTACGATATATATTATATAATATATAATAGTATTAATATTACTAACACATAATACATAATATATAATATAGAAATATATAAAATATATTGTAATAATATATATTATATATTATAATAATATATATATATATAATATTATATTATATATACTTTCATATTTATTTTATTATTATCCATAATATATAATGTTAATATAAATGTTTTGTAATTATGGGTATTTTGGTCAAAATACAGTTGATTCCATTCCATTCAGTTGTTAACCAAACAAAATATTACTGATTCAGATATTGATTTTAAAGTCCCAACCAAACAAAGAAATTAGTTTTCCATTCATTTCCATTCCAATTCTCATTCTCATTACCATTCCAATTACCATTCCAATTCCCATTCCATCATGGTAACCAAACGCCACCTTAGATAATTTGTCTTCTCCATTAGGGGATGGTTCAAATCAGAAGATTCATAATACAGGAGAGGTTCAAGTTCTGGTTGAAGATCAGGGTGATGAAACCGTTGGTTTACAGATGTCTGGAGTCAAGACAACTCCGAAGAGAAGAGGTCGACCATGAAAAGTAGATAAAGCTTAGAAGAATATTGAAGTTTTGGCCATGAATTCAATAGTCAAAATGGGAGAGCAGAAGGAGTCACATCTAGTGAAAAATGTGGTGAAAGACAGAAGCCTTGATGTTGAAATAACAAAGGTTATTGAGAAATGTGAAGCTTTAGGCATTGATTTCAAAGATGTAGGGAAGTCAGATGTTAAAACAGGTTCATGGTGTTTAGAAGAAGAGGTTGCCAAAGTGATTGAAACAGGGGTGATGTTGGGTTTCGACTTCAAAGGCGTAGAATCTGACACCGTCCAGGAAATTTCAAAGAGAGAGCTCGAAGATGTGGCGAGACTATAGTTTGTAAGAGGTGTTGTTTCTACTTGGTTTTCTATTGTTCTAATGTTAGCGGTCTCTTAGAATGTGCGTGGTTTGTGTCGGGAAGAAAAATAAAGGATGGTTAGGAAGATGGTGGTGTCTTTATAAGCCTTTGATTTTGTTTCTTCAAGAATCAAAGCTTTCTTCCTTTGACAGTAGAGTTGTTAACTCTTTGGGTGGGCGTTGGCTTTCTAGAGGCAATAGGGTAAATTCAATTAGGGCTGCTGGTGGTCTTATCACCTTTTGGAATGATGATCTTTTCAAGGTTCATGCTTGTATCTCTAATAAGAATTTTTTTATTTTGGCTGGTGTGCTTGTGAAGATTAATAAATAGATGTTTTTTTGTAACATATACGCCCCTAATTTGAGGGCCAGAGGATTGCCTTATGGGACTTTCTTGTAGGGTCTCAACAATCATTTCCTATTCCTTGGTGTTTTGGAGGAGACTTCAATGTCGTCTTAAAGTCGTCAGAAAGAACCGGCAGTAGTTGTGCAACGGTGTCTATCAAGAATTTTAATGCCTTCGTTCTAAAGGCCAAGGTGGTTGATCTTCCTATGTAGGGTTTCAAATTACTTGGTCGAACCGTCGCGAAAAGGCGTCTTGGGCAAGGTTAGACCGTTTTTTGACTTCTCCTTCCATCCTTGCTTGGTTTCCTACCATTGCTCAAAAGAGTCTGCATTGTCTTCTTTCGGATTACAATGCTGTTTGTATTGGGATTTCTTTGATCGATTGGGGTCCAACTCCTTTCCGTTTCTACAATGGTTGGTTGGAGGACAAACCTTTACTGGAACATACTAAGAAAGGTTGGAAGGGCCATAAGGTGCTAGGTCATAAATGTGTTATTTTAAGCTCAAAACTTATGGCGGTAAAAGGTATTTGCAAGTCTTGGTATCTGTCCAGGTTGAAGAATGTTGTCAACATGAAACCGTTAGAAAAAAGGCTTGATAGCATCGAAAAGAAGGCTTTGGTTGGTGGTTGGTCATTGGTTTTGCGTCAAGAAAGAATGATAATTATTTCTGAGATTTGGAAGTTTATTCGGATGGAAGAGAGGAAGAGGTATTAAAAATCGAGAGTGAAATGGCTCAAAGAAGGCGATAAAAATACGAGGTTCTTTCACTATGTAGCGAATGCTAGATGAAGAATTAATTTTATGGGAGAGATCAACTTTAAAGGGGTGGTTCTGTCAACCCCCCCATCAGGTGTGTGAAGGTGCTGTTTACTTTTTCAAGAATCATTTTCAGAAAGTCATGTGGAGTCAGCCAAAAATTAGGAACCTTGCGTGCAAGCGTATCTCAATTCTAGAGAGTGAGCGGTTGGAAGAGATATTTAGTGAGGAAGAGGTTTGGGAAGCCTTAATTAGTTGTGACGGTAATAAAGCCCTCGGTCCGGATGGTTTCAACATCAATTTTATTAAAGCAAATTGAGTGGTAATTAAGGATGACTTCTTGAGTTTTTTGAATGATTTTCACCACGATGGTGCCATAATGAAAGATTTGAATAAGTCCTTTATAGCACTCATCCCTAAAGTCGATAAACCTGAGAATTTCAGTGAGTTTCGTCTGATTTGTTTGATTGGTTCTCTCTATAAGATTTTGGCAAAGGTGTTGGCTAATCGGCTTAGGAGAGTAATGAGTATCATCATAGGAGATTCGCAATTGGCTTTCATAAGAGGCCGTCAAATTATCGACAGCTTTATAATCGCTAGTGAAACAATTAATAAATGAAGAAGAGATATGGAGGGTGGTTTGCTAGTGAAACTGGATTTCGAGATGGCGTATGATTGCGTTGATCACTCCTTCTTGAATGATGTCTTAGCGGCTATGGGTTTTGGGGAAAAATGAAGAAATTGGATGGGGTGGTACATTTCCTCTCCTTCATTGTCAGTTCTAATTAACGGCTCCCCAACTCTTGAATTTTTGATTGAAAGAGGTCTTCGTCAAGGTGATCCTTTGTCTCCTTTTCTTTTTAATATAGTAGCGGAAGCTTTAAATTGTTTGTTTCAAACAGCTGTGGAGAAGGGTTTGATGAAAGGGACAACTATTGGCAATAATAGTGATCAAATTTCGCATCTGCAGTTTACTGACGATACCATCTTATTTCTTGAGCCGAAGTTGAAATTCATTAGAGCAGCCAAAAGAGTTCTTAGATGCTTCGAATTGGCTTCTAAGCTGAAGATCAACTTCCATAAATCTTGTCTTGTTCAAGATGGCAAAAAGAACAACCTTGTGAATGATGCAACAGAGATTTTTAGGTGCAAAAAGGCTTGTCTTCCCATCTCATATCTAGGTTTGCCGTTGGGAGCCAATCCTTCTTCTAAAGCTTTTTGGGATCCAGTTTTAGCTCAAATTGAAAAACGCTTACACCGTGGAAAAGGAGATTCATTTCTAAAGGGGGGAGGTTGGCTCTCATTAAAGCGGTCCTATCAAATATTCCGACTTACTATTTATCGGTTTTTAGGATTCCTGTGGGTGTGGCTAGGAAGATTGAAAAATTGCAGAGAGATTTTTTCTGGGTTGATGGGGTAGAGAAGAGGAGGTTGCATGCGGTAAATTGGGTTTCGATGTGTAAAAGTAAAGCTAACGGTGGATTGAGGATAAGGCGGATTCAAGACAAAAATAAGGGTTTGTTATCCAAATGGATGTGGAGATTTGGTGTGGAAGATTCTTCTCTTTGGAAAAAAGCTGTGTGTGCGAGATATGGATGGGATCTGAGATCTTGTGTTTGGAATGGGCATAACCGGGTCAATTCTTCTCATTTTATCAGAGTTGTGAGCTCTTTGGTTAGTCCTGGTGCCTCTACGGTGAATCTCCTAAAGAAAGGGTTGCGTGTGGTGATTGGTTGTGGCAATAGAGCCAATTTCTGGAACGATATTATTTGGGATGATGTGCCTCTCGTAGCTGCGTTCCCAAGAATTCATGCCTTAACTAAGAATAAGTCAGGGTGGTGGCTAGGGTGGTGGCTGATTTCGGCAAATGGTTTGGTAAGAGGTGGGTGTGGGAGATTGACCTTAGAAGAAATCTTTTTGACTGGGAAAAGCAATAATGGAGTGGCTTTAGGGCTGCCCTGGACTGTCTTACTATCAGACACGCTATTCCGGATACGGTGGTTTGGAACTTTAGCTCAAATGGCCTCTTTTCAGTCCGATCTTTTAGAGTTATCTTGGAAGGTCATTAGCTGGATGAAGTTGGTATGGATAGATAATTTGTCCTCCTAAAGTTGAAATTTTTTTGTGGCAATTATTGATAGGTAGGACTCTTATCAGAGATGTTTTATTTCATTTTGGCTCGAGGAATGTGTCCAATCCGAACTGTCCGTTATGCAATTATGAGAATGAGACCATAGACCACCTTTTTTTGCATTGTGTTTGGGCTAGGAAGATATGGATGTTTTGCTGTGCTTTTTGGGATATTCAGTGTTGTTTGAATGAAAGCTTGAGAAGTTGGGATGTGCTTTTTGGGATATTCAGTGTTGTTTGAATGAAAGCTTGAGAAGTTGGGATGAGGAATGGATTGGTTTATACCTTTCTGCGAAATTTAAAAGAATTTGGAATACTTTCTTCTTTGTTGTGGTGTGGTCCATTTGGGAGGCTAGAAACAATGTAATTTTCAATGGTCAACTGCCGTCTATTGTGCAGTGGAGGATATGATCAACTTCAGAGCGGCCTGGTGGTTTCCTTACTCCTGCTTAACCTGAAAGTCAGCTGTAGTGAAGTTTCAAAATCAAGTAAAAAGGTGGTGAAGCGCTGGACTTCACCGTCGTTGGGCACCCTCAAATTCAACATTGATGGATCTGCTAGGGGTAGGCCGGGGTCCTGCTAGTATTGGTGGCGTGTTGAGGGATTTGAATGGTCGTACTTTATGCTTGTTCTCCTTTTTTGTGGGTTCTCTCGACTCCAACTCGACGGAGGTTATAGCCATCCATAAAGCTCTTCTTATATGCGTCTCTAATTCTGTGATAGCAAGTTGTAATGTGGTAATTATTAGCGACTCCAATTCAGCAGTTGCATGGTCCAATTCTAAGTCAGGGGTCGGGAGTATCAAGCATATTAACTTGGTGTACGACATAAGGGAATTACTGTTGCTGCACAATAACTTCAAAGTCATCTTCAATTCGAGGTCCACCAATTCCTTAGCTGATTCGTTGGCTAAACTGGGTTCTAGTGGCAGTGGTGATAGAGTTATCTGGAGCGTTGGTTGATGTTTCTGTTTGTCTTTTTGAGTGTGGGTTGTGCTGTCTTTCCGGTGCTGTCTTTTTAGTTGTGTGGTGTGTGGTTTCTGGGGCAGCATGGTTCAAGGGGTGCTGGTGAGGGCTGTTTTCTTCGTGGTTGTTTTGGGTGCCTCCTGTTAGTTTTTTGTTTGTCTGTTTTTGGTTTTCAGTTTGTGTTTTTGGCTCTTTGTCTGGGCTGTTTTGGCTCGTTGGTCTACCCCCTGGCCTTGGGCTTTTGTTTTTGGTTTGCTTGTTCTTCGAACCTTTCGCAGTTGCTTTGTATAATCTTTTTGCCGTTTAAAAAAAAAAAAATTCTTTTACCTGCAAAATATCTAGGAAATATCTGTAAATATAGTGTTAATCTTACATAATAGTCTTCTAAAAAAAATCTTACTTAATATCATGGAAATTTCCGTTGAATATCGGGAAAACACCCGTGAAATATCCGATATATTCCCATCAATGTAAAGTGAAAAATTAATGATATTCCCTAATGTTTTTATCTACCTTACCTTTTCATTTTATTTTATGTTATTGTAATTAAGCATATTATATTGTACTGATATTAACCCAAAAGGCTTAAATGTAACATGTTCATAATTATAATGAAAACTAATCAAATTTTATATCATTATATTAATCTTGCATGAATCAAGATGCATGGTAGCCACAATATATGTTTGAACAACCAAGATCTTCGTTTTGGTATTAAATTTTATGACTAGTATGATGTACACCTTTAGAAATGAAATTTTAATAGAAGATTTTTTATTTTTACATAGCTCGTATATACATTATATTCATATTTATATATATTATATAGTTGTTAGATATTATATGTCTTTGTATTATATTCATATTTATACAATATAGCTGTTAGTTTTGTCTTTGGAAACAAAATGTGTTTTTTTGTTAGATCATTGATTAATTTAACCTTTTTGTTTTAGTTTCACTAAAACAATTTATGTTTTTTTGTCAAATTTTTGTACTTTTCATAAATTTTATGTCAAATTTCTATTGATATCTATATTTCTACTGAATTGTATTACCGATATTCTTGTCGATATTGATATTTTCATCCTTGAATGTGGCAGAAAACTGTTACAAGACAAATATATGATTTGAATTATTATATTCTTTATTCGGAAACAAGTCATATAATTAGTTGTAATGAACCACATAATCATGTTTAGAAACCAAACATGAACATTCTGTTTACATTTGAAGTCCATAGACATTAGTATTTGACCATTGAAGAATGCACCACATAATCATGTTTAGAACCAAACATGAACATTGGGTTTAAATTTTGAAATTAATTGACAAGTAGAATTGAAGAAAACCCGCAGGGTGAAGGTTTGCATACCTTAACTAGAATGATACTGCATTATTAATTTCTGAACAGTGCGTGTGATCTTCCATCTTAATAATTTTGACGCAATTTTTTTTAGGTGAATATATATTTTGATTCTTAACAAGGAAGGAGGCTTGTGTATAAAAGTTAAGTTTGATATTGTAATTCGTACTTGTAGAAGAAAATTAGATGTTTTAATTTTTGAGTAATTAAATTAATAACTTACTATTTCCCATTTTGGTAAAAGTAATGGCAGTTTGTTTGAAAGTCATCAACTACTAGTGGCAAGAGAATCTGATTGTGTTTCAATCCCTCCTAAAGTTTTTTCTTCAGTTGTGTGGGTAACTGGAGTTTGCAATTGGTGAGTACGTAATCAAGTTTTTTTCAAGCATAAACAACTTCAATTTTTATTTTATTGTTTTTTTTCAATATATGAATTTGCCCGGTGTAGCAGTCATTTTAAGTAGGACTTTAGGACTTTATGATAATTAAATAGAGGGTTTAAATTTTGGATATTTTACTTAAATATTTTTCTCATATTGGTTTAATTTTTTTTTAGGTGTAGATTGGGAAAGATGAGTCCAAAAATTAAATGGTACTATTTGGAGATGGTTTTTAACACTATATTTGTTTTCAAACTTATGTTTAAAAGACACCTATTATGGTAAACGAACAAAAATGCCCTCCACATGTGTTCCACATCAGCTATATATATGTTAATCTAGATTTACTTTTAACTTTTACTTTTCATTTAACGGTGAAAGACTTGAAAGAGTAGAGAGAGAAGTTACTGTGACAGTTCAGAGCAAGCAACCAACCGTATTTCTACAGTAGACAGCGACAATTTCTTGTTTCTATTTCGGTTTCGGTGAAGAACAGGGTATGTAACTTGAACGATTTGATTTTGAATATTGATTTGATTGTGTTTTGTTGGGTTATTCATTTTGTTTTGTCTGTATAATTTGGTTTCTTGGGTTTTTAGTTTTAGAAATGGTTTCTGGTTTCTAGGGTTAGATTGGGGAAGACGATAAACAGTATATAGATCAGTAAATGTCTCAGAGTATGTATTAAAAGTCTCGGACAGTGTTACAGAAGTCTCATATAGTGTTACAGAAGTCTCGGGAAGAAGTCTCGAACAAAAGTCTCAAACAATATTACAAAAGTCTAGAAACAATAAATATTTTGTAACACTGTACGAGCATTTTACCTGAGACTTCTGTAAAAGCTTTCCGAGACTTTTGTCTAAGATTTTTGTAAAACTGTTTGAGACTTTTGTAAAACTATCTGAGACTATTGTACATGACTTTTACTACATGCTCTGAGATTTTTGTAACACTATCTGAGGCTTTTGCCCGAGATTTTTGTATTGCTTCCCGAGACTTTTATATTTGTTGCGAGACTTTGCTATATTGTTTCGAGACTTATTGAGAAAAAAATTCTGAACTAAATTATGTATGGTTGTGAATTGCAGATAAGGAATACGAGGGATTTGAGAGTCAAGTTAAAAACTCCCTAGGCCGATTGGTATAACGCCAAGATTACTCACCATAGCCACATAGAAAACCTACAAGTAATCGATGTGGCACATGATGGAGTATTGAAAAATGCGGCTAAAGAGTGAGATATACATCGGTAGTCATGTTTTTGCCATTTCCAACACATGCAACAAGGAATGACGTTTTCCGGTGGTATTGTGCATCGGTTTCTATTGCTTGAGTTACACCACGACAGACCCAGTGATGAGATGAGTTTATGTTTGGTACGCGTAGCATAGAATTCAGTTTTCTAAGGTGGAGTTTTGTTTGATCACTGGGTTGAAGTTCATAGTCATCCCGGACATGGAGCTATATGAGGATGTCCCGGATGACATACACAACATGTACTTCGATAGTCGAGATGTGGTCACCTTTGGTGAACTTGAAGCAATGATTGAACAGGGTCAATGGAAAGAGCAATTTGATGCAGTGAAGTTATGTCTCAAACATGTTGAATTGTGTTTTGATCGGAGCAAAAGAAATGAATTTCGTTCCTATATGGAAGTCGCACCTTGTTGATGACTTGGATGCCTCCAATGCGTTCCTGTAGGGTTCGCATGTCTACAAATAATCCATATTTGGGTTTAAAAAGGCAATTCTCTCTAGGCCGATGAGATACAACATTTTTGGGTTAGCGTACGCGCTATTGGTGAGCCTTTAAATCTTAATTTCCACTAATAATTTAATTATTTAGTTGTTATGTTTTCCAACTAACTAATCATATTTCTGTTGGATTTGTTATAGGTTTTTGCATTTGAAGTTATTCCAACCCTTGACATGCAATTCGCAACTCAAAGGGTAGTTGAACAACCTTTGCCGCGTATTCTGAGGTGGGACATCACTCGGCGATTGATTGGATAAGATTTTTACCGTAAAGGCAATAATCGAACGTTAGTACACTTTTGATTATAACTCTCTTTCCAAGTTTCTTATGAAACTGATGTCACATTTGTTTATGATAGGAGGTTCCATTTGAGCATAGGAACAAACATGTTACCTGTTTACGGTGGTTTTTACTATCAATGTTGTCACATCCCGGATTTTACACGAGTAGAATGAGTGACCAGCCAGTCTGTAGGGTGGAGGCCACTCATATACATATGGTTATAGTCTCGAAATCTAATGTGCCACGACAATCAAGGGGGTAAGTTAAAAGTAAAATTGCAGTGTTCATTTAATTTAAATCACATTATTTAGTTAATTTGAATCACATTTGTTGTGTTTTTTTAATAGGGGTAACTGTGGTCCCATACTTTGTTGTTGATCGAGAACACAGAGGCACAAAAAAAGAAGTTTTACTGGACAGATAAACAGATGGAGGCAAGACGCTTGAAGATGACAGTGAAGTGTTTTGTAACCCAAAGGCTTCCAAGTGATGTTTGTTTGTAGTATTTATTGGAGGTACATATATGTAATATTTTTTGAATTTACCTATTGTACATTTTTTGAATTTACCTATTGTACATTTGTAATAATTTTTTGGATGTACATAATGTATTTAACTGATTGCCATTGAATTTTTGAACTCAATGGAAGGCATCACATATTAATGAAAAGTCTCGAATATATAAACAAAGTCTCGGACATGTTAAACAAAAGTCTCGGACATGTAAATAAAAGTCTCGGAAAATTGTAAATAAGCCCTAGAAAATTATAAGTAAGTCTCGAAAAATTAAACTAATTCTCGAAAAATTATACTATTTCCCGAAAAATTGTTACTAAGTCTTAGAAAATGAAACTAATTCTCGAAAAATAAGACTAAAATCTCGGAACATATAAAACCAAATAATATGTCAATTACCAAATACATGTAAATAACGTTTGTTATAGCATTTTTAAAAGTATGGGTGCAAATAAGATAAAAGTCTATACACATTCTAGATTACCGGGTCCTTGGATTGTTGTCTCCTTGGTCGAGAAGTTTGTTTGTTGTGCCCGACTTGGTGGCACATGCTACACTTGTGACGATATTGGTCAAGGACAGGTTGGCTACTGCTGCCTGGAAGCAACGAAGGGTTAGTACACTGCCTACTATTGTGTCCGGATTCTCCACATGTTTTATACTTCTGTGTGGATTTCCTCTCTGACACAGAGGGAAATTGATTCTGTTGCGGGGATCTGAATCGGCTTGTTGTTTGTTTTTTTTTATTTGGATGTAATACAACACACTATCTTATGTCTTCAGGCACTACCCAAGCATTAGGATGCCCTATCAGGATGATATGCACTGAATATGCGTCCACAAGTGTTTCCCTTTTGTAGTAGGCTGCACATAGGAAAATGTAATCCAAGTTTCGCTCCTTAAAATAATGAAAAAAAAACATGTTAAATCAGTAATAAAACATCAGAAACTTCAAATTATTTGACACAATTCAACTTACCTAGCCACTGCAAGTGCATGAGAACATGGTAAGTAATCCATTTGGAATTTGTTACATGTGCAAGTCTTTTGCAACAAGTTAACCATCCATTGATCTCCTTTCAATTTAACCAAGAATATGTTCCAATCAACATGAGTTACGGTCATGTAACTACATTTCTTAATATGTTTCGTTATCTTAAATTGTGTTGCGTCAATTAGATGGTGACGTATGGACTGTGCAACTAGATGACAGTCGTAATACCAACGCTATAACATATCCCTTACGAACTCAACCAAAGTCAACATTGGCAGTTTCCGATCAAATCTCAAGCATAAGTTGAGGCACTCAGCAGTATAGGTTGTCATCAACCAATACCTGTGTTAAGGACAACAGACATCGGACCACTTTTCTGACCCGACATTGATAACATAGTTGAACGTATTCTGGTACAGGTTATGTAACTCCTCTATGTGCCGGTTATATTTCAATTCCTGGTAAGATTTCGTTGTTGCAAACATTATCTGTGCTACATCATTTCTTTGGAAACATTTCTTTATATTTTCATAAAAGTACCAAGCACATATAGTATAGGTTGTATATGGGAAAATGCTAGCTATCTTGGCTTCTATGCTTGCATGTCAATTGGAAATGAAAACCAAATTTTCAATATGACCGGGGGCACCCTTCAAGCAATCAAAAACCATGCCCATGAAGCGTTGTTTTCTAAATCCCCATAACCAAAAGTAATTGGATTTGCTTGTTCATTTTCATCTTGTGTTGTTGCCGCAAACATTGTACCCGTACAACTCCCTTTTAGAAATGTATCATCAACAGCAATCACAAGATGTATACACCGCCAGAAACCTCTTATTGAAACCTCTAACACCATGAATACATATAAAATTTACTATCCTCTATGCACTATAATTTTGTGATTGTGTCCGGATTTTGTTGTTCCAGAACATAGCCAAAATATGACAGTAGTTGGAACGTTTCTTCATACGATCCATAGGTCAATGTCAATCCATAATTCGAGGCTTGATAAGACTTATTGTACATAACTTGGATGCCATACATTCTTTTTATATACGTAATTATGTCTTTAGGTCGCATTAGACGACCGTCGTGTTGTTGGAGTCTAAGGGCTATTACTTCACCAATTATGACTACACTAGTCTATCAGCGGTGCTGGTGGACCTCCTCTAAGGGACAACCGTGTTCATTTACAAAACTTCTTACTTGAAAGTATGTGCTTTCATCTCTCCTCATCACTCTTAATTTTCACATACAATTGTCAATCTTGCACTCCAAATGTAGAACCGACTTGTTAGACATTTTCACCTTCCATTCAAAGTTCTCCCTTATTGCATAAAGACCTACTCATTTTTTTTTTGTTGGAAAAAATTAACCCTTGTAAGTCATGGTATTAGGTTCACGTGATCCCATGGTGTTGTTTATTTGACCAAATGAATACGCTTCGGATCCAATAACCCAAGTTGACGAATTATTGGAAGTTAAGAGATTTGAATTTTTCTATACTTCAGATGTCTCCCCATCCTATCTGATGCACTACCATGGGAAGGTCACCATGATAATGCCTTCCTTATGTTTGACGTTGTATAGGTTTTTCAATATTTTTTTCATGATCACCAACATGATTATGATTGGGTTCGATCTATATTCGGCTCCATATTTGTCTCAAATTGACGCCCAAAGTAATCGTCAAAATGAGGTTCAACGTTAATTGCAAGGTCAACTGCAAGGTCAACTGCTATAGGCGGGACATTGCAAATATTTTGTGGACCTTGGGGATTTCCATCATTATAGGTCCCACTATGTTGTATGTTACCGCTGACAGATGGATAATATTGGTGATTTCCATAAAAAAAAAAAAGATGTCATCACCCATCACACTTCCATCTCTCATTTCAATTAGACTAACACACACTTGAGGAATCACTATATCTTTCCCTAACATAAACTGAACATTATCGTCGTTTCTTACAAATGTGTGACATGTAGTGTCGGGAACAATTGATATTGACTGTAGATCAATATTGTATTTATTTGGATCATAGTTGATAATGGACTGCATGCACGCTAACAGCTCTTCAAAAGTCATACTCTTTCACACTTATATTCCTTGATTATCCGTGTCAACAAACCTCTGGCTTCCGTCTGATAGTTGCTCCCATCGATCGTTATAGGATATAACTACTCTAACCCAATCTATTTTCCTGTATAAAAAAAATATTAACAAAATAAAGTTGATACATCATAAAACATAATAACAATGAGGATTATACAATAAAATTGAATAAAAACTTAAAGTTGGTATCATGCAATAAGTCTCGGAAACAATATTAACAAGTCTCAACAAAAATTCCATATGTCTCGGAGCATACAACTAAAGTCTCGGACATCATTAAAAGTCTCGAAGGATGAGACAAAAGTCTCGGAGGATCAAGCTTTCCAAGACTTCTTGAAACAATGTCTAAGACTTTCTGGAAACAATGTCCGAGACTTTTGAACACAGTGTCCGAGACTTTTGAACACAGTGTCCAAGACTTTTCTGCTATATGTCCGAGACTTTTGTAACAATATCCGAGACCTTTGAAAAAACTTGTTATCTTAGGCTTTTTTGGGTTGGTTGCCCCTCATTATGTGAATTTTGTTAAATACTCTCTGAGTTGTTATACATTCACAAAGTTGCTCAGACCTTTCAATAAATTTTGTTATACTTTCACAAACCGATTATACATTCTCTAAGTTCACTCATCTTATTGGTTAGTGAATAACAAAATTCACACAATAAGAGGAATAGTGGAAACAGATATAGCCAATCAAAGAAGATTAAAGTCTCGAAAAATATAGTTAATTCAAAAGTCTCTGAGCATATTATACCAAAGTCTCGAACGTATTAATGAAAAGTCTCAGAACATATTAAGTCAAAGTCTCTGACATATAAATGAAAAGTCTCAAAATATGGTTAACAGGTCTCGGACACTACATTAAAGGTCTCGAACCATTAATAAAAGTCTTAGACTTATATCCAAGACTTCTAAAATTTGAAGTTTCATAAGCAGACCAACTAAACCTAAGTACCTCAAACATCTTTACAAATGGCATATCTGAACAAAAAAAAAAACACAAGAAATAGGATTACCATAGCGTGATTTGTAGTTAAATGAAGCGGAGAAAAGGACCATGGGGTTGGAAAAGGAGATGACCATAGACAAAAAGTTAGAGAAGGATATGAATAGCAACCATTAGTTAGAGAAGAAGATGAACTTGGATCTCAGTTTGCAGAGAATTTAAAGTTAGAGAGAGAAATAGATTTAAGACAACATAAAAGTTGGAGAAAGTTGAAGCCAGAGATAAAAGAAAAATTACTAAAAGTAAGGGTATTTATAGAAATCATTTATTTTAGTATTTTTAAACATAAGTTATTAAAAGAGAGACAAAGTTGAAAAGTCAATTTAAAAAAAGTGTCAAAACCCCATATTTTCGTTAGGACAGATTAGACTAGATCGGGCTAGCTTGAACTCACAAATTATTTAAAGTATTGATATTTACACTTCGAAAAACCGTATGTGCACCACTTTTTGTATGTATACCTTGTTAAACAATTTTTAAAGAGAAAATATTATAAATACACCCCACAAATTACCTAATATGTCATTTCCTTAATTTTTTTAAACATGTAAATATCAAAATTATAAAACTATATATATGGAACAGTAGTTCTCCAAAATTTGGGAGGAGGCAGGCTTTCTTTCCTTTTTAACGGAGGACTGTACTGATGAAACTTCAATAAAATCATATGGATTCAATTTTTCTTGCGGTTGTGTTGATTTTATCTTCAAAATATCTCTATATCCACCACATATGAAATAATTATAAGGAAAAAGAGGTAAAGGGTGTTGTTTGTGAAGTAATGGATGTAGTATTTCAGGTGTCAAGCAATCCCTCTTTCCCATCTTTGCTGTGTGTGATCTCATTCTTCTCACTCAAATCACAAAAACTCAACATGTGCAAAAGAGTTGAATTTCCATCTCACAAGTTAAGGGTGGGAGACAGATTTAATTTGCAGACTGAATTCCTGATTTGTGTTTTTTTCTTTACTATTTTTGTTTTCTTTTTTAATTTGATTTAATTACTAAAAAAATAAAAAATAAAAGTAAAATAGTTATACAAATTATTATATTTTTGAATGCATGGGTGCAAACGTGATAGGTTATTATGTTTAGTTTGTCATTTGATTGTTATTGTACTGGTTGCCCGAATCTCGTTGCAATGTGCATTATGGGAGTATATCTGGTGCATCATGGGCGCATATCTGGTTCCATTTTTCCCATTTGCCTTTAATTTCTGCACGTTGATTTTCAATTAGGATGTGTATGATTCTATTGTAACTGATGGTCTATCCTGAATTAAGTTAATAAATCATCAGACATTATACTTAAAAGAAAGAACTTTAAAAGTAGTCAAAAAATTAGTAGGTTTATTGTTTTTATCCAAGATTAACATTTTTATTGTTTCTACCCAAATTTTCACTATCGAGACAAAATTGCCCTTCAGTAAAATATAAATTAAAAAAAAAACAAAAAAAATGATAATTAAATTCAATTAATAAACAAATGAAATAAAAAAAAACATGAAAAGATCGACACTTTTTAAAAACCAATTGTTTCAGTGTTTGAAACAAACCACAAAGAGAGACCGGAGTCCATAAGATCCGGCGACGAACATCCGATGACGATGAAGACCACCAGGACCCGACGACACGACGGTGAAGACGGAGGGAAGAGCAAGAACTAACTCGACCTCGATAGAGAGACGACAGAGAGATTGCCCCGACCTGAAGACGAGCAACTGTGACCACCGAAGAGAGAGAAGAGGCGATCGACTTTGATTCCAGTCATCGGCGTGTTCCACGGCGGCGTGGAAGAAACAAAAAGGTGTGTACTTCCTTTTTACATTTGACTCTAGGATTTCTTTTAATTTGTATTTTTGGTTACATTTGTGCATTTAAGATGGAGTTAATTTTGATTTCGAATTCGATTTCAAAATTGATTTAGATTTGGATTTAGATTTAGATTTGGATTTCGATTTAGATTTGAGTTGATTTTGATTTATATACGCCAACTCGTGTAAATATTTCAATTAATTCAATATTGTGTTTTGCTTTCTGTTTTCAATTGAGTGTCATCGTTTGAGGTTTTGTGTTGCTTTGGTTGGTTGAATTTCGTTAATTGTTGTCGACCATAATTCTGATGTTGTGCACTGTTTGGCTGTGGAGAAAGTCCATCCATTAATTCTTAAGAAACGGATGTTAATAATTTTTTAATATACCTTTGGAATTGTCTTTGTCATGGGGATAACTGTGGATTTGTGTTTGCTTTTCAATATCTCCATTAATTATTGGGATAACTGTGGATTTATTTTTGTTACGTTATTTCAATATGCATTGTTATTCATTTTGACAGATTTCATGTTTTGTGCTGAAGTCGTTGAATTTGAATTTCTACTCCATAGTTATTTATTATGTGATTTTAATACTTAGTACCTCTAGTTTGATGCTACCAATTACTCCCCTGAAGGCTTGTTTGAGTGGATTGTGAAATGAACAACCCTGGACAGATTTTCATTTTCTAATACGTGTGCCTTGATTGGTTTGGTTTTCATTTTCAGCATCATCTCGGTTTGGTTTAGGCATAAACACATCGTCTTCTCCAACTTCGGCGACGTCTTCTAGTAAGCATGCTTTGTTTGTTTTCTATTTTATCTATTTTTGTTACATGAATTATACTCTGGTAGCATTATCTGCTTGTCTAAATCAGGAGAGCTCGATACCACCAATACAATACACTAAAAGAAAGTCAATTGTAGATAGGATGATGTAGAATCCAGACCATATGACATTTCTTTTGGTATAATGAATTATATAGGATACATGCATAAACAAGTATATATAGTGTGTTTAGCAGATATTGTTTTTTTTTTTCAATTTAATAATTCGTTTCAGATGATAAGTGAAATGAATGTGAAACGAATTATTTAACTAAATGGATGTTGGGATGATGTAATGAACAACTGGTGGATGTTGTTAACTATGTATAGGAGTGCATATGTTTCATGAAAACTGAGTTTAGGATCTAAATAATTTTAAGAGATTTCAGCCAATACCTGTCAATCGGGAATGAGAAGAGTGATGTTTATTTTGAACTATAGATTTATTCTTAGAAAGTTAGAATATTTGTTTGAATGTGATGAATGGAGAACTCTCTCAACTAGTAAGTCGGTACTTGATACAATGGTTTTTTTTCTTGATGTAATTTGACAGCCAGATATTTGGTAGAGCAGTTTCCAAAAGCAGCATTATTGCAAGATTTAATGGTCTCAACCTCTTAACCTTTTTCCATGATATGTTCGAATACCTATCAACCTTTTTCCATGATATGTTCTTTTTTTTTCACAATTGATTGCTTCATTGCTTTTTTTGGCGACCGATTGTTTGTTGCTTATTGTATTTCTCACAGGTGGATATCCATACCATTGGTGTTTTTGATAACTGGTTGCTTCATGGTTACCCTGTGTAGCTGATTGTTTTGTCTGTTTTTGTTGTTGGTTGTTGTTTTTTGTTGGTCTTATTTTTGTTTGTTGTTTTTTACCGTGAGACTGCTCTGTTTTTTACCCTGTGTTGTTGGGGTTTCTAGTTGCTTTGTGGTGGCAGCTTGGGTGTCTGTTTTTTGGATAGTCTGGTGTGGTGTTTGGTCTTTGGCTCTTGAATAAATTTAAAGTTTTTTTTTTAATATTGATAATGATAGACTTTGGAAGCAACTGGAATGTTAAAATATTACTCCAGTCAATGAGTTGTTGTGAATTAGTGTGTTTTAATGATGTGAAATTGTGTGTTTTTTGTGATTTCATTTCATTAATGATGTGAAATTGGGTATGAACTGGTGTGTTTAATTGTTGTGAACGGGTGTGTTTAATGGGTTATGACTGGTGTGTTTAATTGGGCATGAACTGGTGTGTTTAATGGGTTATGACTGTTTGTTTAATTGGGTATGAACTGGTGTGTTTAATTATTATGAACGGGTGTGTTTAATAGGTTATAACTGGTGTTATGACTGGTATGTTTAATTTGGTATGTCTGAAGTGTTTAATTGTTGTGAACGTGTGTGTTTAATGGGTTATGCCTGGTGTGTTTAATGGGTTATGTCTGGTGTGTTTAATGAGTTATGACTGGTGTGTTTAATTGTTTAGCAATGATGTGTTTTTTAGTGTGTTTAATTGTTTAGCAACCAAGACATGAACATGAATTTCTACTTTTTCTGGTGCACTTGTGAATCACAAGTTGTGATGACATTTGTTGTCCTGTTTTTTTATATTTTCCAATTAAACAATTAAAGTTAGTTGGAATGAAATCTAATGAACCCATATGCTGAAATATCGACCCATCTGCTAATGAAATTGATATTATTTTTCTCTTAAAATAGAAAATAACCCACTTGTGTATCTCAACTATATGGTGTTAAATTGGTGGAAAGAAATATGAAAGAAATGATGAGAATCAAGATGAGTGTGTTTTTTAGCCAATTTGTGTAGTGTCTTAAAGAGACCATTCAGTATTGTAGAGAAAAAAATACTCAGATTTGTGAAGCATTGACAATTATTAAACTAAGTTTTTATTTGTAACTAGAAAATCCCAATCTTTTGTAACTGGTTGTTGATTGAACATTGACAATTATGAAACTAATTTTTTGTTTTTTCAATGAATAGAAGAAGGACCGAAAGCGCGAACCCCGAGAAGAAGATATGGTCTGTCCAACCTCAAAGCCGGTATATAATTAGTGGGAAGAACGGAACCGATAAATAGGTGAATGTTCGGAAGGAGTGATTTAGTATAGAAAATTCTAGCCGATGGGGTGATTTAGTGACTATGCCTAAATATATTCCAGTAATGTTGAGTATTGTAATTTTTACATTTCAATCTGTCACTAGTATTTTTTCTACAAATTAATGCAGAGTTTTTATTGTTTAGACATTATGGTCATATCATATAATGTATATATCATATAATGTATATATCATATAATGTTTAGGATTATAATCGTGTTGTTGCTTCAATTTCAATACATGAAAAATCTTTCACTAGAATTTTTTCATGTGTTAATTTGTTTTTTTTTTCCTTGATGGAGTTGCAGCAAATCTGGTAATTTTGGTGGATGGTGGCAGATTATTAACACACCAAAATTTTCCATTTTTAACACACCAAATCTGTTAGCAATGCTTCATACAAAATGCAAAATCCTTAATAAATAATCTGTTTCATCAATAAATAATCATCAACATTAGTTTCATCACAATTTCAAAGCAAGTGTTTTCAACAAAATATAAAATCCTTACTAACAATTCATGAACTATAATTTCAACATAGTTCATGAAATACAACCAAATTCATAAAAATTTCAACATAATCCTTAATAACACAAACGCGATTTTTCGTTTTTTTGCATTCGCTTAGGTGTCCAATGGGAAAAATGACACTGGAATAGTTTTCCAACCAGGTGCTTGTTTTGTAGAAATCAGAACTGAAGTAGATAATTTTTTTTTTACAAAACCTATAAATTTCGTTGTTATATCCCTGCATTTCAACCAATAAAAATCTCACATTTAGATGTCAGTTTATTAAACCAGTCCTACATTAAACAATATGCAACCGACTAAACATATCGGGGCAACCCGTTTAAACACATTATGACAACCCAATTAAACACACCAATGCAACTCCAATTAAACACATAAGGGCAAACCAAATTAAACACACCACGGTAAACCAAATTAAACACACCACGGTAAACCAATTAAACACACAACGGCAAACCAATTAAACACACCGGTGCGACCCAATTAAACACACCGGGATGAATCAAATTAAACACACCACTGCACACTAAATTAAACACACCATAGCAACCCAGTTAAACACACCGGAGTGAACCAAATTAAACACACCGGAGCGAACCAAATTAAACACACAACTGTACACAAAATTAAACACACTAGGACAACCCAATTAAACACACAAACCATATAAGCACACCATTACAAACCAATTAAACACATTGGGGCAACCCAATTAAACACACTGCACTCAATTAAATACACCAGGCCAAACCAAATTAAACCTACCAGGCCAAACAAATTAAATACACCACAGTTAATCAATTAAAAACATCACGGTTAATCAATTAAATACATCGATGCAAACCATCTTCTTCAACCTAAATTCACCATCAAATATACAAATGAAACAAATTAACATAGGGTTTCAAAATTATACCTCTAGAAGAAGGATCGGCATCATCTTGATTCATCATGAAATACGAAGCTCAATCCGTGAAATACAAAGTCAAATCCGTGAAATAGGGAGCAAAATCATAAAGTGGGAAAAACGTATAGTTGTTTGTAATAGTGAATGTGGAAAAAACATATAGTTGTTTGAAAAAAAAAATCTTCAAACTAGTTGGTAATTTTATTTGTTTTTTTTGTTTTTTTGTTTTTTTTTTTAAGAAAACGAGAAAACGAGGTAAAACAACAGGCTTATAACTTCCTGCAACTATTGTCTGGTGTGTTTGATTGGTGTGAGTTGTTATCTGTTTTGCATCAGTTCTTGACACTTACATTTATGTCACATATTAAACAAGGTGTAACCAAATTAAACATATCGCTGCAACCCAACTAAACACACATGAGCAACCCAATTAAACATGCCGGTCCAAACCAATTAAACACAATAGTACAAACCAATCAAATACACCAAGGCGAACCTATTAAACACGTCGGTGTAAACCAATTAAATCCATCATGGCATCACCATGTATAAATCAATTAAACATATCATGAAAAATCATTTAAACGCACCAGTGCAACCCAATTAAACACACTAGGGCAATCCAGATTAAACACACCAGGTGTAATCCGATTAAACACACTATAGCAATCCAAATTAAACACACCAGATGTAACCCGATTAAACACATCAGGGCAAATCAATTAAAGATACCAAAGCAACCTACTTAAACACACCAAGTGTAACACTATTAAACACATCGGGACAAATCAATTAAACACACCAGGTGTAACCCAATCAAACACATCGGACAAATTTATTAACCATACCACTGCATATCAATTAAACACATCATAGTGAATCAATTAAATACACCATTGCAAATGGGTTGCTGCAATGAACACATCATGTGGCAATATAGAATAGATTATTACAGTGCATATTAGTCTCCACCTTAACCAACATCCTTATGAAGAAATATATTTCAAAAGTGGTATCATGATAAGGAAAATTAAACATGAAAATGCATTCAAATCGTATGAAAAGTATAAAAGCAGAATTGATCTATAAATTTCCCATATACAAAAACAAGCAGATAAATTTTCCTGATGGCTATCTCTTTTGTTTGCATAAGATACATAAAGCATTACTATCATCAAGAACTCTCAATAGTTCAAAGAAGCAAGAATATTACCTTTGACAAATCAAAATATGTCCATTTAACCTGAATATTATTCATTCAGCAACATACCAATTAATTTTTACAGAATACAATGAGTCAATTTTAAAAATCTTATTTGATTAAGAATCAATCGAGCAACTTTAAAAAAAAAACAGAAAACTTTACATATATTCTTCCAAAATTAATGTTTACTAAATTTGGCATTTATCATTAAATCTGCATATGAAATAAATTAAAATAGGGTTTATAATACATACCTCTAGAAGAAGGACCTGGAGAATCTTGATTCATCATAAAAACCTAAGCAAAAATATGTATAATACAAATCTCAATCCTTGAAATTCGAACCAAAAATTGAATCTCCTCTATATGGGTTTTATGTGATTTATAGAGACAAAAAAAATAGCTTTACAGTTTCAACAACAGTAGAAATTGAAGTGAGATTTTTTATTTAATTGTATTTCGGACATGGGAGACAATTAATTGCAGAAATTGAAGGACGAAGGAGCGAAAATGAAGATCGAAAATGGGAGACCTGTATTTAAGACCTGTATTTGAACAAAATGAAGAGAAAAAAAATTAAGATATGCAATTTGGAAATGGGAGACAACCGATCCAAGAAATTGAAGGATGAAAGAGCTAATATGGGAGACCCACAGTGACAGAGAATGAAGATCGAAAATGGGAGACCGATGGTTCGAAGAAAATGAAGAGAAGAAAATATTTCAGACAAAAAAAAAATTGTAGATCGTGAACAAGAAAAGAGAGAGGAAAACTTTCCAGAAAAAAAGAAATGGTAGACCGTGACCTAACAAATAGAGAAAGAAGATAAACTTTTTAGGCAAAAAGAAAATTAATAAAACAAATAATGAATAAATGAATAATAAAATAAATAATGAATAAATAAGGGGCATTTGGGTCTTCACAATCAAAGATTGGGTAAAAACAATAAAATTATTAATGTTGGGTAGAAACAATAAACCACCTTAATTTTTGACTAAAAAGGGGTATTTCCTCTAAAAGAAACTATCCATTTTATCTTCTCTACTGCTTCTCAATATTTCTCTCTTCCTCTCAATTATTTTATTCTTCTTTCTCTCTTTTCTAAATTGAACAAAATATTTCGGTATCAGAGTCAGGTTTTCCATGGATACACTTGGAAAGTCGAATGCGGGATTTCGTAATGAAGTCAATGAAATCCTAGCTAAAAATTCCTTTTCCCAAATTCAACGGTGACGATCCTCTCTGATGGATATATAAGTCCAAGCAGTACTTTGAGTTTAAGGGTTTCAATACGCAGCAACAAGTTCAGTTGGCTTCCTTTCACTTGGAGGGGATTGCTCTTCAGTGGCATAGATGGCACAACAAATTCAGAAGACTATTATCCTGGAACGAGTTCACCAAGGCCATACTCAATCGATTCGGGCCAACCGACTACGAAGATCCTTGGAGGCACTTACCAGTCTCAAGAAAGTCACCAATGTCGAAACCTATCAAACTGAATTTGAGAAACTCTCCCAGCGCATTGATGACCTACCATAAAGCTATTTAATTGGGTGTTTCATTGCCAAGCTGCAGGATGAAATACACCTTGACGTGAAAGTGAATCATTTGTAAACCTTGTCAGATGCCATTGGCGTTGTGAGATTGATTAAAGAACGCAACACCCTCCAATGGAAGGCCGGCCATTTTGTCCATACACCAACAACTACACCAAGCCTAACACCCAAGAATCCATCGCTTGGAATTCTCGAACCACCACAAAGCAACAAAACAATTCAACCCCATTTCGTTCTGACGAATCAGAAAACAATAAGCCCGTTAACGACGCGAGAAAGGACTATGTTACTATTGTGATAAAAAATTCTTGTTCGGTCATAACTGTCAAAACCACAGTTATTCATGATGGAAACATTCACCTTCCACCGGACGAACATCACGTTCATGAAGACGCCCGATTTCATCCTAGCGGACAAGGATGATTTTAGAGGGATGGAATGATATGGTCACAATTGCATGGGTGCAAACGTGATACTCTCATGCAAGTTGATTACTTAGTCAATAGGTTATTATGTTTAGTTTGTCATTTGATTGTTGTTGTAATGGTTGCCATAATCTTATTGTAGTGTGATTCATGGGTGTATATCTGGTGCATCATGGGTCCATATCTGGTGCCATTTTCCCCATTGTCATTTAATTTCTACACGTTGTTTTTCAATTAAGACATTATACTCAGAAGAAACTATCCCCTTTATCTTCTCTAATGCTTCTCAATATTTCTCTCTTCGTCTCAATTCTTTTATTCTTCTTTCCCTCTTTTCTAAATTGAACACAATAAAATATTAATAATTTAATTTAAAGGTAATACTAATATATTAAAACTATATAAATTTAGATTTAAAGGGTGCAAAATCACCTCTCAATTATTTATCATGCCAAACTATATCAATAAAGCTCTATCCAAAACGGACTTGCACTCTCAGCCGGGTTTGGATAGCCTAACAAATCTTTAGATTGTTTGTGTGTTTACTTAAGACCAACAATATTTATATCTCTCTAAAATTGTATATACATTTATTACTATTATTTTTAAAAATTCAATATTATCCTTAAATAAAACTAGTAAAAGGATTAAAGTAATTTCCAATACATATTTTTTTAAATAAAAAAATACAATGTTTAATATTTTAAACACATATAATAATGTTTATCTAAATATTACTATTTCTTAAATAATTAAAAAAAAACTTAAATAGTGGTTATTTAAATTAAAAATATTAAATAACTATTATAAATATTTTTAAAAAATAGCAAACCATTTAATAATTAAAGAAAAGTTAAAATAAAAATTAAATCAATTTTTTTAACAAAAAAGTAATGAGGTATTTTTTTTTTGTTTGTGTGTGTATAAGGAGGTGTGTTGAGACCCCATGCTTTTCATTATATTTTTATCATGTATTTTAATTATTTTATATTTATTAGTTTATGGTATTTATCCAAAAGGCAAATGAAGAGTGAAAACGTATTTATGGTAATGTGCATGCAAGCAGTCCTCAATTTCAGGAAAAGTTTGTGATTTCAGGGCTGTGTGTAAAACGTGTGTTTATTGAGCTATCTTGAGTAGGACGTACTATAAATATTGATACTCTGTTTTTCTTTTTATCAAACGTTTTAACATTTTAGGTTCAGTTTGATATTATTATGTTATTGGGAGAATAATTTTTGGATCTGTTGTGGGGAGATTTGCTTTTAGATTTATAAAAATAAATAAATGCGTGTATCTAACAACCTAGAGGAGGTGAATAGGTTTTAATTCAATTGATTACCAACTTTTCGGATTAATCAATGTTAATGAATTTAACCAATATCACCAAGCATTCAATTAGTGCTAAACATGCTCAAAACAATAAAAACACAGGATTTGTTTTACGTGAGAAACCCTCCAACTGGGTAAAACTCATCGGCTATCCTTTTAGCCACATACGGTCCTCAAAATCCACTATTTGAATGAAAGTTTACAATCTATATTGACCTCATGTCACACCATTCTTAGTCACTAGCCCTTTCACTCTACCCAACGGGCATTTAATAGTGATCCTAGACCAACAAACTTGTGCACTAATCCACTTAGTCATAAAGCTTAACACTCAATTATGAGATATAGCAACCTATGTGAATATGTAAAAATATTCTAACATGCAATTAATGCTAGGCTAAACTAAATGTTTATCTAGAGATTTAAAGATGACAATAAATACAAATTCTAGATATCAATATCTAAATGCAAAGTAAGAATATTTAGCTAGAGGGCAAATGGTCCTAAAAGCTATCTATCAATGAACATGTATTCTTAACCAACAAACAACAACTCAAGCATGTTATAAATACCATTAAATAAGGAGTCATGCTTTTAAATAAGAAAGTAGATGGTAGTCTAGGCAAAAATGGCATAAATAATGAACAATGAAGTTCTAGAGCATGTAAGAGTAACCTAGTCAAAGAAAGCAAGACGAACCATGATTAGATGATGCTTGGATGATGCTAGATGCACATGGGTATGATGTTTGGTTGAGTAAAGATTGATTCTTGGGAGTCTCACTCACTCTCACTAGATATAATTTCTGGACTCCTAGGGAAAATGAGGAAGAAGATGATGATTTTATATAAGGGAAAAAACGGGTTGCAAGGAAAAGACAAAAATACCCAAAATATACGTCTTCCACGGGAGGGACCCACGGAGATATGTCTCACGGAAAAGCCTAAAAGGCTTTACGTTGGCGACTCTACCGGAGGGACCCGCGGAGAGGTGGAGTCACCCGCGGAGACATGTCCCGTGGAGAAGCCTAGAGGGCTTTACGCGGAGTCTCGTCTCGCGAAAATAGCTAATAAGTTTGATGTGGGAGACTTTGCGGGAGACTTGTTCTGCGGAGGCAATAAAATTTACATACCAATTTGCTTTTTTCAAGGGATTTTCAAGGGACTTAAACAAGGCCAAATGACACACCAAACAAGCAAGGAAGAGACAAGAAAGGGATGCACATATGTAAGCAAAAGGCACAATGCAAGATGAATAAATATGCATGAGAATAGAGTGTGCGTGTGCAACTAAGTCTCTTCAAAGAGTTAAGCATAATTGATATACCTTTGAAGTGCTCTTGAGTTTGACAATGCCATCGAATCTTGATCACGAACAATGAGACCTAATCTACCTTTACAAGTAAATCCCTAATGTGGTTTGTCAACGAAATGAGCTAATCAAAATGTGAGGAACTTACAATTTGGTGTGGGGAGAATTAGTTGAGTGTTTGTTAAACTGATTTTTGAAAGTGTTATGAGAACCAAAAACAATCTCAATGTGTTTGATAAACTCTAAGGAAGTAAAACGTGTTGTGACTATATAAATTACTAGAAATGACACAAATGAATGGATTAATGTATTTGTATTTAATATAATTAGGGTAAATCGTATTTTAGTCATGTAGTTTGCTTTAATTTGCATTTAGTCCATGGTTTTTTGGAATTGTAATTTTTAATCCATAATTTCTCTAACAATATGTATTTGAGTCCTTACCGTCCAATACTGTTAGGGTTTCGTCAAGTCAATGAGAGTCAACAAGGGTAAAAAGGTAAAATAACATCTGATCTTCTAGAATCTTATTTAATCAAAGAGTATAATAGTAATATACAAAATGATTTTAAAAAAAATATTATTAAATTAAATAAATTAATTTTAAAAGGCTATTATAAATTTTTAAAATTAAATAATTAAAATTAAAATTAAAAAACACACAACTAATATTCTCCCTCTATAATTACATCCATCGATCAACCAAACACACCACTCCATTCAACCAAACCCATCATCATCCTGAAAAAATCTCTCACACCCATCTCTCTCTTCCTTACAAAAATAATCTTCTCCACCATGTCTCTAACACCCCACTCACCACCGATCTCCACCTATCTGTCGATTTGCGGCAAGCGTTGCAGCTCCAATGACAAATTCAGGCTTCATTTTTCCTTTCCCAATCAAACCACCGTTCCCATTACTCGAACTCGACCCATTTCCATTTCCATTTCTCATCAACTTGTTCTCTTCCTCCCTCAAAAAAGTCGAAAAGCCCCCGATTCGAGATCGGCACTGGATCGGTGCACCATATCTCTCTCGGTCTCCTCCGAGTCGAGATCTGCGCTCCACCACCTCTGAATCGAGATCGGCACTGGATCGGTGCACCGAGTCCCATCTCTTTCTCTTCCCCTTTCTTCTTCTTCACTTCTCTCTCTTCCTGGAGTAGTGGTGATTATGGTGAATGGGTTTCTTTTTGGGTTTGGATTTGAGGTGGTCGCCGGCGATGGGAGAGATGATCCTCTTTTTTTTTTTTTTGCTTTTAATTTTTTTTATTAAAAAAAAAGTGATAGTTGCTTTGATTTTGGTTTTAATTAGTTTTACAACTTTTTTTAACTACTTAGAATCTATTGCTGAATGGAGTTGCAGATTAGGAATTGGATGGATTCATTTTTTTTCTCTGTTGAGGTGTCAGTTCCTGGGTTTCTATTTCTTGTTGCTGAAACTGTGTTGGTGTTGTTATTTTTCTGGTTGGTGTTGGTCGATGGGAGCTGGTGTGGGAATTAGGTGATGACTGATGAGGTTTCTGGGTTTCAAAAAATACCTTCTTGGTTTTTGGGTTTCATAATGATGATGATGATGGTTTGTTTGGGTTTCATTTGGGGTTGAGGTTGGCTTGAATTAAATCTGATATATGTTTTTTATTTTTCAACTATTTTTTGGTATTGAATCTGAATGGAATCTGAAGTTAATGGTGGTTTTGTTCTTGTTTTTCATTTTTTTTTTCATTTCTTTTTTTCATTTGGGTTTAGATCCATTGAATTGAATGGATTCTTATGTTGTTGTGATTGGTTTTAATGGTGGTGGTGGTGGTAGTAGGAGTTGTGGTCGTGGACCGATGGGATTTGGTGGACTGCTAGTGGTGGTGGTGGAGTTGTGGTGGTGTTTGGTGGAGAAAATGATGTTCTGCAGATGGTGATGATGAGAATATATATATATATTTTTTTTTTTTTAATTTATGTTTTAAAATGTAAATAAAAATAAAAAAAAGAGATTGAAAAATATAAAAATAAGGGCAAAATGGTCATTTCAAACTGGTCAGCAACCATAGGAGGCAAAATTGTCATTTATGATGCCTTACATGCCAAAAAGTGTTTTTTTCACTGTTTCTGTTACAGAATGACTAAAAGTTACAATTCAAAAAAACTATGAACTAAACGCATATTAAGACAAACTACAGGAAATAGAATAAGATTTACCCATATAATTATATTGTTCATGTATTTATAATATTTTAAATTTAAGCTAATTAATTAAATATTTGAAAGTTTAATTCAAAGTCGAAGTATTAATAAATTCATTTGTACTTAAAAAATAATTCAACATTTTTTAAAATAGAAACTAATGAATTGATTTTTAAAATGTAAATTCCATCTTCTTATCTCTCTTCCACGACGCCACCATCACCGCCTCCATCGTTTTTCTCTTCACTAAACCCAAAATTGCTTTCCTCTGCCACCAAAATTTCCCATCTCTCTTTCTCAAATCCAAACCCAAAATCTTCCTCTTTCTTCTTCCTCAAATCCCACCCCCACTTCCTCTGCCATCGCCACCAAAATTGCATAGATAGAGAAGTGAAAAAAAAAATCAATTGAAATCAAGAAACTGCAGGAAATGGATAGCTTGATCCGCAAGTTTAGGCTTCTTCTTCTGTAGCTTCACAGATCTCATTCTGATACTTAAATTTGTTGATTTTTTCTAATTGGGTTTAAGGTGATTTTTGAGATGAGAATGCGAGAGAGAGCGACGTTGTGCATAGGAGACGAGGATGGATCGAATCGTTGGCTGCTGGAGGTGAGAATAAGATTTTGTTATTTTGATAAATTTCATAAAAGACAAGGGATAAAATATATAGGAAGTTTGGTAAAAATTCATTAATGTTTCAATTGTAGCACGTTTTCATTACTACTTCCTTGGAAAACTGTTTTTGAAAAGCTAAAATTTTATAACTTCTCAAAACTCTGTTGGGAGAAGTTAAAATAGTCAAAAGTAACTTCTCTAAAATTTTGTCAAACACTCTATCACTAGTCAAAAATCACTTTTGGTCCTAAAAATAGTTTCAGAAGCATTCCCAAACTGAGCCTTAATCAAAAACTAAAACTTCGCAAGTAGATAATATCTACGGATGCTTTGATATATATTATGAATAAATTTATGTTTTTTGTTGTTTAAATAAAATATTATGAATAAATTTATATATATTTTTTCTAAGTAAGAGATATATGAAAAGTTTTGTCTCTATTAATACAATTGTTAACTGAATAGAAATACTGAAACAGATAACATTTTTTTTAAAATGTTAAAAATAAAATTACATTGAAATATCCAAATGTGTTGTCGATATGAGGTTGGTAAACCACTTACACCTACACTATAAGGTTGTGGGTTTGAGTCTTTCCTGTATCTAAAAAAACTCTGAATTATTTTAATACTTCAATATATATATATATATATATATTTTCAATTGTGTTATTTCAAAAAAAAAATTCCAAACATGTTGATACATGTAACATTTAAAATTCTATCTTTAAACATGTTTATCAGAACATATATATATTATCATTAAATATACTAACTCTATAATATGATATATTAGTCTCATTATTATTTTGCTATCTTCATTAGTTAGATTATATTAGTTTTATCAATTGGAGATTAGAATTATTTTAGTGTGATTAGGCTTATCATTCCTGCATTTCATTGTTATTACCTATAAATATGATTGTAATATTTCAATTTAATTTAAATATAGTTAGTATTAAAATTCATATTCAATATAACAAGAACAAAACCATAATATTTAGAATCCAATTACCTTATATAAATATATATGTATCTTTTTTAAACATTTATGTTTTATATTTTCTTCTTACACGTATTGATTATTGATTTTATAACAATGTGAATAATGTTAAATAATTTTATTAGGATCAAAGCATGGATGTTTATTATCAAATAAATACGTTTGAGAAATGTTTAAGAAACATGTTTCAAGTTGGTATAATCATAGTGATGTCATATATATATATATATAACTTTCATGGACATCGTGTCATCTTGATGAAATATATGTAATGCTTTCTTATTTAATAAAACAAGTCATTTGATCATTATTAAATTGAATTATGGGAATAAATTAAATATAATAAGAGAGCATAACTAATGACATATAGATTATAAAAACGTTGGGCTGTGACGTTTTTAGATCTATTTTTTTGTCCTCTCCAGGAATTTTAAACTAGTTTTCCCAATTGGTTTTTGCCTTATTTTGCGTTACGTGTGATTTTTGGTGAATTTCCAAGTTGATCAAAACCTACTAGAAATTTTATTGTCTCAGTGACAGCCTTAGACATTTTCAAAAAAAAATGTATGAATTTAGTAGTTGATTTCGAAACTTTTAATCTTGTATTATAATCTAGGGCTCCAAAAATAAATAACACTTTTAGAAGGTGACGTTTCAACACTGTCACTGTTTTAATAACTTATGTTTTAAAGGTACAAAATATGGTGAACGGACAAAAATGTCCCCAATAGTTGTTACATCAGAATCTTTTATTCATTTTTTTACAGTGAGAGTTATGAAATAGAGAGAGAAAGTTTCGTTGAAACTCAGACGCTACGCAGACGCATTCGGGGTCGAGCTCTCCGCCAAGCTAGCGGTGGTCAAGCTACTCGGTCAGCTCGCATCGGGGCTGGGGGCAGCGCCCCGGAGCTTTTTTTTCTGGTCAGTACTTCAAAAAAAACATTCTCGATCCTTTGAAAAATATGTTTGATTCTTTGAAAAAAATTCTAGATCACTTGAAAAATATTCTCGATCATTTGAAAAAAATCTCGATCCTAGAAAAATATTCTCGATCCTTTGAAAAATATTCTCGATCCTGTGGAAAAATTCTCGATCCTTTGAAAAATATTCTCGATCCTTTGAAAAAAATATCGATCCTTTGAAAAATATTCTCGATCATTTGAAAAAAATTCTCGATCCTTTGAAAAATATTCTCGATCCTGTGAAAAATTTCTCCATCCTTTGAAAAATATTCTCCATCCTTTGAAAAATATTCTCCATCCTTTGAAAAAATCTCGATCCTTTGAAAAATATTCTCGATCCTTTAAAAAATATTCTCCATCCTTTGAAAAAAATCTCGATCCTTTGAAAAATATTCTCGATATTTTGAAAAATATTCTCGATCCTTTGAAAAATCTTCTCGATCCTTTGAAAAATATTCTCGATTCGATCCTTTGGAAAATATTTCGGTCCTTTGAAAACAATTCTCGATCCTTTGAAAAATATTCTCGAATTTTTGAAAAAAGTCTCGATCCATTGAAAAAAATCTCGATCCTTTAAAAAATCTTCTCGATTCGATCATTTGGAAAAAATCTCGATACTTTGAAAACAATTCTCGATCCTTTGAAAAAAATATCGATCCTTTGAAAAAAATATCGATCCTTTGAAAAATATTCTCGATCCTTTGAAAAAATCTCGATCCTTTGAAAAATATTCTCGATCCTTTGAAAATTTCTTGATCATTTGACAAATGCTCGATTCTTTCAAAAATAAGTTTGATCATATTAAAAAAAAAGGCTTGATTTGGCTACAAATATGCTCAATTTAACTAAACATTATTTTCAAAAATAAAATGCTCGATTCTTTGAAAATTAAATTGTTCATACAAAGACTGGACAATAAATCATAACGAATGGATACATGTTAAACCACACATAAATATGTAAAAATATATAAACGAATATCACAAATAAAAGTTATCTTCTTCTGTAGAATCTGGAGAGAAACAAGTTTTTTGGAGAGAGAGATGAACTATCGTTTTTAGAGTGTAAATGAAAACACAATGGGATTTAAAAAATAGATTATTTAAGGGAAATTTAGGTAGTTCACCATAATTGGTCCCTTTTAAACTTAAGTTATTAAAGCGGTGACATCACTACAACACACATAAAAAAAGGTGACATATCTCACCATTTCCACTTATAATCTATACACATTAAGATTTCATTCCCAATTTGTTTTACCTTGAATGGATTTTCCGAGTAATTTTTAATATAGATAAGTAATTTGAATTTATTAGTGAGTAGACATTTTTATATAGTGGAAATTGTGAGATATGTCACCTTTTTTATTATGTGTTGCAATGATATCACCGTTTTAATAACTTAAGATTAAAAGACACTTATTATGGTGAACTACCCAAGTTGCCCATATATTTTAATTTTTAAAAGGCAACTTTCTGAACTCGTCTGTATCTCCCCAAAAAAATTGCCTGAATAACTTCTCTCTCCAGATTCTATACTAGAAGGTAACAAATATTTATGACCTGGTGTATTCTCTTTTCTGTTTCCATGCATTTAAGATATTTTGAATGCATTTCTGTGTGGGTTAACAATGTATCAATTCCTTATGATATGTTGTTCCAGTCTTTGTAAGAACATGTATAAACATTTAATAGATCCGAGTTTTTTTCATGTGTGACCGAAAATTTTTAAAGAAGAATCGAGCTTATTCTATATCGGACAGAGCTTTTTTTTTAAAAAAAAAACTCAATTATTTGAAAAGAATGCTCGATAATATGAAAACTATTCTCGATCCCTTGAAAACGTTTGCGATCTCTTGAAAATGTTCTCGATCATTTACAAAAGTTCTCGATCCCTTGAAAAATTATCGATCCATTACTAAGAGTTCTCGATCCCTTACAAAAAAGCTCGATTTTGAGAAAAAGTTCTCGATCCTTTACAAAATATCTCAATTTTGAAAATAAGTTCTCTATCCCTTTGAAAAAAACTCGATCCCTTAGAAAATGTTCTCAGTCCTTTTCCAAAAAGCTCGATCCCTTAGAAAATGTTCTCGATCCCTTTCCAAAAAACACGATCCCATTGAAAATGTTCTCGATCCCTTACGAAAAAGATCGATCCCTTAGAAAATGCTCTCGATCCCTTACACTTAAGAAATATTTTTAATTCTTAATAATTGCAAATGTAATTAATTTTTTAATTTTTTAATAATGGTTTGTAGATGATGATTTTCACAAGACAATGGATCGGGTGAGAATAGTCATATCTTACAACGGTCGATGAGAGCAATTACCTGATGAAAATCAGAGGTTTTTTGGTTCTGATAATCGAGGAATGTATGTGTCAAATAATATGACTTACGAAGAGCTGGTGTCGATCGTGCAAACCGTTGTGAAGTACGATGTGAATAAATACATTGGTGATCTACAATCTATATCAATCATTCCCAGGACAACATGTCGCACATTTATAAGAAACGACGATGATGTTTTGTTTATGCTAGGGGAAGATAGGGTGATCTCTCAAGTATGTGTTAGTCTAATTGAGAGGGCAGTAGGAGGTTTCAATGGTGAAGACATACCTCCTTGTGAAAACACCCAACAATTTCGATCGTCAGGCGGAAGCAACCAATTGTTCATAAAAAGAAGTGGGATTGAAGGTTGAGAAAACATGTGTGGTGTCCCACTGGAAGTAGCCGACCATGCTAATATAGTCAGACCTCAATTTGACGATGTGTTTGGTTGTCAAATTGAGATGAATACTGGACAGTACAACCACCAATACAATGAGATGTACAATGACATGAACAATGAGCGGAACAATGAACTAAATGTTGAGCCAATTCATGAGGTGGCTAATGAGGCAAATTTGCATTCAGTAGATAATGTAGCGAACAATGAGAAAGATGAAGAACCTATCCAAACGGAAAGACGTGCAAGACGTGTACACAGATGTAGTTCCAATGTAGTAGATATAGTTGGGACCTCTGAGGTCCGACCTAATATAACTCCAACTAATTCTGAGAATGCCACAACGTGGATTATTCTAAGAGCAGAATCATACTCGTTTGGTATGGGTGGAAGCAGGAACTTGGTAGAAGATGAACCTACAGGCATGCTATATAAAGGGCAATTTTTTTCTACTAAAAAGGATTTAAAGAAATTGGTTGGACATTTTGCAATGCGGCATAACTTCGAGTGGAAGGTGAAAAGGTCAAATAAGACAACGTTACCTCGTTTGTTTGATTGACAACTGTACGTGGAAGTTAATAGCGGTGAGGACAGATGAAGCGACATACTTTCAAGTAAGAAGTTTTGTCAACGAAGACACTTGTCCATTGGAGAAGATTCACCGTCGCCATCGACAAGCCAGTGCAGTCATAATTGGAGAAGTGGTTGCACCTAGATTACAACAATAGGATGGTCGAATAATGAGCTAGAATGACATAATCGCAAACATGAAAACAATGTATGGCATCCAAATCATGCACAGTAAGGCACATCAAGCCCTCGATTATGCGTTGTCACTGACCTATGGAACGCATGAGGAAACCTTTCAACTGCTGCCATCATTCGGTTATGTGTTGGAACAAAAAAATCCAGGAACAATCACTAACTTACAGTGCGATGAAGATGGTAAATTCCTCTACTTTTTCATGTCGTTGGGTGCCTCACTTAGAGGATTTCGGAGGTGTATGTGTCCAGTTATCGTCATTGATTGTACCTATTTAAAAGGTAGATTTAGAGGTACAATATTTGTTGCAACTGCACAAGATGGGAATACACAGGTTTATCCAATTACTTTTGGGGACGGTGACTTAGAAAATAACCTATCATATGAGTGGTTTTTGGATTGCTTGAAAGGTGCCCTTGGCCATATAGATGATTTGGTATTCATTTCTGATCGACGTGCAAGCATTAAAGCAAGGATTTCTAAAGTGTTCCTTTATGCTACCCATACCATATGTGGTTAGCACTTTTCTGAAAATATTAAGAAGCGATATCATAGAAAGGATGTTGCCACAATAATGGACAAAGCAACCCAAGCAAACACCGAGTTGCAATATAATCGGCACATTGCAGAGTTATGAAACTTGCACCTGAATGTATATGATTATGTAATTGATACCGGTCCATACAAACGGTCCCGTGTACATAGCCTCAACAGAAGGTACAGGGTGATAACAACAAATGTTACAGAATGTATAAACTCATGCCTAAAATTTGCATGACAACCGCCTATGTTTACTCTGGCAGAGTTCATTAGGAATATGCTACAACGTTGGTTTCACAATGGTCATAAGGCTGCACAGTCAATGCGTCATCAGTTGACCGACGCAACATATCTTGTGATCCTAAAACGTGTGGATAAGTGCAATTTTAAGACCGTAAATCTAATTGCCAAGAACATATTCTCGGTGAAGCGGTCTGAAAAATAGTGGACCGTTGACATAGCCTGAAAGACCTGCACATGCAACAAATTTCAAATGGACCATCTTCCATGTTCTCACGATCTCGCTGCCACAAGGTACATCATACATTTTAGTATACGGTTAATATTACTGAAATGTGAATCTCATCGTTTTCATTGTTTTTACAGAGATCGAAACATGAATTTCACATCCCTGTGTGTGGACTATTACAAGAGACAGACACTTATTGACGCGTACTCGGTTCCTATTATACCGGTTTAACATCCTTCCACTTAAATTGTGCTATCTGACTTCGTCGAGAGGGTGGTTTTGAATCCAACCTCCAGGAGACAAGAAAGACTCCCGAGGGCGGGTCGACATATCTCGTCTTCGGAGAGGACAACTATAAAAAACTGTAGAAGATGTGGACAACCAGGGTATAATTCCAGGAGATGTTCTAACCCAGCTTTGATTAATGAAGGTTCGAGCAGAGTTGTTCCTAAGGAATACAGACGCAAGTGTAGAATCTGTCATATAGTTGGCCTTAACAAACAGACGTGCCCTACCAGAGACTCTACCGTGGAACGATTTGAGGCGTTATGATGATGACATTATGATAATTTGTACTCGTATGACTTGTTCATAAACTTAAATTCAATTTTAATTAAATAAGATTTCCAATTTATGTTTTACTTGTGATTTATGACAGTTGAAAAGGAAACAAAAATTAAAATAAAGTTTAATTTCATTGTAAACAATTTTATACAAAAATATTGGTACATATACAAAAGAATTACTACCAAAATCTAAACGGGTCGGGAGTTAGAAAAAATCTCGACTGCAATCTTCTCCCGAATGATCTCTATATCGTCTTCTGACCAAACAAAATCTATCCTGTCTGCCAGTAAGTACTCGATCAATCTTAACGTGTGGGGACCACAATTACTCTGCAGTTGGACACATTAAAATGCATTAATAAAACAATAGGTTTTTAATAACATAATCTCAAAGTTAATGAAAACAAAATGTCATACGATTTCTTCTGTAGGGGGATACGTGTTTCGAACACCACGCAGACTGAGAAGAGCTTAATCTTCTTGGCGAACATCTCACGAGAAGCCGGTCACGCAGTATGAAACCCAGCCTGATGCAACATCGAGGGTAAAAACCAGCGCAAGGGGACTACTTGTTGCTTCCAGATATTCACTGCGACATCTTGTCACCAGGGGTCAACTATGAACATCTTCCCGGAGGTGAGGTAGATGGTCACCAAGAGTCAATGTTGACGCCCAATGTTGCACGGTATCAGGACCTATAAATGTAATAAGAAGGTGTTATGATGCATAAAGACATTAATATTAAAAAATTGAAACCAAGTATCACTTACCATGCCAACCTCGTTCCACAGACGACTTCCAATCGAGGCACCGCCACGAACCGTCGTAAGGTCCTCATCTGTCCACAAGGACCTCAACACATTCCACCACACCATGATGATCTCCTCCCGAGCATTACAAGGCATCATTCTCTTATACTCGTGCTCCAGATAAGACTGTACAAACATTTGATCGATAAAAAATTATTGATGTTTTACAAACTAATTTACAAGCATAGGTCATACAAAAAATTGTTTATCCAATATGTAGACCATCTGGTTGTACGCACTCGAAAATCCTCGCTGATGCTTCCGAAGAATAAGGAGGTATGCGTCTATATGCTGGGAATATATACAAGTAATAAAGTGTTAGGAGTGTATCATATCTAAAAAAAACAGTAAATAGAAAATTCCCTGTCATACGTACCTCATCCTCCAACTCCATGAAGTTGATCTGCATCCAATAGAACCATACAGCATCAACTGGCTCCAGCACGCCCACATCACCTCTACATTAATTTCACATTAGCTACACAATTATTTAATTGAACCAAAGAAAACCTGCCACCTAAATAAAACAAAATTTTACTATTCCCCATTTTTGTTCATCTTGAAAGCTCTGTAAGCCTTCAACTGGTCATTATCCACCAGCCCGTGGGTATCAAAAGTGTGGTCAGAAGGCTGAAGTATTATCCTCGCCCTCTTCAGTCGGTAGGGATCTGTGTACGAGCTGAGCAATTGCCAACCGCGCTTCAGTACGTCTCTCCAGTTGAACTCCCCTGTTAGGGTGTGCTGCGATGAGAAGCTTTGTTCCCTCTATAGTTGGATCGATGTAGGAGCGAGGATGGCGGACGGTTGTCACTCGATCGATGGGGGAGGGGAGGGGAGGGGAGGGGAGGGGAGAAGGAGAGGGAGGGGAGGGGAGAGGGAGAGGGAGAGGGAGGCTGATGCTCTATCAAAGGGGGCGGTTGTCGCTTGACCAATAGGGGAGGTGGAGGGGGCGACTGTTACTCGATCAATGAGGGAGGTGAAGGGAATGGCTGCCACTCAATCGATGGGGGAATTGGAGGGGATGGCTCCCGCTCGATCGATGAGAGGTCCAACAGAACTGTTGTACTTGTAACAGGCCTTGTATCTTCGTTACAGTTGTGAGCCTTACTCTTCGAAACTGCACCTCCGGTATGTGGATCCTCCTGACGACCATCACTCTTGTATATCCCCTCGGTATACCCACATGCCCTGTATCCTGGAGTAAAGTCTGGATCAGGATCAGGTGGACCATCCCGGTGCATATGCATCCTCGAGCCTTGAAGCGCCCCAATCAATGAGAGTAACTCCCGGTGTTGGTGTTGTCGATCCTCTTCATTCTTCTGGATCATATTCAGTAACTCCTGGTGCTGCTGCTGTCGATCACCCTCACTCTTTCGGAGGGCTTCACATAACTCGTTGAACTAATGTTCCATGGGGCCTGAAATCATGTCAACATTGTTAGTACTAAAACAATCAACAGGCCGCGTTAATAAAAACAAAACTATCATCTCAACTTACCTCCTCGTCACATCCAACGCCTGCACGGGAATCCCCTCTAGTTGCAGTAGGTCTGGGGTGGTAAACCGAACCCTTCTATTCTTCACAAGATGATAAGATGCTCAGATCCGTTAGTATCTATGCCACTAAAACTCGGACCCGATGGGTTAGAAGCCTCCGTCTCACTACGCCTCTCACCCTTACCCTCACCCTCCTCCTCGGAACCCTCTCCACTGCTTTTGCCAGTGGTATTCTGATCAGGAACATTCGGAAGGTGAACTCTGTCCTTCTCTACATACAAGCTCCCCCCTCCTCACTTAAGCCCGCGAAGTACGGTGCATCCTTCTCAGCTGCTGCGGGCACGATTTCGTTCCTCGTAAACATCTGAAAGCTTAGTTAGAGGAATATCATTGTAAACATATTAAGTAATATAACGATTAACAAATTAAATAAATATCCTAGCACTGAAAATCTTGGCCAGCTTCTTCCCTCTAGGTTGTTTGGTCAACTCTTACTTTAACATATGAGGAGAAAGCTCTGTAACCCTTCGGGTACCAAAACCGACGCGCAGTTGGGGGATCACTTTGAAAGCAAATATCTGCATCAAAAATGAATACATTTAGAATCCAAAACATTTAGCAACGAAATATAAAGTACATTTTGTAACTCAAAGTTCTTACCAAGAGGGCATGCGATAGATTGTAAATGTTGTACCCCTCCAAGGTATGTATAACAGCGCCCTGTGACTGTTGGCATATCTCCTCACGTCGCTGAGGTAACGCATGCTTGAATAACAAGATAGAATGCCTATAGACGTGGGCACCCCATGGGAACACATCGAAGACAATGAGGTCCTCCACCAACCGAAACTTCTAAACTGGAATCTTGAATATCTCATCCACCCCCATCAGTATCCAGTTCAGCATGTACGTGAGGCACAACTTCACAGTATCATATGCCTCCTGAAACTCTCCGAGGGTAAGAACAACCCTCAACTCCTCCAACCATACCTCTTCGGCTCTACGAAAGTGTCGATGATGTATGTCATTCTCCACTGCAGCATACAGACTCGTGTCCAGTACAACTCCAAAACATAATCAGTTGTGAGGCGAAATTTCACCTACGAAAACCTCACCACATGGTTCCCTAACAAGAACCGCATCTCATCTGTTGGCCCGTCATGGTCCAACTCCCACAACAGCAGCCGATGGATAACACCATCCAAAAACTTCATCTCTCGGTGGATCGATATGTAATGCCCGAAACAGGACGTCATGAACCGACACCGATCCTCAAAAGCAAAATCTTCTGGGACCTGATTCAGTGCATCGTCTATATGGGCGATGGCTTCAAAATGGTCGTGTCAAGTCAATTTTTCCTTGAACCAATCTCTCTCTAGAGTTTTAAGGAAATCCTTCAACCTGATCCTCATCTACAATGTGACAGAAAAAATACATAAGTAAACTGAAAAAAACTCGGTTCTTTGAAAAATATTCTCAATCTTTTAAAAAATATTCTCGAACTTTTAAAAATATTTTTCGATCCTTTGATAATATTTTCGATCGTTTGAAAAATATTCTCTATACTTTTAAAAAATCTCTACCCTTTGGAAAACATTCTCAATCATTTGAAAAATATTCTCGATCGTTAGAAAAATATTCTCGATCGTTTGAAACAATTTCTCAGTCCTTTGATAAAATTCTCAATCCTTTGAAAACTTTCTCGATCCTTTGAAAAATATTCTCGATCCTTTAAAAAAATCTTGACCCTTTGAAAAACAATCTCGATGATTTGAAAAATATTCTCAATCTCTGAGAAATATTCTCGATTCTTTGAATTTTTTTTGACACATTGATAAAATTCTCGATCCTTCGAAACATATTCTCGATCGTTTGAAATATATTCACGATCCTTTGTAAAATTATTGATCCTTTCACAAATATGCTCGATTCTTTCAAAACTTTCCTCGATTCTTTCTAAAAAAACGTAGATCTTGTTCCAAAAAACCTCAATTTTGTTTAAAAACTTCGCGATTTAAATTTTTTTTAAAAACAACTTTGATACCCAAAATTTCATCTTCCTCATCACATATACAACCTCATTTCAAACCCTAACCTAAATCATAACCATTCTCAGATCTGTTTTTCAACTATAATCCACAATTTCAATCAACAAAACACAAGTCTAACATGCAATGACAAGTTATCAACAACAAATCGAGAAAAAAAAACTGAACTTACCTCTGTCAATCACAAGAAATCTTGTATATTCTCGTTCCGGTCACTTCGCAATTGATATCATTGCGGTCGATTAGCTTCCTGTCGGTTTCTTTCTCACTCTTGCTTTTCTTTGACTAAGAAAATGATAACTTTCTCTCTTTTTCAATAATTCGGGGTACTTTCATCTCTGTACGTTAAATGGTGTCTTTTAAACATACATTATAAACTGGTGATATTTACACAACACCCCCCAAAATAGTGCCATTAATTTTTCGAGCCCTTCTTATATATTCATTCTGTATTTATGTTCTTTTATATACGCGTGATGTAAGTTATAAACGTTTAAAACTTCATGAATCATGTTTTGTTGTGTTATGAGATTATAAATTTCTATTGGGCTTTGTAGCTCACCTGTTAGTACACAAGACCATGGAGATAGTAGTGTTGTGGCCAAACTTTCATGAAGATGCTTTTTTATTTCCCTTGTTAGGAAGAAAACACATGTTGCCAAAAGGGCTTAAGAGATGATTTTGTATTATCCTTCAATACTGAACATAGATCATAGATTATGGTATTTGTTGTTGATGTATTTTTGTATAAAGTTGAAACTATACTTGATTTTGATATGTATTGTATTTGTTTAATGATAAATTCCAATACATGATTATTATCATATTCATATTTTGTATCATGCTATTTTAGTCCGACTTAAATTCATTTAACGGTTGGGTCGTAACATAAGAAGTCAACATAAATAAATAAATGAGAAAAATACTTCGGTACATATGTCTATTTTTCATAAAATTGTTTTTGCATGAAGAAGAGTAAACCATAGGGATGTTTGGTGTAATTTGCTATTTTTTTTTAATTTCTATATATTTTTCAAACAACAATTTCATTTTAATTAATTTCTTAAATGTTTTTTTATAGAGCTAAATTGCTTTTTTGGTCAAAATATTAACAAAAGTTAACATCAATGTGTTTTTTTTGGCTAAAAACAAAACTAGAGGGTAGTTTTTGACAAATAATACAAACTAGAGGGTGAATTTTAATGATATCCTTAATTTAAAGGATGAAATTAGCTAGCAATATCCTTGAAGCATACTCACTTTTTCAAATTATTTGGGAAAAAAATCAAAACTATCCCTAGAATTGTTAGAGATTTGTTTTAAACTATATATGAAACTTTAATGGTTTATAACCATATTTTTATATAATTACCGAAATACCCCCATATAAAAATACTCCTAAACCCTCTCTCCTTTTTTCTCTATCAATTTTTTCTCTCTCATCTATCTCCTCTCGTCCACATTGTGTTGGGGATGATATTGGAACCGATGAACGTGGAATCGTCGTGCCTAATATACGCCAATAACTCATAACAATTAATAACGTTAATAGCAGAAAAAATAGATGAGAGAAAATACACCAACCATAACACAAGATATACGTGGAAAACCCAAATCGGGTAAAAAACCACAGGCCGTTAGGACGACAAAGAAAATTCCACTATATGATAAATTGTTACAACCATATATTCCAATATTCTCTCTCACACCCAAACCCCAAACCACACTCACAAGATCCTCACCAAGAACCCCACAATATCCTCTAGGTCTCCCCTGAATATCACCCACGGATCTCTAACTTGATCCACTAATATTCCCTTTGATCCTTCCCCGGATATTCTCACGGGTCTCTCACCCTGATCTCTCCACTCTCTCAACTTTCTGATGTTACATGGTGTTTCTTAACTCCACACAAAATAACCTAGATACAAGGTCTATTTATACTAGTTACAAGGAGTTTAACATAAGAGGAAATCTCCTAAATATATTGTTCTATATAAATACTGTTTCCTATTTATGACAAGTCTTCTTGTTAAAGAGAAATCATTTTCCTTCAAGTACATGACTTTCCTATACTTCATGAAGATCTTTCCTTTTTTCGATTAACACAAGAACTTCCATAAGAACACATATTTCCTATTTTCGCTTAACATTCCAATTTGGGCAAGAAACGCCATTTCCACGGTCTAGGTCGCGGTGTGCACCTCGCTTCCTATACCGCGGAAAGCCACTAGAGATAACTGCTCAGAATACCGTGGTCTACGCCTTTACCTCCGTTGCGGTCTACACCGCGTGAATCCACAGGAGTTCAACCGCTCCCTATGCCGCTGTTTGTGTGCATGTCCGCACCGCGGTCTACGCCGCGGAACCTACCAGAATTCATTTCTTTAATCCTTTCAGTCTTCAAACCTCCCTCAAACACCGTCTCCAACTTCCAAAAGTTACCCTAGGTCTCCAGGAAGTTCCATATCAATTGAGTCTAGTTTGGTTCACATTGGGTTCACTTGAGAATATGAACCAAAACCTAACAATTCTCCCATTTGGCTTGAGTTCTCAAGACCCTTGTCCACAACCACGACTCTCCACACCGATAATTAACATATCCCACCACAAGGTATAACCACTTAGGAGCAAACCATCCTAAGATTTTATTTCTTCTTCTTCTGCTTTGTGTTCATTGTTCCGGCATCATGTCGAAAATAACCTGCTGAAATTATGGTGCAACCCTTCACGTCAGATTACCAGGGAGTTCGTCAGCCATCGACATCCTTGTCCACCATACACTTTGCATCAATTTCTGACCAATGCCTTGTGCATAATTATAGACCACTAGCAGCAATATATTCTCTTACATGGCCAATGGAAAAAACTGCCAAAAGGATAAACATGTCCTTACATCACCCAACCTTGTGAAATACCTTTCGTCCTTGCATCACATTCCTGGTGAAGGACATGTTACTAGAACGGGGAGTGCTTTACCGGATAAGCCTCACACCACCACCAGAGACTTCGAGCGTTCAATATCTTTTTTAATATTCAATTTGCACCATGTGTAATCGATTGGACCCAGATTGGATCTCAATGACATGTACCTGCTACCACAAGTCAAAAAAAAAAAACTTCTTTATCTCTATTCTTTTTTTCGTCAAACCCACTGAGTTCAAAACCGCTTTCAAGACGTATCTCATTTGCTAAACCATACTAGGCAACCATCATCATCATCATCCTAAGTCCATCAAGTCCTCCATACGATCTCCCGTAAAGACTTGAAAAAAAAATGTCATCACCGAACCAAGGCTCTGATACCAATTGTTGGGGATGATTTTGGAACCGATGAACGCGAAATCATCATGCCTAATATACGCCCATAACTCGTAGCAATTAATAACGTCAATAGCAGAAAAAATAGATGAGAGAAAATACACCAACCATACCACAAGATATATGTGGAAAACCCAATTTGGGTAAAAAACCATGGGCCATCAAGACGACAGAGAAAATTCTACTATATGATAAATTTTTACAACCATATATTCCAGGATTCTCTCAAACACCCAAACCCTAAACCGTACTCACAAGATCCTCACCAAGAACCCCACAATATCCTCTAGGTCTCCCCTGAATATCACCCACGGATCTCTAACTTGATCCACCGATATTCCCTTACCCAGATCTCTCTACTCACTCAACTCTCTGATGTTACATGGTGTTTCTTAACTCCACATAAAGTAACTTAGGTATAAGGTCTATTTATACTAGTTACAGAGAGTTTAACATAAGAGGAAATCCTACTCCTAAAAGTACAAGAATTATTTGTTCCATATAAATACTATTTCCTTTTTATGACAAGTCTTCTTGTTAAGGAGAAATCATTTTCTTTCAAGTACATGATTTTTCTATTCTTCATGAAGACAAACTCTTTCCTTTTTCGATCAGCACAAGAACTTCCAAAAGAAAACACATTTCATATTTTCGCACAACGTTCCTATTTGGGCAAGATTTGTCGTTTTCGTGGTCTGGGTCGCGGTGTGCACCCCGCTTCCTATACAGCGGAAAGCCAGTGGAGATAACCGCTCAGAATATCGCGGTCTACGCCTTTGCCTCCGTCGCGGTCTACACTGCGTGAATCCACAGGAGTTATACTGATCCATATGTCGCAGTCCGTGCGCATGTCCACACCGCGGTCTACGCCGCAGAACCTACCAGAATTCGTTTATTCAGTTCTTTCAATCTTCAAACCTCCATCAAATACCGTCTCCAACTTTCAAACGTTATCCCACGTCTTCGGGAAGTTCCACATTTATTGAGTCTTGTTTGGTTCACATTTGGTTCACTTGAGAATACAAACCAAAACCTAACACATTGGCGGCAACAAGGTTATAAACAAACCCCTAGGCACGAAATTACCGAAACAAGGATGTTTCGGTAATTTTCCTATAAAAAATTAAAACAAGGTTTTTAAAAGTAGGTTTCAGTAATTTTCTGTTAAAAAAAATGAATTTTTTACATTTTTTTTTGCTTTAGATTTCACGTTATTCATGTTTTTCTCTAAAGTTTCATGTAAAATATCCAAATTTCATGTTTTTTAGCAAAAAATGAAATAAAATAAACGAAGTTGTAGGGGCATTTCGTACTTTTGTTTATGGATTAAAAATGAATTTTAAAATATAGTTATTAACGGTTCGTACATAAGGTTAAAAAAATTACATATTTTACGTCGTTCTTTTGCCAATTTTCACAAATTATTTTGTTGTCTTGTAAGGTTAACACATTTGGGAAACTCTAGCTCCACGTAAAAACACGTGCAAAGATAAAAAGGTTCATATCTATAAGATAAAACATGTAACGGGAATGAACAAAAATTATGTTTGTTATCTAATCGAGCTACTTACAAAAAGAACCCACTAGCTTAGAGTACAAATTAAGATACTCTTTTGTTATCGAATCATGTCAAAAAACGATGTAGGGATAAAATTAAATCCGAAGATCAGTCAAGGCCAGCAAATGGATTTAAAGCCACCAACAAACGGTGGTTGCAAATAAGAATTGAAACAACCAATTACATGGTCCCAACTCCTACGATAACATCCAGCTGCAACTATATACATGCATGTGAGTATGTGACCCACGTATACATTATATTGACACGTGAAAAATAAGTAACATCAAATGGACGTACTATTTATTGTATTTTCGATTTGGATCAAACCATAGAAAGAGTTTGCGATAATTATTTTTACTAATATTAAGATTACACTTAATTTATCATTATTATCAAAATTAATTGGAAGTGTAAATCAGCGAGGGAGCAGCAACCTCTCCTGTTGGGTGAGAGAGTGGCGAAAATGGCACCGGTGGCCATAAGGACACGCGTCACCATATAAAACCATCTTGCAAACTTGGGTCTTGTACTTAGGATGTCTGATGATTGGCTGCAATTCGGTGATACCGTGTGCAAATTGACAGTTTTGGGCGTAAGGACACGTGGCTGTCTGCTCCCACTTGTTGCATAGCTCCGTCTTCCACATCCCTTGATTGTACAACTCCATTTCCACTGATGCATTTCGTTCCTCCTCTCTCTTTTCCTGCAGCAAATTTAAAAAATTTATATCTCTTATACGGTTCTTGTATAATAGCTAAATTTTAAAAAATAAAAATCTGTAGAGACAGTGGACTCACAACTCGGCTACGAATCAAATCACTTTCTGTAGTATTTGGTTGATTGGCTTTCATGTAACCGCTGGTGCGGACTGAGTTACTTTTTGGCAGAAAATGATCTCTCCCCAAAACGTTTGTATTCTGGGAACTCCGGTTTGGCTCTATGACACTCTTTGGACTAAACTCACCAGCTGAAACCTCTTTAATATTTGGATAGTTAAAGCTGCTGGTGAGTATCTTGAGGAGAGCGGTGTTGGCCAGCTGGAGATCAGCGTTTTCACGGCGAAGGGTTTCGATTTCTCCGTTGAAGTCTTGAAGACAAGAAAGACAGATATCGTAGTGATCATAGAGTTGCTGGTACTCCAACACCTGTCTCGTTCGGTTGAGTCGTTGCTCGGTGTCCTGGAAAATTGAATGGTACATTGATGAACTCATATTGTTGGTGCCAAAATCTGGTGGAGATGAGTATGGTGTTGTAGTGGTCAGGGTGCTGGATTTGGGACCAGACGGTGGAGATGTGTCTCTGCAATCATAGTACTCCATGATGGAACTGATATGTTGATTTTCCTGCCAACTGTTAGAGATGTCCCTAACAGGATTTTATTGTATATGCAAGTGAGTTACAAGCTATCTCTTTATATATATATAAATAGTTATATAACTGTAATTATGGTGGAGGTTGCTAGGGAGTGTTTGGCGTGCCATGGAAGTATGTGTGAGTTGTGTAAGATTGAGATAGTGTTATTTATAGATATAATTATATAACTATATAAGTTTTATTTTCAAGTAATTAATTTAGGTGAGGCTTTCAATGATTCTATTTCCAGGAGTTGCTTGTATATGAAATCTTTAACTAACTATGGCCCCATCGATCGAGATGTAATGCCTGATTTTTTTTTGTTATTGTACTTTGAATATGTTTAGCACACTGTATAACATTAGATTGTATTTGATTAAATTGTATTGTATATTATTTTATTGGACTGTATTATTATTATACAATACTGTCTTTTGTGATATTTTGTATTAGATAGTATTAAGTTATAGAATATTTGGATATGATTTCTGTTTCCAAATATTTTGTATACAAATAAAATTAATATATTTTTTAAATAAAAAATAATATTATAAAGTATATGTTTGTTGTATTATATTTTTAAAATAATATTTTTATTATAAAATTTAATTTTCAAAATCTAATTTTAAAATTTTACTATTTTATATAATTTTAATATTTATATAATTATTTTAATCATTTATATAATTTTATTTGAAAAAAAAATCACTTACAAATTTAATACAACTTGAACCCACCATTTCACTATGAATTGTATAATAGAATACTTGTTGTATTGAAACACTATTGACATTATTTAGTACAATACAATTTGTCTTCCCAAACACATGTATTGTATATTTGTACGTATTATACATGTAATACATTTTAATTCTCTAATACAGTAATACTATACAATACAAAGAAACATACAAGCCATTCATGTATATATATATTCAAGAACAATCATATTGCTAATTATTTTCAACCTTATTTTTATGGAACTTTGACATTATATATATTCTTAATAATAACAGGGCAATTACCAAATTGGGCTTAGATTTTTTTTTTTTCAATTCCAATTAGTTTACGACTTTTATAAAAGTAGTCAAATTGGTTCTTGTAATTTTTTTTCAAGAGTTAAATTAGTCACTCACTGTTTTAAAATGATTAAATTGGTCCATCTAACAGTTAAACTAAATTTAAATATAACATTTAACTCTATCAATTTTAGTAAAAGTACATTAATGCCCTTGAAATTTCTTATTTAGGTTAAACAATTTTTTGTCTTTTGTGCATAAATACTATTTTATCATTATTTTATGGGTTACTCTATTGCAATCCATAAAATATCTTACTGCACCAATATTTTAATGAAATAATTTATTTCTAAAATACCCTTACCTTTAACTACTTATAATACATAACTTTATAATTGGAATTTAATTTACTTCCTACACCCATAAGTTGAATAATCAATATATCATAAACAATAATAAACCCTAATAATATATACTTAATTAAAACCAACATCAATAAAGAAACATAATTATTTTCACATAGAGTCAAGAAAAAAAAAAGATGAACAATCTTAATATTTTATTATGGATGTAGAAAGAAAAATGGGTATAGCAAAATGTTTTATGAGCGGCAATAGAACAACCCTTATTTTATCAATAAAATTATACTAAAATACAAAAGTATTATTACATTTAAAAGTCATTTTTACCTTTATAATTAAAATTTTCTAATAACCCAATCAAATTATAGAGAAATGAACCCATTGCATTTTGAACAAAACATCCATTTTTTTTGGCCTTTGAACTAGATGCATATAATTTCATGCAATGTTCTTTTCTATTTTTTTTTAAACAAATAAATGCTACTAATTTAATTTAAATTTAAAAGTTTTCATTAAACATAAAACTGATTTAAAATTAAACAAAGGCATTGATGCTTGTCTGGTGGAAGTGTGGAACGTCAAGCATGTGGGTTGTAGACGTGAGCGAGAGATGGTGTGTACAGAAAGTTTCCTCCAAGCCATTGGAGCCTCCAGGTTGCTGCCTTTTATCTTGGTTCTTGTGGGGATTATTGTTTTTCTTCTTGCTCTTGTTGTTCGTGTCTTTGCGAGCACCTCTGCGTTGTTGTTGTTGTTATTATTATTATTATTATAACTATTGTCGGGATATGGTGAGATGAGTTTGTTTGGTTAGACTTTTGACAAACCTCTATCGGTAAACCAATAAATCTATTTGTAATCGATATATTAAAAATAGAGTTTTTTGTAAAATAATTATTGTTGTTTGGTTTGTAGACTTTTAAAAAAAAATTATATATATATAATCAAAGAAGCACTTCTCCATGAGCTTTTACCTAACAAAGGTTTAAACTCTACCAGCCTCTACTCAATTTAAAAAAGACAATATCAAAAACTCAATCAAACAACTCTAAAAAACTCAAATAGACGTTTGTAAACCTTTTAAGACAGTAGAAAGCTCAATAAAATGATCACTTAATTAGAATCTACAAGCACTTACTGGAATACTACTCCTTATTTCTTGGAAAAAACTTTCTCAACCTATATAAGTCTACTCTAAGGGAATTGTTCCTAGGCCTACCAAATTGCTTAAAGGCATACCATATTCTTCCTAGGCCTAACACATTGTTCCCAGACTGAACAGATTTGTTCCGACTTTATAGAAGAAGACATGACCCACTTATAGATATAGTTGACAAAATCAGTATTATTTATAAATTGGTCCTCGTCCATCTAATCACCCTCGATTGCAGTAGACCCAACATCCTTAACACTCTTAACACCAACCTCATCTTTCTCATCACCAACAATCTCATCCTCACCAACATCCTCATCTTCATCGACTTCCTCTTTACCAACAATATCATATTTCTCAACATCAGTCTCCTTATCAACACCTTTATCATCTTGTTCACCAACACCCATATCACCAACAACCTCATCATCTTGGTGACCACCCTTCTACTCATCACCATTAATAAATAAGTGAAAAACTATTATAATACAAAAGTATGAATAATATAATTTTTGACAACTTTATATCTAACATTCATGTCCTTTCTAATTTTTGCAAATTCTTTTGTACATAAGGCAATGATACGTTTCTCGGATTCAATCATAGCAGCATATAGTTATGGGATTGTGGATGGCACCTGAATTATGCAATAATTAATAATACAGTGCATACAAGACTAACATACTACAAGTGTCTGAAACCAAAGTGTAGATGCCAACATACTTTAGATTTTCTATCGGAGAATAGATGCTTCTTAGAAGGGGGGAATAGTCTCCCGAAAAATGGGCTTCTATTTCTCCCCACATAGCATCCTATCTCCTTCAGACCAAGAGCGTCAATCCCATAACTGTTATTGTTGGTCTGATAATCATCAATTGCTTCCTCATGACCAAGGCCTTGTTCCTCTTCACTTGTATATAGACCAAGAGCCAAATTCTCCATTTTCTTTTCTGTTAATGACTCACAAACATATTTGAGGTTCAATGATTTGAAGTAATCTATTCCCTTTTCATAGGTTTCAACTTCCCAAGGAAATAAAGCCATCTGTATATCAGGAACAACTCTTGTTATAGAATTTCTACAAATAATTAACTAAAAATAAAGGGTCATTAAGTACATACCGATGCATTGAATTTGGATTCAATATCTGAAATCCTTACAGTAAATTCTTATCTATTGAACCGAGGATTACCTGTACCGATTCTCTTTCCCACGTTATTATCAAGACGAATTATCCTCTCCATGGCCCATACCTATACAATTTAAACTAACAAATATCAATAAATGTTTTTTAATCCAACAAAGTATGAAACGAGAAACACTAAAACAAAGTTTGATAACATGCTCAATTTTTCTAAAACTTACCTGAAGTGCTAGAGGAAATCCGGACAAATTATAGGTGTAATACTTTAATTTATTTTCCTTCTTCTCTTCTCCCCTCTCTTTCCCTTTCCCTTTCTCTTTCTTCTTTGCTTCACCTCTCAGTTGGGATAACCTTTTGTTCAGTACACCCTTCAAAAAATATAGTGTAAAGCTGAAGATGTATGAATCCCCATGGAAAGCTTTTGAATTCTTCTTCATTTTCAACTAATGAGAACAACCACCCAGAGATGGTTTTGGTTTGCCTGTCATCAATGCCAAAAAATTGGCTCACCAAATATATACTCAACATCTTGTACGCATCATTACTCTGTTCCGACGTCATTTTGCTCAATGTGGCATATAATTCCTCTGCAGTTGGCCTTTTCCCTTTGAAAATTCTGCAAAGCATCGAATCCTTTGGAACTTCGTTGTTGTTAGCAAAACCTTCGGCAGCTGTCCTATTTTCAAGCCACTGCATAAACAAAATTCTTCTTGGCCGAACCGGGCTTTCGACTTCCCAAACCCGAACCACATCTCATATTCTCCCTGTCTTTTCGGGTGAATGATTTCTCTTTTTAAAATATTGTGTATCAGTTGCCCATACAATGTCAATGGTTCTTTCAACTCCAAATATATGCCGAAAGGGCCCTCCTCGATTTTTTTCTCCAAACCAAATTTGTTTAGCATCATCTTCAACTCTGTAATCATACACATTTTGCTTCCGCTGTTAACTCTGACAGGAACCCAACTCTCATGGTCTAGGAACCGCTACAAGTTTCCATTCATATTTTTAGGCATCTAAACAATGAAAAAAAAAATAACATTAGTCCTAGGCTTTCAGAAATATTTCTTAGGTTCATGAACAGTCATAGGCTTATGAATACATTCATATACTCATAGACTATAAATGCATCAGTCCTTAAAAATGAAAATGTATTATCCTTTCCAAGCTCAACATCAGTACTAGCCTAAGGAAAAACATTCAAAGCCAAAACATCAGTCTCAGCCTGAAAATTATGATGGTACCATCAGTCTTAGGCTCAAAATCAGTACTAGACTTATAAAAAACATTCATAGAAACATCAGTCTTACATGCATCATCCATCCCTCTTGGCCCTACAGTTGTGAGAGTTGTACATAGCCGAAACATATGCATTCACCATTACATGCAACATCAGTCGTTTGTTCTGCAAACGTTTTTATTTCATATAAATTTATAGTGTACTTCACAGCAATCAATTAATCAATAAAAGATTTTGCTTGCCCTTCAAATAGACCACACAACCTCCAATACAATTACGAACACATCAAAAACACAAACAATAACAAACTCAAATATTCATCCCAAAACACAAACAGTAACAAACTAGAATATCATCCAAAAATAGAAAGAAGCGATAACAAACTACAATAAAATACAGAAATTTTAAAAAATTAGTACCTTCAAATTGGTTTGGTTTTATTCTAGGGTTTGGGTGCTTCGTTAAATGGTGATTGGCGACGGTGACGGTGACGGCGACGATGACAACGACAATGACAACTACGACGAGGACAACGACGAGCTTGTGATTCTCCTTCCTCTATCTATTTCTCGTTTGTTGTTGTTGGGTTTGCGTATCATCTAGGATTTGGTTGCTTGGTTTTATATTGATGGCGAGGGCGACAACGACGATGACAATGACGATGATGATGACGAATACCTTTCGCTTTCTCCTTCTTCTAACTTTGGCTCTGGCTCTAGTTGTTCTTGTTTTAGGCACAACATGGGACGTTTGAATTAAAATGGTTATGGTGTTGTTAATTGAAGTTTTCTTTGAAATAAGAGGCCAATTTGGTCATTTTGTGGGAAATCAGAATTAGAAGAGTAATGTAGGGCCTGTCCTGTAAGCGTTTTTCAGTTGTTGTTTTTAGAAAATAAAAATGAAAATGAAAACAGTGTTTTTGGTTTCAGTTTCGAATTTCGAAAACGCGTCTGGTAGCATATACTGAAAATTGTATTTTGAAAATGAAAACGAAAAAAACGCGTCTGGTAGGTTAACTGAAAGCTATCAAAAATTGATTACATAATTAACCAATATAATTTTTGTATTGTAATTTTTAAATTAAAAAAAAAGTAATACATCAAAAATTAATTAAAAAAACATATCAAAAAATGAATTAATCAAAACTAAACTCTTAAATTATAAATAAATAATTACAATATATATATATATATATATATATATATATATATATTACTATATAATAAAAATATAACTGTATATATTATATTATTATATGTTTATATTATATTTTTTATATTATATTATATTATATTTTTATATATAATATATTACATTATATACTATATAAATATATAATATTTGATATTATATATATATAACATTATAAATATATATATCATAATATATATATAGTATTAATATATATATATATATATATATGTATATTATATATTATATATTAATATTCTATTATTATAAATGATAATATATAATATATTTTTGTATATTATTTTATAATATATAATATTATAATATATATATAATAATTATAATGTATATATATATATATATATAGTATTGCATGAATGCTTTCAGTTCTAGTTGGAAATAAATTATTCTGTCATATATATATATATATATATATATATATATATATATATATATATATATGGGCACTTTGGTCATTTAAAAATCTTGTCCCGTCTTATCCTAGGCATATGAAACGTATAATAGAACTAAATGAAACAAAATGAAAAAAAAATGAAAAAAAAATGATTTTTTTACATATAAAAAGGTAAAAAACAAAAACGAAAAATGAAAAACGAAAAACAAGTATTTTGTGTTTTTCAAATATTTCACTTTTAACACTGATTTTGTTTTTTGTTTTTTTTTTTCGTTTTTTGAAAATAAAATGAAAAACGGTTAACAAACGCGTTTTTGAAATCGTTTTTGAAAAATAAAAACAAAAACGGGCTGAAAAACAGCTGCAGGACGGGGCCGTAGTCAGCTTCATCAAGATTTTTTTGTTCTAAAATTTAAGGAGGGTATTTTGGGGATTTCATCAATAGGGGGTCTTTCCTAGAAAGTGAATGTTGGGAAAGACTATTTCATTAAATTTCCACTTATTAAATCATGTTTGATTATATCTTTTATTTCAAAGTTTTATTTAATTACAATTTTATCTTTAATCAATTAATTTTATTCTAATTTAATCATTTTTATAATTTAATAATTTTATTTTATCATTTTTATTAATATTTATTATTTATATGAGACTCACTAATGCTGTGTCAACAGAACCTATACATAGTTATGGATTTATTTATTGTGCTCTATAAATATTCATATCTATTTATATGCAATATATAAGATTGACTAATGCTAACAACAGAACATGTAGTTCTGGATTTATTTATTATGCTTTTTAAATATTCATATCTATTTATATGCAATAGATATGATTGGTTAATGGCAACACCAGAACTTATAGTTATGGATTTATTTATTATGCTTTTTAAATATTCGTATTTCTTTATTTATACACAATATATGAGATATACTAGACCAACTTTTAAAGTTTCTAGATTTATTATTATGATATTTAAGTTGGTGCGGTTTTGCAGACCGATCATACCTAAAGTTTTGAATTTTAAATTTCATTAAGAACATGGAGTTCTAGATTCATTGTTATATAAATGGATACCATACTTTATGATGTAGGACAATTAGCTTTGGAGTTTGAAGAAGAGATGGATAGAAAATTGGCAAAGAAAGAAATAGGCACGGCTAAAATAGTTGGTTCGAAGAAAAGAGCATAACTTTTAGATCAGTTGTCCGTTTGCCTATTATAATATGTTCCGGAGAGGGATTTTGACGATCTACTCCGTATCAAGTTCATATGTGTGTGTGTATATATATATATATATATATATATATATATAACAACCCTCCAATTAAAAACATGAATCAAACACATTACATAACAAGAATGGCAAAATACACAAATTTGTCATATTATAGCTAAATTAAATTAAAGATAGATTTACACAAAGCTGAATTAAATTAAAGATAGATTTACATAAAATTTCCCGAAATCAATGTCACATGGTCCATCCCATAACCTTAATAAGCAAATTATCTTCCCCTTAAAACAGACCTTTATGATTGCTTCTCAACAATTTGATAGATACATGATCAGCAACAATCAGCATAAACACACACATGTAATAACGTCAGACTGTGACAAAGGATAATAACAGCACTAAGATATAGGAAGAATAAATACTGTGGTGATGAAAATAGTTTAGACTCCTAATCTGATTCCATAAGCTTCACTTCAAAACTTAAGAGAAGTCGTCATCTGTGAAATATAATTTCTTTTTAACTAGGCCAAATTTTTAGCTAAAACTTTCAACATCTTTTAAACTACTAGTTTAATCTTAGTTCTCTTTGACCAGAAAAATGAAAGGCATTACATAGCAGAGCCACGTTATAGTGAACAGTGCAACAAAACTATACATGAAATTCAAATCAAAATGATTCAACTAGACCGAAAAAGTTATTTAGGATCATGAAAATAAGTTAAATTACTATTGCATGTAACCCAAAACCTGAACACTAAAATCATCAATACCCAAAGCATCATGACTCTGGCATTAACACCAACTGATATCAAAGTTACTTCCCTCACTCATTTCCACTTCATAACCGGAAGATAGCTCCAATTCTCTTGCTAAAGGTCTAACACTATGACAAAAAAGAAGAAACTAGAGGGGAAATCCAGACTTTCTGAGTGAAGCAAATTTTGTACCCGATATGATTCTTAGGTCATAATAGAGTTTACAACTATGTAGATTGACATTGATTAATATAGTAACAAAATTATCATCACAACATCATTAGTTGCCTTATAATAGTTCAAAAGTTTCTTCATATGTCCTAATCTCCTCTGAAAACCACCAATTACAATAACAGAAACCACGGTTTAAACAACATTAACTTTTCACATTCCCTAAATGAGTACAAACTCTAGTCTTAAAACCCATAAAATTCCAGAATTGAACCCCAAAAAGGACTTACTGATCCATTGATACTGGATCAAAATCAGATTTTGAACTTTTACAGCAACCCTTCAATATCTAAGTAACAATTTTTCGAGTTCTTAGACTATCAAACAATCAAATCCAAACATTTAAAATCATCGTACACCAATTTCATTTCATACAAAAATAATAAAAAATAAAAAATAAAAACCCAGTAAAGAAAACCGTACCAGTCTGGGCAAGACCTGAACTTTTTCGATGACATCAACGGAACTGAACTCAGAACGGACCTCGAGATCTAACAATCTAGATAAGAAAAATGAGTGACCCACATGGTTTACAAGCTTCCAGATCTGATTGGTCTGAACCAAAATGAGCATCTTGTTGCCACCATGTTGGTTGTCCTCCTGCTCGAACACGATGCTGAGAATGAAGGGTGGAATTGTATAGCCATGGCTTCGTGGAATTCAAAAATCCAAATCAAATTCAAAAGGTTAGGGTTCATCTTTTCAGAGAAGGAGAACAAAAGGTGAAAAATATAAAATGATACAACTGATAAATTTTAATTTATTATTTATAGATAGAAGGGTAATACCTGTAATATGAAAAATTCATTAAACCAAATTAGCTTCGTGTGTTTTTTCAGGAAGCTCTTCTACCAAAAGCCATGTGGGTTTGACTTCTTCAATAATAGCTTCCAAACATCAAAAGCTCTTATTACAAATCATCCAAACAGACTTAGAAGTGGTTGTGAGCATTTAAGCTCTCTAGAAGCTTAGCCAAACAAGGCTTAAGAGGTTTAATTGTAGGTTTTAGAGAAACTATAAAAGAGTGGAAGAATGAGGAGTCAATATTTAGGGTTAAAATGAAAAGAAAGTAAGAAGCTTATGAAAGATTAAAGAAAAGAAATTGAAAAATAAAAATTGGTAGGAGTAGGCGGCTATGAGAAGCATAATTAGGGTTATTGGAAAAAAAAAAGAAATGACTAAAAAGGTGGAGAAAGAATTAAAAAAAACTGGAAAAACAAATATTTAGTATGAGGCAGGTTGATAATTAGGGTTAGTGAAAAAAAATGAGCAAGAGTAGAAAATAATTTTTTTTGGAAAGAAAATATAATAGCTATAAAAAGTAATAAATATATAAAATTTTATATATAAATAATAGGAAAAAACAGTAACTTATATAATCAATAGAAAAATAATATATATATATAATATCATGTGGAATAAAGACAATTAAAACTAAAAAGAATAAATGTATATAACATACAAATTTAACATGGTATTAATTTTTTATTTTTTTTATATATTAATTTATAAATAAATTTATTAAAAAAATTATATTTTAACAATAATCATTTTGTTTTTTTTTTAAATACTATTTTCGATGGCGGGATACTGTTGATAAAAAAGACTACTATATTTTCCAAGGGATGGGTAATTTTGGTTGAAAAATCTATTGCATTTTTTAGGGGTAGGTACCCACAGTTGGAAATAATATTTGCACCTAAACTTGATATCATTTTCACAATATTTCCGGTGGATTTTTATATTATTTGTGAGGGTATTTTTATCGTCATAAATGATGTACAATATTTTTATCATTTCTAACAAAATGATTTTTATAGTCGGAAAAACTACTATTTTTGACTAAATTTTAGTTTCGTTGAAAATATTTAGTCAGAAAGGACTTATATGATAAAATGAGCAGAGTAAATATTCTGCTTCACTTGTGCCACCACGTCACTTGTGTGTCGATGTTCATATATTTGAGAAGCACATGAGAAGAGTAAATATTCTGCTTCGCTTGGGTTTGTGAAATTCGCTTCATTGTCATATATACTCTACTTCTTTTGATAACTATAGTCACTTTGAGAGTGATTAGGGATTTGTGTTATTATTATTTCTCTTTTGAATAATAATATAATGAGATTGATCTTTATGAATGCTTTCTTTTGAACTCCTGCTACGGTGCTACCCACCCACGTAATTTTTTTAGGATTTTTCTTTATCATTTTTTGATATTTATGACGCATTGCATAACTTATTTCCACGTCGATATTAGTTTTGTCATCAAAGAGTTATCCATTGGCTTGCAATGAACCCATCAATTTATCCAATAGAACCCATCGATTTATCCAATTTAATGACAGGACATTGAGATCTTTTGACTCGTCAGTATCTGTCACTTTGTAGTAAAACTTTGCACTCAAAGTTCGAATAATTTACTCCATTATTTGATTGACAAAAGCCAACTTTCTTAACAAATAACCTTTAACTTTTGCATTTGAAAAAACTCAAATTACTTACGTATTTTTTGAAAACGCACATTTTTCACCATCTATACCCTTTTACATATAATTGTTCTTTAACACATCTCACACTTGTTCTGCAATTATCGCATGTGCACTTTTTTCAAAGATTTGTGGGCGAATTGATTGGTTGATAATATATATATATATATATTGAAAGGGGGTGAGTCTTTTTTTTTTTTTTGAAACTAAAATCAACATAACGAAATCGTAATGGTGTTAAATTTTAGGGTAGGTTAATTTTAACCCTTAATAGAATGGAATCCAAATAATGAAAAGGTGTTGAACGTACAACTCCAAACAAACTGAATTCATATGCAACATAAATATTACAAATTTACATTAGAGCTGATGATGCATAGTTTTCACGTATATGATAAGCAAACTTGGAAACATAAGGACAATATGAGGTCGATCCATTGGTGTGACCCTCACACATAGACCATGATGTTGAAAGTTCGAATCATGTTCCTTAAATCCTGAATTATTGTAATATTTTTTTTAAAAAAAAAACTGGAAATATGAGTAGGGGGCGTTTTCGGGTTGGGTTGAAATTTTTTCGACTCAATCCAACCCAACTTAAATTTTAACCCAACCCAATTCAACCCAATATTTATCGGGTTGGGTTGGGTTGATCGGGTTGGGCTTTTTAAGCCCAATAGAAAAAATATATTTGAATTCGAATTTTGTTATATCAAAATTCAAATTTAAAATAATTTTTCACCCAAATATCACACCACATTGAGTTTATATTTCTTAAAAACATCAAAATCAAATCTCCACATATAATACAAATTGTTTAAATATTTGTTGCATAATTTTAAAAAATAAAAATATAACAATTTATCCAACTTGGAAAGCCTTCATCTAAGTCTCCCATCAATTTTACAATTATAATCACTTCGTCAAATAACTCTTAGTTGGATAATCAATTATTTATTTCAACCAACATAATAGTTTGAGTTTATATACAATTATTATACATTTTTCTATTAAATTCTTAATCAAATCCTAAGAAAAAAAATACATTTTAAAGTATAACTAAGGATGTACCAATTAATACAAAAGACGAAGATAATATAATTGCATGTTTTTAATAAATGTATTATATATTTATGGTATAAATATAATTATGTATTTATATTTATCATTTATAATATTATAAATGGTGCATGAGTAAAAAAATTAAATATTTTTTAAGAATGAGATTTTATAATAGATATAATATTAAATAAAATTATTTAATTTATTTTTTATTATTAATATCGGGTTGTCGGGTTGGGTTGGGTTATATTTTTTCAATCCAATCAAACTCAACCCAATCTTAAAAGCAACCAAACCCAATCAAGTCGGGTTGGATCGGGTTGGGTCGGGTTTGTCGGGTTGGATTGGGTTGGCGGGTTGGTGCCCACCCCTAAATTATGGAAGTCACACAAACTTGAAGGAAAAAAAAAGTTCTACTCATCTTCCATCCCATCATCAAAATCCTCTGATTCTAGATCTTTCATGTTATCACTCATAGCGGTTGAATTGTTACCATCACCATAATAACCAGTGCAAGACGTCTCAGAACGCAAGTTTTCTGTCTCTTCATTGGCCCCTTCAACATTATCACCCAATTGTCTCAATCTCTTTAATTTCGTGGCTACTTCCTTCATTGAAGGCCTTTCCTCCCCTTCTATATTTAAACACCTGCTCGCTAGCTCAGCCACTTCCTTGATTTGATAATTGGTTGTTTTATCATTATTTATTATACCATTGTCAAGAATTCGAGGCAAGCGACCCTTTTTCAACAAGGAATAAAATTTCAGAACCAAAAGTATGTCCTCCTCGGCCCTCTCGAATGACCGTGTTTGTTTTCCTGTCATTAACTCTACAAGGACAACTCCAAAACTATATACATCACTTTTTTCAGTCAATTGGGCGGTATGAATGTATTCAGGATCTAGGTACCCAAGAGTTTCGTGGATCATTGTGGATATTTGAGTTACCTCCATTGGAACCAAGTTTGAGGGTCCAAAATCGGACACTTTTGCAGTGAAGTTATCATCTAAGAGTATGTTAGAAGACTTCACACCTCTATGAATAACTGGACTGCCAGCTTCGGAGTGAAGATAGGAAAGCACTTCAGCAGTTTCGGTTGCTATCCGTAGCCGTGTCTCCCAAGGAATGGTGGTTGCCTTGTCTTTGTTATGGATATGGTCAAAAAGGGTTCCATTGGTAACAAATTCATAAACAAGTGAAGGGACTTCAGTATCTAAACAACAACCCAAAAATTTGACCACATTTCTGTGGTTAATTTTTGACGATACTGATACCTGATCAATGAATTGTTTAGTTTGACTTTGATCCATTTTCATCGATCTCTTTATTACAATTAGGTTATTGTCTTTTAGAATCGCTTTGTATACAGGTCCATTGCGTCCTCTGCCAACGATTGTTTCCTCATCAAAGTTTTTGGTCGTCTTTTCGAGTTTGTTTGAAGGGAAAATTGTTACTGCATCATTGGTTTCATCTGGACCAGAGAGTTGTTGTAAAAGATAATCACCACCATTTTGCCGAAAAAACATTTGTTTAAATTTGATGAGCCTTCTCTTCCTGAACTCGTAGTAGATCCCATAGCTACCGACAAGCAACGTTACAGAGCCTAGACCAACACCTACTTGTAAAGCATTTCAAATTTTAATTACAGTAAAAGAGAATGAATTAATATTTACAAACAGATTAATATGCAGCCAAAGACACAATAATAAACTTACCTAGACAGAAAGGTAACCGATTGCAATTTTTATTGCACTTGCAACCAAGGTATGGGTTCCCTTGGTAACCGTCTTTGCAGTGGCAAAGATAACCACTCGAACTGTTGCTAGAGTCTTTGCACAAGGTACTTTTTTTGCATGCGTAAGTAGCTTTATTTTTCTTTGCTTTTTTACAGTTGCCTTGCCCAGTTATTGCCCAATCAACAACGGTATGAACTTTGTCTGCGATATTGGACAGATTACTGTCATAGAAATGGAATTTGTTATCTTCAATAACAAACGCATAGTTGCACTGATGGTTGACCTGCGATACAATTTTATGTTCGTTAGATCTACTGGCATTCACCCTGATTCCTCTCAGATCTTTAGGGATGGGTATCTGGCAACATCCAGAGCCTGGAGAGCAAGATCCATCAATCTCATCGGCTGGCTTCTCACACGAGGAATTGCAGCTCCTGCTATAACTTCTCTTGTTTAACTTACCATGGATGTATCCATAAGAATCACAGCCAATGACTGTGAACATATTTTCGATGTAAGAGATTCTGAAGTCGCCAACATTAAGGGAGGCACCAAACCTGCTCTGACTGTTGTTGCAGTCTCGTGATACAGGGCTAAGGACCTGAAGCCGGCCTTCCATGGATATGTTGGTGACATTGATATTTGAACTAGTCCCCCAATATGGTATGGGAGGGTAGGTGGTGTTGTTGCAAGTGATTAAGAAATCTCTACTTAGGTAACAACCGCGTTCTGTTCCGAATGGATATGGGATTTCAAGGTCTCCACATTTTTTGGGGCAGTCAGGCTTGGGTTTGGCTAATTGTGGTGGTTTCCGTGCTGCATTAGGTACCATTAACAGTAGCATCTGCAGCAGCACAAATCGGAGACACATTCCACTCAATCCCATTTCAAATTCAATTCTTGGTGGTTTATGATCTTCTCTGTTAATGTTATTCCTTTATATAAGGATTTGGATCGATTCCTCGTCTCTATCTCATCTTTTTCTTCATTGTTTAAAGTATGTGATTGGTTGTCAATAGAGTGATTATGGAAATCAATCATATCTTAACCATACATTTATTACAATGTTTATAGAACATGATATTAACCAAGGAGAAGATCCAAATCCCTTATTTAATCACTCAAGTTGTCCTCCACTGAAATTTCTTAGTCATGACAAGTACAACTCGAGTTTCACATGTCGCAGCCCCAAAGTCTTTGTCGTCTGTGGTACAACTTATAAATGTACCAATAACAGCACCTTATCAAAGTTACTGACATATTATTGATTATATGTCGATAATCAATTCATTTAACATGGTGTAGTTCAGCTGTTGATAGATGGACGAGATGACTCGAATCCCATAAACGGTGAAAGCTTTAAAAAAATATATATTATTCCTAATTAATAGATGATGTAAATAAGAAAATCAATTCTTCTAGCAACTTATCAAAGTTAATATAACTTATAAGGAATCATACTAGAGCAATTATGATTGTATGTTTCTTTTTTAGTGGGATATACTTTCCATTACCGGATAATTCAATGTCACATATCTAATATTTTATTAATTTTTCTACCTATAAAATAATATATATATATATATATATATATATATATATCAGTGTTGCAGAAGTCGGCGACTAGGGCCGACTAATCGCTTGACGGTGGTCAACCACAGCGATTCACTGGTAGTCGACTGAAGTAGGCGGCTGGAGTCAAAGACGGTCAAAGTCAGATCAAATCGGGTCAAGTCGGAGCAAGTCAGAGCAAGTCGGAGACCTTGACTGTTCGTCGAATCAACCAAAATCGAACCTGGGTCTTCTCTCTTCTTCGGCAAAACTTCTCCTCTATTCTTGCCGCCGTCATCCGTCGCCTTTGTCATCCCCGTTGCCATCGTCATCGTCGTCATCGTCGTCATCGTTATCGCCCTCGTCATCGTCATCGCTGCCCTCGTTATCGTCATCGCCGCCGTCGAACCTGATCTTCTCTCTCGCCACCCGCTAGTCGAACTGGTATTCTTGATTTCTTTCTCAACGAATCTCATCTGAAATGTAGATTGTGAGTTTTTTTACTTTTTAGTTTTTATATATATATAATTAATATTATTTATATATATCGTGGAGTGTGGGTTGACTACTTGCTAGTGTATTGTTGACTTTCACATTGATATACTGATTGTTTTAAATTTTGATACACTGTTTTTAATTTTTTATACTTTAATATGTATGAGTGTATGACTTGTACACTTTTCAATTTTTCATACTTTAATACATATTAAATAACTAAATACTAAATGTTAATTGCAAAAAAAAACTATAAGAGAATCTTCCGACGGGCCACCGATCTGCTTCCAACCGGTCGACAGCCGACTTCCGACCATATGTTTAGTCCCCGATGAATCCTCGATTAATCCGCCTAGGAGCTAGGCGGTGGGTCGCTGCCCAACTGGCGCCTAACGATTTTTGCAACACTGATATATTTATATATTTAAGTATTATAAAAATTGAGGTGTATGTAAGGATAACTCAAATCGATGACTTTATAGTGCATGGCGTGATGGGTATACTATCGAACCAACCGTATTTTGTCTAACTAAAAAATAATTATTATTGGGTTTTTGAGAACTAAATTCGAGTTTTTATTTACTTTTTTATAATCTTTAAATTTTGTTTTATATATGGAAAATATTAAATATTTCTTAATGATACATCCTAAAAAGTAGAATGATAAGAAAAAAGTTATATTTATTTACTTGAGACACCGAAGATTGTGTATTATTGTATTTTAGAAATAAATAAGAATTATTTAAGTTTTGGGTTGGCACATGTGTTTATATGAGCCTTGGTTATGGTACAAAGCAGCCATGTATGTTGTACTGTACAAACATTCTAAAATGTAAAAAAATATATTAAAAACATCTAAGTGGAAGACAAGTAGAAGACAGCCCATGTTCAACCGCTTGCTCAAATAAAAATTATTTTTTTTATTGTATATTGTACATTTGTTTAATAAAATAATAGAATATATCGTTAATTAATTAATAAAAAAATTGTAAGAAAATAAATTGAAAAAGTACATGAAAATTATAAAAAAAATTGAAAAAAAAAAGTATTCTAAATTTTAAGATCGAGTTGAAGGTAGGTCAAACAAGTTGAACGTTACAGTCACTAAATGAATAAGTAAACGTAAATTATTCAGAACAAGTTCAATGTAGGATGAACAGGTTTAACGTTAAGGAAACGTTAAACCTGTTCAGTGAACAAGTAAACCTAAATTTCATAAAAAAGGTAAATGTGGTTTGAACGAGTTGAACTTTTAGCTGATAATGATTAAGTTGTTCATTGAACAAGTTAACGTAAACCATATATGAACAAGACGAACGTAGGTTAAACAGGTTTAACGATGATCTAAACATTAAACTCGTTTAATGAACAAGTCAATGTAAATTGAGTTGAACGGGTTAGACGTTATTAGAATGAGTTAAACATTATTATGAACGTAAAACCTGTTCAAAAACAAGTTAACATAATTCATTAAGAATAAGTTCAACGTACAATGAATGAGTATGACGTTAAAATCTACGATAAACCTGTTTCGTGAACAAGTCAACGTTGAATATGATGAACAACTTGAACGTGTGGATGAAACAAATTTAACGTTAAGATAAACGTTAAACCTGTTCGAAAATAAGTTAACGTTAACCACTATGAACAAGTTCAAAGTAGAATGAACGGGTTTGACGTTAAAACCAACGATAAACCTGTTCAGTGAACAAGTCAACGTTAAATATGATTAACAACTTGAACGTGTGGAATAAACAATTTTACCGTTATTATGAACGGTAAACCTATTCGATAAAATCTTAACGTTAACCATTTTGAACAACTTCAACGTATAATGAACATGATGATGTTGCAACGACTGCTAAATTTGTTCGATGAACAAATTTACGTTAAATAGGCTGAACAACTTAAATGTGTGAACTAAACAAGTTTAACGTTATTGTGAATGTTAAACCCGTTCGAAAACAAGTTAACGTTAACTATTGAGAACAAGTTCAACATAGGTTGAACGAGTTTAATGTTCATCTCAATATAAAACATGTTCGGTGAACAAGTTTACGTAAACCTTCACGAACAAGTTCAGCATAGTTTGAACGTGATTAACGATCATCTCAACGTTAAACTTGTTCGGTGAACAAGTTGACGTAAACCTTCACGAACAAGTTCAACGTAGGTTGGACGAGTATAACATTCATCTCAACGTTAAACTTGTTCGGTGAACAAGTTAATGTAAACCTTCATGAACAAGTTTAACGTTCATCTCAACGTTAAACTTGTTTGGTGAACAAGTTAAGGTATGGTGAACAAGTTAACATAAACCTTCACAAACAAGTTGAACGTAGGTTGAACGGGTTTAACGTTTATCTCAACGTAAAACTTGCTCGATGAACAAGTTAATGTAAAACTTCACGAACAAGTTGAACGTAGGTTGAACGAGTTTAACGTTCATCTCAATGTAAAACTTGTTTGGTGAATAAATTTACGTAAATCTTCATGAACAAATTTACGTAAATCTTCATGAACAAATTCAAAGTAAATTGAACGAGTTTAACGTTCATCTTAACGTAAAACTTGTTCGGCAAATAAGTTAACGTAAACCTTCACGAACAATTTCAACTTAGGTTGAACGAGTTTAACGTTCATCTCAACGTAAAACTTGTTCGGCGTATAAGTTAACGTAAACCTTCACGAACAAGTTCAACGTAGGTTGAACGAGTTTAACGTTCATCTCAACGTAAAACTTGTTTGGTGAACAAGTTAACGTAAACCTTCACAAACAAGTTCAACATAGGTTGTACGTGTTTAACGTTCATCTCAACGTAAAACTTGTTCGGTGTATAAGTTAACGTAAACCTTCACGAACAAGTTCAACTTAGGCTGAACGAGTTTAACGTTCATCTCAATGTAAAACTTGTTTGGTGAATAAGTTAACGTAAACCTTCACAAACAAGTTCAACGTAGGTTGTACGTGTTTAACGTTCATCCCAACGTTAAACTTGTTCGGTGAACAAGTTTACGTAAACCTTGACAAACAAGTTCAACGTAGGTTGAATGAGTTTAACGTTCATCTCAATGTTAAACTAGTTCTGTAAACAACTTAACGTTAACCTTCATGAACAAGTTCAACGTAGGTTAGATTTTTGCCTTAATACTTGGTACAAAATTAATTATATAGAAATTATGTGTTACAGTAATTGTAATGCTTTGTAATAAATAAATTTAGAAATAGATTAGGTTGTTTGTAATCTATCAAATCTATTCATAGACCTTTAATTTTTACAATTTAGTTCGGTTATGTATGTTCAATAAAAATCATAAAAATTAAATTAGAGTTGAGAAAAACAAATGAAATTCGTAATCAAGAATCCCAATAATTTCTCCCGATCATGCTAATTTGTAAACATGATTAGTGATTCGTAAATGTATAAGACCTATAATTGGACAAGTCAACGTTTTAATTATAGGTCTTATAATTGAACGTAGATTGTACAAGTTTAACCTAAAATATGTTCGGTAACATTTAACATTTATATAAACCTAACGAACAAGTGAACCAAAATTTTCATGAACGTGCCGACGTAATATAACTAACTAAATTTCTCATTTTGTACCCGACACATATGGTTCTTTGAACAACATATTTAGGGGTGATTTCAGTAAAATAGTTTTTATGTTTAACAAGTTTCATATTCCTCAGAGCTTGGTTGGCCAATTGAGGACAGATAGGTAACATAATGAATGACTAAGTCATAGGTAGGAATTGCAGTGGGTCGGACGGGTTTGGTAAAATCCAAACCCAAACCCGTGACGATTTGTGTCACCCAAACCTGTCCACGAACCATAAAAATAAACGGGTTTGGGTTTCACCCGCGGGTTTGGCGGAAACCCAAACCCGCCCACGAACCCATGAAACAAACGAGTAACCCCGTGAACCCATGAACCTGCCAATTTTTTATTTTTGAAAAATATTTCTATATTATTTAAATATATGAAAATTGTAATTTTAAAGACTAGAAACGCTTAATATAGTGAAAATTTTAATTTATTTCAAATATTTTTTTAGTTGAGACAAGAGTCATAAGAGGCAAAACACATTACATGTGTGTGTGTGTGTGTATATATATATATATATATATGAGAGGAGAATTACAACTTATAATGAGTGAAATGATTATATTTTATTCTCTATATATTTAAAAGTTTTTTTTATTGGAGTTTTAATCTATTATATTTTAAATAATAAATATTATATATTTTTTATTTAAACGGGTTCGCGGGTCACCTATGGGTTTATTTTCTAAATCTAAATCCACATCCAATCCCACATCCAAACCCGTTGGGTTTTTACTATATGGGTTCGTGAGCCGTAATTTCATCCCCAAACCTGCTCTAAGCGGGTTGGGTTCGAATGGGTCCCATGGGTTTTGATTTTATTGCCATCCCCAGTCATAGGTGACCATGAGACGACTTATGCTAAATTTTCCCCACAGTCGCAATTGCGTCAGTTTTGTAATCATAATACCGAGACAATAGCAACCTCAAGGCGACGTTGGAGTAGGTCGCTTAAAAGTCGTTATAATCTCGGTTTTTCAATTACAAAACCCGGGACAATAGCGACATTCAAGCGATACCTTGTTCATGGCAGAAGGCGACCTCCATGTCATCTTGAGCTTGAATCATTAATGACATGGCACCGTTTTTCGCTAATGCGACCTTGTTAAAGCGATCTACAGGTCGCCTTGATGTCGCAATAACGCGATTTTTGCGATATAAACCTTAAGTCACTAGAAAAAATTTAATAGACCAAATATTCCCACCAAAAACAGCCTACAACAGCCCTCAACGGTCGTTCTTCATCTCCAAAGGTAAGCCAATCCGAATCTACTACATTCCCATCTTCATGTTGTTGGTTAGGGTATAGATTCCTCTACTTTATTAGTTTTGATAGAATGAAAGTTGATTGGGTTTCATTTGTTTACTATTGTGGTTGTTTTTGCTGATAAGTTGTTGGATAGTGTGTAGTTAGAAGTGTTTTGAACCTTTTTTATTTTTATTTCTAGAACAAAGGGCGGTTTTGCGTTGTTGTTTTAGTTTTGGTAGTATTAAGGGTGGTTGTTCTATTTTGCATTAAAGGTGTGTTGTGGGAATTTGAATTGGACAGAAATTGATAATGGTTGGGGGTAGAAAAAGGAAACAAGTTGGTATGGTTGGGGGTAGGTCATTGAAGAAGAGGAGACATTATCCGGTAATGCTGCCAGTCAGAGGGAAAGGAAAAGGAGAATCGATAATAAAACTCCCAAACCCGGAGGATTTGGAAAGATAGACATTATTCGGTAGTATGAGGATTTGGCCAGAAAGAGTTATCAACATGACAGTATTCAAGAACACATTCATCCTAGAAACTATAAACAGAATGGGATGGAATAGATATGTTAGGACCTCTAACATAGCGGCACTAAAATTGGTTATGGAATTTTGCTATGCCATGGTCCCTATATCAGTTTCTTTAAGGGGTAGGTCCTTGTGATGGTTCAAGGAAGACCGGTCCAAATCACTGTCGACAGAATTAATTAGTGGTTGAACACTCCTATGGATCTATCTCACCTGGTTGATGGTGTACCCGAAAATGAACACTTTAAGGCTTGAAATTCGAAGTTAGCCGCAGACTTGAGACTGGATGGTGATCCGGCTGGAAAGACCACCGACATCCCCTTTTAAACAAACAATTGAAGTTAGGTTTTGGTATGTGTTCTTCTCATTCTCCTTATCACTGAGTACCCACCATACAAAATTGGGGTACGATGTCGCACGCTTTCTATATTGTGCATGAAATGGCCTACGTATGGACATAGGTATCGTGAAGTAAATCTTTAGAGGTGGCCACTCATTCATAGGCCATTTATCCTTCCTCTGCCTCATCACTCACTTTTTTGAGGTAGCCATGATTAACATTCACTGGGTAAGATGGACTATGTTTCCCCCTATGACGGATATGGGGAAACGGGTTTACAATGATCTTGCCAAGCATATAGGAGCCAATCTGCTTGGAGATCAGGGAGACGAGGATGAGTTTACAGATGACCCAAATGATTTGAACTTCAATGCTAAGGTAGATACTGATGCGGTCGAAGATGATGAGGGGCCAATGATGGATCAGATGTTGCGAGCTATCCAGGATATGAGCCTTATGATGAAGGTCAACCACCAAATCTATATGGATCAGTTCACGTACATCCATGATATGATCTAGGTTTAAATGTCCGCTCCAAATGTCAAACGTTAATGCAATTGAAAAAGAATATTTTGCAATTCAGATATCAATTGTCTTACATTTTCGAAAAGTACGAATCAAATCGCTCCTAGTTGTGTTTCTAGAATCAGGGACATACTTGGGGGTTAAAAGTTTTATTAACAAAATAGTGAAAATGGGGTTTTCTTGAAAACCTATGGTTGGTCAGTTGCAACACTATACAACAGTGCATGCTCTTTGACCCGGTCGGGGTCATACTGTCATGTATTCACGGAACCATCTAGGTTCCGCTGCAGCTGGGTTTGTTGAGTTGTATCGACTTGCCTGTAGGAAGCCATGCAACTGTTTCTATGTCTTATGAGATGGCTAGTTCCCCTACATGAACTAGTGAGTACATATTTACAATACTTACGGCAGGCATGCTCAACTTGATGACCATTTGGTATCGTTTTCATTACAGGTTCAAAGCAATCCCACACGATTGATTTCTTCTTCCTCTTCTTACTCGATTATGGTGTCAAGGAAGAAGGTTTCGACTAGTGGGACCTTCTTATTGGAATTCCGCAAATAATCGGTTGATTTTCTCGTCCAGTAAATAGTCATCGAGGTTCATGTTCAAGTCTTCAGGATTCATTTTCCTAAGATTATAATTAAATAAATGATTAAATGTCACATATACAATTGTACATTTATAGTAATAACAAAAAAATAATTAATTTTTCTAAATTAATATTTTCTTCTTATTTCTTAAACTATACAAAAAAACACATAATCATTCTAATATAATATTAATTTTGTTGTTAAACTCACAAAAAAAAACATAATTACATTCATTCTAATATATTATTCATTTTAAAAAAATCGGATTTAATAATTCTAAATTATTATTTTCTTCTTAAACTCTAGTTACTCCACAAAAAAATTAATCAATCTAACATATTGTTAATTTCCAAAAATTTAAAAAAAAATCGGAATTAATTTTTCTAAATTATCATTTTCTTCTTACACTCTATAAAAAAACATAATCTTTCTAATAAAATAATAATTTCGAAAATTATAAAAAATTAGGAATTTTTTTTTTGTTATTAAACTCACAAAAAAAATTACATAATCATTCTAATATAGTATTAATTTCATTAATGTATAAAAAAAATTTGACTTAATTTTTCTAAATTATTATTTTCTTCTTATTTCTTAAACTATACAAAAAAAACATATTCATTCTGATATAATATTAATTTTATTGTTAAACTCATAAAAAAACATAATTACATTATCATTCTACTATATTATTAATTTTAAAAAAATATAAAAAATTCCGATTTAATTTTTCTAAATTTTTATGTTCTTCTTAAACTCTAGTTACTCTAAAAAAATCATTCTAATATATTATTAATTTAAAAAAAAAAAAAAATTCAAAATTAAATTTTCTAAATTATCATTTTCTTCATAAACTCCAAAAAAAAAACATAATCTTTCTAATATAATAATAATTCCGAAAATTATGAAACAGATAGGAATTACTTTTTTTTTTAACTATTATTTTGTTATTAAACTCATATAAAAAACTACGTAATCATTCTCATATACTATTACTCTAGTTACTCTAATAAAACATAATCATTCTAATATATTATTATTTTAAAAAAAATAGAATTAATTTTTCTAATTTATTATTTTCTTCTTAAACTGTAGAAATAAAAACATAATCTTTCTAATATAATAATAATTTCGAAATTTATGACAAAATTAGGAATTAGTTTTTTTTCATTATTATTTTTTTGTTAAACTCATGAAAAAAACATAATTACATAATCATTCTAATAAATTATTAATTTTAAAAAAATTAAAAAAATTGGATTTAACTTTTCTAAATTTTTATTTTCTTCTTGAACTCTAGACACTCTAAAAAAAACATAATTCTTCTAATATATTATTATTTTAAAAAAATCAGAATTAATTTTTCTAAATTATTATTTTCTTCTTAATCTCTACAAAAAAAAAACATAACCTTTCTAATATAATAACAATTTCAAAAATTATGAAAAAATAGGAATTAATTTTTTTAATTAATATTGTGTTGTTAAACTCACAAAAATATAAAATTAACATATTACTAACAACAATATTTACTACACACATACTAATCACTAAATACTAAATAATAATAAGTACTATATAAAAAATTATTAATAACAAAAGTAGAGAAGTAGACATATTAACCTTAAACTGGAGGCTTGAGAGTTGACAGTTAAGTGAAAGTACCCTAAAAACGTGTGTTAACCTAGCCGGGGGGGGGGGGGGGGGGGGGGGGGGGGGGGGGGGGTTAATCGAATAAATTACCGATTTTTCGATTAATCAATATTAACATAAATTACCCCGAATAAACAAGCATTCAATAAAATCAATTATGCTTAAAACAATAACAACTCACAATATTTACGTGGAAACTCTCCAAATGGGAAAAACCACTACTTGATATGTGCCCCACACTAGATCTTCAAATCCACTATTGAATGAAAGTTTATAACCTAGGTTGATCTCTCGTCACACCCTCCAGTTACTAACCCTTTCACTCTACCCAACGGGCCTTAATAGTGATTCTTGATATATTTGTTTGTGCACTAACCACTTAGTCACAAGACTTAACCTCAATGAAGAGTCAAAACAACCTAAGTGAATACGATAAAATATTCAAACATGCAGGTAATGCTAGGCAACACTAAATACTTATCTAAAAAATTAAGAATGTCACTAAGTACAATTTCTAAATATCAATGTCTAAATGAATGTTCATAAAGACTTAACTAGATATAGTTATGCAACATTATATCCTAGTTAGAAAACAAAACCATTTCAACATATGTTGTCATTAAGTATGGCATGGTCTTTAAATGCAATAATCAAAATGCAATCTATATGACCTAATTAGCTAAAGGCAATAATGACCTAAATGCTAGCTATCACAAAAGTCATATCAACACAAGTTGTCATTAAGTATGACAAGGACTATAATGCAATCATAAAATGCAATCAATGAGACCTAAACAATATCTAAAAGAAAAACATAGAGATTTAGCTAGAAGGACAAAAATGGTCACAAATCCTAGCTGCCACAAAATATATATCTCAACCAACAATCAACAATCCAAGCATGTTATATATATAATTAAACTCAATGACAAACATTTAATCAACAATGTTTGCTAAACCTAGACATACATATCATAAGAATGGAACAAGAGATTCTAGGGCATGTATAGATTACCTAGACAAAGACAAACAAGAGAATCCATGCTTGGAAGATGCAAGAAGATGCTAGATGCTCATGGATTGAAGTTTGGTTGAGTCAAGATGAGTTCCTGGGAGCTCTCTATCTCTAGGAGTTAATTTCTCTCTCAAAGAAAAGCTTAAACAATAAAAATGGCTTCTTGGACTCCCCAAGTCAAAGAGAAGAGAAGAGAACATATATATAATGTGCCCTACACGAAACGACATCGTTTTGGACAAAGAGCAACTGATTCCCGTCATGACCTCTGGCTGTACTACGGTACAGGCAAGTGTCCAGACCAGGGCACAGAGAGCAGTGCATCGCCTGGACAACGCCGCTCTGTAGGCCACTATGCATGCAGGTGCACAAACCGTGGTATCGACAGCATGCAACGCCTGTGAAACTCCGCTTGGGAGACCGCGGTGTATGCAACATGCACATGCCACAGTAGCAACAACGTGCAATGCTTAGAGAACACCGATGTGCATACCGCGGTGGAGGCAATGCACTGGGAGCGGTCCCAACCCAGTCAAGAGAAAAATCCTCTTCTAAAGGCAAACTAAATGCATCAAACACCCAAGCAAGATTTATGGAAAAAAGGCACACAATTATGACAATTAAGAATTCATGCAAGATGATCAAAAACATGCATGAAAGTGTGTGTGTGCACTAGAACTCTTCAAACAAGGTTAAGCAAGTGATTTATCTTTTGAAGCTTGAGCTAGGTCTTGAGCAATGATGGCCTAAACTACCCTTACACAATAATCCCCAAATGTGGTTGTCAACGAAATGAGCTAATCAAAATCTGAGGAATTTACAATCTCCCCATTTGTCTATGTTGTGACAAAACCACCACTCACAATTCATCCGCACAAATAAACAAAACAAAAAATAGGGGTTAACAAAGTTTTTCTACATTACAAAGAGATGCCTAATAAACTAGATCTTCAAGTCATCCATCTCTTGTAGAATCAACATCCCTACCAAACAAAATAACTACACTTTCCAAGACAATTGTATGTGAGGTGATCAAAGACATAAAAATAAGAGCAATTTGCATACAATAGAAACAAGCAGCATGCATCAACAATGCAAATGCAAATGCTCCCCCTAAACAGGTTAACTCCCCCTCAAGGAATCAAACTCCCCTCATATGCAACTCTCAACTACCCCTTAAATCATGCCACTCTCGACTCCTTCTAAATCCACACTACTCCCCCTTTTTGTCATGAGATAGACAAATGAGCATCCCTTTAAGAAGACATTAGTAAGGAGAGATTATGGCACAAGACATATGCATAATCATATAAACAAATTTATGCAACTTAATTAAGAAGAGAGAATCAAAGAGTTTTATTATATAAAAAAATGTATGAACGAATGCTTTGCATACAAGACAAGTTGTATTCAAGATCAAAACATGGTATTTGGCAAAGCAAAATAACAAGGGTTTCCAAGAGAATTCAAACCAATTTCACCATTTGTCATGGAGTAAGCAAGATATAGACTGTAAAATAAATTCAATTTAAGAAAAACTATATCAAACTTTACAAGCAAAACAAGACATGAGCGACTGTTGCGCCCTTTTCGATTTTTTTGGGTGGAATGCCCGTATGATAGTAGCCTTGTTTGACAAGTAAAGAGAGACAGACTTTTGGATTGTAAAATCCTTGAATTGGATACAAGATCCTTATTGATTGAAGTTTCATAATTGCTTTCACACAAAAATTTTTGCATTCATTTTAGACCATTAAAAAAATCTCATCATGCATATCAATTTAAAGCATATCATAGAAATAATCAACATGTCATGAAGATCAATTCTAGGTCATTCAAAATGTACTTCCCAATCAATTCTCCTAGTCCAAAAATGCATGTTGGTTATAAATACGACATGGATTGCATGTTAATCAAAGTTGCACACTTATTAAAAAATATGTACAACCAATCATCTCAAGTAATTAATAAAGGAGCATAAATATTATCTTGAGCACAATGCAATGCCAATTTGCTCTCTTTGCTTGAGCTCCCCATATGGGGTCAGTCAAAACAAGTCAATAGGGGATATGAGTCCCTATAGACTTACCAAGTTCATTGGACCTAGTTGAGCCTATGGGTGAACCCATAGCACAATAGCATGTGAGTTCATCTTTTCTAATCCACTTAGGTGTCACATTGTCATTCCTAGTGGTCAAGATCATCATATTATACTCCTAGGATCATTAACACCAGCTTTCCTAGGCACATGCATATTGGCTCTAGCCCTTTTTCTTCAATCATGCTCTTAGTTCTACACAAGTTAATGTATGAAAATTCCCTAAGAACGTGTGTGTCTAAACCTAGAGGGGGGGGGGGGGGGGGGGGGGTGAATAGGTTATAATCAAGTCAATTACCAATTTTTCTTGATTAGTCAATATTCAAAATTCACCCAATAAAACAAACATATAACATCAAGTATAAAGTGCGGAAATATAAATAACACTTGATGTTTACGTGGAAACCCTCCAAATGGGAAAAACCACGTGCTGGTAAATGCGCCACACTCGATCACAGAAATCCACTATTATGTAAAATGTTACATCCTCGAGTGATTCTCGAACTCTCACTCTCGACAACCTCAGGCTATGGACACCGCCACTCACCAATCTTGGTTCAGTCCCTAGTGATATCCCCTGATGCACTACTCTTAGCGTGAACGCCTCCTACTCTACCCCCTTGGGCCTTTTACAGTGGCACCAAACCAATTGCTTGCCAACCCTTCCTCTGGTTGCAAGACTTGAATTGCTTGTGCACTACACACTTAGTCACAAGACTTAACCTCAATGAAGAGTCAACAGCCTATGTGAATATGTAAAAAATATTCTAAATGCAAATAATACTAGGTAACACTAAATGCTTATCTAGAAATTAAAGAATGTCACTAAGTGCAATTCCAAGATATCAATGTCTAAATGAATGTTCATAAAGACTTAACTAGATATAGTTATGCAACAATATATCCTAGTTATCAAACAAAGTCATTTCAACACATGTTATCATTAAGCATTGCATGGTCATAAAATGCGATCATCAAAATGCAATCAATATGACCTAATTAGCTAGAGGCAACAATGACCTAAATGTTAGCTATCACAAAAGCCATATCAACACAAGTTGTCATTAAGCATGGCATGAACTGTAATGCAATCATAAAATACAATCAATGAGTCATAAACAATATCTAAATGCAAAACATAAAGATTTAAATATAGGGGCAAAATGGTCATAAACCCTAGCTATCACAAACAAACCCAATCATGTTATCAAGACTCTTAAATATATGCAACAACTAGAGTCTAGGTATTTAATCATGCAATAAACACCTAATCTAGAGTAAGAAGAACAATAAAAGATATTCAATGAAGTTCTTACTTACGTAGTCATGAAACCAAGAACACCCATGCTCATATGATGAAGAATGATGCAAGATGGAGATGGGTTTTGGGTTTGGAGAGTCAAAGAAATAAGATTGGTGTTTTCTCTCACTAGGGGAGGTTCTCTCTCTCTAACAAATGTGTTCTTTTGAGCTCTAAGGAGGCAAGAAAGAAAAAGAGAACATATATAAAGAAGCCCTACACGAAACGGTATCGTTTTGGACAAAGGGCAACTGATTCCCGTCATGACCGCTATGCATACCGCGGCCTAGGCAAGCGTCCAGATCGCGGTAGAGCGAGCGGTGCATCGCCTATGAATCTTTACTGTCTGGACCGCGGTACAGGCAATGTCCAGACCGCGGTAGAGCAAGCGGTGCATCACTGGGAAAATCTGCTTGGGAGACCGATGTGCATGCAACCTGCACAGGCCACGGTAGCAGCAGCGAGCAACGTCTGGAGAACACCGCTGTGCATACCGCGACAGAGGCAATGCATAGGGAGCGGTCCCGACCGCGGTCAAGGGGAAAAAAACTCTTCTAAGGGCAAACTAAATGCAATAAACACCCAAGCAATATTTATGGCAAAGAGGCACACAATTAAGGCAATTAAGCAATCATGCAAGATGATCAAAGACATGCATGAGAGTGTGTGTGTGTGTGCACTAAAAACTCTTCAGAAAAGGTTAAGCAAGTGATATACCTTCTGAAGCTTGAGTTGGGTATTGAGAATTGATGACCTAAATTACCCTTACACATTAATCACCAAATGTGGTTGTCAACGAAATGAGCCAATCAAAAACTAAGGAACTTACAATGTACTTAAAGCAATTTGGTCTAATATGACCATCAACACCATAAAAATGACATGAAGGAATAAAATGAGGGGTCATACCATTCCTTTGTGAGGATAAAGGTGTTTTCCTATGTCTTTGAGATTTCTTTGTGTGTGGTGTTGGTTCTCTTCTCCCTTGTTATTGAGTTGAAGAAGATTGCTTTCTTAGTTGAATATGCATAAAATGCTTATTGGCTTGATGGCTTTTAGGTTGAGGCATGATTGCTTGATGTGCTCCCATTGGTTGAGCTTGAGCTTGACTCCTTGGTGCCATCTTGACTTGGACATTCTTATAGTACTCTCCTAGTTCAATTTTCTTCCTAAGATGAAGTGGAGGAATGGGCTTTTTGAAGTCCATGCTCTTGACAAATATCGTCTTGCTAGGAGTTGAGGTATCCTTGTTATCTTCAAACCCTAGACCTCTCTTGTCACTTGGCTTCTTGCCAACTCCCAACATATGGTCAAGCTTCTCTGTACTTGAAGTCATCTTAGCAATCAACTCTCTAGCTTCTCTAAGCTTTCCTTCAAGCTTTATTCTACCTTTCTTCCATTCTTCACTTTCTCACTTAAGTGAGTCACTTCGGTTGATAACTTGAGGTTATCTTTCTTTAGCTGTTGAACCACTTTTTTCATATTCAACCTTGAGCTTTTAAAATGCTCAATGAACCCTTCAAGGTTCATACTCTCTACATTTCCATTTGTAGAGTGAGATGGGGAACTCTCATCACTAGAGTCATCACTAGTGTCACTTGTTGCCATGATGGCATCATAAACATAAGTAGCTTCACTTATCACTCTCTTAGCTACTTTTTCATCTACTCCTTTTTCAAGGTCACAATTTAAGGCTTTGTTGTCTTTTTCTACATCTTCCACAAAAGAGGCTCCAAAAGCCGTGTAGTTAAGAATAACCTCTTAATCACTTGAGGAATCTTCTTCACTTCCACTCTCACTTGATGAGGCAGCCATAACTTTTCCTTTCTTCTTCTTCTTCTTCGAATCAGTACACTCGGTGGCTATATGACCGAACCCACTACACTCATAGCATTGAATGCCTTTTTCTTGTAGGCTTCACTTGCCTTGGTTCAATCTTCTTCTTTGAGTCATTCTTGTGAAGTTTCATAAACTTCTTGAATCTCTTCACCATAAGAGCCATCTCCTTATCTGAGTCATCCTCCTCCATCTCTACTTTGGATATCTTTAAGACTATGTTCTTTTGCTTCTTAGGAGATGTAGGTGTAGAAGTCCACATAGTCTCATAGGCTAGAAGCCTTTCAATTACTTCACTCAACTTCATAGTCTTGTAGTTGCTATTTTCTTCCAGTGCCTTCACATTGGACTCAAATCTCTTGGGGAGTGACCTCATGATCTTTTGCTTAATCCTTCTATCCGAATACGGGTCACCTAGTTGATGGCTTTGATTTACGATGTCCATCAACTTCACTTGGAAGTCATTAAAGCATTCGTCCTCTTCCATCCGAATTGTCTCAAATTGCATTTGAAGGACTGAAGCTTGGAGTCCTTGATCACTTCGGTTCATTCATGAACCGTTTGTAGAATCTCCCAAGCCTCCTTTGCATACCTAGTATTTTGAACCAACTTGTATTGATTGTCATCCATGGCACACAAGATTGCATGCATAGCCTTGTTGTTCCACTTGGAAGCTTCAAATTCTTGTGTGCTCCATTAAGAATTAGGCTTGAGAACTTCATCTCCATCATCATTGGTCATCTTCGGAAGAGTGTACCCATATTCAACCGCCATCCATGCACGGTCATCTATTTGGCAAATATAAGACTTCATCTTGCCTTTCTATGAGACATAATTATCACTTTTAAGCAAGGGTGGTCTTATACTTAATGCTCTCTCTTTGCTCATCCCAAGCTCACTCATAGTGTTTGGGTTATAAATGAATGAGATGCAAATGTAATGCACCACACAAGAAGCAAAGAACAAAAATGCACAAGCTAGGCACACACAGAGCACGGATCACCTAAGTATATCTAGGCACATGCTCTGATACCAATTGAAAGTTCCCTAAAAACGTGTGTGTCTATAACCTAGAGGGGGATGAATAGGTTTTAATCGAATGAATTACCGATTTTTTGATTAATCAATATTAACACAAATTACACCGAATAAACAAGCATTCAATAAAATTAATTATGCTTAAAACAATAACAACACAAAATATTTACGTGGAAACCCTCCAAATGGGAAAAAACTACGGGCTGATATATGTGCCACACTAGATCCTCAAATCCACTATTGAATGAAAGTTTATAACCTAAGTTGACCTCCCGTCACACCCTTCAATTACTAACCCTTTCACTCTACCCAACAGGCCTTAATAGTGACTCTTGATATATTTGCTTGTGCACTAACCACTTAGTCACAAGACTTAACCTCAATGAAGAGTCAAAACAACCTAAGTTAATATGATAAAATATTCAAATATGCAAGTAATACTAGGCAACATTAAATGCTTATCTAGAAAATTAAGAATGTCACTACGTACAATTCCTAGATATCAATGTCTAAATGAATGTTCATATAGACTTAACTAGATATAGTTATGCAACATTATATCCTAGCTATGAAACAAAGTCATTTCAACATATGTTGTCATTAAGTATGACATGATCATTAAATGCAATCATCAAAATGCAATCTATATGACCTAATTATTTAGAGGCAACAATGACCTAAATGCTAGCTATCATAAAAGCCATATCAATACAAGTTGTCATTAAGTATGGCAAGGACTATAATGCAATCATAAAATGCAATCATTGAGTCCTAAATAATATCTAAAAGCAAAACATAGAGATTTATCTAGAAGGGCAAAAATGGTCACAAATCCTAGCTATCACAAAATATAAATCTCAACCAACAATCAACAATCCAAACATGTTATGTATGCAATTAAACTCAATGACAAGCATTTAATCAACAATAATTGCTAAACCTAGGCATACATGTCATAAGAATGGAACAAGAGATACTAGGGCATGTAGAGATTACCTAGTCAAAGACAAACAAGAGAATCCATGCTTGGAAGATGCAAGAAGATGTTAGATGCTCATGGATTGAAGTTTTGTTGAGTCACGATGAGTTCTTGGGAGCTCTCTCTCTCTCTAGGAGTTAATTTCTCTCTCAAAGAAAAGCTTAAACAATAAAAATGACTTCTTGGACTCCCCAAGCCAAAGAGAGGAGAAGAGAACATATATATAATGTGCCCTACAAGAAACGATATCGTTTTGGACAAATGGAAACTAATTCCCGTCATGACCGCTGGTTGTACCGCAGTACAGGCAAGTGTCTCGACCGTGGCACAGAGAGCGATGCATCACCTGAACAACGCCGCTATGTAGGGCACTGTGCATGCAGGTTCACAGACCGCAATCTCGACAGCATGCAACGCCTGTGAAACTCCTTTTGGGAGACCGCAATACATGCAACATGCACAGGCCAAGGTAGCAGCAGCGTGCAACGTCTGGAGAACACCGTTGTGCATATCGCGGTAGAGGCAATGCACTGGGAGCGGTCCCAACTGCGGTCAAGAGGAAAATCCTCTTCTAAGGGCAAACTAAATGCATCAAACACCCACGAAAGATTTATAGAAAAAAGGTACACAATTATGACAATTAAGCATTAATGCAAGATGATCAAAACATGCATGAAAGTATGTGTGTGTTCACTAAAACTCTTCAAACAAGGTTAAGCAAGTGATTTACCTTTTGAAACTTGAGCTAGGTCTTGAGCAATGTTGGCCTAAACTACCCTTACATAATAATCCCCAAATGTGGTTGTCAACGAAATGAGCCAATCAAAAACTGAGAAACTTACATTAAGAGTGTTGAATCAATTAATTAATTGGATACCTAACAACATAACAAATAATGACATTAGTTATAAACCTATTAATAATAGTTAATTATCAAATAACAAATGAAAGTAAATTAAAAAAAAAAGACATTACCTTAGAGGCTTAGAGTAAGAGTCTTAGAATATGTAGAGACTATACAGTGGGAGGTATCCGATATATACTATATAATATATAATGTATAGTGTATAGTATATTAGTGTAATAGTACATAGCACATAATATATTAAATAAATAAAATAAATTACAAAAAAGTTGAATGAGTGAGTGAGAGATGTTGGAGATTGTAGAGAATAAGAGAGTAGGGATGTAGAGAAAATGTAGAGAATGAGATGAGAGTGATGGAGGTATTTATAGGAAAATATTAGGTTAGGGTATAATTGGAAAAAATTGTAAAAGATTTGAAAAAATATGTAATTTTTAAAAGTTTTAGAAAATTTTTTTTACCCCCAACGGTCAGTAACAGCTCTTGGATAATTATAAAAGCCACCCCTCAATTAAAATTTTAAATTTCAAACTTAAAAAAATCGATCTATTAGGGCTTACCATAATTCAACTTTCCAATTTTTTCTAAGCATACAGGCTTGACGGGCCGTGCGGGCTAGCCTGCAGGCCGCTCCACCTGGGCCCCAGCACGACGGCTTAATAGGCTTGGGCTCGGCCTGTTAATCCGACGGCCGGGCATGGGCCCGCGATTGAACAGGGCCAGGTCGGGCTGCCCGCTAGGGCACGACTCGTTTTGCCATCACTAAAGGGGGTTAGATTTTTCTAAGGTGATGGGTTTGAATATTGTTATAATTTATTAATTTCAATTAAAAAAAATGACAACAAGAACATGAATTGTACAATTGTACTCATTTGATAATAACATTATAAATACTATATGTTAATTATTCAAAAAATATTATGTGCATATAAGAACATGAATTGAGCAATCATATGATATAGATATAACATTGATATATTAGATATCAGCATTACATTATGAATACTTAAATCACTTTATGTTCATATGTGGACATGAATTGGATAGTTATATGATATGATTGATAGCAACATTATACGGTGAATGCTTAAATCCCTTTATGTGAATATGGGGACATGAATTGTGTTGTTATAAACATTGTTTAATAACATTATAAGTTCTAAATTTTAGATTTTAAAAACATATTGGATCATGAATTGTGTTGTTACATGTTTGACATATTATTATATATTAACATTACACTATGAATGCTTAGTAAAAAATTTAAACCTTTCCTTTCATTTTCTAAATGTAATGAATATAATTTAATATAAGTATATGAAAAATAGTAATATGGAAAGGGAGGATCAAACATTAACTTCCTCCAGAAAACCTAAACTCTTAATGACTTCGGGATATTAAAAAAAAGGTAAAAAAAAAAACAAATATTGTGAAACACTTTAAATAAACGCATCGTTTGCAATAACATTGTATGTTGTGTTAAGGTTATTTGAGTAGTTTTATAGATATGATCTATAAATTAAAAATACCTAAATGCATAGTTTGAAATATTTTTTTTTTTTTTTGTTTGGGAATAGTTTTAAAATACAAGAAATATAGTTACAATTTGTCAATATTAAGGATAACCGTGTAATTTTACCATCAGTTTTAAATGAAAGGAACCCTAATCCCTTTTGAACATTGTTCATCACTTTAACCAACATTACCTCTCTCTTTTTTTCTCACCAAACCTGAAGAATCAACAACACCCCAGGTTAGTTTTTTTTTTGTTACTAAATTAGAGTTATAACTCTCTGCATGTTAATTTTTTTAAAAAAAAAAAATTCTTAAGTTTCATCAAGAAATGGCAAAAGACATTATCTATACTAGAGAAGAGTTAGAACGGACTATCCAACATGTCAGCAACATCTCAAAGCATTAACCAGTAACGAATATTATAGGTCAGATGTTGGTGGTTCCAACCAGCTTGGTTTAGAGAGGGACAAAATTCTATGCGGTATCCATCGTCTTAAGGACCGTCAAGTTGAATTGTCCACTTGCATTTATCACTGTCTATCTATTGTAAAAATCTAGTCCAAATCTTTTTCAGGAACATATATTGTTGTTTCTTACCAGCTGGGTTGGAGAACAGTTTCAAGTTACTTAATGATTATTTAAAGAAGATTCAACTTGAAGGTAATCGGGATGAGCTTTGTCCAATTAATGAAAAGGAAATGTTAAAGAACTGATGGCTCTTTTATATTAAACCTAGATGGCTTTTGGTTGTTTTATATGGTTTTGTATATTTTTTTCTTTTAATGTTTTTTTTATCTATAATCACACCTTAAAGGTGTTGTTTGATTTGCGATGACATCTCAAAAGATGTTTATGTGTTTTTGTTCTCACCGTTGATGGTGTGACTGTTTTATATATCAGTTCTTAAATTTTGTATATTTGATGACCCGTTAATTAACCTTTTAACCAATTTCATTTTCATTTGTATATAAATTTATACAGCCAAATACAATTAAAGTACCTAAGCACTACTATAAAAAAGAGCTATTGAGACGATTTTGCTTTTATCAAAATAGCTCAAAATTTATCCCTATAGATCTATTGGGACGATTTCATCCCCTAAGGTTATTTAAAGGAACGAAAAATTATTTAAAGGGACTACATATTTTGTCCCCTATATATAACATGTAGGCTCGTCCCATTTGACAACCTACGGGGATGAAATTTTAAAAAATTAAAAAAAAATTAAAAACATTTTGTGGCCTCGAAAGACATCTCATTCGGCCACCCAGTCACCTTTTCACACCAATTACAATTAATCCTTAGTTCCCACGGTTTGTTAAACCCATCATATACAGGTGAGAATGTAAAGTCTTATCCACTTTATTGTTGCTTTTATTTTGTTACTTAAGCATAATTTTTCTATATAAACTCTACATATAATGAAATTTTTATTGATTATGTTTCAATCAAAAGTTTATTTGTAGATTTAATTCCAATAATTTAAATTTTATTTTTATATGATAAACAAATTAGCATCAAAATAAGTTTATTGTAGCATTCAATTAAACTATTTTGTTAAAAGAGTAATGGTAGGTTTCCTAAACTTTTTCCAAATGTGTGTAGCGGGTGAAGTGTCAAAATCACATCACTCACAACATTATTTCATAATTTACAAGAGGTTGACATTTCACATGCTACACACATTTGGGAAGCCTAACATAACTTTTTGTTAAAATCATATATTGTCATATCAAATGGTCTATCGTTAATTGTATTCAGAATAGAGAGACTTTCTTTATATTTTTTAATTTAATATAAAATGAAAGATTTGAATCCATATCACAAAAGATAAATGTATAACTTTTTACATAAGTGGTTTCGCATTTTAAATTTATAAAAAAAAAAAAAAATTCCTAATAAGTCCTCGAATCTCGAACTTTTTTTATTTTCTTTTCTTTTTTAAAAATAAAATCTCAAACTTTCAAGGTACGAATAATTTATTTCGTCCAAATACACATCCTATTAGTACAAAAAAAATTCGTCCCTAAAAGTCTCACCACTTTTGCACTTTCTAGGGATGAAAATAATATTTGTTCCAATAGACATTCTATTGGAACAAATATTTTTCGTCCCTAAAAGTCTTGTTAAATTTGTCCTCTTTAAGGACAAATAATTTGTTTCGTTCCAATAGAACATCTATTGGGATGAATTTATTTTTTCTCTAAAGGTTTATATGGTTTACAGTTTTTAGAGACAAATATGTTGTTACGTCCCAATAGTCGTTCTATTGAGATAAATAAAATTCATCCCAAAAACATTTCATCTCTATAGCTCATTTTTCCTGCGGTGAAGAAATTTTTTATTTTTGTAGATTTCTTGAGAGATGACGATAATTACAGATGACCTTAAGGAAGATAATAACGTATAAAGTAAACTTGAAAAATAATGACGTTTGAACTACCAAATTTTCATATCGTTATTCAATTGATTCGATGGATTCATTTCAGAATATTGAAAATCATTAAGTCTAAATTTGTAAACCGTCAACACTTTATCCGATGCATTAGATTGTTGAGATTACAAAGTTTTTTTCTTGGGATCTGTTGATAGTATTAAAAAGTTAAAAATTAAACAATTAAAATTAATATTCATATTATATAGATAAGAGTTTGTAGAGTCAAAATTAATAATCACATGTGTATCCTAGACAAGAGTCAAGTAGTTTTTAACATATTTATACACTTCTTAGTCTCTTGATGACCTTTAGTTTGTTATTACATTTATTACTTAATTCAAGAGCCACACTTATATAGAGTCATCTATACCACTTATACTTGCACTACGGATTTACTCTATTCACTTACATATGCACTACTGAATTCATAGCACTTAATTTATTAAGTCTTACAATTAGATTTTTTCTACCAGACTTTAGATGGCCTTAGTATTCCTTCATGTGGTTGAGCATAAGTAATTAATGAATTTAAATTTTTTAAATTAAAATCTTTTTGTTAAAGGAATGTAATTATTTATTGATTGTTGGAAAGGGTTTCGGGATTGTCATTCAGTTGATTCGATAGATTCATTTAATAATTTTGACATTAAGTTTAAAATTTTCAAATTGTCAACACTTTATCCAATGGATTTGATGTTTGTGATTACAAAATCATTTCTTTCGGATTTGTTGACCTCTTTACAGACAATTCGAATTCGTCTCCAGATCATGTAGATAACAGTTCGTAGAGTAGAAAGTATTGGTTATAAAATATAAATACATCAGAGTACATCACTTATGGAAAAATATATTAATTAAGTTGGTTTAAACTAAAAGATTAATGGGAACACGAGATCATGATTATTAATGATGTTTAATGGAGAAAATGCAATGATGTTGAATGTTGAAAATGTAAATATAATTTAATAATTGGTGTGGGAAGTGTGCGATTGGCTAGAAAGGAGACTCTAATTGACCGTACAATATGAAACAATAATAACATATATTGAGTTTTTGAGAAAGTAATACTATCATTTCGGCTTTCTATTTAATAAAAATATTGATCATGCATTGATTAATTAGTTAAAGCCTATAAGGTTATTAAAACCTAAATATTTTAATGGAGTTCAAATATCGATCATGCATTAGGCAATCTAGCTGCATTCCTTTATCCTTTTATTATCCATTTAAATAATCATTGAAAAATGCATATAGACACAATGCATGTACGTTACTCAATTAATATGATGTTTTCATATGTAGTGATCCCTACTGTAATTTTATAGTGAGTTTGTTTATTTTTTAAATATTTTTGATTCAATTATCAGGAATACTAATCCCTTAACATTCATATTAATGATTACCCATTGCATGTCTAAAGAAAAATTGGAATCACTTCATCTCGTATTTCTTTAAGTCGAGTTGTGATCCCTGCTATAATTCTTTATAGGGATTTGGTTTATATATATAGTTTATTAGGTCAAGTATACCTGAGATTAACTAATCCCCGAAATCATGTGATTATACATGAGATCATGTGATCGTATATTTTTAAATGTTTATCGCATATAAATTACATGTGATCACTATAAAAGCACAAGTGATTGCATTCAAATTTTAAGTCCTGTTTTTGTTGTGATCACGTGTAACTTATATGCGATAAACATTATAAACATATAAACTTATAGTCACACGTACAATCACTTGATATCATGTACAATCACATAATTCCAGAGATTTGTTAATATCAGATGTATCTGACCTGATAAGCATTATATATATAGCCTAGGACATAGAAACAATGACAAAAAAAATGTATGGAATGACTCCTTTTCAAAAAAAATTATTTGATTTGGTGATCCATGATGCGATTTTTATAGGGATTTGATTTATTTTTATATTTTGATACAACAAGAGAAAAAAAAACAATGATAAAAAAATATATGGAAGGACTCTTCTTCAAATTATCTTATGTGGTGTGGTGATGTCTGAAGTATTTTTATAGATGTTTATATATATATATATATATATATATATATATATATATTGATACAAACAAGACAATGAAATAATGAACAAACAAATATACCGAATGACTCTTCAATAGCAATAGTTAATTCATACACTTACGAAACACATCATAGCTAGTGTTATCCGAAACACAAACTGTTAATAGCCATTTTTGAGGAGGGACCAAAGAGGAATTTTCCATCTGCTTAGTACCTGGTAGAACCCTACCAGGTAGGATCAATATTAGGTCATCTTGTTGACTTATCGTTTTTTATCTGATCAACTATTTTATTGGCTGATCATTTTTGACCCGATCAACTATCTTATTAGTTGATTTGTCTTTGACTTGATCAGTTATTTTATTAACCGTCAAACTTGGTCAAACCTGTTATCTTGTTAACTGATCATCTTTGATCTGATCAGTTGTCTTATTAGCTGATCGTTTTTGACCTGATTAATTATCTCATTATCTGACCGAACTTGGTTTGACCCGATCGATTATCTTATTAAGCGATCATCTCTAGTTGGTTGTGTGAACAATCTTTGACCTCGCTTGCTTGGGTTGCTCACGATCAATCTTGACATTTTCCAAGTAGTGCTTTTCAGGATCATTTTCATTGTATCTTATTTATAGACATTTATCTTTTATCTGGCAACTAAGTCACTAGGACGTCTCTAGTAGTCTATTACTCAAGATTCGTTACGATGGGGGATGTTTGTATCTCATTAGTTTAACTTATCTTTGTCGAGTATCTAGTTAACTGGCATTCAAGTATGAGAATTTCATTATCCCTTCCAACTATTTGCGTATCTCACCAGGTATCTAATCTCCTGAAGGTGCTCTAATAGTTCTTTTAATGCACTCAGTTAGTTTCGGTGAGTATGCACCGCCCTTTTTTGGATTTGGCTTTCGGCCCCCTCACTTGGCCCCCTGAGCACCCTTTGCCAAAGCAAACTCGGGTGTTCAGGCATGTCTTTATGTGGCGGAGACAAATCTCGAACACTTTTACTTGTACTTTATCTGGAGAATTTCTTGTTTAATGGTCTTTTGATTTTTTAAACCTTTTGTCAGACTTTATTTCTTTGTGCTGAGCATGTTAGTAACATTTGCACAAATAATAAACATACATAAATGCCAAACACGAATAGTTAGATCCATGCATAGTATTTCCCACGATTACTGTTCAGAATATAGCACCCAAGAATCCTTCACGAATGGTGCTTTGTATAAAAAACATATTTGTAAAGTATGTGCATTTGTAATAGATAATCACACTATGACAACATACATATGCATGGTCCAATTTTAGAAGAAATATGCAAAAGCTACATGTGTTGCATATTATGTTACAAGCATAGTAAGGAGTCTAGATGAATAAGGGTGAAGAAAGTGTTTCACAATCTTTTACCCCCCTCGTTATCATTATTCGGTTGTAAAGTCTATAGATTTTTGATTTGTCCATAAAATATCAAATAATTAGGCAAAAAACTAGATTTTACCTTTAACATCACTTGATGGGAGATCCGAAATTGCTAACATTGTTTTTTGTTACTCCGAGTCTGTAAATCATAGGTTCCCTCCTTATATTTTTGTAAAATATTACATCTCATGCCTTCTTAAATCACTGCAAGGAAGTAAACAAGACAATTTAATAATCAATACTAACACTACAAAAAAAGGCTATTGGGACTTTTTTTTCGTCCCAATAGCCAAATAATCGTCCCTATAGACCTATTGAAACGAAATAAATTCGTCCCAAAATTTGTCACCTCAGCTGGGTCGCAATACCTTCTTTGGAAAAAAAAATAAAATTCGTCTCTAAAGACTACCTATAGAGACGAAATGTTTTCATCCCATGTTAAAATTAAACAATACATGTGCCTCTAGATATTTACACCCATAATGGGAGATAACTACTTCCCATAATGTGGGAAGAAAACTCCTGGTTTGAACCCCTCACAACTTATGTGGAAGGGAGGTACACTACCAGCTCCACTAAGAGATAATGTGCAATTAAACTATTTTTAAAAAACATATATTGTCATATAAAATGGTCTATCCTTAATCGTATATGGAATACAAAAACTTTCTTTATATTTTTCAATTTAATAGACAAATGTAAGATTTGAATTTCTATCACAAAATGGAAGGATAAATGTAGAACAACTTTTCTAGAATGTGGTTTGCATGGAATATAGAGCATTTCTTTACTTTTTTCAATTTAATAGACAAATGTAAGATGTGAATTCCTATCACAAAAGAAAAGGATAAATATACAACAACTTTTCTAGAAAGTGGTTTTGCATTTTATTTATAATATATATAATTTGTCTTAATTTTTGAATTAATCTATAGTAATTAATATAAAAAAATGAAACAAATTTAATTATGTCTCTTAGGAAAAACTAAAAAAAAATAAAGATAAAAAAATAAAAATATAATCCCGATAAATCATTATCAACAACAAATATTATTTTTGTTTTAATAATTCTCCAAGTCTATAAATTCTTTTTTTTTTTTAAATCCAACTTTTAGGGACGAATAATTTTCGTCCCAATAGACATCCTATTGGGACGAATAATTTATATTGTCACAATACACATTCTATTGGAACAAATTATTTTCGTCCCTAAAAGTCCTGATATTTTTACACTTTTTAGGGACAATTTTTTTTCCGTCCCAATAGACAATATTCTATTGGGACAAATATTTCTGTCCCTAAAAGTCTCGTCGGGTTTATCCTTTTATAGGGACGAATAATTTGTTTATTCCCAATAGGAATTCTATTGGGACAACTTTTTTCATCCCTATAGTTTTCTTCAGGTTTGAAATTTTTAGAGACGAATTTGTTTTTACGTCCCAATAGTTGTTCTATTGGGACGAAATTTATTTGTCTAAAAAAATTTCAACCCCAAAAAATTTTGTCCCAAAATATTTCGTCCCTAAAGCTTATTTTTCTTGTAGTGTAACCTGTGTAGTGGGCATTTCTATCTCCAGTGTAGAGTTGTTATATCCCGAATATCGTCAAATATTTCTTAGGGTGACCGAACTTTAAGACCTTCCGTGAATTGCAACAATCCATCTAATTCCTTTTTTTTTACAAGGAATGACTGGATTTTCGGGCCCAAGATCCTTTGATCAAACCGTCGATATTGAGATGTTTTGTTTCTACTCTACATTTTATATGTGCTGAGAGGTGGTGATCGATCCACATGCTTTTGTCTTATACTCCCACATCCGTTCTAGTCCATCTTCTCTTTTTTTATACATACATCAGTTATCTTATTACACTGATTACTTTACGACTGATCAGGTTTAATAAGGTATATGGTCAAAAAAATGTGTCTAGCGAGATACTCAGATGATTGAGTCCAATGAGATATTTGATCAGATTGAGAAAGATCGACCAGAAAGGAAACTGACTAGACACATAAAAGCAATATCTACCCTAAAACTGACTGGGTGCAAATAAAGTACTGTCAGCGATCTGGCATTTTGCAAAGAAAAAGGGGTAAAGACTTTTTCTGCTTAAGTTATATTTCTTTTAAGTTTAAATGTGCAGGCATAAAGCTCCAATGGACAAGCGCACAAAAAGAAAAACAGTCACCAGGTTTTCAAATACAAGATCTGGGCCACCATAACTGAACGCCTTGAGGTTGGTTTGGCTTGCTAAAAGCATGTAATGACCTCGGTAGGTGGGTGGAAACCTAGATACGGTGAGTCAAGACCCCCTTGCAGGGCAAAATGAAACTTCGGGTTGCCCTGAGCCAGAAAGACTAAATCCTTGTCTGTCAGCTGAGTGAGCCTCTGAAACTATTTACGAGATGTGCAAAAACCAGGAAGCAATTGCAGAAGAGCTACTAATGGTCGAAATCGAATACAAGTAAGTCAAAAGCATAAATTGTATTTATACACATAAAAAATCTTTTTCCTTTGTAGAAATAGTAGCCGAAATGTCTAAATAAAAGGCTGATCCACAAGAAAGAATCTGGCCTGCGAAAGATAGAATCTGTTCGACTAAAAGATAGAGCTTGTTCGGCCAAAGATTCTGGTTGACCAAAATTATGGCCAGCCAAAGATAGAATTTGGCTGGTTAGAGTTTCTGGTAAGGTAAAGACAAAATCTGATTTGTAAAAAAAAAAATCAGCCGAGAAAAAGTTTAAAGGGTCAATAAAGATTAAGGTCGAACGCTTGGAATGTCCAGTAAAAAAAAAATCATTACTCGGACCTACAAACCAGAAAAAAATGGAGCTAATGTGCTTAAAGTATGGTTCCTATTCTACACATCAACATCAACTCCTAAATGACAAACGATGCTAACGGGTAGATTTCGAGTACCATGAATACCAGAAGAATAAGAGCCTCCAACTCGCCATGCACATGTATATATATGGTAGTGGCCTTAGGAGGTGGGTGCTAGGAAACACAATCTCGATGGAGCGCCATCTTACTTTTCTAAGAGCAACGATATCTACTACATTTTTCTTAGCTTGTGAGGAACGACGCTACTCAGGGAAACCTTAATCAGTTCCTCTTGCGGTCTTCAATTTTGAAATTTTCAAACTGTCTCGAGCACTAAAAAGATTGCCAGAATTTACAACGGTTTTTAGGTAACCGATTTAAATAAAAAACTTAAGACATCTGTTTTAAAAAAATTGATGTCTTAAATATTGTAGTTTGAAAAGAAATCAATTTCTAATAAAACCGATATTGATTTATTTTACAAAAGATACCGATTTCCCTTAAAACTGATCTCATAAATAAATTAAAATTAATATCTTTTTGGATAAGTAAAATTTTAAATTTAATAAATTTAATTTTAAATCATTTAATCTTAAGAAATTCAAAAAAAAAAAACAATTTTCAAATTTTATTTATTTATTTTGCACCTTCTTGTTTCATACTGAAAAATCCTCATTTGTTGATTGACTTATTTCGTGAACAACCACATTGTTGGGGTTTATGTAAGGGTAGTTTAGGCTCTCAAGACCTCAAGAAGAGAAGCACCAAAGGTAAAATTATTGTGCTTACTTACTTTGAAGAGATAGTTGCACACACTCAAATATTCATGCATAACTCTTGATCTTATATGTTGAGTGTTTTCTTCTGTGCATTTTAGTTTAAATGATTCTTGTTGACCTATCTGCATCTTGCTATGAAATTTTCATGTCATGCTAGGCATTAAAATATGATGCATTTTCATCACTCTTGTACTTGTTGCTTGTATGGTTGTTTGAGTGTTGAAGTAGGAATTGCGTTGGTGGTACGTTACTCGACCAGCGCACCTCACCAGTGCTACATTCACAGTGGACTGTTGCTAGTGTTACGCCACTGGGTTGCGCTGCTGCACCCGTGCAAAGATGAAAAATATGGGTGTGCGCTACTCGTCCAGCGCACCTCACCAGCGTAAACATTCCAGAGGATCTGCGCTTGTGTTGCGCCACTGGGATGCGCCACTCATCCAGAGTCTGTTGTAAAAATAGGTTGTGCGCTGGTGGTGCGCTACTCTACCAGCGCACAATGAAGAAGCTGGAACATTTTTTTCCAAAACGACATCACTTTGTTTGGATCTCATATATATATCTCATTGTCTTAAGGTCGTGTAAGAGTTCAAAATATCATATATTTTCCTTAGAGCACATTTCAAAGGAAAAAAACTTCCAAGAACTCATTTTTAATCACTCAAAGCATTCCCATGTGCATCAAATCTTCATCTTGCATCATCTAAGTTCATCTAGAGTGCATCTATGGATAGGGTTGCTTCATCACATCTTGTTTGGTAAGCTCTTCACTATCTTCTTACAAGTTAAGTGTTTTTGTTTGCTAAACCATCTCTTTAATTAATTGTATTATCTTAAAATATTTCTAGATACAAATTAGAGATTGTTGTGATGACATGATTGAGTGTTGTATTGTGATAACTTCATAAGATTGATAGATCTATGTTTAGCACGGCTATTTGAACATGTCATTTAGCACTTGATATCTAGGAATGCATTAATTGTCATCTCATTATCCTAGATAAGCATATAGGGTTTCCTAGCCTTGTTTGTTCATTGAATATCATTATATATTCACTTAGGACACTTTATCTCTTCATTGAGAAGTAAGACTTGTGTTACTTCCGGAAGTAGGTAGCTTAAAGCACAAGCAAGATAGACTACGTTTACTTATACCGGGATTAGGTAGTGGTTGTGGATTAAACCGGGATTAGGTTGTAATTCCTTGCCATTAGTGGATTCGAGGTTCTAGTGTGGCGCACTCATCAGCTCGTGGTTTTTCCCATTTAAAGGGTTTCCACGTATATCTCAAGTGTCGTTTATTTTTCCGTATTTTTATACTTGTGATTTTATTGTAACTAGCTAGGGGCATTTTCGTAATCTTGACCTTTAACGAAAATTGGGTAAATTTGTTTAAAATCTATTCACCCCCCTTCTAGATTAACATATTACACACCATAATATTTGTTTCACATACTAAAAGACGCGCTAATAATTTAATTAGCCAAATAAATTAAGAATCTAAGTATTACATTTGTTCATTAAATTACAATATGCATGTAGAGAAATATCCCCATGTAATGAGAGTTGTATTCCAAATCATGTTTATTACGGTTGATGTCAATAGTCTCCTTTAAAGTATAGACCCATAACTCGACTATATACATTTTTAAAAATATATTTTTATTTAAAGTTCCAATAAATACTTTTTAAAAAATGTCTTTCGTAGAAATTAGAATTTTAATTATTTGAATAAATTTAAATTTATCTAACAAGTTTTTTAATTTATACAAATCATATATGTTATATATAATTATTGTGCAATTACTAACAAATCAAGTCTTGTAGCCCGGTGGTAAATGCTTACTACACTTGGACTTGAAGTTTTAAGTTCAATTCTTCATTATCTCAATTAATTATTAGGGTAAATATCATTTCAACCCCTGTAGTTTATCATATTATCCATTTTGATCATCTCGTCGTTTCAGTATTGGCTATACATCCCTATTTTGGTCTCTACCGTCCAATTATGTTAGGAATTTTAAAATTTTCATTAAAAAGCAAGGGTAAAATAGTAAATCGTCATGTATTCTTCTAGAATAAATTTTTAAGAATGGTAAAGTGGTTACTTTAAAAATTAATAATAATAATGTCATCATTAAATTAAATTAGAAATTAAAAAAGAATATTAAAAATATAAATATATAAACTCTTCTCTTCTCTCCTTTTAAACCATTAGAAATTAATAATAATAATGTCGTCATTAATTTAATAAATATTATTAAATTAGAAATTAAAAAATAATATTAAAAATAAAAATATTAAAACTCTTATCTTCTGTTCTCTCTCCTTTTAAACCCTAAAAATAATCAAATTAAAAAACTAATATTAAAACAAAAAATATAATTAAATCAAATAATTAAAACCATTAAAAATAATAATAATGATAACAAAAAAGCCACCCATCGTCATTGGACACATTTCAAAAGAAAAGAAAAAATCTTCCACCGTTTTCTTCAATTAGACCATCACAACTCAGACACAAACCCTAACCCTAGCCACCACTACCGCCACTGCCACCTCCCAAACACAACACTCTAGCCTACTGAAAGCACAGTAACCACCATCCCTAGTCCCTATAATACTTCGATCCCTCAATCACCCATTTCAGTCTGCAAGATTTCGGCATCTCGATCCCTCATTCATCTCCACTATGAATCGATCTCTCGTCACCTATTAGAGTGGGTGTTTTGACGGTTTTTATGGCGGTTTTGGTTTCTAATGGTGGTAGTGGTAGTGGTCTTGTTTGGAAGATGGTAGGAAGTTGGGTGAGATTAAGTTTCTGGATTGGTGTGTTGGTTCGAAATTGGGTTTTATTCTAAATCTGGGTTGGTCAAACCCAGCTGTTTGTGTGTTTGTGAGAGAAAGATTGAGAGTTGGTATTGGTATTGGTGGTTGATTTTAGGGTTTGTGTTTGATTTTAGGGTTTGGGTTTTTATTTGGCTGATTTTGTGTTAGGTTTCTGCAAAACTGATGATAGTGGCGTGGTTGAGTTTGTGTTTGAGTTTCAGGAAGTCTGATGATGGTGGTTTGTTGTGATTTCAAGAATTTTTATTTTTTGTTCTTTAGATGGAGTAGAGTGCCAATCATCCAAATCCAATGTTTGAATTTTTTTTTCTTTGTTCTTTGGTAGAGATCTAGTCTCCAAAGAGCAAGGTTTGATTTTTTTTTTGTTCTTTGTTATTTGATGGAGTTCCAGATCTCCACCAAAGAAGAATTTGTTTTTTTCTCTGTATTTTGATGGATCTCCACCTAATCCAAAGTCTGAGTTTTTTTTTCTTTAGAAGGGTAAAATAGCACATTTGGAGGGTCCTTGTACGTCTTTTAGACACATTAAGAGGCAGTAAGGTCATTTTAGCCTCTGAACATGACAGAAGGCTTGTCTTTAACGGAAAACGTCACAGAAGGATTAAACATACCAATACTGAAACGACGAGGACCAAAATGGATAATATGGTAAACCATAGGGATGAAATTGATATTTACCCTAAGTATTATTAGAAGTGGGACCTCAAATACATTTCTACATTAGTTAAAGCTTCGAGTTTGAATTTAATCCAATTGTGCTTTTTTTTTATTGATTTGGGTTTGGCTTGAATTAAATTGCTTTTTTATTTATTTAACTTGAACACTGATGGCGATGGTGTTTTTATTTATTTATTTTCAATTTGTTCTTCTTTCTTTCAAAAACAATTCCGGTGTTTATATTTTATATTTTAATAAAAAAAAATACTTCCTGTTCTTAATATATTTTTAAAATTCTTTAAGTTTTTTAATAATCAGTTTTTTTAATAACTTTGTAATGTTTTGATACATTTATTAGATAAAAAAACAATTGTAATATTGATATGATATTATTTATTTTTAATGCATTTTATTAAATTTTTTAGATTATTTAATTTCTGAAGTACTTTCTTTTTTTTTTCAAAAAAAAAAAGGTTTTATAACATGTCCATTTTTTATTGGACAATCCAAAATGGTCAAGTTGTCAAATTATAAAAGGTTAGAGAGCAAAAGTGTCATTTTCATTAATGGTTAAATATAAAGGATAAAATGGTTAATTTGAATTTTTCATTTCGTTTGACCTTAAATTTAGGGTTAGTGAGACCAAATTGATATATTTATGAAAAGTAATGAACCACGGGTAATAAAAAAAGTAAATACTGTTACATATAACTGGATAATGTTTTTTTTTAACTCAAACTCTCTTGAAAAGCGATATTTAAATACAAACACTCTTGTTTGGAATTTGCAAATACACCTTTTGTCTCTAGTTGTGTTGTGATGTTGTATTATTGTCTACATTACATAAGAGGTGAATGTATCACACATAAGAAATGGTGTCAAATTTGATCGATTGTCTATGTGGAATGGTAATAGGAATGAGAATGGAAATATAAAGGAAAAGAAAGCTGATTTTTTCGTTTGGTTAGAACTTTAGAATTAGTGACTTTAGAATTGGTCTCTGAATCAGTATTATTATAAATGTAGTTATTATAATGATTAAAATTACTCTAATAAAATTTTCAACTTTCTTATATTTCCATCATAAATGTAACAACATTAACTATTAATGTAATGTTAATTTTTTTTTAAAGGAAAATATTATTCAACAAGCATCCGCTAAAGAGATGGAATCAAACACAATAACAGACTCCAGACACGTGTGGTCAGGGAATGTTATGAATGTAATTATATTACTTACAAATATTGTTTAAGTAGCATTTTTAATTATTCTATATTGTAAATATAATGTAATTATCAATTAATATTAGTACTATATTGATAAATGTAAATATATTATTTATTAACTTTATTTGAATAATTTTCATTTTTTCTAAGTTTTAATATAATTTTATTATTCATTAACTTTATTATAATAATTTTCAACTTTTCTATATTTAATATATTTTTACTATACAATTAATATGTAATAATAAAATTTATTTTAATATATTAATAATATATAAAATAAAAATAATTTTCCATTTTTTTAAAATTAAACTAAAAAAAATGTTATTCATACTTTGTGTAGAAACTGGTTTCAATCGGTTGCTGCATTGATCCCAAGTACAGGAACGTACGTATGCACTTGCATACACAAGCACACATGAGCATGTACACGTACGAGCACACATGTGCATGCACACGAAATTGCAATGCACACATACATACACATTTATACTCTTATGATCTAGTTTTAGAAATCACATATCTTTGATAATACAAAATAACTCAACAAGATATTGATTCATTTTTGTGATTCCTTGAGTTTTGATGCAATAATTTTATAATACTGATTGATAATTTTGATAAAAGAAAACATATACAATTTGAAAAAAATGGAAATATAATATAAGCCTATTTATAGGCACATGATATTAAATTAAATGGAAATATAAAATAATATGGAAAAAATTCAAATTAAATTCAAATCAAAATATAAAAGATAATCATATAAAATCTTTTATATATGACAAAAATAATTGGGGGAATCAATTCAAACTGTAGGATGTCAGCCATGTAAGTATCAGCCACAAGTGATTGTAGTTTCGTTTAACTGGTGGTAGAGCTAAACGATCAGTTATGGGAAAAAGGAAAACAAGAGCACATATAAGTTTCATGGTTTGATGGTGGATATATAAGAGATGGTGATCAAGGTGGTTCTTATATATATAGTCATTCTCCCTTTTTATTTAATATAGCAATGGAAGGGTTGAGTGCTTTGCTTCGGAAAGCTGAAGATAAGGAGCTGGTAAAAGGCGCTTCCTTTGGTGAGGGAGGTGTCCATATCTCACACCTCCAGTTCGTAGATGATACAATTTTATTTCTCCAACCGAATGTGGATTATCTCTTGAATGCAAGGAGAATCTTGAGATGTTTTGAGTTGGCTTCAGGTCTAAGTTTGAACTTCCATAAATCGTGTGTGGTGGAGATTGGTAATGCTGGGAAGAGTGGGATTAATTGGGCAGCCAAATTTAGATGTTCAAAAGCCTCTTTTCCCATTGTCTATCTTGGTTTACTGTTGGGAGGTCGACCGACTTCAAAGATCTTCTAGGCAGATTTGGTTCGTCGGATAGAAGGTCGCCTAGCTCCCTAGAAAAAAAGCTTCCTCAACAAATGGGGGTGTTTGGTCCTCATCAAGTCCATCATGTCTAGTATACCGGTCTATTATATTTCAATGTGCATGATACAAGCAGGAGTTGCCCTGAAAATAGAAAAACTTTAGAGAAATTTCTTTTGCTGTGATGCTGGTGAAAAAAAAAATTCACCCTTTTAAGTGGGACCTCCTGTGCAAGAGCAAGCCTAATGGTGGTTTAGGCATAGAATCGATCCTCTTCAAGAACAAAGACCTCCTTGCTAAGTGGATTTGGAGATTTGGGGTGGAAGAGGAACCTTTGTAGCAGTCAGTGATTTGTGCAAAATTTGGAGTTCCTAAAGATTTGTTAAGATGGGATTGGGTATGTGGTGCAAATAATTATGTGTTTATAAAATCGGTAGGCAGCCTTATGGAGCATGGTTCTCTCTCAACAAAGATTATTGATTAGGGACTTATAGTGGTTGTGGGAAGGGGTGATAAGATTATAGACTGATGTTTTGGTTAAAGGGATTCCTTTGAAGAAGGCGTTCCCTAGAATCTTTTCTTTGGTTGTCAATAAATCTGGTTGCATTAGAGATTACTGGATCTTAGATGGGATGATCGGTAAATGAGAGATATCCTTGAGGAGACTAATGTTTAACTGGGAGATCGAGCAATAGAACTCTTGTAGAGTTTGTTTGGACAGTGTTGTCTTACGGGCTGCCATGCCAGACACGATTGGGTGGGTTCAAGATAGTAGAGGAATTTTTTTCGTGAAGTCTTTTCTCAACTTTCTTGAAGCTGATCACAAGGACGGAATGAGGGACTTTTTGGGTGTGTGGCAAGGCCTGTGTCCTCCTAAGATTGAGTTATTCGTTTGGAAACTCCTTCACAGTAAAGTTTTGGTCTGAGAAGTGCTTCAAAAGTTTAGGTTGCAACCGGGTGTTAGCTTGTTGTGTGTCCCTCTGTAATGTATTTGTAGAATCCATATACCATCTATTTCTCTCTTGCACCTGCTCTTGGTGGTTGTGGAAAAGTTGTATGGGCTGGTGGGGTGTGCACTCGTGCTCATCCAAATCACTGATAGGATGGTGAAGGGGGTGGGTGGGTCTTTGCCCCAAGAAAAAATCAAAGAGAGCTTAGAGATCCATTTTCCTTGTGGTTGTGTGGACAATTTGGGATTCTAGGAATAACAAAATTTTCAAAGAAGTTATGGAGTCTCTGAGCCAAGTAGAAGATATGGTGTGTCTCAGAGTTGCTTGGTGGTTTAAATATTTGGGAGGGGGATCTATGGACCTAATTACACATATGTTGCTTAATATTGTTGAGTGTTGTTTGCACTCTAGGATGTCGAAATTCTCGAACCTTGGGGAGTGGATTCCCTCACAGGTTGATATGTTGCAGTTTAATGTGGATGGCTCGGCTATGGTGCTCCGGGTCAGGCGGGTATTGGTGGAATGCCGCGGAATCATGATGGTAAGGTTTTGTGCAACTTTTCAGCCTCTGTCAGCATTCAAGACGCTATCACAGCTGAAATTCTAGCTATTGCTAGAGCTTGTGAGTTGTGTGAGCTAAGGCCTTAGTTGGTTGTCAATAAGATTGTTATTTTTAGTGATTCAAAGGTGCCTGTGTCGTGGATCATAAACGACGGGTTCGGAAGTGTTAAGCATGCTCAGATTATCCAAGACATTCGTGCTTTCTTGAATAACTCTAGTCAAATCTCTGTTCTGTTCTGTCCTAGGAGCTTCAACTGCATTGTGGACCATTTGGCTAAGAAAGGGTCCAGGATTAGTGGGGAGGTGAAAAATTGGGGAGGTGAAAATTGGCTGTGTTGCAGGTTGTTTTGGTTTTTGTGTTGGGTTTTCTCTGTTTTGGGTGATGTTTTGGTTTCCTTTGTGCGGTTGTCTCTCTTGTTTGTAGCTGTTGTTTTCTTTGTTTGTTGCTGGAGTCTTCTTTGTTTTTTCTGCTTCGGTTGGGCAGTCTTTTCCGAACCTCTTGGCCAATGAATAAACTTGTGTTGTTATATATATATATATATATATATATATATATATATAGTCATTTTCTGATCGTGTGTATTGTCATGCACACTGTGAAGAAAAATTTGTATTTATATGCTAGCCAGTAGTCTTCTATCTCCAAGGTGTATATGTGAATAAAAGTGATTTCTATAAAAATAATTTTTTATGCTTTAATTTTTTTCCTCATTTGATGTGCTTCTTTGATCTATTTGATAGATATATTAAATTTTACTTGTGGAAATTGTGAGATATGTCACTTTTTTTTTATGTTGCAATGATGTCACCGTTTTAATAATTTAAGTTTAAAAGGCACCTATTATGGTGAACTACCCAAATTGCCCTTAAATAATCTATTTTTATTCTCGTTGTTCTTATATCTACACTTTGAAAACGATAACTCCTCTCTCTCTCTCTCCAAAAAACTTGCCTCTCTCCAGATTTTGCACAAGAAGATACCATATATTTGTGATCTTCGTTTATGTATTTTTATATATTTCTGTGTGGTTTAACAATGTATCCATTCGTTATGATTTGTTGCCCAGTCTTTCTATTAACATGTACGAACATGTATGAACATTTTATTTTTCAAAGGATCGAGCATTTTATTTATAAAAATAGGGTTTAGTTAAATCGAGTATATTTGTAGTCAAATCGAGCATATTTTTTTTTTAAATGATCGAGCTTAATTTTGAAAGAATCGAGCATATTTTTGAAAGAATCGAGCATTTATCAAAGGTTCGAGAATTTTTCAAAGGATTGATAGTTTTTTTCAAAGGATTGAGAATTTTTTTTAAAGGATTGAGAATATTTTTCAAAGGATCGAGATTTTTTTTCCGAAGATTAGGTTTAGTTAAATCAAGTATATTTGTAGCAAAATCGAGCATATATTAAAAAGAATCGAACATATTTTCAAAGGATCGAGAATATATTTTTAAAAAAATTGGTTTAGTTAAATCGAGAATATTTGTAAAGAAATCGAGCATATATTAGAAAGAAACGAGGATTTTTTTTGAAAGAATTGAACATATTTTTCAAAGGATCAAGAATATTTTTTTTGAAAATTTGGTTTACTTAAATCGAGAGAGCTTTTTAGTAAAGTTTCTAAGACTTTTACTAAAGGCTCTGAGCCTTTTGTAATTACATTTCGAGACTTTTACTAAAGGTTCCGAGTCTTTTAATTACATTTCGACGGCAGGGAGCTCGATCCCAGAATGCGTCTGCATAGCGTCAATCCGTCGCCATTCGAGTAATTGTTTGGATTTCAACGAGACTTTCTCTCTACTTCACAACTCTGTCACTGTAAAATGAATGAAAGAAATCAGATTTGGAACAACTATTGAGGGTATTTTTATCCATTCACCATAATATGTGCCTTTAAATATAAGTTATTAAAGTAGTGACAGTGTTGAAATGTCACCTCTAAAAAGTGTCATTTATTTTTTGAACCCATTTTACTAATACTTTGTATTGAAATGAAAGAAATATAAAGGCTCAAATTGTATAAATTGAATTTTTGATAGAAGCTTACAAACACAAATAGTCCACCCGACCTTTTTATGTGTTTATTTGTCAATTTGCATTTGAGTGATTGAGTGAAGGACACAGATACAATATGAAGGAAATCAAAATACCTTTTTTATAAGTAAATAAAGGGCTCAGATTGAAATAATGGTTATTTGTAGTGAGTTGCGTGTACACTATTATGTGATTGGCGATGAGTTATTGTCGATTTTCATCCGAGTGATTAGGTGAATGACAATTATGATGAAGGAATATGAGAGCTATCATTTATTCTATTAATTTATTTCGTTATTAATTAAATATGGAAATCGTTAAAAATAACAATAACTATTATGAAAATTTTATTTTTAACCATATACGAAAATTTATTTGTTAATAACCATTTTTTTGAGAAATTACTTGAATATCCCCATATAAAAACCATCCCCAAACACTTTCTCTCTCTTTTCTTATTTTTTTTCTCTCCTTCCTCTCTCTCCTTCCTCTCTCTCTCTCTCTCCCCCGATCTCTCTCTCCCGCCGGTGAACGGTCGCCGGCCTCCTCTCTCTCTCACCCATCCTCTCTTCTCTCTCCCGCAACTCTCTCTTCTTTCTCTCTCTTTCACTCACATCTCTTTCTCTCTCCTTTCCTTTCTCTCTCACATGACATCGACGGCTTGCCGGAGTGCCGTCGCCTGGGCTTCACGACCGTCCAACAACACCATTGAGCTCCCCCTCCGCCGGCGATTAGATCTGCAAAAAAAAAAAAAACTAGAAACCTAGAACATTTCAAGTTTGAACAGTTCAATTTAGTCAACATTTCAAGTTTTAACATTTCGATTTAGGCAACATTTCGAGTTTCAAAATTTGAAAACAAAAAACTTAAAAACCCAGAACATTTCAAGTTTCAACTTACAATTTAGTCAAGATTTCAAGTTTCAACATTTCAATTTAAGCACGATTTCAAGTTTCAAAATTTCATTTTTTAAAACAATATTTCAAGTTTCAAGTTCCTAGCCGTGATTTCAAGTTTGGTTTCAGTTTTTTTTTTAAAAAAAATCAAATCCAGGAGTATTTTTGTAATTTACGGATATACACTGATTTTTTTTTTTAAAAGTGGCTATTGACAAATAAATTTTCGTATGTGGTTAAAAACAAAATTTCATAATAGTTGTTATTTTTTATTTTCTCCCTAATTAAATTCAACGAATTTCATTTGAACAAAGGTTCTTTTGAATTACTTATGGAAACTAGGTTTATCGAATCAACGTTACTAATATCAATCGTTATTCATTTTATTGAAAATTCTTGTACTTGCAAAAATTGTTAGACTGCTTAATCTATGTAATGAAATAATGACTTTTAGATTAATTATGTTTAAAGCTCAAACCAATTAGATTTTATTAGAAGCAGGAAGAGTTTTATATGTTAAATATTAAAGTATCGTTTAATTATGTTATGATGAGTTTTATCTTTGTGTGCATAGTTGAAAAAAAATATGAATAAACAAGGTAGAAAATAGTGATAGATTTTTAAATGAATGTCAATGAGAATTAATATTCATAATATAAAGAAGAATTTATAGTTAATAATTATCAAATTTTATGCCACTTTTATTGGTTAATGTTAAATAATCTCAAAAGTACAATGATGTATTTAAGGACTCCCTGAACACACAATATCACTGTTTGACCCAATTCTTTTGCATTGCATGGAGCTGTTAACACACATTCTCACTTCAACGAGGAAATTGTCTTTACAATGGAGTATTACATTTTGCACCTTTGTTTCACTTGTTAGTGCACTTACGAAACTTGACGTTGTGTAATTGGTTCCATTCGGTACTACATCCTTTCTAGCTAGAGTCGCCAGAATGTCAAAATGATTCGTCAACTATAGAGCCAACTGGAAGTAGTGAGGTGCAGTTATTACTGTTTGTGTGCTACCATGTTTTGTCCGCTCATGTGGCCAAAAGTTGTCATTTGTGTTGTTCGATAAATTTGGCCGGTACATGTTTAATTGTTCAACATGTTGCAACTTTTTGTTAGTTTACTACAAAAGCAAATGGAAAATATGTTCACCAAGAGATAAAAGAATGTACGAATGCAAACAGCGGTGGATCATAAATTTATATGAGAAAAGGCATCTAAAACAAATATTAATAATAACTACAATTAAGATTAATAAGTTTTATTATTTTTATTTTTAAAAATGTTACAATCCGGAGAAGTTTATGTAAAACAAAACTAATTCGAACTTAGTTAAGAATATTTTTTTATAATTTTTTCAAATTATCTTGTCAATTTTGTTGAATCTTTAGGTTTGTGAATGAGCTATCATTCATTCATTATCTCCGACTTGAATATGTTGCCAAAACTATTTTTATTTGCTATGAACAAAAATTGATTATGAAGCTAAAATATGATTTCAGATACACACGCACAAGCACACATGTGCACGAGCACATACATGCACGCACACGAAAACATAAACATACGCACACACATTTATATGTTTATAATCATATTCTAGAAATTGCATAGATAATACAAAATAACTCAATATGATCTATATTAATTCAATTATGTGATTACTTGAGTTTTGATGCAATAAATTTAGAATATATATTGATAAATTTGATAAATATATATATAACTTGATATTTTAGGAATCATTATTTAGAACATCAATAATAAAAATTTTAAAAGAATAATGGTTTTTAATAAAATGAAAAAGTTAACATGCATTCAAATATGATAATAAGTAAAAAAAATGATAATATATAGTTGAGAAAGAACGAAGAAAAATATATGAAAATTTATAATTAAATAGATAATATATTTGTTTAGAATATTATATAACTATAATATTAATAAAAAACTAAAATTCTTTTGAAAAATTTCAGGTTCCACCTGGTCCTAAACTAGGCCGCCATTGAATGCATGGTTGGCAGTTCGCACTAACTGTGATAAAGTTTTCCCAGCTGCGTCCATAGGCCATATCCCATGTATCTTAAAGAATGGTGCTGGAAGCTGGGTGCAGGTTTCTGTTAAACAATAGGATGCGGGCCATGTCTGTACGAGCCATGAGTGATCGTATGCTCGTTTAACTGGTGGCGGATTTAAACGAGCTATGGAAAAAAGGAAAACAAGAGCACAAATAAGTTTCATGTTTTGGCTGAACTTGGGATATATGGTTGGCTAGTGGATATATAATAGATGATAAATGAGAGATGGTGATCAAGGTGGCTCTAATATATATGTGGTAGCAGCCTAGCAGGTAATCTTCTGTCTCGGAGGTGTATATGTGAATGTAATAATGTGAATACAAGTTTCTGATAAGTTTTTTTTTCTCTAATTTTTGTTTTATTTTTTGCGTCATTTACTTCTGTCATTGTCTACTATAAATGTTGATAGAATGGATTTTTCATTTTTCTGATAAGTTATAAAATTTTTTTTCGTGTTTTTTCCCCATTTGCTTTGCTTCTATTATTTATCTAATAGATATATTGAAAAGTTTCACTACTGTTTAAGTTTCTAACTAAGAGAAATGCAAACAGAGGAAATCACTCATCGAAGACCATGAAGAACATAGAGAACTTTTCTAAAAGTTATATTATTCTGATTGATACAAAGGAGAGAGTCGAAGTCTCTATTTATTACAAAAGGTGTTCTAACAAACTTCCTGAAAATACGGGAAGCTAGACAATCAGAGAATAGAACAAGTTGATTATGCAATCTGTTTTTCAACAGAATTCCCGCCAAAATAACTTCCAGGTCATCAACTAATTCTGATCATAAGCAATCCTTTATGACCTATCGTGTGCTAATTGGAAATGCTAGCATTATAGAATAGCCTTTAAAGGCTAAGTTAGAGTCAGTTGGAGTTGTTGAATGCTGATGTACAATATGGGCTTTTGATGAAGCTGTTTTAGTTGACTGACTTGACTGAGCAGTCTCTCTAACATCCCTATTCGAGCTGAATGAGGGAGAGATTTCCAAGGGCACCTTAGACCTGAGAAATTCAAAACGAGCTGAAAAAAGTCCTTTGGTGAAAATTTCTACACACTTAAATTCTGTAGGAACATATTGAACTTTGAGAACTCTAGCAGCTACCTTCTCCCTGATGAAGTGTACATCCAACTCAATGTGCTTCGTACGTGCATGGAAGACCGGATTCTGTGCAAGGGAACCGGCCCCTTGATTGTTACACCATAAAATATGACATTGTTCAAGACGAATGCCAAGTTTAGAAAATATAGACTGGAGCTACATAACTTCAGTGGCAATATAGGAGAGAGCTCTATACTCTACTTCACAATTAGAGCGAGCAATAACATTCTATTTTTTAGAACCCCAAGCAATGCGATTTCCACCAAAATAGACACAATAGCCATTAGTATTTCTTTGATCATCAAGATAAGATGCCCAATCAGCATCACTAAAGGCTTCAACCGTGAGAGATGAGGCAGGTTTGAAATGCAACCCAATACCAGTTGTTCTGTTAATGTACCTGAGCAATCTTTTGCAGGCCATCCAATGATCCACCGTTGGAGAGGCTAAGTATCGACTCAGTTTATTGACACTGAAGGCAATGTCAGGTTTGGTATAAGTCAAGTATTGCAACACACCAATGGTGTTCAGGTAGAGAAAAGCATCAGCAAAGGGTGTCCCTTGCCACTTTAATTTGGTGCTTGTGGACAGGGGTATAGAGCAAGGCTTGCAGCAGGACATGTTTGTCTTTTGTAACAGATCAGCAACATACTTGGTTTGAGTAAAAAATAGCCCAATAGCAGTTCTTGTTGCCTCAAAACCTAAAAAATAGCTGTCTGATCCTAGAGATTTTAGTGTAAGAACATCGTTGAGTGACTTGATTGTGTGATGAATCAAGGCTGAATCATTACATGTGAAAAGTATATCAACCATATAGACTAGAAGACTAGGAACTGTAAACCCTTTTCATTTGATAAACAATGATGCATCAGTCTATGAAGAAACAAAACCCCAACTAATAAGAGTAGTTTTTAACTTGAAAAACCAAGCACTTAGTGCTTGCTTGAGGCTATATAACGCCTTATTAAGCTTGCAAATATGATGAGGGAGCTGACTATTGACAAAACCATGAGGTGCTCTATGAAAACATCCTCCTTTAGATCCCTATTAAGGAAGACGTTATTGATGTCGACCTGTTGGATGTCCCAGCCATAGCTAACAACCAATGTGAAGATGACTCTTACTGTGGAGGCCTTAATAACTGGATTAAAAGTCTCTTGAAAATCTGTCCCTAGTGTTTGATGAAAGCCTTTCGTAACTAACCGGGCCTTATACTTGAGAAATGGCCCATCAGGCTTGTATTTGGTGCGATACATCCGTTTGCAGCCAACTAAGTTCACATATTCCATGGGAGGAACAAGTGTCTAAGTATTATTCCTATTAAGAGCATCATACTCCTCATTCATTGCCTTGTGCCATTATGGTTTCCCAAAAGCCTCTTTTACTGATTTAGGCTCAGTATCAATCAAGTAGTCAGGAATAAGCTGACATACATATGAGTATGCTCGAGGTTTGATAGCCCCAGACCTCAGCCTGGTAACCATTGGATGATGAGAGGGTTGTTGATTTGAACTGAGATCAATGTGAAAAAAGAGTGCAAGAATTTCAGCCAGAGAAGGTGGATGAGTGATATCGATGTTTGAACTAGAGTTGAGTTGATTATCAACAGAATTGTTGTAACAAGATGGTGAAGCATTTGATAAGACCAAAGTTAGAAGGCTAAAAAAAGGTTTTGTGGACTGTTATGAGGAAGAATGAGTACTGGAAAACAAATCATGAAAAGGAAATTCAAACTCATTAAAAACCACATTTCTAGACACATATATCCTGTTTGAAGAATGCAGGCACGTGTAACCTTTTTTACTAAGGCTATATCCAATAAAGACACATTTGGTGGTATGGAAATTACAATTTTGATTGGAGCATGGTCGAAGATAAGGAAATGTTGAACAACTAAAGATTTTGAAGAAATTGTAATTTGGTTGATTATGGAACAAAACCTCAAAAGGAGATTTCAACTAAAGAATAGGCGTGGGAAGATTATTGACTAACAGATTGGTTGTCTGAAAAGCTTCATACCAGAAATTAAGAGGCATGTATGCCTGAGCAAAAAGAGTAAGGCCTGCTTCAACAACATGACGATGTTTTCTCTCAGGCACACCGTTTTATTGGTGGGTATAGGCACACAAAGTTTTGAAATGCATACCAGTTTGCACAAGATGAGAAAGTAAAGGCTTAAATTTAGCACCTAGGTCTGCTTGAAGACAGTTAATTTTGGTTCCAAGTTGCAGTTCAACATGCTTTTGAAATTGAAGAAAAACTGATGGAACATCTGACTTCATCTTAAGAGGATAAAGCCAACTATATCTAGAATAGGAATCTACAAATACCACATAATACTTATAACTATCTGTAGAAGGTAGAGGTGAGGGACCCCATGTTGGGGTTTATGCCCTAAAGATGTAATTTGTTAATGGATTTATGAAATAAATAAAAGGAAAAGTTCAATTCATTCTTGTTATGTTGTTTATTTTATAACTTATGAATATATTTAATATCCAAGATTTTTGGATATAATCTCGAACTGTGTATATGAGTGTCATATACGGATGGATACAGTAAGAGACGTGCAATCTAAATAGTCCATAGATAGCAAATAAAGCTGGGTACTTTATTTGTGGTTAATCTATAGTTGCCGTCCATTCCGTAATGTACGATGATTCTATTCTGAATCATTCATATGAGATATGAGAATGGAGGCACCTTGTATGATGTGATCATATAAGACTGGGTCATGATCTATATGAATCTCTTACCAAGATCCGTTTACCGATGAAATTCATATATATATCAATTAATGATGGCTATATGTGGGAGATCTTAATCCTGAGTGTCTTATCGACTCATTCAGGTTAGATCGTGGTCTTTGATTTACCGTGGGTGAGGTCAGATGTTGTTCCCGATCAATATGCTCTGTATGTTGGGATTACGGTTTGGCTTATAGCTAGGAATGTTTGTACACAATAGTGGAATCCACTCCTTCTTGTGAGAAGTAGATGGTAGTTCTCTTAAGTGTTGATTCGGGGCTTGGACAATATGAGCGCTCTCCTAATTCAGTAAGGAAATATGATTTATTGTCCATTAGAGAATCAACGATACTTAAAGGATATATGTAATTAGAGGGGTATAACGGACATTATGATCCAGCTCTAATTATGACCTAATGTGGAGGATCACACTATGTGTAATAGCTATATCGATGGACACCGAGTTGTAACGGTCTGTGTAAAAATGTCTACAGTTGAGATAGTGCAGCTTCAGGTTTTTAGTGGAATAACACCGGAGTTAATAATCAAGAAATATTAATTAAAGAGTTTAATTTATGATTCCGATAATTATTGAAGCTTAAAATACTGTGGGTCCATTAGGTCCCCTTGCTAGCCCGATCGATTTAGGTAACAAGGGTCATGGTAGATTAATTGGATTGTCCAATAAATTGTGTTACAAAAGTGACACGTATATATACGGGAATTAATTGAATAATGAGATTATTTAATTAATGAATGTTGATAGTTAAATTAATTAAATAATTAGATTATTTAATTATATTGATAATTATTAATTATTAATTAACTATTAATTGGAGTGTGTTAGTTGATATATGGATTTAGGTAAAGATAAAATAATAAGATTATTTTATTTTACTAAATCATTTATCTAAGTATTTGAATTTAAGTTTAAATTTAAATTACTTATTATCACTTTTAATATATTAGATATATTTGAAAAGGATAATTAAAATATATATATCAATTATAACATAAGAGATTGCATAGGATGCAAATTGGTGTGTGCACATATATATGTGTTTGTATAAGATACAAACAAGGATATATATATATATATATATATATATATATATATATATATAAATATATAAAAAGTCAAAAAAGAGTTTTGGTAAATATATATATACATATATATTGTTGTCGTGCGTATAGAAAGCGGTGAATAATAAAAAAAAAATTAACTGGAGCGTGAAATAAGACAAAAAAAAAACTATATATATCTAGTGCTTCGTGTGCAGTGAGATATATATATATATATATATATCTCGTTTCATACTTTGTGTGTTTTTGAAACACATAGAAGAAAGAGTTTCTTCAATTCTCTTTACATCCTCTATTCAAGTTCCTGAGATAGTGACGTGCCCACACGCAGTTACCAGTCCCGGGAGATAGCGAGGAAGATCAAGTTGTTGAGACAGGGGCACATCGTAAAGTAAAGGAGTCTCCAAACAATGGTAAGATTGGTTCAGACAGGAGCATATCGAAAAGTGAATGAGCATCCAAACGTTGGTAAGTTTTTCTTCCGATGATAATATTGATTACAATTTCCTGTGTTTACATATTGTATGTATTAGTTCTGAAAAATAATTACGATCTCAAGTTCACTGGTCCCAGATACAGATTATGATCTGTATAAAAATTTTAAAACCTTACTTTCGCTGTGTGACCGGTGAACGGGGTTCCAACAATTGGTATCAAAGGCAATTTATTTTTCGGAACAAAAAATTGTTTTCGATACTCCTGTATGTATGAATGTGTAGGCACCATCCTTATGATTGTATGAATATTTATAATTAAAATTGTTTAATTTAAACATTGTTGATCGTAAATTAACATGGTACTGTGGATTTAGGGTTTATGGGTTGTATTATTTTTTTTTGTTTATATTTTTTTTATTGTTATTGTATTGTAAAAAAAAATTGTAACCTATATTGAAGACCTGGAAAAATCACGAAGAAGGATTCATGAGATGAATCGGAGTGACCTGAAGAGACTGGAAGACTCGGAAATTACAAGAAGACCAAGGAATGCCTTGGGATTTTTTTTGTAATTTTAGATTCCAATTCTATTTTAGGTTAAATAATCCACGGTACTCGGTCAATTCATGTATGTTTTATATTATGTGATGATAAAAGCATTGTCATGCATACATATGTCTTTTAGATTAGTTGTGCCTACACAAATATATTTGATATGTCATACATGGATCATAGCCTGATATTTTATCTATTTTTTTTAATGTGATTAAAATGAGTAATATACATAATTGGCTATGAATAATGAGATTAGTTTTTAATGGTTAGAAAACTTGGTAATTCTCATTAATATTAATCTAGTTATTAAAGAGTTTAATAAGTTAGATTAATAGGGTCATTTATTGTAATTAGGATTAATATGATTAATTACTTAATAATAAATGATCCAAATAAAGTGTTAGAGTTTTAATAGTTAAAACTTGGTAAACAATAACATAATAATCTAACCCTAGTAAATAGTTTACAAAGGCTTAGATTAGATTTTTAATTGTTAAAAATCATTAATAATTTATTAGTTAATTAGAATTTGGTTCTAATTAGTTAATGCACTAGATAACTTGATTAAAGTTAGTCGTTTAATCCTGTAGAATCTAGGTGCATTAACGGTTAATAGAAAACCCTAATTTTAAAATAGTGAGTGGGAGATGGGTATATGACATATATATCTTGCGGTCTCCATCATTAGTTCAACACCGTGAGATCCGAGTGGGGCCTCGTAACGGCTTTGCTTTCATCCTCCCTAAAGAGGGTTTCCACAAAGGTCAATACCAAGGTTGACTTCCTAACGGATAGGATTTCTGAAGGTATTTCGGGATTGACAGACCTTAAGGCGGCAATTCTCGAGTTAAGCTCATGAGATCTGAAATGGTGGGTTACACTCACGAAGGTTTTGATTAAGTTTGTTAATTAAAAACATGACTGAATGGACGATGGTTGAATGATATGGAATTAGAGTTATTCTAGAATATCATTTAATTGAGAATGTCTGGGTCCAACATGTAATGATTTGACCGACCCTAATACGGCACTTTTTTGTGGTATGTTGGATTGTTGTGGTATAGTAACTAGTTTTAGGGTAGTTCTAGTTCGTTAAACATGTGCATGCATCATGTTTAAATTTATGCCAAAACACTCGCACTTGTTTAAAATAAATGACTGAATGGATGTTTTATTTATTTCAGCAATAATGTCTTCTGCATTACTTCAAATTCTCGCAAACGGCAGATTAACTGGTGATAACTACACTAAGTGGAAACTTAACATTAATGCAATATTGGTAACCAAAGACCTCAAGTTTGTGCTTACGGAGGAATGTCCTCCAGCGCCTGCTGCCAATGCCACACGAACTGTTCGTAAGGCATACGAGCGATGGGTCTCAACTGATGAGAAGGCTCGAACATATCTATTGGCATCAATGTCAGACGTGCTTGTCACAAAGCACGAAGCAATGACTTCAGCATTCAAAATCATAGAGCCATTACAAGCTACGTTCGGGCAGCCCTCCGAGTAAAAGAGACACGAAGTTGTTTGTTCCGCTATGCTCGCTCGTATTAAGGAATGTACCTCAGTTCGGGAACATGTCTTGAGCATGATGTCCTACTTCAACAAGTCAGAAGTCAATAGCAGGGCCATTGATGAACCCAGTCTAGTGAGCATCATACTGACGACTCTTTCGAAGAGTTTCGATCAGTTTTAGAGTAACTAAGAGATGAACAAGTTAAGGTTCAATCTCACACAGTTGTTCAGTGAGCTCACTACCTTTGAGTCTTTGACTAAGGACAACAAGGGCAATACCGGTGAGACAAATGTTGTCGAACCATCTTCCTACTCTAATGATAAAAAGAGAAAGAGGTCTACTGGAAAGCGAAAGGTAAGCCCAAACCCAAGAAAGCCCAAAGCATGAAGAAGTCTAAGAAAAGTAAATATGATTTACTTGTTCTTGAGGTGTGTTTAGTAGAAGATGATTCTTCACCCTGGATAGTTGATTCGAGGGCCACTAACCATGTTTGTTCTTCTTTACAATAGATTGATTCTTGGACACAACTAGAGGAGCAAGCCTTCTCAATGCGTAAGGGGTCAGGGGTCAGGGGATGTCGTGTCGGCACAAGCAGTGGGCGTAATTAGATTACGTTTTTGTAATAATTATATATTGTTTGACAATGTATTTTATATTCCTGGATTTACACGGAATTTGATTTCTGTTTCTAAGTTCTTGAATGGTCTGAATATTTGTTCAGGAATTAATGAAAACAATTTGTATGTGTTAAGACCGTTAATACATACTACACAGCTCAACACCGAAATGTTTAAGGTTAAAAAACCAAAAACTAAACGACATAAGATTTTTCTAGATAATGACACGTATCTCTGGCATCTAAGGCTTGGTCATATCAACCTTGACCGGATAGTCAGACTAGTAAAAAGCGGACCTTTAAGTGAGTTAAAGGTTGGCATCTTACTTGTCTGTGAATATTGTCTGGAAGGTAAGATGACTAAGAGATCTTTTACTGGAAAAGGGCTTAGAGCTAAAGAACCGCTAGAGCTTATACATACAAACATCTGCGGACCTATGCATGTTAAAGCTTGGGGTGGTTATAAGTATTATGTCACATTTATAGATAACTACTCAAGATACAGATATGTCTACCTAATGCAACGGAAGTCAGAAACATTTGAAATGTTCAAAGAATTTCGAGCTGAAGTTGAGAATCAATTAGTTAGGACTATCAATTCACTGCGGTCGGATCGTGGAGGTGAGTACCTTGGCCAAGAGTTTGAAGACTTTATGGTCGAGCATGGGATAGTTTCCCAACTCACAGCTCCTGGTACACCTCAGCAAAATGGTGTAGCGGAGAGGAGAAATAGAACTCTAATGGAAATGGTGAGATCTATGATTAGTTTCTCATAATTACCAAATTCCTTCTAGGAATATGCGTTACAAACAGCGGCATACATTTTAAATGTGGTGCCATCCAAATCTGTTCCTAAGACTCCTATAAAGTTGTGGAATGGTCGTAAAGCTAGTTTGTGACATTTTCGCATAAGGAGGTGTCCAACACACGTGCTAAAGAACAAAACTGGAAAGCTAGACTCCAAGTCTATGGTCTGCCTGTTTGTAGGATACTCCAAGGAGACCAGAGGTGGACACTTCTATAGTCCCGAAGATAACAAAATATTTGTATCGACAAATGCAACATTTCTTGAGGACAGTTATATTAGTGACCATAAACCTCGTTCTAAGATTGTATTGAATGAGTTGGAGCCTGGTGAGACTAGTGCTTCATCAACAAGAGTTGTTGATCCATAAACATTTGAAAGTCATATGGTTCCTGATCAGGATACATTACCACCTAGGCATAGTGAGAGGGTTGTGAGATAACCTGAACGCTATTTAGGTATAGGTGAGGGACAAAGTGTTGTCTCTGTTGATAGTGTTGATGATCCACTGACATTTAAGAATGCAATGGAAGATCTTGATAAAGAGGAATGGCTTAAAGCCATGAATCTCGAGATGGAGTCCATGTACTCTAACTCAGTTTGGGAACTTATAGACTTACCGGATGGGGTAAAACCCATAGGGTGTAAGTGGATCTACAAGAGAAAGAGAGGAGTAGATGGGAAGGTAGAGATCTTCAAGGCAAGGCTAGTGGGCAAGGGTTATACCCAGAAGTAGGGGGTTGATTATGCAGAGACCTTCTCGCCAGTAGCCATGTTTAAGTCTATTAAGATTCTCTCATCCATTGTTGCCTATTTCGATTACAAAATTTAGCAAATGGACATCAAGACTGCATTCTTGAATGGAAATCTTGATGAGAGCATCTATATGATGCAACCAGAGGGATTCATGTCTCCATATCAAAATCAAAAGGTTTGCAAGCTGCAAAGGTCTATCTATGGGCTTAAGCAAGCATCTAGATCTTGGAATATCAGGTTTGATGATATGATCAAAACCTATGGCTTTGAGCAGAATGTCGATGAGCCTTGTGTCTTACAAGGGCATCATTGATAAGAAAGTAGTTTTCTTAGTCCTATACATAGATGATATCCTACTAATTGGGAATGATGTGGGAGTGTTGTCTGATGTAAAAGGCTGGCTGGCTAGCCAATTCCAAATGAAAGATTTGGGAGAGACAAGTTATGTTCTTAGGATCCAGCTTATAAGGAATCGTAAGAACAAACTCAAAGCACTCTCTCAGGCATCATATATCGACAAGATTCTTGTGCGATTTTTGATTCAAAACTCCAAGAAAGGTAATTTACCTTCTAGGCATGGAGTTAACTTGTCTAAGGAATAGTGTCCTAAGACACCTCAAGAAGTTAAGGATATGAGACGTGTACCATATGCATCAACAGTAGGTAGTCTCATGTATGCTATGTTATGCATGAGACCAGAAATCTGCTATGCAGCGGGAGTAGTCAGTGGATACCAGTCTAACCCATGATTGGATCATTTGGTTGCTGTCAAGATAATTCTCAAGTATCTTCGAAGAACGAGAGACTATATGCTAGTGTATTCCGGACATGATTTGATCCTGTTATGATACACAGATTCTGATTTTCAGTCAGATCAGAATTCTAGGAAATCTACATCTGGATCAATATTTACCCTAAGTGGTGGAGCCATTGTGTGGAGAAGTATCAAGCAATCTTACATTGCTGACTCCACCATGGAAGCTGAATATGTAGAAGGTTGTGAATCTGCTAAAGAGGCTGTTTGGCTCCGTAAGTTCTTGAGTGATATGGAAGTTGTTCTAGATCTGGATAGGTCCATCACACTTTATTGTGATAACAGTGGTGCTGTGGCTAATTCTAAAGAACCAAGAATCAAAAAAGAGGGAAGCATATAGAGAGAAAGTATCATCTCATTAGAAAGATAGTGTAGAGAGGAGATGTGATCGTCACTAAGATAGCCTCACAAGATAATCATGCAGATCCATTTACGAAGACCTTATCTGCTAAAGTGTTTTTGTGTCATCTAGATGGTCTAGGGTTACGAGACATGCCTCACATGCTTTAGTGCAAGTGGGAGATTGTTGGGGTTTATGCCCTAAAGATGTAATTTGTAAATGGATTTATGAAATAAATAAAAGGAAAAGTTCAATTCATTATTGTTATGTTGTTTATTTTATAGCTTATGCATATATTTAACATCCAAGATTGCCGGATGTAATCTCGAACTGCGTATATGAGTGTCATATACGGATGAATACAGTAAGAGATGTGCAATCTAAAGAGTCCATAGATAGAAAATAAAGCTGGGTACTTTATTTGTGGTTAATCTATAGCTACAGTCCATTTTGTAATGTACGATGACTCTTTCCTGAATCATTCACATGAGATTTGGGAATGCAGGCACCTTGTATGATGTGATCATTTAGGACTGGGCCATGATCTATATGAATCTCTCACCAAGATCCGTTTACCGATGAGATTCATATATATATATATATATCAATTAATGATGGCTATATGCGGGAGATCTTAATCCTGAGTGTCTTATCGACTCATTCAGGTTAGATCGTGGTCTTTGATATACAATGGGTGAGGTCAGATGCTGTTCCTGATCAATATGCTCCGTATATTGGGATTGCGGTTTGGCTTATGGCTGGGAAGGTTTGTACACAATAGTGGAATCCACTCCTTCTTGTGAGAAGTAGATGGTAGTTCTCTTAAGGGTTGATTCGGGGCTTGGACAATATGAGCAATCTCCTAATTCAGTAAGGAAATAGGATTTATTATCCATTAGAGAGTCAACGATACTTAAAGGATATATGTAATTAGAGGGGCATAACGGACATTATGACCCAACTCTAATTATGAACTATTGTGGAGGATCACACTATGTGTAATAGCTATATCGATGGACACCGAGTTGTATTGGTCTGTGTAAAAGCGTCTACAGTTGAGAGAGTGTAGCTTCGGGTTTTTAGTGGAATAACACCGGAGTTAATAATCAAGGAAAATTAATTAAAGATTTTAATTAATGATTCCGATAATTATTGGAGCACAAAATACTGTGGGTCCATTAGGTCTCTTTGCTAGCCCGATCGATTTAGGTAACAAGGGTCATGGTAAAATAATTGGATTGTCCAATTAATTGTGTTACAAAAGTGACACGTATATATAAGGGAATTAATTGAATAATGAGATTATTTAATTAATGAATGTTAATAGTTAAATTAATTAAATAATTAGATTATTTAATTATATTGATAATTATGAATTATTAATTAACTAATAATTGGAGGGTGTTAGTTGATATATGGATTTTGGTAAAGATAAAATAATATGATTATTTTATTTTACTAAATCATTTATCTATGTATTTGAATTTAATTTTAAATTTAAAATACTTATTATCACTTTTAATATATTAGATATATTTGAAAAGGATAGTTAAAAGATATATATCAATTATAACACAAGAGATTGCATTGGTGTGTGCACATATATATATGTGTTTGTATCTTATACAAACAAAGATATATATATATATATATTGTTGTTCTTCGTGCGCATAAAAAGGGGTGAACAAAAAAAAACTAACTAGTGCGTGAAATAAGACCAAAAAAAACTATATATATCTAGTGCTTCGTGTTCTGTGAGATATATATATATATATATATATCGTTACATGCTTTGTGTGTTTTTGAAACACATAGAAGAAATAGTTTCTTCAATTCTCTCTACATCCTCTATTCAAGTTCCTGAGATCGTGACGCGTCCACACGTAGTTACTAGTCTCGGGAGATAGCGAAGAAGATCGAGTGGTTTAGATTGGAGCACATCGTAAAGTGAAGGAGTCTCCAAACATTGGTAAGATTGGTTCAGATAGGAGCATATCGAAAAGTGAAGGAGCCTCCAAATGTTGGTAAGTTTTTCTTCTGCTAATATAATTGATTACAATTTTCTTTATTTACATATTGTATGTATTAGTTCCGAAAAATAATTACAATCTTTAGTTCACTGGTCCCAGATACAGATTATGATTTGTATAAAAAATTTAAAACCTTACTTCCGCTGCGTGATCGGTGAACAGGGTTCCAACACCCCAAACATAAGTAAATAACAAATCTAAAGGACCAGAAGCTTTATATGCCGAAGGTTTAAAGAGAAGTTGATGCATTTAGCCTAATTTGCACGCATCACAGAAATAAAAAAAGTATCACTAAATTTCAGATGCAAGATATTCATCACTTTCCTTAGAATTAAAGGAGTTGGGTGTCCTAGCTTTAAGTGCCACATGTTTTCATTCAAAAGGACTTTATTACAAGAGGTGCCAGAAATTAGTGCATATGTACAATGTGGACTTGCACGAGTCTTGGTTGTTTTATATTCTACATGAGGAAAAACTGAAAAATAATTTTTCTTTATATGCTTTGCTTCGGTTCCAGCTTGATGTACCATCAAATTCATCTTGTAAAGACCTTTTCAAGCTTGCCTTGAAGAATAATTGCCTTGGTATTCTTGTCCTTGAATACACAAGAATCAGGAAGAAACTCAGTATATGCATTATTATCAAAGGTGAATCTAGATATGCTTAGTAAGTTTTTTGCAATAGCAGGCACATATAATAAATGCTTCAAAGCTAGTAGTCTAGAATTTGGTTCATGAGAAGATATTAGGGAGTTACCAGTGTGAGAAATCCGCAGTTGTTGCCCATTTCCCACTGCTAGTTTGTCTGACCCCTGATATTCAAAGTGCATAGAGAGATTTGAGAGGTTTGAAGTGATATGATTAATGGCGCCACTGTCAGCGTACCAAGCAAGATCACATACATTCTCAGGTGTGGCATAATATGTTGTTGATTGATGAAAATTTACTTGATTAGGTGCATTTGTTATAGCTTGTTGATGGCTGTTAGAGAAGTTCTGAGATTGACTTTGATATTGATGTGTTTGCTATGAATTGTTGTGTTGATTGATCTGAAAATTTCTATCAAAGCAATGGTAGCAGTTTGGTGCTATATGACCAAGTTTTCCACACATCTAACACTGAGGTCTACCATTGTTGTTCCATCTACCACCATTTCGTCCTTTACCTTGGCTTATGTTACCTCCAAACTGCCTTCATTATTGAAGTTTCTAGAACCATTGAAACCTCCTCTTTGGTTTCTCCTGTTACTTTGATTTCCATAAGCATAAAGATCACTAGCACTAGAAACATCCACTTGAGCCTCTTTGGTCTACCATTGTTGTTCCATCTACCAGCATTTATTTGTTCATGATTTAGTAACAAATATTGTGCCTCTTGTAATATCATTCTACTTATTTGAGATGTGATCACACTCATAACTGAATCATATTCATTTTCAACTCCATGGAGAATGCTCAATATCAGATCATTTTCACTTACTACTTGACCAGCAGCCTTCAAATTATCACCAATTGTTTTAACTTTTAACACAAAATCATAAATAGATCTTTCTCCTTTCTTAACATTTTGTAGTTAATGTTTCAATTGAAGCACTTTTGTCATTGATTGCTGAGAAAATAGATTTTCGAGAGTGCTCCAAGCTTCTTGTGAATTTTTACAATCAATTGACGAAAACAACCAGCTAAGAAGTAATTTATCTGATTTATTCCAATTAACATAGCTTTTGTTTAAGACTAAACATTTTTCACCAGCAGATTGAACCTCAACATATCTCAGTGGAGCAGATTTGAGACCAGAAATAAAATCTTCTAACTCAAAGGCTCTAATTACTGGTAGTACCTGTGTCTTCCAATATATGTAGTTGTCACTATCCAGTTTGACTGAAGATTGAAATGCATGGCCTTTGAAAGAGAGGTAAAATTGTCTGCCATTGATTCTGAGAACAAAGCTTCTTGAACTTCTTCATCATGAACAACAGATGAGCTAGGAAGAGTAGTCATGGATGATTAGTCCTTTTGAAGCTCTGATACCATGAAAAATTTCACTACTGTTTAAGTTTCTAACTAAGAGAAATACAAACAGAGGAAATCACTCATTGAAGACCATGAAGAACAAAAGACAGAGAGAACTTTTATGTATGTTATATTATTCTGATTGATAAAAGAAGAGAGATGAAGTCTCTATTTGTTACAAAAGGTGTTCTAACAAACTTCTTGAAAATACGGGAAGCTAGCCGATCAGAGAATAGAATACGTTGATTGAGCAATTTGTTTTTCAACAGAATTCCTGCCAAAATAACTTCCAGCTCATTAGCTAATTCTGATCATAAACAGTCATTTATGACCTATCGTGTGCTAATTGGAAATGTCAGCATTGTAGCATAGCCTTTAAAGGCTAGGTTAGAGCCAGCTGGAGTTATTGTATGCTGATGTACATCATGGGCTTTTGATGAAGCTGTTTTAGTTGACTGACTTGACTGAGCAGTCTCTCTAACATATATGATATTTTACCAGTAATTTGTATTGAAATGAAAGAAATATATAAACATCCCCGATACAAAAGTGGTTTGTTTAAAAAAAATATCTCGCATAGGATAACACATGGAGAAGTTGATATTAATTGTGATCTCCAATTAATTTTACTTGTTTTACCCCACCTCATCCAGTGCTATTATTCTATAATTGTACATGTTTAGGTTGGCTTTTCCTTACACATGCCTGTTGTGTTACAAGGTCTCTCATTCGTTAATGGGAAATCAATTCTCATTTAAAAAATATTGTTTTTGACGGGAAATTTACTTGGGATGAGAGATTCTTGTTAACACCCTCGAGACCACTACCACGAAAGTGGTGGCCGGGGTCGGTACCGTTGGTTCCCGACCTATTAAGAGATAGACGAGAGACTGGATCGTAATAACAGTAAATGAGAGCTTTTATTATTAATAGATTGCTTCAAAATATAGATCGCTTTCTCGTGTGCTCACAGTCTCTCTAAGATAGAGGGTGGTGGCAACTCTGTGCCTGTCGAATAGTGGAAACGAAGGTGGCCGTGTTCTGAATACAGAATTTAGGCATTCCCCTCTTCTTTTCTTTCTCTCTTCTCTCTGTTGTTGTTTAATTTTTTCTGTCTATGTATCAGTTTATGTAAGTTTTTCTCTAGTTTCGTATATCTTCTACCAATGCTTGGCTTCACATATTTATATCATCCAAGTAGGTTTTTAATTTGCAAATATTTTACTGTGATCCCATGAATCCGTTACCTTCTTATCGGGCGGGATTCGTCATTTGAATTTGAATTGTTACGGGATTTGATGATATCGTTGGCGGAGATAAGTTTGTTTCTTTTTTTGAATCAAACTCTTGACGTGCATGTAAATATTACGTGGAGATGATCCTGTGTGCACTCGTGTCATGAATTTTCTTGGAGGTCACCCTGCTAGCTGCCTGTTACCCCATAGAGCGAGGTAGGTCCTTGCTCCGACTCTGTTCTTAGAAGCTTAAGATGGATTTTCCCTAACCCTTGGGGGATTGAGGTGCTCTTGTAGACATTCCTAGGAGGTAGCTGGGGTAGTGTAGATTTAGGCATGATTCTTCCTTTATGTCCAGCAAGGACAGCGGGCATCTAGAGAGGTTGGTGGGCTTCTCTCGAATGTCTCTTGAGCTTGAAAACTTCCCTTGGTATTGATAGATGGACTGGAGAAGCCCGGGTTGCAATACTCTTGTGAGGGGCTCGTCCTGGTCGTGCTTGGCTTGTTTTCTGGTAGTCTTGAAGTCTAGCCGGCCTTTCTTGCTCTTGCGGGGTGGCTTTACGACTTTTCCAAGCTTCATGTTTGTCGATTATGGGTGGAAAATTTCTCTTTGACCCCTGGCCAAATTTCACTATTAACAGAAGTCCCCTCTGACTTGAACACCGGTGGTAGAGTTGGGGTTGGAGTCAGATTCCTCGTTTAATTGAGAAAGTTTTCCTCCATAAAGATAATTAATGAGAGCGTAATCTTCTCATTAATTACCCAATATTTGAATTTGAAACTGTGTGTTATTCGAAGAAAAACGGCTGCAATACGGCTCCAGATGATCTTCCCAAGGATATCACCGATAATCCTCTGTTTAAACCCGGCCTTACAGTCACTTTCTTCATACTTCCTAAAATCTCAAATTTTTAAATTTCTTCTTCCCTGCTTTCTCTGCCGATTTCCCTGCTTGCTTTCACACCTCTCTTACCCATTAATGTCGACTTCCACAGATAGTGTTGATGCCTTGGTTGAGGGCACCAGAGGCCCTAACCTAGATCCTCATAAGCGGGTGTGAGGAATTTCGAGAGATGAGGAATCTTCCTTCTCCGCCAGCGCCGTCGTTCTAGTAGGAACGTCTCTATAGGCACTGGCTTTTCGAACCAGCCTGACAATCCTCTGAACCTAGTCGACAAAGACTCTGATTTCAGGGAGAGAGTCGAGGCAGTCGGGAGGGCTTAGGTCACAGTGGCGGAGCTTCCTTTAGTGGTGGCCCTTCTTTTCGAACCTTGGGCCATCCCAGACTCCACCGTCGACCCCCAGTAGATTGGCCGTCTTCGGGATAAGTACGGTATTTCTAACACTGTTCCCTTCATTGTCCCCCACCAGAATTACGATATTTTTAGCCTGCCCAAAGGCAAACTCCCTATCCACGTCACAGCTTTTGAGAGCGGGGTGAGGCTCCCTCTTCACCCTACCCTTTGGTGGGATCTCAATGCCCTTCAGCTGGTTCCACTTCAACTGATGCCTAACTTATGGAGGCATCTAGTAGGCTTCCTTGTATTATGGAGGGAGCAATACGAGATGAGCAAGGTAACTAGGGAGCCCGAAGCTGAGGAGCTCACCTTTCTTTTCCAGATAGGTAGCCTGGCTAGGGTTCCACGAGGCCAATTCTATGTCAAGGCCAAGAATAGGCTCAACTTTATCATCCCCGGGGCTTCGAAGAAGGACCCCGCTTGGAAAGAGGAATGGGTACTGATGGGGGGAGACTGAGGGAGCTTTGTATTCATCGGTGAACATGAGCTCGAGGTTCCTACTGCTTTCAGCGACAAACCCTCATGGGGTCGAGATTCCTTGCCCGCTGAGTCTGAAGGCGTGTTGAAGACCAACCGCTGACCCCTTCGATCCCTACAGGGTGAACAAGTACATGCGGATCTCTGATGCTACTACTCGTAAGTATCTAGCTCTATCTTGTCCTTGAATTGTTGGATGGTTCAGTTCTGATGATCTTGACCCCCATTCTTAACAGTGTTTGTTGTTGCTTCAGCTTCTAGCGAAGCCCGGCAAGCTGGGATCCCTCATTCTTCTTCTAGACCGTCCCCGGGAGCTCTCTCGGCTGTTTCGAAGAAGGGGAGGGGGGGGGGGGGGGGGGGGGGGTTAACCACTAAGACAACTGCCTCGCTCATTCCTTCCCCCTCACATTCCCAAGTTAAGTCCAAGATGACCCTTCTTGCATCTCGGGAGGCAAAGGCTCTAAGTCGATGAGGGTCTGCCTCCCAAGTAGCCCATATGTCCGCTCCTGCTCCCTCTCTAGTAGTCTCTTTTTCAATCGATGCTCCCTGAGTCACATTATCCCCCTCTGTAGATCCGATTGTATCCGGGGCAGTCGAGGTTTCTAGAGAGCCAGATGCTAATATTCCTGAGGTCCCCCTTTCTCGTTTCCACCAGCAATCGAGCTCGGAGGGTCAGGACGAGGTCCTGAAGCAATATGTTGCATCCTGTCCAGGCGGTGGGCTTTCTAGGATGACTTCGATGCCCGTGGACATCATGATTACCAAAGGGTCCGCCCTTAAGGCCGAGGTAATCATCGCTTTTACTTATTCATTCATCTGCTTGATTTTTCATTTCCTAACATGATTTTCTTTTGCAGGCTTTCAAGTTTCAGGTGGCCATGAAGGATTGGGTAGCCTTCCTCTATGATCGGGCAGCCAAGGCTGAGGCTGAAGCTGAGCGAGCCTTGGGGTTGCTTACGCGGGGTCAAACCCTGGTCCAAGAGATGACCTCCAGCCAACAGGGAATGGAGACACAGCTGGCTGAGCTTCAGTGCGACCAAGATAGGTTGAAGCGGGCTTTTGATCAGGAAACTCTCATGTTGAAATGGTGGGCTAGCCAACGGGATGACTGGAAGGGAGAAGCGAAGGCTCTGGATGTCTAGAATCAGACTTTACAGGCTCAAATTACCAAGCTCCAGGTCGAGGTGGAAGCCTCTTTTAACGAGGGGTACTTCTATGCCTCCTATCAGGTTGCAAAGGCCCTTCCTCCCCCATTCGATCTCTCCAACATCACTGGCTGGAATCGAGAAGAGGTCATGTCTCGGGCTTTAGAGATGTCTCGCCCCAAAAATGATGGAGCTGGTCCTTCTAGGGAGGAAGCTGGGAAGCTATTGGAGGTGCTAGATCTGCCTCCTCCTGTTCCAGCCTTCCCAACATCTGGTCCCGGTGAATCTTCGAATGGGGTTTCAAATCGAGGAGCTAGAAGAAGGCCTAGCTGAAGCCCGAGACCCCCCGCAGTGCTCTAATAAGTGGAGTCAACAGAAGGCAGGAACATGCCTGAGTCAGTGGCCAGCATTCTTGACGTAACCATACCGTCTAAAGTTATGGCGGTGATCCACATGAGGAGGTGAAGGCGATAGATGCAGCTAATCAGGATGAGCTACTACCGAATAGGGGATCATAGGGCGAGGTCCACTCTGTAGAAGAGGAAGTGGGAGGTCCTCAGGAAGACAAAGAAGCTTGAGTTATCTCCTATGTAATCCATTTTGAATGCCCGGAAAAGTGGGTGGGCATCCCATCTTCAATTGTGTTTGATTTTATTCTTTTTACTCTCTCTTTTTTTATAGCCCGGAATCAGGGATTGGGCTCTCTGTTTGCTGTAGCCTTGTTGGGGAATAGGCTCCCCAATTTAATAATAAAGTTTCAATTTTGGATCTACCTCTCTTTCCGACTTGCATGTACTTACTTGATCTCCATCTAGGTCCCACGAACAAGATTAGGAAACTGTTTAGCATCGGGCTTTCTGACTACCGAGTTTCGTAGATCAATTTCCTTAGTCGATAGTCCCCTTGTTGGAATGTAGGCCTGTTATAGTGAGTGACCACGTATCAAGGAAAAAATAGTGAACAACAATAACCAGAACATTTACAGCTTAAGTAAATCGAGCTCTCCATCCCCGAGCCCTTTTGGAGAATTGTATCCCGAGTATAACATTAAGTAAAGAACTGTTTAGCCCCTTATTAGGCTCGGGATCGGGAGGGCTTTCGTGCTTTCAAGCTCGATTCCTTCTTGGGGGGAGTGATAGCCCGACCAAGGCATCAGGAGGGCTATCTAGCTATTTCTTGGTCTCGGGATCTGGATGGCAACTATGCTCTTACACTCAGATCCTTTTTGGGGGTGGTAGCTCGACCAAGGCATCAGGAGGGCTATTTAGCTATTTCCTGGTCTCGAGATCTGGATGGCAATTATGCTCTTACACTCAGATCCTTCTTGGGAGTGGTAGCCCGACCAAGGCATCAGGAGGGCTATCTAGCTATTTCCTGGTCTTGAGATCTGGATGACAACTATGATCTTACACTCAGACCCTTCTTGACGAGGGGTAGTGCCCGGTGGAGGCATCAGGAGTGGTGGACGGGTTCCCCGGCTTACCCTTGGTCTTGAGGCGATAATGTCAAACTTTCCATGTAAACCCAAATCATTGTAGGACATAATTGAAGAAGGAGTAAACAAGAAAAAACAGGCTTTATTGATATGGAGGGTGGAGTACATTATTTTCGGAAAAAATAAAAGAAGCTAGTCGGAGGTCGTCTGCTCCTGAGTCCCTTATTCAAGGGTAGAATTTCCTTAGGTGATATGCATTCCAAGTATGGTCGATGAGTCAGCCATTCATATCTTCAAGACTGCACGCCCCATTACGGATCACCATCTTTATTAGGTAAAGTCTTTCCCAGTTGGGCCCTAGGACTCCGTCTGACCTTTTCCTGGTGTTCAACATCACTTTCCTAAGGACTAGATCCCCTTCTTTGAAGCTTCAGGCTTTAACCCTCCTGTTGAAGTACCTGGCAATCCTGCTTTGGTAGATCGCTACCTTCTCAGCTATTCGATCTTGCTTCTCCTCCAAGAGGTCCAAGCTAGCTCAGAGCTTGCTTTCATTGCTCACCGATTCGAATCGTTAGACTCTAAAGGAGGTCAACTTGTGCTCTATGGGTAGGACTGCTTCAACCCCGAAGGCCAGCGAGTAGGGCATTTTCCCGGTAGCTGTTCTCCTTGTAATGCGGTAAGCCTAGAGGACCTCAGGAAGCTACTCTACCCATCTGCCTTTCTTCTGCTGTAGCTTTTTCTTCAACAACTTCTTGATGGTTTTGTTTGTGGATTCCACCAAACCATTGGTCTGAGGGTGGGTTACCGAAGCAAACCGAAGGTCAATTCCCAAACCTTCATAGAAATCTCTGAATCGGCCATTATAGAACCGTTTTCCGAGGTCAGTTAACTACATTGGTCTAGATGAACCTTGTTGTGTTCTCTTCTGATATCTGGGAAAGTGGTCCGGCTTCAACCCACCTAGTGAAGTAGTCAATCGCTACGATAATGTGCTTGGCCTATCCCAGAGTTGTAGGAAGCGGTCCAATCAAATCGACTCCCCACATAGCAAAGGGGTACGGCGAGCTAAGGGACGACAAGCGCTCCTGAGGGAGGTGACTCAAGTTTAGGACTTCTGGCATGCCTCGCAGGTTTGCACCAAGTTCTTAGCATCTTGATGGATGGTCGGACAATAATACCCCATGCGGAGAACCTGATCTGCCAAGGCCTCTACACCCATATGGTTCCCGCATTCCCCGAAGTGAACCTCTCTCAAAGCCCACTTGGCATCTTGAGGGTGTAATCATCGGAGCAGGGGAAGGAATTTTCCCCTTCGGTATAAATGCTCATCTGCCATACAATACCAGACCGAAAGCCTTTTAACCCTCCTAGCTTGGCCAGGCTCCCCGGGGAGTTTCCCACTCTGTAGATACTCCACTATTGGATCCATCCAACACGACTGTCGGTCCAAGGTATAAACTTCCTTACCAGTCATAATGCTAGGTAGGGGGATTATTTGATGAGGGACTCCGTGAGGTAGGGTCTGGCCACCATATGCAGCTATCTTGGTAAGGACGTCAGCCCGATGATTTAGCTGTCGAGGTATCTGCTCGATTCTGAATCCCTTAAATCTACTTTTGAGTTGCTGAACCAATTTCAGGTACGCGACCATATTATCCCTCTTAGCCTGATAATCCCCGGAGACTTGGTTGACCACGAGTGAAGAGTCACTTTTGATATTCAGGTAACCAACCCCGAGTTCTATAGTTACTTTTATTCCAGCTAGCAGGGCTTCGTACTCTGCCTCATTATTTGTGGCTTTAAATTCAACCGGAAACAGTGGCAGCACTCAGTTCCTTCCGGGTCGATGAGAACTATGCCTGCTCCTCCCCCAAATTGCCCGGAAGCTTCGTCAGTGTAGAGAGTCCATGACCTCCAGCCCTCCGACCAATTATCAAACTCTGGAGTCCTCTCAAGGGTTACATCTGTTACCTTGGGGGTTGCCTGATCTGAAGGTACAAAGTCTGCCAGTTCCTGAGCTTTTATCGCGGTTCTAGGCTTATACTTTATGTCAAACTGGGTGAGCTCTAGGGCCCATAGAACCAGCCTTCCAGAAACATCCAGCTTTTGTAAGAACTGACTGAGGGGTTGGTCCGTCACCACTGCTATTGAATAAGCATGTAAGTAAGGACGAAGTTTCCTTGCCGAGGTTACCAAGGCGTAAGCGAGCTTTTCCAATAGAGTATAGTTCTTTTCGAGCTTTTCCTATAGAGTATAGTTCTTTTCGAGCTTGGTTAGAGCTTGGCTTACATAGTAGATAGGTTCCTGGATGCTATCCCCGCATTCCTTGACCAAAGCCCCGCTCACGGCGGTTTCTGAAACGACCAAGTATATTTAGAGCTCTTCTCCGGGATTTGGCTTGACCAGCAGTGTAGGGTTTGTTAGGTATCTTTTCAAAGCTTGGAAAGATTGTTCGCTCTCCTGATCCCACTTCATGTTTCTTCCCTGCTTGATAGCCTTGAAGAATGGCAGGCACTTATCGGTAGACCGAGAGATGAACTTATTGAGCGCTGCTATCTGTCCAGTCAAGGCTTGAACCTATTTAAGAGATGTGGGTGATTCTAGATCCAAGATAGCCGTGATTTTTTTCGGGTTAGCCTCTATGCCTCTCTCATGGACCATGAATATCAGAAACTTCCCCGCGGTTACCCTAAAGGCGTATTTGGAAGAGTTCAACCTCATATGGTTTTCTCTTAGGATCACGAAGGTCCTACGAAGGTCGTCCATGTGGCCTCCCGAGGTTGAAGATTTTGTGATCATGTCGTCGATTTTGGGCTTGAACAACCGATTGACTAACCGCTGGTAAGTAGCTACAGCGTTCTTGAGCCCGAAAGGTATCACATTGTAGCAGTATAGGCCTTGTGCGGTGATGAAACTGGTTTTTTCTTGGTCTGCGGGATGCATCATGATCAGATTGTAGTCGGAAAACGTGTCCATGAAGCTCAGGAGCTTGTTTCTGGATGTGGAATCGACCAGCTGATCAATTTTTGGTAGAGGGAAACTGTCATTCGGGCATGCCCGGTTGAGATCGGTGTAGTCTACACATGCTCCACTTCTCATTTTCCTTCGTGACCATGACCTCGTTGGCGATCCATTCGAGGTAACAGGCTTCTCGGATGAAGCCTGGTTAGGTTAGTTTATCCACCTCTTCTTGAACCACCATATTTCTTTCAGTGTTGAAGTGGTGCCTTTTCTGTTTGATGGGCTTGAAGGTCGGATCCACCTCTAGTCGATGTGCAGCTAATGTCTTTGGGATCCCCGGCATCTCAGCATGACTCCAAGCAAATATGTCGTTGAACTATGTGAGGATCCTAATCAAACCTTCTTTCATTCCTGGCTCAAGGGTAGCTCTGATCTTGACGACCTTCGAGGGATCGCTTATTCGGACAAGAATCTCTTCTAACTCAACCACTGGATGGCCGCTGGCCCATTCCCTTCTCTGTTCTTCCATGTCGGGCACCACGAGTCCTTCTTCGGGGCAATTGGTAGAACCCGAGTCTTCCAAGTTTAGTGTATGAGTTACCCTACCTTGGATTTTCGTCACTTGGGCAAGTTATTTAGCTAGAGTTGTTGGGTTGTCTGTCACTGCGTAGCATTTCCTAACTGCTTGCTGATCACCCCGGACTTCCCCCACCTTGTCTCCTACCGGAAACTTCATGACATTAATGTAAATAGAAAGGACCCCTTTCAAGGATGATAAAAATGGCCTCCCTAATATTGCATTGTAGACCGAAGTCGGTCATGATATTTTGTTGGAGAGGTGCGGCTCCAATGATCACTGGTAGGATTTTGATCTTACGGGTGTGATGGAGTCCCTAGTCAACCCATATAATGGAGTAGTGCAACTATTGTAGCACTACTGCTTCAAGGTTAGCTTCTCCAAGGTATCTTTGAACAGAACGTCGAAGCTGCTGCCTGTGTCGATAAGCACGCGGTGCACCATGAAGTTGGCAACTTGTACCGTGATGACTTTGGGGTCATCATGAGGTTGCACAATATTATAGACATCTGCTTCGGTGAAGATGATCTGTGACAGCTAGGAGGGATTGGTCGGTCTCTGGTCGACCTTGAAGATATATTGCCCCTCATCCGTAAGAGGGACCTTCCTCGCATGGTTTTTCATGAAGCTGTTGGAGGTGCCAGCCAAAGTGGGTCCTCTGTTGATAGTATGTATTACCTGAATCTGTTGCATCAGGTCTGTCTGCTCCCTCTTTCTTTTCTCTGCATGTTCTCGGATCTCGGCTTGCACCTCCCTTCCAGTTTGAATGTTCTCCCTGACTTGTTGTAAGAATTCTATTAAGCATCCTCCCCTTATCAAAGCTTCAATCTGGTTCCGCATGTTGTAGCATTCTGAAGTGTTGTGCCCCACGTCCTCGTGAAAGTCGTAATATTTATAACAATTTCTCTTATCGACCAGGGCTTTCATGGGAGCGGGCTTCTGTAACAAACCTTTGTCCCGAATGGTGAGGGAGATTGTTTCTCGGGATACATTTAAGTGAGTGTAATGGTCGTACCCCCTCTCATCGCGAGCTATAGGGGCCACTGTCCTGGAAGGTGGTAAAGCTTGAGGAGGAGCTCGTCTATTTGGATACCTTTCCAATCTGGGCTATAGAAAGGGGAAGTCGTATGTTAATTTATTAGGGGGTTTGTTTTGGCTTTTATTAGCTTTCTCGGGTCTGGGAGCTTCCTTCTTTTGTCGCTTTACGACTCTCATGTCGTCATATTCCATCTTGACCTTGAGCTGCGCGTCGACCTCAATCTGCTCCAGAGCCCGATCATAGGCTTCCTGGTAAGTTTCTGGAGGTCTCTTAGCGAAAGACCGGAAAAGCTTTCCCGACCACAGGTTCCTTCTGAAGTGGGTGAGTGTTTTCTTCTCGGTGAAGACCCCCATCTGGATGACTTCCTTGTGGAAATGCTCGACATAAGCCTGAAGGGTTTCCCCTCTCTCCTGGATCACGTATTATAGGTGGATCGGGTCCTTCAGTTGGGGCGTAACTCCCTAGAATTGTGAATAGAAATCGGTTGATAACTTGGTGAAGGAATCTATGCTTCTAGCGTGTAGTTTCCTAAACCAGGTTTTAGCATAATCCGTGAGGGTAGTGGGGAACATTTGACACATAGCGGCCCTGGTTATGTTCTGGACCTCCATCTATTGAACAAAGCTCTCTAAGTGGCTCAGAGAATCTTCAGTCCCGGAGAACCTGTCAGTTGGTATTTTGAACTTAGGTGGGAGCTCTGCCTCCCGGACCCTTCTGGTGAAATGGGCATTCATTTCACTTAGAGGATCTTTCTTGTCTTCCTTGTACTATCATTTCTTCATCAATTGGACCTTTTTTTGAAGCTCTGCCAACTGGTCCCTTAGACGCTTGCTTTCGGATTAACTTGAGTTGATCTCGGATTCCTCACCATCAGATCCCTCTTACGAACTGTCGACCTCTACCTGGCTCCTTCTTTTGGGGGAGAGGGGGGGCTGCTCGGGGGCTTTGTTGACTCTCTTCTTCTCTATCCTGGGCTTCTCTCCTTTAAGTTGTAGGGTAGACAAGCTCTTCCCGTTCCCGGGGATGGACATCTGCCGGGGATTTAACTTGTCTTGGTTGGTAGCGTGGCAGTGCTTTGGGAACATAGGGCATGGGCCCTAGCCTATCCCGGATCGAGGTTAGGAACCCCGCTCTATTACGAGTTGATTCCCGAGGGGCAGGTCCCAGGCGATCGAAGATGGGTTACCTAGCCCTATGCCTGCTTGACTCCCCCTGATTACAAAGACCTGCTTGTTGGATAGTGATACCCTTAGCGAGAAGTCGAAGACTAACGTTTTCTACGAAGGCCGCTGCTTGTTGATCAAGCTCGACCTGACTTCCCAGAGGGGGATCCAGAGCTCGCACAGTGGCTGGCTGGGTGGGAACCTGGCTATGGAGCCTGGATTTTCTCCCTTTCCTCGGGACCTTTCGTGTCGATGTAGCAGAAGGTTATCCCGAGGTCCCCTGATGTCCTTGTGAGTAGCGGAGCCTCATGGTTACTATGAAATAACAAACTTTTTGAATGTAAAAAGATGGTGGTATGAGAGGTTTCCCACAGACGGTGCCAGTTTGTGTTGACGGGAAATTTACTCGGGATGAGAAATTCCTGTTAACACCCTCGAGACCATTACCATGAAAGTGGTGTCCGCGGTTGGTACCGTTGGTTCCCGACATGTCAAGAGATAGACGAGAGACTGGATCGTAATAACAGTAAATGACAGCTTTTATTATTGAAAGATTGCTTCAAAATACAGATTGCTCTCTCGTGTGCTCATAATCTCTCTAAGATGAATGGTGGGGGAAACTCAGTGACAAACATTAATAAGGATCCGATTGTAAGTGCATAGTTGCCATCCGGATCAAAATACCAGGATATAACTAGATAGCGCTCATGATGCCTTGGTCGGGCTGCGACCCCCAAGAAAGGTCTAAGTGTAAGAGCATAGTTTCCATCCGGATCAAAATACCAGGATATAGCTAGATACGCTCATGATGCCTTGGTCAGGCTACGACCCCCAAGAAGGATCCGAATGTAAGTGCATAGTTGCTATCCGGATCAAAATACCAGGATATAGCTAGATAGCGCTCCTGATGCCATGGTCGGGCTACGATCCCCAAGAAGGATCCGATTGTAAGTGCATAGTTGTCATCCAGATCAAAATACCAGGATATAGCTAGATAGCGCTTCTGATGCCTTGGTTCGGCTACGACCCCAAGAAGAATCCGATTGTAAGTGCATAGTTGCCATCCGGATCAAAATACCAGGATATAGATAGATAGCGCTCCTTATGCCTTGGTCGGGCTACGACCCCCAAGAAGAATCCGATTGTAAGTGCATAGTTGCCATCCGGATCAAAATACCAGGAAATAGCTATATTGTGCTCCTGATGCCTTGATCAGGCTACGACTCCCAAGAAGGGTCTGAGTGTAAGAGCATAGTTGTCATCCGGATCAAAATACTAGGATATAATTAGATAGCGCTCCTGATGCCTTGGTCGGGCTACGACCTCCAAGAAAGGTATGAGTGTAAGAGCATAGTTGCCATCCGGATCAAAATACAAGAATATAGCTAGATAGCGCTCCTGATGCCTTGGTCGGGCTACGACCCACAAGAAGGGTCTGAGTGTAAGAGCATAGTTGTCATCCAGATCAAAATACCAGGATATAGCTAAATAGCGCTCTTGATGCCTTGGTCGAGCTACGACCCTTAAAAAGGGTCTGAGTGTAAGAGCATAGTTGTCATCCAGATCAAAATACCAGGAAATAGCTAGATAGCACTCCTGATGCTTTTGTTGGGCTACCATGCCTAAAAGGGATCTAAGTATAATTGCATTGTTGCCATTTGGATCCCAAGACCAGGGTAGCTAGCGTTCCGAATGCCTGGGTCGGGTGACCTCTCCCAAGAAGGATCTAAACGTAAGAGCATAGCTGTCTGCTATATCACGAGACTTTAACAACCAAAAGGTCATCCTGTTGCCATGGCCGGGCCAACCCCGTCAGGAAAGGTCTGGGTGGCATAGTTGCCTACCAATTCCAGGAATATAAATTTCAGGCTCTCAACCACTAGAGCTTCATCCGACATGATCGAGCAATACGGTTTGTGACATTTCTCACTTACCAAATTTTACACTGACTAGAGCGTCGGAAATTCCACAAAGGGAATGTCCCTTCTATGGTCCGCCATCGCTCATTTATTTTATAGGTACGTCGAATGCGCCTATGTTTCGCCTATGTATAAATACCTGGTAAGAAAGTGGTCTTAGTTGCCTACCAGGATCTTCTTCGCCAAATGTACCAAGACTCCTAAAACAGGAATGACTAGTACCCCGGTTCGTTAAGCTAAACACTGTGAGCGATTCTGGTTATAAGTAAGAAGCGACAAGCAAAATTCTTCATGTAAGACAAGATTCAGACTCCAACCCGAAATACTCATCGGTGTTCAAGTCAGAGGGGACTTCTGTTAATAGCAAAATTTGGCTAGGGACAAAAGAAGAATTTTTCACTTCCCAACCTTCCTGCAAGGGTCCAAATTCGGGCTTATATGACGGGGTATCAAGGTCCCCGAGGTTGAGCTACCATGCGATCCTACATGAGCAAGGTGAGGCCGCCCATACTATCTGAGCATCTCGCACGTGTTCAGGCTTACCAAATAAAGCCTAACGAGACCGCGTCAAGCTCCTTATACTAGGATAAAAGCCCGAAGCTAGGTCAACGTGAAAAGACCTAGATCCCCCTACATCAAGGTATCTCGTGACACTCTCCTAGAGCTTGCTACTATCTTTACTTTCAGTAGGAGACCTTCAAGGTGCCGAACTTGTCTTGCAAAGGCCCTCCTTCCTCGTCGAGGTATAATCTCGACCTGTCTGAGCATTAAAGGAAGAAGCCCGTAAAGCCTCATCATCACCAAATGCGTCAAGATCCATTGTAGATCCTGGCATAGTTAAATCAAGTAGCAAAAGCAGTACTCGAGCATACCTCTCCACCCTTCCAAAAGCAAGCCAAGGTCACATGTTTATGGCGAACACCTTATTAGGGCTTGCCAACCAAGCTTTGCTACCCCGACGGATTCCAGCGCGGTCAAATCTAGCTCCACCGAAAGCCATCTAAGGTCGAATCAAGCTCCATACAACTAGATTGGTACCTTAAGGTATCTCACCCTTAGATTGATACCCAAGTGCTGGGATACCAGCTTCGAAACCCATCAGGGGTACGTCTCCTCCGTAAGGTTGGGAGAATAATATCAGTAAGGTACCGTGCCACCAGAATATTGAACCAGAGTTCTCCTCCAAGAAAGAGGGTTAACTTTCATGATTACCATTAATGAGGTCAATCGTATTAATAGAGGTAGTCAGCCATATTTAATGAGGTCAACCGTATTAATGGAGGTAGTCAACCCAATGAGGTCAACAATATTAATAGAGGCAGTCAACCCAATTAATGACATGATCAACATCATTAATAAGAGAATATTCAACTCTTTAATAGCCATCATCAGTGAAAGAGTCCAAAGAGGAAACAAATACCTTTTCCTCCAAGATATCCTCCACAACCGATTATTGGGAGTCAACTATAACAGAAAATCCCGCCTATCAAGGAAGGAAGATTTCGAAGAGGAAACAATCATATCTTCTCCAAGATAATAGCTACAAGCCGATCAACTACATTAAAGGAAGACACATATTCGATAAGGAAAAGAAGAATAATTGAAAAGTCCTGGACTTGCAAGCCAGGGTAGTCACCATATATAAATATGCACGTAAAAGGCATATTAAAGGGTCTCCAATCAATCAAAGAAGACGCTAAAATACAAGCTCCAAGACAGACTCAATATTCGACATCTGAGATCTGAGAACACACGGCGGAGATCGCCCATATCATTTCTAATCCCAAAAACGACCGGCCCTAGGCATGTCTACATGCTTCGTTAAAAGTTCTCTCTACATCATCATTGTATGTGTACCCCCACCAGGAAAATACCGGTATCGGTAAACACTCATTGTTGTAAGCTCCCCGGAGCATATACGTTGAACTACTTTGGCATCTTTGTAACCTCCTCGGAGCATCGCATCGCATATATATATATATATATATATATACAATGAAAGGTATTCCTCCTTCCTCTGGATACTGCCTAGGGGTTTTTCAGCATGTGATCACTCGTGTTGCTTTTTCCCCCCTTGGTCAGTCCACCTCTATCTACATAAGACTTGTGTTTTTCCTATTATCTATTGTATTACACATGTGTGTATGCGGGCTAGGTACCGACCCCATTGGTTATAGCTCTCTAATCTTTCTTACATGAAATCGGTAAACGACAACGAAGACCTAAGGAACCGAATCTAGATTCCTACCTCGCTGGACTTAACGCTCTTATCCTCTCATCTACATTCCAAAGTCGTACATCAAGATGAAGAGAAACCACCCAGACCAGTTCGAAGGGAGTCGAGAAGCTCTCTTGTATCCTCTCTATGGAAGAAATTGAGCTCTCTGACACCAGAGCTAGATAAGCCCCCATTCTTACTTGCTATCGAGGTAGGGGTATTACAGGAAGCAACCGGGCTCCAGAACTAGGCTCTGGGCATCAAGACAGGCTCCGACCCCGACCGAGGAACAAAGTCTAGAATCACCCCCTTCGCACCAACAAGGGAACCTCGAGCTCCCCAGATCTACTTCATAAGCACGAAGCTTGACAAATGGGATGGCTTGTCTCCTATCTACTGTTTCATCCTCCCTCATATTCATACAAGATCAGGTCAGGTATCAACGATACTGACCCGGGCCACCACTTTCGTGGTAGTGGTCTTGAGGCGTTAATAGGGATTTCTCGTCCTAAACAAATTTCATGTTAACACTTTCTGGTACCGTCTGTGGAAGTTTCCACACCCTTTTTGAAAGCCTCTATGTCTCTACATGAGTATCATTATACTATCGAGGTAACAGATTCATTATTCATGGAATATCATTTACTATATATGATGTCCTTTCTCTATACGTGTCTATATCGCCTATGCATCGAATGTGGTGCTCATTTTATCATTTACGAGTTTCGTTCATTGTGGAGCAAATATGGTACGTGGGGTTCCTGGTGGAACCAGTTCATTATGATGCTCCTATAAAGTGAACCTGCTCAGATAATCGTGGAGCTCCAATACAGTAGCTCCCCGCTTGAAGATCTTCTACATAGCTGAATCATTCTGATACATCGAGAGCTCTTATACAGTAGAACTGCACCTCTTCTGCTTCTATACAGAAGATTTGCTCTGCTACCGGTAGACCTCTTATCCAGTAGATCCGTGAGACTTGGACCTAGTCATACGGGACCCTTCATGTCACCGTATCCACCCTTCATAAGCTCATAGGTAGCGGTAGCATGTCGACTAATGAATCTAAGAAGCCAACTCAACTGTGTAGCTTCTAGAGCAGCACGACCTGTAGAAGATTAGTGTTTGCACGCCTCGTGCACCGGGCCAATCAATGCCTAGGTGAGCCACTAAACTCTCGGTTCACTCTGGAGGGTCCAGAGCTTTCCCTCAGTTGTTGGGGACTTTTAAGATCCCAAGCATGCTTCTGGACCAGTACCAGACTGGTGGCTTTGCTCTATATGTACCGGGCCATTCACCATCCTAGCAAGCCACCGAAGCCCAATCTGATCGAGGAGTTCTAAGAAGCTTCCCACATTTGGTAAGGCCTCCTACGTGCCTAAGCAAGCTTCTAGAGCAGTAGCACAATTACAAGACCGGTGGCTTTGATCTGTATGTAACGGGTCATTCGTCGACCTAACAAGCCACCAAAGCCCGATCTGATCGAGGAGAGCACAGAGGTTTCCCACTATTGGTAAGGCCTCCTACATGCCTAAGCAAGCTTCTAGAGCATTAGCACCACTACAAGATCGGTGGCTTTGCTCTATATGTATTGGGTCATTCATCGCCCTAGCAAGCCACCGAAGCCCGATCTGATCGAGGAGAGCCCAGAGGTTTCCCACTCTTGGTAAGGCCCCCTACATGCCTAAGCAAACCTCTGGAGCAGCAGCCTCACTGTAAGGCCAAGTGGCTTCTTACTTTTTATATAGGGTCGGTCAACGCCCAAGTTAGCCAGTACACTCTTGGTTCATTCCAGGAGGGTCCTGAGCTTTCTCTCAGTTGTTGGGGACTCTTAGGATCCCAAGAATGCTTTATGGACCAGTACCATACCGGTGGCTTCGCTCCATGTATACTAGGTCATTCATCGCCTTAGCGAACCACCGAAGCCCGATCTGATCGAGGAGAGCCCAGAGGTTTCCCACTCTTGGTAAGGCCTCATACATGCCTAAGCAAACCTCTGGAGTAGCAGCCTCACTGCAAAGCCAAGTGGCTCATTACTTTTTATACAGGGCCGGTTAACGCCCAAGTGAGCCACTAAACTCTCGTTTCGTTCCAACATGGTCCAGAGCCTCATTTCTATTATAGGGGACTCCAAAGATCCAAAGCATGCTTCTGGACCAGTACTAGACTGATGGATTCGCTCTATGTTTACCAGGTCATTCACCGCCCTAACAAGCCACCGAAATCCGATATGATCGAGGACAGCCTAAAGGCTTCCCACATTTTGCATGGTCCAGAGTCTTCACTCAGTTACTGGGGGCTCATTGAATACCAAGTAGGCCTCTAGACCGGTACCAGACAGGTAACCCATCTCCATTCATATAGGATCATCCAATTCTCAAGTTAGTCACCACTCATCTCAAAAGGGTCTAAAGTCTTCTCTTAGTCGCGGGAAACTTCTTGAATCTCAAGCATGTCTCTGGACAGTTACTAGGTCGGTGTCTCCTCTCCATTTGAATGAAGCCATTCAGAGCCCTAGCAAGCCACTGAAATCCTAGTTCATTCAAGATAAGCCCGGAGGCTTCCCATATTCAGTGAGGCCTCTTACGTGCTTGAGTATGCCTCTGGAGCAACAACAGCACCACTGCAAGTCTTGGAGCCTCCTTGTATCTAGTACCAGATAGGTAGCTCCACTCAATTTGTACTGGGCCATTCATTTCCCTAGCGAGCTACCGTGGTCCCGATCCACATCCCAGGTTAGTTTCATCGACCATGGTCAGCTTCTCCTCCTTTTGGTTTGACTTCACCTAAGAGAGTAGTTTTCTCCATCCGAAACATCTACTTCTGGATCAACCAGGGCTCACCTGCCATAAAAATAACCACCTCAGCTGTGGTCTTTATTTAAGGGAGAAGCTCCCTCTTCGGATTATTCATCTACTGTACCATGGGATTTCGAGCCTGGGTCTGCTTCAGCAACCCAAGACTTGCCAGCTACGATGGGAACACGCACAACCATCTCAACAGCTTTCTTCTTAATCCCCTCCCTTTTTCGTCCATCAATGACTCTTAAGTCAAATAAATGGAAGTAAAGTCAGTTTTACCTGGAAGGTTGTGAAGAAGTAACCATCCTCATTGGCTTGCACGAGCTCGACCTTAGCAAACACCAGCTTTCTTTCGAAGATTATCATACTGATGGCTCCTCTCCATTTGTACTGGGCCTTCCAATGCCCTAGTGAGCCATCGAGGTCTCGATCCGTTCGGGGAGCACCCAAAGATCCTGATTCAATCACAGTGGGGTCTTGAGCTCCATTACGATTGTTGAAAACTCTCATCTACCCCAAGCGGACTTCCAAACCGGTTACATCACTTAGGGATTGAAAGCTTAATATTTTCTCAGTACTCCAATAGGAAGGGCGATGACCCCAGCGTGAGACCATTTCCCATAGTTCGTAATAAAAAGCGTCTTTTACGGAGAGCCATTCTACAATCTACATTCATAATACAGATCATCTCAAGAGATTCTACTCGTGAAAAAGCTCCTAGAGCGAGACTGGTTATCAACCGATACCACCATGCATTGATACAACTTCGTATCGGCTCGGTATGAGTTTGCATCTCTTTCGATTTTGGTATTTGTAATAGATCTCATGTGATTGCCTTGACTATGAGAGCTAGATAGCCCTCCTAATGCCCTGGACAGGATTACTCCCTCCAGGAGGATCGCCATAGTATTTCGACAATGATCTCCTCAAGACCAGAGGCTGGTCAAGGAAGCCCCATCACTACCTCTTATTCTTCGGCCAGGTACCACCCCTGCCAAGAAGGGTCTGAGTGTAAGAGCATAGTTGCCATCCAGATTTTGAGACCAACGATTGATCGGGGAAGCTCCCTCATCACTCCTGATGCCTTATTAACGCCCGTCATTTGAATTTGAATTTGAATTGTTACGGGATTTGATGATATCGTTGACGGAGATAAGTTTGTTTCCTTTTTTGAATCAAACTCTTAACGTGCATGTAAATATTACGTGGAGATGATCCTCTGTGCACTCGTGTCATGAATTTTCATAGAGGTCACCCTGTCAGCTGCCTGTTACCCCGTAGAGCGAGGTAGATCCCTGCTCCGACTCTGTTCTTAGAAGCTTAAGATGGATTTTCCCTGACCCTTGGGGGCTTGAGGTGCTCTTGTAGACATTTCTGGGAGGTAGCTTGGGTAGTGTAGATTTAGGCGTGATTCTTCCCTTATGTCCAGTAAGGACATCGGGCTTTTGGAGAGGTTAGATGGCTTCTCTCGAATGTCTCTTGAGCTTGGAGACTTTCCCTGGCATTCTCGAGGCGGTTGTGGAGCTTGATCTCAGAGTCGTGGTTCCCCGATAGATGGTCTGAAGAAGCCTGGGTTCCAGTACTCTTGTGAGTGGCTCATCCTGGTCGCGCCTGGATTGTTTTCTGGTAGTCTTAAAGCCGAGCCGACCTTCCCTGCTCTTACGGGGTGGCTTTATGACTTTTCCATGCTTCATGATTGTTGATTATGGGTGGAAAATTTCTCTTTAACCCCTAACCAAATTTCACTATTAACAATTGTTTAATTTGGATTATTGAAGATTGCATCGATGAGCAGATTTGGGTGGTGCGCACGGAATATGATTGTAAGAAGATTAGGGTGGTGCACGGATGAGCAACATTTCTTCATAAATTTAAGTCTTGACGGAATTCTTCATATTTATTTATTTAAATGGTTTTAGGCTTTGGATATATAAGTGATAAGTGCCAACTTGTAGATGATGTTAGGAAGAAATAAGGAAATTAAGGTGGATTTTAAAGGTTAATTCATTAATCAAGTCTTTTCTTCATTTCTACAGTAAAATCACTTAAACTCAACGATGGTTCAGATTAGGGGTGGGCGTTGATTGGACCGGTTCGTTTTTCATAGAACCGATAAAAAACCAATAAAATTCGGTTTTTAAAAAAGTGATCCGATCCAATCAAATTGACATTTGTCAATCGATAAAAAACCAACCGAATTGGACCGGTTCGGTTCGGTTCGGTTTTTTTGGTTTTGGGCCTAATGGGCCAAAATTCTAAATTTCATTTATTACATATTTAGTTCATTTTTTTAATCTATTGGGCCAAATTTATTTACATCACAATAAAAACATATTAAAAAACTACAAAATCCAATACAAAACAGTAAACACATTTCAAAATAATGTCAGCCAATTTTTTTGTTGATAACTAATACAATAGTCAATACCAAACAAAGTCAAATTACATTTTAAAATCCAATAAAATATACCTAATAATTAAAGAATGAAGAGTGGAAGTTAGAATTAGTTTTTTTTTTAATTTATAGTCGGGTACCGGTTCGGTTATCCGGTTTTTGGAACTAAATTGGACAAAAACCGATCCAACCGATTTTTTTAAAATTAGAACCGAACTGAACCGATCACCCAATCAAAACCGGTAAAAAACCAATTGGACCGGTTTGATCCACTTGTGCGGTTCGGTTCAGTTTATTGGTTTTTTGCCCACCCCGAGTTCAGATTATTTATTTGTGCTACTTAATTTGTTTTATAGTGTAAGTGGTACAAAAAGACTTCGGACTTTTAATTAATATCACAAGAGTTAACTGCAACTAGAGTGATAAAATTATCTTATATGGGAGAGGTCTCACTCAAAAGGTAAATATGGATCTACTCATAATACAATTTGTATTTGCCCATCAAAGAATAGGTATCAATCAACATTCAGAAGATGATACATGTATAAGTCAATTATTTAATTTTGATATTTTATTTCGATATTGTTTATTTGTGTCTGTTGCCTATTTTTTATACCCATTTTATTTTATTTTAAAGTTTTAAAATCTTAATATCAACTTATATATTGAATCTGTATTCTATTTAAAATTAAAATTGAAAATAAAATAGTTTAAATCATATTATTTCAGTTTAATATTCTATTTGGATATGATGACTTCTCAATTCATTTTATTTCATTTTTAAATATTAATACAAATTTTATTCTATTTAAAAATTGAAGGTTTCAAAAAAAAACAAATAATAATAATTTAGGAATATGTATACTGTTTCTTTGACTATTTCCAAATGGCTTTAAAATACTACAATTCGTCGGTGCGGCTAAATAGGTTTTTCTTCTTTAAGGAAAAGGAAAAAACAAACAAACAACATATAAAACATGTGGAAAACGTACATGTCATCAAAGGAATGCTTCGCCAAGATATCTATCACAGTTTGGCACCAAAAAATAATAATAAATAAAAGATAGAAAGTTGGCTCTTTTGATGGAAATTAAATACGGAAACCGGAAGAGATCGACTGTTTCTGTTGAAAACTAAACTTGACTTCCATCCCTTTTTAGAAGCCGACCATTAAGTGACTTCAACCACCATCCAATTTCTTCCTCCAGCCATTTCTTAACAACCATCAAACAACTGATCTGGATTTATTGCTTTATCTTTGTTGTGTTTGTCTCATCTCATTTCCCTATATAAAGGGATTAAGATTGTATTGTAAAAGTGTGGAGTGGTGTAAGAGAATCTAGAGAGAAATAAAAAGTTTCTCCTTTCTTTGAGTGTTCGAATCTCTCTTAGAGGTGCACAAAAAGTGACTTCAGCCCTTACCATCCCACCAACAGTGGTATCAGAGCGTAGGAGAACAAAAAATTTAAAGAACAGAGACCAAAATCGAATTGGCCTAGAAAACAAAGTGCTCAAAATCGACTTTTGAGCAAACAATGTGTTCTACTCGTCGCCAGGAGTTCAACGGTGAAAAATTCACCCAAATCAGAGTTACAGAGAAGCTGCATGTTGGAGAGTATTATCACGCACCGACCAAGCACAGCTAAAGCTCTGGCGTGTCACCGCCACGCTGCAGTCGTCTTCCTCGTCTTCCTCGTCTGTTTGCAGGTTCCGACTCGAATTTTGACCCTCAACCCGGTCACCTAATCCAACCTTTAGTTCGACCCAGATCCAAATTTGTTCATGCGTTGCTGACGTCAATAACGACTGGAATATTCCGTCAGCAAAAGAGAATATTCCATTATCTTTGGTTGATTTTTTTAAAAGTTTGACCACCCATTTCGGACACTTTCGAAATCGATTTTTGATAAAATTGGATTGATTTACAAGGTTTTGTACCATTTCAAACGTAACTGTGCACTATGTTTTAGCAAATTCAGACTCTAAATTAGTGTTCTAGGCACTTCAGGTCTCGATGGCCAACGGTAATACCATGTTGTCATCCCGAAACTCACCAAAGACAACTATGACCATTGGTGTATACAAATGAGAGCTCTACTAGGCGCTCAAGATGTTATTACCATTGTCGAAGATTGATATATAGAACCCGAATCCAAATAAGCTAAAGAAACCATGACAGGAGCTCAAACAACAATTCTCAAAGCCGATCGAAAGTGGGATTGTAAAGCAAAGTCCAAAATATATCAAGGACTAGATGAAACCACGTTCGAGATCATCGCATCCTCTAAGTAGTCGAAAGAAGTCTAGGACACTCTTCACAAGACTTACAAAGGTGCTGACAAAGTGAAAATGATCTGTCTTCAAACTCTATGAGGTGTGTTCGAATCCCTACAAATCAAATCTAATGAATCCATTGCTAAGGTCTATACACGAGTTATTGTCGTTGGAAATCAGCTAAGAAGAAATGGAGAAACTCTCACAGACATGAGAATTTCACAGAAAATTTTACGATCATTAGATCCAAAGTTTGACTTTATAGTTTTTGCCCTGGAAGAAACAAATGATCGGAAGAAAATGTTTGTTGAAGAACGTAACTAGTGGGTTCATTGTAAGCTCATGAGCATAAAAGTCACAAGAAGAAGTGACGACAGAGTATTGGAGCAAGCTATCCAATCAAAGCTCTCCCTCAATTAAAAAAGATACGAGCAAGGAGGAACCTCACAATAATGAAAAGAAAGAGATAATGGATCTCATGGAAGAGGTTCTAGAAATGCCAAAACCAAACGTAGAGGCAGAGGGGGAAGAGACCCAGATGGAGGAGGATGTGGACAACAGAACTGTCTCACGAGAAAGAAGAAGTAGTTACAACAACCTTCGAACAATGACAAAAGAAATGTTCAATGCTATGACTGCCACAAATATGGCCACTATAGCATCGAGTGCAGAGGTAACCCGTCAAATGAAGTAAATGAAAATTCTAACTTTGCAGAGAAATAGCAAGTTGAAGAAGAATCGTTGATATTGATGACACACAACTCAACATATCAAAATCAAAATTTTGGTTTCTTGATTCTGGAGCCAGCAACCATATGACTGGCAAAAACGATTTTTTCACTAAACTAGACGAGAGAGTTCATGGAGAAATCTCATTTGGTGACCTCTCTAAAATTCTGTCCAAGGAAAAGGAGATGTCATGATCAAGCAGAAGAATGAAGATCATGCATTCATCTCCAATGTTTATTATGTTCTAGACATGGAGGCAAACATCCTAAGTCTCGGATAATTCTTGGATAAAGGATATCATATTAGCCTTCAAAATAGGCAACTCACCATTACAGATGCCCGAGTCCAGATAACGAAGAACATGATGTTCCCTCTCGTAATTCATCATGATACGTTAAGGTGTTTGATAGTCATCATCGATGACAAAGACTGGTCATGGCATCTTAGGTATGGACATCTCAATTTTGAAAGTTTAAAGCAATTGGGAAGTAAACAAATGGTGAAAGAATTGCCAAACATCCATCACTCAAATGAGATGTGTGAAAGTTGTGTTCTTAGTAAACAACACAGAAATAGCTTTAGAAAGAGAGCAAATTAGAAAGCAACCATGCCACTTGAGCTCGTTCCCACAGATGTGTGTGGTCCATTGACATCAATATCAAATAGACAGAATCAATACTTCCTTACCTTCATTAACAACTACAATAGGAAGACCTTGGTCTATTTCCTAAAAAACAAGTCTGAAGTTTGGTTACTTCAAAGAGTTTAAAACTCTTGTAGAGAAGCAAAGTGGATATTATATCAAAACACTGAGATTAGATCAAGGTGGAGAATACACTACAGGTGCTTTCTAGGAATTTCTTAAGCAACAAGGAATCATACATCAATTTACACCAGTTTATAATCCTCAATTAAACATTGTAGCTGAAAATAAGAATCAAACAATCCTTCACATGGTCAGATGCATGTTAAAGGATAAAAACATGCCCAAAAGTTTTTGGGCTGAAAAAGTCTTGTGTGGGTATATCTACAAAACAGATGTCCTACGAAGAGTCTAGATATAAAGACACCATAAGAAGCATGAAGCACTCACAAACCAAGTGTTAGCCACCTTAGAGTTTTTGGCTACATTGCCTATATCAAGGTCTCAGAAGCGAGAATAATCAAGTTTAAAGATAAATGAGAAAAATGTATCCCGGTTGGATACGGTGAAAGAACCATGGGTTACCGGCTATACAACCTCGTCACCAAGAAAGTGATCTTTAGCATGGATTTTATTTTTGAAGAAAATTAATCCTGAAAATAGGATCAGAACAAAGCTTCCAGAAGTACAGAGTTGATATCTTAAAATGAGACAAGAGAAGTGGCTACAGAGTCACAAATAGCTAGAGATTAACAGACTCCTTAACGTGGTTCCCTTTCACCACAAAGGTATGATGCTCCATTACCAATTGAACGTGACTTCTCAGATATGATGCCTAGAAGGACACGTAGCCTAGAAGATCTATATGAAATTACATAATAGGTGGAAGAAGACATTACTCTGTAATGTCTATTGATGACAAGTGATCTAGTTAGCTTTGAAGAGGCTAACCAATAAGAAAAATGGAGAAGTGCAATGGATGAAGAGATTCAATCCATTGAAAAGAACAAGACATAAGAGTTGACTAATCTCCCAAAAGAATGAAAAACTATCGGAGTGAAATGGGTCTACATGACTAAAAGGAATGCGAAAGAAGAAGTCCCAAGATACAAGTCATATCATTAGCAAAAGGAAGTAGTTGATTACAGAGTTGTAACAAAAGGATATATCATTAGCAGCCTAGAAAAGTTGGAAAATTTACCAACTAGACGTAAAGTAAGCATTCCTGAATGGCTTTCTTGAAGAAGAAATCTATTTGGAACAACCACCTAGATATGTGAAGAAAGGCAAAGAAGATAAAGTATGTAGACTGAAGAAAGCCCAATATGGTTTGAAGCAAGCACTTCGTGCATTGAACATGAGGATTGATGATTACTTCCAAGATAACGGATTTGAAAAATGTACGTATGAGCATGCATTATATATGAAAAAGAAGACTGACGGAAGCTTGTTATATGCATGCTTATATGTTGATGACTTGATCTTCACCGGTAACAATCCAGCCATGTTTAAAGATTTCAAGCGGAGAATGGTGAAAGAATTTGAGATGACTGACATTGGTCTAATGGCTCATTTTCTCGGCATTAAAGTTGTACAGAGTGAAAAATGTATCTTCATTTCCCAAAGTATCTAAGCAAAAGAAATTCTTAACAGAGTATGGAAAAATATAATCCTGTCACATCTTCAGTAGAAATAGAATTAAAGTTAAGAAAGAATGAAAGAGGAGATGTTGATCCAACCTATTTCGAGCTTGGTTAGAAGCCTAAGATACTTGACGTGTACCAAGCCGATATACTCTATGGAGTTAGACTAGTCAGCAGATACATGAAGTCTTCTGACCAGTCTCACCTAAATGCAGTAAAGAGGGTACTCAATTACATAAAAGGTACTATTAATGATGGTATATTCTATACCAAAAGTGAAGATTGCAGGTTGATTGGATACTCAGATAATGATTGGGGAAGATATTTAGATGAACGTAAAAGCACGACCAGTTTTATATTTTTTATGGGAGATACAGCGTTCACATGGTCATCCAAAAAGCAAGCCATTGTGATACTGTCATCATGTGAAGTTGAGTATGTTGCTGCTTGCTTAGTTGTTTGTCATGGTATCTAGATCAGGAATGTGTTACGATACTTGGGATTTCCATAAGTTAATTCTATAAAAGTCTGCATCAACAATCGATCAGCGATTATGCTAGCAAAGAATCCAGTATCCCATGAACGAAGCAAACATATTGATACACGGTATCATTTCATCAGAGAGCATGAGAAGAATAAAGAGATGGAACTAGCCTCTTGCAGGACATATGATCAAGTTGTTGATATTTTCACCAAGCAGCTCAAACATGATGTGCTTTCAAGACTAAAGACAATGCTTGGTATGACGAAACAAATATAGTCAAGTTTAAGGGTGGATGTTGAAAACTAAACTTGACTTCTATCCCTTTCTAGAAGTTGACCATTAATTGACTCCAACCACCATCCAATTTCTTCCTTCAGCCATCTCCCAACTGTCATCAAACAATTGATCTGGATTTATTGCTTTGTCTTTGTTGTGTTTATCTCATCTCATTTCCCTATATAAAGGTATTAAGATTGTATTGTAAGAGTGTAGAGTGGTGTATGAAAATCTAGAGAGAAATAAAAAGCTTCTCATTTCGTTGAGTGTTCAAATCTCTCTCAAAGGTGCACCACAAGTGACTTAAGCACTTACCATCCCACCAACAGTTTCATTTGTGTCATATGCCATGAACAGATGAACTTACCATGAAGTTTCATAACGCTACATGCATGTGCAACAATATCTAAACACATAATCAGTTAAGGCTTCTCTCTGCAAGTACTTGAGAAATCTCTTATTCTCTTCTTTCCATTTGTCCAATCAGCTTTCTTAATTTTGCTTGTATGAATCGCCTTATTTTTGTCTCCTCTTCCTTCATTTTATCTGTGCAGCTGCTTTTGAAAACTGTGATCGACAAAGCATGAGCCAAACACATGTCAGCAATAATGAAAACTCAGTGGTAGTATTTTGCTTGATACTACATAACTTGTTTAATTCAGGTATGCTATCTAAGAAAGTGATATTTAAATCCATTTTCATATACTATTTATATATCACAGTTAAATATGTCATCGACAATGACGCATAAAATATAGGTAAATTATTCATTCATAATCAGACATTTTTTTTGCAAAGCAAACTTTATTAAAGCAGAACAACCGAAAACAAGAACAGAAAGACAACTGCCCAAAAACCGAAGCCAAAACATAGGGCACAGCCACAACACAAACAAATGACAGAAAACCCAAACAAGAGGGCCAAAACCAGAAACAGAAAACACCACCACACATCCCACAAAAATGCCCAGCCTTAAATACAGAAAAAGAAAACAAAAAACAAACAACATAACAAATACGAGGACCTAGAATGTCTGATTATGAATGCTCCACATTCATAATCAGACATCAGAAAACATTTAGAAGTACTAACTTCCCTCGATTGGTTTTATTTTACTATATATATATATATATATATATATGCAGGGTGGTCGAGTCCTGATACCAATTAATGGCTACATGATTCTAGTAAAATAGTTCCGTAAAACGCCAGGAGAACAGCAATGGGATTTAATATGAAAGTAAACAAATAATAAATATAAATTTGACAAGCAATTCAAAATGATTTATTGTGTGTGGGGGAACCGTAATGAAAAAAAAAAAGGTTTCAAAGTTCCATAATTACTTAGTGCAGCAAACTACTCTCCCGAATATATTTCTATCTTGCTTCAAGATTTAAAATACAGCATTAATATCAGATGGTTGCTTCGGTGTTGATTTCCAAACTAAAAGCTTTACCCAACTAAGCACCAATTGCAGAAGACTTGCAAACTTCGACCTGGTATTGCTTCTTCTTCAAAGAGTAAATATTTATTAATGTCTTATTCCTTAGAATTTCCCATGAGTGTGCATGCATGTGTGATGTATCCTCATTCTAATATATCTTTATATATTTTTGCTACTATATTATAAGAATTATCTGCAAATAACCAAAACATGCCGTGAAAATTGTCAAAAATAATCATGTAAATACCGTCATAATGGTTTAGTACTGTAAAATAGTTTACTTTCCATTGCATTTTGTTAGTGAAATATTTTTCTTTATTTTCCATATCCTGGTGCAGAGCTTTTTGAGGGTATGATATCTCCCACAAAGTTTCTAGCTAAAGGACAAGTCATCATCTTTTGCACAGCTCGCTGCAGAATACGTACAGCTACATCAAATTCCAACTTTTAGGAGTGAATTGGAAGTTTAAAACATAGTTAACCTGAGTGAATTGAATATTATGTTTAAAATAAGACAAAATTCCTCCTTTTGGCTTGAAAATTAATGTAGTAAACAGAACTATCACATCCCAATAAGTTTTTTTTTATCCGAGAGAAATGTTTTTTTGGCGAAGATTGCCCTTATCTACCTTCTTACTTTATTCTCATACATAACTTTTTCTCTCTTTCATAAGTTCTTCTTGTCATTTTCACTCTCTAAAACCTTTTTTTCCTATCTTTTCTCTTTAAAATATTGTTCTCCTCGTTGAAACGATTCCAACGATATATTACGAGCGAAAATCGGAAATCATTTGCCCCTTCAAAAGTCAATTGAAAGTATTTCGTTTCATCCTAAAATATAAACATTATTACACAATGAAAATCTTTACAGACTAAAATGTTAACATGATTACACGCTAAAAATCTTTACACACTGAAATATAAACATCTTTACACGCTGAAATGTATCTTTACACACTGAAATACATTTTTATACGCTAAAATTATAAAAGGATTACAAGCTAAAATTACATTTCGTTGTGTAATGTTTCTGAAAACTCCAAATTTTCTATTTTTCAATCTCTCTTCCAATTTTTAATTTTCTAAAAAAAAAAAAAAACTTTTGTTTTCAATCCTCCGTCAATGGAGCTCGAACAAACCTCCACATATGAAGGTCTGGAATAGACCTCCATTGATGAAGGCAATGGAGATGATTAGAAAAAAAAAGTTGTTATCCATACGTGTGATATTTGCACTAAGGGAATTTTTATCTAAAACCATTTCTTTTGACAAAAAAAAAAGTTATTGAGAAATGATATTTTTATATACTCCCTTAATTTTAGAGCTATTTATGGTTATATCCTTTAAAATAATTTAAGCTAAGAACGGGTCATGCCACCAGAAAAGCTTCTGGTTGCGCTAATGTATCTCAGTTATGTTTTTATAAATTATCAATTGTGTACACTAGCTAGTTAACTTTGATTTTAACAGTGTAAACTGTTTGTGGATAAAATTCTTTCAATAATGCAAAATTTAGTTTAGATGATAATATATGGCACGATTCTTCTATATAACTTTTATGCTCGGAAACCTACAAGATGGACACCCGAAGGTAAATGGTGCCATAAGCTCCACAAGATTCATGGTACGTTGAAGATACAATATGTCTATTAAGTTATTTTCATTTTATATTATAATGGATGTGCACCTCAAAGGTTTTTAGCTTGAAGGGAGGCTAAGAAGACCTGTCAGAGCTTGAAGATAATGGTTGAAGATAATGGAGTAAGGAAGTTCCATGGACAGTATGTTATGGGATCCATATTTAGAGAAAAGAAAACTCTAAGTGCGAGAGAAAGGAAGAGAGAAAATCCATCCCCCCTCCTTAAAAAATGTGTAAATTTAAATACATTTTTTAGGGTATGAAGGAAGGCCGACAGGACCCATGGTCCCGCTTCCCTAAATTTGTTTTTAAAATTCCTTTTAAAAAATTAGTAAATTATTACTAAATTTTAAATCCTTTTCACTTGTTACGATATTACCTATATCACCTTAGTTTGTAGTATATATCTCATACATTCTTGTGTAGGAAGTAATCTTTCCTTATTCTATCATTGGTAGGGTTTCTAGGGTTCTCCTAACTGCTATATAAACACTGTTGTATTGTAATTGAATGAATAAAGAAATACAAAAGTTACATGGTATCAGAGCCTCCTATTTTCTAACGAAACCTACCCCTCTTTTCTTTGTTCTCTCTTCCATAAATCTACAATGGCCACTAACGCCTCCTATTCCACTTCATCCTCACCTTCCTCTTCCTCACCAAAACTACCAGGTCCTACCATTGCCAATTTTCTAAAGCTGTCAGAATCTAACTACCTCCTCTGGACTGTACAATTACGTATGTTCCTCATCGGCCATGGTCTGTATCATTATGTTGATGGTACTACACCAGCTCTTTCTCCTTCACTTCATGCTGTCGACAATGCCTCCTCAGACCCTAACCCCGACTACCTCAACTGGTTTCAGCAAGATCAACTCGTTGTTCGTTACTTTGTGGTCACTATGACCAAACCAATGCTCTCTCTGATTGTTGGTAAAACCAGTACCTTGGAGATGTGGACATGCCTTAAGACAATTTCCCATAACAATCAGTTGCAAACGTAACCAACATACGCTTTCAGCTAATGGACTAACAAAAGGTACAAAAATGATTTCTGCCTACCTTCAACACGCTAAGTCTCTTTCTGACTCTCTTACAGCTATTTGTAAACCGGTCTTATCTACTGATCTAGTCACCACTGTTCTCCGGGGTCTCGGCCTGGACTATGCCATGATAGTTACGGCAATCCTAAATTTTCCTACACTATCGAGATTTGAAAACCTTCGTGCCCACCTTCTCTCTTATGAATCTCAATTGTTGCGAACCAAGCCAGTTGAATCTAGTAGTATCACAGCCTTTGTTGCCACTCAATCATCTACTCCCACTGCAAATATAACCCATAATTCTTCTTCCGGTCATGGACAGTCCTGTGGTAATGGCCGTCATGGTCAACATGGATATTCCCATAGTCGTGGTCGTGGTCGTGGTCGTGGTCGTGGTCGTGGTCTCCTGATTACTCAACTTATGGCTCCAGTCGTGGTTATTATTGGCCATAACAGAATAGTGGGTGTGGTCTTCTTGGTTCTCATTCCTCTCATGCTCAGGCATCCCAATGGTGTTCCACATGCTCCACTCCTCAGCATTCATACTCAAATTGTCCTCACAGATATCATGGTCTTGAATCTCTTACTGCTCCATTTGCGGGAATGTATGCCGCTCAATATCTGCCTCCTCCTGATTTTACCTGGTTTCCTGACATTGGTGCCACTCACCATATGATGATTACTGCTCCTCCAGATTCTGTTCCGTTTACTAGTAATACCTCTGTTATGCTTGGTAATAGGGACTCTCTTCCCATTACCAACACTGGTAATATTCCCGTGTCTCTACGCTCTCATAACCTTTCTCTTAATAATGTCTTCCATGTTCCTTCTTTAGATAAAAGTTTAATATATGTTGCTCGTTTTACTCAGGATAATAATGTTAGGTTTACCTTCACTTCTTCAGGTTATGTTATCTCTGATCTCACTTCAGGTGTTCCTCTGTTTCAGGGCCTATGTAAGGATGGTCTTTATCCATTCTCATAGCCAAAGCCTGTTGCACTTGCAGCTACTGCCTCTGACCTCTAGCATCTTCGTCTTGGTCACCCATCGTCTACTGTTCTCCGTCGCTTAGGTTCTAATTTTTTAAGTAATTTTAATTTTTGTAATGATTGCGCTTCTTGCAAGTCTTACAAGCTTCCATTTATTTCTAATAAAATCTATGCTTCTATTCCATTTTCAATAATTCATTCTGATGTATGGATGTCCTCTATTACCTCTGTGTCTAGATTTAAATACTATGTTTTATTTATTGATGCGTCAAAAGTCTGAAGTCTTTACACACTTTTGCAATTTTGTTGCCATGGTTAAAAACCTTTTTAAATCCTCATTTCAAATTTTGTAATGTGATGGTGGTACTGAATATGTAAATTCTAAATTCACAAATTTTTGTCACGATTTAGGCATTCACCAGCGTCGTACTTGTCCTCACACACCTTAACAAAATGGCCTTTCCGAGCGCAAGCATCGCCATAATACGGACATGACTCGTACACTGTTATCTGTGGCTCATGCACCGCTAAATTTATGGGTCGAGGCAGCCTTAACCTCTGCTTACATGATCAACCTCTTACCAACACCAACTCTTGAGTGGTCTTCTCTGTACTTCATGCTTTTTCGTAAAACTCCTAGCTATAGTCATCTTCGTATCTTTGGGTGTGCTTGCTTTCCTTACCTTGGGTCATATGTGTCGAATAAACTTCAACCATGTTCCATTGAATGTGTTTTTCTAGGGTACAGTTCTCATCAAAAGGGCTATCGATGTCTTGATCGGGTAACTAGACGGGTATATGTTTCGTGTCATGTTATTTTTAACGAATCAAAATTTCCATTTGATAGTAAACAGATATTGGTTAGTTCTTCACCTTTGGCGACACTAGAGCTCCATCCTCTTAATCCTCCACTAGTCGCGGTTCTGCGTCAACCACCAAATCTGCTCGAGCTGACTGAGCTGCCCAACCAGCAGCAGCCTATACCTACTCCAGTTGTGACGAATATAATTGTTGCACCAACACCTCAGGGTGCAGCTCTTGCACCACCGGAATCAACACATACACATACACATACACCGTCGCCTGTCATAACTTTTGTCCATCCTACACCACCGAAACCAATTATTGTACCTGCTGAACTGCCAGAATCCGTAATATCAGTCCAACCAGCTTCACCTTTACCCGGTCATCAAAAGACTACTAGGCTACGTGATGGTATTCGACAGCCCAAGGTTCGTACCGGTGGCACTATCCGCTATCCAATCTCTGAAGCTCAAGCATCAGTTTTATCTCAACATTTTAAACCAACCTGTTTCTCACAAGCTGTCAAGCATTCTGAATGGCGCAGTGCTATGGCTAAGGAATTCAATGCCCTTGTCAAAAGTGACACCTGAACTCTGGTTCCACAGTCTTCTTCCCATAATACAGTTGGGTGCAAGTGGGTTTTTTAAGCGTCACTCAGATGGCTCAGTAGAACGATACAAAGCCAGACTTGTTGCAAAAGGATTTCATTAACAGTCTGGGCTTAACTATGATGAGACATTCAGCCCTGTTGTCAAACTTGCCACAATTTGTACGATCTTATGTTTGGCTGTCACAAAATCTTGGCCACTTCTTCAGTTGGATATTAAAAATGCTTTCTTAAATGGAATTCTCTATGAAGAGGTTTACATGACTCAACCACCTGGTTTTGAAAATCCGCAGCATCCAACACATGTTTGCAAATTACAAAAGTCACTTTATGGACTAAAGCAGGCACCTCGGGCATGGTTTAGTTGTTTCAGTATGTTCTTGCTTCATTTTGGATTCAATCGAAGCAAGGCTGATCCGTCACTTTTTATTTATCAACATCAAAATCACACTCTTTACTTATTGTTATATGTTGATGATATTGTCTTAACTGGCAGTCATGCCGACTTTATAGCTCTTTTTGTAGAAAAACTTGGTAAGGAACTTGATGTGAAGCACTTAGGTTCGTTGAGGTACTTCCTTGGTCTTGATGTAAATTCTCATTCAGAAGGACTACATATCTCACAAGTCAAGTACACGTTGGATCTCCTTCATCGCAATTCCTTGACTGAGTGCAAGCCTTGCTCCACACCTATTGCTGCCAATGTGAAACTCACTGCTGATGGAGGGGATATTCTAGACAATGCAACAGAATTTTGTCATCTAGTCAGCTCCAAACAGTACCTTACTCTGACCCGTCCTGACATTGCCTTTGTTATAAGTTTTGTTGCTCAATTTCTTAGCACACCGCGTCAACATCACTTGGTAGAAGTAAAAAGAATTCTTCACCACCTCAAGGGCTCCATTGATCACATCATTGTCATCAGTTCCTCTCCCTAGCCACTGACCATTCGAGTTTTATCTGATACAGACTGGGCCGGCTATCTTATCACTCGGCGATCCACTACTAGCTATCTCATTTTCTTGGGTTCGAACCTCGTCTCTTGGTGTTCTAAATAGCAACCAACTATTGCTCGTTCTAGTATTGAGTCAGAATATAAAGTTTTGGCTCACGTATGTGCAGAAACTGTATGGGTTAGTTTCCTTCTCCCTGAACTTGGCTGCTCTATATCGTTTCCTACCTTACTCTCCTATGACAACATCGGTGCCACCTATCTCACCACTAACCCAGTCCATCATGCGCACTCACGACATATGGAATTGGACTATCATTTTATCCATGAGAAGGTGGCTCTCGACAGCCACCGGGTCACTTTCATCCCTTCTACTGATCAGCTGGCTGATCTTCTTACCGAAGGACTCCACAAATATCGTCATCTGCAGCTCACTAACAAACTTGTTCATCCACGGCCGTCCAGCTTGAGGGGGGTGTTACAATATTACATATATCACCCTAGTTTGTAGTATATATCTCCTACATTCTTATGTAGAAGGTAATCTTTCCTTATTCTATCATTAATAGGGTGGGTTTCTAGGGTTCTCCTAGTTGATATATAAACACGATTATATTGTAATTGAATGAATAAAGAAATACAAAAGTTACGTCACTTGCCCCTTTTATTTTTTATTTTAATTTATAATGATCTCCTAAACTTGAATTTCTAACTTCGCTCCTATGAAAATTATGTTTCAGTCCAAACTTTCAACATATATGCTATGAAAAGAAGTAATTTTATTTTTGGATTCAGCATAATTTCCCCATTTCATACAAGAAAAATAGGCTCTATTGAGTAGCTTTTGAGTCTGGCGAAGATGGGTTCTAACCAGGATGGTGATTTTATGGAATATGTTGATTTTTGACTTCTTTCCCCATGATTGCTTGTGGCCGTCTGGGTGGCAGCCACTGTTTTTCCTTATGTTTTGGCTCTGTTTTTTGATGAGGACTGTTTTCGATGGCTCTGTTCTTTTTCTAGCCTTTGGCTTCAGGTGCAGCTGTTTTTGGTGTTTTTTTGTTGCTTGCTTGTTTTGTTTTAGGTTGCTTTAATCTTTCTGGGCAGTTATTGCCTTGTTTTTCATTGCCTCTTGTTGGCCTTTGTTGGCCTTTGTTTCTAGCTATCTAAAAAAAAATGTGAACTCTTCTACTCATGATGAAGAACGTTCTGCAAGACTGTCGTTTTCTCCATAAAAATTTTGGTCAAACCAAAAAGGAAAAGATGTTACCTACCTAGAGAACAGTCAATGGCCTGGACACCACAAAAATGAAAAAAAAATATCTATATGCAAGGGTGAATCCAGGATTTTTTATCCAGTGGAGCTGAACCAAATACTAGTTATAAATTTTTTTAAACAACCTTATTATAAAGATGAAGTTCATTAATAAAATGTAAATACATAATGAGTTAAGAGATGTAATAAATGTAGAATAATACCTACGTAGTCAGCATGGGCAAATCCAGGATTTGTTATCCGGTGGGGCTGAACCAAATACTAGTTATAAATTTTTTTAAACAACCTTATTATAAAGGTGAATTTCATTAATAAAATGTAAATACATAATGAGTCAAGAGATGTAATAAATGTAGAATAATACCTAGGCAGTCAGTACTTAGGTACTTACCCCACCAATTTGGGTGTTGCCACGTAGCCTTTTTTTTTAGAATGCAATTTGATAAATGTAAAAAGTGAAAAAAAAGGCCGTGTGGCAACTCCAACACCCCATTGGTGGGGTCAGTACCTTAGGTATTGACTGGTTAGTACCCTAAGTATTATTCATAAATTTAATCCCTCATAATGTATATTTCAACAAAATAAATAAAGTCAAGAAAGAAAAAAACATACAATACGATATAAATACAATCAAAGAATTCTTAGAAATGTTGTCCTAAAATTATAAAAAAAAATGTCAGGGTGGAATAGAGTAAGACTGAAGAATTAAGAAAAATATTAGAGAGGAGAAGAAGAAAAAAAAACAAAGTATGAATGTCTGATAGAGAATAGTGGTTATGTGGTGAGATCTGTTAATAAAAATTAAGGGAACGTGTAAAAGTCAAGTCTTGCACAGTTGCACTTGGGCTTGTAAATTTTAATATATTATTGGGTTATTACTCATAATAATGTCTACATGTCGACATGTCTACATGATAACGTGGATCACTTATGTTGGGCACTTGGATTTGTATAAATTTAATATACTATTAAAAACTTGTAATTGTTTTTAAGACAAATGGGGCTACAGCCCCGTGTAGCCCCCAAGAAGATTCGCCATTGTCTATATGACTATATATGGATCATTTCTTGTACTCAAAAAAACTTTTTTTATTTTTTAAAATACTTTTAATTTTTTTAAACACTTTCAATTTATTATTTATTTTTAACTTTATATTTTTCATAATGCATTATTTCTTTTCTGTTTTTAAGTTTATATATATATATATATTAAAAAATAAATTATTGTTGTTAATTTATTTTTATAAACCATTTTAATATTATTTATTTTTAAAACTCAATAAATTATTTTGATAAGGGTAAAATTGTACTTTTTTTATATAGTTAGAGTTGACTATTAATATTTTGGTTAAAGGAATAAAGGGATGTATATTGAAGAAACAAGAGAGTTAAGTTGTAATTTGAAATGCCCCAAAGTTTCACCCTTTTCAATTACCTTTGTTAACTCCACATCCAAATTCCAAAGAACAAAATGGTGTAGTTCCTAAAAGATGTGGAGGTGTTTCGACGAGTGATTGGAGTCTGGAGGATGAGGTTGCCTAAGTGATTGAAATTGGGGTGGTGTTGGGTTTTAATTTCAATGATAATGTAGACAAGTTTGCAACAGAGATAATAAGTATGGAGAAAATGATGAGGCAAGGTACGGCTACAAAATGAGTACATTCCTGGGTAGTTTAATGTTGTTTTGGGATTACTTTTCTTTGATGATTATAGTTTCTTATAATATCAAGATTTTGGGGAGGATGGAAAAAATGAGAGTAATGAGGGATTTGGTGAGAACGTCCAAGCCTAATCTCCTCTTTATCCAAGAATCAAAATTGAATTACTTTGACTCAAGGATTACTAAGTCTTTAAAAGGTTCGTTCTTGACGAAAGGTGTTGATGTGAAGGCAAAAGGATCGGCTATGGGTGTTATTACATTATGGGATGAAGGTGCTTTTGTTGTTAATTCTTGTATTTTCAAATGACAGATGTATAATTATTTCAGATGTGTTGTCGTCAAATAATGGGGTGGTGGCTTTTTATAACGTTTATGTGGCTAATAATAAGAATCAGAGGGTTGTGCTATGGAATTTTATTTTGAATGCAAAAGTGTCTCTACCAGGGCCATGGATTATTGAGGAGATATTTACACTATTTTTGATCATAGTGAAAGAAATGGTGGTGTTAGAAATGTTAGTTCAATGAGGAATTTTGAAGTCTTTTGCGGATGCAGCTAATATGGTCGATCTACCTATACAGGGTTTGGCGTTTACGTGGTCGAATAATAGGGAATGTGAGTCTTGGGCTAGACTTGATCGTTTCGTATGTGATCCTTTGATTTAGTCTTGGTTCCTTCAACTTATTCAGAAGGGGCTTAGTCGCAGCCTTTCGGATCACAATCCTGTTATTTTGGGTGAGTTGGGAGTCGATTAGGGTCCCAAAACTTTTCATTTTCTTAATGGTTGGTTGGAGGACAAAGTTTTGATGGAAGATATTCGAAAAAGGTGGATTAACAACAAGAATGGGAAGTCGACAGGCACAACTCCGAAGCAAAAAATTAGGGCGGTTAGGAAACATATGAAAGCTGTCCACAAAAAGCAATCAACTGGATAGGTATGTAATTAAAGATTTGGAAGTGGAATTGGCTAAGTTAGAAGAGTGTGCAGCTACAAGTGGTTGTTCGATTGGGTTGAGGGATAAACGTTCCTCTGTTTTGATTAAATTACGGAAACAAATCCGTTTGGATGAGCAAAAATGGAAACAATCTTCCAGGGTGAAGTGGTTAAAGGACGGCGATGGAAATTCAAAATATTTTCACATTTTGTCTAATGTGAGACGGGAAGCTAACTCTCTTGGCAATATTGTTATCTCGGGTAATTATTGTAAGGGTCCAACTCAAGTTAGAGAGGGTGTATTATCATTTTTTAAAGATCATTTCAAAAGAAAGGTAGGTTTCAGACCGCGTTGGGATGGGCTGCCAATTAATCAAATTTCAGAGCATGAGAGGTTGAATTTGGAAGTGGTTTTCTCGGTTGATGAAGTTTGGAAAGCTTTGAGTGATTGTGATGGGAACAAAGCACCGGGTCCAGATGGTCTTAATCTTAATTTCATCAAGGCGAATTGGGAAATGATAAAAGGTGATTTTACGAATTTCTTTCATGCTTTTTATAGTGATAGATCGGTGATAAAAGATTTCAATTGCAATTTCATTGCTTTAATTCTGAACGTTATGGTTCTGGTATCAATGCAAGATCATAGGCCTATAAGTTTGGTGGGTTCGTGTTACAACGTTTTAGCGAATGTGTTAGCGAATAGATTGAATGTTGTTAAGGATTATGTGATTGGTCCTACTCAGATGGCGTTTGTTAAAGATCGTCAGATTATTAACAGTTTTGTGTTCGCTGGGGAGGTAATTCATTCTTGGAAGAAGAAAGGAAATGGTGGCTTGTTGGTGAAGTTAGACTTTTAAAAGGTATATGACAATGTAGACCATGAGTTTTTGCTTGAAGTTTTGGAAAGGATGAGGTTTGGTAGTAGATGGTGTAATTGGATTAAATGGTGTATTTCTTCTCTGTCGTTGTCGGTGTTAGTTAATGGGAGTCTAACTAAACAATTTTCTATGGAAAGAGGTCTTCGTCAAGGAGATCCTTTATCTCCATTTTTGTTCAATTTTGTGGTGGAAGTTTTAAGCTGCATGTTGATGAAAGCAAAAACAAATAAGTATGTTGAAATGGGCGATTTTTGGTGAGGATACGGTTCATATTTCTCATTTGCAATTCGCAGATGATACGATTCTTTTTTTGGAACCCACAATAGAGAATTTATTTAATGCTAAAAGGATATTGAGATGCTTTGAACTGATTTCAGGTTTAAGAATCAACTTTCATAAATCTTGTTTAATAAGGGTCGGGAAGAGAGATGCCCGCGAGGTGGATTGGGCTAGTATATTTCGGTGTATGGAGTCATCTTTTCCAATTTTATATTTAGGTCTTCCTCTTGGTGGTAATCCGAGTAGGGTATCCTTTTGGGACACCGTGGTTGAAAAGGTTGACCAACGGCTAGCTCCATGGAAGAGGGGTCTTTTATCGAAAAGGGGTCGGTTAGTTCTTATCAAGGTTGTTTTGTCTAGCCTTCTGTCGCATTTCATGTTTGTATTTTCCACTACGGAGTTAGTTGTGAATAAGCTGGAGAGAATTCAGAGGAATTTCTTTTTGAATGATGGTCTTTCTCAAAATAAAATTCATTCGGTCGACTAGGAATCTATACGCAAACATAAGAAGTTTTGGGGATTAGGTATAGGGAAAATTAGAGACAAAGGTTTGAGTTTGAGGGCTAAGTGGATATGGAGATTCGGGAGAGAGGATTCTATATTGTGGAAAAAAGTTATTTGCGCTAAGTATGGTCTTAGCTATAACTCGGTCTTGTGGAATGGTAGTAATATAAGGTCATGATCAAATTTTGTTATGAGCATTAACAAGCTATTTTGTGAGAAACATAGGGCGTACAATATTGTACATAATGGATTTAATGTGGTGGTTGGCAGTGGAAGAAAGATTCGGTTGTGGTAGGATGTTAAATGGGATTTGGTTCCACTTATGACTGCTTTTCCGAGGATTTTTACACTTGCTTCAAATAAGAAAGGGATGGTTTCTGAGTATGGTAATTGGGTGGAGTCTTGTTGGGTATGGAACGTGAGTTTACGCAGAGTTTTGTTTAACTGGAAGAAGAATTAATGGAATTGTTTTATGATGTGCTTGGAGAGTATTAAGTTAAGATATGAAGTATTTGATGCTCGGGCTTGGAATCATGTTTCAAGTGGCCTTTTCACTATTAGATCCTTTAGGAGATGCCTAGAGGATAATAATGTGAGTACGGATCTGTTTTGCGATTTTCTTTGGCAGGGGATTTGTCCTCCTAAGGTGGAGGTTTTTGTTTAGCAATTATTAAAGGGTAAGGTGTTGGTAAATGATGTGTTACTTAGTTTTGGTTTCCAACAGGTCAAAAATAATGAGTGTCCAAAGTGCAAAGGTGAAGTTGAATCAATAGATCATTTGTTCTTACATTGTGCATGGTTGATGTGGTGTGGAGAATTAGCATGAGTTGGTGGGTGTCTCTTCGTGCTCATCTCCCTCTGTTAAGGAATGGACAGGTAGTTGGAACTGTTTGTGTATGTCGGTATCTCGCATGAGAGTTTGGAATACACTGTTCTTTATTGTTGTGTGGTCGCTATGGGAGTGTCGCAATGATAAAAATTTTATTGGTAAAAATCCAGACCTGGGCGTGGTTCTGGACACGGTTGAATTTCGTGTTGTTCTTTGGTTCAAAAATCATGGTTGTGGATCAAACATTGATTTAACTTTGCTTCTTTTGGATGTAAATGGGAGATGTGTGGACAATTCAGCTGTTAATGTTAAAAGGTCTCCAATCGTTTCTTTTTCGCCTGTCTCCGAGTTGTATTTTAATGTGAATGAATCCGCATAGGACTGTCTGGGAGAAACAGGTATCAAAGGTGTTTTACGGGATGTGAGAGGTAAAATCCTATGCCTATTTTTGTTCCAACTGGGTCCTTTTACGGCAACAACAGCCGAAGAACTAGCCATCCATAGAGCTTGTTAGCTGATTTATGGAAAGGTTGCTTTGACTACCCGATCTTTAGCGACTCGAAATCTGTTGTAGCTTAGATCAAGTGTTTAGATTTCGATAATCTTCAGCTTGCTCACTTAATTTACAACATTCGCCATTTTATGAAGAATATGCCTAGTGTTGGTATCAAGTACATGCCAAGGGAGTCGAATTATTTTACGGATAGTCTTGCTAAAGCCGCATCTAGTGGTGGTAAGAATAGATTGGAGTGGGGGGGATGTTTGGTGTTGTGATTGTATTGCTGCTACAAGTTTTATTTTGTTTTGGTTTTTTTGCGTGTTTGTGTCAGTAATGACAGTTGAGTTTCGTTTGTGTGGGTTGGGTCTAGTGGCTGCCCTTAATTTTGTATTGTCGGTTTGCCTTTTGGGGCTTTTATAAATACTAATGTTTCAAAAAAAAAAGGTTTAAATAGGTGACATTTCACCAAAAAAAAATAGAAACTTTAGTGATATTACCTTGCTTTAAAAAGTAATGATGCTAAGATGAAGTTGATTTAGTGGTATGCCAGTTGCATTCATGTGTCAATGGTACATCAAAAAGTTGTGAGTTTGAATCAAATCTCTTTCAATCTCTAAATTCTAAGTAATTCTTTTTTTAAGAGGGGATAACGTAGTAACATTAATTATTCATTTGAGAATACAATGTTAATTTTTGGCTGCTATTTTAAAAAAAAAAAATCCTGATTTTTGATCTGAATGACTATCCATGTTAACCTCTTCCAAAAAAAAAGGTGTTGAAGAAAAATGTATATTTAAACCCATTCCCTTAATTCCTAAAATGAATAATAGTGGATAGCTAAGGTGTGGAATTTAGTTTTCTAGTATTGTTTGAACCTAGCACGCAATTGTTAAATTATGGATGAAAAATGCAGATATTACTATTTGTGGTTTTCCAAATCGTAAATAATTTTTTCAAAACTTATTTTAATTTGTTTCACTAATATCATGTTATATAAGATGCAGTTGTTAGGTATGACTCGTATGCCCAATGGTTACCAAACAGGAGTCCACCAATGCAGAGACTTTCTGAAGACATGGGAAACCTTTGGAAGCAGAAGATCGTGTTTGAGGGAAGCTAGAACCAAAGAAGAACTGAATAAACGGATTCCGTAAGTAACGTGATGTGGACCAAGGCGCAAGCATGTGCATAGGGAGAGGTGCAGACATCTGTTAACTCCTGTGAGTATAGCGCGGTGTAGACCGCGGTAGAGGCATAGAGGCAGACTTTGCTATTCAGATCGGTCATCTCGGATGGCATTCTACTGTTCAGGGCGTGGGTGGCCAACCGTGACCCAGACTGTGGCGACGGTGAATTTTACCCTGATCAGGAATGTTGCATGGAAATAGAAAAGGTTTTCTTCTGGAAGTTCTTTTGATTATGGAAACAGGAAAGTCTTGTGCTTGAAGGAAAAAGATTTCTTCTTACAACAAGACTTGTCATAAATAGGAAATAATATTTATGTGAAATAAATAATTCTTATACATATAGGAGTAGGATTTCCTTTTATCTTAAACTCCTTGTAATTCATATAAATATGCCATAATAACTATGATATTGTGCGTAGAGCCAAAATAACAAATATTAGAGAGATCTTAAGAGAGCATTTGGTGTAATTGGGTTTAGGGTATTTTGGAGAGAGAATCTTGAGTGTGTGGTTGTAACAATTTGCTACATAGTGGAATTTTTTCTTGTCGTCCTCACGACCGTGGTTTTTTTCCTATTTGGGTTTTACATAAATTCTTGTGTTGTGTATGATTGGATTGTATATTTCGTCTATGAAAGTTCCTCATATTTTGATTGATTCATTTCGTTGACAAACCACATTGGGGATTTACATGTAAGGGTAGATTAGGCCTCATTGTTCGTGATCAAGCTTCAATGGCATCGTCAAACTCAAGAGCACTTCAAAGGTATATCTCTTTGCTTAACTCTTTGAAGAGACTTAGTTGTACACACACACACACTATTCTCATGCATGTTTATTCAACTTGCATTATGCCTTTTTGCTTACATGTGTGCATCCCTTACTTGTTTGGTGTGTCATTTTGTCTTGTTTGAATTTCTTAAAGGTCCCTTGAAGGTCTCTATTGCGTGGTTTGTGTACGGGTTACTAACTCGCTCAGTACCCGCACACTGAAGGCTGGTTTACATTAAGTGACTTTTGTACGGGTTGTGCAAGGGTCCCTACCCGTGTAGTACCCCGTGCACTGAGGATGAGTATCCTCGAGTCTACCTCTCACGAGTTGTGCACAGGTCTCTACCCGTGCAATGAGGATGGATGCTCTCGAGTCTGATTATGCACGGGTGAGTGCACGGGTCTCCCAACCACGCACTACACTGTTTCTGGGGCATTTAGGTCTTTTCCCTAGTGTCGTTTTTTCCCCATATAAATTCATCATCTTCATTCCTAATTTTTTTTAGGAGTCCAAAATTCATTTCTAGTGAGAGAAAATATTTTCCTAGTGAGAGAAACTCCTAAGAATCAATTTTTACTCAACCAAACATCAATCCATGAGCATCTAGCATCTCACAAGCATCATCTTCTTGTATTCTTCTTGCTTCTATTGACTAGGTAATTTGAACATGCCCTAAATCTCCATTGCATCTATTTGTATCTCTTTTTGTTCTCATTTGCCTAGGTTAGCCTTATATGTTGATTTAATGCATGTCTTTTTGTTTAATGGTGTTTATAACATACTTGAGTTGTTGTTTGTTGGTTGAGAATATATATTCACTAATAGCTAGCATTAAGGACTATTTTACTCTTTAACTAAATCTTCTTGCATCTGCATTTAATTATTGATATCTAGGATTTGCACTTATTATCTTTAAATCCCTAGATAAGCATTTAGTGTAGCCTACTAGAACTAATTGTATGATAGAATATCTCCATATATTCACAAAGGTTGCTTAATCTCGTCATTGATTTTTAAGTTTTGTGACTAAGTGAATTTAGTGCACAAGCTTGTTGGTCTATATCACTATTAAAGGCCCGTTAGGTAGAGTGAAAGGGTTAGTGACTCATAATGGTGTGACTTAAAGTCAACCTAGATTGTAAACTTTCATTCAAGTAGTAGATTTTGAGGACCGTATGTTGCTAGAGGGGTAGCTCATGAGTTTTGCCCAATTTGAGGGTTTCTCAAGTAAAACAAATCTTTTATTTTTACTGTTTTCAGCATGTTTAACATTAATTGAATGCTTGATAAAGTAGGGTAAATTTTTAAAATTGAGTAATCAAGAAAAGTTGGTAATTAACTTAATTAAAACATATTCACCCCCTCCCACTCCATCTAGGTTGTTAGACACACACTTTAAAGTAATTTCAATTTGTATCAAAGACAGTGTCTAGACATACTTAGATGATTTGTGCTTTATATGTGTCTTGCATTTTGCATTTTGTTTGTTGCATTACATTTGCTCTCATCACATTTATAATCCCCAAACACTATGAGTGGGAATGGAGTTAGACATGAGGGAGCCTCAAGCACAAGACCCCCTTTGCTCAATGGGGTGAACTATGCCTCATGGAAAAGCAAGATAGAGTCCTACATTTGCCAAATAGATGACCGTGCATGTATGGCAACTGAAGATGGCTACACTCCTTCAACAATGTCCGCCAAAGATGGAAGTGAAGTCTCCAAACCTAAGTCTCAATGGAGCATATAAGAATTTGAAACGTCCAAGTGGAACAACAAGGCAATGCATGCCATCCTTTGTGCCGTGGACGACAACCATTACAAGTTGATTCCAATAACTAGGAATGCAAATGAGGCATGGGAGATTCTAGAAATGGCTCATGAAGGAAAAGAAGCATTCAAGGATTCTGAGCTACAAGTCCTACAAAGTGAACATAAAATAGCAAAGTGAATGAAACCATATTTATTTTCAGAAAAACCAAAAAAACAAACCATTAAATAATATAAACAAAATATCAAAGCAAGCAGGAACCATGATGAAATCAAACAAAGATATAAAGCATGATCAGCTTTCTCTCCATCTTCAAGGGATTCTGATGTAAAACAAATGGCCGATTCCTACATGGTTTTGAGGGACCATCTTAAATTCAAGGCTAAGTGACTTCACCTGAAGCGAATCGACGAAATCTTTTCAAATCACGGCCTTTGGCGGTGAGGCACGTCCTTTTTCGACCAAATTCCATCGTTTATGCCCTGAAATTACAGTTTTTGTTATTTTAGAAAACTTTCCTTTTTAGTCATAAGTTGACTTTGACAAGTCTGGATTGTCTTCCGTCAATTCTGGATTGTTTAGAATCGTTAGTATCATTTAATCCCGCAACTTTCGTGATTTTGTTATTTTTGACAACTTTTGCTATTTTTTGTAACTTTTGCTATGTAGTTCAACAAGGATTCAAGTTGTGGTTTAATCACTTTAAATAGCATTGTAAGCCGAAAGGCTCATTAGTTTTTTATTCAATTAAATTTCAAAATTATTTCTCTTTATTTCTGGTGAATTCCAGTAGAATACGGAATATAGACGTCGGTCTTATTCCTATATGTTTTCCATATTTTATGATTTTTAGAAGGTCAAACCAAGTCCACTCCATTTATAATTTTTCCAAATTATCCGAAAACGAAGAAGTTAAATAATTCCTCCAATCTCCCACCTTGCCTTTTCTAAAGTAGATAGTATTTGCATTCTCAACTCCTGACTTATTCACCTCCCAAATTTTCAAGTGATCAAAACTACACAACTTTGATATCTCTTCTATTACTCCTCGGCTCTCTTCATCAACAGAAAATGGACATCCTACAAAAACAGTCAGTGCCTGAACATGAAAGTTGACTTCCTCTTTTGGATTTTCATATTTCAAAAATAATATCTTTTCGGGTTGTTCTAAACTGGCTTTCCAATAGCCCAACACATGTTCCCAAAATGGGCCATAACATTGAACTCCTTGAAAAGCCATTTCAAAAGCTTTTTCTAGTGTAAACAACTTCAAGAATTACTTTTGATAAACTATTGCCAACATGAAATGCCAATAATAAGTGCTTAAACTTCACCTTCTCAGGTTTACATATTAGCAGACTATCTCTTTCGATTCGCTGCAACAAAATTGTTCAAAGCCTTGGTTTGCCAGCTTCCCTTGTACGCTGCTATATATATAGTTCCTCTGTTTGCCGTATGGGGTTTCTGAGATGAAAGCAAAAAATATACAATGTATTTGAGGAGCCGCTCCTTTGGGATTAGAATAGTCCTGTCCATTTTGTGTTTGAAGTTATGATATGAAATGAATATTTTCTGGTATTTTGCATATAGTAATGTGCATGCATGAATCTAAATGGGATTTGTTCAATTTTGAAAACTTTTCTCAGCAACCGGAAAAAGCATCAAGTTTCTAAATGGGATTATTGTATGGAATCAAGGGATTATTATGTTTAATTAATATAATTTTACAATCATAATGTACTCAAATCTCTATAAAAGACCAATACTAAATAATTAACGAGTAAACTTCAAGAAATTAAAATGACAAGACAAAAACTTGAACTTCATGGTGACCAAATCTTGGTGAGTTTTGATGCATGATCAATCCTAGGGCTTCCCAAGAATAGAGTTGACTTTGGCCAGAGATAGAGGCCTCTCATGAAGAATATCCAAACCAGCGTGTTTGAAGGCTTCCTTTTTAGCGGTGTTTTCGCAAGAGGTCACACCCACAATTTTGCAAACCACGCCCATAGCTCGCAGCTCCTTCGTTGCCTATATTGTGAAAATATGTATAATTTCAGTCTTAGTATATATAAGTAAAATTTAATTATATAACAATGGCTTTACCAAGCAATTTAAATAATTAAATGTCGATTATGATATTTTTAAGCTTTTATACAGGTTGATATTCGTAATTGGCTTTTAAATAATTTGAGAGCGGTAAATGGCTTTTTAGTTCCCTTTGAGCTACATCCTTCGTCACTGAGAGACATTCTTTGTCCAATTTCCTGTGCAATTAAAAACATCATCAAAATTCTTATAATTTATCCATATGGACATGATTTGCTCTTGGATAAGAAATTAATGTCATCCTATAGTAAGTTGAATATTAAAATTTGATGGTGTCAATGTTGGAAAATTCCAACATGTGTGGCCACACATGTAAATATTAGATGTGTTATGCTATCTTTTGGTTAAGCCTAAATTTAAGTGGTCCGATTAAGATTTAAAGTTTTAAGGCTTAAGGGTATAATTGTCGTGGAATTAATGTGTAGATACCAAAGAGCTATTTCTAATTTGACGAGGGGCCGAATTAGAAATAGTAAAACATATAATAATTTGATTATTATATATATACATGGTTATGGTCCTCAAATTACACGAATCTTTATTTTTTCTGTATCCCCATCATCAGAGTAAAATAGAACACTTTAGGGTTCACTAAGGTCGTGATTTGGAAGATCACAACTCATCCACCAACCTCCGGCAATGGATTCAGGTACGCTTCCGCTATCGATTATCTCCACTTTTCTCTTGAATTGATATGGGTTAGTATTATGTATCTAGGGTTTGATTAAGCATGATATAGAAACATGTTTAGGTTAATCTTTTGGATTAATTTTGTGCCTATACATGTTATTTTTGTGTTAATCAAATCCTAACAAATAGTATCAGAGTCACCCATAATCGATTCTTGTGAATTCAGATTTGGATTTTAGGTTTTAAGAAATTTCTAGAAATTTTAGGTTTGGATCAGCGGCATTCTTATGGAATATTATTTGGGTTTTGATCTTCCGTATTTTAGTTTTGTTTTAAAAAAAAAACTAAAATCTTTTTGTTATATTCTGGTTCGTTGATTTAAAAAAAAAAAAAATTTGGTTTTAAATCGGTCTTAGAAACCAATGTTGAAGAGTGATGGGTATTCCGTTAGGATCACATTTTGACGTTTTGATATAATGAAGGAGTTTAGGATTATCTACTTTGGTCTGATAGGTTTTCACACCCAAACCGATCCCATGTTTGGATCACCCAAACCCATCAGTTTTCCTTCTCGATCAATGCGAGTTTTTTCGGAGAGCTTTGGGATCAAAACCGTGCAATTACAGTGAAGATCCAAATGGACGGGCGTTGATCGAGCAGCTGGTCCAGATCGAGCCCAGATCAGTCACCGATTCGCTCGATCAGTTTGGGCGTCGATCACCGGTCGTCGCATGCGATCAGGTTTGCGAGAGGTCTGCTGCATGGCTATCGTTCGTCGTTGCGTTGTTGTGACGGCATGGAGGATTCAAGCTGTGGCGACGGCAAGAGAACTAAGGTTTACAGAGCTTGTTTTTACTCAGGCCCTTCTCTTGTAAATTAGATATTCTTGAGGGACTGTTTTGTAACTATTCTGGGCCATTATGTGATTTTGATAATGTTTTAGGGATAATTTATAATTACTAAAACTTAATGGACATGTTTACAATTATGAAAAAGTTTTGGGAAAGATTTATATTTACTTAAAACTTACGGGTCACATTGTAATTCTCTAAACTTTGGGCCAAATTTTAAATATCAAAACTTGAGAGGCCTTTCTGTAATTTTACAAAATCAGGGACAGTTTTTGTAAATTTGATAAAAAAATATATTTATTTTGTTTATTTTAAGGATCAACTCAAATTCAAATATTTTAGTATATCTGTTAAGCTTAAATAAGATGGTCCATCATTCTAAATGAGCTAATTGAAACAAGATGTCGCCAAAGTGACATCTCTTGTGTAGACTGTTTATAATGGATGTTTGATGATTGTGTGTGTGTAAATTCATACGGGTATTTGCCAGCCCAAAGGAAGATTAATACTTGGTCGAATTTCACACATATTTGTGTTGATAAACATGTGACGATTATAAGGTTTTACATGCGAATAATAAGTCGATCCAAAAATAGTTTTATTTTTTAACTTAAATTATTGTCAATGTTTGATCACTACAACAAGAATACCATGTGTGTGTATAAATTCATGCGGGCATTAGCCGGCCGAAAAAAAAGTTAATACTTAGTCAAATTGCACACACATCTGTGGTCATAAACATGTGACGATTATAAGGTTTCACATATGAATAATAAGTTGATCCAAAGATAGATTTATTGTTTGACATAAATTATTGTCAATGTTTGATCACTATAAATGGAGTACCAATTACAGTTAATATTATTGTCTAAACACTTGATATTAATGTTGTGTTAGGTATCTTGAGATGAGACTTACCATTATTTAAATTTGTTGATTATTGAATTTGGTCATTAATGTGAGCATGTTTGTGTGTTTGTTTTGTTCTCTTTAAAGTAGTATTTCTACTGTATCTGTTAATACCAACTCTATACTCATTCTTAATGGGACCAACTTTAAGGATTGGAAGGAGAACATACTTATTGTTCTCGGTTGTATGGATCTAGACCTTGCATTTAGGGTTGAGCAACCCGCTTCTCTTATGGATGCAAGTTCTCCTAATGATAGGAAAAATTTTGAGAAGTGGGATCGCTCAAATCGCATGAGTCTTATGATCATCAAGCGCGGCATTCCGGAGTCATTTAGGGGTACGGTATCTAAAATGATAACCAAAGCCAAAGAGTTCCTAGCTGAAATTGAAAAGCGTTTTACGAAAAATGATAAGGCTGAAACAAGCACGCATTTGTAAAGCTTGATTTCTATGAAGTACAAAGGTAAGGGGGAATATAAGGGAGTACATTATGGAAATGTCTCATATTGCTTCTAAACTTAAGGCACTGAAGCTCAATCTGTCTGACGACTTGCTCGTGCATTTGGTATTAATATTACTTCCTAAACTATACAGTCAATTTAAGGTTAGTTACAACTGTCAAAAGGGAGAAATGGACTCTTAACGAGCTCGTTTATTACTATATGCAAGAGGAAGGGAGATTAAAGCAAGATAGAACCGAAAGTGCTCATTTGGCTAGCATCTCTAAGGATAAGGGCTATAAGTTTTATGATACCACACTTAGGTCAATTTTTTGAGACAGGAACTACAACAGTTTTAAGTATGTTGAGTTTGGAGGGAGAAATAAGGTTACAGATATTGTCTTTGAGGAGGAATCATTTTGATTCCCACTATCATTTTTGACAATGTGCTGGTTTCTATACCTGTCATTGATCAAAAAACGAATCATGATCCTCAACCAAACAATGTTGAACAGCCCCAGTTCAAGATGAGGTAATTATTCCTGAGGAACAAACTCAACAACCTCATGAACCAATGTCATTAAGGCGATCCACTAGAGAAAGGAGAAATGTTATTCCGGATGATTTTTTCGTATTTCCCCAGGAACATGACGAATACATTGGAATGATGGAAAATGATCTAATCAACTTCCATCAAGCCATACAGGGTTCCAACTATCAAAAGTGGATAGATGTCAAGAATGAGAAGTATAAGTCTATGCAAGACAATAAGGTTTGGAAACTTATCCCGTTACTAGAAGGTGTGAAACCCATTGGTTGTAAATGGATATTTAAAACCAAAAGGGATTCAAAAGGAAATGTGGAGAGGTATAAGGCTCGTCTTGTAGCTAAAGGCTTTACCCCAAAAGAAGGGATTGACTTTAAAGAAACTTTCTCTCCGGTTTCAACGAAAGACTCTTTTAGGACAATCGTGGCACCTGTTGCACATTTTTGACCTTGAGCATCAACAAATGGATGTCAATACGGCATTTCTCAATGGTGACAATGATGAAACTATTTATAAGGTACAACCAGAAAACTTTGAGTCGAGAGACCCAAAGAATATGGTTTGTAAATTGACAAAATCCATCTATGAACTCAAGCAAGCTTCCCGTCAGTGGTACCATAAGTTTTATCAAGTGATTATCTCGTTTGGTTTTAAGATAAACATTGTTGATAATTGTGTGTATCACAAATTCAGTGGGAGTAAGCACATGTTCCTGGTTTTATATGTCGATGACATATTGCTTGCCACAAATGATATAGGTATGTTGCATTAAACCGAGAGATTTCTATTAAAGAATTAAGTTTAAACATAAAATTATAAATTTACTAACAAAATGTTTCAATAAAAATAATAAGAAAAATGTACCTTTGGCATTTGGTGTGTTGGTGGAAAATTTAGAGAATAAGATAGAAAATTAGTATTGAAAATTTTGTACAGAGTAAATAAAATTGAATGAAAATGTGTAAGAGATTGAGATTTGAGAGAATGAATGAGAGAATAATAGAATGAGAGTGAATGAAAAATGAAATGGATGGAAGTATTTTTAGAAAAATTTGAGTTGTTGGTCAAAATATAAATTAAAAGACTTTAGGGGAGATTTTTGTAATTGTTTTAAGTTCCAACGGCCATAATTCAAAATTTAGCCATTGGAGGGGAATATAAAAAAAAATAAACAGACGGTTGAAATGGCGGATCGGCAAGACAGTCCGGCAGGCAGGCCTGGCATGCCGATCGTTCGGTTTAGCAAATCGGTCAGACATGTCGTGGCGGGACGATCCACCAGACCTAAACACCACGGCCCGGCACGTGGCCCGTATACGTGCCAGGCTTGGTCCGGTCTTCTTCCTTGATGGGTCGTGCCAGGCACAACCAACAATTGTTTGCAAGCTAAACGGACAAACCTATTAAAAATTGGCACATATTTACACCACTAGTTGATATCATTGGATGGGTTTTTTAAAAACAATGTATCTCGTATATATGTTTACCTTTTTAAAACCTGATAACATCCATTGATTTTTAAAACTCTTTTAAAAAAACAATATCTAATATCTTTTTATTTGATTTTAAAAACTATCAAATAAAAAATATCTCATATCTTTTATTTTAAAAATAATTAAATATTTATTTTTAACTTAAACATTTTAAATTCATTTTCAAATATTTAACTTAATAAAATTAAATAATCATATTAACTTATTCTATCTAAAATCAAATATAAACTAGCACCCTCCATTTAGTGATTAATAACATAATTAAATAATCTTATTATTTAATTTATTTAATCAACATTTTTCATTAATTAAATAATCTCATTATTCAATTAATTCACGAATAAATACTTGTCACTTTCGTAACACAATTAATTGGACAATCCAGTTAAAATTAATCGTGACCCTTGTTACCTAAATCGATCGGGCTAGCGAGAGTACCTAATGGACCCACAATATTTTGAACTCCAATAATCATCAAAAAAAAGTAATTAAACTCTTTGATTAATATTTCACGACTATAAACTTCAGTGTTATTCCACTAAAAACCCGAAAATGCAATCTCTCAACTGTAGACGCTTTTACACAGACCGATACAACTCGGTATCTATCGATATAGCTATTACACATGGTGTGATCCTCCACAGTAGTTCATAATTAGAGTATGGTCATAATATCCGTTACACCCCCCTAATTATATATATCCTTTAAGTACCGTTGATTCTCTATTGGACGATAAATCCTATTTCTTCATGGAATTAGGAGATCGACCATATTGTCCAAGCCTCGAATCAACCCTTTAGGGAACTACCATCTACTTCTCACAAGAATGAGTAGATTCCACTATTGTGTACAAACCTTCATAGCCACAAGTCAAACCGCAATCCAAACATATGGAGTATATTGATCAGGTACTACATCCGACCTCACCCATGGTATATCAAAGATCACAGTCTAACCTAATGGAGTTGATAAGACACTCAGGATTAAGATCACCCACATATAGTCATCATTAGTTGATATATATGAATCTCATCAATAAATAGATCTTAGTGAGAGATTCATATAGATCATGGCCCAGTCCTATATGATCACATCGTACAAGGTGCCTCCATTCCCATATCTCATATGAATTATTCAGGACAGAATCACCAAACATTACGAAATGGACCGCAACTATAAATTAACCGCAAATAAAGTACCCAACTTTATTTGCTATCTATAAACTCTTTAGATTGTAGGTCTCTTACTGTATTCATCCATATATGACACTCATATACACAATTTGAGATTACATACAGCAATCTAGGATGTTTATATGTACAAGTTATAAAATAAACAACACAACAAGAATGAATTGAAATTTTGATGCAGTGGAAAACAACAAAAGAAATATACCGACGTCTATATTTTATAAAAAATGGAATCCACTAGAAACTAAAAGAATACACTGAATTTTATTGAATTGAACCTAATGAATCTTTCAGCTTACAAGGCTATTTAAAGAGATTAAACCCTAACTCGAATCCTTGCTGGACAAGAAACGGTATTACATATCAAAAGCTGCTTAAAATAGCAAAATCTGCCAAAAATAGCAAAATTACAATAGTTACGAAAATAAAAGATACTAACAACGCTAAACAAATCAGAATTGACGGAAGACGATTCTGACTTGTCAAAGTCAACTTATGACTAAAAAGGAAAGTTTCCTAAAATGGAAAAACTGTAATTTCAAGACCTAAATGATGGAATTTAGCCGAAAAACGACGTGCCTCACCGCCAAAGGCTGTGACTTGAAAAGACCTCATCGATTCGCATCACGTGAAGTTACTTAGCCTTGAATTTAGAATGGTCCTTCAAGGCCATGTACAAGTCAGCTACCTGTTCTATATCAACTTTTCTTTTAATTTATTTCATAAATCCATTTACAAATTACATCTTTAGGGCATAAACCCCAACAATCTTCCACTTGCACTAAAGCATGTGAGGCATGTTTCATAACCCTAGACCATCTAGGTGACCTAAAAACAGTTTAGCCGGTAAGGTCTTCATAAATGGATCCACATGATTGTCTTTTGAGGCTATCTTGGTGACGATCACATCTTCTCTCTGCACTATCTCTATAATGAGATGATACTTTTTCTCTATATGTTTCCCTTTTTTGTGGCTTCTTGGTTCTTTGGAATTAGCCACAGTACTACTGTTATCACATTAAAGTGTGATGGGTTTATCCAAACCTGAAACAACTTCCATATCACTTAAGAACTTATGGAGTCAAACAATCTATTTAGTAGCTTCACAAACGGCTACATATTCGAATTCCATGGTGGAGTCAACAATGCAAGATTGCTTGATACTTCTCCACACAATTCCACCACCAGGGTGAATACTGATCCAGAAGTGTTTTTTGTAGAATCCCTGTCTGACTAAAAATAAGAATTTGTGTATCCTAACGGGATCAAATCTTGTCCAGAATACACTAGCATATAACTTCTCATTCTTCGAAGATAATTGAGAATAGTCTTGACAACAACCCAATGATCCAATCTTGGGTTGGACTCGTATCTGCTGACTGTTCCCATTGCATAGCAGATGTCTGGTCTCGTGCATAACAAAGCATACATAAGACTACCTAATGCCGATGCATAGGGTATGTGTCTCATATCCTCAACTTCTTAAAATGTCTTAGGACACTGTTCCTTAGACAAGTGAACTCCATGCCTAGAAGATAAATTACCTTTCTTAGAGTTATGCATTGAAAATCGCATAAGAATCTTATCGATATATTATGCTTGAGACAGTGCTATAAGTTTATTCTTATGATCCCTTATAAGTTGTATCCCTAGAACATCACCCGCCTCTCCCAAATCTTTCATTTGGAATTGGCTAGCTAGCCAGCCCTTTATATCAGATGACACTCTCACATCATTCCCAATGAATGGGATGTTGTCCAAGTATAGGACCAAGGAAACTTTTTTTGTCAATGATACGCTTGTAGACACAAGGCTCGTCAACATTGTGCTCAAACCCATAGGTTTTTATCACATCATCAAACCTGATGTTCCAAGATTTAGATGCTTGCTTAAGTCCATAAACAGACCTTTGCAACTTGCAAACCTTTTGCTCTTGATCTGGAGACATGAATCCCTCTGGTTGTATCATATAAATGCTCTCGTCAAGATTGCTATCCAAGAATGCAGTCTTGACGTCCATTTGCCAAATTTCATAATTAAAATAGGCAGCAACGGATAAGAGAATCCTAATAGACTTAAACATGGCTACTGGCGAGAAGGTCTCCTCATAATCGATCCTCTCTTTCTGGGTATAACCCTTGGCCACTAGCGTTGACTTGAAGGTCTCTACCTTCCCATATACTCCTCTCTTTCTCATGTAGATCCATTTACACCATATGGGTTTTACCCCATTTGGTAAGTCTATAAGATCCAAGACTGAGTTAGAGTACATGGACTCTATCTTGAGATTCATGGCTTTAAGCCATTCCCTTTTATCGAGATCTTCCATTACAATCGTAAATGTCAATAGATCATTTACACTATCAGTAGAGACAACACTTTGTCCCTTTCCTATACCCAAATAGCTTTCAGGTTGTCTCACAACCCTCTCACTACGTCTAGGTGGTTGTGTATTCTGATCAAGAACCATCTGACTCTCAGATGTTTGTGGATTAACAACTCTTATTGATGAAGCACTAGTCTCACCAGGCTCCAACTCATTCAATACAATCTTAGAACGAGGTTTATGGTCACTAATATAATTGTCCTCAAGAAATATTGCATTTATCAATACAAATACTTTGTTATCTTCAGAACTATAAAAGTGTCCACATCTGGTCTCCTTGGAGTATCCTACAAACATGCAGACCACAGACTTAGAGTCTAACTTTCCACTTATGTTCTTCATCACATATGCTGGACATCCCAATATGTGAAAATGTCGCAAACTAGCTTTACAACCATTCCTCAACTCTAGAGTAGTCTTAGGAACAAATTTGGATGGTACGACATTCAAAATGTATACCGCTGTTTGTAACGCATATCCCCAAAAGAAATCCAGTAATGATGAAAAACTAATCATATATCTCACCATTTCCATTAGGGTTCTATTTCTCCTCTCCGGTACACCATTTTGCTAAGATGTACCGAGAGCTATGAGTTAGGAAACTATCACATGCTCGACCATGAAGTCTTCAAACTCTTGGTCAAGGTACTGACCTCCATGATCCGATCGTAATGAATTGATAGTCCTACCTAATTGATTCTCAACTTTAGCTTGGAATTATTTAATCTTTTCAAATGTTTCTGACTTCCGTTGTATTAGGTAAACGTATCTGTATCTTGAGTAGTCATTTATAAAGGTGGCATAATACTCACAACCACCCCTAGCTTTAACATTCATCGATCCACAAACGTCTATATGTATAAGCTCTAGCGATTCTTTAGCTCTAGCGATTCTTTAGCTCTAAGCCCTTTTCCAGTAAAAGTTCTCTTAGTCATCTTACCTTCCAAACAAGATTCGCAGACAGATAAGGTGCCAACCTTTAACTCACTCAAAGGTCCGCTTTTTACCAGTATGTATATCTGGTCAAGGTTAATATGACCAAGCCTTAGATGCCAAAGATACGTGTCATTATCTGGAGAAATTTTATATCGTTTAGTTTTTGTTTTTTCAACCTTAAACATTTCAGTGTTGAACATTATAGTATGTATAAACGGTCTTAACACATACTAATTGTTTTCATTAATTCCTGAACAAATATTCAGATCATTCTTTCCAATAATAATAGACTTATTATTAAAAGAAACAGAATATTTTTGATCTAACAACTTAGAAACGAAGATCAAATTTCATGTAAATCCAGGAATACAAAATACATTGTCCAACAATATATAATTATTACAAAAACGTATTCTAATTACGCCAACTGCTCGTGCCTACACGACATCCCCTGACCCCACACGTATTGAGAAAACTCCCTCGTCTAGTTGTGTCCAAGAATCAGTCCATTGCAAAGAAGAACAAGCAGAGGTTTGTTATAGGGATTTTTTGATAGTTGACAAGTGAACATGATTAGATATGCCACGCCACAGGAGTCAGAAAAGATCAACTCAAGACAATTAATAGATGATCTCAAGGCCAAGTCAAGATTACCCAAGATGGTCGGGGAGGCTAACCGATTGGGCACAAACAAACTGGTCAGGGAAACTCACCGATCGGGTAGAGAAGACTTGGTCGGGACCATTCGATCGGGACGAAAGAAGTTTGGTCGGGATTAGACAATTGGTCAATCGGACAACGTGTGGGAGACATTAAAGGCAACTACGACTTAAATACGAAGAAGAATTGTCTTACTTAAACAAGGAATCTAGAATTACACTTCAATAAGGAAATATCCTTATTTCCTATTCAGTGTCAAAGAATCCTATTCAGAAAATAACTTAAAGCTTCCAGAAGGATAAACACCAAACATGAAACGAGGTCAAATCAAGCAATAACTCTACTTTTCTAGAAGACTGCACACCGATCAAGAAATAAGTCCTAAACGGACTACTCAACTAAAATCCTACAAATATTCTAATTCAATACACAAGAACTCTGAAACAGTAAAAAAGATAAAGACGACTTCAACAAGTAACCAGTCCTAATCAAACACTACCACCTTTCTTTATTTGTATATCAAGGATTAGGGTTCTATGCATAATATCGTTCTAGAAAAAGATATACAAAAAAGATATACAAAAAAGATATAGAACGACACATAGAGAGCATCACATAGAAAATATACAAGAAAGAGAAATAGAGAGATGCCAAATAAGGGGAGATTGGGTGTGTAATCATTATACTACAGTTAATTTCTTCTCGCCATCACTGGCAATCGTGGATGTTTCCCCACCTTGGAGTTTTACCACTTAAACTTATGTGTGCATGATTTTCTTCTTTTTCTATCTTTCTCACAACATCTTCAACAATCTACAAAAAACAGTTAGACGTGTGATCAATCATACACGATCCAAAAATCACTGTCAACAACTGGCGCTAGAATGAGGGGCGGTTGAACTCAACTTTGAGGAACCAACATAAACAGACGAAACACTGAGATACTCTAGCAAGCCCAAAAAAAAGGATGATAGGGGGTGGATTATCTATTTTATTAGCATCATAGTATAAGCAAATGGGCAAATTCGCAAACAAAGTTCTAAAAAAAAAAATTCCCAAAGCAGCAACATGGCAAACGACATGGAAGCTAGTCTCCAAATAATGTTGATACCCAACGTGCAGGTAACGATCCTGACTCGATAAACGCCAACATTGTTGGAGGAAGTCTGCCATCAATGACTCCGAGTTCTACTGGCCAGACTGTAATGACCTCCACAAACACTCCCCCAATAATTTCCCCGAATGAATTCCAGCAAGTCCAAGCGTTCCTACGGAGAATCATTGAAGACGCCACTAGACAAGAATCAATATAATAGCAACTGCAAATCTGACATCGTCTTACCAATTGTCCACACTTATGGTGGCCCGAGACCCTAAGATATGTTCTGAAACAGTGGATGTGACCCCAAACGCATCTCGTAAGTCTAGCAGGGAAGAAGCGGACCACTATGGATAGGGGGAGCGACCTCAAATAGGAGATGAAGGAATTATCGGACGAGGGAGGCAAGATCGATATCAAGCGGTCTTTGAGTAAAATGAAATCTGCAGAGGTGTTCATAGGCGGGATCAATCTAGCTTGTCAGATGACAGTGACAAACCACCCCACAGAATACACCAAAGGGGCAAGTCCCCCTAAAATTCCAACATGGGCGTACCGACCATCAGCGATCGGAAATGGATAGTGAGCCAGAAGATGAGCGAGATATCCTGATATAGAAATTAACCCAGAAGGTGGAAGCATTAGAACATCTCCAGGGGCTTAAAGATTTACTAGACGATGATTCTGAAAGCCCATTCGTGAACAACATACTTCAAACCCAATTCCCGGAAAGATTCAGAATGCAACAGGTCGAGCAATTTAAAGTAAACACGGATCCAAAAGAACACGTGAGATGTTTTCAAAGTTCGTTGGCACAGTATGCTTACAATGACATATTCTTGTGCGTGACGTTCCCGTAAAAGCTCGAGGACTTAGGGTCTAGGTGGTTTGGAAGGCTCCCTTAGGAACAATCAAGAATTTCCATGAATTAACCCAGGATTTTTCATGACAATTCTTGGGGAACGTACAAAAGAGGAAGTCGATAGCTCATATCGCCACCCTCAAACAAGGAAAGAACGAGTCATTAAAAGATTACCTAAAAAGGTTCTCTCAGGAAGTGTCTGGGATCCATAACCCCAATGATGAGAATGTGGTAATCGCCTTCACCAACAACATATAGAAGGGCCAGCTTTTCTTCAATTTGAGGAGGAAATGTCCAGATACGTACGCCGACCTGATGGATGTGGCAGACAGTTATGCAATCGAAGAAGATGAGCTAGCTCAAGGGGGTAGTTATGTACATGGGGGTCACCCTGGGGAGAATGCAAAAACAAGTGATGGCAATATAAAGAACCAGAAGGGTGATCATCAGGAGAGTGATATGACCAATCGTAGAAACAATTGGAACGAAAGAAAGTTTCATAGTCAGTACACTAACCATACTCCCCTCACCAAGAGACAAGAGGAAATCTTGACAATCGTAGAAGACCAAAAGCTGGTAAAATATCCTCCAAGACAGTCAGTCTATGCTCGAAGAGACACAACAAAATACTGCAGGTTCCATAAGGAAATTGGTCACGACACATCAAAGTTCTTCCAACTGAGAGACCATATCGAGACACTCATCAGGGAGGGTCACCTCAAAGATTTAATTCTCATAAGGATAGGTGATCAGCAGAAGGATCCCCATCGGGATAGTCAGACAATGGAAAATCAGGAAAAGAAGAAAAGCCCGAGCCGTGACAGCGGCGAAGGGACGGTCAACATTATCTTTGAAGACCCTACACAAGCTCGTGGATGACAGAACTTAGTCTTCAAAAAATAATCTACTCTTCAGGGAGATAGCTTAGTTGCTTTCAGTTTTTTTTTTAAGATACTTTTAGTTTGCTTTTCTTTTTTGCTTTTCTAATTATTTTTAATATTGTTAATTTTTAGATCAATTAATAAATAAGCCAATAATGGTGTTCAAATTTTTATAATAAACATCTTTGTTATCAAAGATAAACTCCTGCCATGGTAGGTGAAAGTGCCCGAGAGGCTGAGAGGTCGGAAATTATCCTGAGCAAAAAGTCAAGACACCGATCAGATAATAAAAACGGTAGGAAATTATCTTGAGTAAAGAGTCGGGATACCGACTGATCCAATTAAAATACGGTCGAGAATTATCCTAGGTAAAAATTCGGGACACAGACTGAATTAAGATGATCGAGAATTATCATAAGCAAAGGGCCAAGACACCGACTAGTCCATTAAAAAATACTGTCGAAAATTATCCTAGGTAAAAAGCCAGGACACCGACCTAATTAAGACAGTCAGGAATTATCCTGAGCATAGAGCTGGGACACCGACTAGTCCAAAAGAAAAAAAATCAGGAGTTATCCTGAGTAAAAAGCCAAGACACCAACCAAATTAAGACAGCTAGGAATTATCCTGAGCAAAGAGTCGGGACACCGACTAGTCCAAAAGAAAAAAGAGTTGGGAATCATCCTGAGCGAAAGGTCAGGACACTGACCGAATCAAAACAATCGGGGATTATCCTAAATAAATAGTTGGGACACCAACTAGTCCAAAAATAACGGTCCGGAATTATCCAGAGCAGAGAGCAAGAACACCAACTAGTTCAGCTACAAGGGAGCAAAAAGGAATCCAAGACTGATCAGTTTAATAAGACACTTGATCAGTTTTTTTTTAAAACGATCAGTTTAATAAGATACTTGATCGAGTTAGAATGATGAAATCAGAAGCGTTAAAAAATCAAAACTATTCAAATCCCCTTCATTGAGCCGTCAATAGCTCATATCGCGGATTTGAGACGGTGTTGTTATAGGGATTTGTTGATAGCTTGACAAGTCAGCATGATTAGATATACCGCATCACGGGAATCAAAAAAGATCACCTCAAGGCAATTAATAGTTGATTTCAAGGCCAAGTCAAGATTACCCAAGATGGTCGGGGAAACTAACCGATCGGGCATAAATAACTTGGTCGAGGAAACTCGTCGATCAGGTAGAGAAGACTTGGTTGTGACCATCCGATCGAGACAAAAGAAGTTTAGTCGAGGTTAGACAATTGGTCAATCGGACAACGCGTGGGAGACATTAAAGGCAACTACGACTTAAATACGAAGAAGAATTGTCTTACTTAAACAAGGAATCTAAAATCACACTTCAATAAGGAAATATCCTTATTTCCTCTTCAGTGTCAAAGAATCCTATTCAGGAAAGAACTTAAAGCTTCCAGAAGGATAAATACCAAACAGGAAACGAGTTCAAATCAAACAATAACTCTGCTTTTCTAGAAGACTGCACACCGATCAGGAAATAAGTCATAAACGGACTACTCAACTAAAATCCTACTAAGACTCTAATTCAATGCACAAGATCTCTGAAACAGAAAATAAGACAAAAATGACTTCAACAAGTAACCAGTCCTAATCAAACACTACCACCTTTCCTTATTTGTATACCAAGGATTAGGGTTTTATGCATATATAAATAGACCCGAATCTCTTTATATAAAAAGATATACAAAAAAGATATAGATAGAGACATATACATAGCGACACATTGAGAGCATCACATAGAAAATATACAAGAAAGAGAAAGGCGACAAAGAATGAGAAAATGAGTGTGTAATCATTATACTATAGTGAATTTCTTCTCGCCATCACCGGCAGCCGTGGATATTTCCCCACCTTAGAGTTTTACCACGTAAACTTATGTGTGCATGATTTTCTTCTTCTTCTATCTTTCTCACAACATCTTCAACAATCTACAAAAACCTATTAGACGTGTGATCAATCCTACACGATCCAAAAATCACCGTCAACAAGTTAGTGGCCCCTGAATCAATTATCAGGGGTGAAGAATCATCTTCCACTAAACATGACTCAAGAACAAGTAAATCATATTTACCTTTCTTGGACTTCTTCTTGTTTTGGGCTTCCTTGGGTTTGGGTTTACCCTTCGCCTTCCCGGTAAACCTCTTCCTCTTCCTCTTCTTATTATTAGAGGAGGAAAATGGCTCGACAACATTTGCCTTACCGGTATTACCCTTGTTGTCCTTAGTCAAGGACTCGAAGGTAGCAAGCTCATTGAGCAACTGTGTGAGACTGAACTTTAACTTGTTCATCCCGTAGTTGCTCTTAAACTAATCGAAACTCTTTAGAAGAATCGCCAGTATGATGCTTACTAGACTGGGTTCGTCAATGGCCTTGTCATTGACTTCTTCCATGTTGAATTAGGATATCATGCTCATGACATATTCCCGAACTGATATAGCTTCCTTCATGCGAGTGAGTGTAGCGGAACGAACAGATTTGTGTCACTTTTACTAGGAAGGCTGCCCAAACATAGCTTGCAATGACTCCATGATATCGAATGTTGAAGTCATTGCTTTATGATTTGTGACAAGCACTTTTGTCATATTAGCCAACATATATGTTTGGGCCTTTTCATCAGATGAGACTCATCGCTCGTATGCCTCAACTCTTTACGAGGCATTGGCAACAAACGTTCTAGGAGATTCCTCTATAAGCATAAACTTGAGGTCTTTGGTGACCAATATTGCACTAATATTAAGTTTCCACTTTGTGTAGTTATCACCAGTTAATTTGTAGTTTGTATGAATTTGAAATAATGCAAAAGACATAATTGCTGAAATAAAATAAATTATTCATTCAGTCATTTATTTAAAACTAGTACGAGTGCTTTGGCATAAATTTAAACACGATGTATGAACATGTTTAACGAACTAGAACTACCTTAAAACCAGTTACTATGCCACGACAATCCAACATACCACAAATAAGTGTCGTCTTAAGGTCGGTCAAGTCTTTGCATGTTGGACCGAGATATTCTTAATCAAATGATATTCTAGAATAACTTTTATTCCATATCATTCAATCATCGTTTATTCAGTCAGGTTTTTAACTAACAAAACTTAATCAAAACCTTCATGAGTGTAACCCACCATTTCAGATCTCACGAGCTTAACTCGAGAATTGTCGCCTTAGGGTCGGTCAATCCCGAAATACACTAAAAAATTCTATCCGTTAGGAAGTCAACCTTGACACTGACCTTTGTGAAAACCCTCCTTAGGGAGGACGAAAGCAAAGCCGTCACGAGACCCCACTCGGATCTCATAATGTTGAACTAATGATGGAGACTGCGGGATATATATGTCATATATCCCTCTCCCACTCACTATTTAAAACTAGGGTTGTCAAATATCCGTTAATACACTTAGACTCTACATGATCAAATGGCTAACTTTAATCAAGTTTTCTAGTGCATTAACTAATTTATTATTAGAAAGAAGTTCTAATTAACTAATAAATTATTTATGATTTTTAACTATTAAAAATTTAATCTATTAGTGAATAATCTAAGCCTTTGTAAACAATTTACTAAGGTTAAAATATTATGTTAGTGTTTACCAAGTTTTAACTATTAAAACTCTAACACTTTGTTCGATTCATTTATTATTAGGTAATTGATCATATTAATCTTAATTACAATAAATGACCTTATTAATCTAACTTATTAAACTCTTTAATCACTATATTAATATTAATGAGAATTACCAAGTTTTCTAACCATTAAAAAACTAATCTCATTATTCATAGTCATTTATATATATTGCCCATTTTAATCACATTGAAAAATACATAAAATATCAGGCTATAATGCACGTATGACATATCAAATATATTTGTGTAGGAACATCATATCTAAATGACATAGTATGCATGGCAATACTTTTATCATCACATAATATAAAGCATGCATGAATTGATCGAGTACTGTGGATTATTTAACCTAAAAAAAATAGAATCTAAAAATACAAAAATACCAGAAAGGCATTCCTTGGTCTTCTTGAAATTTTTGAGTCTTCTAGTCTCATCAGATCACTCTGATTCATCTCATGAATCCGAACCAGAAAATCCGCACGGAACTCACTAGGCAACACTTGCCAACGGAATCGTGTAAGACGGTGTGAACAGTGCTCGTGAACAATATCCGATGAACAGTACCCCGTCCAGTGCATTTCCAGTTCTTTGTTTAAAGGTTACAATTATTTGTATTTACAATACAATAACAGTAAATACATATATATAAACAACTCATAAACCCTAAATCCACAGTACCATAAAAATTTACGATCAACCATATTTAAATTAAACAATTTAATTATAAACATTCATACAATCATGTAGATGGTGCCTACACATTCATACATACAGAAGCATCGAAAACAATTTCCTGTTTTGAAATTTTTTGAAATTGTTTGGCATTGATACAAATTGTTGGAACCCCGTTCATTGGTAACGCAGCGGAAATAGGTTAAATTTTTTTAATGCGGATCATAATCTGGAACCAGTGAACTTGGGATCATAATTATTTTTGGAACTAATATATATAATATGTAAGCAAAGGAAATTGAAATCAAGATAATCAGAAGAATTAATAGAACCTTACCAACGTTTGGAGGCTCCTTTACTTCTTGTAATGCTCCTTGTCTGAACCACTCGATATTTCTTGCTATATCCCGGGAATGGTAACTGCGTGTGAGCTCGTCACCGTCTCAGAAAGTTGAATGGAGGATGTAGAGAAAAGGCTTAAAGAAACTCTTTCTTCTTGATATTAGTGCACAATACTTGCACACAAAATATATTCTCTATGAAACACTTGCACTTTTCTCTCTTTTGGATGTTTCTCACCCACACTTGACTTCACACAACAGATCATTTTAGATGTTTCTCATGCACACTTCACTTCACACAACATAGCAATGCCTTATGCTTCTCACGCACACCCTTGCCTTTTTCTTAGAACAAATATGGTTTCATGTGTTAGTTGTTGTCTCACCACCCTTTGAATTGTCATCAAATGCCAACACTAATCAGTGCTAGTGGTGGAAAAATGGGCCGGCACGGCCTATTAGGCCAGTTGGCTTAACGGGCCGGGCCAGGCCCAACCTGTTAGGGAGAAATGACAGACCGGGCCGACCTGATTGACGAAAGGGCAGGCCTGATCTACGCCCGCGGCCTGTTTCGAGGTCCAACCCGTTAGAGGCCCGTAAAGGCCTTAACAGGTGGCCCAACGGGTTTCAATTTTTTTTATAAATATATATATATATATATATATTAACGTTTTATTTATACAATATTAATTTTTATACATTGTAATAATTTTGGGTAATTATTAATGTAATATTTTTAATATGAAATACATTTTTCATTTCATACAATAGTTAATTAGTTTTCAATGGATAATATTTTTGTAATTTCTTATTAAATTTGTGGTGAAAAATATAAATTACAAATTATGATTGCATCGTTAAAAATCTTATCAAGAAAAACCCAATGGATAAAAACTTAGTAAGGGAAAAAGAGTACAATTGGAAAAAAAAAAAAAATTACAATTACATCAGTTAGCCAGTTGGTAGCTACCGGAACTATCATCGATTGTCAAGCTGGAGAAGTCATCCATGAATTCTTCATTGACCAGTTGAAGTTGTCGTCTTATTCTTGCATTTTCCCAATCCTTAAGGCATGTTAAAGCTTCCACCGCATCAGGGGCCAATGAACATCTTCTATCTTCTATTATTCGTACGGCGGTGTTGAACACTTGCTCCAATGAAACTGTTAAAACTGGGATAGCTAGGACATCACATGCTAATCTCGATAGAATGGGGAAGCTGTTTCTCTTGTTCTGCCACCATTTCAGAAGATCGTTAATTGTGAAATCATCGTTGTCCGTGATGGAATACTTCATACTCAGATATTTATTGAGCTCCACGTGTTGACTTTGACTTGGACTCGAACTTCCTGAAGCGCGAGAAGTTATGGTCTTGTTCAAAAAAATCCTCATGAGCTTCGATTGTTGTTGAGATTGATGTTGAGGAGGCGTCGGCCCCGCTGTGTCGTCGTTGTGCCTGTACCTGTTCTACAACAATGTTTTATGTATTTTTCTTGCATAACAACAACAGCGGGAGTTACCAATTCTATTTTCCTATATTGTTTAAGTAAATCAGCTATGTCATAAAGTTTATGAAGTACAAGAGGAGATGTGGGGTAATAAACCCCGGAAAGTTCTACAGTAGCATCATAAAAAATAGTTAAAAATTCAACAAAAAACTTGGCCATATACCAATCACCTTCCGTGAGTTTTTCATGTTGGGTGTCATTGGCAGTGTTCAAGTTATAAAAAATAGTAATTTCTAAAGCATATGGTAAAGCAGATTTCAACATTAAATATGTTGAGTTTCACCTTACCGGCATATCTGTTTGAAACTTACGGGGTTTTAGGTTTTTGATTTACAAAATCTGGCAAACTCAGTAATTCTTGAGTCAGATGTCATAATCCAACCCAAAGCCTCCCTAATATTGGTGATTTGACTTTCAACCTTCTTTAAACCTGATTTTACAATCAAGTTTATAATGTGACATGCACAACGAGCATGGAAAAATTTTCCCGCAATATTAGAGATGTTAGAATTAATGAAATTTTCTATAGCTTTGGAGTTAGCAGATGCATTATCCAAAGTAATTGACATCAAGCGATTTTGAATGCCATAATCTTGTATAACGGACATAATAACCTGAAAAATATTTTGTGCAGTATGTGAATAATCCATGACACGAAAACCAAGAAGCTTTTTTGTAAAGTCCATTGGGTCATTTGGTTGTCTACATAGTGTCCGCTCTAGATGTCTGACGTTAATGCAATTGAAAAAGAAATGTTTTGTAATTCAAAAATCAATTTTGTCCTATATTTTTCAAAAATACTAATCACATTGCTCCTAGTTATGTTTCTAGAAACAGGGACAAATTGGAGGTTAAAAGCATTATTAACAAAATATTGAAAATGGGGGTTTTCTTGAAAACCTAATGGTTGGTCAGTTGCAGCGCAGTACAATACTGAATGCTCTCTGACCTGATCGGGGTCATACTGTCATGTATTCACTGAACCATCTGGGTTCTTGGGTTTGTTGAGTTGTATCGACTTGCCCATGGAAAGCCATGCAACTGAGTATATGCCTTCTAAGATGACTAGTTCCCCTACTTGAACTACTGAGTATATACTTACAAAACTTACAGCAGACATGCTCAACTTGACAACCATCTACCATTATTTGCATTACAGGGTCAAAACAATCCCACACGGTCGATTTCTTCTTCCTTTTCTTATTTGATCCTGGTGTCGAGGAAGAATGTCCCGCACACATAGTACTAGCGGGACCTTCTTCTTCGAACTCACCGTATAATCGGTTGATGTCCTTGTCAGGCAAATAGTCGCTCAGGTTCAAGTTTAAGTGTTCAGGATTCATTTTCCTAAGATTATAATTGAATAAATGATTAAATGATTAAATGTCATAGATACAAATACAACGATACAATTATACATTTATACAAATAACAAAAAAAAAACAATTAATTTTTCTAATTTTTATTTTCTTATTATTTTTTAAACTACAAAATTAACATAGTCATTCTAATATATTATTAATTTAATATATATATATATATATATATATATATATATAATTCGGATTAAATTTCTCCAAATACCATTTCTTCTTAAACTCTACAAAATAAAACATAATCTTTCTAATATAATAATAATTTCGAAAAGGAAGAAAAAATTGAGAATTAATTTTTTTAATTTATTATTTTGTTGTCAAACTCATAAAAATACATAAAATTAACATAATCATTCTAATATATTATTAATTTTAATATATATATATATATATATAATTCAGATTAAATTTATCCAAATTATTTTTTTATTCTTAAACTCTATAAAATAAAACATAATCTTTCTAATATAATACTAATTGCGAAAATTATGAAAATATTAGAAATTAATTTTTTTATAATTATTATTTTGTTGTCAATCTCATAAAAATACATAAAATTAACATAATCATTCTAATATATTATTAATTTAAAAAAATTATAAAATTCGGATTAAATTTCTCCAAATTACCATTTTCTTCTTAAACTCTACAAAATGAAAGATAATCTTTCTAATATAATAATAATTTCGAAAATGAAGAAAAAATTGAGAATTAATTTTTTTAATTTATTATTTTGTTGTCAAACTCACAAAAATACATAAAATTAACATAATCATTCTAATATATTATTAATTTTAAAAAAATCGGATTAAATTTCTCCAAATTACCATTTTCTTCTTAAACTCTACAAAATAAAACATAATCTTTCTAATATAATAATAATTTCAAAAATTATGAAATTAGAAAATAGAAATTAGTTTTTTAAAATTATTATTTTGTTGTCAATCTCATAAAAATACAAAAAAAAAACATTACATATCACTAAGTAGTAAGTACTAACTCTCTTACAACAATATTAATTACACACATGACACATGATAATCACTAAATACTAAATAATAACAATTACTATATAAAAAATAATTAATAACAAAAGTAAAGAAGTAGACATACTAACCTTAAATTCGAGGCTTGAGAGTTGTGTTGAATTAATTAATCAATTGGACACCTAATAACATAACAAATAATAGCATTAGTTATAAACATATTAAAAATAAATATAGTGAATAACTAAATGACAAATGAAAGTATTTAAAAAAAAAAAAAATAAGACAATACCTTAAAGTAAGTGCCTTAGAATATGTAGAAGCTATAATAGTATATAGTATATAATATATAATGTATAGTGTATAGTACTATACTACTATAGTATTAGTATATTAGTGTAATAGTAAATAGTAAATAGTATATAATAATATAATACATTAAATAAATAAAATAAATTACAAAATAGTTGAAAGAGTGAGTGAGAGATGTTGGAGACCGTAGAGAATAGAGAGAATAAGAGAGTAGGGAAGTAGAGAAAATGTAGAGAATGAGGTGAGGGTGATAAGGGTATTTATAGGAAAATGTTAGATTAGGGTATAATTGGAAAAAATTGGAAAAGATATAAAATGATGTAATTTTTAAAAGTTTTGGGTATTTTTTAAGCCCCCAATGGTCAATAATGGCTTCTGAATAATTATAAAAGTCACCCCTCAATTCAAAATTTAAAATTTAAACTTTAAATTGAAAAAAAAATCAAATTTTGAAATCTGACGGCCCATTAAGGCCTGTCAGTATTCTTTTTTTTCAATTTTACGAAAAACCCACAGACCTAACTGGTCGGGCCGGGCCGAGCCGGGCCAAGGGCCTCATATCCTGGGCCCAGCCCGGCCCACCAGCTTAACCGGCTTGGGCCTGGCCCGTTAAGCCGGCGAGCTGGGCAACCCGCTAGGGCCTGACCCATTTTGCCACCTCTAATCATTGTGTTGATATCAGTGGATGGGTTTTCTAAAAACAATATATCTTTTTAAAACCTAATAACATCCTTTGATTTTTAAAACTTTTTTAAAAACCAATATCTCATATCTTTTTATTTGATTTTAAAAACCTTCAAATAAAAAATATCTCATATCTTTTATTTAAAAAATAATTAAATAATTATTTTCAATTAAACATTTTAAATTCATTTTCAAAAAATTAATTTAATAAAATTAAATAATCATATTATCTTATTGTATTTAAAATCAAATATCAACTAACACCCTCCATTTAGTGATTAATAACATAATTAAATAATCTTATTATTTAATTTATTTAATCACCATTATTCATAAATTAAATAATCTCATTATTCAATTAATTCTCGAATATATATATATATATATACATATATATATATATATATATATATATGTGTGTGTGTGTGTGTGTGTGTGTGTGTATGTCACTTTTGTAACAAAATTAATTGGACAATCCAATTAATTAACCGTGACCCTTGCTACCTAAATCGATCGGGCTCGCAAGGGGACCTAATGGACCCACAGTATTTTGAGCTCCAATAATCCTTAGAACTAATTAATTAAACACTGTAATTAATATTTCACAATTATTAACTTCGGTGTTATTCTACTAAAAACCTAAAGCTGCACTCTCTCAACTGTAGACGTTTTTTACACAGACCGATACAACTCTGTGTCCATCAATATAGCTATTACACGTGGTGTGATCCTCCACAGTAGTTCATAATTAGAGTTGGGTTATAATATCTGTTATACCCTCTAATTACATATATCCTTTAAGTACCGTTGATTCTCTATTTGAAAATAAATCATATTTCCTCACGGAATTATGAGAGTGCTCATATTGTCCAACCTCCGAATCAACCCTTAAGGGAACTACCACCTACTTCTCATAAGAAGGAGTGGATTCCACTATTGTATACAAATATTTCAAGTCACAAGCCAAACTGTAATCCTAATATACGGAGCATATTGATCATGAAATGCATCCGACCTCACCCATGGTATATCAAAGATCACGATCTAACCTGAAAGAGTCGATAAGACACTCAGGATTAAACTCACCCATTTATAGTCATAATTAGTTGATATATTTGAATCTCATCGGTAAACGGATCTTGGTGAGAGACTCATATAGATCATGGCTCAGTCCTATATGATCACATCATACAAGGTGTCTTCATTCCCATATCCTATATGAATGATTCAAGATAGAATCACCGTGAATTACGGAATGGACCACAACTATAGATTAACCGTAAATAAAGTACCCAGCTTTAGTTGCTATCAATGAAGTATTTAGATTGCACGTCTCTTAGTGTATCTATCCGTATATGACACTCATATACACAGTGTGAGATTACATCCGGTAATCTAGGATGTTTTATGCACAAGTTATAAAATAAACAATACAACAATAATGAATTAAACTTTTCTTTTTATTTATTTCATAAATCCATGTATAAATTATATCTTTAGGGCATGAACCCCAACAACACCACCACCGAACATGGCCTTTTTCTTCTCTCTCCGAATTCAACTCTACCGCAGTCTATTCTCCAAAGGACCGCGTCTCGACCGCCCAATTCGAAAGCTTTTAGTGTTCCCCCACCAAATTTTCACTGCATATATCAGCACTCTGGATCAGTTCTAGATGTTTCCATCAATCATTCAATCTTCATCAATAGATCTGGTTCGTTTGGTTGAGAGGTTCCAGGCTTGGTCAAAGATGGAGACAAATCTGGTTCGGTGGCCACAGAGTTGGTTCGTTTAGTCGACATATCTGGTTCCGCCTAGGCCACCGTGACCGATTAATTTGGCGAACAACACTGACTACGCGTTGGCCACCTAATATGACCGACTTTCAGCTTCTCGCCATGACAAGAGGCCGTCTAGCGGCTAACCGGCAATTAATTAGCTGATTTGGCCAATTTTTTCAAACACTACGAAACATGATGAATTATACTAACTTTAGAACAAATAGTATTGACTTACAATGGAGATGCTCATACAGTGCCCCATTTGATGCAATTCAAAACCTAACATTCTTGTAAATGGTGCACTCTCTCTACAAAAGCCAAATAAGGTTGCGTTTGATTTTTCGTCTTAAGACTGAACATTGCTAAATTGTATTGAATATCGAATAATGATTGAAAACTTAAACTAAAAATCATATTTGTTTTTTTTTTCATTGAAAACTGAGTATAAGTGATAAATTGTTTGTTTTTTACAGTTACAAATACCTTAAAATAAATATTTTTATATCTATGCCCTTTCAACTTTTATTTGTTATATATTTATAGTTTAATATATTAAATGCAACCAAAACAATAATATAATAATATAATAAAAATTACCATATAAAATATAACCCTTATAATATAAAAATTGAACAAGTTAATTGAAGTTTAGTTTAAAAAATAATAATAGATTAGAGTCAGACACTAATAATTTGTATTTATACTATATATGTGGAATAATAATACAATAACAAATTTATAATGAAATCTATATGCTCTATCAAATTTTATTTTATTTTTTTATTTTTGAAAGTGACTGCTAAAGTTTGTTAAATAGTGAGAAGAAAAAAATATTAATGTGGTTAAAGGGTATGAGAGAAGAGAAAACTATAAACAAATCAGATTTGTAAGGATAAATTTAGAAGTAATAAATTAATATATATTTAATATATTTTTTATTATTATATATTCATATATATATATAGTATAATAATATATAATATATGAATAATAATATATAATATTATCAAAAAATATATATAATATTAATAATATATATATTATAATATTTAATAATATATATTAGAATAATAATATATTAGAATAATAATATATATAATATTTTATATTTACTTTTATATTTTATTTTTATTATAAATATTTTATAATTAGAGGTATTTTGGTTAAAATATAGTTAACTATATTCATTCAGTTGTTACCCAAACAAAATAGTACTGATTCAGAGACTAATTCTAAAGTCTCAACCAAACAAAAAACAAAATCAACTTTCCTTTCCTTTATATTCTCTTCTCATTACCATTCAAATTACCATTTTAGCATAGTAACCAAACATCACCTTAATGCTTTATATGATTTGGATTCATTGATTAAAGATTTTGATTGGGCATGGATAAATAGTTCATGTATAAATATTGATATATTATCTTTATATCATATTAAATATTTAATATTTTATAACCAAATAATATTTTTAAATATATAATATTAATTATTTATATAACTTGTCGTATGTAAATTTTATCAGACGTACAAGTCATTGACAAGGAGGATAGAATTGTCAAGTGGACATCTGAATATGCATTCAGAAAGTATCCTACGAGACATCACCAAAGAATAGAAGCCCGGGTAAACAAGTATTGAACAAAACCTCATCGGGGTCAGTTAAAGATGATCGGGTCTAGTTGATGGTATTTTCTACTTGGGATCAGATGACATCATTCGGGACCAGCTAATATCGTGTCATACTTGGGACAAACATGAAGAAAACCGAATAAAAAGCCCAGCGCATAACTCACACGAGTCGAGTCGTTAAAATACGCAAAGATATCCATATAAAAGAGGAATTCCAAGAAGAATTCCAAGAAGAATAGAATACCAAACAGAAAGGGTTCTGAATCAAGCAACAATTTTATTTCTTCAAGAAGACTACGTTTTATAAGGAAATAAGTCCTAACTGGACTACATCACTAGAGTCCCATTCGATCTCAATACAAGTCTCTGAAATAGAAAAGAAGACATACTACTTCAAACAAGTAACCAGTCATAGTTAAATAAAAAGATCTTTTATTACTTGTACAAAGAGGATTAGGGTTCTATGAACATATAAATGGACCCATAATCTCGTCACAAAACATACACAGGATATAGCAAATACAGAGAGAAAAAGAGAGATCGAGAGATCGAGAGTTGTAAATCTTTTCAATAGTGGATTTTGGCTTGGTTGATTATGCAGCCACCCGTGGACGTTTCTCCGGTCATCGGAGTTTTACCACGTAATACTTGCGTCCGATTACTTTCTCATTCTCTCTCTCTATGAAATCACAGCTAAAATCCAATTTTTGTTGACTTTTTCCATACATCCAGAAATCGACGTCAACATTTGGCGCTAGAAAGAGGGGTTAAACCTCCGATTTAATTAAAAGTAATGGCGGGAAGCAGAAACAGTCCTGGAGATGTCCAAAAATATCTAGATAATGTCCATATTGGCAGTAGTTCACGAGATCTCACCGTAACCAACCAACCAACATCCCTGGCAGGGATTCAACAATTCTATCCAACTAGCGAAGACCTAACATGACGCTTCCGTGAGGCGCTGCAACAGTTGGTGGCAGAAGCAGCAAAGGAAGGAGTTGATCTACTGGTTGTAGAAGAAGCGCAACCTCCTAACCTTCCACCTGTAAGGCTTCGTTCGGTTGTAGTGGGGCCAGAACTAGATACACCGGAAGCCGGAAGGAACTCTGCTCCTATTAATCAGGCTGGACGTGAAACACCCGAGGAACGACCACGCCAAAAGCAGAACCATGACCAGACAGCCCGTACAAGACACCCAAACATGACCGGCACACCGGCACAGGGATCGGTCGTCATCAGAAGATAGTGATCGGTACCATCGTAAGAGTCATCACGGAACCATACGCCTGTAAGAATCAACCCGTGAAACTCGGTATCAAAGTGAAGAGCCAGAGAGAGGAATGACAATCACCCAGCGGTTTAACCATCATGGAAGTCCGGTGAGAGACAGAGATGTCATAATTCCGAGCCTAACTCGAGAGGTCGAAAACAATAGGCGTCAAATGGACGCACTGGTCAAAAGTTATAGGTATAACGATTTATCTGACGAATATTCTGACAGTCCATTCACTAAGTAAATCTTGCAGACTTCATTCCCAGAAAGGTTCAGGATACCACACGTTGAGCAGTTCAAGAAGAATACAGACCCTAAAGAACACGTCAGACGCTATAAAAGTGATATGGCCCAGTATGTCCATAGCGATCCCTTACTATGCCTCAACTTTCCATAAACTTTAGGAGACACGGGCTCAAGATGGTTCGGGAGATTGCCCCCAGCGAGTATCAGAATCTTCAGTGAACTAAGCAGTAGTTTCTCAAGACAATTTATGAGCAACGTTCACGGGAAAAAATCAGTGGCTTACTTTTCTCAAATGAAACAAGGAAAAGATGAGTCGCTGAAGAAATACTTGGGGAGATTCGGCCAAGCGGTATCAGAAATCGACAGTGCAAACGACGAAGCAATAATTATTGCATTCATCAACAATTTACAAAATGGACGGCTATCTATTGACTTGAGAAGAGCCCGTCTAACCAGATATTCAGATATGATGGACATGGCGGAAGAATATGCACTAGTCGAATAAGAAGAATTAGCCACAGGAGGATGCTATATGCATGGAGGAAAACCCGAAAAGAACTTTGAGTCCAAGGTTCAGAACCAAAAGGGAAAACAGAAAGGAAAAAGAAAAGAAAAAATCAAGAACGGGGGAAACGAGCATAATGTCGAACAGACCACGGAGAAATTTCGAGGTAGATACGCTAACTACACCCCCTTCGAAAAAGCAGGAGGAAATCCTAGACATACTGGAAGAGAAAAATCTGGTAAAAGAGCCACGTCGAGAATCTCAATTTGCTCGGCGAGATACAACCAAATACTACAGATTCCACAAGGAAATCGGTCATGAGACTTTCAAAACCCTCATTCGGGAGGAACATCTTCAGGATGTAATCTTGAAAAGGGATGAGAAGCCAGAAACAAAGAAAGAGATCAGGGCCGATCATAGCTCTGGTGGAAATCAAAGGGCCAGCCCAGAGGCCAATGAAGTAATACGAACGATATTTGAAGGACCATTCACTGGGAGAAGTAACCGAGAGTGAATACAGGAAATCAGAGAAGCAGTGGAGACAAGACATAACTTTGACGTGAACTCGATCGAGCCAAACCCGAAAAGGGTAAAGGAAAGATGGGACATAATAATATTCACAGAAGAAGACTCACATAGGGTCGATGTTCGGCCAAATGACGCTCTGGTCATAAGTGCCTGGATTGGTCACCGGAAAGTCAGGAGAATCTTGATAGATAATGAAAGTTTGGTGGACATTCTCAATATAGCCGTCGATGATCAACTCAGGTTAGACCGAAAGGATCTACAGTCTTTCCATACTCCACCTAGAGGATTTGGAGGAATTGAGGTTAGGTCACTCGGGACGGTAAAGCTACCTATAAAGATTGGAGTGGCACCTTGTCCGATAACTGTATTGCTCGACTTCATGGTAGTAGACTTAGACAATTGGTCATATAATGCATTGTTGGGTCAGCCACTCTTAAATAAAACTAAGGCTGTGAAAGCCACTTATGCTTTGGTGATCAAGTTCCTGACTGAATAGGGGGTCGATGTACTCAAGGGATCCCAAGAGATGGCCCGAAGAGCTAACCTTTCAGTATACAAAGACAAAAATGATGAACAGGTATGCACTATAACGTAGCCAATTCAAAACAAAGAGTCATTATCATTCGAATTTGATCCAAGGGGGGTCGAATGAATCCAAAAATGAACCTGTAGAAGAAATTATCTTGAAAGAAGATGAACCAGATAAGAAGATCAAGATCGGGGCCAATCTGGAAGGAAAAGTCAAACAAAGCCTCACTGATCTGCTTAAAGAATACAAGGATGTGTTCGCCTGGAGTTATGAAGACATGGTCGGGATAGACGCCAGAATAATATCGCATCATCTAGCAGTAGACCCGAATGCGAAACAATTGATACAAAAGAGAAGGTCATTCAATATCGAGAGAAGTCAAGCAATCAAACAGGATGTGAAAAAGCTACTCGTTGTAGAGTCGATTAGAGAGATCAACTACCCCCAATGGGTAGCTAATGTAGTCCTCGTCCAAAAAAAAATGGACAATGGAGAATGTGTATAGATTTCACAGATTTGAACAAAGCATGCCCAAAAGACAGTTTTCCACTCATAAGGATAGACCAACAAGTAGATGCTACATCAGGCCATGAATTGCTCAGTTTCATGGATGTCTACTCTGGATATAACCAAATACGGATGAACAAGGCTGACGAGGAAAAAACAACGCTCACAACCGATCAGGGCTTGTACTATTACACGGTGAGTCCCTTCGGATTAAAGAATGCAGGGGCAACATATCAAAGGCTGGTCAACAGAATTTTCGCACGACAAATAGGAAGAAATATGGAAGTATACATTGATGACATGTTGACCAAGAGCATCTCGGCAGACAAGCATACCTCAGACCTACGAGAAACATTTGATGTTTTTAGGAGATACCAAATGAAGCTGAATCCGAACATGTGTCTATTCGGAGTTCCTTCAGAAAGGTTACTGGGTTACCAAGTTCACCAAAGGGGAATCGAAGTCAATCCTGAAAAAAATCCAAGCCTGCAGAAAATGACTTCACCAAGGACACTAAAAGAAGTACAGCGCCTAACAGGATGCTTAGCTTACTTGGGTAGATTCATCTCAAATTCCAAGGACAGATGCGCACCCTTTTTCAAAGTAATTAAAAAAGGAAAATGACTTGAATGGAACGAAGAGTGCGAGCAGACATTCTTAAAAATCAAATAATACTTAGGGCAGACTCTCATCCTTTCGAAACCACAAATGGGAGAGATACTCCATTTATACTTATCAAATACAGAACTAGCAGCAAGCTCAGTCCTAGTCAGAACAGAAGACGGAGTACAGAAGCCAGTGTATTATACCAGCAAGACACTTTTGCCCGTCGAGACCAGGTATTCACAGGCAGAAAAAATGGCCCTAGCATTGGTTTCAGCGGCAAGGTAGCTAAGGCCATACTTTTAAGCTCATACAATCCAGGTTCTCACCGACTGCCCACTGAAACAAATTTTACAGGAGTCAGAGATTTTAGAAAGACTAACCAAATGGGCAATCGAACTAAGTGAATTCGATATCCATTATGTCCCCAAAACATCCCTCAAAGGGCAACCAGTGGCAGATTTTATAGCAGAGTTCACAGAGCCAAACCTGGAAGCAAAAAAGATGTTGGGAAAAATTTTTCCTTGGAAATTATATGTTGATGGCTCTTCAAACACTCACTGCAGCGGGGCAGGGATCGTAGTATGCACTCCAGAAAGAGATGATGTCGAATGCGCCATGAGGTTTGACTTCAAAGCAACCAATAATCAAGTCGAGTACGAGGCGTTATTAGCTAGACTCAGAGTCTGTATAGCTCTCACGGCCGATGAAGTCGAGATATTTAGCGATTCACAGGTAGTTGTCAACCAAGTCTTGGACGAATACCAAGCTAAGGATGAAGGCATGATAGCCTATCGTGACTTTGCAAGACAGCTCCTCCAGAAATTCAAAGAATATAGGATTGCCCAGATCCCTAGGGAGGAGAATGAAAAGGCAGACGCTTTGTCCAAACTAGCATCAGCAATAACCACAATCAGGTTAAAAACTATTTTGGTTGCATATCTCCTCAAACCAAGCATAGCTGAGCCAAAAAACTATGAAATTTTAGAAATCCGAACACCGTCAGATGGTTGGATGACCCAGTTAAGAAGGTTCTTAGAAGAATGCATGCTCTCGGAAGATCCCCTGCAAGCAAAACGTATCAGGTATCGATCAGCAAGGTACACATTGGTCGGAGGAGAACTATATAGAAGGGGGTTTTCCCGAACACTTCAAAGATGTGTGTCAGAGGAAGATGCATATCAGATATTACAGGAAATCCACAGGGGAGTTTGCGGAAACCATACTGGGGGTAAAAGTTTAACACACAAGGTACTCATGCAAGGTTATTATTGGCCTACTTTATTCTCAGATGCACAGCGATGTTCGGAGAGTTGTAATACTTGCCAAAGGATTGCTAATGATATCCGATAACCACCTGAACAGCTCAGAAACCTCACATCCCTATGTCCAATTGCCATGTGGGGTTTAGATTTCATCGTCTCAATGCCAGCTAAGACAGGGGATGGAGCGAAGTATGCCATAGTAGCCGTTGACTATTTCACGAAGTGGGTAGAAGCTGAAGCATTAGTACACATCACATAAGCAAATACCACAAATTTCGTGAAAAAGAATATACTCAACAGGTTTGGAGTCCCAAACACTATTATCACTGATAACGGCACCCAGTTCGATAACCTGAAATTTAGACAGATGTGCAAGGAATACTAAATTGCCAATTACTATGCCACACCTGCCCATCCTCAAACGAACGGGCAGACTGAAGCAGTAAACAAAATCATCAAGCATACACTCAAAGCAAAGCTGGATGCCAAGAAAGGAACTTGGGTTGAAAAGCTTCCCGAAGTATTATGGGCATATCAGACGACAGCAAGAACGTCAACAGGAAATACTCCATTCACTTTAGCGTTTAGAACTGAAGCTGTTATCCTCATAGAAACGTCATATGCATTACCTCGGGTCAGGCTATATAATGAAGAACAGAATGTTGATATGCTATTGCAAAGTCTAGATGAGCTAGAAGAGAAAAGGGAGAAGTCTCGAATACGAAATATGGCATATCAGCAAAGAGTAGCTCGCCACTACAACTCTCATGTTTGGGTCAGGAAATTCCAACTAGGAGACCTGGTACTCAGGAAGGTGTCATTGAATATAAAAAATAAAGCTGCAGGTTCCCTGACTAATAAGTGGGAGGGCCCGTACAAAATCGAAGGAATAGCTGGTCATGGAGCGTATTGGATTGCACGACCCAATGAAGGGGTTTTACCCCGACCATGCAATGCCCAATATCTGAAAAATTTCTATCCTTAATTTTTTTTTTGTTTTCCTTTCTAGTCAGGACAATTTTAGTTAGGTCAAATATTAGCTTTGAAACTTAAATCTTTGATAGTTTTGCAGTTATAAATAAAAATCAAACTCGGGATTTTCGAAAAATAAAGCATATGATAATAAGAACATATGAAAGACGAGCATGATAATAAGAACATGCAAATAGAATACTTGGGACCATTGATTCCCGAATGGGCCGGGAAGCTCGAAGGAGCATGCTAGCCGAGTAAGGTCAATTGGCCTTAGCAAAAAGGCAAACACGATGCACCAGATTCTGGAGAAAGGCTAGAGACGCTATCGGAAAAAATTCCTGTGAAATGCGTAGCTTTGTTAAGCGGTTTGAAAAGCTTAACGATTCGGCAAACCCTTGCACAGAAAAACTAGGGAGACGTCCTCGGTAATGTGTAAGGATTCGAACACATGATCATGGTGAGCCTTGATGTAATGTTCGGGTAGCAACCGAGTATGAAACACAAGTATAAATCTACTTGCCTGTTTTAAGATGACTCGGTTAATAATATTAGCCAGTTTAATAAGATACTTGGTGTTAAAAATTATTCGGGTAACGAAACAGGTTTAAGAAGATACTTGGTGAAGTTACCCGAACATCAAAAATAGTCAGTTTAATAAGATACTTAACACTAAAAATTATTCGGGTAACGAAACAGGTTTAATAAGATACTTGGTGAAGCTACCCAAACATAAAAAATAGTCAGTTTAATAAGATATTTGGCACTAAAAATTATTCGGGTAACGAAACAAGTTTAATAAGATACTTGGTGAAGTTACCCGAACATCAGAAATAGTCAGTTTAATAAGATACTTTGCATAAATTTCAATACCCGATAGAATCAAGTTAAAGAATACTCGGTGAAATTCCTAAAAAAATGAGTCAGATATGACCACTCGATTTTCAAAATCACAGTTTAACTCGGAATTTCATTAATAATCTTCAAAGAATTGTTACAAAGAGTCTCTACAAAAATGAATTTCTACAAAACAAATCAGTCAGAAGGATTTTGAACTCTTGCCAATGCTCGGGTCGGGCACCATTTCGTATTTACGGAACAGACTTTCATTGGAAGGTCAAGCAATCGTATCGACTGAATCACCAAACCATTTACTGTAATCTTCTCCCGGGATCGGTCCGACATCAGGCACTACACCTTCCACGACCGACTCCTGACTGGCATAAAAGGTTGAGAGGGAGTGCTCGGATGGAACCTCCAAATGCATGGGATGGGGCTCTTTGCCTCGACTACGGCAATAAGCTTTCCACTTCTTCATCTAAGCCCGAAGAGATTCCAAGGACTGATCCACGTGATTCTTGATCGACAATTCCCAATTGGTTCGAGCTTTTTTAGTTGCCCAATTCTTGACCTTAAAAAACTCGTCAGCTGAAACTAGCCCTTGTTGAAATTCCCGAAGGAGAAGGGAGTTGTAATCAGAGGATCTTTTAAAACGATCAACCCCCTGGACTTCAAGTTCCAGCCTGGCCTATTTGGATAGGGACTCGACTGTCAAAGCTTGGTATTCCAAGTCCTCGATTTTCTGTTCATATGCCGACTTGGACTGCTCTGCTTCCTGCTCGGCCTTAAGCATTGATTCTTAGGTAGAAGACAACAAGTTTTGATAAGACATAGCCTTCTCTTCTGCCAAAGAAGCCCTTTCCTCGGCCTCCACTTGTCTCGCCAAACAGTGGTCGGTAAACACTTGGGCAGAGCCAACCTCCTTTTGATAAGATGCCTCAACCCGAGCACGGTTGTCCTCACTTTCCTTCAGTTGAGCCTCAAGGTGCCTTATTCGATCAGCTTGATGTTGCTGCCTCTGGACCAGCTCAGCGAACTCGGCCACCATCTACAAAGGAGTTTAATTAAAAATCTGGTGAACAAGCAAGACAATTGAAGAGTTAGGAATAACATACATAAGATGCACCGTTGAAAATATTCTGAAGACCCTTCGTTGAAGAGCCATCCTGAAAATAGCTCCAGCTGTCATCCCCTATGAAAGCCCGACCGGATGACATCTCTCGCAGCAGATCTTGAGGGGAATGATAGGAAGAGCCTCCTGAGGGTTCAGCTCTGGCATCTTCAACCTCGGGAGGGAAAGAGCCCCTGATAGGGTCTGAAGTCTCCGCACTCATCGATGCTTCAACATCAATGCTCGGGGGAATCTCAACTCCGGTGTCTTCATCATTGGAGTAGATGAATGAAACCACCCGAGGAACCTTAAAAGGACGAATGGGAGAATCTATTGCCTTCATTTTCTCGGCCCGAGAACGATGAAAGCCGAGATCAGCTTAGGGATCTTCCTGGACATCCTCCTGAAAGGATTCAAAAAAGTCGGGATCTATATTTACTTGTCCCTCAGAGCTTCTACCCCCATCACCTGCATCCATACGCTTGGTAGGGTCCACAACTGAGGAGCTTGATCCACTAGGCCTCTCACCAAGACCGTCACTCCGTCTCCCTCCGTTTACAAGCAGTTCCTGAGTATGGCCACTCGGGCAACCTGACTCCCCTACGGTTGGCCGGATGACTTCCTCGGGGACACTTTCGGGAATCTGCTCATCAGCCTCATAAGGGTCTTTATCTGACTCAGGTGGGGCAACACCTTCTTCGCTCTGACGAGAAGATTCTTTTTGGCTTGCTTGGAGAATCGACTTCACTTGACGAGCTTGAAGGTCGCAGACGATGTTCGAGTCATACACTTAGAAGAAAAAGGGAATCGCGTCAGTATATATATATATATACATCGTCTGCGATAGCCTGCAATCAGGCTAAAGAGCCGAGTTCTATCATCTTTTTCTCATTAAAAAGATAAGTTTGGCTCCTCTTCTCCAGAATGCGAACTGCTCTCCGAGCAAACCTGGTCAGCTCAGTATCATTGAATTCAAGCTTTTTCTTGTTCCATACCTTGGGGGAACAGAAAAAATGGGGAACTTTCAACTCCCTCCGAGTTTCCCCAGCCAAGAGAGTGACTGAAATTCCCTTGATCTTTATAGTGTGAATATACCTAGAGGGAGGGGTGAATAGGTATATGCTCTAATTTTTAACTTCTTTTAAAACAATACAATTCTAACAATGCTAAATGAAAATTGTAAACAATAACACACAATATTTACGTGGTAAAACCTCCAAAGAGGAAACATCCACGGGTTGATACCACAACCACCGGCAAAAGCAAATCCACTATTTCAAATAGAGTTACACACTCAAGCAATCACACATGCTCTACAAGCTCTCGCTCTCACTCTCACTCTATCTTGAACCTAGTGATCTACCAAGCCAACTTCCTATCCAAGACCCCCTGTCTCTAGGAATATTCCGTGCTCACCTATCCGGATCCTCCCGATACTAGGCAAGACTTCCTGCTTGACTATCCAAGGCTTCACGCCTCTAGCCAAGACTTCTTTGCTTGACAATCCGAGGCTTCACACCTCTTGCCAAGACTTCCTTGCTCAACAATCTGAGGTCTCACACCTCTTGTCTAGACTTCCATTTGCTTAGCTATCCAAGTCCTCCCGACTCTAGCTAAGACTTACAAATGCTCATATCAAATAATCACTCAAAGATATGAGACTTTCTACCTCTTCACAAGGCATCTAAGTGATCATGAATGCAAATCGCAAACAAACACTCAACATAGAAAATGATGATCAACAAATTCTATGGACATGCAACTAGATGGCTAGATTATGCTTTCAAAGAACAATCACAAATGCATCTAGACAACCTAAGCATGTTATCAACTAAGAACATAGATATGAAGATATAGACATCAATTGAAACAAAACCTAGTTCTTAGAAAATGAAATTAGATCTAGAAACTATCAATCAAGCATAAGAACAAAGGATTTCTAGAAACAATTTCATGTTTATCAAGTTTAGCACAAATCATTAAATATATCACAAATCTAGCTAAACTTAAAAATCAAATCAACAAACCACAAAATAATATCAAAATCATCCTAGTCATGCTTCTTAATCAAATAACATCAATCAATAAGAAGATCTAAGAAGAAAACTAAGAAGAAGATGATTTTAACTAAACATATAGACATCCTTTGGTTGTGGAAATGCTAGGGGTTTGTATAACTCTTCAAGACACTCAAAATTGGTTTTTGAATCAAGTGATTCGGAGTAGAAATGAAGAAGTTATCACAAAAACAAAAATCAAAATGTTGAGAGAAAATTTCTGCACTTATTCTTCAATTTCTCAACCTGTTCTTATCTTTTCAAATGAGAGGGAATGAGAGGTTTTAAAGAGTGAAAAGACCAAATGAATAAAACACCCTTCTTCCTTAGTGTCTCCCGGAGATGGCGCGTGGGCATCTCGGGGCAGAGCACTCTTGTGGACGAGATGGCCACGTGCCATCTCGGGATGGTGCTTGGTGATGGCTTAAGCCATCGCACCTCACCCCTTGCGCTCCCCTCCCGTTCTTCGACCGTTCTTTGGCCTCCAAACTCCGAATTTGAATCTGTTTGAAGATTACAAACCGGGACTCCCTCACGGACATGGAAATATAAGATACTCAACCCAAAAAATAATAATTAGACTCGATATATGAAGACGAAGACAATGTATACAATATAAGTTGAAAGTGTAGTATCTTTTGACTTAGAACTTGAAATCAATAGAATAAGTAACCAAAATGAACGGAACTCAATCATGAACAATCTAAGACTAAAATCAAGTTCAATATCCATGTTATACAAACATATAAACAAACAAACATATTTCACACAAAAATGCAAACTACATAGAGATAGTCTTCAATCATGCATTTTCCAAAACATGTTACTTTCATACCAAATGCATGAGCATTCAACTTCAAGTGTGTGAATGTGTTATACCAAAAGATGCGCTACGATGCATGGACACAAATTTATGAATTGTGTGCGTGTGTGTATGCGCGCATTTAATGATACACAACTAAGCAGGGACATATATGAATGAATTGTGTGTGTGCGCCTACGCCTTGCAAGAGGAAGAAGGATCTCGATACCTTAGCACCAAGAATAGTACCAATCCTCTTGAAGACGAACTTTGCATCATGAGAAGTTGCTCTTTTTCTTTAAATCTCTTATCATCACGAACCATTTAAGCAACTAAGCATTACAAAGAAATGAAGTTTTGTTATGGAATCAAGCCAACACAAATCTAAGACCTTACAGTGACTTCAAGACCTAGATTTCCTCTGGCAAAAAACAAACTTTTCTTCCAATACTTGTTGGACAAAGAAAATCCCCATACGAAGCCCCTCTTCTTGGCTTCATCAGAGGTGTCAACTCCTCGATTCACCTTTGTCCCCTTGGGGACCCAGCAATCTGGCGGATTAGACATGAGAAAATAGGTCCCTGTCTTACTAGACTGCCTCAGCTTGTAGAAGTGCCTGATTTCATTCGGGGAAGGCGACGACAGGTTCATTTGGCTCAACATGTGCCACATGCACATCAAGATCTTGTACCTATTCGGGGCTAATTGAGCCAGAGCGATCCCTGCTTCAGCTAAAAACCATGCAATGAACAGCTACAGAGAAAGAGTAACGCCGCAGCAAAGCATGGACCAATAGATTGCCACCATGCCCGGGGGAGGGTTCCATGCAGCTCTATAACCAGCAAGAACCAGAGTAACTGAATTATCCAAATCGAATCGGGTACAATACTTCCTGATCTCTTCTACCCCGACCATGTTCGGTTCAGCGTCAAACCCACTCGAACGATCAACAGAGAAAGAAATACGAGATTTTCTGAACTCCTCTTCAATGTCCTGCTCATTAATAATATGCTTCCTGATTCGGATGATGCCCGAGTTTTGCTTGTGAACTTCGCTTTTACTTTGATGTTTCCCATCTTTGATCGAAGTGGTACCCTGTGATTAGAAACGACATATTCAGAACTAGATAAATCAGAATCAAAACTGGATACAAAACTAAAATGGACGTCAGGGTAAAGCCCAGAAACGTCGACTTCTAAAAAAGGAGGTTCATCCGGGGAGATTTCCCCCAATAATCTTCGAGCACAAGATACAAGTTGAAAATCCCCACGATCAAGCGCCTCGAGAGCTATAGTAAAAATTTGATGATGGGAAGTCGGATTCATTAAAACTAACCTTGAATGAAGAAATCTGATGCAAAATCTTCAACGGAGAATAGTGACTTTCTGCGAAAAGAAACCTGGGCTGGAAAAGCTTCTGGTTTGAGTCTTTGAGAATGAACCAACGTAATTCCACAGAGGAGAATTTAAAGGGGTAATAGCACGAAACCCTAGGGTCGCAAGGTGGGAAAAATCAATGACAAGATTTGATGACGTAGGCAGCGCACTAGGAGACGCGTAGGTCAATTCTCATAAATGACATCGAGAAACGAAGCGGTAGAAGACACGTGTTAAGAGAAGAACTGGCTAAAGGCCGCCAGAACTCCAAAACGTCGTAATCGTTGAGATCTCGCGTGAGGAGGTAAATTGAATTTACAGGGTCACCATTAAGACACGTCATTATGACAAGACATTTACCCTGGCGTAACAGAAATGAAAAACTTAAAAGGGTTGATTAAAATACTTTTGTCCGGAACGAAACCCTGTTCGGTAAAAATATTTTAAGTGGGTATTGTCATATGTAAATTTTATCAGACGTACACGTCATTGACAAGGAGGATAGAATTTCCAGGTGGACATCTGAATATGCATTCAGAAAATATCCTACAAGACATCACCAAAGAAGAGAAGTCCGAGTAAACAAGTATTGAACAAAACCTACTCGGGGTAAACTGACGTCATATACTGAAACAAATATTATGGTGTGTAATATTAATCTAGAGGGGGGTGAAGAGATTTTAATTAACTTTTACCCAATTTTCGTTAAGAGTCAAGTTGATGAAAATACCCCTATCTAGTTACAAAGATACCACAAGTGTAATAAATACGGAAATAGTAAAAACACTTGAGATATACGTGGAAACCCTCAAAATGGGAAAAACCAATAGGCTGATGAGTGCACCACACTAGAACTTCGAATCCACAAATAATAAAGGAATTACAACCTAATCCCGGTTTAATCCTCCACCACTACCTAATCCCGGTATAAGTGAACCTAGTTCATCATGCTTGTGCTTTAAGCTACCTACTCCCGGAAGCAACACAAGTCTTACTTCTCAATGAAGAGATAAAGTGTCCTAAGTGAATATATGATATTCAATGAACAAACAAGGCTAGGAAACCCTATATGCTTATCTAGGATAATGAGATGTCAATTAATGCAATCCTAGATATCAAGTGCTAAATGACATGTTCAAATAGCTTAGCTAAACATAGATCAATCAATCCTATGAAGCTATCATAATACAACACTCAATCATGTCATCACAACAATCTCTAATTTGTATCTAAAAATATTCTAAGAGAATACAATTAATTAAAGAGATGGTTTAGTAAGCAAAACACTTAACTTGTAAGAAGATAGTGAAGAACTTACCAAACAAGATGTGATGAAGCATCCCTATCCATTGATGCACTCTAAATGAACTTAAATGATGCAAGATGAAGATTTAATGCTCATGGGAATGCTTTGAGTGATTAAAAATGAGTTCTTGGAAGTGTTTTTCCTTTGAAATGTATGCTAAGGAAAAAATGTGATATTCTGAACTCATTCACGACATTAAGGCATTGAGTTATATATATATAAGATCCAAACAAAGTCTGGTCGTTTTGGAAAAAATGTTCCAGCTTCCTCTGTGTGCGCTGGTGAAGTGCGCTGGACAGCCTATTTTTAAAACAGGCGCTGAAAGAGTGACGCATTCCAGTAGCGCAACACAAGCGCAGATTCTCTGGAATATTTGCACTGGTGAGGTGCACTGGACGAGTAGCGCATGCCCACATTTTTCAACTACGCACAGGTGCAGCAGCGCAGCTCAGTGGCGCAATACTAGCGACAGTCCACTGTGAAAGTTACGCAGGTGATGTGCGCAGGTGATGTGCGCTGGTGAGGTACGCTGGTCGAGTAGCGCACCACCAGCGCAATGCCTATTTTCTCAACACTCAAATGCACAAAACAATAAGTTCAAGAGTGATAAAATTGTATCCTAATTTAATGCCTAGCATGACATACAACTTTCATAGCAAGATGCAAATAGGTCAACAAGAGTCATTTAAACTAAAATGCACACAAGAAAACACTCAACATATAAGATCAAGAGTTATGTGCGAATATGTGAGTGTGTGCAACTATCTCTTCAAAGTAAGTAAGCACAAGAATTTTACCTTTGATGCTTCTCCTCTTGAGGTCTTGAGAGCCTAAGCTATCCTTACATGAACCCCAACAATGTGGTTGTTCAAGAAATAAACCAATCAACAAATGAGGACTTTTCATATACTACTCAGGGTCAGTTAAAGATGTTCGGGGCTAGTTGATGGCATTTTCTACTCGGGATCAAATGACATCATTCGGGGCCAGCTAATATCGTGTCCTACTCGGGACAAACATAAAGAAAACCGAATAAAAAGCCCAGTGCGTAGCTCACATGAGTCGAGTCGTTAAAATACGCGAAGATAACCATATCAAAGAGGAATTCCAAGAAGAATAGAATACCAAACAGAAAGGGTTCTGAATCAGGCAATAATTTTATTTCTTCAAGAAGACTACGCTTTATCAGGAAATAAGTTCTAACTGGACTACATCATTAGAGTCTCATTCGATCTCAATACAAATCTCCGAAATAGGAAAGAAGACAGACTACTTCAAACAAGTAACCAATCATAGTTAAATACAAAGATCTTTTATTACTTGTACAAAGAGGATTAGGGTTCTATGAACATATAGATAGACCCATAATCTCATCACAAAACATACACAGGATATAGCAAATACAGAGAAAATGAGAGATCGAGAGTTGTAAATCTTTTCAATAGTGGTTTTTGGCTTGGTTGATTATTCAACCACCCGTGGACGTTTCTCCGGCTATCGGAGTTTTACCACGTAAAACTTATGACCGATTACTTTCTCCTTCTCTCTCTCTTTGAAATCACAGCTAAAATCCAATTCTTGTTGACTTTTTCCATACATCCAGAAATCGACGTCAACATAACCAAATATATTATAATTTTATTAATAATATTACATGATTATATTAATTAATAAAACAAATTTGTATCATAACAAGTTTTAATAAAATTATTAATATTAAATATGTATGTTTATATTATGATTAATATGATAATATATCATATTTAAATAAATTAGGTTGAAATATTATTAATTATAAATATTACATTATATATATGAAATGAACGAAAAAGCCCTTTATTTTGTTAAATGTGAATAACAAAGAGGGAGGTGTGTAATTTCTTCTTCTATTTTTAAGCATATCCTATGTTGCACCAACACATGATTATTCTATTTTTAATTTTATCTAGACCTGGTAATTTGGGTCACGACACGACAAGCCGACACAAACCCGACAAATTTGGATTGGGTTGGGTGGAGCTAAATGATTGGTAAGCTTATTGATCCGTTTAACCCGTTTAATAAAAGGGTTAGGTCAGGTTTCATAAATGGGTTAGCGGGTTGAAATGATTAGTATGGAAAAAATATGTAATTTAAAATTAATTGAGGGAATACTTGCAACAACAATTATAAGTTCAATGATAAATTACTAATTTTTATATTGTTTTAACTTTCAGCTTGCAATTGTCAATGGTTTTTTGATTACGAAGTTTGAAGACCTCAACAGTTGAACTATCAATCTTTATTTATCGTTTTTATTAGTTTTAATTGTTTGGTTTTTTTTATATATTCTATCATTTGTAGAATGTATAAACTTTATAGTCTTTTTGTGGATCGTCTAAATTGAGATGTGGTTTGGTTGGTTGTCATGATGGTTTTTTAAGGATATGTCTGGTTTAGATTTATATTATATTTTTAATAATTATTAACATAGAAAAAAATAAAACATATTATAAACGGGTTAAACAAGTCGTGTTGGGTTACACGCTTATTAAATGGGTCGGGTCGGGTCGGGTTGGGTTTGAGAAATTCAACCTGTTTAATAAATGGGTTGACTCGACACGACACATTTAATAAATGGGTCGTGTCAGATGGTCCAATCCAATCCGCAAACCCGTTTTGCCAAGTCTAATTTTATCCTATATTGAGCAAAACACATGATAATATTAAAATTAATCTTATTCTATCCAATCTAATCATGTTATCCTATCCCATAAAAATAATTATATGGTGGAACCAAAGGGAGCCTAGTTGATTATTTTATAATCTATCGGCTACAACAATCTCAAACACATATTTACATCCCAAATTGGTGAAGTATTTTAGTTATTTAGAAATATAAACATTTTTCATCAATATATATATAATTCGATAATTTGATCCAACTGATAATTTAACAAAAATGTATTGTAAATAATATTTAATAAAAAAATATGTGTTGTTTTGAGTTATATTTAACAAAAAGAAAGAAAGGGTTAAATACATGGACTTTCCATAAAGTTTGGCTAAATACACCTAGAGAGCAAGTATGCACTAATCTACCTTACATACCTTTAAAATTGAACTAATAATAAATAAATAACAACAAATTACACTTAATTTTTTTATAGTTTTTTTTTACAAAATATTTCTATCCACATAACCAGAGCATTTTTTTTTTGAAGCTTTTACCATTTATAGGATTCGAGTAACTGAGTTGAGAGTCATTTGTCCAAGCCCTAAAATCGTCCATTTATCCTTAGTTATAAAATTTTAAAAATGAAGATAATATTTTATAAAAAACAGTAAAAGCTATTACAAATCATTTAAAATTTAGAAACAATTTGTTATTATAAATTGAAATTTAAAAAAAAACATTAAAAATAATAATTTAAAAATGAAGATACTTTCAAAAAATTAAAAACATTCTTTTTATTTACATTAAAATTGTAAAAATATTAAATTTTAAATTTTAATAATAGTTTTTTTTTCCATTTATATTACATTGAAAGTATTATCTTTAAATAAGTTAATTTCATTATTTTTATAAAAATATTATCTTCATTTTTAAATTTCAATAACTAAGTGCAATTCGGCATTTTTATTAATTAAATTTTAAGAGAATAAAATATTTGAATAGATAAATACATAAATATACTCTCCAACTGTATTTATACCAAACTTGGGAGGCCGGTACATTTATCCATGAGAAAAAAGAAAAAAAAAATAGAAAACAATGGCAGTCCTAAAATTTGGGTTGAGTATTGAGATCCAACAAGGCTTAGGCGCTCCATATGCAGAGAGTCAAAAACCGAATCGATACGGCAAAACTTGGGTGCAGCATCTCTAGGGTTAATTGCACAAACATATCCTCTATTTATCTAATAAAGCAACTTTTCAAATAAATGTCCTATTTAAACACAAACATCCCAAGCTGTTAAGTGGCACCGTTAGAACTAACGGGAGAAGGGTTTTGTGGTATGAAAAGTAAATAGTGCCCTTAGTTAAGTAATGAACTGATATGACTTGACATGCCATAATTATTACCTTTTGTTTTAAATTCTTTCATGGATGAATCTAACAGATTTTCAGTTAAGAATTAAGATATTACTCTCAAAATATATTTTTTTTTACCATTAGTCCACTTTACTATTGATTTTGAATCAGTTTTTTTTTTTTTTTGCCTATTTTAACTACACAAGTTCGTATATGAAGGTTTCAACAGATCTTTAAATTTTATAAATTTTTTCTGATTTTTTTTTCAAATTTCAATGTACGAAAGCTTCACATAGTGTTAGTAACAAGGTTATTAGATGCTTGATTAAATTCAAGAACCACAGTTGTAGATGCGATCGAAAAGCTGATGCTCAGACGGTTAAAAAAAATGCCTATTAAACTGTAGTTTGTAGACAGTTCATATATGAAGCTTTCAACAAGTCTTAATTTTGTAATTTTTTCCTAAATTTTTTTTTTTCAATTTTGAATGTATGAAAGCTTCTAGTAATGAGATTAATGGAGACTTGATTAAATTCAAGAACTGCAGTTATAGATAGGATCAAAGAGCTGTTTTGAGAATATCCCAATCAAAGGCAAATCCAGAGAAATTATATTTCTATTGTGAGAAGGGGATTTGCAGTTACTACTCATTTTGGTCTCTAGTCAAGATGAGTATAGACACACCAACAATCAAACATGTTATACATGTAAGTAAGAAATTAATTACTTATTACCTGTTGTTAAGAAAAGCGATAAACAGTATCACAAGCAAGAAGAAAACATTAACAAATATCTTGTAGTGTTTGTTACTATGAGGTTTGTTGTAGTTGTGTTACTATCAAATAAGTAATGAGTAACACTGTTATATTTATAAACACTATTTGTACCATGTATATGAACATAATAGATAATAGACTTTCACAATAAAACCAATACAAATAGAAATTTTAAAAAAAAAAACCAATACCAATAGAAGTGAAGATAAGCAACGATCTTAATTGTCCAGAAATTTTCAATACATAATCACATTAAACAATAGACATTACATTCTAACATTAATCAAGAAAATATGTTGCATATGTACCAGGTATGAGACAAGCCTGTATGTTAAGGTACATTGAACAACATATTTATATAATTACTACACTGTGTATAAACAAACGACTACTTTCATCCTTCCATGTGCAAGAACCTAATCCCATATACCCATATGAACACAAGTTTGCTAAAACCAATTCCAAGTTTGCAAACCTTCCACCATTATGCCTACATAACAAAAACCATCAAGGCACAAAAACAATTCTACTTGCATGCACTCTTGAAAACCCACCAAACAACTACTAACTCCATCATGCAGTAGGCTTCACACAAAATCAATCAAAATCCTTTTATTCTTCCAACTACTCTTACAAAGGTAAATCGTAATAATAAAAACAATTTTCCTAATCAAAAATCAACCATCTTACACAACCCTTGTTTTAAAGCTCAAAAAATCTTCATAAACACATTAAAAATACACCTTGTATGGCATTTCCAAACAACAAACACATTTACATATCAAAATAGATAAAATTACTCATCGTTACACAAACACATACGTTGTTTTACTTTGATCATGTCAACTGAAATTCCTGAAACTAGTATGACTTGATTTCAAAGTCTTATACTGGGTTGTTGAAAGGATTTTTCTAGAGAACTTACTTTTGCTAAGGCTAAGGGTCTCAAATGATGGGTTTATATATAGGTGGATGTGAAGGGTTGTTTGGCACCAACTTAGGTGTATGTAATGACGCGAAACCTCTACCTACTGCATTGCTCTAAGGTGTTGCGAAGTGACTGGTTGTTTGGTGCCAACTTGAATACAATACATGTAATGGTGCGAACTGCAAGAACCTTTCCCTCTTACATTGCTCTGAGGTGAGGTGAACTGAAGTGACAAGTCAGGGTTCACAGTTAACTTAACCATTTTTTAATTAATTAATTTCATTTCACTTTGATAATGATGAAAATACCCTTCTCTTGTTAGTTCTAACGGTGACCACTTAACAGCTTGGGATGTTTGTGTTTGAATAGAACATTTATTTGAAAAGTTGCTTTATTAGATAAATAGAAGGCATGTTTGTGCAATTAACCCGCATCCCTACTGGGATGTTGTCACGTCAGCAAAAGGTGTAGACTACCCCACGTGCATCCACGACATCTCTAGCGCAACCCCAAATCTAATCCGAAATCCCACGTAATCATCCCAAAACAATTTTCACAAAATCATTTCAATTAAAATTATATAACCAAAAAAAAAAAAAAAAAAAAAAGGAAAAGGAAAAGAGAATTGAATTCTCCACCAGCTTTGTCGTCACTAGTAACCTCTGAGTAAGCAAACACTCTCGCAGGCGGAACGTCCCAAGTCTCTCTCTCACTCACTCACTCACTCACAAACACTTGAGCTGTCGATCGCGCTCTCTCTCACTGCAACATCAATTACGTTCCAATTGCACATCTAAAACGGTTCCGTTTTGATACTTTAATTAATTTCCTTTTTTTTTAATTGTCAATTAACTTGTTTTGACTTTTTGGTGATGAGGTTTTGAAAATTCTTGGATCAGGCGAGAATGCAAACGTCAATGTACGCAGTCAAAGGACTAGGCAGTCTCTGTTTTGAGGTCCAGAGCCGGAGGAGATTGTCGGCCGGTTTTTGTGAATTCAAGCAGCCGAGTTTTCGTGAATGCAATAGTTTTTGCATGAGAGATAGGACCACTTGCTGTGGACTCCGACTCGACTCCGCTACTATGGGAGCCGAACTCACTCGAGTCAGATACGGCGTTGAAAGTTTGGTTAGGTCCTCCGCCAAGTCCCGATCACTCAAAGTTCAGGCCTCCGGTTCGTCTCTCTTTCGCTCGATGATGATTCTTTATATTTATTCAGTTTCAGTTTTTTAGAATTTCTTTATTAATGTGTTAATGGTTCAGTTTGTTGCTTGTTCAAGTAGTTCTGATATTATTGGCTAATAATTTCATTGAAGTTGTTACTAATACTTCATTCAGTGTACCTTTACTACGGATGTTTTTCGATTAGGCTTTAGTTGATGAAAGTGTGCCGCTCTGTTTTTGAAATCAGTGATTGCAATTCGTGTTCTGTTCTCATTTTGTATAATAAGTTTGGAGCTAATTGTAACAATTTTTGCATTTTGATGTTTTTTAGTGACTTAATTGTGATTTTATTTATAAGTAAAGGCACACAATTCTGTTAATGGTGCTAAATTCCATCTCTATGTTTCAGACATTGTATGTATTTGGCATGTGATCTTTTTCAAATGTCTTTCGTTTAAAGATTGGATGATTTCTTAGTCTTGTTTACTATGAGGAACTGTTAATACTTAATCATGGACAATAGTAGTATTTTTTTCTCTTCTTTATTTTGACTAGTAGCATATGATGTTGAACTGCAGAAGGAGACATTGAAGAAGTGAAGCCTATCAAGTCTCAGGAAAAATCTTCTGGAGTAGTTTTACCTTTTGTTGGTGTTGCTTGTCTGGGAGCTATTTTGTTTGGTTACCATCTTGGGTAGGGCTCAGTTTGCTCTCTAATGATGTTCTTGTTCTTCTTTAATGAAGTCTTAAAACAGTACTTCTGGCTTTTTTTTATGGCTGTGTGATCTATGGCTATATCTACGGTTTGTTTTGGATTAGTAAGGCAAGGGTACATGTTTTTTTTTTCTAAGTCATTTAACTCAATGAGAGGCTTACTTTGGTGGATTGCTCATTATATATTTCAGGGTCGTCAATGGTGCTCTCGAGTACCTTGCCAAGGATCTTGGGATTGTTGAGAACACCGTGATACAAGGCAAGTCCAGGAAATTGATTGTTTAAATATTTGAAAGAAAATTATTGAGGATGCAAACTATTTCTCTCGTCAACTCTATAATTTTCTATAATAAAAAATTAGAAAAGAAAAAAAAAATTAATATATCTATTTATCTTATGCTGCTAACTTGGTAGAAATTTACCATGCATTTGTCTTTTTAGAATGCCTAGGATTTAAAGATATACAGAATTCCTTCCCCATAAAATAGTTTATGTTAGAATGATTCATCCCCCTCCCCTTTCCCCACCACAAAGATTTTTTCTCTCTCTTTTTTTTTTTAAAAAAAAGAAAGAAAAGAAAAGAAAAGAAAGGTTTTGAAAAAAAAAAAAAAGCAGTTAAGTAGTTCATATACATTTGAACCTATAAGTAAACTAATAATAATTGTTTTTTTTTCAACTTTTAAGACTGTTAAGTTGTTATTATCTAATAATCAGCTAGCTTATAAGTTATTTTTCTATAACAATTTGAGTAGGATGGATTGTTAGCACTCTACTTGCTGGTGCCACTGTTGGCTCTTTTACTGGAGGATCTTTGGCTGATAAGTTTGGCAGAACAAGAACTTTCCAATTAGATGCAATCCCTCTTGCGGTTGGAGCATTTCTATGGTGTGTCCTTTTTTCATTGATTCATATAAGTAATCTCCATTATATTTTCTGGAATCTAATACTTCAAATTATCTTAAATGTTATCAGTGCTACAGCCCAAAGTGTGCAGACAATGTTAATTGGTCGCGTACTTGCTGGCATTGGAATTGGCATCTCGTCTGCCATTGTACCACTTTACATATCTGAGGTATTATATATACGTGTGTGTGTGTGTATGTGTGTGTGTGCATAACAATTCTTGTGACTGTATATTTTTTTTTGGAAGCCTTCTTGCTAATACATTTTTATGGGTTAGATCTCACCCACTGAAATTCGTGGTGCACTTGGATCTGTAAACCAACTTTTCATATGTATTGGAATTCTTGCAGCATTAGTTGCCGGATTACCTTTAGCTGGGAACCCTGTCTGGTAATTATCCTTTTGTTTCCCCTTTTGTAGTCTTCATTTGCTTATGGAATTTGATGAAAGAAATCACGAGCATTAGTGTTAATTGTATGGATTAGTAAACAATTTTAAATACATTTGGCTGCTTGCAAGCTCATTGCTTTTCCGTATATGCAAAAGGTGGAAGAAAATAGCCTTGAAATGGATCAATGACCGGAGAAAATTCTGTTGTATCTTAACAGATGAATATATACTAATGTTGTTTGCCTGTATAAATATACAAATTTAGACTAATACCATATTGAATCAATCTCTTGCCAATCTCTTTGCATGTCTGAAATTGTAATATGAGGATTTTACCTTTGTATACCCTCTTGCCAATATGTGGAATGGGTGATGGTTCAAGATTAAAAATGTCAATTTGAAGGTAAACTCCCTCAGTGTAATAATCTGGATGAAAATGACCAGAACGTGTGTGTGTGTGTGTGTTTGTAAGTTTGCTGCTGTCAGTATCATGGGCTGTCAGTAACATGAAGGGGAAAAATTCAGCGTCATTGTATTAAGTGTTATCATACCATAGTTAAATATTCTGTTTTTATCGTTGTTGTTTGGCCATCTTGAGTTATATCGCTCTTTCTTAGACTTGGCCTTTTATGTCTGTTCTTTTTGAATCATTATAGTAATTTTATTATCCTCTTTTTATATATATTATAGGTGGAGGACAATGTTTGGTGTTTCTGCTGTACCGTCTATTCTGTTAGCACTAGGAATGGCATTTTCTCCAGAAAGCCCACGGTGGCTTTTTCAGGTATTATAACAGGATTATTCTGTCTCACATAATTGTAGTCATTTCAAAATTATATCTGTTGTTGGTCTTCAGTTGTACATGGTTTTCAGCTTAAGACATTTGTATTTCGCAGCAAGGAAAAATTGCTGAAGCAGAAAAAGCTATTAGAACACTATATGGGAAAGAAAGAGTCGCTGAGGTTATGCATGATCTTACAACAGCAGGTCAAGGTTCTGCAGAGCCAGAGGCAGGATGGTTTGATTTATTTAGCAGTCGCTATTGGAAAGGTATATCTAAAACTCACAAAAATGATATTCTTGTATATGATCTGAGATATTAAATATGGATCTTCTTAGATGCTATGATTAGACTTGGCATATTTACCTTGCTACTAGAACCATCATAGGACTTCTTGTATGATTATTCTAGCTTGATTGTTTCGTAGTCTTGTATCCTTTTTGAAATATTTAGCTGTTTGAAGGAAAATGCTGAACCTCATAGTCCAGAATTTTCTGAACAGATGCATTTTGTGTTTGTTTAGTCTGAACATACTGCTATTGGATTTACCTCATAATAGTCACTATCACTTCCATGAAGTGAAGGTGCCAGTACTGTAAGAAGAATGGATCACAGAAAACATGTCATACCAATATTTTCATGACTTCTTAATATCTGTAACTTAATCTTGTATTATCATGCATTTTTTTAATGAAGTTTCATATTTAACATGGTAAAAGATTTATTGTCCTTTTCCTCTCATGCTTTGCTGCAGTTGTGAGTGTCGGTGCAGCACTTTTCCTGTTTCAACAACTGGCTGGGATAAATGCTGTGGTATATTATTCTACTTCTGTGTTTCGTAGTGCTGGAATTACATCTGATGTTGCAGCAAGTGCTCTTGTTGGGGCAGCAAATGTGTTTGGTTAGTGGTTTGCTATATTTCTTTTTAAAACTCAGGAAAATTCTCATGTTTTGCATCAATATTTAGTATGGCTCAAATGTGATCTTGCAGGAACTGCTGTTGCGTCCTCTTTGATGGACAGACAAGGAAGGAAAAGTCTTCTACTAACCAGCTTTGGTGGAATGGTAGGGTTGTTTAGTATCTAACTAATTATTCATCTGTGTCAGTCAGTTGAGAAAGAAGTTTCTGGATAGTTTTCAACAACAACAACAACAATAAAAAAAAAGTTTCTGGATAAATTTGTACTGTAAAGCACATAAAAATCTTTGAAATTACTTTATGCAAGGTCTTCACCGCCAAGGAAATATCCTTGCTATTTTGTCTACCTAAGCGTATGAGTCAAACTTTTCTCTCTTCAAGCACTATGCTGAAATTCATAGATATGATATTAGGAATCTTATTGGCCCAAGGCCAAACCTGAGTTATTTATGCTTTTTATATTATTATACTATTATCATAATTATGGATTTTCTCATATGTATCTTGTAGTAATGTAGTATTTCTCATCCTGTTTTCGTTGATGCTGGATATAGATATTACATGCAAATGCCAAGACAGCTATTACTAAGTTTCATGCTCATTAAAATTCAGGATTTTAGTGTGTAGGTTCCCAGAGCAGATTATATATTGTTATTACCAATAGTTGAGTGGGTAATATAAATATTATTTGATGCTAACATAACAATTTTCTTAATTTCCTCTCTTTTGTAGTTCATGGCATAAACATGATAAATTAGTAAATATATGATATTATCTTCAGTTAGATTTATCTTTGATCATATAAGCACACACGCTATGCCCCTTCTTTTTATTAATTGTCTGTTTAACTTGTACAAATTCATTTTTGTGCACATTCATGAAGGCTGCTTCAATGTTGCTGCTTTCTTTGTCCTTCACCTGGAACGTCCTAGCGCCATATTCTGGCCCCCTAGCTGTTCTTGGGACTGTCCTGTAAGTCACTTTACTTGAGCTTTTCCTTTTCCCTCACTGGAAGCTATTTTTATTTGAGATCTAAACATTATTCATCTGTTGCCTTCCATTATTTGCTTTTCTGATCCATGAAATCTAAATATGGCTTTCATTTCATTGACACAGCTACGTGTTGTCCTTTTCTCTTGGTGCCGGTCCTGTACCTGCTCTTCTACTGCCAGAGATCTTTGCTTCTAGAATCAGAGCAAAAGCAGTTGCTTTGTCATTGGGAATGCATTGGGTAAGTCATAAAGGATAGATTATTTGGTTTTCTGGCTATGAAGAATTATCGATTTATCGTCATAAAGGATAAAAGGATTTTACTTATTCTCATAATTACTAACCTCAAATTGACTAGATATTGATATATGTTGATTGCTGACTGCACTAACACTTCTTGGCTAATGGCTTCGCATAGTTAATTTGTTTATGAATGTGTACATTTGAATTGGGGTATAAAAGCAATGGGTTTCAAGTCTATGATCTGTTATATATATGCATACTTTGACTTAGATTCACTATACGAATTCTTGTTTAGAAGAAATATTGAAAGAAAATGTTGTGTGTGCCATTTTGTTCTTATATCAACCAGACCATGTTAAAATCTATTATTGTAGTTTTTATCTATGTTAACTATTTCTTTACTAACGAGCTTAGTTATCTATGGACAGATCTCCAACTTTGTCATCGGCCTTTATTTCCTAAGCGTTGTAACTAAGTTCGGTATCAGTTCGGTGTATTTGGGTTTTGCTACCGTCTGTGTTCTTGCTGTCTTGTACATATCTGGTAATGTCGTAGAAACAAAGGGGCGATCTTTGGAGGAAATAGAGCGTGCTCTTAGTTCTGCAGTATGATATTTGTAATGTCAGAAGTTCATGCGGTAATAATCACATCTCACTGCAGCTGAGGGATGTTTGATTTTAATACGAGTCCCATTTTGCTTGTGCAAAGCGTTTGTTCCCTTTATTCTGCCCAGACCCTATCGTAGGCCGCTAGGCCTACTTGTTTACGACTCCCATTTGCGCGAATGTTTATAAATCATATGTAATCAGTTTAGTTAAATCTGTCTATGAAAACCAAGACCTGTAACACAGTTTACATGGGTCATTGGAACTTGGCAATGATATGTAAAGCAAAATATTTTTCTCCTCGTTTTATCAATGGCTAGATATCCGAACAAAATAGCAGCTTAGCCGGAAGAATATAAACCAAAACAAAAAGATTGAAAACAGAAGTTGAAAAATAACGAAAGACAGTCATGGTCTTTTGTGTTGATTTTTATTGAAGATTAAATAGTGATTGAAACTTAAATTTGAATGAGATGTTTGTTTTTTATTTATCTTGTGTTTTTTTAAGATAAAATTGCTAAAAACAAGTAATTTGATATTTATACATTATTACTGTTAATTGTTATGTATTTTCATTTTATATGATAAGATAATATTCTTGATTAAGATATGATATATAATTATTTTATTTTTAAAATATGATAAATGATGATTTAGAAATGGTTTTGATTTTATAAAAAGAAAAATTAAAGGTTGGATTAATGTTTCTTTTTTAAAGCGGTTAAAATAAATTAACTTGTATAATATAATATTATGCTAAAATTGGGAGTATATTATTTTGGAAGGATAATCTTAAAAGAAAATATATTAAAAACAATGATTTGAATTTTAGAATTAAATTAAAAGTGATTTTTATTTCAAATTGTTTTTTTGTTAATATTTTAAAGTTATTTAACCATTGAAAAACAAACAAAATAACTTACTAATATCCGTTCAAATCAAGTTTTAAGCTAAAAAATCCAGTCATTACAATGTCACCAATATTTTTTTAAATTTTCCCGGATCGAATTCTGCAACAGACAGCAAGTTTTACCCAGTCCCTCCCAGTTGTGTCTGACCAGATTTCGAACCCGAGTTTTTACTTAACCAAAGGAGATCAGATTTCATCTGTTTTAATTACAGCTATAATGAATAAGGAAAATATGCAGGTATAGCTCTCTTCATATAAAAATAAAAAGATATTGTCACAACTAGGGATGGCAACGGGTCGGGTTCGAGTGGGTTTTATAAAATCCAAACTCTCACCCGTGAAAATTTTCCTCACCCACGCCCGTCCTCGAACCCATGTAGGTAAAAGGGTTCGCTGACAGGTTTGAGCGGACAGGTTTGAACTCGCAGGTTATGGCTGCACCTATACCCTCATCCGCAAACCCGCGAAACAATGTGGGTTCACGGGTGGATACTTCACCCGCGGGATACCCACAAACCCGAGAGCCCGTGAACTCGCGAACCCGCGATTTGTCATTTGTAAATTTCCACATATAATCACCTATTGGATACTTAAATGAATTAAATTTCCATTTCTAATTCCCTACTTGATACATTACAAAACACAATAATAACCATAAAAATAAAATGACCAAAAATAATTCAAATATCTATATATATTTATCTACAATTATTTTATTTATAAGGTTCATAGGTCCAACCCGCGGGTTCATTTTTCCAACTCGCACCGACCCGCGAACCCATCGAGTTTTTCATTAAACGGGTTCGCGGATCCACGGATCGTAAATTCACCATCCACACCCGAATTCCGACCCTACAAGGTCATGTTTGGAAGAATATCCGTGGGTACGGGTCAAATTGCCATCCCTAGTCACAACTCACGACTCACAACTTTTTGCCAAAAATATGGGTTTTGCAGCATGCATATCACAAAGAAGAAATGAATCTAGTAAGTAGGTAATAAATTGATTATAATTCTTGTGCCTGCTGTAGATGAAAAATGCTTTCAAGTATTTGCAAACTTTTTACTTTCTCCATTTTTTGTAGCTTTTGCCTTAAATATATAATATTGTTTCTCTAGTCGGAAAAGAAAACACCAAGAATGCGTTTAAGAAAATTCAAATACTATCAGAAAAGCTGTTTTGGTTAGTTTCATGCTCTTACACCTACATCCAAGAGATCATGGGATCGAGACATGCTCCCTCACCCAATCCCGGAATATTGTAATAGTTCCAAAAACATAGAAAAAAAGTCGCATGAAATTATTGGGAATCAGATATAACAGCAGTACAAGTTTCATGGCATGCAACTTTGATCTTGGGATACCTTCGTCCAGCTGATGTGCAATTTTTCCATGGCGGCAGTGTACCGGAAGTCATATGATGCAACAAATTGCAGCTATCTCTCCAATTCAATTCAAATGGTTATTTTTCTTCCAGTTCAGTGTCTCATAGTTGATATATAGATGCATACACCAGATCGCATAATTGGCAAACCTCATGTTGAGCAGCGCCACTTGGGGAAACCTGGAACCGTACTTTCAGTGACACCACAACAACTACATGTTGGCTTTCCTTTCCCACCTTTCTTTAGTGTCAAGCCTACAAAGAAAATGGCATTGAAAAAATCTATTAAGGTTTATTATACGGAAGTGATCCATGATGCAACATCAAAATGGAATTAGGAATAGCAACACATACAAACAATATTGGCAAATCTTAAATAGATTACAGGTTCAAATGGAAAGGAAACAGTACAATTCTAAATAATCACAAATGAAATGGTTTATGTAATACACTATGTCGGCAAGGTGACAAGGATATGAAAAACCTCAGTTAAATGAAAATTACAAAAGGTTCTTCCTCCATATCCATAAGTCTCACACTCAAAACCCAAATGATTCCTTCATATTGGGTCAAAAAAACAACAGCATTTTTCAGAAGATTGGTGGTGGAGTGGCAAAACTCTGCCAGGTGGACCCTTTACGCATGACCTCACTTAATACAAGACACAAAACAAACCATAGAAAGAGCAATCATGTACATCAAAAATTAACAATCACTATAGCCATATTTCAATTGTGTCTTCCCATAGTAACAATGAAATTGTCATGTACACATGCAGTTCAAGTTCAGCAACACAAAAAAACAAAAAAATAAACTTCGGAAAATTGCATTCTTCTTGCGACTTTGGTGAGTGTGTAGACATGTGTCCTACAGACAAAGCCAGTTATGTCTAAGAACTACACTACGTAAATCAATATAAGAACATTTATGTTTCTTTAGCAAATCATACCCCCAATGTAATTTTTGGTGCTGCTTTGGTGCAGGAGATGCTTCAGCATTATCTTTCTGTAAAGAAGAATTAATATCGTTATTGTGGCTTTTCAAGTTAGGAGAACTTGAATCTTCAATTTTCGTGCGTGAATCTCTATCATCATGATCTTTGGAATCAAGGTCTTTGCCATGAAATTTCCCGGTACCTTTTGCATTTCCTACAAGGATATTAAATAGGTGATCCAGACATCTCATAAAATTATGAAAATGATTACAAAAAGACAAAAGGGACTACCTTTTGATTTCTTATGAAACTTTGATTTTGATTTTATTTGTAAGCGCCTCCTGTGTAGTTCCTAATATTTAGACAACAATGGAGGTGGAAGAAAGATAAGCAAACAGTATGTGAAGAAACTAGAGATGAAACAATAAGCGTACAAAGTTTTATATAGGTTTTCTCATGGAATGCAAGCCAGCCAAAAAAAATCCACGTAACTAATAAAAAGATCCCTATCATTAACACCCTATATTTCAAACTTTAAAACACTTGCCGGCCACTCTTTCCGAATCCAAGACCTTACAGCATTTAAAACCCATCTGATCTCACTTTTGTTACTAATTTCCCTTGTAACTAATATACCCTTGCATTCAGAGTGCCACTAGACTTATATGTTACTATAATCAAAGCATAATAACTACAACTTTCAAATACTCGAAGAAGAGCAAAAGAGCCCAAGCAAGGCTAACCTTGGATTCTATAATCGCAATTACAAAAGAAGATTTTTTCTAATAATTTAATTCTGTTTCAGTTTGATAATTTATACCATTACGGATATCCATATATGCAATAGGATGCACCCAAGAATCTCTCTACATAATCAAACCCAAGATGAACAAAAATCATCAAAAACCATGATCCGGGTTCCTATGCTTTGCAGCAAACAATCAAATATTGAAGAAAAAACAGACAAACAAAACCAGAGACAGAAATAAGTAAGATTTATAAAAAAAAAAAAAAAAAAAAAAAAGAGTACTTGGAACTTGGAGAGCTGGTCCTGGGTAAGACGTTTGGGTTTGAAATTGGGATGCAAAATTTTGGTAGATGCAATTGCTGCTTCTCTACTTTCATCTTTTTCCATCTCCATATTCAACTCTCTTACGTTTTCGTCGATCGGCTGAAACATTTATAGTTGCCAACTAAAACGGTGCGTTTCAGCTGGGGTTTGCCTTTGCCTTGTCCCCGGTCCCCACTAATTTGAGGACCAAAACGGCAGTAAATCCACTCGTTTTAGATCTGGCATAATCTTATTCATTCCTCCTCTTCGTTTTCTTTTCATTTAAAATATTATCATAATCGGGAGTTTGGGGGAGGGATAGGGACTTACGCAACTTTATGATACAGCTGTGAGTAGTTTTATCATCATCTTATATTGTCTAAATGTCAACTCTTCTTTTCTCTTCCAATGTGAAATAATTGTTTGGATTCCCATATCCCTCTGTTAGATTTTTTTTTTTCAATAATAGTATTGTGTGTCCGAATGATGTAGATGTTTGATTTCTTTAGATTATAATTACAAAATTGAAATGATTGAATTTGAGGGATATCACGTTATTTAGAATCGAAATTTAAATAAAATAACATTATTTTTTTTTTTTGGATAATTATGACATTGTACACTTATTGAGATTAAAACAATAAAGTCACGTTTGATTGTGATTGTAGAACGGTAAATAGAACGGTAATGAGAATAAGAATATGAATGAAAAGGAAAGGAGAACTATTTTTTTTTTTTGTTGAAACTTTAGAATTAGTCTCTGAATCAGTACTGTTTTGTTTGGTTAATATAATATAATATAATACATACAAGGAGAGGTGGACCCATATTAAGATCAGATGGATCTGTGTCCTACTTTAACTTTTTTTAAACAAAGCTATAATATATATATATATTAACTAGTATTGACAAATGAATTTATAGTGCAGCGGGTTAAGGACATATGTTTTCGTTGGATGTTAAGTGTTCAAATCTTAACCGTTGCTTTTCTTATTCTATAATTAAATTTTCATTTTCTTCTAAAATAAAAGAATTCACTTTCTCTTCTTTATCATTTATCATTTTTCAACTTTTTATCTGCATCAAATTTATCGTTCGTTGATTCAATTTTATTATATATTATTATTTTTAAATTTATATTATTTTTAATAGTTTTAATCGAACATAACTAACCCAACATATCAATAAATTTTAAAAGTTTAAATTTTAATTTATTGTATTAAAATAATTTATATATTATTATGATTTATTTTATTTTATCCCTTTTATATGTTATAATTTTAATTTATTTAGAATCAACAAATCAAAAAAATTACTAATAATTAAAAAAATAACAAATTAAAAAAAATGTATAAAAATATTTATTATTTAATTATTAAAATATTAAGATTTTAGTCTCTCTAGTTTATGTTTAGCTAGGTTTGGTCCACTAATTTTTTAAATTACTAACTTTAATTCTTCCGTTAGATTTTTCGTGAAATATAACAGAATGACATTGTTTGACTGTGTAATGACCAATATACCCTTACTAATTTTTATTTTGGAAAAGACAGTTATACCCTGAATTTTTTCTATTATGAGAACAATTTGAAAGTGTTTAATGACCATTTTACCCCTATTTTTATATTTAATTAAATAAAAAATAAAAAACAATAACAAATTAAATTTAAAATAAATATATATATTTAAAAAGAATTAAACAAATTAAATCTTCAACATTCAACCCAGAATCAACCTAGAAAACTCATCCCCATCGATCATCGCCATCATCATCTACCATCGCCATCATCTACCATCACCATCATCGATCATCATCACCAGAACTTCTATTCATCATCATCATCATCAGAACTTTCAATTTTTCTAATCATCATCAACAAAAATTGAAAAAAAAAATTGGATCCACCAAATTTGGATCCATACCGCATCACACCACCAATATCATCAATTGCAGATATGTCATCTCTAGTGCCAAACCAGTGCAATATGGGTTCACCAGCCACCCACCACGCTCTACCACTGATCTAGGTTCACCAGTGCCACCACCACATCGCCAAACCACCCACCACCCCCAGTGCAGATCTGGGTTCACGATGCCACCACCACACCGCCAAATCCAATGGCCAAAATCGTTTGGGTCATATCAAATCTCATTGATCTCTCATTCTCTCTCTCTTAAAATTTCATCTCTCTCTCTATCTCACAAAACCCCTCACTAGATCGATGAATCGATCATCATCTTCTCATTTCTTCTTTCTTCCTCTTCTTTCATCTTCGTCTTCCTCGATTTGTGTGGTGTATGGTTTGTGTGTTTGATTTTTTGTGTACTGAACTGGTTTGATTTGGGTGGTGGCAGTGGCTATGGTAGCTAGGGTTAGGGTTTGGCAAGGGTGGGTTGAAGAAGATAAAGGGAATGAGAAGAAGAGAGAGATCGAGAGACTGGATAAGAGAAAGAGAAAATGAAGATCAGACTGTGTGGTGTGTGGTTCTGTTTTTATTTATATTTTTATAATTTAATTTATTTATTTTTGATAAAATTTATAATTTAATTAAATATATTAATTTAATTCAATTTTTTTAATTATAAAATTCCAGAATTACCCTTATTAAAGAAAGGCTTCCATAAGCAATAATCGAATTTTCCATAATGCCTCTTTAACCTAACGGAAGTCAACGAAAAACAAATGGAATTTGACGGAAAGGACTGGATTATGTATTGTCAGAAAACTACTTGACTGAATTAAGTAATTCAAAAAACTAGTGGACCAAACCCAGATAATCGTAAACTAGAGGGACTAAAATCTTAATATCCCTTAATTATTTTATATAAATTTAAACTAAATTCATTATAAATACAAAACAAAATTTCTTATTATAAAATTAGATTGTAATTTATGTTGTTTTACGTGTTATTATTTATTTTTTATTATTATGCTTTTTGTTACACATCATCTCTTAGATGGGCTAGTAGTGCATATCTCCTCCACATATGTGGTGAGTGTTCAAATCCCATCACGTGCATATTACTTCAAAAAAAATATATTGTTTTTTGTTTTTATTTCTTTTTAAATATAAGAATAAAAAAAAATTATATAAAAAAACTCATTTTACTATGATCTCAATTTTTCAAATTTTCAATATTTTTTTTTATCATAATTGTTATTTTGTTTAAGTGCCCCACCTGGTTAAAATTCATGGGTCCACCACTGTATATAAGGACATCTATTTTATAATTGACTTATTTCATAACAAACCAAGTTAGGGATAATTGATGTCAAGTTTTCAAGCATCTCCATGACTTCAAGAGTAAGAGTAAAAGGTATATCACTTGACTTAACTCTTGAAGAGATTTAGTTGCGCACACTCTTTACTCATACATGTCTTAGTCAACTTGCATTTGTGTTTCAGTTCTTATGTGTGCTTTCTTTACACTTCTTAAACATGCATCTTGTTGTTAGTTATAATTGTGGCTTAGTACATTGTAATTCGTTTCCCGATGTTTGATCGGAAACGTCTATACCCATAAGTTGGTGTGTTTTTCTTAGAGCGATGAGTGACCTTATAGGAGGGTCCCAGTGCGTGGGTCCCTACCCACGCATTGACCAGCGAAGTTCCTCCGATGGTTCTTCTTCTCCCAGTGTACGAGTAGTGTGTGGGTTTATACCCACGCACTTACCAGCGAGGTTCATCCATTGGTTTTTCATGTTCTGGTACACGAATGATGTGTGGGTCCCTACCTGTGCAATCTCCAGTGAAGGCAATGTGTGCGGGTGACGTGCGGGTTCCTACCCGCATACTATTTTGTTTTTGCTCTTTTAAATTGTAAACCTTTCAAAACGACTTAGTTTCACTTGGACCCTTTGTATACATCATCTTCCTCCTCATTTCCACCTAGAACTCAGATTTTCAAATGCTAGATGAGAGAAAAAGTTCCTTTAGAGAGAGAAATCCCAAGATTGATCATTTAACTCTTCAAAGCCAAAAACCCATCATCTTCATACATCATTGAGCATTATTAAGGTATGAGTCTTCATCATTAGTTAACTTAATAAGTTGAACAAATAATCCATTTTTATTAATTGTTTAAACATTCCAAGATTGTGTTTTTATTGCATTTATTAGTTGATTAAATGATAGATCTCTTTGTTGCATATATTTATGAGTCTTGATAAGATGACTAAGTTTTGTTTGTGATAGCTTACATTTAGGACATTATTGCGCTCTAGCTAAGTCTTTATGCCTTACATCTAGACATCGATACTTATGACTCATTGATTGCATAATTATTACCCTTGCCATATTTAGAGACAATATGTGTTGATTAAGATTTGTTTAATAATTAGGTTGTTAGATTTATATCTCAACGTTTATTTAAGCATTTAGGCCCAGATTGGCATTGCTTCCCTAGCTGTTCTTGGGGCCAAAAGTGATTCTGGACATAAGACATGGTGTTTGGTAAAATCGTTGGGAAGTGCTTTTGATCATTTTTAGTTTCTCCCAACTGAGTTTTTGAGAAGCTACAAATACATGCTTTTGGATTTTGGCTTCTGCCTTTAGAAAACGCGCTACAGTGATATTAAATGAAATTTTACTAACTTTTCAACTTTGTTTTTACCTTTAATGAAATTTAACAAAAGAAATTGGACTTATATTTTTGTACAAAAAAAATATTGCCATAATTGTATAAAAAAATTGGGATAATTAATTCAATAAAGTAGAATAAAAATGAAATTAAAAAATAAAGTAGAATAAAATAAAGAAATAAAGAAATTGGACTAATTAATTAAATAAAGTATAATAAAAAATGGGGCTAATTAATTCAATAAAGTACCATAATTATATAACACTTAACACTAAACACAAATAAACAAGAAAAATGTAAAGTATAGCACATTAGTACCATTTATATGTCTATGTTCTTTTAGTAATTTTACACACTCACAACACTTTTTATTTCTGTTTACTAAACACATTGAAATTGCTTTTAGTTCTCACAGCACTTTTGAAAATCAGTTTACTAAATACTCAGCTGATTCTTCCCACAACAATCTCAAAAGCAATTCCTCATACTAAAGGTGTAAAAATGGACTGGCCCAGCCCATTAGGGACGGCCTGGCCAGTCCATTTCTGGAAACAGGCCGAGCCGGGCCGGGCCGGCCTGGCCTGTTTCCAGAGAAGCAGGCCCGGCACTGAACGCCGGCCTGCCTCAGTCGGGCCGTGCCTGCGTGCCGTGCCAGGGCGGCCCTCTGGGCCCCTCTGGCGGGCCGGCCGGGCTAGGCCTAACGGGCCTGGTCCGGCGGGTTAGTTTTTTGGTCCAATTTTTTTTCCAAATTACGTTTTTTTGGATTTAGGGTATAGGGTTTAGGATTTAGAGTATAGGGTTTAGGATTTATAGTTTATGGTTAAGGGTTTAGAATTTAAAATGAATGAAGAGAACGAACAATTATTAGGATTTGAAATGAATAAAGAGAACGAATAATTTTTTAATTATTTATTTATTTTTCACTTATGGAATTCAGTAATACATATCTACATGATTGCCTCATTAAAAACCTTACCAAGAAAAACCCAGTGGGATAAAAACTTGGTAAGGGAAAAAGAGTGCAACCGTTTTACAACTTACAAGTAAATAATAAATATATATGTAAAAGTATAACCTAGTTCTGCCCCTGGCCACTACCTGAAGGGTCATCAATATATAGATTGTCGAAATTTAGATTAAGTTCTTTATCTACAGTTAGATTTTGTAACCTTTTTTTAGCATGCTCCCAATCCCGAGGGCATGTTAATACCTCCACCATCTCTGGAGACAAACAGCTTCTTCTTGGTTCAATTATGCGACCACTGGTGCTGAAAGATTGTTCTGAAGACACCGTTGACACTGGAATAACCAGTACGTCACGTGCTAAGTGTGACAGAACTGGATACCTGTACGTATACGTCTTCCACCATAACAACAAATCAAACTCTTCTTTGTCTTCAACAGCATCGAACTGTGCTTCAAGGTACCTAATAAGTTCGGTACAAGAAGATGGGCTAGATCTTTGCCCTGAAGAAGTACTTGCTGATTTGTCTTTTTTTCTTCGTTTCAGAAGGCTCCAACTTGTTTGCTTCGGCTCTGTCTCCGGTCGTGTTGATTGGGGGATGTCAATGTTGTCAAACCTGGTCTCATAAATATGAAAAATCTCAAACAACTTGGTTCAAATGTCAGTAATTTGTTCTGAATAATCTATTGACAAATTAATACCAATAAACTCAAGCAAAACTTCTAAACAAGATAATTTAACCCTGGGATATATTATAGCACTTAAGGCATAAAGTAAGGGAATGTTAGCCCAATATTTTTTCAACTTTGTCTCCATGACAACAACTGCAGCGCCTAGATGTTCATCTTCTCTATAATTGTTTAACAGTTCAGACATTTCCACTATCTGATGGATTGCCTGGAAAGATGTGGGGTAATATACCCCGGAAAGAGTTACAGTGGCATTGTAAAAAATCTTTAAAAATTGAACAAAAATCTTTGCCACATACCAATCGTCTGTGGAAAGTAATTTTGGACTAAGTTGTCCTGTTTCGGTCAATTTCATGTTATAAAAACATGTAATGGTTGTATCATATTCCAAACAATTTTGCAACATTAAATAAGTAGAGTTCCACCTTACCGGCATATCAGTTTGGAATCGTCGGGGTTTGAGACCGTTTAATTTACAATGTCTCTTGAATTCACTGAATCTAGGATTAGAACTGTAAATCCAAGAAATGGTATCTCTGATGCGATCTATTTGGTCGCTTACCTGCTTTAAACCAGTCTGTACAACTAAATTTATAATATGGCATGCACACCGTTGATGGAAGAAATAACCTCCATCTTGCGGGATATTTCTTGCAACAAACAATGCAATAGAACTAGTATTTGCAGATGCATTATCAAATATGATTGAAAGAATGCGATGCGTGATTTCATAACTTTCTAAAACTTCCATTATGACATTAAAAATGTTTTCTACGGTATGTGCAAAATCCATAGGACGAAAACCAAAAATTCTTTTTGTTATCCTCCAATCATAATCTAAATAGTGTCCCGTGACACATAAATAGTCCTGTTTGGAACATGCATTCCAAATATCAGAAGTTAATGCAATAGTGACACTTAAATGTTGTATTTCAGCAACTAAGTCATCCCTTTCGGTTTCAAACAATCGTATCAAATCATTTCTAGTGGTGGTTCTAGAAACAGGTTCATATTGGGGGTTATATGCAGATGTGATTAATTCTTTATAAAATGGACTCTCACCAATATTGATCGGTTGATCAGTTTGTGCAATGTATCGTGCCAAGCACTCTCTAGCGTGCATGGCGTCGAACTACCACGTCGTAACGGACCCGTCTGGGTGCCGTTGAAGCTGTGTCTGGGTTGTAGTATCTACCTGTCCATGTGCAGGCATACATTTATGCATATGCCGTCTCAAATGTCCGGTTCCCCCCGTACTTGTAGCATAATTCTTATGGCAAAACTTACATTTAGCTCTGAGGCCAGACGCCCCGTTTGGGAGTGTCATTTGGACTATGTTGAAACATTGCCACACATCTGATGTTAATTTTCTGGGACGTGATGTTGGTGTAACGCCGGAACCATAAGGTCCCGCTTGAGTATGGGTCGGTTCTGAAATATCAAATTCATCGTTGAGCATATTCAAACCGTCCGGAAAATAAGGCTGCTGGTTAGGATCCATTATCTGAATAAAAATATGAGCACTATAGTAGTTAATAGTCAAATTAAAAATCAATATTTACTAACAGTAATCTTAATTTACTAACAATAATTACTATAACTAATACGACACTTACAATAATTTATTTACTTAAAAAACAAATTAAATAAACAAAAAAAATCATAATCTACTAACATAAAATTTTAAATTCACTAGTTCACTACTACAAATAAAATTGATAAATTTACTAACATAATATACTAACATAAAATTGATGATTTGAACCACTACTCTTAAATTTACTATCATAATCTACAAATGAAAAATTTTAATTTATGAAAAAAACAATATCAAACGTAATTACTACACTTAACATTCATCATTTACTTATTACAAAAAGTAATTTCAGTAATACAAATTAACTTTCTAAATTTATTAATAACAAATATTAAAATTACTACTAAACTTAAAAATCTTAATAAACTAAACAGATAATATTAACATTAAAGCCCAAAAATTGATAAACTAACTAACTAAATAGATAATGTTTTCATTAAGTAACTCAAATCTAAGCATAAACATATAAATTTACTATGAGAATATGTTAGACCAAAAGTAATAACCAAATTGTACCTTTAAAATTTGGTGTGTTGGTGGAAAACGTAGAGAATTTTGTAGAGAGAGTAATAATCAAAATGAATGAAAAAGTTTAGAGAATTGGAGAATATATTAGAGATTGAAATTTGAGAGAATGAGATATTGAAAGAATGATAGAGAGAGTTAATGGAAAATGAAATGGATGGAAGTATTTATAGAAAAATTTGATTTGTGGGTTAAAATGTAATTTAAAAGATTGTAGGGGGGTTTTGGTAATTTTAATTTCCTCCAACGGCTAGAAATCAATTCCAGCAGTTGGAGGTTAAAAAAAAAAAAAAAAAAATTTGGCCTAACGGATCGGCTGATCGGTCTGCCAGGCCGGTCTGACAGGCCTGGCACGCCGGATTGGCATGCCAGGCGGGCCGGCCTGCCGGGCCTCCTCCCAGCGGCCCGGCACGAGGCCTGGCCCTTTTCCTTCACGGGCCGTTCCAAGAACGGCCCGTGAACTTCATGGGCCGGCCGGACCGGCCTGTCACCGCCCGACCCATTTTTACACCACTACCTCATACAACAATTTTAAAAGCACTTCTCCCCACAGCACAACAATGCCAAACTGGGCCTTAGTGTCTTATCTTGCATTCTATTGCACTAGAATATTCATATATTTACTTAGACTATTTATTATCTCTTCATTAAGTGAAGTCTTGTGACTAAGTGGTTTAGTGTACAAGCAAATTAGTCTGGAATCACTATAAAATGCTCGTGGGGTAGTGTGTTGTGTTAGTGACTGAGAATGGTGTGACTAGAAGTCAACCTAGGTTGTAAACATCATTACATATAGTGGATTTTAAAACCTTGTGTGGCTAAATAGATAGTCAGTTTTACCCAATTTGACGGTTTCTCACGTAAATCAATTGACATAATTTTATTGTTTTCCGCACCTTTTAATTATCAATTGATTGATTGCTAATATGTGGTGATTTTATAGACTAATCGATTAAAAAATATTCACCCCTCCCCTACGCCTCCGCCTCCCCTCCCCTCCCCTCTAGGTTAGTTTAGACACGTAATTTATTTTCAATAATATATATATATATATATAATGTATTATATAGTATATATATTATGTATTATATATACTAATAATACATATAATATATATAATAATATAATATATAATACATACATATATATATATATATATAATGTATTGAAAATGAGGGTATTTTTGGAATAGAGTTGGACATAGAAGGGTATTTTTGGAATTAATAATGCTAGATAGTCCAAAAATTTAGTTCAAATTTTAACCCAAATGATGTGGTAACTGAGTTGTCATCACCACACACCACATGGAATGATGTGGTTAATGAAAAATCCACTTGTCATATCATTTGAGTTGAAATTTAGACTAAATTTTTAGATTGTCATGCGTTACTATTATGGAATACCAAATTTAGTTTAGAATTGGAAATGACATTCCTTTGGTTTTTGGATGTAAAGCTCATTCCACCAAAATGGTGGAATCAACATTCCAATGGAATCCTTATTCCATTACAGTTTAGCAAACCAAAGATTAGGAACAGCTTTCTTTCCTTGCCATTCCATTTCATTTCATTCCACTCAACCAAATATGGCCAAGAATCATGAGTGGTGTCATTGTCACCCCTACTGCTGAACTATTTATGCCCCACTTTTTAAAATTTTGGATTAATAATATAAAATTAAATGGTATTATTAATTTGTTTAATATATTTCTAGGACTACCCTTTTACTTATTTTTAAAACTTTATACACCCCATATCTTTTAAAAAAAAATGCATATCTTCTCTAATCTTTATATACTGTTTTCTCACATCTATTCATATGACTCGTTTTTTCTTCTTGTTTCAAGGTGAAACCATCCTTATTAGATACGATTTTGTTTTAGTAGTCGATTGGATTGTTAGTGGTAGATTGTGATTGTGATATTGATTTTCTGGTGATTTTTTTTAGCGATTGAGTTACGGTTTTGGTATGGTTTCGTTTCGTCAGAGATTAGGTTTTCTTGGTTGCGATTTTTTGTGCGATTTCATTGTGTTTTGTTTTTGTAAATAACATTAAACTAACTTTGGAAAATCCGGAATAAAAAATCTTTATTGATACAAATCATAGTATGTCGGGAAGATCTGAAAGAAAATAAATCGAGAGAAAAAAGAATAGCAAACATTGATCTGGAATTTGAAACAATAAAATCAATAAATACTAAATATGGGAAATATGATATCAAGATTTGAAAGAAAATATAAAGAAAAATAGTCGACATTCAACGATTTGAAATAATCTATATTATTAGAGTTTTGAAATAAGAAAAATGGGGTTTTATTAGTTTTACTTTTAAAAGATTTTTTTGATAAAAACCGTATATCTTTTAAGTAATTTGATATATAAAAAAATACTAAATAATTTAAAAAGTATGATATAAATAGTTCAGTAATAAAGTAATTAACGTGACAATAGAACCACTCTAAAAACGTTGTATTTGGGACACAAACAAAGTCTCATAATTTGGTTGTTGTTAATTTTGCAAATATATATATATATATATATATATATAACACGGAAAATAACCTATAAATAATGTTGCAACTTGTAAGTCGGTTGCACGGAAAGTATTTTGGTTATAAATAGTCAGATTATCTGCGAATTATTACAGGCTTTTTGTAGTTTAGTAATATGTAAGCTAAAGTATTTGGATGCGGTGCATGTAGAAAATAAATTACATTGTTAAGCATAAAAGAATGATTAAAAAAAGTCATCAAATCGATTTCTTAAGCTTTAAATCATCTTTTTAAGTTTACTCTTACCGACAAATTTCCAATTGTAATCCATTGTTAATACTATCTTCAATGGGTCTTTAAAAACCCAATACGAAGAATATGGGAGTTTTAATGGGTCTTCTATTCATATTTTTTCATGTAAAAATATGAAAGACAATTTTTGTTCTCCAAATTTAAAGTCTAAAGAAGCAAATCTTAAATTCACTATTCACTTTTTTTATTCTCATTTTATCTTTTATTTTCTTTTTATATTTTCAATAAAAATCAAATAATCTATTATAACTCTTTATTCGTATATCTAATTACTACGAAAATTATATCATTGAAAATAATTTATTGAGATTTTTCAACTGAATATAATATTGACTATATTTCGATAATTTAATAATTTTTTATTTATTATACCTTTTATTATTAATATTAATCAATAAATTATAGACATTTTAATTTAAAACGAATGTTTCCAAATCATCGATTATTATATGTAATTATCATATATCGTAATAATTAACTTTAAATAATTCGGCAAAACAAAATAATAACATTAATATCTTCAAATTAAAACATAACTACAAAAAATATAACAAAAATACATTGAAAATGAAAAGTATGGTATCCACGGTTCGGTTCGGTTCGGTTCCAATTCTTTTTACGGAACCTAAACTTGAATCAGAACCGGTTTCGATTCCGATTCCGGTTTTATGGTTTGATTCTTTTTTAAAAAAAAAAATTTAAAATTATAAATTAAAAAATTTTAGAAAAATGAAAAGATAAGTTACAATAGAAAAATAACAAAAAAGGTACATTAAAAATTAAAATAAAACCAATACAAACAACAATAAATTTAAATATTATGTGTAGTAGAAAGTAAAAAAGTTACAATGATAAAAAAAATAGGTGTAGGAGATAGTCAGTTAAAAAAAATAAAGTAAAATAATAATATTTTATTATTTAAAAATTGTAAAATGGAGATCGATTGGAGTTATAAATTTATAAAGATAGAATATTCCTAGAATATTCCATTTCCAATGTCTAAAATGGTGATAAATTTGGAGAACGATTGGAGATGGTCTAAGAAGCTAATTTCATACTTTAAAGGTTGACATTTTGTGTACCAACAAATAATGCCTTACTGTATTCGCTTATTTATTTATTTTTCGAAATATCTTATTGTAATACAAGGTAAAATTGTGTAAGAAATTTTGTTTTTAAATTCCGTTCATATTAAGTTTTAATATATATATATATATACCTCTCACAGTCTCATGTGAATTTTATTTTATTTTAAATAAGTTTAGGTTCCGAATAAAAAAAAATGACTTGAACCCAAAATTCTAATAATATGTAATTGGTATACTATTTGGATAATCTTATTACATTCGCTGTTATCAAATATTGAGGAGTTTGGTTTACTATAATTGTTATAATAATAATACTAGCACATCGACTCCTAACAGAGTTGGTAGTGCCGTAGAGCACCTTCCTTCCATATATGTAGTGAGGGGTTCAAATCCTATCTTGCTTATTTTAAAAGCATGTGTAGGGAGTTTTTATTCCGGGTTGTAGAAGTATATATCTCCCGTAATAAGAGTAGATATCCGGACCGTATATATATTATTTGATCTCGGTAGATACCGGTAGTCCTATCATAATATTCTTGTAATACTTCAAAAAAAAATATATACTAATAATACTAGATTGTATGACCAATTTGTTTATTTATTTTTGAATGGTAGAGCCAGCTAGGGTTTAATGAATTGATGAGGCTAAAAGCCGCCCGGTCACATGGGAAGAAAAGAGTTCAAATGTGGTAATTCGCCGGAATTTTAGTAGTAAACTTGTGCTTTTTGTTTCTCTTGATTTTTATTTTTCGAGTTTGAGAGAGAGAACAGAAGAAATTAGAGTTTCTTGTTTTCTGTTGTTTATTTATTTATTTCTTGTTTTTTTTTTCTCTTTACACTATTTATGATTTTTTTTCCATGACCAAGAGACCAAAAAAAAAAAAACTTAACAACATCAAAATCATATGCAATCCTTTCAAAAGAAATTAATTAGTTTATATTCATAAGCGAATTTTACAAAATCACTATCAACCATGTACATTGCACAACACATTCCTTTCTATTTCACTGCGACTTAATAACGGGAGAGAAGTTAAAACACATGCTGCTAACTTACCTTCTAAGTGTTATCAATTCTAGGGTTCTCAATTTAAACTGAGAAGCTGCCTGTCTCTTCTCTCCACCAACAAAAGTGGCCAATGAGCCACCTCTATTTCAATCCATTTCAAAGTATTCAAGTAATACCCATTTTCATCTAAATCATGTCTATCGTTTCTTTTCCTTTGTTATTGGTTTGTCTCTAGCCATCATAATCAGTTTATATCTTATAAACATTTCACTCACCATTCAATCTTCTCTTTTCCCTCTTTCCACCATGCCAATGCCATCGCCACCACCTCATCGCAGCTACCGTAACCCACCAAATCACCACCACCATTGTCAGTGGTGACATCTCTTTCAACAAATAGAACATCTAATAATAATTGCACTGGAAATATTTCAGTGGGAAATATTGGATGATGCACAATATGAGTGATGAAGAGTTGGTGTTGAGAGCATCAATTTTGCTTCCTAAAATTCAAGATTCAAGTAATAACAAGCAATTGGTTCCAAAAGTGGCTTTCATGTTCTTGACAAAGGGACAACATCCCTTGGCTCCATTGTGGGAGAAGTTTGTCGAAGGGCATCAAGGATTTTATTCCATTTATGTTCACCCACATCCAAATTATGTTGAAACACTGCCTCAAACTTCTGTCTTTTATGGTCGAACAATTCCTATCCAGGTAAATCTATATTTTTATTTTCTAAAATATGTTGAAACACTGCCTCAAACTTCTGTCTTTTATGGTCGAACAATTCCTATCCAGGTAAATCTATATTTTTATTTTCTAAAATATTGTGTCACTATATTTGTTAAATTGCATATATATATAAGACATTAATCAGGTACATGTTCCTGTACGTTTTTTTTACGTTGTTCTAAATAGACACCGGTATTAAATGAAAAAAAGTTTCAATTGGATTCTCGCACAAAAAAAATAATAATTAAAGGATCTCATATCTGATTAGTGTTGTATATAAATTATTAGGTGCGGGATTCCTTACTTTTAATTGTATGGGATCCTAGATTATCAATGTTAACGAAACCTGTAAAAAAAAAAATCATTGTAAATGAAACCTAATTGTTTGAAATAAAATTTTATTTATCTTCCATAGAAGTTAACTTGATAATATTGTAATTGTTACAAACAATGCATGTTGGGGATTTTGAAGCGATTATCGTGGAATCCTCGTGCATAATATACGTCCATAACTCATAACAATTAGTAACGTCAATAGCAGAAAAAATAGATGAGAGAAAATAAACCAATCACAATATAAAATATACATGGAAAACTCAAATAGGGTAAAAAACCACTGGCCGTCAGGACAACAGAGAAAGTTTCACTACATGATAAATTGTTACAATCATATACTTCAGGATTCTCTCTCACACTTAAACCCCAAACCAAACTCACAAGATCCTAACCAAGAATATCACCCACGGATCTCATACTTGATCCACTGATATTCCCTTAGTCCCTCCCCAGATATTCTCATGGGTCTCTCACATGGATCTCTCCACTCTCTGATGTTACATGGTGTTCTTTTTACTCCACCCAAAATAACCTAGATACAAGGTTCTATTTATACTAGTTATAGGTGTTAGCGAATTACGCGAAAGCGTTGCTAGATAGAACACAAACAAACAATAGCAAATAAAAGAATTAAGATGAAGAGAATAAATCCAATCACACAACACAAGAAGATTTTACGTGGAAACCCAAATCGGGAAAAAACCACGGCCGTCAGGATGACAAGAGAAAGATTCACTATGTAGAAAATTGTTACATCCACACTCAGGATCCTCTCTCTAAAATACCTCAAACCCAATTACACTCGATGCTCTCTTGAAATCTCTCTTGATATGCTAATTTTGCTCCACCACTAATAGCCTAGCTATTATGGTCTATTTATATGAATTACAGGGAGTTCAAGATAAAAGGAAATCATACTCCTAAACGTATAAGAATTACTTGTTCCACATAAATATTATTTCCTATTTATGACAAGTCTTCTTGTTTAAAAGAAATCTTTTTCTTTTAAGTACATGACTTTCATATTCTGATTACCACAAGAACTTCCAGAAGAAAACACATTTCCTATTTCGTGGAACATTCCTATTTAGGCAAAATCCACCATTGATATGGTTTGGGTCGCGGTTGGCCACCCACGCCGTACACCACATTCATCGATGTCAATCTTCGCTCAGAATACCGCGGGTGGTGCACTTGCCTCTGCCTCGTAATCTCACAGGCGTTCGATCGCTCCCTATGCCGCGGTCTAGGCACTTGTATATACCGCGGAACCTACCGAAGTTTGTTTCTTCAGTTCTTCTTCGTCTTCAAACCTCCCTCAAACTTGATTTCCTACTTCCAAACGTATCCCACGTCTCCAGGAAGTCTTCGCATTGGTTGAATCCAGTTTGGTAGCCATTATAAATTCAAGTCATAACTAACAGTAGGGAGTTTAAGATAAAAGGAAATCTTACTCCTAAACGTACAAGAATTACTTGTTCCACGTATATATTATTTCCTATTTATGACAAGTCTTCTTGTTAAGGAAAAATATTTTTTCTTCAAGTACAAGAACTTTCCAAAAGAACACTTTCATTTTCCATCGAAGATTTCCCGTTTCACGCATGCTTATGATTGACTACGATTCGGGTCACAGTTGCGCACCCGCTTCCTAAACCGTTGCAAGTCATCTGGAATGCATCGCGTTCTTCGTTTCTTTAGTTCTTCTGGTCTTCAACCTCCCACGTCTCTAGGAAGCTCCACATCAGTTGAATCTTGTTTAGTTCAATTGGGTTCACTTGAGAATACGAGCCAAAACCTAATAATTCTCCCATTTGACTTGAATTCTCAAGACCGTTGTCCACAACCACGACTCTCATTACCAAGAATCAACATATCCCACCACAAGGTATAACCACTTAAGAACGAACCATCATAAGATTTTTTTCTTCCTTTTTTTTATATTCGTTGTTCCGGAACCATGTCGAAATAACTTGCTGAAATTGTGGTGTAACTCCTCACATCAGATTATCAAGGAGTTCGTCAGTCATCGACATCCTTGTCCACCATACACTTTGCATCACTTTCTGACCAATGCCATGTGCACAATTATGGACCACTAGCAGCAATATATCATCTTCCATAGCCAGTGGGGAAAACTGCTAAAATGATAAATATGTCATTGCATCAACTAACACTGTGAAAGACCTTTCGTCCTTGCATCATATACCTGGTGAAAGACTTGCTACTAGAACCGGGAGTACTTTGCAGGATAAGCCCCACACCACCACCAGAGACTTCGAGCGTTCATTTTTTTTTTAAATATTCAATTAGCGCCTTGTGTAACCCAAATTGGATCTCTATGACTTGTGCCACCACTAGCAAAAAAAAAAAAAATCTCTTCCATCTCTATTTCATCAAACCCTACCAAGTTCAAAACCTCTTTCAAGACGTATCTCCTTTACTAAACCATACTAGGCAACCATGAATCACCATCCCAATACCATAAAGTCCTCCATACGATCTCCTGTAAAAACTTGAAAAAACACCATTGCCAAACATACCATAGCTACCAAGTCCTCCACACGTCATCCCATAAAGACTTGAAACTATCATTGCTGACCAAGGCTCTGATACCAATTGTTGGGGATTTTGAACCAACGATCGCAGAATCGTCGTGCCTAATATACGTCTATAACTTATATAAATTAATAACGTCAATAGCAGAAAAAACATATGAGGAAAAATAAACAATCACAACACAAGATATACGTCGAAAACCTAAATCGGGTAAAAAACCATGAGCAGTCAGGACGACAGAAAAAATTTCACTTTATGATAAATTGTTACAATCATATACTCCAGGATTCTCTCTCACACCTAAACCCCAAACCAAGCTCACAAGATCCTCACCAAGAACCCCTAATATCCCTTAGGTCTCCCCTGAATATCACACATAGATCTCTTAGTTGATCCACTGATATTCCCTTAGATCCCTCCATAGATATTTCCATGGGTCTCTCACCCGGATCTCTCCACTCTTTGATGTTACATAGTGTTCTTTTTGCCCCACCCAAAATAACCTAGATACAAGGTTCTATTTATACTAGTTATAGAGAGTTTAAGATAAAAGGAAATCATACTCCTAAACGTACAAGAATTATTTGTTCCACATACATACTATTTACTATTTATGATAAGTCTTCTTGTTAATGAAAAATTCTCTTCAAGCACAAGAACTTCCCAAAAGAACACTTTCATTTTCCATCAAAGATTTCTCGTTTCACACATACTTACGATTGACTACAATTTGGGTCACGGTTGCGCACCCGCTTCCTAAACCGTTGCAAGTCACATGGAATGCACTGCGTTCTTTGTTTATTCAGTTCTTCTGGTCTTCAACCTCGCACAAACAATATCATTTCAACTTCCAAGCGTTTCCCACATCTCCAGGAAGCTCCACATCAATTGAGTCTTGCTAGTTCAGTTGGATTCACTTGAGAATACGAGCCAAATGTTGGAAAAAATTCCATCATATAGGGTCACACATGTGAATATTAAATGTGTTGTGCTATATTTTGGTTAAGCATAAATTAAAGTGATCTAATTAAGATTTAAAGTATTAAGGCTTAAAGGTATAATTGTCATGGAATTAATGTGTAGATACCAGAGTGTTATTTCTAATTTGTTGAGGGGTCGAATTAGAAATAGCCAACATATAATAATTTGATTATTATATGTATTTAGGGTTATGGTCCCCAAATAGAACACGATACTTTTGTTTTCTCTGTATCCCATCAACAGAGCAAAATAGAACACGGTAGGGTTCATAAAGGTCGTGATAATTTGGAAGATCACAACATGTTCACAAATCTCCAGCAATGGATTCAGGTATGCTTCCGCTATCGATTCTTTTCAATTTTCTCTTGAATTGACATGGGTCAATATTATATGTTTAGGGTTTGATTCAGTATGTATAGAAACATGTTTAGGTTAAGTTTTCGGATTAATTATGTACATATACATGTTGTTTTTGTTTTATTTTGGTAATTCAAATCCTTATAAGTGGTATCAGAGCCACCATGATCAATACTTGAGAATTGAATGTTGAATTTTCTCAGATACTTTGTATTATTCAACCACTGTTATCAGATATATTGTTTGATATATGTTATCCGATTCTAATGGTAGAGAACAAATTATTTTGGTTTGTATGTTTTTTTTTCTTTTCTTTTGGTGGCTTTTTGATCTGATGCAGATAACATTATTTTGTAAATTCGGTTTGAACTTTGTCATTACTGTATGAAATTTTGGTTCAAAGTTTTGGAAATCTGTTTTCATCCCCTGTTAGTGGCACTGCATCACCACCTACAACGACCACGTCGCTGATCTGATCGTGACGTCGATTGATCTTCGACCATGTCGCTGGTCTGTTTTCGTCCCCTGTTAGGGGCGTCGCAGCGCCACCTGTGCCGCCGATCATTTGATCCAAGTGGATTGATCTTCGATCGTGCGTTGCGGGTCGCCGATCATGCGGGTCGTGCACCTTTGTTTGGCCTCCGATCATCCTCTTCTAGTGACGGCGTTGAGGTTCAAGCGGTGGCAACATGAAATCTAGGGATTCTTGGTTGATTTTTGTGAGGCCCTTCTTTTGAAAATTTGAAAATTTGAAATTCTCGAGGGACTATTTTACAAATTATTTGGGTCATTGTGTGATTTTGATAAACTTTGGTGGTCAATTTATAATTTTCAAAACTTACAAGTCCTTTTTGCAATTACGAAATTTTTTTGGGACAGATTTATAATTATTGAAAAATTACGGGGTCACTTTATAATTTTCAACAGTTTTAGGCCAAATTTTAATTATGAAAACTTAAGGGGCCTTTCTATAATTCTACAAAGAAGGGACATTTATGTTATTTTGATAAAATGAAATAAATTTTTATTTATTTTCATTTTATTATAAAGATCAACTTAAATTCAAATATTTTGTGGTATACCTTTTATGGTTAAATAAAATAGTCCATCATTCTAAATGGGCTAATTGAAACAAGATGTCACCAAAGTAACCTCTCTTGTGTAGATTGTTCATGAGGGATGTTGGATGTTTGTGTGTGTGTAAATTAATGCGGGAATTTACCGGCCCAAAGGAAGGTTAATACTTGCCCAAAGGAAGGTTAATACTTGCCCAAATTGCACACACATCTGTCGTGGTAAACATGTGACGATTATAAGGCTTTACATGTGAATAATAAATCGATCCAAAGATAGATTTATTATTTAACATAAATTATTGTCAATGTTTGATCACTACTAAAAGAGTACCACGTGTGTGTATATAAATTCATGCGGGTATTAGCCGACCCAAATGAAGGTTAATACTTGGCCGAATTGTACACATATTTGTGGTGGTAAACATGTGATGATTATAAGGCTTTACATGTGAATAATAAGTCGATCCAAAGATAGATTTATTATTTAACATAAATTATTGTTAATATTTGATCACTAAAACAAGAGTACCACTTACAATTAATATTATTGTCCAAAGACTTGATATTAATGTTGTACTAGGTATCTTAAGATGAGACCGACCATTATTTGGTATATCTTTTATGGTTAAATAAAATGGCATATCATTCTAAATGGGCTAATTGAAGCAAGATGTCGCCAAAGTGACCTCTCTTGTGTAGATTATTCATGAGGGGTGTTGGATGTTTGTGTGTGTGTGTAAATTCATGCGAGCATTAGTCGGCCCAAAGAAAGGTTAATACTTGGCTGAATTGCACACACATCTGTGGTGATAAATATGTGACTATTATAAGGTTTTACATATGAATAATAAGCCGATCGAAAGATAGATTTATTATTTGACAGTAATTATTGTCAATGTTTGATCACTAAAACAAGAGTACCACTTACAATTAATATTATTGTCCAAAGATTTGATATTAATGATGTGCTAGGTATCTTGAGATGAGACTTTCCATTATTTGAATTTGTTGATTATTGTATTTGGTTATTAATGTGAGCATGTTTGTGTGTTTGTTTTGTTCTCTTTCAAGCTAATGTTTTACTATATCTGCTAATACCAACTCTATACACATGCTTAATGGGATCGACTTTAAGGATTTGGAAGGAGAACATACTCATTGTTCTCGGCTGCATGGATCTAGACCTTGCACTTCGGGTTGAGCAACCCGCTTCTCTTACGGATGCAAGTTCTCCTGATGATATGAAGAACTTTGAGAAGTGAGATCGCTCAAATTGCATGAGTCTTATGATCATGAAGTGCGGCATTCTAGAGGCATTTAGAGGCGCAGTATCTAAAAAGATAACCAAAGCCAAAGAGTTCCTAGCCGAAATTGAAAAGCGTTTTATGAAAAACGATAAGGCAGAAACAAGCACGCTTTTGCAAAGCTTAATTCTATGAAGTACAAGGGAAAATGGAACATAAAGAAGTACGTCATGGAAATGCCTCATATTGCTTCTAAGATTAAGGCATTGAAGCTCGAGCTGTCTAACGACTTGCTCGTGCATTTGGTATTAATATTACTTCCTGCACAATACAGTCAGTTTAAGATCAGTTACAACTGTCACAAGGAGAAATTGACTCTTAATGAGCTCATTTCTTATTGTGTGCAAGAGGAAGAGAGACTGAAGCGAGACAAGACCGAAAGTACTCATTTGGTTAACACCTCTAAGGATAAGTTTTATGATCCCACACTTAGGTCAATTTTTTGAAACGGGAACTGTAACATTTTTTAAGGATGTTGAGTTTGAGGGAGAAATAAGGTTAGAGATATTGTCTTTGAGGAAGAATCGGTTACGATTTCTATTATCGTTTTTGACAATATGCAGGTTTCTATACATGTCATTGATCAAGAAGCAAATATGGATCCTCAACCAGACAATGTTGAACAACCCCCCATTCAAGATGAGGTAATTGTTCCTGAGGAACAAACTCAACAACCTTAAGAACCAGTACCATTAAGGCGATCCACTAGAGAAAGGAGAAATGCTATTCTGGACGATTTTATTCGTATTTCTCCAGGAACATGAGGAAAACATTGGAATGATGTAAAATGATCCAATCAACTACCATCAAGCCATGCAGGGTTCCAACTCTCAAAAGTGGATTGATGCCATGAATGAGGAATATAAGTCTATGCAAGACAATAAGGTTTGGGAACTTGTCCCATTACCAGAAGGTGCGAAGCCCATTGGTTGTAAATGGATATTTAAAACCAAAAGGGATTCGAAAGATAATGTGGAGAGGTATAAGACTCGTCTTGTAGCTAAAGGCTTTACCCAAAAGGAAGGGATTGACTATAAAGAGACTTTCTCTCCAGTTTCAACGAAAGACTCTTTTAGGACAATCATGGCACTTGTTGCACATTTTGATCTTAAGCTTTATCAGATGGATGTCAATACGGCATTTCTCAATGGTGGCATTGACTAAATAATTTATATGGTGCAACCAGAAAACTTTGAGTCGGGAGACCCAAAGAATATGGTTTGCAAGTTGACAAAATCCATTTATGAACTCAAACAAGCTTCCCGTCAGTGGTACCATAAGTTCATCAAGTGATTATCTCATTTTGTTTTGAGATAAACGTTATTGATAATTGTGTGTATCACAAATTCAGTGGGAGTAAGCACATATTCCTGGTTTTATATATCGATGACATACTGCTTGCCACAAATGATATAGGCATGTTGCATGAAACCAAGAGAAATCTATCAGAGAATTTTGAGATGAAAGATCTTGGTGACGCCTCCTTTGTATTAGGGATCCAGATACAATGAGATCGTTCTCGGGATATTCTTAGATTATCACAAAGGATCTATATCGATACAGTGCTCAAAAGGTTTGGCATGCAGGACAAAAAACCAGGTGACGCCCCTGTCACTAAGGGAGACAAGTTCAGTCTCAATCAGTGCCCTAAAAGTAACCTTGAAGCTAAGGAATTGCAGAAGATTCCCTATGCATCATCCGTAGGGAGTCTAATGTATGCTCAGGTGTGTACGCGTCTGGATATTGCGTACATTGTTGGTATGTTAGGCAGATATTTAAGTAACCCTGGAATGGATCCTTGGATAGCAGTCAAGCGGGTTATGAGGTATTTGAAGAGAACAAAAGATTACATGCTCACATATAGGAAATCGAATCAATTGGAGATCATAGGGTATTCCGAATCCGATTTTGCTGGATGCCAAGACAGTAGGAGATCCACATCAGACTACATATACCTATTGACTGGTAGAGCTATTTCTTAGAAGAGTGCCAAACAGACACTCATAGCTTCTTCCACCATGGCAGCAGAGTTTGTAGCATGCTATGAGGCATCCAACCATGGAATATAGCTGCAGAATTTTGTCACTGGGCTGCACATTATGAAGGGTGTTGAAAGACCACTCAAACTATATTGTGACAATAAGTCAGCAGTGCTATATTCTAACAACAGCATGAACTCATCTAGATTAAAGCATATTGACATTAAGTTCCTAGTTGTGAAGGAAAAAGTGCAGAGTTGACATATATCCATAGAGCACATTGGGACAAACTCCATGATAGCGGATCCACTTACAAAGAGATTACCACCCAAGGTCTTTCATGAGTATACTGCTCATATGGGTGTTATTTTGTGTGAGGATATCACATTACAGTGAGAGTTTGTATAATTTTGTATCTTATTGCTCTATATTTTTATTTTGGATATACTTATGCATTTATGTATTTAAAATATTTTCTGATCAGAAATAAAGTATTCGGTTAATTACATTCTGTTACATTGTGTTAAGTTTCGATCTCACTAAGTAATAAAGTAGGACCAGTTGGAATAGACATGTGTAGATCACATTGCATATAATTTTCATGCTACTCATCCATGATTGATTTATGTCATTTGGTTATGTTGGTATACATGACCATTGATGGGTTTAGTCACGCTAAATGTGATAAAAACCGCTTTGATCCTATGTCGGCATATCAATGAACGAGATTGTTCGGATATACCCTAAAATTGTGATAGCAAAATTTTGGAGCTCATAAAGTCATACACATTTGTAAAGTTACATATGTGGCCCAGTGAGAGATTGTTGGAAAAAATTCCATCATATGGGGCCACACATGTGAATATTAAATGTGTTGTGCTATCTTTTGGTTAAGCCTAAATTAAAGTGATCTAATTAAGATTTAAAGTATTAAGGCTTAAGGGTATAATTGTCATGGAATTAATGTATAGATACCAGAGTGTTATTTCTAATTTGTTGAGGGGCCGAATTAGAAATAGCTAACATATAATAATTTGATTATTATATATATTTAGGGTTATGGTCCCCAAATAGAACACGATACTTTTGTTTTCTCTATATCCCATCAACAAAGCAAAATAGAACACGGTAGGGTTCATAAAGGTCGTGATAATTTGGAAGATCACAACTCGTTCACAAATCTCCAGCAATGGATTCAGGTACGCTTCCGTTATCGATTCTTTTCAATTTTCTCTTGAATTGACATGGGTCAATATTATATATTTAGGGTTTGATTAAGTATGTATAGAAACATGTTTATGTTAAGCTTTCAGATTAATTATGTACCTATACATGTTGTTTTTGTTTTATTGTGGTAATTCAAATCCTTACAAGTTGATGGGATAATTTTCCATCATTCCAATGTCTTCCTCATATTCCTGGAGAAATACGAAAAAAATCATCCGGAATAGCATTTCTCTTTTCTCTAGTGGATCGCCTTAATGGCACTGATCCTTGAGGTTGTTGAGTTTGTTCCTCAGGAACAATTACCTCATCTTGAATGGGGGGTTGTTCAACATTGTCTGGTTGAGGATCCAGATTTTCTTCTTGATCAATGACAAGTATAGAAACCTACATATTGTCAAAAGCGATAATAGGAATCGTAACCGATTCTTCCTCAAAGACAATATCTCTAACCTTATTTCTCCCCCAAACTCAACATCCTCAAAAAATGTTACAGTTCTCATTTCAAAAAATTGACCTAAGTGTGGGATTATAAAACTTATCCTTAGAGGTGCTAGATAAATGAGCACTTTCGGTCCTGTCTCGCTTCAGTCTCTCTTCCTCTTGCACACAGTAGGAAATGAGCTCATTAAGAGTCCATTTCTTCTTTTGACAGTTGTAACTGGCCTTAAACTGACTGTATTGTGCAGGAAGTGATATTAATACCAAATGCACGAGCAAATCGTTAGACAGCTCGAGCTTCAATGCCTTAAGCTTAGAAGCAATATGAGACATTTCCATGACGTACTCCTTTATGTTCCATTTGCCCTTGTACTTCATAAAATCAAGCTTTGCAAAAGCGTGTTTGTTTCTGCCGTATCGTTTTTTCATATAACGCTTTTCAATTTCGGCTAGGAACTCTTTGGCTTTGGTTATCTTTTCAGATACCGCGCCCCTAAATGCCTCCGGAATGCCGCGCTTCATGATCATAAGACTCATGCAATTTGAGCGATCCCACTTCTCAAAGTTCTTCCTATCATCAAGAGAACTTGCATCCGTAAGAGAAGCGGGTTGCTTAACCCGAAGTGCAAGGTCTAGATCCTATGTCGGCATAATCAATGGACGAGATTGTTCGGATATACCCTAAAATTGTGATAGCAAAATTTTGGAGCTCATAAAGTCATATACATTTGTAAAGTTACATATGTGGCCCAGTGGGAGATTGTTGGAAAAAATTCCATCATATGGGGCCCACATGTGAATATTAAATGTGTTATGCTATCATTTGGTTAAGCCTAAATTAAAGTGATCTAATTAAGATATAAAGTATTAAGGCTTAAGGGTATAATTGTTATGGAATTAATGTGTAGATACCAGAGTGTTATTTCTAATTTGTTGAGGGGTCGAATTAGAAATAGCCAACATATAATAATTTGATTATTATATATATTTAGGATTATGGTCCCCAAATAAAACACAATATTTTTGTTTTCTCTGTATCCCATCAACAAAGCAAAATAGAAGACGGTAGGGCTCATAAAGGTCGTGATAATTTGGAAGATCACAACCCGTCCACAAATCTCCAGCAATGGATTCAGGTACGCTTCCGCTATCGATTCTTTTCAATTTTCTCTTGAATTGACATGGATCAATATTATATGTTTAGGGTTTGATTAAGTATGTATAGAAACATATTTATGTTAAGTTTTCAGATTAATTATGTACTTATACATGTTGTTTTTGTTTTATTGTGGTAATTCAAATCCTTACACCAAAACCTAATAGTCTATTGGAGAACAACGACAATGATCGACGCCGAGAGGCGTCGCCTAATAAATGCCCTCCTCAACCTCTCAAACCAAAGATTTGTTCTCCTCTCCGAATTATGCATTCCTTTGTTTGACTTCAAAACCATTTACCAGTACCTAATCAACTCTAACTCAAGCTTCTTGGGTTCATTCGACGAGCCAGGAAAGCTTGGTCATGGCCAGGGACGAAGCCAGAAATTCAAGATTGGAGAAACCAATATATAAAAACAAAAAATATTAAAGGGGTCAAAGTGAAAAAAAAAATCATGTATTTTATAATTATATTAAAAAGAACTTTAGAGTTTTTTTTGGAGCACCAGCCCCCCAGTACCTCCGCCCCTAGTCATGGCCGATACAAACCTAAGATGTGGCCCGTAATAAATATCACCAATTGGCGAAAAGGCTCTCAATGGTTCCAACTCCACCGTGACTTGGCTGTCAGTGTTGTCTCCGATACCAAACTCTACACCGTTTTTGAGGAGTATTGTCGTCCACCCTGTTACATGGACGAAGATTATGTTCCAAAGCTGGTGAACATGCTTCACTCATAATTGAATTCGAATCGGAGCCTTACTTGGGTTGATTGGTCGAGAGGAGGAGCTCATCCTAGAAAATTTGGATGGAGCGAAATTAAGGTTGAGTTTTTGAATAACATTCGATATGGATCAGAGTGCGTGTAAAATGGAAATGTTACTACGTTAGGTTTTCTATTTGCCAGAAAGTTTTTGCCTAATGCATTGGAGCCTTTGTCAAGGTTTGGTCTTTGATTTGGTGGAAAATATACATGATTTTTTTAAAATGAATAAATATATGATTTTGTTTTCGAAATAATACGAAAACAATTGAAACATAAAACCCAGCTCAACATCATGTGAAGCCTCGGGCGAAAAAGTTACAAAAAAAAAAAAATTGAAAGAAAAGAAAAAGAAAAAGAAAAATTAAGCCTTTCTTGAATCAAATATTAATTTACTAATTTTAGAAAAAATAATGTTGTATTTCTAAATAAAATTTATGAAAATGAATCTAAGGATTTTAATTGAAGTTTTTTGTTTTAATTTAGGAAACTTCTTTTAAAACTTTTGATTCTCCAACAAAATTTAAAACAATCGATACTAAAAAGTAGGATTGGGCATGATCCGGTTTCGACTAGAACCAGACCAAACCAAAAATTTCGGTCTTTTAAAAAATATGACCAATTTTAACCAGACCAGACCAAATTATATTTATTCGGTTCGGTTTGATTCGGTCTAACGGTTTTTTACTTGAAATCTAAATGTTTGACCATTTAAAAATATACATGGCACGATAAGATGAGTAATTAATGAGACATGAAAGTTATTGTTACGTACGATTCATCAAATAAAAAAAAACTAAAAGAGTAATAAAAATAAAAATAAAGTGTTGTGTCAAAATTTTGGACGTAAAAAAATATTAATAAATAAAATCACTTTCTATTGTAGTAATCATGTCAATACAATTAAATGCATGCAAATCAAAAGAAAAAAAATTACAATTAAATCATGACAACAACACTAATTTAGTTTAATATTATTATTAGTGATACCTTTATAAAATAATATAAACAGATTGAAATCTTTTAACATCTCATGTTTAGAGTTTTGTTTGTTAATCGATGTTTTCACTTTGCACGACCTTGTTTGGTTGGTAGTCGAAAAAAAAAACTATGAAATAATAAATTACGGTTTTTGACTTTAACTTTTTGTTTTTAAAATTCTATTAAAAAAATTTATGTACGATATATAGTAGTAATACTTAAAGTATTCAGTTTACGATTCTGTCTGAATTTGATATATTTGGACCATAGACCAGACCGGACCATACGTTTTTACTAAATAAAACCATAAGTTTTTTTTAAAAGTATATAACTGGACCAAACTGAGCGGTTTGATTTGGTTTGGTGCGGTTTACGACGTATGGGTTTTTTTGTACACCCCTACTAAAAAGAACAACATATTTCAATATATTTTCTAAAAGGTTTTATTTTGTGATTTTTATTATAATTGCAAGGGTTAATTACACTCACACCCTTGAGGTTTGAGGCAAGACAATAAAATGGGAAGGTTTATTTATTCTACACTTACACCCACTGTACTTAACAGACATCCATCAACTATAACCACTCCAAGGGTAGTATAGTCTTTTAAGTTCTAATAACACTTTTTTTCAACAAAATTTAAAAACACAAATAAACAAGCAAATTGGGGATTTAAGCGACCTCTCAAGTCTCAAACCCTTGGGAAAGGCATTTATGGAGACCGGTACACCTTCGACAACCGGAACTCATAGTAGACGCAACCTCCTCTTCGACATTTTCGCCGTCCCCATTATTCAAGGAGAGCATTTGGAGGCTGGTTTGTGGTGTTCTTGGTAGATTTGAGTTGGGTTTGATTTGATTGAGTTCTTCGATCTGAAATGAAAATGTGAATTTAGGTTAGAAATGACTGAGTATGGGTGTTTATTTGGTGGGCTGTATCAAAATCTCTGCAAATTAAACCACTATTTGAGTTTTTTTAAAAAAAAAATTGATCGGTTTTGCTTTTAAGATTATCAATTTTAAATTCAATATAAGTTCACTGAAATTTCAGTCACTACTAGACAAAAGCTCATATGGAATAGCTTCTTTAGGTGACTTTTTTTCTTTTTTTTTAGATGCTCTATTTCTAATAGATTTATTACAAACAGATATTTTATAATAAAGGTTTTTCAAAGGTCCAATCAAATTACTATTTTTGATGGAAATAATTTGATATGTGGATAAGCCGATCCAAGACCATGTAAAACTTTTTATAAAATTGTGAGCAACATATTACATTATATTTAGAGTTTATAAGAAAACCGAATTAATTAGAATGTTTAAGTAAGTGAGAGTTGACCGGATAAAACCTGTTATTAATGTGATCAATACTTATTGGGCTCGGTGCACCTTAACTACATTAAATATATGTAGGATATGATATGGACTATTATATATGTGTGGGTCTAGTATTCCTATTGGAACTAGCCATCCAATTAGGGTTTTGAGAATCCTTTATGGGTTAGAATTCTATGAAATTATACTATATATAGGGGGTTCTTACTCTCACTCACAATGAACATATTACAAAATTGTCTCTCTATTAGGTAATCTGAGGAAGGTGAGAAGATAGTAGAAGACTCTCTATTGTTTTAATTGTTTTCCTTGTTTTATTTTCAGGTTATCGTATTATTATGAATTCAGGGTTAAAACTCTACGTATTGGATGTTTTCCGCTGTATTTCCAGGTACGCGTCTATTCATATTTATACATACAATACGAGATCGAATTCATCATATATATATATATATATAATGCTTACGGTGGTATCAGAGTAGATCGAATTGTTACATAGATTGAATCTATTTATGATTAAACTGGACTAAGTTATTTTATTACCTGTATTAATTTGTTTTGATTACGTCACATGAATGAGTAGTTTACTTGTATGCGTATTAAAATCCATATTTGTATTCTATATCGTCTGTGATGTGTACGATTTGACTCCATACAATACTGATAATAAATAAATAATAATGTCCAAAGATTAAGTTTAGAAATCAGTATTTACGGTTGTGGTTTTACTGGGTAGATGAAAGTCAAATAGCATGTTAGAACTTTAATCACGCCATCAGACATGGATCGATGGATCACGACTCACGCCAAGACCCAAGTGCAGTTCAATCTACAACCACAACCAGATCAGCGCTTAGAGGCTGATTGTTGGTTGCTAACCCGTTTCCTGATGCGGGTCGATGGTGTTGGTCCGGTTGTGTAGCTACCGCCTGTCAACTCTCTGGTGACGGCAAGGGCCGCCGTGGTTCAAAGGAACCGCTGAAGTTTGAACGACGGCGTGGATCACCGTTCGGATCTCACTTGGACTGATTCGATCCGCAAATATTTGCGGATCTCGTGATATGGGACTGTTCTGGGCGGCTTGCCGCTGTCGTTGCCGCCGTTTTGGTGGTCGTCGGAGCAAGAACGGTCGGCGGCATGAAGACTAGGGTTTTCTGGTTTGTTTTGGTCGTGGGCCACCTTTTGAGAATTAGATATAGTTTGAGGACTATTTTGTAATTTTCCAAGGTTCCCTTTTTAAATGAGTTAGAATATTGGTCTGTTAAGCAATTTTTCCTGGGCCTTTTAGAATTAATAAAACATCAAGGTATCAATGTGTAATTGTTCATGTGTTGGGGCAGATTTATAATTTCAAAAGATAATTGGGTCCAAATTAATATTTTGATAAATATAGGGGTCAATTTGAAATTTAATAAAATATGAGGCAATTTTAAAATTTTCCAAATTTTTTTTATCAAAATAATTGAAGTTCATAAATAATTATTATGAGTTCGGATGATTATATTTCATGTAGTGACTAATCATTTAGTTTTTATGATAATTATTAGCTTTTTTAAAATTAATAATTGATAGAATTTTCTCAAGAATCGGATGATTATGTTTCACGTAGTGACTAATCATTAAGATTTTAAGAAATTCGTCGGTTATCAATTATTAATGATTTTGATTCAATAATTGATAGAATTTTTTCGTGAATCGGATGATTATGTTTCACGTAGTGACTAATCATTAAGATTTTAATAAATTCGTCGGTTATCAATTATTGATGAGGTTAAAATTAATAATCCGTTTTGAATATTCTCGTGACTCGAGTGATTATGTTTTACGTAGTGACTAGTCATTTCGTTTTTGTTGAATATAGTTGGTTAACCATTATTAATTTGGTAAGTTTTAATAATTTATAGAATGTTCTCATGAATTTGATAATTATGTTTCACGTAGTGACTAATCATTAAGATTTTGAGATGTTCGTTGGTTATCAATTATTAAATTTGAAATGTAAAGATGGAAATGCATGTTTTAATCATCTCCGTGTGAGGGTTATCACATATGATAGGTGATGTTCATCTCCGTAGGAGGTTCATCATCTTGAGGTATTCATCCATAGAACTGCAATGATAGAATTTTATGCATGTGATGATTGATGTTCTTCTCCGTAGGAGGTTTATTATCTCGATGTATTCACTTATATAATATGTTGTGAATGTTAGACACATGATAGGTGATGTTCTTCTCTGTAGGAGGTTCACCATCTGAAGGTATTTATTTATATGATAGTGATATAAATATTAGAAGTTTTGGAAGTTGCCTCTAATATATTTTCATTTAATTGAATGAAATTGCCCAACACTTAATGATGCATACATATTCTATATGCTCATATATAATATCTATTCAACATAAATTTAAGAAGGTTATATATTTCTCATTATTTTGCAGAATTTAAAATAAAATTATGTGTGACCGTGTCAGATTGATTAAGAGAAATATATAAATTTATGTTGGGTGTAATGATATTAGATTTGTAGTTCATGTTTTACAAATGTATAACCTATTAAATTATTATGGAATTGTATGGTTACGTTTCTACATAATTGACTAACTATTAATATTTCATTATGATTTATTTATTTCATTGAGGACATTAATTGATTATATTCGAAGTTATTATAAGGTTGGATGATTATGTTTCTACGTAGTAGACTAACCATTAGAATTTTATAATGATCTTTTGATAGAAATTATATAATCAATTATGTTTGGAATATTTGTGGAGTTTGATGACTATGTATTCACGTAGTGAACTAGTTGTTAAGATTCCATAATATTCCTTGGATTATCAAGGATTAAGGTTTTGAACTGCATTGAGGTACAACTATACATGTGTTGTGTTGATCATCTGCCTAAGAGAGTCATCACTTGTGTAAGTTTTGTGAGCATTGAAGAAAAAAGAGTGATACTCATCTCCCAAAGAAGTTAATCACTTGTACGAAAGTTTTAACACGTGCGTTGTGGTCTTTGTCCAAAAGACAGATCATAATGTTGTGTTAGATTTCTATGAAGGTTAAATCATTATTTATAATGATTATGGAAATTGGTGTGAGTATGAATATACAGTTATTTAATTCATTTTAAACACCTATACTGGTTTTAAATACATGTCATTAAGATATTGGTTGATGGACCTTTTTGGTGGATTAGATGAGACGATCCAATTGGTTTTTACCTTAATGAGGATTAAATGATAAATAAAGTTTAGTGAACTCACTGTCGAAAGTTTGTTAAAGTCTAATGCCTTATAAATAGATGGAGATTAATCTATTATGGAGTTGTGTCTTTTGTTTATCATTTTGATAAAGGTGATAGGGTACAAACACCATATGAAGTGGTCTGGAAATTTTGACAATTCAATATAGCAAGTCAAAGAAAATAAATACTGAGGACATAAAATAATTTGCTATCACAAGAAAATATACCCCTTAATTTATGTTTTGAATTATTTGATTAATTTTCAATTAAGCTCTTAGTAGGTTATTTCTTGTGATACATTTTATATTATAAATTCTTGCAATTAACTCAGTATTTAATAGGAGCCAATTGGTTAAGAGGTTTTATTTGAATTCATATGAATTCATATGAATTCATGATAAAATCTAGATTATCTTTAACCTCTAGAAGTTTTATTGGATGATATTTTCGATTTTGGTCCTGTATAACAAAGTACAATTTTCATAATAAGACTGAGAATTTAAATTAATATCTTGAAGCTTATCCAAGATAATAGATTCTTGCTTATGATTTCACCTAGCGAGTTATATGGTGATTTCTGTAAATAATAATCTTTATGGGTCTTCGAACTCTTCTCGAATTCTAAATTCTACTTTTTGGTTTTATAATAGATTGATTATTTTTCTTGTAGTTTAGATATAATTCTTTTCAATTGCATGACTAAATGTAGAATTGAGATAATTGATTCGTAGGACATTTTGATTATTTTAAATTCTCAGTTTTAAGTCTTTTGATTAATTGAATTAAAAGTGATCTCATAAAATATAAGGATAGGACTGCAAAGATTATAAACTATTGAGAATAGTTCATAGAACTTGTCTTATTTTATTTATGAGAATAATTGTATCTAGGCATTATACATTCTTAGGGGGGAGAGTGATGTTGTTAAGAATGTATAATTTAAAAAAACTTGCGTTTAAGGAAGTAATCTTGTGCTTTGTGATATTTATATTGAATAAATGTCATATTTGTTGAATTGCAATTTTGGACGTCATTGGAGTTAAGGTTTTGACTTAGTTGTCAAATAGTTACAAACTAATCGGTTGAAAGTCATATTGTCCGATTTATGGCTTGAAGGTTTTACTTGGAAAACGAGTATTAAGTTTACATACTTTTAAGACTTCATTGGCATAGTTAATCAAGTTTCCAGACAATGGTGTTTAGTTTAATAAGTATTGGCATTTATGACTTGGTTAAAAGTTTTATTATGTCTTTAGACATAACCGAGGGTCAGTGAGAGTAAGTTTATTTCCATGTGCTCTGTGTTGTCATTTATGTGACATTAAGAATTTTATCTTTAGTATTACGAGGTGAAAAATCTCAAACAAGCATTGAGATATATTAATAGAGCACTTGAAGGGTTAGTATGATTATAAGTTTACTTGTTTGAGGTACCTCTTGGTAAAAGTGATAAACTTACATAAGTTTTTAATTCCTCACGTAAATTGGAGCGTTCTCATATGAAAAATGTCATGTATGTATTCGCAATTGATAGTTTGATATAAGCTTTATATATATATGTATTAATTTTATTATTACATTAGTAGACTTTACGGATTTCAAACCAATTTGGCATGTATCAATAGATAGTGATAAAAAAAAGGGAGAGGTTTCATAGTATTTGTAAAGGTTAATTGTTTCATGCTCATATGTGGCTTTATATATTGCAACTCTAAAGAATTTTGATTGTGAAATCATATATTTGAGGTAGATTGTGATAATTTCACTGTATTTATCTTCTCCGAATATGCTAAGAGATCTCGGAGGTTTAACCATATGGATATTGTGGTGAGAGAAGATTTAAGAGTTGCGATTTTCTAATAGCCATAAGTAAAATAACTCTTGATACACTAACCAAGATATTTGACTCCGAAAGTTTTGTGGAGCAAGTTGTATCCTGCATTGAATTATTGATATTTTTGATGTGTTTGATTAGTGGGAGTTGTCTTTAATTAGATTAACTGCATTTATTCTATGCATGTTTGTTTCATATTCTCGAGAATGTATTGTATATGTATGTTAAGATGTTTGCCATACTTGTTATTGTGTGCACACGGATGGTTGGTTATGGCAAGAAAGCTCAAGCTTTTAGCTTGAGAGGGCCATCCACTCATAAGGTATAAAGTTTCTACCGATGAGTGAATATTACTTAAGACATAAGGATTTGCCCGTTTTAAGGGAGGTTTAACTCTTAGTCAAAGTGTTTGACCAATGAGTGTAAGATGCTTAAGACATTAAGTTTCTCGTCTTAAGATACTTTGTTTGAAGCGAAGGTGAACCTATATGGAAATAGGCATGATGATCACATCTGCATGTACTTTTCATACCACACATACATACCATTTTACCCGGGTAGGTAGAGCTAAGGGTATTTTGATTACATATTGTCTTATGTCGATTAAATGTGTAATGATCTTTGTAGTTGGATACTTGAGGTTCTATTGGACTAAGGGGAAGGAATGTGTTATTCTCTTAAACATTCTTTGAGGCCACATATAATTGTTTGTCAATTCGGAGAGTCGTTTTCTAAAATGAATTTTTAAAACTAAAATAATAATGTCTATATAGCTCAAGTGGGAAAATGTAAGATTTTTTATAAAATTGTGAGCAACATATTACATTATATTTAGAGTTTGTAAAAAAAACCGAATTGATTGGAATGTTTAAGTGAGTGAGAGTTGACCGGATAAATCCCGTTATTAATGTGATCAATACTTGTTGGGTTCGGTACACCTTAGCTACATTAAATATATGTAGGATATGATATGAGCTATTATATATGTGTGGGTCTAGTATTCCTATTAGGACCAGACATCCTATTAGGGTTTTGAGAATCTTTTATGGGTTAAGATTCTATGAAGTTATAATATATATAGGGGGTCCCTACTCTCACTCACAATGAACATATTACAGAATTGTCTCTCCATTAGACAATCTGAGGAAGGTGAGAAGAGAGTAGAAGACTCTCTATTGTTTTAATTGTTTTCCTTATTTTATTTTTAGGTTATCGTATTATTATGGATTCGGGGATTAAAACTCTACGTAATGAATGTTTTCCGCTGCGTTTTCAGGTACGTGTCTATTCATACTTATACATACAATACGAGATCGAATTATATTTAATTATATCATTCTTACAGACCAAGCCATCAGCCATGGAAGAACCTAGCCAGAACAGTAGATAGGTTCTTAGGTTAAATAAGTTAGTGGTCTCTCAGTCTTTGTATTGTTGTTAATGGCCATCGTACAGAGTGCTGCACGCCAGTTGGCTTTCACTTCCCCCTTTAGCATTGGGTTCCTACTTTCTAGGCAATATGGTTGTAAAGTTCTGATATAAGGCCTTTTAAGTAGCCATGCGTTGATTAATGAAAGGGACATCGAATTATACACAAAATACTCTTGTTCTTAATTCTCTTCCTCTGTTCTTCCTCTGCTCTTCTGCTTTTCTCCAAATTTATACATATCATAATTCAACTCTTTCACATCTCCTACCTATTTTTTCTCCCATTTCTCCACCTCCATACTTCCACCTCTTTCGCATCCGTTGCCATTAATGGGGGAAAAACAAAATTTCTAACGTAGGATTTTTTGAGTTTGATATTGTGGGGTTTAATTAATTTCAGATTTATAGAGTTGAAATTTTTAGGTTTTGATTTGAAATGGGTTATGATGTTGTGAGTTTTAATCTAAATTGGTTTTAGGATTATGGAAAATAACTCAAGTTTTCGGATTTTTTTGGTTGGAGATTGGGATTTGGTATTAGCAGTGGGAGTGTCCCGCCTCCTCCATTGATTTGCAAGTCTCAAACCAGTGGAGGAGACCAACAGCCCATTGTTTTGATTAATATAATGGCTTTTATTATTATTACGTGGAAATTGTTAAAAATAACCATAATTATTATGAAAATTTTGTTTTTAACAACGTAAGAAAATTTACTTGTTAATAACCATTTTTTAAAAAAATTACTTGGATGCCCCTATATAAAAATCATCCCCAAACACTTTCTCTCTCTTTTTTCATTTTTTTTCTCTCTCCTCCCTCTCTCTCCCCGATCTCTCTCTCTCCTTTCGTCTCTCTCTCTCACCGGCGAACCGTCGCCGGCCTCCTCTCTCTCCCACCCATCCTCTCTTCTCTCTCCCGCAACTCTCTCTCTTTTTTCTCTCTCTCTCTCTTTCACTCACATCTCTTTCTCTCTCCTTTCCTTTCTCTCTCACATGTTATCGACGGCTTGCCGGAGTTCCGTCGCCTGGGCTTCACGACCGTCCAGCAAAACCGTTGAGCTCCCCCTCCGCCGGCGATTAGATCTGCTGAAAAAAAGGAAAGAAAACGAAATACTAAAAACCCAGAACATTTCAAGTTTGTACAGTTCAATTTAGTCAACATTTCAAGTTTCAACATTTCAATTTAGGCAACATTTCAAGTTTCAAAATTTAAAAACGAAAAACTTAAAAACCCAGAACATTTCAAGTTTCAAGTTTCAACTTTCAACTTTCAATTTAGTCAAGATTTCAAGTTTCAACATTTCAATTTAAGCACGATTTTAAGTTTCAAAATTTCAGTTTTTAAAACAAGATTTCAAGTTTCAAGTTCCAAACCGTGATTTCAAGTTTGGTTCTAGATTTTAGTCATGATTTCAAGTTTGGTGTCAGTTTTTTTTAAAAAAAATCAAATCCAGAGGTATTTTTATAATTTACGGATATACACTGATTTTTTTTTTAAAAAGTGATTATTAACAAATAAATTTTCTTATGTTGTTAAAAACAAAATTTTCATATTAGTTGTGGTTATTTTTGATTTTCTCTCTTTTTTTTTTTTTATTATTATTATTTTGAATAAATTTGTTATTATACCTATTATTATTTAGTTTTATATAATAATTATTTTATTTTGTCCGTATTTTTCATGTTTCCTTCATCTCAGATAAGGATATTTTCAACAATCTTAAAGTCAATGTTTTGGTGAAGTTAACAGAACATGTAACCACTGTTAAGCATATGGATGTTTGTGTCCAGTAACCAAAATTTTCCTATCTAGGTGTCTTGAAGGTTGAAGCCAAACCAAAGGGGTGGGGGGTAATTTCCCCTAATTGCATGATACATAATAAAATAGAAGCACTGTATATATATATATATATACACGGACCCCAATGGAAGCTAATGGCCATGGCCCCCCAGCTAACTGAAAATATGTATATACATGCCACTTAAAAAAAATATAAATTATTTTTAAAAAAATGTATTTTACATTTTAACACTACAATTTAGGTTTTTTATAGTTTGATCACTCCGATTCTTAACTTTTCTTACAGCTCATATATATATATATATATATATATATATATATATATATATATATATAACTTGTTTTAATTGCGGTATCCAAAGAAGTGTATGAGGTATGACTATTCTTCTCTAAATTGAGTTCCATTTACAATTTGTTGGTTCTTCTTTCACGTATCATTCTAAGTTAAAATCTATTTGAGAAGATAAAATTGTTGACATAATAGCTTTAAGAGAACTTAAGACTACTATAGGGGTTAATAAAATTCGTGCTTTGCAACAAGCTGGAGCTACTCGTTGGAGCTCTTATTTTACTTATGTTAATATATTAATTGATATGTTTGGCTCAACTTCCCTCCTTGAAAAGATGATCGGTAATGGGCTTAATAATAATATATGTAGGGAAGCTAATGATGCTTATAAAGAGATGAGTTCATTTGATCAGTTTGTTTTTATCTTGCTCTTGACAAACAAAGTTATAGGAATCTCTAATATGCTTTGTCAAGCATTACAAATGAAATCCCAAGACACATTAAATGGACTCAATTTAGTTTTAACAATAAAAATACTTCTTCAAAAGTTGCAAGAAGATGGTTGGAATAGCATTTTAGGAGACATGATGTCATACTGTGAAATGTATGATTTTTATTTATTTAATTAATTATTTAATTATTTACTTTAGTGAAAATAGTATATGACATTAGTACGTTTTATCTTTTGATAGGTATGACAATGAGATGCTTAACATGAGTGCACGATATATGGATGGCACAACAGAGAGCATTTTCAGCCATGAATCTTCTTAAGACACCTCTTTACAAATGGAGAATGATTTTCTTGCAAATTGCATGGCAATTTACATTGAGAGAGAGTTTGTTGATTCCATAGATATGGATTCCATAATATATGAGTTTGATCAGAAACTTTGTAGATGTGGATTCCACTAAAATGATTTGATTGTATTTACATTATATTTTATGTTTCTTTCTTTCTTGACTTTATTTATTTTGATGAAATATATATTTTGAGGGCTTAGATTTATTATATCCCAAGAATTTACTTTTTATTAAAGAAATTCATCTTCCTACTAATGTTATTTTTAAAAAAATTATTACTAGTATTTAGTTCACTCCCGCTGGATAGAAAATCATGAATTCGCATTTGCTTCACATGCAAAAAGGCCACAATTAGTTTTCACTGTTTAATAATTTTACAAAAAAAAAAAAACTTGATGCATATGAAAAATATATCAAGATATGTAATGTACTTACAATTGTGATATGTTATTGTTAAATCAACTTAAATTTGTGACATATCAATGATAATATATTAATGAAAATACAATAAAAAATTAAAATACTAGTTTTAAATAAAATATTAATGAGAACACATAAAAACATTAATTTTGCGTTCTATTATTTTAAAAACAAATTAAAAGTGTAAAAAGCATTTTTTGAAAGGAAAGCGTAAAAGTTTTGGAAGAATGGAAAAAAGAAAGGTTTGGGACGTGTTTGGTATCGTTTTAAAATGATATTTTAAAAACTATTTTTTAAAATGGAAATCATGTTTTAAAAATATAAGGTCCCGTCCTGCAGTTGTTTTTCAGTCTGTTTTCGTTTTTATTTTCTAAAAACGATTTTAGGGATGCGTTTGGTAACCGTTTTTTATTTTATTTAAAAAAAAAACCACTGTTAAAAGTGAAAGATTTGAAAAATATAAAATACTTGTTTTTTTTTTCAAAAAAATTAACAATAAACTAATTTTTTTCCCTCTTTTTCTCTTCAACTGTGTATCTTCTTGCTTCCATTTCTTCTTCTTCACTTCTTTCCCGTTCTTCTCTTCTCATCTTCATATTCTTCTTCATCTTCTTTCTTCCTTCAATGACAACTTGTCCTCCTCTTTCAGGCCCGCCGATCTGTTCTTCTTCTTAGTCGCCACCGACTCACCGTCGATCTGGTCTTCTTCTTTAGCTGGTCTTTATCTTCTTCGTCGTCGCGATTTGCTCTTCATCGCCGGCGATCCGTTCTTCTTCTTCTTCTTCAGCTAGTCTTCTTCTTCTTCTTTTTCTTCCTCCTCATCCTCCTCCGATCTGGATCTGGTTGTCTTCTTCCTTTCTTTGTCTTCTCTTTTTTATATTTTTTTTACTGTTATTAGTATTTATTAAAATAAATACTTATTTATACTGATTATTGATTGTGATATGTTTTCTTTAAGTAATTTGTGATCTGTAAACTTGATTAATTGATTATTAATTGTGATATTGTGTTACTTTAAACTATTTAATCAATTTATTTATAATTGATATAATATTAAACAAAATATAAAAATTGATTTTTCAATTTTCGATAGTTTTCAGTTAACCCACTAGACGCGTTTTGTCCGTTTTTATTTTCAAAATACGGATTTCAGTATTTTCTACCAGACGTGTTTTCGGATTACAAAATTGAAAATAAAAACACTGTTTTCATTTTTATTTTTTATTTTTCAAAAATATCAACTGAAAAACGCTTACAGGACAGACCCTAATGTGTTTGGTAGTGTTTTTTAAAAGTAATTTTCTAAAATGGAAAACATTGTAAAAGTATTTGGTTGTTGTGTTTAAAATGGGTAAAGTTGTTGTTTAGTGAGAAAAATTGTGATTTGTTTTGAAATGATGTATTTGTAAATGATAAACAAGAATAAAAAGTTGTTTTTAACTTTTTAGTTATACATTTTAAAAAGTTATTTTTTGTTTTTAAATACAGTTTTGTAAAACGTGTAAACAAACAAAATTAAAGTTGTTTTTTTATTTTTAAAAACAGAAAACCATTTAAAAAATGGTTCCAAACAACATCTTATATATTTTATTATATAAATATATAATATAATTTTTTTACACAATCAAAACAATGTAAAAAAAAAAAAGTTTGGATACCCGACTGTATAATAAGGTATAGCCGTACATGATCAAAAATCCAGTCGGAATCGAGACTTAGGTGTCAGTGACACAAAACAAGCACCAATAACTAAAGATACATTCATATTTAAATAATATGTTCATATTACTCAATCCTTGTTGTCCATTGCGCAAACAATATATGTAGAGAGAAAATAAAAAATAACCACAATTATTATGAAAATTTTGTTTTTAATCACATACGAAAATTTATTTATTAATAGCCATTTTTTAAAAAAAAATCAGTATATGTCCATAAATTATAAAAATACCCCTGTATTTGATTTTTTCTTTAAAACTGAAAGAAAACTTGAAATCATGATTAAAATCTGAAATCAAACTTGAAATCACGGCTAGGAACTTGAAACTTGAAACTTGAAACTTGAAACTTGAAACTTGAAATCTTGTTTAAAAAAATGAAATTTTGAAACTTGAAATCTTGCTTAAATTGAAATGTTGAAACTTGAAATCTTGACTAAATTGAAAGTTGAAAGTTGAAACTTGAAATGTTCTGGGTTTTTAAGCTCTTCGTTTTCAAAATTTGAAACTTGAAATGTTACCTAACTTGAAATGTTGAAACTTGAAATGTTGACTAAATTGAAATGTTCTGGGTTTCTAATATTTCATTTTCTTTCCTTTTTTTCAGCAGATCTAATCGCCGGCGGAGGCGAAGCTCGACGGCGTTACTGGATGGTCGTGAAGCCCAGGTGACGGCACTCCGGTAAGCCGTCGATGACATGTGAGAGATAAAGGAAAGGAGAGAGAAAGAGATGTGAGTGAAAGAGATAAAGAAAGAAGAGAGAGAGAGGTTGGGTGAGAGAGAGAGGAGGCCGGCGAAGGTTCACCGGTGGGAGAGAGAGATCGGGGAGAGAGAGAGGAAAGGAGAGAGAAAAAAAAAAGAGAAAATGTTTGGGGATGATTTTTATATGGGGGCATTCAAGTAATTTCTCAAAAAAATGGCTATTAACAAATAAATTTTCATATGTGATTAAAAATAAAATTTCCATAATAGTTGTTATTTTTAGCCATTTCCACATATTATATATCATTCAAAACTGTACCAGTAACATAAGGGGAAAAATGAACCAACCCATGAAAAAGAATACAATATTTAGATCTGATCTTTTTTTTTATCTTAAACACTTGAAGATAACGAATGTGAAATAAATAAATAAATAAATTTTAGCCACTAATTACATATGTCATAAAATCTATTTAGGTGAGGATAAAGATCAAGTCAATAAATATCCAAATTCTAGTAAGGAAACTCTTAAGAAAAAAAACTTAGTAGATGAAAAAGACTGCAATGCACAACATTTCGTCTAAATCATTAATTCTCATTGAAAACAATATGTATTTATAATTTTTAATTTGACAAATTATTATTATTATTTTAAAATATTACAATAATTTTAGTTTTGAGGAAAATGATAGCTAGACTCAAACCTACAAACTCATAATGTAGAAAGTAAATCATTAAACCAATATCATTTTGTCTTCGATAAATTTTTATTAGATAGATCTATTAATGATGTACGTGAATAACCGTAAGATTCTTTATAAATAATTACAGTATTTTTTAATTAGTTTCTTTCTTTGAACATTGAAATTTTTGCATGCATCACAATGAACTCTAATCATAAAATCACCGCATAAAATCTGTTAACCTTAAATCTTCTTCTTCTCGAGTATTTTAATAGTCCTTCCGGCGAATGCTCGAGTTACAATAGACAATTTAGAAGCAAAGCATTTTAGCTTTTCATTTTTAAAGTGTTGACCTTGTCTTATTCTGTTTTGTTTTGTTTGTACCATTAATAATGCCAGAGACTCCGGGAGGTTTGTTTTTGGCCCTGTACCATGTTTTGTCTTTTTCTTCATCACAATTCTGTGTCTCCGTCCATTTTTTAAATAATCTCCGTCCATTAATTTATTTAATGAAAAAATAACGAATATATATCCTTCAATAAACTTGTGGGTTATTTGCAATGCTCCCTTAAGAATACAATAAATAAAAAATAATTATACATTAATGTTAATGAACCCAGTAACCACGACTCAAGCCCCGTTTGGCCCGTTTGATATTTCTTTTAGGAAGTTAAAATCTGATTATTTAATAATTTTGATATAAAAAAGATGTTTGGTAAAATTTGTAAAAGTGATTATTTGATAATCTGAATTGATTTGACAGCAATTTTAAGAAGCAGATGGGAGTTACTTTTACAAAGTGATTATGATAGAATCTATTGTTTGATTTAATGAATTTTTTTTAAAGACTAAAATATCCATATTGACTAGGGATGACAGCGGGTCGGGTTCGGGTGGGTTTTGTAAAATCCAAACCTCAACCGTGAAAATTTTTCTCACCCACGCCCGCCTTCGAACCCGCGTAGGTAAGCTGGTTCACGGGCGGGTTTGAACCCGCGGGTTATGGTTGCACCCATACCCTCACCCGTGAACCCGCGGGATACCCACAAACCCGCAACCCATGAACCCGCGAACTCGCGATTTGTCATTTATAAATTTCCATATATAATCACCTATTGGATACTTAAATGAATTAAATTTCCATTTCTAATTCCCTACTTGATACATTACAAAACAATAATAACCATAAAAATAAAACGACAAAAAATAATTCAAATGTCTATGTATATTTATATACAAGTATTTTATTTATACGGGTTCGCGGGTCCAACCCGCGGGTTTGTTTTTCCAACCCGTACCCGCCCGCGAACCCACCAGATTTTTCATTAAACGGGTTCGCGGGTCCGCGGGTTGTAAATTCATCATCCACACCCGACCCTACAGGGTCGGGTTTGGGAGGGTGCCCGCGGGTGCGGGTCAAATTGTCATCCCTAATAATGACTTAACATAAATACAAATATATCTTACGTTTAATTTCATATGATTCAATTTTATTTGTTCATCATTGATTAAATATAAGATTAATTAAAAGATTTTTAAAAACTATTGTCCATCTTCTCAACCCAATTCCGGAATACACTCAAACTTAGAACTTAGAACAAAACCCCAAAACTCATCTTTTTCGCCATCTATTTCTTCTTCTCTACCATTTTTCTTATTTATCAACACAAACTCATCCAAAAATACAATCAATAGAAATTATATATATAAAAAAGTGATAAAGATTGAAGTGTTGTAGGCTTGTTGCACAGGTATCCGCATGTCAAGTAAAAGAAATCAAAGAATATTGTAGTGAAATGAAAATAAAGAAGTAAAGGAAGAAGCATACAATTTTTATTTTTTATTTTATTTTTAAAAAACTTGATGTTGTCAAACCCTAGATTTATCGGTTGACATGAGAGTTTAAGATTGAGAGATATGAAAAGAAAATTTTTGCTATACTTGATAATTAAGTTTCATATATGTTTTAGTCATTATGGAAAATCACAACAATTAAAGATAAAGTTTACCAACCGCGTGAATACTGTTTTTTAATTCACAACAGTTTTAACAACAACATTAACCAAACAGTTATCTAATTAACTTTGCAGCAGATTATTTCTTCAGCACAACTAACAATGATTATTTTAAAAGCTACAATAATACCAAACTGGCCCTCAATGTGGACCAATTTCGCCTGTTAATATCTCAAAATTTGAGTGACATTATTGTCTGACAATGTCTCAAGGTTCGAGTCTCACCACTGATGGTGTGTGTATATATGTATATATAGCGAGTCTCCTTTACGGGATCCCTTTTTTTTTAATATAAAACAATTATCGTCTTGAAATTCATCGATTTTAATAAATTTTGATCTTGATTTTTTTTGTGGATGATAAATTCAGTCAAATTTACTTGTAAATAAATTTTGAAATTTTTTCAATCACTACAACTATTTTTTTTATTTGTCATATTTTTCGTCTCATTTTTCGATGCTTTATTTTTAATAAGATCAAGAAAAATATTTTTAGTTCTTGAAAAAATTTCCAAATTTTTTATAAGTAGATTTTATTGAACTTATCATTAGGGATGAACATGGTTCGGTTCGGTTCGGTTTTGACCAAAACCGTATTAAACCGATATATATTCGGTTTTTAAAAATGTGAATTGGTTTGAACCGTTTTGAACTGAACACATTTATTTCGGTTCGGTTCGTTTCGGTTCGGTTCAATTCGGTTTTGGATCTATTGAGCTTTAATGGTTTTTTAATATGTTTTTTAATTTATCAGGCCTTTAAGTTGCATTTTTAGCATTTAGGCTTAAACTTTTTTAAGAAAAGAGAATATGTAAAAAGTAATTTAAACAAAATACAACCCAATTTTGAATTTAAATATAAAATTTCAATCATATTCTGTCTACATAATCAACAAAATATAAAATCATCATAACTTCTATAAATAGAAGTAAAAAAATATAGTATATAATGTAGTCCAAAAATAAAACATCATCAACAAACAATCCATAATAAAATTGAACCTTACAAAATAATTAACTAAGACAATTCAGTTTATTCGGTTCGGTTCGGTTTTGTATGTCTAAAACCGAAACCGAACCGAATTCAATTCGGTTTTCAATTTTTAAATCAGTTTGAACCGAATAGAAGCTATGAACTGAACCAAACACCATTTTTCGGTTCAGTTCGGTCCGATTCAATTCAGTTTCGGTTTTTGTGGCCACCCCTATTTATCATACACACACAAATTCAGATCAAAATTCATTAAAATCGATAGATTTCAAGACGTTCCTTACTTTATGATAAAATAAGAGATCCCTTAGAAGAGACTAGCATATATATATGACGAATTTATATCAGTGCGCACTGACTTGAAAATTTCTGTGTGTGTATGTATACATATATAATCATTTTCCTCTCAGTACGCATTGATATAAAATACATCAGTGCATTGCATATAGACCACATATTATGGATAAACACTGACAAGTGCATGCATATTGGATCAAAGCAATTGAATATAATGTTCCATATGCAAGACACTGATATATATTTATCAGTGTGCACTAAGGAGAAATGGTATCAAATAGCACTCTTTTCAGTTTGAATTTTGAGAGTATCATCATTTTAATAAGTTAAGTTTAAATGACATCAAACGAATAAAATACTCTCATCTCATTCCTTTATTACTTTTGTGCCATTGTTAGGTTTTTCTTTTTCAAAATCCTCTATTGATGAAGGACCTCTATCAATGGAGATGAAAGACTTTCATTGGAGGTCAGTTCGACCTCCATTGGTGGTTGAAATCGGTCTCCAATTGAGATCGAAATCGGCCTCCAATTGAAGTTTCAATGATGACAAAAAAAATTAAAAATTTTCAAATTTTCAAATTTTCAAATTTACCAAAAAGTCACGAAAATGATAAAAAAGTCACGAAAACGAACAAAAAGTCTCTAAAAATTACCAAAAAAATCTCGAAAACTACCTAAAAAGTCTTAAAATTTACTAGGAAAACCTAAAATATTAGAAAATAAGTCTTGCAAACACAAAACAAGTCTCGAAAACACCAAAATAATTTTTAGAAACATATCAAAAGCGCGAGACTCGCTTTTGTAAGTGTGTTTTAAGGGTATTTTTATCAGATCTACACGTTAAGTGCTATTTAAATTTATGTTGTTAAAAAATTATTCTCTTAAAATTACACCTTGAAAGGTGCCATTTAGTTTTTGAACTATATATATATATATATATATATAGTTATATATATATAAATATATATAGTTATATATATATAAATATATATAGTTATTCTCTCATATGAAATCTCTTATTTTAATTTCGGTAAGAACCACCATGAAATCACATCCATTTTTATGAATTTTGATTTGAATTTTTTTGTAGATGATATTTTCATTGAAATCTACGTATAAATAAAATTTGAGAATTTTTCAAGCACCACAACTATTTATCCTGATTTTGTTAAATATAAAGGCATTAGAAAAAGGGTGAAATATAGAAAAATTGAAGAAAAATAATTGTAGTTTTATTCATAGGCAGATCATAGTGACAAAGTTCTTTGCTTGTTCTTGGCGCCGGTAGGATTTGTTGACTATTTGTTGGCTGAAATCCTTGCCATTCATAGAGCATGTGCTTTAATTTCTTCCAGTATGTTTTTATTGAATCACAATATTTTCATTATGAGCGACTCTAAATCAGTCGTTTATTGGATTAATGGTGATGGTTTTGGGCACTTAAGGTTAGTGAATTTTATGTATGATATAAGACAGTTCCTTCTCTCTATAAATTATGTTTCCATCATATTCACTCCAAGGAATTCTAATTCCTTAGCTGATAATTTGGCTAAAGCTTGGACTGTATTGATGGAAGAAAGATTAGAATGGGGAATCTGAAGCTGCAGTTGTTTTGAAGACCTTTTTATGTGGGTTGCCTGATCGCCTTTATGGTGCCTAATTGAGACTTTTTGTTCTTCGTTGTTTTATGGTGTTGATGCTGCCTCTAGTCTTTTCTGTTGTGGTTTTCTCTTCGAGTAATTTTCCTATTTCAGTGTCATCTCAGATTCTAGTTTTAGCGTTCTGCTTCGTTGTGTTGCCCTCTTTGTTTTGAGTTTTGGTTTTGTTTCTCCTAGGTGTCTTGGGCTAATGTTTGTATGTCATTTCTCTCATGTTTTTGTAATGCCTCCTGAGGTTTTCTTATTCTATTAATAATATAACAGTTTAAAAAAAAAATAAAAAATCTTCAAAACAAGTTGAAACAAATGGTTCTTGTTCCCGAAAATTTTTCAATTTTTTTCCACAAATGTATTTCATTCTTTGTAACATCAATACAAAAATTCACATCAGAATTCAATAAATTTCATTAAATTTCACCAAATGTGTTTAAAGTGTGCATCGTAAAAAGTTATAATTGGAATATATATATATATATATATATATATATATATAGAGAGAGAGAGAGAGAGAGAGAGAGAGAGAGAGAGAGAGAGAGAGAGAGAGATTAAGGGGAAATAACACCAAATGGGTTTGGTTTTGTAGGAATATCACCGAGTTATTAATTCTATGTTTTTTAGTACCAAAGTATGTGGTGAGAATAAAATACCCTCACTTATTCTTTTACTTTTCTCTTTACTTTTTATATTTCTCACTCTTTCTTCCTCTCTCTCCTCTTTTTTTATTAAAGAATTAATGGAGGTCAGACATACCTCAAATGGTGGTCGAAAAGACCTCCATTGGATGTCGAAACGACCTTGACCTCCATTGGTGGTCGATGAAGAAGAAGATAAAGAAACCAAATTTGGAAATAAGTCTCGGGTAGATCACCCGAGACTTATTGTCAACTACCCGAGACTTATTTCCAGGTATCCGAGACTTATTTCAGCTACCCGAGACTTAGACTTATTGTCAGCTACCCAAGACTTATTTATAATAATTATTTTAATGGAGATCGTTTTGACAACCTCCAATGGAGGTTGAGGGTCGTCGAAACAATCGACCTCTAATGGAGTCGACCGTTTTGATGACCTCCATTGGAGGTTTGTTCGACCTCCAATGATCCATCAATGGAGGTCTCTGGAAAAAAAAGGAGAGAGGAAGAAAGAGAGAGAGAGAGGGAAAGAAAAGAGGAAAAAACAAATGGATAATTTTGACAGAACACATTAATTGGTACTATTTCCATAAGAATTATTAACTTGATGATTTTAACACCAATGATCTTATAAAGAAGGCTATAAAAAAAAAACCATATATATATATAATGGTTAGTGGCCCGAATATCTATATCATGAATTTAAGTTCAATTAACCTTGTTCTAGCTTAAAGCTCTAGACTCAAGACTAAAATTAATTAGATTATTTTATTAATAGTCCATGACCCAAAGCTTTTATATTGAATGGTTTGACTAGAACCAACAAGGGTTTAATGAATGATGAGGCTTAGATCCGGGGCACATCACATGGGAATAGAAGGCGTACAAATGTGGTAACTTACCTAAATTATAGCAGTGATCCTGGTTTTTTTGTTTCTCTTGTTTTGTCTATTCTGTTTTGGAGTCCAAATCACTCCTTTTCTGGGACAAGAAATCTAACAATATGAAATGGGACACCTCTGGTTTCATTGATTGATAAAACAAGGTGGATTCATGTCTGCTTCATAGATTCCAAATTTCAATGTCAAAAACAATGTAGTTGATATTTTTTATATACAACCAGCTATCACTCTTAAAACTATTGGCTCTTGCATGTTGCTAATGCAACATGACATCAGTACCCGTACACTTACATTAAAGTTGTGAATGTCAATGATGCGGATGAAATTTTATTGAAATTTTGGTTTTTTTAAAATATAAAATCACTTTCGAGTTTTGTTTAGTTCACGGTGTTTGACTAAACCTAAACAACTAGGTTGTCAATTTAAATTCAAAATCTGTCTATTTTAATTATTGAGAAGTAAAACACATGATCAACTAGGTAGGATTGATCTCAATCTAAATTGTAAATCTGCTCTCTATTTGCTCACTCTCCACTATCAGCAATGGGAAATGAAGCTCATCTAATTCAATCGATTTCAAAGTCTCTAAACAAACATATACAACTAAACCATGTCTATCGCATCAGTTTTTTTGTTATTGGTTTATCTCTAGGAATCATAATCAGTTTGTATCTTAAAAACTTTTCACTCGCCATTCAAGCTTCTCTTTTTCCTCTTCCAAGTACACCAGCACCACCACCACCAAATGGGAATTACACTAGCGTTTCGCTGAAAGAACAAAAGTTTGTGATGATGCACAACATGAGTGATGAAGAATTGTTGAAAGCATCATCTACGGTTCCTAAAATCGAAGGTTACAATCAATTAGTGCCAAAAGTGGCATTGATGTTCTTGACAAAAGGGCCACTTCCATTAGCTCCATTGTGGGAAAAGTTTCTTCAAGGTCATGAAGGATTATATTCAATTTATGTCCACTCACATCCTGATTTTGTTGAAACACTGCCTCCTAATTCCATCTTCATTGGTCGAACAATTCCTAGCCAGGTACTTTCTATGCTCTCTTTTTTTCTTTCTTTTTTATATATAAATTGTCTCTCTTTTTTTTCCATATGTATATACACATTGGACTTTATTTGAGGTATATATCATATTTGATATAAAATACTTGTTTTCTTTTCATCTATGTATTTTTTCTTTTACCTAATTAGCCTATAGCAACTTAAATTTATAATTTCAATATCCATTTGCTCTCTGTTTAATGTGGATGTCACTGTAAAAAAAAAAACGTTTAATATGGTTTTAATCTATTCCTACTTTTTTTTAATGGGTAGATGCATGGATGTGGAAATATAATATTTCAAAATTTTAAATGAACATAAACTAACCCTATTTTTTATATACGAATTTGTTTACAATTATTGTTGAAATAAAACTGCATTGCTGTTTGTTCGTCCAATATGAGATTAGCTCGAAAATCTGACTAAAATTTTGGTAGTTGACTTTATTTGTAGTTATGGTGGTTACTTAATTTTACTCTCATAATCACAATCTTTAGACATACTAATATATATAATACCACATTTTTACCGTATCAACAACATATAAAACTTCAATTATAATAATATATATGATAAGAATGTGATTATATATATTAATATGCTCAAAACGTGTCTTCATAAGAGAAAAATTATTAGTCACAAAATAAATTTGATATATTTATTAAAAGAATTACATGACGAAACTAGGGTTATTAATGTAGAATCTAAATACCATTCTTGAATTTTAATACGAAGATATTAAAAAAATCAAAAAAGATTTACATTTTCTCATATATAACTGTGACAAGAAGTTTTAAGTCTAGAAATAGAAACAAAATAAAATTTATTAAATCGGTTAGTATCGTTGAAAATGAAGACGATTCAAGATCTCTTTAAAATCCTACAAAAATGCATGGAAATGATCCCTATAATCGAAACTAACCGTTTGAAATAAAATTTTCTACATTTTCTTAATAAAATCTTGAAAGCTAATATATAATTATGGTGTTATATCTCAACCGTTTGATTGATTTCATGGCTGATTTAATGCTCCCATAAATTTTATTAGTACAGTCCGCATGAATAAAAATTTGATAGGTTTTATCTTTCTTTGTTACACAGCCAGTCTATTGGGGAACTGCGACAATGATTGATGCAGAAAGGCGTCTCATAGCGAACGCCCTCCTCGACATCTCCAACCAAAGATTTGTTCTTCTATCCGAATCATGCATACCCTTATTCGACTTCAAAACCATCTACGAATACCTCATCAACTCTAACTCAAGCTTCTTAGGCTCCTTCGACGACCCAAGAAAGCCTGGTCGTGGCCGCTACAACCCTAAGATGCGGCCGGTAATAAACATCACCGATTGGCGAAAAGGCTCACAATGGTTTGAACTCCACCGTGACCTGGCCGTCCACATTGTCTCTGACACCAAGTACTATACCATTTTCAGTGAGTATTGTCATCCACCATGTTACATGGACGAGCATTACATTCCAACGTTGGTGAACATACTTTATCCAGAATTGAATTCGAATCGGAGCATTACTTGGGTTGATTGGTCTAGGGGAGGTCCTCATCCCGGAAAATTTGGATGGAGTGACATCACGGATGAGTTTTTGAATCAAATTCGACATGGATCAGAGTGTATGTATAATGGAAATGTTACTTCCTTGTGTTTTCTATTTGCTAGAAAGTTTTTACCGATCACATTGGAGCCTTTGTTAAGGGTTGGTCCCTTGTTACTAGGGTATGATCCTTAAAACTTTCTTCATTTTTTTTATTACTATAAATATTTGTACTAAAATTCTATGTAGGATTGAGGGAAAAAAAAGCCCTTATACCATTCATCCAAATCGATTCAAACCAATCCGCTTGATCTAGTGTATAAATTTTAATAATTTTAACTAAAAACAAAAGAATTTAATGATGTTGTTGACAATCCGTCTATAATAATTTTTGTTTATGATAAGTTTACCCTTACTTAAATTATTAAACAAAAACAAAAAATTCTAAAGACATTTGCACACAAATCTTACCTCTTTTTAATATTTCATAAACCTTAAACCATGTGATTTTATTATATATATATATATATAAAGATTTAATTATTTGATTCCAAAGTAACGAAAAATGTTATTATGCAACAAGTAAGATGTTAATCAAATTTAAACTTGAATTTTTTTTTATTGGGATGAGAAAAACTTTTAGAATTGAGTTTAATCTACTTAATATGAAATGAGTTTAGAAAAATTAAAATTTTATATATTTATAATATCACGTGTCTTGAACATTAACTTCAAAGAATCTTTAAAAAAAAATCAAAATTTGAATTAAAAAAATAAGGGTTTTCCGAATAAATATTTTTATATAAAATTAAATTAAATGTCTTCAGAAAAATAGTATGAAAAGAGTATTTTGGAGTAAATCGAAATATCCTTATAATTTTTTTTAATTGAATGATTTAAAATTAAGTGTCTTTAGAAAAAAAAAATGCATTATAAGGAGAAAATCTCAAAATAAAATCATACAACTTTGTTAGAGAGATTTACAATGTAGATCCTTGAGTAATGAAGAAACGTCATTTTTTACCCAACTTTATATTTTTGATAAAACCACATAGAATCATCTAAAAGTCTAGTTTTACCCAATGTTTTGATATTTCTAAAATTGCTCATTTAGGTCTCTATGACCAATGTTTTGATGATCAACCCACATAGAATGGTCTAAAAGTCTATTTTGCCTTCAGACTAAAATTGTCCAATAAAAAAAATAACATTTAAAGAATAACAAATAAGAAAAGAAAAGGAAAATTTAAAAACAAATTGTAAGAAAGAAAAAGAAAAAATAGGGGGATATCCATCATCTGTCTCAAAGATGGACAGTGGAGATTAAAATACATTGAGACAAAAAAAAAATTAAAATGAAAAGGAAAAAAAAAAAATTTGATGGATAGATTTCTAAATTGATGGTGGAGATCAAATTTTTTAAGAAGAAAAAAAATATAAATAAATAAAATAAGGACTGAATTGGATCTCTATTGATCCCATCGCGAATCTGGTTCCGTACGATCTGAAACTATTCCGGCCTGAAGCCTAAATAATATGAATTTCTGATGAGGTAATGCAACAAATCCGATGTTGGGCTTTTCATAGAAACACGACATTTTTGCCCGAATCTGGACGGATCCGAGTTCAATCCGGCAGGTTTACACTGGAGCTCTATTATTTACAACATTTGATTTTTTTTTATAAAAAATATCATTTTACTTATATCAAAAATATATATAAATAATTAAATACATCATCTTGTTCAAATGAAAAAATGCACGTAACCAAGTTCAAACTAATCCAGTAAGATAACAAATGCAGTAAAATAGTAAATTACTGTCCTCAAACACACACAGCAAATGTTGGAAATACATTCTATAAAAATTTTAAGATTTTTTTTTTACCGAAAAAGTAAATTAAAAAAAATGTAATGATATTGCGATCCATAAATTTGATTTGTACATTTATATTTTTTTAAAATTTAATTAAAAAATATCTCAATATAAATTGACTAAAAGGATAAATTATTTTAATTAAAAGTAAATTAAATATTATATACACCCATTAATTATATTCATTGTACTTTCAACTATTTTAAATTCTTTATTTTATAAAAAAAAAAACTTATTTTAAAAAACAAAAGAAAAGGAGAAAGCTCACCACTAAACCTAATTAAATCCTAATTTAATATATATTTTTTAAATTAGCCCTAATTTTAATACTTGAATATTAGCATATGCACTGAAGTTATGGCCTTTTTGGTTTCAAAATGGAAAACAAAAAGAACTTTTTTGAGCAGTTAACGAAAGAATTTTTTTTTTAAAAAAATCCAATTAAAGGAAAAATTAAAGATAATTACCCAGGGGACCATCAACTCTTGTCATCACTATCAAAATGGCCACCGATGGGAAATTGGTTTAAATATGATCATTTTTTGTAAACAATGTTACACTAATGGTCATTCCATCCATTTCCATCCAATTTAATCTATTTTCATCAAATTCCATCCAATAAGAGGCATTTTGGTAAATAAGAAGATGTCATTAATTTATTTTAGATATTTTTTGGAAATCAAATTTTCTTTTGTTTTTTGAAACAAATAATTATATTTAATGTGTGTATATACGTATAGCATATCACACACACACACACACATATATATATATATATGTGTGTGTGTATTTCTTTTCAACTTATCTCAAATATATTTTTTAGAATTTTTAGATTTTGTAACATTAATCTTCTCAAAAAATAAAAATATTAAAATTCTAAAAAGTATATTTGAGATAAGTTGAAAAGAAACACACACACACATAAATAAATATATATATATATATATATATATATATATATATAGGATATGCTATACGTATATACACACATTAAATATAATTATTTGTTTCAAAAATAAAAAGAAAAAATTGATTTCCAAAAAATATCTAAAATAAATTAATAACATCCCTTACCAAAATACCGTTCATTGGATGGAGGTGGATGTAATTGGATGAAATGACCATTAGTATAACATTGTTTATCTAAAATGGTCATTTTGAAACCAATTCCTCATCCGGTGACCATTTTGATAGTGATAGTAAGAGTTGATGACCACCGGGATAATTATCCCAAAAAATTACTCATGCAGTTTATGCATATAATGTCCGGCAAACACAATGGAAAAGTGAGTAGGAAAGTAGAAAACAAAACGAGGCAATAGATGTGTGTGCAGTGTGTATCATACAGAGAAAAAATAATACAGAGGAAAAAACCAGGGGTAGGGTGGAGATAAAATAGGGTCTTCACATAGTTGCAAGTACAACTTATTAAAACCCCGATTAGATCATCTTCACCAATAGAACAATCATGTTGACATGTTGTTTCTTAAAATTAATTAATTATGTTGTTTGCTGTAACTATTTTTTGAAAAGAAAAAAAAAAACAATCTCCTTAATATTCAAAAGAAGTATAATACATTTTTATGCATTTTTTCAAATAATATAGGGTAAATATGTATATCATCACTTAGTAGATATGGTTATACACCTCCCTTCCATATATAGGGGTTCATAGAGGTAAGGAGTTCAAATCTCACTATACACATTTTATAAACATATATGGCGAGGTTTTTCCCGAATGTAAGAGTTATAGTCCATATATAACATCTCTCTAATAGTGGAAGTAGTGTTAAAAAAAAACATGGGGTAAATATTAAAGGGGGATTTATAAAAGTAGTCAAATTAAGAAATAGATTATTGTTTTTAATCAAAAAAAATTAAGTTATTGTTTTTAACCGGATGCAAGTTGTAAAGTCTAAAATATCCTTTTCTTAAAATAAAAAACCAATGTTGTGTTGTAAGAGTGATTTTTTTTTACAAGCGTGTAGTCGTATATATAAACCATTTTTATTTTTTTTACAAACATATACTGTATATGCTTTTAACTAAAAAATCCCTAAATCCATTTACTAACAGACGAAGACGAAGAAGAAGAAAAGGAGAGGAAGAAAGGAAGGGTTCGGATCGTGCGACGCCGACGAAGAAGGAGGTGGTTTCCGGTGACAATTCAACAGTCGAACATTCTGGTGACCTAGGGTTACTTCTGTTTTGGGTGTTTTCTTAAGGTCTCTGTGCTACGGCTCCTCAAATAGCCGCCTCACTAGATCATAGAAGGTTCCCGTCGGTGCTACAATTCAGCCAAGATCGCCGTCAGCTCCCGTCGTCGTTATGACATAAGATACGTTCTGGCGACGGCAACGGAGACTGCTAATTGTATCCTAGTTTTGGTAGACTGCTTTCCAAATCATGAATAAAACACCTTAATACCTTGTAAATTCTGCATTTATAACACCTTAACACCTTAATAGCAATTTTGGTAGACTGCTAACAAAGATTCTGAATGTTGCAAGACGTGTGAGGGGTGCTCTCAAGCAGGCTGAGAACCCTCAGTTTGTATCTTCGTTTTGTCAATCCAATTGTGGTGATGTTAGCCCAAATGTGCTTGGAGCATTCTTAGTCAATATTGGCAACTAAGGCATCAGCTAGATAATGAATAAAAAAAACAAGAAAACTGAATTATTAATTATTCTTGCTCCTACGGGCATCCATGATTTTTTTTTCTTGACTGTAAGGCTGTACAACCATGTTCTTCAAAGTGTTGTGGAAGCATCAAACCCAAATAATGATTTCTTCTACTTCACTCCGGTACTTATCTAATACTGTCTTCTTATAGGTATCTACACAAAGGATTATTCTAAATTTTAAATTCTAATATATGAGTGGTCAACTTTTAGACTAAACATGGTCTATCAGGAGCAGCCATTAGAAATTTATTGTTTTGTTAGTAAAGTTATACTATTGATTTTATTAATTAACTTGCATCAAGAATTAACTAGGTGATGGTTCCAATTGTTTTGGAGATTTGTTGAGTGGGGTGATGTGTGATGTTTGTGTTTCGGCACTGCTCGGTTCTGCTAGGGTTTGGTTTAGTTGTTGTCTTTTTCTTTTCTGTTTTTCTTTTCTTGGCCGTCTGTTTTGCGTTATGCAGATGGTTGCTTTTCTTCTTGGTTTGTGGCTACTTCTGTGTCCTGATGTTTCTGGTTCAGTCTGCTGTTTAGCTATTTTGCTGTTTTGGTTGTGTTTGTGCTCAGCGTTTGTGGTTGGTTGTTGTTTGCCTTTGTTTGCCTTTGGGTTGTTGCTCAATGTTGCTAATAAAGCTTATATCTTCAAAAAAAAAAACTAGGTAATGGTTAAGGAGACGATATACAAGAATTAATTAAGTTGTCCAATAATGAACATATATATCATATCAACATATAAAGTTGCGGATGAATGATGCTTTCATCTCATTAATTATAATCAAATTGATGGATAGACATTGGTGTTGCGGTTTCATTGGATTGCCATATGAATTTATATGATCACATGAACATAAAACTAGTTTTATATTTGGATATTAATTGAGAATGGTCGTTTGAGGTTCGTATTTATTTATGTGGGGGACATAATGGGTGGCATAAAGGTTGAAAAATAGTTACTAAATGGAATAGAAGATGTTAGAAGAGAAATGGTAATAGATGGAGATATTTTTCTCTTTCTTTTAATTTGAAAAAATGCTTTCACTCCAAAATCATTAATATACTTGTATGCTTTTTATGAATATAACTAGCTTCTCTTCTGTGTGCTTTTTACATATTTCAGGACCGTGGTTCTATAACGTCATGTGACTAAATGTCCTGATTTATTGATTCGTAAACTTTCTTGACTCTATGAGAGCTAAAACTGAAGATTTGAATGATAATTGGATTATGTTTATTGAGAATATGTTTTGAATGCACTACAAGAAAATATATTATCCACTACAGACCATTCACTACGGGCTTTGGAGGCCTGTATTGAAAAACCATTATTTACTACGAGCAATTAAAAGCCCGTAATAAAGTTGGTTTCATTAAATCATTTAAAACGAGCCTTTAAAAGCCCGTGAAGGATAATAATTAGCTATTGCGAACAGAAATTGGCTCGTAATGAACAGTATATACATTACGAGCTTTGTCTGTAGTCTTTAAGTTATTCACTACGGGCGACATCCGTATTGGAAAGTAATTAAATTATTGGAGGGAGTACAAATAAATACTCCCGCTAATTTCCAAAATCCACTAAAACTTATTCCCTCTTTAAAGTCTTAAGTCGATCTCCAATACTTAAATCCCTAAAAATCTTTATCTCTCATAAAGTGAATCCCTAAATCTCCAAATCGGTTCAAGCAGCTTCATTTTACATGTGTTTCACTTGATGTTTCTGTTCTCTTGATCTAATTTTTGGTAAGATTTCTTTATTGGCAACATAAGTCTCTACTCCATACTCTCTCAATCAATTATTCTTAGTTTTTTAGTCATGGTATAATTTGAATTTTTTTTTTATTTCTACAAATTTCTTCTCTTTTTGTTGTTACCCATCTACATGAGTGTTTGGGCTTTATAGTTTTTTAGATAAATTTTTCCAGAATTTTTCATTTTTTATCTACATGGGTTCAAACAATTTGTCACTGATTACGTTTCGTGTTGTAGTTAATGTAATAGAATTTGATTTTAAGTTGTATGAATCATTTTGTGCATGTTAATTGATGTTAAATTGAAGACTTGACAACTCTTTTTGCAGGTGGATCTATATGTGCTAAATTGAAACTATTAAATGGTGTTATTTGCCTGATATATTGTATTAGCTTTTCATAGCTTATGAAATTGTTGGAGTAGTATAATTTTTCCCTTTGTTAAGACAATTTATTAATAACAATTATATTGTGTGAATACAGTTTCACAATGAGTAACTTATTTTTCTTTTGGTTTGCAGGCATGTTGACTGCGTGTCAATTCTCTACGACGGACATTTGTACTCTATATACTTGAGTAAGAATCTGTCCCTTTTATTTTAACTACCGGTCATGGTTTTAAACTTCTATGATGTACCTACTACCTATTGAAGCTATCATAGACATTGGTTGGTACTTGGGTTACCATTCAGTTTAATGAAAAAATGAGGTTTAAAGAAAACATGGGTTGATTGTACATATATACCAAAAATGTGGCTTGGGAAAATGTTTCAATTGTATTTTTGTTTCAGGATTATGTAAGATAGCACAGCTTTCTATTAAGTTATTTATATCATAGGGTAGCTTGTTACCATTTTGATTAATGTAGTAGACTTTATAATGGTTAAAAAGTGTTGACTATTTGGTGGAAGTACTAATTATATCAGTTAGAATGTCTTTACAATTTCACTTAAGTAGTTAGTAGTTACATTATATAGCTTTAAAACGAATCTGACTTGATAGAAGTTTGCTAATCTTTTAGGGATTTATCTGTTAAAAAAATATGTAGCAGTACTTATTTATAAAAGAATCTAACATTATAGAAGTTTGCTAACCTTTTGGGAATTATCTACTAGAATGATATCCGGTTGTAATTTCTAGGCTTAAAACGCGGTATATATGTGTTATATGAATTGATTCTATAGTTCTACCTCTTTTTTTTTTTCTTGTAAACTTGCTGAATTTTATTGTTGAAAGCTTTGCTTTGGCCTTGATGGCACTTCATATTGAGTATGATTTTCTTGTTTTGTTTTAATATAATCTAATAAGATGGCTCTCTAATGCTTGTGAATGTATCTTTTATAATATTGATTATTTAAAAACGTAAAGCCTGAATTCATGGAGCTTATATAGATATGCTCATCTTGGTCTACTGCAAGCTTTTTTATATTGTGTCATTTATTAAATTGTTTTTGCAGTTATAGGCACTAGAATCACCTCCTAGCTACAAATCGAATTAGACAACCTGAGTTATTTTTCTCCCTATATTTATATGAAACTATAAGCTTTTTGATTTTGATTCAAGTAGTCAAATCTGCAAGCTTTGTTTAAAGTTAACTATTAATAAAATTCTGATTTTAGATACATTTCATTGTTTTCTAACTAACCAATATGTACAATGATCTAAAAAGAAAAGTTTGGTTCATTTTAGACCAATGATAAAGCTGCAGTTGAAGAAAGAGTACATCAGGTAAATAAACATCAAATACTTATTTTTTTTCATACTTCTACACACATTTAGTGAAGAGTTATTTGCATTGCTTGACTAGCAGCCTATAAAGTTATTAAAAGAGGAATCGGCTATAGGTACTCAACTTCTCTTTATTTGTTTCCTTTTCTTATCTGATTTTCTTTCATTTCATTTTTCTCTTATTTTTGGTGTCAATACCACATTTTATCTACCACTTAAAAGTATATGACCGTTTATTGGTAGAGGACCTAGAAATATCAAATATGTTTGTGGTATAATCTAAGTACAACTTAAAAGCAAGTTATGCTAATTATGACATAAGATGAATCGCAGAGAAAAAATTCAATCATTTTGCGTTTACTTGAGTGCAAATTTGACAATGGTTAGTTTGATATGGTCTTAAACATTTGATGAAGAGAATGAATCTTATCATTTATAAATGGAAGGTATCTATTTCTTCAGCTCTATATGTACCCTTGTTAAGATGTACTTAGTACTCCTTATGATTCTATGTTGCAGAGGTTATTATTACCTGGTATACTTTGTGCTGGTGGATATTATGAGCGACGTATATCCGAACCTAAGCATGTGGAGGTTGATGTTGTTGAACCGTACTTGATTCCTCAGCAACATGACACGTGAGTGTATTTTTAATGTTTGTTTATTTGTTTTCAACATTTCATTACTATTTCCACTTATCGATATTGACAACTATTATTGGTAAATGTAGGAGGAGTTACGGTGTGTGCATCATGAAGTACATGAAAATTATTCTTCATGATAAATGTTACCAAATGAACTTCTCAGCGGACGATATGAAAGACATTAGAAATGAAATTACATAATGGTTTTTTCAAGCTTCGAAGCCATGTCAATGACATTAGAAAGATGTAGTCATGTAAACAGAGGAAATTCAAACCAAATTTTTTGGTAATGTTAACAAACAAAATTTCAAGTTAAAAAACATTTGCAAAATCTAATTGTCAGTTTTTTTATCACAAAATAATAGTGCAGTTTTTTATTTCTTATCTCTTTCATTTTAAACACAATACACATGCTTGAATGTAGAACTAAGAATTGATCGTACAATGTCCTAATAATTTAACTCAAATCAAGTCTATGATTTTCGAATAAAAGTTGTACATGTTTTTATCATTTTACACAATAAATAACAATCTAATTTGTAACAAATTCCTTTAAAACAAAGTTTAAAATAAAAGCTTCAATGGTTAACAATCAAAAGTCGGTAAAATGTATAAAAGTTGATAACAGCTTCAACGGTTAACAACCAAGAGTTAAAATAAAAAGTAACATCTAACACTCAACAGAAGTTGTAACGTTATAAAATGAAAGTTTCATGGTTTTGCTTCCAAGTTTGAGCATGTTTGAATATTATGTCTAAGCACCCCGCATCTTCCGCATGCACGTTGTCTACGGAATGGAGGTTTTTGGCCAATTGATGATGAACTTGATTTGCTAATTGAACGTGCTTGACGAGGCTTAGTACAAGTAATGCGATTGTGTCCAGATTCTCCACAATTGGTACATACTCTTGTTTCAGACCTTTCTAAGGAATAACGTATCCTAATTTTTTTCGGTTTGCCCTATTGTCTTCTACCTTCAGGTGGATGTACAACGCAAGAACTAACATGTTCTGGAAGGACCCAATTGGAAGGATGAGGTACTGGGTGTATCGAAGGTGCATACGCTGTTTGAAGCCATTGAGTTGTGAAGTAATCACTGCATAGTCGTTCTTTTGGAACTCTTGTATGCCTGAAAAACATGAAAATTAGTTAGTACCATCATTCATTTGAATATGCACATGAACACATAATAAATAAGAAAGAAACATACCTGCAATCAGCAATTGCATGAGCAACATATCTAAGTCAAACTTACGGCATGTGCATGTCCTCAATTCCAAGTCTACGGTCCACACTTTGCCTTCGTTATCCTTCACAGCATACTTGGTGTAGTCAATAGGTTGCACTACACATAATTGAGATTTCTCTTGATTACTTTTGACTTGTTCTAGAGCAAAATCTGTCAAAATCGATGATCCTTTGTTGGAGGCTTTCGGTCGATCATGAAACCATTTTTACATCAAGTCTTTAAAGAATTCCACCAATGCTGTGATGGGTAACTTCCGTGCTTCCTTAGTTGTAGAGTTAATTGCCTCTGCAATGTTCATCGTCATAAACCCATATCTCTTCTCAGGACAATATGCAAGTGACCATCTTTCCACACCAACATCTACAAGATAGTCAAAGGCACGACGATGAATGTTGGAAATGTCAGTCAAATATATATCACACACTTCGATTCTATACGAATATACAGCCAATTTATACAACTGTAAAACATCACCACATTTTGGAGCCTCCTTCTTCAGATTCTGTTTCAAATGATAGTAACATATACAATGTGGTAATGTGGGATACACATTTCTCATTCCATTTGCAATGCAATTATGACGATCAGATATAACCACTAAATGTTCAGATGTGCTAATCACTTCACGTATATGAAGCAAAAACCAAGTCCACGCTTCATCAGTTTTGCCATCCCCGAAACCAAAAGCAAGCGGGTAGACCATATCTGTATCATCCTTACATGTGGAAACAAACATAACTCCCCCATAATCACTCTTCAAATGGGTGGCATCAATGGCAACAACATGCATAATAACCGATTGAAAACCTTGCAATGATTGTCTAAAACTGAGAAAGGCATAGATAAATCGATTATGCTCATCCGTCTTAATAGCTGTAACTATGCCAAGATTTGCTTCTACCAAAATATGAAAGTAGCCTGGAAGGAATTGGTATGATTCATCAACCTTACCGTATACAATTAACCGTGCATGTTGCATAGCCATCCACGCTTTCGTGTACAGTAGTTCCATACCATGATTCTCCCTCATATCTCTCATTATATCTTTCGGACAGATGTTAGCACAGCTGCTCAATTTAGGGGCAGACAATTGTCCAATTACATTGGCACTAGCAGCCTGAAATTGTCCCCCATACATATCTCCATCACAAGTGTGAGTCTTAATGAATTTTTTGACATGCCAAAATGTGCAATGCTTCTTCCTAACTGCCCCAATCGTGAACTGACAGTTTGTATCCTTACAGCCGACCTCAAATCGATATTTTATCGAGCGTCTAACTCTGATATCAAACCTCTCATGCATAGCAGAAAGTCTTAACTCGATCTTAAGTTTATGCTTATCCTCAAAAACTTGTCCCACAAATAAGGGTTCCTCTTGTGAAGTTGAGGCGGCTGGTGTGGTGCCAAAAGAATACTGACCTACACAAGGGAGGATCCAACGTGGCGGAGCTGCAGGGAAAGGATCATGTGATGGGCCAACAAAAGTAACCCCTCCAGCACCACCACAATTCTTAGTTCCTCCAATACCATCCTCAACACCGGCCCCCTGCTCAACTTCTAGAAGTATCATCTGAACTACTAGGATAATCATGCTCATTCGGTTTCTCATCCTCAGTATCAAAATCTGTAGTGTAACACTCAAAATTATCGTACTTAGAAAATGATGGTGGAAGTTTGTGTACATGTGTATCTCCACATGCACATGTACCTCCACCCACTCTCTTCTCCATATCGATATAAATCTCCTTGATCGACGAATCATCACGAAAAATAAAATCAATATCATTGTTACGTTTCACGCGATATTTTTTCCAACGTGATCGTAACTTAATCACCCCATAAAGAATGATGTCATAAATACTTCTGTCAATCCCAGTCAATCTGTATGTCATCTCCACCAACTCATTGTATAACAACTTGTTTTCCACCTACTCCCCAATAAGTTCCCCATCCATGTAATCTAAATTGTCCCACCGACCATTGTAATTGATTGCTAACCTAAAGCTTTGCATAGTTCCTGAAGAAAAAAACAATTGAAAAAAAAATTAGTTCATAAAAAAAATTGTAAGAAAAACATTATTTCACATTTTCTAGGGATATATCACGTAAAGCATAAAATATCTCATGTATCTCATGTTTTACATGAAATATATATGTCATGTTGTGCATGACATATCATATGTATGTCATATTTGGTATGAAATATCACATACAAGACGTGAAATATCTCATGTATATCATGTTGTGCATGAAATATATCATGTATTTCATGTTAGGCATGAAATATCCTATGCATGTCATGTTGAGTATGAAATATCTTTTTTTTTTGGGTTATTTCATACAATGGATGAAATAACCCATGTATATCATGTTGTGTATGAAATATATCATGTATGTCATGTTGGGTATGAAATATCCTATATATGTCATGTTTGGTATGAAATATCCCCTTTAAGCATTATTTCATACAAGACATGAAATATCTCATATAAGACATGAAATATCTCATATATATCATGTTGTGCATGAAACATCTCATGTATGTCATGTTGGGTATGAAATATCCTATGTATATCATGTTTTGTATGAAATATCCCCCTTATGCATTACTTCATACAAGACATGAAATATCCTATGTATGTCCTGTTGGGCATAAAATATCTTATTTATGTCATGTTTGGTATGAAATATCTTCTTTATGCATTATTTCATACAAGACATGAAATATCCCAGGTATATCATGTTGTACATGAAACATCCCATTTATATCATGTTGGGCATGGAATACCCTATGTATGTCATGTTTTGTATGAAATATCCCCTTTATGCATTATTTCATACAAGACATGAAATATCCCATATATATCATGTTGTGAATGAAATACATCATGTATGTCATATTGGGCATGAAATATTCTATGTATGTCATGTTTGGTATGAAATATCCCCTTTATGCATTATTTCATACAAGACATGAAATACCCCAGGTATATCATGTTGTGCATGAAACATCCCATTTATGTCATGTTGGGCATGAAATATCCTATGTATGTCATGTTTGGTATGAAATATCTACTTTATGCATTATTTCATACAAGACATGAAATATCCCAGGTATATCATGTTGTGCATGAAACATCACATTTATGTCATGTTGGACATGAAATACCCTATGTATGTCATGTTTGGTATGAAATATCCCCTTTATGCATTATTTCATACAAGACATGAAATATCTCATGTATGTCATGCTGAGCATGAAATATCCTATATATGTAATGTTTGGTATGAATTATCATTTATGCATTATTTCATACAAGACATGAAATATCATATGTATATCATGTTGGACATGAAATATCATATATATGTCATGTTATGCATGAAATATCTCATGTATATCATGTTGGGTATGAAATATCGCATGTACCTCAAAAATACATGACTACAAAATATTAGGTGATATGTCACGTTAAACATGAAATAACCAACTTATATCACTTTTATCGTGACACATTGATTGAAATATAATTTCAAACCGCAATCGAAGTTTCTTCTATTGTCACCAAAAAAACTTCAAAATTGAAACAAAATAACAAAGACCCATCAACAATATCATCTAAGAAACACAATAATACAATTGAAATTGAAGATTTACAAACCTTGAAATTTTTAGTAGAGATTCAACCACAAGCTCAAAGTTTTCAAAAACTCTTCTCAAATCTTGGTTTCTTTGCGATTTCCCTTCAAAATAACTTTAATTTCTTGACCAAATTTCGTTGAGAATTAAGATTTGATAAAGATACAATAAAGAGATGGGTGATAGAGATGAGTGATAGAGATGAGTGATAGAAAGAGACGAGTGATAGAAAGAGACGAGTAATGGAGAGAAAAAAAAATAAAAGGAAAAAGAGAATAAAATGGTAGTTTTGTAATTTATTGACTAAAAACAATAATGTATTATGATGATCGGTTACAAACAATAAAAAATAAAAATTTGGTTAGAAACAATAATCCGTTCTATGACTTGGTTATTTTTTACAATTTTCACAATAATATTAAATTGGATGTATTAATTATTTAAAAGAGTTTATAAATAAATTGTGTTAAAATAAGTATATTAATTTTAGAGAAAATAGCACTAGACACCATTAATTGGTAGGTGGAGTCCCAAAAAGCCCATTGAGTATTTAAATAGTTCCAAAATCACAATTTTAACAAAACGTTGTTCCAAAATCACTATTTTGACAAAACATTATTCATTGACGGTTGTTCTGTTAAAATCTAAAAGAAAACTACCGTCATCAGTGATTTGACACCCATAAAGAATTTTATGAGCAATATTTTATATATTTTGATTATTTGATTATATATAAAAATTAATGATTTGATTAATTTATTATTTGTATGGGTAATATTTCGTATTTATGGATGATATCAAACTTATTATTATTCCCTGATTAATTTTCTGATTAATTTAGGATAACATCAAACTTATTTCATGATTAATTTATTATTTAATTATATATATATATATATATATATATATATAAGCAATGATTTGATTATAAGAATTTTATGGGCAATATTTTCTGTTTTATAAAGTAATTATGATTAAATAAATATTCCAAATACCGGTAAAAAACCTGTTAAAAATCAGTTCAAAAACCGGTGTAAAACATGTTTTATTAATTTTTGACTCATATTCTAACAGGTTATAACATATGCAAATGGACTTCAAACAATTAATGGATAAAGTGGCAACAACTGATACTTTCTTTCTATGAAATGACTAATTTGAGCAATTTGGAAAAATTAGAGGTCATTTAGATACTCTCACTAAATCAGTGGCTTTAGATATCACTGACCTTTAATTTTAGTAAGTATAATATTGACGTTAGAATGAGGGCATATAGTAATCATATATATTTCAAAAATTAGATATGGGTGAATTTATAAAACGTACATGTAAATCATATATATGGGTGGCAATAAAAAAAATCTAAAATGTTATTTCAATAAAGTGGAAATTGATGGAAATGACCACATACAGTATGAAAATTTTGTTTGTAACCACAAACGAAAATTTAATTGTTAATAACCATTTTTTTTTAGAAATTATTTGAATGCCCTCATATAAAAACCATACTCAAACTCACATACTCTCTTTCTTTCTCCTCTCCCTCCGTTAACCAAACCGTCGACGACATCCTCTCTCTCTCTCTCTCTCTCCCCTCTGCAAATCATCGTCAGCGTCATCCCTATCAAAACCGAACCTTTGCAAATAGTCACCGGTGTCCTCTCTCTCACCCAAACCTCTCTTTCTCTCTTTCTCTCTTTCTCTCTTTCTCTCTTTCTCTCTTTCTCTCTTCGCGATGGTGTCGTCGTGCGCTGCATGGCTTTACGAACCAAGCGACATCGTCGTCGTGTCGTTGTGTCGTTGTGCCGTCGTGCCATCATGCTTCCTCTAGGTTTCACGATGGTCCAGTAAAGCCATCGAGTCCCCCCCTCCGCTGGTGATGTGATCTGCAAAAAAAAAATGGGAAGAAAAACCTGAACCTAATTTAAGGAAGAAAAAGAAGGGAAACATTTTAAGTTTCAACATTTCAATTTAGTCAAGATTTTAAGTTTCAACATTTCAATCTAGTCAAATTTTAAGTTTCAAAACTTCTTGTTTGTAGACAAGATTTCAAATTTTTAGTCGTGATTTCAAGTTTGGTTATAGAGTTTAGCCATATTTTCAAGTTTAATTCCAGATTTTAGTCATGATTTCACATTTGCTTCTATGTTTTTTAAAAAATAAACTAAGTTCAGAGGTACTTTTATAATTTATTGATATACACTGATTTTTTTTTATAAAAAAGTGGTTATTAACGATTTAAATTTCAAACGTGGTTACTAACGAAAGTTTAATATTTCCGATAACTATTTTTGGTTTTCTCTCTTTAATAAATTAGTTCATGTATTAACTAAAGTTTTTCATTTTATTAATATATAATCATTCCAGTTGCATCACCACCGACATAAAAAATTAATATTTTTTTCAAATTTATATAAATCATTATAAAAAATCACTATTAAAATTGTTAGTCATCACTGACAATTGATAAATAAAAAGGCAATGTAGATGTTAATTATTATTTTTTAAGAATATATATATATATATTTAACCATAAATTTGGGTGGAAATTGTTAAAATAACCACAATTATTATGAAAAAATTGTTTTTAACCACATACGAAAATTTATTTGATAATAGCCATTTTTTCGAGAAATTACTTGAATACCCCCGTATAAAAACCATCATCAAACACTTTCTCTCTCTTTTCTCATTTTTTTTCTCTCTCCTCTCTCTCGCCGGTGAACCTTCGCCGGCATCCTTGCGGAGGCTGGCGAACCGTCGCTGGCCTCCTCCCTCTCTCACCCATCCTCTCTTCTCTCTCTCTCGTAACTCTCTCTCTCTTCTTCCTCTCTCTCTTTCACTCACATCTCTTTCTCTCTCATTTCCTTTCTCTCTCACATGTCATCGACGGCTTGCCGGAGTGCCGTCGCCTGGGCTTCACGACAGTCCAGCAAAATCGTCGAGCTCCCCTTCCGCCTGCGATTAGATCTGCTGAAAAAAAGGAAAGAAAATGAAATACTAAAAACCCAGAACATTTCAAGTTTGCACAGTTCAATTTAGTCAACATTTCAAGTTTCAACATTTCAAGTTTCAACATTTCAATTTAGGTAACATTTCAAGTTTTAAAATTTGATAACGAAAAACTTAAAAACCCAGAACATTTCAAGTTTCAATTTTCAATTTTCAATTTTCAATTTAGTCAAGATTTCAAGTTTCAAAATTTCAATTTAAGCACGTTTTCAAGTTTCAAAATTTCAGTTTTTAAAACAAGATTTCAAGTTTCAAGTTCCTAGCTGTGATTTCAAGTTTGGTTCTAGATTTTAGTCATGATTTCAAGTTTGGTGTCAATTTTTTTAAAAAAATCAAATTCATGGATATTTTTGTAATTTACGGATATACACTGAATTTTTGTTTAAAAATGGCTATTAACAAATATATTTTCGTATGTGGTTAAAAATAAAATTTTCATAATATTTATGGTTATTTTTTATTTTCTCTCTAAATTTGATCAAAGCCTAATCCAATTCGATTGAAATCCGGTCCGAAAGAAATCTGGTCCGATCATTAGATTTATCAAATTCATTTTTCTATCAGGTCTGACCCATCCGATTCAAATAGTATTCAAATTATAGTCCGGCTCAGTACGAACAGTGACCTGACCAAAAAATTGAAGGTCGGACTGGCCCGATCGGAATCGATTGACACCTGTAATGCTGGAGCTAAAAATTCCAAAAAGTTTTAGGCGCCTTTTGTCTCTCTTGTTGTATCAGAACCTCACGTCATCACCGTCAGCATGACAGCATCTACTATGAGACGTTAAACTCTTTATCTCTATGTGCGTTTGCTATAAAAGTTTTTTTTTTTTTTTTTTTTATTATAAGAAAATTGTATTCTAATTTCTCTCATGCCGTAACTGGATTCTGAAAATTCCAACGAATCCAGAATCCCATATATAAAAGCTACTCAATAAAAATATATGGTCTACTCGGGTTTATGTATAGGTTCGGCAAATCCTAACCCAGACATAACTATAAACCAAATAATTTTAGCACTTATTTTCTATTTTATTACTTGTATAATAGTCTAAGATTACCAAGTAGATATTATTTTATCTCATAGCTAGTTTACAAATCTCAGATTTACATTTTTTTAACTCCCACAGATCTAGATGAATGTCAAGTAGATATTATTCTTTTTAGATTTCATGTATACGGCTTTCATCCTTACAGATTTACTTCGGATGATAGGTTCCACACAAATGTCATTTAACTATGGGTGAAAACATATCTACTTAATTACGGGAGACCAATACTTAAATATAAGTCATTATCTCATAGCAAGTTTACAAATATCAGATTTACAGTTTTTTAACTCCCAGGACCCAGATGAACGTCATGACTCATGACAACATATATATCAGGGTAGGGTACATAGGATGGCAAAAGTTCGGTGTGGGCTATGTTAAAAAGTCAGAATTTTTAGTTGTAAAAGTCAAGTAGAATTTTTAGTTGGTGAATGATTAGCATTTACCTGCCAAGAAAATCAATTATTAGTTTAAAAAAAGTCAAGTAGAATCTATACATGGTAATCGAGTGTTGTGTCCAAGTTTATCGAGCTAAAAAAAAAATGTAGAGAAAAACAAACTGACGGTAATAACATGTAGTAGGCTAAAATCAAATTAGTATACATATAAAATTAATAATAATTGTTTCAAAAAAATAGGCAATAACCAAATAGGCCCTGCACTTTTTCTTAATTCCAAATTGCTTGTAACATTTACAAAAGTGATCAGATTGATATCTAACTTTTAATAATTGAACCATCTTTATCCGCCAACCAAATTTCAGTTAGTCAACAAAAACAGTCAAAGGTTATTTAACTGGAAAGTACAAAAATAGCATTTAAAATTAAATAATAACTTAAACAAATAATAATAATAACTAAATAAAAAATTAAGAAAAATATAAAGAAAAAGGTAATCACCGTCATTAAAAAAATAAAAAATAAATCAAAACAATTGAATAAATATTAGTTTTTTTCAAGAAATAAATATTAATTAAAAACTTTAAATTATAATAAATAAGAAAATGAATATTAATTAGTAAAATGAAAAAAAAAAAATTAAAAAAATTAGAGGCTGCCATTAAAGTGGCCTCCGGAGAAGGTCAGTCGCTTCCACATTCAGGTCTTAAGAAGGTGGCCTCCTCCACGACCCATCGTGGAGACAACCTCCTCCACGAATCTAGATCAATTTCGTGGAGAGGACTTCCACAATCTAAAATCTAAATCGTAGAGGTCCTCCATGATTAGATTCGTAGAGGCAACATCCACGCACTTTTCGTGGTGGTTGCCTTCTCAACGATCTGGTGCAGTCTGGACCAAATCGTGGAGAAGGTTGCCTTTACGATATGGGAATTTTTCATATCGTGGAGAAGATTGGGTTCAGGGAGGATGATGAGATATCCTCCGCAATTTGGATCGTTGAGGAGACTCCCCCACAATTGGTTGTGGATAAGGCAGAGAGGAGGTTCTGGCCTCCTCCACCGGAGGCCACCACCAATGATGGTCTCCTCTTATGTTTTTTTTTTTTAAAAAAAAAAGGTTTGACTTTTTATTCATTTAAAAAATAATTTGTTATATAATTAATAGATATATATATAAAAGGCACATGTGTAAAATGAAAAAAAAAATCTGGGACGCGTCAATTCTTATAGTCACATATGTGAAACAATTAAATTTTGTTTTTAAAAAGGAAAATTTTATCCTTAGATCCATTAATTTTAACTAACATCCATCAGTTAAAGGGTCTAGTTTAGTGTTTTTTTTTTTTAAAATATATAAGAACTAAATTCATAATTTTTATAAAAATCGTAAATAAATTAGAATTAAGAAAAAAAAATGTTCAAGACTAATTTAGTAATCTCCCAAAAAAATTATTATAAGTCCCACTCCAACATTATTCAAAATCCAATCGAGTTCTTAACTTTTTATAGAATTGATCAGAAATTAGATCGAGTTCTTACAAACTTGGTTTGGAATTTTGGATAATACCAACTGAACACGTCTACCATAAGTGATCACATCAGGACATTGTTTATATAATAGTTATAGATAAAAGGATACTTATCTTACCTAATTGGACAAATATTTTACCTCCCTGAAGTATCTTCAACGTTATTATTCCGTAGAAGAATATTGAGTGCCACGTAGTATATTTAGATAATAAAATAGTGGTAATTTTTTTTTTTGAGAATATGAAATTGTGTCTTTAATTTTAAAAATTCTCTTAAAAATGTTATCTATTATTTTTAACTTTTTTTGCTCTCACAAATAATATTATATCTCACTTTTTTGCTCCCACAAATAATATTACACTTTATTTAACTGTAAAATAAAAAAGGAGAGAGAATGGGATAAATATCATAAGATGATTAATTAAAAATATATACATATTTGATTTAAAACAAAGGATGAGAGGGAGACAAATAACTGTTTTATTTATTAAAATAATTAAATTAGAGATGAGAATACGTGCTTCTTAAAAAAAAACAATCTCAAAGTGGATCCATATTGAAGATAGCTCTTGTATATGCCTCATGAATAGTTTACGAATCTCAAATTTATCATTTAGTTTTTTAAGTCCCAAGGACCCATATGAACGTCACAACATTTAGTTTTTTTTTTAAGAAATAAATATTAATTAAAAACATTAAATTATAATAAATAGGAAAATGAATATTGATTAGTAAATTTTAAAAAAACGGTAGGTCACCATTGAAGTGGCCTCCGATGGAGAAGGTCAGTTGCCTCCACATTCAGGTCTTGGATCTCTTGGAGAAGGTGGCCTCCTCCACGACCCATCGTGGAGGCAGCCTCTTCCACGGATCTAGATCAATTTCGTGGAGAAGGCTTCAACGATCTAGAATCTAAATCGTAGAGGTCCTCCATGATTAGATTCATAGAGGCAACATCCACGAACTTTTTGTGGAGGTTGCCTTTTCCGTGATCTAGTGCGGTCTGGACCAAATCGTTGAGGAGGTTGCCTCTGCGATTTGGAACTTTTTCATATTTTTCCTCCCTAAAATATCTCCAATGTTAATATTCCTTCAAAGAAAATTGGGTGCCACATAGAATAGTTAGAGCAACTCCAGTACAAATATGTTTTTTAAAAAAATTGAGTACCATGTAGGATAGATAGTTAAAAAGTTAGAAAACTTATCTTCAATGCAATTATCTAATTTTTATATGAAGATGATGTGGTAAAGAAAAAGTTAGGGAATATAGAGTTGGGTTCTTAATTCTAGAAAGTCTTCTAACTGTTTCCACAAATAATATTAAAACTCATTTAATTGTAAAATTAAAGAAGAGAGATAATGAAATAATTGTTTTATTATGATTGGTCATAAAATGGATGCATATTTGACTTTATATAATTACATTGGAGATGTGAATATACATTTCTCTATTTTATTTTTCAAAAATATGCCCATAATAAATAGAAATGCTGATATGACACTATTTAAAAACTAAAAAAATGTATATTTACACCAGAGATGCTTTTAGATAATGAGAGAATATGAAATTGTGTTTCTAACTTTAGAAACTCTCTTAGAAATGTCAACTATAATTTCTAACTTTTTCGCTCCCACAAATAATATTACATCTCATTTAATTGTAAAATAAACAAGGAGAGAAAATGAGATACATATTGTAAGATGATTCCTTATATATATATGATTTAAAATAAAGGATGTAAGAGAGTCAAATAACTGTTTTATTTATTAAAATAATTACATTAGAGATGAAAATATATGTTTCTTAAAAAAATTCACAAAATGGATCCATATCGAAGATGCTCTTATATAACCCTTAGGACTAGTTTATAAATCTCAAATTTATCATTTTGTGTTGGAGATGTTTTGACTTTTTCGTTTCCATCAATGATATTATATCTCATTTAATTGTAAAATAAAATAGGAAGTAGAAAAAGATAAATATTAGAAGATGATTTGTTAAAAATATATACATATTTGATTTAAAATAAAGGATAAAAGAGGGTCAAGTTTTATTTATTAAAATAATTACATTGGAAATGTTAACGAGTATTTCTTAAAAACTTTCACAAAGCGGATCCATATCGAAGGCGGTCTTATATAAGCCTCATGAGTCATGACTGGGTTACAAATATCAAATTTATGATTTTGTTTCTTAAGTCCCAAGGACCCATATGAACGTAACAACATTTACCAGGTAGGGACCAGGGATGGCAAAAGTTAAAGTTCGGTTTGGGCCTGTTGCCTGTTGCATGTGTTTTTAAAGTCAGGATTATTAGTTTAAATTTTAAAACGTCTAGTAATTGATTAGGACATTGTTTAGATAATTAGGTGGGGTCAGGTTTTCTTGTCAATTGTCATCCCTATTAAACTAGGACATTGTTTATTTGTTTATTGATAAAAGGAAGACTGATCTTATCTTATGCTTAAATCAGAAGGGACTCAATAGGGAGAAGGATGGGATACTATACAATTATACATAGGTATAAAATATGCCAATATTGAGTTGGCTCGGAGGGTGACATGTTGATGTTCAATTGGTTGTTTAGACCCAACATTTTTTTTTCGGGATATTATGATTGTAGTCCCTCTAGTTTACGTTTATCTGGATTTGATCCATTAGTTTTTGAAATTATTAACTTTGATCCATTAATTCTCTGACAATACAAATTCGAGTCTTTTCCATCCAATTCCGTTAATTTTCGTCGACTTCCATTGGGTCAAAAAGTGTAATATGGGAAATGTGAAAAGCTTCTAGAAGTTTTCGTCACATTTTCCATATTGCCCTTGTTGATCGGAAGTCAACGAAAACAAAAAACAAAAAATAAAAACAAAAAATTGTAAATTCATAACTCATCAGCTCTATATCTCTTTCGTATCTCTCCATCTCATTACGCATCAACACCATTCATCACCCATCCTTTCTAAATTGATTTTTTTTATATAAAAAAAATCTCTCCAGTTTCATCCCACGACCATCATTCATCATCATCTTCTTTCATCAGTTCATCACACAATCAGACAAACTCAAATAAAAAACAAGAACCCAACAATCACACAAGCCGATCTCTTTCAATCCCAAATCCAAAAATAAAAAATCTACCCATTTCAATCCCAAAACACAAATCCAAAAATAGAAAAGCACCCACAAATCCAAAAATACTGCTCTAGCGGCGGTGGACGATCTGCTCCTTCGCGAGCAGATTTGCAGGCCATCAACCTCCTCTGACCTGTCTCCCTCCTTCGCCTCCTCTCGGTGCCTCCGGGATCACTCTCCCATTTGTTTCCTATTTTTTTTCTATTTTTTTTTCTTCCTGGATTTTGGTTCTTTGGGTTATAGAATCTAGTGGTGGCTATGGTGGGTGTGCTTGACGGTGGAATGGTGGTGTTCGTGTGAGTGTGGGTTTGGATTTTTAAGATACGTTTTTGGTTTGAGTTTGTGCTTAGAGATGGGCGTGGGGGCCCCAACACCCCAACCCCCATTCCTAAAACCTCCCCCACCCCCGCCCCCAAACTCCAATTGAGGGAAGTAGGAATGGGGGTGTTTGGGGGGGAGGTTCCCTTGCCCCAACCCTCGTCCCCCATTTCTCTCATTTTTCCTATTTTCAATCCTAATATTTTTCAATTTAAAATCTGAAATTTAGAATTCGAAATTCGAAATTCAATCATTCAAATTGTTCGCTTCACACTATTTCGATATCCAATTCTATAAGTATTCTAAAATATATAATTGATTTAATTTAATAAGAAATTAATACAAATAACTATAGTAATATAGTTTTACACATAAATATATATAGGGAAATGGGGAAAATAGGTAGAAAGTAAATGAGTAATAGAGTTAAAGTTATTATCTTTTAAGAAAATAAAAATAAAAATATATAAATATATAAAGGGAAATGGGGGAAATAGGGCTTCATCCCCACCCCTATTAAAAGAAATGGGGGAAACCCCCACCCCATTTAGATTTTGGGGGTAAAATTTACCCCCACCCCCACTCCCAAACCCCATTTGGTAGCAAAATTTGCTCCCAAATGAGGGTGGGCCCTGTAGGGGAAATGCTCATCCCTATTTGTGTTTGAAGGATTTTTTTTTTTCAATTTCAATTTTTTTTTCTTTGTATTTTGGTGATTGTCTTTCGATTTTGGATTTTTTTTTTCTTGTTTGGGAGTTTTCTATAAAGAGAGAAGATAAGGGATGGTGATTTCTAGGTTGTGGAAATGGTGAGATATGTCACTTTTTTTTTATGTATTGCGTCACCGTTTTAATAACTTAAGTTTAAAATGCACATATTATGGTGAACTACCTAAATTGCCCTTAAATAATCTATTTTTTATTCTGATTGTGTTTCCATCTATACTTTGAAAACGATAACTCCTCTCTCTCTCCAAAACACTTGTCTCTCTCCATATTCTGCACAAGAAGATTACATATATTTGTGATCTTCATTTATATATTTTTATATATTTTTGTGTGGTTTAACAATATATCCATTCGTTATAATTTGTTGTCTAGTCTTTGTATGAACATGTGTGAATATTTTATTTTTCAAATGATCGAGTATTTTATTTTTGAAAATAAGGTTTAGTTAAATCGAGCATATTTGTAGTCAAATCGAGCTTTTTTATATATGATAGAACTTATTTTTGAAAGAATCGAGTATATTTTTGAAAGAATTGAAATAATCGAGCATTTGTCAAAGGATTGATACTTTTTCAAAGGATCGATAATATTTTTCAAATGATTGAGATTTTTTTTTCAAAGGATCAAGAATATTTTTCAAAGGATCGAGATTTTTTTCAAAGGATCGAGAATTTTTGTTAAAGGATCGATAGTTTTTTTCAAAGGATAGAATCGAGAATATTTTTCAAAGGATAGAATCAAGAATATTTATCAAAAGATCGAGATTTTTTTTTCAAAGGATAGAGATTTTTTTCAAATGTTCGAGTTTTTTTATCAAATGATCGATTTTTTTTTTTCAAATAATCGAGATTTTTTTTTTGAAAATTAGGTTTAGTTAAATTGAGTATAGTTGTAGCGAAATCAATCATATATTAGAAAGAATCGATGATTTGTTTTTAAAGAATCAAGCATATTTTTTAAAGGATTGAGAATTTTTTTTTTTTGAAAAATTGGTTTAGTTAAATCGAGTGAGCTTTTTAGTAAAGGTTTCGAGCCTTTTAAGTATTGACCATAAAAAAAAAGCTCCAGGGGCGCTGCCTCCTGTCCCCCCGCGAGCTGACCGTGCAGCTCGACTCTCGAATGCCTCTGCGTAGCGCCTGAATTTTAACGGAATTTTCTCTCTCTATTTCACAATCGTCACTGTAAAAAAATGAATGAAAGAAATCTGATGGAACAACTATTAGAGGTATTTTTGTCCGTTCACCATAACATGTGCCTTTTAAACATAAGTTATTAAAACAGTGACAATGTTGAAATGTCATCTCAAAAAAGTACTATTTAATTTTTGACCCTTTTTTGGGTTTGTGGTGGTTTTTCTGAGTTTGTTTTGATTTGGTTTTGGTTTTGATTTCGATTTTTGGTTTCGATTTTGATTGCAAATTTGGTATTGATGATGTTATTTTGGGTTTGATGGTGTTGACAATGAATTTCGGTGTCATGTTGACAATGAATTTTTTTTTCTTATTTTTTCATATGATTTTCGGTGTGGTGTGGTAAGTGATATGATTTTCTAGTGTTTGTGGGTATAGAAAAAAAAGTAGAATATGGTGTTGGTATGGTGATGATGAATGTGTTTTTGTGTTATGAACATGGGTTCTAAGTTTTGTGATTATGGTGGAAGTTCTGGGTTCGGTGGTGTTGATGATGATGAATGGTAGAATTTTTTAATTTTTGATTTTGGAAGTTCTGAATTTTTTAAGTTCTGGGTTTGGTGTTTAATGTTTAGATGATGAAGGATGGTGTTGAATATGGTGATTGAGAGAGAGAGAGAGAGAGAGAGAGAGAGAGAGAGAGAGACGTGGTATGAATGAGAGAGTTTTTTATCTTTTATTTTAATTTGATTTTTTAATATTAGTTTTTTTTATTAAATCAATTTTTTATTTTTATTTTTCAATTTTTTTAAATTTAATTAAATATAAATTACCATACTACCCTTCATCAGAAACCTTCATTAAGGGTATTTCGATCATTGTACGCACTAACAATATCAGTTCGTTTGTTTTCACAGAATTCCTAATAGAAGGACTAAAGTTCGTAATTTTAAAAACTAATGAACCAAACTCAGATAAACACAAACTAGAGGGACTAAAACCCTAATATCTTTTTTTTGTAATGGCCAGATCTTTTTTGGGAATCAAATCTTTGATTCGTTCTATAAGTTTTTTTTAAGGACATTCAATAAGATTTGGATTTTCACTATATATATAACACATTTCAAGTCAGTGCGCACCAATATAAATTCGTCAGTGTGTTGTATGTGGACCATTAGATTTACATACTTTGACTCAAAGTGTATGCACTTGCCAAAGCTTTTCCATAATCAATAGTCCACATACATCGTATTGATATAAATTATATCAGTACGCATCGACATGAAAACCACAATATATAAATATACATTTTCAAGTTAGTGGTACTGATATAAATTCGTCAGTGTGTTGGATGTGGATTATTAGATTTATATACTTTGACTCAAAGTGTATGCACTTGCCAAAGCTTTTCCATAATCAATAGTGCACATACATCGTATTGATATAAATTATATCAGTACGCATCGACATGAAAACCACAATATATATAAATATAAATTTTCAAGTTAGTGGTACTGATATAAATTCGTCAGTGTGTTGGATGTGGATCATTAGATTTACATACTTTGACTCAAAGTGTATGCACTTGCCAAAACTTTTCCATAATCAATAGTCCACATACATCGCATTGATATAAGTTATATCAGTACGCATTGACAGGAAAACCATAATATATATATAAACTTTCAAGTTAATGCTTACTAATATAAATTCGTCAGTACGTTAGATGTGGATCATTAGATTTACATATTTTGACTCAAAGTGTATGCACTTGTCAAACTTCTTTCATAATCAATAGTACATATACATCGTACTGATATAAGTTGTATCGGTACACACATGTAGGGAAACTACTCTATATTTTTAATGTGTTTGTTTTTATACACCCGTTACAGTCAAACATAATAAAAAAAATATATAAATTGACAATTTTCCTGTAAAATTTTGACATGTATTATACATTTAAAAAAAAAAGTAATTCAAAAAATTAAATACTAAAAGAAGATTAATATCAGTTCAAAAAAAATAATAAAATATATTAAAAAGAAATAATATCATAACAATATTACAATTATATATATATATATATATATATATATATTACTTATAAATGTATTAAAACTCTTAAAATAATATCAAAATAACATTTCGAAAAAGTGATTCTACATATACAAATAAAATTACAATTATAAATTAAAACAAAAGCTTTAACAATAATAAATAATAAAATAACGATATATATGGAAAATCTGAACCGAGAACAATTGTATTCTCCGTACACAATGTTATGAATTATCATGTTTGGTGCTAAAGGAAGATCATGTTGTATGGGTGGCACTATTTTACCTATTTTGTTTCAACATATATTCTCCACACATTTGACCTTCATTTTCTATACCCTTCAAATATATTACAACAATTAAATATGAATACAAATTTTTTTAAAAAAAATTACAAACAATTAGCTTTATTGCAACAGTGAGTTAACATTTGTTGTGCCCGGTAGATACAACAATCGAATTGAGAACAAAAGAAATACCTTAGAACGATAAAATAAAATAAAATAAATAAACATTGCACGGTGCCTTAAGCAAATCAATTTTATTTTCGTAATTCTAACTTATGAGCATAATCTATTTCTGTTTGTATATCATACTCTCAGTAAAGCAATTGTACACTTACATTTCACTTGTATAAGGGTTTTGAGTTTTATATTTATTTATTAAGTTGTAAAGTGTTGGAAGATCTTTTTTTATACGGTGAGGGTGCGTTTGGTATACGGGACGGGATGAGACAATGTGAGACAATTTTCTCTCGTCCGACGTTTGACGTGTCTTTAGTATGGGACTGGACGAGACAATGTGTGATAAAAAACATCAATTTTTGTCTTATCTAAAACCCTAGTTTATGACAAGGGACAAGTAAAAAAGACTACTTTACCCTTAAATTTTTAAAAAATTATAACATGTTTAATAATATATACTAGCTATTACATAATATATATATATTATAATATATAATATATATTATATATAAAATATATAAAATATGATAATAATATATTTTATATATAATATTTTTTATAAATTATATTATATTAGATATGTATTAATATAAATATATATATATATATATATATATGTATATATATATATATACTATTATATATATAATATAATATATAAAAATATAAATTATAATATATATATAATCATTCTAATAATATATATATACATATATAATATAATATGGGTATTCTGGTCATTTGAACATCTTGTCCCGTTCTATTCCAGTCATACCAAACGCATAACAGTATAGTAAACAGTTTTATTCCAGACCTTCCAAACACAATATATAACAACATATCATATCCCATCCCATCTTTTCTGTCTTCTCCCCGTACCAAACGTATTTTGAAGAATTGAATTGACAATCTGATATGATGTACTCAAATCAGATTACCTTGTTTTTTTTTGTTAAATAAATACGCCTTTAAATAGGCTTTTTTTTTTAATGTAACGATAACAATTTTTTTAATGGCAAATCTTTCTTGTCTTTGATTTGTTCAATCAGATTTTTTTGTGAAGGGACGTTCAATAAGATTTAGGGTCTGCTGAATTTACAGCAATGAGTCGATAAATATAAAAAACAATGGAGTTCACGGTGATTTTGGACTATGCAAAATTAACCACGCGACCAACAAATTAACACAAATTAACATTCGAACTATAAAATGAGAAAAGAAATCAAGCATGCAAAATATAAATTTTTATATGGAAAACCTAGAAGGGAAAAAACTACGGTTGCCGTTAAATGCGAGAAAAGATCTTCACTATGAACGTTTTAATTACACGCTCAATCTCTCTTGCACTCTTGTTTGTATTTTGCACTAAATGTTACAAATGCGTTTTTAGGTCTTGTTAACAGAAAATACTCTCGAGGTGAGGAATCTTAGCTAACACCCTCATGGCCACAACCTTAGTAGATTGCAGTCGAAGTAGGTACCTTCGGTACCAACTTCACGTGTAAAGATGGGTGAGATGAATGAAGGAGTGATGATGACTAAGTAGTATTCTTTTTTTAACAATGTGATGAATACAATGAGATAACAAATAATACAGTAGTGTGAAACTCTCAATCTCTATCTCTTTTGCTTAACTAATTGGAGGTGGTGAACTCGTATCTGTCGATAAGTGGACACAACTATCGATGGTGATGGCTAGGCTTCTCCCTGATTGTGGAATCAAGCGATAGCCCTTAAGGTTTCAGGATTTGGTCTTTTTTATATTCTCCACCAGTCGACATTATCCCTGTACTTATACTGGAATGTTGCTAGGGTTTTTCCTTGACGTACAAGCCGAAGATCACTGGATATATCCTCTTTCCCTATTTGGCAGGATTTTCTATTTAATGTGATTGACCCTGGAGAATCGACTGATGGAGGATATCTTGGCAGGAAACGAGTTTGTTTCTTTTTTGAACTCTTTCATTGTGACAGTGCATATGTGGAGCTTTCTTACCGTTTGGGGAACAATTCGAACTCCTTTATTAGTGGTGTGATACCTTAAAGCATCAACCTAGTGATATGACAAGGTACCTCGGAGTACAAGTCTACTGGCGAGGTATCATGAGGTACCATCCTGGTGAAGTATCCTAAAGTACCATCCTGATAAGGTATCCTGAGGTACCATCCTAGTGAGGTGGCACTTGACCGATGGCGATGGCGATGGCGATGGCGATGGCGAGGTATCTCGGGGTACCATTCCGGTAGCGAGTTGCTTGTTCGATCTCGTTAGAGCTTTGTGATTTCCTAAGAGCTTTACGGTCTCCTAGAAGCTTTACGGGCATCTTCCTTCTTGCTAAAAAAGTAGGATATGTACCTCGACGGGATAACAGAACAATGTCAAGGTACTTAGGTACCAGTTGGTCCATAAAGGTTTGGGAGCTTCGTCTTGCTCTTACTACAATGTCGAGGCTCCCAGGTTGTGTTAGACCTAGTACTTTAGGGTAAACCATTGTGTCCGGTACCTATCTGGTGGGTGGAAATGCTTTTAGGCCGGTGCTACCTAGGTGAAAAATTTCCCTTTGACTCCTTGCTAAAAATGGTTGTTAACAGAAATCCTCTCTGACTTGAACACCGGTGATTACTTTAAGGTTGGAGTCAAATTTTCTATTTTATTTGGGAATTTTTTTGTTTTTTGCCAGTTACCAAGATCTGGGAGGAGATCTCTCCATTAAATGCAATGGCCACGTGTCAAGTGAGGGGAAAACTCCCCGTTTGAAAAAGGAGATGTTTTTTGACAGTTTGCTATTATCGAGGCAAAAATCTCACCTCTTCGATTACGCTTCTGTTACCGGTTACTATTCCATTATGTTTGTTTAAACCTTGACCCTCCTTCGTCTTCTCTAAGCTCTTAAAACTCTTTCACACTTTCAAATTTCAAAAAATCCCTAATCTCTCTATCCTTTTCGCTTCTCTTTATCATTTTCCTCCCAACTCTCAAACCTCGAATCCATTGTTACCATGGCAAACTCTGATCGTCATAGTATAGAAAGATTGGTGGAGGGCGACTCCTCGAGTCGCACTGGCAGGAAACGAGCTCGGGAAGAAGACATCGAAGAAAGAGATATCCCTTCTCTGCAACCACAACGTCCTTTCGGTTGGAACATCGCCATTGGGACTTGCTTTTTAAACAACCTAAATGCCCCGCTAGAGATAGTCGAAGGTGATTCTGAAGAGGAGTCAGGTGAGTTCGAAGCTGTAGAAGGTCGAATCGAGGTCGACACCATCACAGTAAGAGGGGTTTTCACCCTCCCGTATGATTATATAATCATCCATGATTCCATCTCCACCGTTGAATCGATAAACCGTTTGAGGGAGAGATTCATCATTCCTGATAGTATCATGGTTACTATTCTCCATAGGAATTATGATGTGTTCACTCCTCCCCCATGTGTATGTCCCATCCATACCGCTGCTTTTGAAAGCGGGGTTAGGTTGCCTCTCTATCCCTCTATCCATAGCGCCCTTACGCCCTACAGCTCACCCATCTTCAATTGACACCTGGTTTATGGAGGCACCTGGTGGCTTTTCTCATGCTATGGAATGAGCAATGCAAGAAAGAGGTTGTTAATAGCCAAATTTGTCTAGGGACCAAAGGAAAATTCCCCCCCCCCCCCACCCTCCCCTCCAACCTTCATGCAAGGGTCCAAATCTGGGCCTATGCAACAAGGTATCAAGGTCCCCGAGGTTGAACTACTGTGTAACCCTACAAGAGCAAGACAAGGTCACCCATACCTTCTGAACATCTTGCACGCATTCAGGCTCGCCAATTAAAGCCCGACGTGACCACATCAAGCTCCCTGCGTTAGGTTAGGAGCCCGAAGCTAGGTCAAAGTGGGAAGACCTAGGTTCCCTAAGATTGAGGTATCTCACTACCTTATCTAAAATGAGTTACCATCTATACTTTCACCAAGAGACCTTTAAGATGTCGAACTTGTCTTGCAATGCCTTCTTGCTTCACCGAGGGATAATTTGAACCTATCCAAGAAGGGAAAGAGGAAGCTTGCAAAGCTCCGTTATCACCGAAAAGTGCCAACACAATTAGGTCAAGCTTCAAAGGAGGCCCAGAGTGGTTGGATCAAGCTTCCAATAACAATATCAGTACTGGAGTGTACCTCACCATTCAAGGTAGCATGTGCCCTATTCGGTGACTTCCATGAGGCACCTCGCCAGGGCATCATACATGATCAAAATCAACTCCAACATGCATTAAACCATTACATGGATGCAGGTCAAGTCATTGAATCTGAAGAGGAAACAAACTTATCTTCCTCTAGGATATCGTTGAATCCGTTAATCAGCCAAAGTCAACGATATTTAAACATAACATCCCACATAATAAGTGGGGATTTGATTCAATGATTTAAGGTGGGAGAATAACCAGAACCTAAAATCTATAGTATAAATACGCTTGGACATGCATGAAAAAGGACAGGCACAAATTGAGACCTAAATTCGCCACCAGTTAACGAAGCTTCATGGTCGTCTAAATTCTGTAGATAGAACACGACCACCATCAGTGAATTTTGTTCATTAATCAATAGGTATGAGGTTGCCAGCTTCAACCCAGCTAGGAGAGATCGAGTGATGTACATACCTTGTACTCAATTCACACATTATCAATAAAGTAGTATCCATTTTCAATGGGTTTTTGCCCCCACATCAATCGGTCTTTTAGACATTACCACGCTTAAAACCAATACTAGGAATGACAATGGGTCAAGGTTCGGACGGGTTTGGCAAAATCCAAACCCAAACCCGCAATAATTTGTGTCATCCAAACCCGCCCATGAACCCATGAAAATAAACGTGTTCGGGTTCGGGTTCACCTACGGGTTTGGAGGAAACCCAAACTCGCCCACGAGTCCATGAAACAAGAGGGTCCACGGGTCAAACCCACGAACCAACGAACTCGCCAATTTTTTTTAGAAAAAAATTTCTATATTATTTAAATATATGAAAATTGTAATTTTAAAGACTATAAACGTTTAATATAATGAAAATTTTAACTCATTTCAAATGTATTTCTAAATTCAAACAAGAGTCGTAGGAGGTAAAACACGCACACAAACACACACACACACACACACACACACACACACACACACACACACATATATATATATATATATATATATATATATATATATATATATATATATATGAGAGTTGAGAATTACAACTTAGAATGAGTGAAATGATTACATTTTATTCTCTATATAGTTAAAAGTGTTTTTTATTGCAGTTTAGATTTAATATATTTTAAATAATAAATATTATATAATTTTTATTTAAACGGGTTCGCGGGTCACCCATGGGTTTATTTTCTCAATCCAAACCCATACCCAAACCCGCTGGGTTTTTACTATACGGGTTCACGGGTTCGTGGCTCTTAATTTCGTCCCCCAAACCCGCTCCAAACGGGTTGGATTCGGGTGGGTCCAACGGGTTTGAGTTTTATTGTCATTCCTAACCGGTACTGGAGGCACCTACCCCGACCGCTACCTTCCGAGGAAGTGATCCTAAGGGTGTTAGCTGTAATTCCTCACCCTGAACGAATTTTTGATTAATAGAGGGTATTAACCGGGAACTAGAACCGGACGAGTTGGGGTTCCTTTTCCAAGTTACTGTCAACTCCCTTGGTCTAAGGGGGCAGTTTTATCTCTGGGAAAAAAACAGCCTTAACTTTATAGTCCCTGGCGCCATCAAGAAAGATAATCCTTGGAAGGAATAATGGGTCGTGCTAATTGGAGACTAGGAGAGCTTGGTCTTCATCAGGGGCACTAAATACCAATTCCCCACTCAGTCCAGTGGCAAGCCAACTTAGGGGGAACTTTCCTTTACCGCTGAGTCTAGGGCAATTTTGGAGGTGATCATTGAGCGAAACTTTGTCAACTTGAAGTATCCTACCTCGGACGCTTATGATCCAAGTCGGGTGAACTGGTATTTGCACATTTTTGTTGCTTCTCTAGGTGTGTTGAATCTTTTTACCTCCGTTGACTCAGATTTCCTGCTTGTCACTCATTTATTCTAATTCTCTATTGATTTATGAAGTTTTAGCTGTTCCATTACTGGTTCAGTATGAGTCTGGCTTGCTCGATAGATAGACATTTCCAAGATCTTCTTCTTCTTCGTTTTGTTCCCCTGTCGCTCAAACTGCTAGGTCTCCTCCACCCCCTGTCATGACGAGATATGTACCTATTGGGATTCCCAGGGCACCTCTCACCCTTAGACCCATATCTCATATGGATGTCTTCGCATCCCGGCTAACCAGGGTAAGAGGTCAAGGCTTGACTACTCCTACTGCTATCACTACCACTACCGCTGCTCTTAGCTCTACTGCTGCCACCTCTACTTCTACTGTTGCTGTTACTATTTCACCCTCTTTGCCTACTTCAATACCTTCCCGGGCTGTGGGGGATCTTGAGACCTCTGATGACACCACGTCGACTACTCCGCGAGAGCGCACTAGACCCCGACCTAGAGTTAATGGTCAGGATGAGGTCTTAGACCGGTTCATCCTCTCCTGTCCTGGTAGGGGTTTAGCTCCTAGGACCTCTCTGCCTTCTGAAGTTCTGCTCACCAAGGGTTCTGCCCTTATCGCTGAGGTAGGTGTGGAACCATATGCCATTTCATTGTTGTTTTGGTATTTAAATCATTGGTACTTAGGCGTTGGCTAACTTGGTTGTTATGATTTGTAGACTTTCAAGTATAATGTTGTTGTGATTCATCAGATGACTTCACTAAGGAGTCGTATTGAAAAGGTTGAGTTTGATACCGAGGTAGCCAGAGAGGATCTTGCTCAAATTCAGGGTGCGGTGCAAGCGTTGAACCTCAACCTAAACAGGATCAAGAAGGCGTTGGAGGATACATGCTGTGACTTGGAGAGGTTGAAACGTGCTCTTGGTCAGAAGGCCCTCGGGTCGGAGCGGCAAGCTATAAAGAGAAACTCATGGAGAAAGAAAGCTAGGGAGCAGGTGGAGGAGAATTGAACCCTGTGCACTCAGGTGGCCAGTTTGGAGGTGAAAGTCTACACCTTATTTAGTGATTGTTATTTTTACGCGGCATTCCAGACGGCTCAAGCTCTACCTCCTCACTTCGACCTATCCATCATCGCGGACTGAGACTATGAGGAAATTCAGGAAAGGGTGAGGAAACTGTCAACCCCAGATGATGACGGGCAAGTCCCTCTGGTGCTGCTGTTGCTAATGAAGGCACAAACAATGAAGAGCAACGACCTGAGATTGGGGAGGTCTTGCCTACTTCCAATAAGGTAGAAAAAGATCAACCTGCCAAATGTTGAGGGGCCTCCGTGCTTCCCAGGAGATGATGGTGGACCTCCATGCCTTCCAAGAGATAGAAGATGATCAACCTCCCCGTAAAAAGACGGGGGAGCAAACTAGACCTGGTGCCCTGATGAAAACTCAAATCGGTCCAACTCAAGTAGGGGCCCCAACTGAAAGAGCATAAGCAGTGGTGACGAATAGCTCGAGTGACACACCTCCTACTGAACCTGATTGAGGGGCTTTAGATGCTGCAAGTGTGCCTGTAGAGGGGGTTGAATTAGGTGGGACCGTAAAAGAGGGACTTCCAAAGGAGGCAGACCCATGAGCCTTTATTATGAGCTTTTTTTAGTGTTGCCCGGAAATGGGGGTGGGCACCCTGTTTTGAACATGTTTTAGCCCTAACCATTCTTGTTAGCCATTTGTTTTCTCTGGAACTTGGGGATGGGCTCTCGCTTACTCTGATGTAGCCCGACCAAGGGATGGGCTCCCTAAATCCTATGAATGGAATCTTCTTCCTTCTTCTTACATTTATTTATCTATATCTTGATCGAATGCGCTTTGCCTTGTCAATGAATTGAATTTGAAAACCAGTTCCCTATGTATACTTGACTTAACCAAAAATATGGTAATACAGGGAAGCTTAAAATTTTGCTAAGTGTATGAGATCAACACAGGCTGAGTGATTGTCACCTTTTCTAGGTACTTAGTCAAGATTTCGATCTTATAGCCCTTTGGTCATAAGCTTTCCGGCTTCATGGGTTCCTTAATCTCTTGAGGACATTTCATTTGTAGCTTGGATTGCTATGGTGACCAGACTCTTGGCGGACGTACATATAGCAAATGTTTGGGTATCAAGAGCCTTCTGTTTGCCGCGATACCCTGGTACCCAGACAATGACTTGGCAGAGCGCTTACTGGAAATGCTTCAAGTCCTCGATATATGCCTTGTTCAAATGGATTCTGACAAAACAACTTGTAAAAATGTGAGGAGATAAACAGGGGTAGATAAGTAATTGGTACCATGTTGTCGAGGTACTTGGTTGATGTGATCCTCATGTGACCTTTTATCATATTGATTTTCCTTTCTGGGAGAATCAAGGTACCAGGTATCCTAACTTTAGGAATTTCGATACTTTAGGTGAAATACCTGGTCGAATTAATCTAGGTACCTTTCGTCCATGTACTAGGGAGGCACCATACCATGGCGACCTCGATCTAGCAGGCAGCTAATCACTTATGTCTTGACCTTTTTTGGGGGTGGTAGCCCGACCAAGGCATCAGGATTGACATTCGGTTATCCTGGTCTAGTGATTTGGCTGGTAACTATGCACTTATGCTCAGATCCCTCTCAGCGGGGGGTGGTGCCAGTCCAAGGCATCAGAGGTGGTGATTGGGCTTTTCCGAACAATCCATGGTCTCGTGATCTGGCTGGAAACTATGTTCTTCCATTCAGAATCTTCTTGGCGGGGTTGGTACCCGGTTAAGACATCTAGTTGGCCATATGGCCTTTCCCAGTTTTTGGCGATTACGAATTCCCCGTTGGTGGAAACAACAACAGAATGGAGGTGGAGAATCAAAATAGAAACTTTATTGATGATCAACTGAAATTACAATTTATTCATGAACTACTAATGCTGATACCTAGATGGGCCTAATCAGATCGAAGTCCCTCTGCCTAGAGGTAAAACCTCTTCAGCTGGTCAGAGTTCCATGTATGGTTGATGGGCTATCCATACATGTCTTCGAGCTTGTAAGCCCCACTCTAGACTATTAGGTCTGTGAGTTTCGTTGGCATTATTCTATATCAAAACAACATTTACTTTGTATTGTTTAGTTGTCTAGGATTCATGATGATTCAAGCTTCAAAGAAGAAATGACAACTATTCAAGCAAGTTCAAGTCTTCAAAGAGAAAAGTGCTTCATGATTCTACAAAGGTATATTAAGACTTTTTTTTCTCTTCCAAGGCTTAGGTACACACACACATATCATACATTTGTGTCCCTGCATCGTTGTGCACCATGTATAACACATTCACACACTTGAAGATGAATGCTCATGCATTAGTATGAAAATAACATGTTTTGGAAAATGCATGATTGGAAACTATCTCTATGTAGTTTGTATTCTAGTGTGAATTGTGTTTGTGTATGTATATGTTTGTATAACATGGATATTGAACTTGATTTTAGTCTTAAAACATTCTTGATTGAGTTCCGGTCATTTCGGTTACTCATACTATTGATTTCAAGTTCCGAGTCAAAAGTTATGATTCTTTCCAGTCATGTTGCGTACATTGTCTTCGTCTTCTTATATCGAGTCGAATTAATATTTTCTGGGTTGAGTATCTTATATGTCCATGTTCTTGAGAGAGTTATGGTTTGTAATCAGCAAACGGATTCGAATTCCGAGTTCGGAGGCCGGAGAACGGTCGAAGAACGGGAGGTAAGCGCATGGGAGTTGCACCATGGCTGAAAGGCCAACAAGAGGTGCAAACCCGAGATGTCACGTGGCCATCTCGGCTGCAACTCCTTGCTGCCCTGAGATGCCCACGCGCCATCTCGGGGAAGCATCTTGAAGGGGTAGCTTTGGTCTTTTCACATATATCTCTTCCCTCTCCTTTATATATCTTTTCTCTCTCTCTCTCATTTGAATTCAAGGAAGAAGAAAATGTAGTGCAGAAAATTTTCAGGTTTTTTCTCTCAACTTTGAATCACCATATCTCTCTCATTTCTTATCCGATTTGAGTTATTCAAGTTGGAGAAGTTTCTTATTGAAGTCCTCTATCATCTCCAAGCAACCTTGAAGTCATTTGTTGAAGTTGTCTGGTGGATCACACCATTTTCGTGACTGCACTCAAAATTGTCAAGGTAGTTGTTTATCTTTTGATTTCCTTGATTCTAATGTTCAAATACCTTGGGTCTTCTTCCTACTTGTGTGTAATTGACTTGAACATATGTTGATGAGTGATAGACCTTTAATTAAATGCTAGTTGTGCTTAATTAGAAACTTGATTGTGAGTTAGGTTTCAATTAAACCTATGTTTTCACATGATTGTGAGTTGTATTGTGCTAGCATCTTATCTAGGACTATTGTGCTTTGATTGACTTGATTTTCATGATTAATAGTCTTATCATGTGCTAGAACTCATTTGTTGAATAGATCTAGGATTAGCACATTTGATTTTATATTTAGAGTTTATTAGAGTTTAATTGACAATTTTGTGAATATATGCTCTAAATGATTGCTAGAGATTTGATTTATCATATCTTGTGTTTCTAGCATTTTTTTGTTAATACTAAAGTCTTGAATATGTACTTCATGAACATGTTTATTTCAAGCTTTAGCAACATGAATAAAATCTAGGTTTAAAGTGTGTGTTTGGAAATTTGGCATGCTCTAGATTTTGTTCATGCATAAGATCTTGACAACCTTGTTTGTGACATTTATTATCTATGTCTAGATCTTTATGGAGTGTACCTAATCTATACATTTCATATGTTCATGCATCATCTTGTGTGGTTTCATTTTTGGATTATAAACTAGAAAAATATGCTTTATGTACTCATTGATTAATTCTAGTTTCCATAGAATTGGTTGATCATCTTATTCTATGTTGCGTGCTTGTTTACGTTTTGCATTCATGATCACATAGATGCCTTGTGAGAAGGAAGTCTTGACAATAGGTGTGAAACCTATGGTGTTGAGCAAGAAGTCTTGGCAAGAGGTGTGAAGCCTCGGATTGTCGAGCAAGGAAGTCTTGGCTAGAGGCGTGAGGCCTTGGATAGTCGAGCAAGAAGTCTTGCCTAGGGTCGTGAAGATCCGGATAGGTGAGCAAGGAAGTCTTGACTAGAGTCGGGAAGACTCGGATAGTTGAGCAAGAAGTCTTGCCTTGGGTCGTGAGGATCCGGATAAGGTGAGCAAGGAAGTCTTGACAAGAGGTGTGAAGCCTCGGATTGTTGAGCATAGGGCGACAACTTCTAGAGTAGGATATGAGGGTAGTTTCTAGGTGAAGGGGTCACTTGAGAGATTGTACTTGTCTTATCTACTAGTGGATTTTGTTTGCTGGTGGCTGCTAGCCCGTGGATGTTTCCTCTTCAGAGGTTTACCATGTTATATCTTGTGTCAACTTTTCTCTATCCCTATCTCTCTTATATTGATAATTGTTATTTGAATAATGTGGATAGAACTTTATTTGTAAGTTGACTTCCTTATACAATATTGTTTATGTATGTTAGATAACTTTGTATCTTGTGATATTTCATTCAAGTTGTAAAGTATCACATTGTAATACTCTAAGTACAACTTATGGAATGTTATCTACATTGAATATATTTGTTCATAAGATACATTGATTCTCGTTGTATGTTTTGTAGACTAAGACTGGAGATTTGAGCATACATGAATATATTGTTTTCTCATAACAATCATGTTGAATGTTAATTTGTATGCTTATCAAAGGTTTTGTCACTAGTCTTGAAAGATTTGTCATAAGTGAGAGACAACCTATTCACCCCCATTTAGGTTGTTTAGTATAACCTTGTACACATTCTTTCACGGACCACTACCATTATAAGTAAGGGACTTCCCAGTTTGGTTCTAGGACCCCTTCTGACTTGATTCTAGAGTTTTGAGTCACCTTATGGAGTAGTAAATCCCTTTCTTTGAAAATCCGGGTCTTCACCCTTTTGTTAAAGTACCTCACATTCTGGCTTTTGTAAACTGCTACCTTCTCTGTCGTTCTGTCTTGCTTTTCCTTCAGAAGGTCTAGTTTGGTCCTGAGCTTGGCCTTGTTATTTTTGGCCCGAAGTGATGGACCCAGAATGAGTCAGCTTGTGCTTGATCTGCAGAACCGCATCTATTCCAAATGCTAAGGTGTAGGGCATTTCTTTGATCGAGGTTCTTCTGGTGGTCCGGTAGGCCTAAAATACCTCGGGTATCTTTGAAAATCTGGCTTTTCACCCTTTTGTTAAAGTACCTCACATTCTGGCTTTGGTAAACTGCTACCCTCTTTGCCGCTTTGTCTTGCTTTTCCTTCAGGAGGTCCAGTTTGGCCCTGAGCTTGGCCTCGTTATTTTTGGCTTGAAGTGATGAACCCTGAATGAGTCATCTTGTGCTTGATCGGCAGAACCACCTCTACTCCAAATGCTAAGGTGTATGGCATTTCTCTGATCGAGGTTCTTTTGGTGGTCCGGTAGGCCTGAAATACCTCGGGTAACTCTTCTGCCCAGTTGCCTTTTTCTGTCGAAATTTCTTCTTCAAGAGCTTCTTAATTGTTTTATTGGTGGCCTCAACCAGGCTTTGGTTTGGGGGTGAGCTATCGAGGCAAAGCAGAGGTCGATTCCTAAGTCTTCACAGAAATCCTTGTATCGAGCATTATCAAACTGCTTACCGAGGTCGGTGATGATGACGATCGGGGTACCAAACCTTCACATTACGTTAGTCTTGATAAACCTGGTGGTGTTTTCTTCCATGATCTGGGATAGTGGTCTTACTTCCACCCACCGAGTGAAGTAATCAGTCGCAATAATAACATGCTTAACTTAACCTGGAGCGGGGTGGAGAGGGGCCCGATCAAATCGACTCCCTAGATAGCGAAAGGGTATGGTGAGCTGATTGAAGATAGACATTCCGGAGGCAAATGGTTCAAGTTTGAGATCTTTTTACAGGGTCTACATGACCACACAAATGCTCTTGCATCTTGGTGTATGCTCAACCGATAGTAACCCATACGAAGCACTTAGTAAGCTAATGCTTCTCCACAGGTATGGCTCCCGCATTCGCCTGAATGGACTTCTCTCAGTGCCCAAACAACATTGTCCGAATGTAAACACCGAAGTAGGGGGAGGGACTTTCCCCTGCAGTATAGGTACCCATCAACTTGGTAGTATCGGATTGAGGTCCTTCTGAGCTTTCAAGCCTGCTCCGGATCTTTTGGAAGCTTTTATTTATGGAGATAAATAGCTATTTGGTCCATCCAATAGGGGAGGCAATCAATTGGGTTGACTTCCTTGCTTGATGTTATGTTCGATTGAGAAATCACTTGAAGGGGTACTCCTTTGGGTAGAGTTTGTCCCCCATTGGAAGCTATCTTGGCGATGGTATATGCTCAATGGTTCTCTTGACGAGGGATCTGTTCACTCTTGAACCCTCTGAATCTGGCTTTAAGCTGCTGGACAAAATTGAGGTAAGCTATCATGTTGTCACCTTTTGCTTGGTACAAACCGGTGACCTGGTTAACGACGAGTTGAGAATTGCTCTTAACATATAGATAGTTGACCCCAAGCTCAATGGATATCCTTATTCCTGCTAGGAGGGCTTCATACTCCGTTTCATTGTTGGTAGCCTTAAACTCGAACCTGAAGCTGTGCCATCATTCTGCTTTTCCTGGGTCTGTCAAGACAATACCGGCACCTCCCATGCTTATCCGAATGTTTCATTAGTGTAGAGGATCCAAGGATTACAGTCAGCTGGCCAGTCACCAATTTCCAGATCCTCCTAAGGAACTAGTTCCAACTTTTTTGAAGCATTATGATTGAGAGGAGCTGAGAATTCATCCACGAAATCTGCTAGTGCATGGGCTTTGATGGTCATCCTTGTCTTGTATTTTATGTCTATCTAGGTGAGTTCGAGGGCCCAAAGAATTAATCTTCCTGATATATCTGGCCTCTACAAAAACTGTCGGAGCAGCTGATCCGTCACAACGGCGACTGTATGAGGTTGGAAGTAAGGGCAGAGCTTCCTTGTTGAGGTAAACAAGGTGAGGTTGAGCTTCTCTAAGAGGACGTATTTCTTTTCAGGCTTGGTTAACACATGACTCACGTAGTAAACAGGTCACTGAACATTATCTCCATACTCTTTGACCAAAGCCCCACTAACCACCGTTTCGGATACAGCTAGGTAAATCTGAAACTTCTCTTCGGGAACTGGCTTGACCAGTAACGACGTGCTGGCTAAATATTTCTTCAGAGCTTGGAAGGCATGCTCGCTATCCTGGTCCCACTGCATATTCCTTCCTTACATGATCGCCTTGAAGAAAGGAAGGCACTTATCGGTCGACCGTGAAATGAAACGGTTGAGCTTTGCCACTCGTCCGGTTAACACATGTACTTGTTTGAGCGAGGTAGGAGATTCTAGGCCCGTGATAGCTCGGATCTTCTCCGGGTTACCCTTTATACCTCTCTCGTGAACCATAAACCCAAAAAACTTTCCCGCAGTTACCCTGAATGAACATTTGGCGAGGTTCAACAAAATTTGGTTCTTTTTTACAATCTAGAAGGTTCGAAGAAGATGGTATTGATGCTTCTCCGCTACATGGGGTTTGGTGATCAAGTCATCGATGTACACCTCCACCGTCCTTCCTATCTCTGGCTTGAACAAACGATTAACTAGACGTTGATATGTAGCACCTGTATTTTTAAGGATGAACGACATCACCTTGTAGCAGTAGAGACCAGGTGTTGTGCCCCACGTTCTCATGGAAGTTATAATATTTATATCTACCTGGCTTTCTTAGCAGCCTCTTATCCCAGATAGAGAGGTAGATTGACTCATGAGACACGTTTAGAGGAGTATAATAGTCATATCCCCTCTCATCCCGGGCTATATAGGCCACCACTCTGGGAGGAGGTGAGGCTAGAGGAGGGGTTCACCTAGCTGGATACCGGTCCCACTGAGGTTGGTAAGGTAAAGGTCGGTATGTGGACTGATTTAGAGGTCTGTTTTTGTCCTTCTGTACCAATGTAGATTTGGGCACCTTTTTCTTTTAGGCCCCGTTTGATACGCGGGATTGGATTGGACTATTTTATGGGATTAGATTAGATTAGATTAGATTAAGATGAGACTGAGATTAGACTGGGATTGGACTGGATTGGACTGGATTAATACTATACCGTGTTTGGAGAAATATGAGGCTGGACTAAATTAATACTATACTATGTTTGGAGAAACATGGGACTAGACTAATTATAATAATATTTTTAACTTAAAATGAAAATATAATAATTTTTTAATTTATAAAAAAATCTGGTTGTTCTCTCTCTTCTCAACCTGATCTCTCTCTCATTATATCTCACCACGCCTCTCTCTTCCATTTACAAAAAAAAAAACTGAAATCAAAATTAGTTTTGATTTTTCTCTCTTCCATTCACCATAATCAAACTTGTAAACCCACATGAAAAAACCAATTAAAAATCCCCATAACCATCGATTTTGAGCATGGAAAGGCCATTGACATGGTTCTTTGATTTTGGGTGATGGTTGGCTTTGATCTTGGCGGTGGCGAAGGTGTTGGGTGGTGGTGGCGGCGACAACGGCAATGATCTTGAAGATCTAGGTTTGGTTTCGATTTGGGTTGGTTTTTTGAATGATGTTTTTAGATGGTGATGGAAGAAAAAAATCTAAGGTTTGGTGGTGGTGCGGTGAGAGTGGTGGTAATGATGAAAGAAGGGTGTTGGTGTTTTGTGATGTGAATAAGAGAAAGCTAATGGTGGCTAATGTTTGTGATGCATTTGAGAGAAGATTTTTTTTTAAAAAATATATAAATGAGAGAAGAATTAACATGGTGGGTCATTTGTAAATAGTCCTAGGACTAATAAAGGTGGGGGGAGAGGTGGTATTATTATATCCCATGATAGTGGGATTATTTTGCCTTTTGGACTAATTGTCCTGTCTTTCAAGAGTGCACCAAACACCGGATTGGGGCTAAAATTATCCAATCCCAGTCCAATCCGGTGTACCAAACATGGCCTTAGCGCTTAACAGTCCTCATGTCATCATGCTCAATTTTGACCTTAAGCTGCTCATCTATCTCTACATGCTCGAGGGCATTGTCGTAGGCTTCCTAATACGTCTGCATGCCTATAGGTTTCTGTGAAAGTTAGCTAGGGTCTCACTCTCAGTAAAACCCCACATCTGGATCACCTTCTTGCAGAACCTCTCCACATAAGATCTAAGCGTTTCACCCGCTCTTAGATCACATATTGCAAGTGGATCGGATCTTTTGGGCGTGGCTTGACTTTTTAGAACTGTGAGCAAAAATCACTGGACAGCTTGGTAAAGTTATCCATGCTACCTGCCGGTAGCTTCCTGAACCATGTCTTGGCACAGTCGGTCAGCATGGTTCGAAACATCCTGCACATAGCCACCCTAGTTGCATTTTGGACCTCCATCTGCTGAACATAGTTCTCCATGTGGCTTAAGGGATCCTCAGTGCTAGAGAACTTGTCAACTAACATTTTAAATTTTGGTGGGAGCTCTACTTCCCTAATCCTTCGGGAGAATGGGGCTTTCATCTCTCCTAAAGAGTCCTTACTGTTCTTCTTATGTTTGCCTTCCTCAACTCCTGGATCTCCCTTTGCATCTAAGCTAGCTAATCTCGTAGGTGCTTGTTCCCAGTGTTCTTGGATTCGACATCGGAGTCCTCGTTGTTTGATCCCTCTGATGAAATAAGGAACTCGTTCTGATTATTCCCTTGAGGAGGATTTTCCTAGGCGTTTGTCCTACTACCACTAATGTCTGCTCGAGGCTCCCTTCTGATAGCCACTGGCTACGCTGGGTGGCTCGGCCTCCTTGGCGGGATGTCGATAACTGATTTCACCCGTTAGGGTTGGTAGCTGATTGGTTTACGTGGATCTGAGGGCATGGGCCCAAACTGATCTCAGACTGAGGGTAGAGGATCTAACCTGTCACAGACCGGTATTGGTGGTGGACGCCCCAACCAATCGAAGGCGGTGGTCTTAGCTCCCGGTCTGTTGGCGAATACTTTCCACGAAAGCTACGGCCTTTAGTTCCAGCATGACCTAGCCTATTATCCAGGGAACTGAAGCTTGTGCGGTACCGGTCGATGCTTGGATCAGATTCTGGTGTTTCGACTTATTTCTCTTCCCTTGAGCCTTCCGGGTGAAGGCTGTGGATTGATGCCCATATGCTTCAGGCTACCCCTGGTAAGATCGAAGCTTCATGATCCTACATAAAATGATAAACACGTGACTTTATAAAGGGTGTAAAGTTCTTCCCTTATACGACGCCAAAAAGTGTTAATAGAAAATTCTCTCGAGGTGAGGAATCTCAGCTAACACCCTCAGGACCATAACCTTGGTAGATTGCAGTTGGAGTAGATACCTTCGGTACCAGTTTCACGTGTAAAGATGTGTGAGATGAATGAAGGAGTGATGGTGACTAAGTAGTATTCTTTTATTTAGAAATGCGATGGATATAATGAGATAACAAATAATAAAGTAGTGTGAAACTCTCAATCTCTATCTCTTTTGCTTAACTAATTGTAGGTGGCAAACTCGTATCTGTCGATAAGTGGACACAACTCTCGATGGTGATGGCTACGCTTTTCTCTGATTGCGGAATCAAGCGATAGCCCCTAAAGTTTCAGGATTCAGTCTTTTTTTTTCTTCTCCACCAGTCGAAATTATCATTTTACTTATACACGAATGTTGCTAGGGTTTTCCTTTGACGTACAAGCCGAAGATCACTAGATTGATTCTCTTTCCCCATTTGGTTGGATTTTCTGTTTAATGTGATTGACCCTAGAGAATCGACTGGTGGAGGATATGTGGCGGGAAATGTGTGTGTTTCCATTTTGAACTTTTTCATTGTGACGGTGCATACGTGGAGCTTACTTACAGTTTAGGGAACAATTCCAACTCCTTTATTAGTGGTGTGATACCTCAAAGCATCAACATGGTGATGTGACGAGGTACCTCAGAGTACAAGTCTGCTGCCGAGGTATCCTTAGGTACCATCTTGGTGAGGTGGCGCTTGACCAATGGCAATGGAAAGGTATCTCGAGGTACCATTTTGGTAGCGAGGTGCTTGGTCGATCTCGTTGGAGCATTACGATATCCTAGGAGCTTTTCGGTCTCCTAGAAGCTTTATGTGCATCTTTCTTCCTGCTCGAAAGTTAGGGTATATACCTCGATGGGATAACGGTACAGTGTCAAAGTACTTAGGTACCACTTGGTCCGTGAAGGTGTAGGATCTTCGTCTTGCTCTTACTACGATGTTGAGGCTCCTAGGTTGTGTTAGACCTAGTACTTCAGGGTAAACCATTGTGTCCGGTACCTCTCTGGTGTGTGGAGATACCTTTTTCCCGTTTTATGTCTCTTGTGCATTAAATGCATTAGATCTTTTGTCCGATCTGGACTCTGGTATCTTTGATGAAGTTTTCTCCCTAATTGGATTGTACTTCAAGACGCCTTGTTTGGGAAAGACTCTTTCTCTGCCTATTTATGTTGTGGATGTTTTAAATTCAATATTGTCCATGTGTCACTCAGTCAACTAACTATCAAACCCGACACAACCTCACTCACCCTGACAGGGTATATAACCCCGATCGGATATCTTAATCCGATCGACCTTGTTATCCCAATCGAATCGTCTTTTTATGATCATTCTAGCTAGACCGACTGGATTACTCTCATCCGATCGTTTGGGTAATCCTAACCAGGTCTTTAGATCATCTATTTGGCCATCTTAGGTTTGTTACTATTGAAATTTGATGACATGACATAGTTAATCACCATATTCTCTGGTAGTCATGCTAACTTGTCAGCTCTGCAGACTTTACCAATAACAATATTCCCTTAAATATTTGAACTGAGCATTTTGTCATTGTACAAAAGAGACTAACTTTGCTTTCGATTTTGTCTTTTAGCCTATCACTTAACATTTAAGAATTTATTTTCAACGGCAACATTCAATTTGTCTAACTGATGCAACATGATGTTGTAATTAACGGCTATTTGTTGCATTCTCCCAGCGAGTTGTTAGTGGGCGTATAGGTTGTGAATCTTGGAGATCGTGCACCATCCCCCACTTTTCTGTGCATTTTTCCCAAACATGGTATGACTTCATCTTCTGCTATAAATTTTGATAATGTTTTGTTTTCCCTCTTACCATAAATTTCCTCTGCAACCTTTCGAAAACTTCAACCTTAACTTATTCATTTTTTCCTCACTCGATCTTTTCTTTGAAGTTTTCTACTGTTTTCCAGGCTAAGATTTATAAACACCCTCGTTCGTCGCTTATCATCATCTCAAAACAACCAAGTATGGATCCTTTCACCGGCCATCATATTTTTAAACTGTTTATACATGTCGTTAAAGTCACAAAGAAAGTGTTGATAGGCTTGAGACTTTGTTGAGGAATCATCCCCAAACTTCTACCTCTCAGGCTCAACTCATAGCCCGTGTCGATTACTTATGTGTCCCAAGTTTATGCCTTCCCAAACAAACCCTGATATTTTCTTTTTTAATCAGTGTCCAGAAATGTTGAGATCGACACACGGTGATCAGGATAGCAAACCTTTTGCTAACGCTTCTCCACCGATCGATCTATCGATCTCGTCCCAACTTCTTAAGTTGGAGGTGTCCCGAAAAGGCAACGAACACATCTACTAAGATTCTCCTTCACTAGGCCATCTACTTTCGACACTAAGGTAAACACGGTCGCCAGCTGAGAGATCAAAGGTTACGAGAGAAGATTTAACTTAACTCAGCCTATTAGACTATTACTAGACAATTGGCACACCATCTAGAACCCTCCATCGGGGGCCGTGGTTATCTATGGGCCATTCGTACTTAGGGCATGGTTCTATTTATCCAGCTCTTCATTACCAGGTTTTTGGTTGAGGTTGGAATCACACCTGCTCCACTAGCCCCAAACTTATACATGATCTTTATTTTCTTGTGGCATATGTGGAAAGAGTTCAAGGTAAAGAATCTGTTAATCCCCTAAGAGATCCATCATTTCTATACCTTGGGCCGATCAGACACTAGGGGCACTTTCTATCTTCAATCAAACTTCGTAAGCCATTGGATCCCCACTAGGTTTGAGAAGAAACCCCCACCCAATCTCATAATGATCACAAGGGTTTCAATTGAGGATTCCCCTCCTCAAACAAATACTAGAAGAACAGTTGGTTCTTTGTCTCGGGCTACTAGGGTGAAGTAGTGGTTGCTGATGGTCATCAAGATTTGGCCAGGAACAGCGTTCCAAGGCACTTCTACGGGCTAATCAATAGAGAAAAGAGTCAGGTTGTTCGGGTTGCCACCGGATCCTGGGATGACAAAGACCGTCACTCATTACTGGTGAAGAGCGATCGGATCAAACGGGGTCTATTCCCATTTCCCAACCATCTCAACAAACCGTGAACATTGTGAGTTCTAAATCCTTTCTGGCTTGTCTTGCACCTATTTATGTTCTCCTTGTCTTGACTTTGTTTGGGGTTGTTTTTTATGTATGACATAGATATCGTGGTTGATAAGCAGGCCGAGAAAGCTAAGGTCATAGACAGAGCCAATCAGAGCGAAGTTGTTGAACAACTAGCCCAAGGGATAACACATCTCTTCTCCCTCCCGCCCGCCCCAGCATGTTTGTGTGAAGCACACCTATGTACTTGATCCTAATATTTCTTCAGAGCCTGTTACTGCTCAAGCGCAAACAGAAGAACCTTACATCCCTATGAGGGATTAAAAAAGAAAGTTCACTAGGGAGACGACTGAAAGAAAAGTGGCCAAGACTGCAGCGGGGACCTCCAATTCTAGTGTTCCCCATCTAGAAAAAGTGGTCACGATCGATGGGGACAAGCTGCGCCTTTCGTGGGAATTAGAGCGGATGACCCAAATGAAGAGGATGATGATTAAGGGAATCTGAGGGACTTGATCTTCAGAGAGATGCGTTCGAAAAGTAGATATGACCGACCCTCTTCAACATCCACTACTCAATCGTCTGATAATATTTAAACTGATGGTTAGGCTCCCCAATCGGTTGATCAAACTAAAATTAATAACCAGGCTCCCCGATCAACTAGTCAAGCCATGACTGACAATTGGGTTCTCCAACCAGTTGACCTAACTAAAGTTAACGATTGGGTAACCTAATCAGCAAATGAAGCTACCTCTCCCACACCACAAGTCTTGCAATCTGTTGGGCAGGCCCCGACTTATCGCCCATGAAGACGTCCTAACAAGGTTCCAATGAACTTCACAATAAGTCATTTGGTAGTCTTTACAAATCCTGATTCTGAATCGTATGAGAACCTGTTTGATATTTTTGTTCACCCAGCGGCCCCAGCCTAACTATAACAATTTTCCTGAGAAAATCTCAAAGGGGTTAGGCCAGTTGTCTACGAATGTGCCCGATACTGATATAACTGTCGTGTCTGGTATCACTATAGTGGGCTATGCTAGTGCCACTGTTTCAAGGCAACCTAATATTACTTCTCTTAAGGCTGCTTCCGTGATGGCTGACCCAACCGAAAAAACCAATGTTGGCCAAGTTGCTAATGTGAACTAAGAGGTTCTTCCTTAGGCAGGGAGTTGGGGCAGATCATGGTGCGTCTGTAAGGAAATCTCGGGGTGTATCTGCTAGAGTGTTAAAAATGAAGCAGTCACCATATGTGCACTCCCGAACAGTTTTGTGAGCCCTAACTAGACCGACCCTCGATCTTAAAGCCAAAATGATGTATATTCCACATCTGCCCTCTCTTCTAAGAGAATAACAGACTTATATAAGCACCAAACGCCTTTCTCGAGCAGGCCTCTTTTTGAGCCTGAAACTCATTCACACTCTCGCGGGCCATCAATCAACCTGTTTGAAATGATGTGTTCCATGTCCGCTAGAAAAGCATATTTTGGAGAGGGGTTCTGAGTGAATCCGTGCTGTTTTCAACAATAGAGTATATGTGAGTATCTAGAATTTCCTATCTCTTATCGGTTCTTTTTTATTCCGATTAACCACTGTATGTCCTTTTACTTCTTTCTTATAGGTTATGGCGTAATTGACCCAGGCTTTGATAACCCAGGAAACGTAAAATGGGGAGATGTCCCTTTTGAATAAGCAACTTATTGAGAATGACTTAGCGTTTCAATCTTTTTCGGTCGAGAAGTCAGAGATACAGAAAGTCTTGAAGTAGCGTAAGGACACTGAAGATGCCTTAAGGAGATCATTAGCAAATGCAGAGGCAAAAACTTCCATAGCTTTCGAGAATGTTAAAGAGATTGGTTTGAAGAATTGCCAATTATAGGCGGACCTGGCCATGGCTGAACTTCAACGCACTGAACTAGAACAGAGAGTCATCTTGGCTGACCAAGTGATTGCTAAACATGAAGAAGAAACTTAGATCGCCAAAAATACCCTGGCTTCTGCCCAGCACTCTGTGCTCGAATCTTAGCAAAAGTCCAAAGGAGCCATATTGCATTATGAGAGGTTGGCTGAAGACTTAGGCCATCAGCAGGTCAATATGATGATTCTTTGACATGAGGCGAGGGTGGCTTGCGAGGTCCAAGTTATTGATTGGTTCAAAATTTCTTCTACATTTGATGCAATTATGTTGAGAGAACTAGAACGTGGGATCTACATCGCTTGTATGCTCTTTGGTGACAAAGAGTGGAGCTTTGATATCGTTCGGTACAAATGGGATGCCAAGATCAATAAGCATAATGTAGAATCTTTTGAGGCTATCAGAAATCAGAGGAAGAGGTAGTGTGCTTACTGCATGTCGTTCGGGAAAGAACCCCTTACCATGCATCTAGAATTTCCCTCCATGACTTCCCTCGTGACCTTTCGCTTCGATGATAAGGCTGGCATTTTAGGTGATGAGGTAGACTTTGGACCCTTTCATGACATGGACTACTCCTCCTTCTTGACCAATGATCCCGATAATACTTCCTTCTAAGTGTTCACAGACCTAACCAAAGGTCATAAGGATGATCCTCCTAGTGATTCTGGACTCGTAGGCCCTTTAGATGCATCCAAGGCTTGATCTGTAAACTCTAAGCTTTCCCTTATTATTGTCTCGATTTTGCATTCATTTCCTGTAAACTTTTACAAATTTAATCATAAGCTCTCTTCGACTGCTCTGCTTTGTCTCTACTGTTATGCTAAGCTTTGCTTAACTAATCTAATACAATGACTAATTAATCAATGTAAGAGTTAAACAGCCCATTGGCTTAAATTGGTAATATAACGAGCCTGAATAAAACTTCTTTACTCAAGCTAACACTGAATATCTTGCTACTTTAACTCGAAAAGATGTCTTCCAAGACTAGTGTATGAGGTTAGATTGTATGAATTGTCAGACCAATTGTTACGGTGTTGATTAACTGTCCTGTTAAACTGATCATTTTCATCTTGGCCAATTTTATTGGTCGATCATCTAACCTAATCAGTTATCTAGTCAACTGGTCATGTCTATTTTGATCAGTTACTTCGTTAATTCGACCATATTTTACCTAGTCAGTTATCTTATAAATTGATCATCTTTGATTCAGTCAGTTATCTTATAAAATGATCATCTTTAATTCAGCCAGTTATCTTATACTAGTCATATCTGGTTCAATCAGGCTATCTTGTTAACCGATCATCTTTAATTTAGTCGGCTATCTCATTAACTGACCATATCTGATCTGATTAGCCCAGAGAACCTCATGCAACTTGTCTGCCCAGTTCCCCTTTTTGGCATCAAGCTGGGTTTTCGGGGTGTGCTTGATGATCTTGTTCACAGCCTCATTTTGCTCGTTGGTTTGCGAATAGGTAGGTGTAGCATAACAGTTCTTGATATGGCACATCTTAGACATCTCCCTAAAATTGTCACTGTAGAATTAGGTACCAATATCAGTGATAATTGTGTCTGAAATCCCGAATCGATAGATGATGTCAATCTCATCGGTCATATGTATCAGTACCTCTGCCTCTGCCCATTTTTTGGAATAATCCACTGCTACTATGGCGTGCTTTGCTCCTCCTTTGGTCACGACTGACATTGGGCTGGTAAGATCTATCCCCTACATTACGAATGGCCATGGTGAAGTCAAGTTCTTTAATCACTCGGGTGGCTGTCTGATATCATTCTTGATCCTCTGACAGGTTTCACACTTTTCCGCTAATGACCGGGCATCTTGGAAAAGGGTTAGCCAGTAAAAATCTTGCCTAAGGGTTTTATGGCCAAACTTTTACCCCAGTGTGATTCCCACACACTCCATCGTGTATGCTTTTTAAGACTTTTTCCACTTCAACCGGGCCAATGCATCTCTACAGAGCCTTCGAGAACCTCCTTCTGTATAGCTCTCCACCAATTATTGAGTATCAAGTGGCTATATACCTGACCCGTTTTGCTTCCACCGAGTCCTTGGGGAGTACATCCCTTTTCAAATAGTCTCTAATCGAAGTCATCCATGTGACACATCCTTCCTAGATCGCCTTAACCGTAAGTTATTCCCTCTCTCTGATGTTGGGCTACATAAGATGAGCTACCGGGATTGTTTAAGGCCAGATATTGGTGGTCGTCGATGCCAATTTTGTTAAGGCATCTGTTTTATCATTTATCTCTTGGGTAATTCAGTAATTTTCGAATCTCCCAAGCAAAGTGTCAGATACCTCTAGATAAGTCATCATTTGCCCGGTACTCATTTAGGACATGGTTGACTACGACCTGTGATGTACATAATATTTCTAATTCCTCCGCGCTTCCTCTACGCCCAGGGACTTACAAACCCTAATTCTTGCTAGGAGTGCCTCATATTCAGTCATGTTTTTAGTAGCCTTGAAGTCATATCACAAGTGCACTCTACCTTATCACCTTCCAGGGTGGATACCAATATACCCGCCCCACTCGCATGCGTATTTGAAGATCCATCGACGTGCAGTTGCCATCGAATTGAAAAATCTTCCATTCCTTTTCTTTAAGCATTTTGATCACTTCACTGTTTGGTTGTTTGGCTGTTTGGCTGTTTGGCTGTTTGGCTGTTGATCGAATCCCTTGGTAAAATGATACCAAACTCGTTCAGTTCGATTGCCCATTTAGTAAATCACCCTGACATCTCAGGTTTGGACAGAATTTGCTTGAGCAGACAATCTGAGTAGACTTCCATCTTGTGTGCATGGAAATATAGCCATAACTTCCTTACCGATGTTACAAGTGCCAGTGTCATTCGTTTAGCTGTTGAGAACCTCGTTTCTGCTATGAGTAAAGCCTTGCTATTGTAATATACCGACTTTTGTACCCCCTTTTCCATCCTGACCAGTACTGACCCCGTAGCCACTGGTATGACCGACATATATAAGTATAGGGCCTCACCATCTAACGACTTGGACAAGATTGGGACCTTGTCGAGGTATTCTTCGATCTATTGGAGGACCTTTTCACATTCTTTAGTCCATTCCACTCCTTTGCCATTCCTGATTGCCTTGAAGAAAAGAAGGAATTTGTCTATCGACCAGCTGATAAACCGGTTTAGTGAAGCCAAACACTCGGTCAGCTGCGAGAATTATTTGAGGGTCGTTGGGGACCTCATATCTTTTAGTGCTTTTATCTTTTCAGGGTTGACATTGATTCTCTTTTGATGAACTTGAAAACAGAGGAACTTCCCTAAAGGTACCTCGAAAACACACTTTTTTGGGTTGAACTGTGCCTCTTCTGGATCACTGGCTGGTGTTCTGGATCGATTGACAGGTAATGGAAGATCACCTTAATGTATCTATGGCATATTTTGATGGTGATTTTTGGATTATGCAAAATTAACCATGCGTCAAACAAATTAACATAAATTAACAACCAAACTATAAAGCGTGAAAAGAAACTGAGCATGCAAACACAATGTTTTATGTGGAAAATCCTAGAAGGGAAAAGACCACGGTTGTCGGCGACAACAAAAAAACGATCTTCACTATGAATGTTTTAATTACACACTCAATCCCTCTTGCACTCTTGTATTTTTTTTTGCACTAACTGTTACAAAGGTGTTTTTAGGTCTATTTATATGAGTATGGAACCTTAATCCTTCATTTGCAAGTAAGAAGAAATAGAGTAATTTAGTTAGACTCTAACTTGTTGGAGTCGTTTTAATCTTCTTTCCCGTTTTGTGTCTCTTGCGCATTAAATGCATAAGATCTATTGCTCGATCTGGACTCTGGTATCTTTGAAGAAGTTTGTTCCCTAATAGGAGTATACTTCAAGATGTCTTGTTTGGGCAAGACTCTTTCTCAGCGTATTTGCATCGTGGATGTTTTAAATTCAATATTGTCCACTTGTCACTCAGCCGACCAACTATCAAACCCGACCAGACCTTACCCACCCCGACCGAGTATATAACTTCGACATGATATCTTAATCTGATCGTCCATATTATCCTAATCAAATCATCTTTATCTGATCATTCTATTTACACTGACCGGATTACTCTCACCCGATCGTTTGGGTAATCCTGACCAGATCTCGAGATCATCTATTGGACCATCTTAAATTGGTCAATGGTGAAATTTGATGACATGGCACATCTAATCACCATATTCTCAGGTAGTCATGCTAACTTGTCAGTCCTTTAGATTTTACTAATAACATATGGGATTATCGATTTAGTCCCTAAATTTTGGCGAAATATCAAATGCTGAAAACGTGTTTGTTTTTTTAGCACCCGCGATCCCTTATTTTTCATAATTACTTCATATTGGTCCATTTGACCGTAATTTTAACTGTCAAATGTGACAATTTTTTTTTTTTGACAATTTTGCCTTTTGTATTTAATTATTAAATGTGAATGACACTTTTACCCTCCAACCTCTTACGATTATTTAAAAACTTTATCAATTTAGATTGTTCAGCAACAATTTGACATGTGTTATACAATTTATTTTTTTTTAAAAAAAGTACTTCAAAAAATTAAATACTAAAAGAAAATTAATATCAGTTCAAAAAAAAAGATTAATAAAATACATTAAAAATAAATAATATCATACAATATTTTTGTTAAAAAAATTATAAATGTATTTTTATATAAATATTACTTATAAATGTTTTAAAACTCTTAAAATAAAATAAAAATATCGAAAAACACTTTTAAAAAATGATTCTACACATACAAATAAAATAAAATTACAATTATAAATTAAACAATTTTTTTAATAAAAATAAATAATAACATAACGAGAAAGGGAAAATTTGAACTGAGAACAACTAAATTCTCCGTACGCAATGCTTCCAATTGAAAAGCAGTGAGCACAAAAATAAGTGAGTGCCAAGGAGTGATATAAATCCAAGAAGAAAATCCTCAAAACATTTGAAATTTTCAAGAATCAAACCCCGGAAACAAGTTTTTTCAAAAAAATTGAACATTGCATATGCTAATTCCTTAAAAGACAATCATACCATGATTTCTAAATGAAAACCAAATTCAAGCAGTGAATTTGGCAAATACTTCAATTTGTTCACGCAATCACGCGTATACATAAGAGAATTGAACAGATTTTCAGACAGAAAAATAATAATAAGAACAGCAACAACATAACTTGCTGGATGTAATCAAGGTTTAAAATATATCAACTGATATATCGATGCTACGATTTGGTAGAAAATATATCGATACTACGATTCGGTAGAAATATTGATATCATGGATAATGATGTAAAATATAGAAATTTAGCTAAAAACATAAAAAATTTAATGAAACATTTTTTTTTTTTTAAATGTTGAAATAATCAATAGTCTAACAAAAAATAACAATTTTTTTTTCTTCCAAAAACATAATATCCAACAACTATACAGTATAAATATGAATATAAACAAGTGGTACAAAATTAAAAATCTTCTATTAGAACTTCATTCTCTAATGATTTGCATCATACAAGCTATGATCTAGGTAGTTCGATAGCCAATATTAAAGAATGGTTGCATTTTTTTTTTTGTATGAATAAGCAAGAGCTATTACAAATTTACAATTTACAACTTTACTTTTGATTTTTGAATAGTTTTAGATTTTTATTTTATGTTCATCCCATACTCAATTCCATATCATAGAAATATATTACATCAAATTTAAACACAAAAAAGTAGATAAAAGCATTATGGAATATCATCACTTGTTTACTTTACATTGACGGAAATATCACTATTATTTCATGGAAATATCAAATATCCACAATATTATGTAAAAAAATATATACTACAAGTTCACTTATATGGATAATTTATAGAATATATCACGGATATTTATGGATATCTTATGGATAACTTGCAGAAAAGATATTAAACCTCATATTTGTATCAGTACTCTTAAATACAAAAATATCAATAGATATATCGTGAAAAAATATGGATATTTTAAACTATGCCAATAACAACGGGCACGTCAATGGCTAGAATTTCATCTACATCATCATCACAATCATCGGCTTCATAATCATTATTGTCACAATCGTCAACATTAGAGATATCATCAGAAACATAAACGTATTCGTAATCACTATTTTCGTGATCTCTCATCAATCCATCGTATAAACATAAATAATAATAAAATATAATAAAACACTTCAATTTTGTGATCTCCCTAGATTTTCCTAGATTTGGGGAGGAAGCACCTCCTCTCTAAAACTTGTGGAAGGAGGTCATGCCTCTTTCCGGAAAAGTTACGGAGCACATCCTCCTCCTCCCCAGCTTTTTCGACAGACACTCTACGATGATAGTGGAGGTTGTAAATGCTCATCTTCTTCTTCTTCATTTGTCCTTTTTAATTTTATTTTTTGATATATAAAATATTAGCATTTTTATTTTATTGACATGTGTCGTGTTATATATTTAAAGATAAAAATATCTATCGAACCGTTAAGTTAGACTAACGGTTGATTAACAGAGAGCATACATGACATATTTCTAAAAAGTAAAGGACCATAGGTGCTAAAAAATTCACATTTAAAAAATTGACATTTCATCTAATGTCAGGGACTAAATAGACACGAACTTATAGACCCGAATAAATGGATTTGGGCATGAAGTGAAGTGAACGTCCGTAAAAAATAGACTGAGTTCTCCATATATTTTTTTCTACTATACAACCAAAGTTAGCTTGATATGTCTGCAACTATACAATATTTATTTCTTCTTTCAATCTTCAATGTCTCCCTGGTATTCCTTTTTTATTTCATCTTCGTCTATCTTTCAACTCTCTCTCTCTCTTTTATATTTTCTCTATCTAATCTTCATACTAGTTCCATGTTTTCTTCTTCTTCTTCCTTTATCATCTTGCAGTTGAATCTCTACTTCTCTCGAGTTCTCTCTCTATCCCCCGTTTTGTTCTTGTCTCTCTCTCATTTTCTGTTTCTCTTTTTTTTTTCTTTTTCACGTCAATGCAGACTTCCTTGTTTGCTACTGTTTCCACCATAGAGTTGTCAATTGTGTTCTCTTTTACTGGCAGAAGCAAGTTAGTAAGCACGAGTTTACGGGTCAAAAACCAGCCCTGAGTAAATTCACGGGTCCATAGGGCGGGTCTAAGGTCTTCTTAAGACCCGCGGGTCTAGACCCGAACCCGAACCTGAACCCGTGAATATATTTGAGTTTGGGTCTAGGTCGGTTTAGGTTTGGGTCCCAAAATATTGGCAGGTCTGGGTCTGGGTCTAATTGGACCTGACCCGAACTCATCCCATTGTCATCACTTATTAGGGATGTTTTTAAAAAATAATCCTTGTCTTCCTCCATTTTATTCTAATCTCTGTATATTTTTTTTTAATTACTAGTGTTGACGGTGATTTTTGGATCGATCACACGTTGAATAGAGTATATATAAGATTACACAATTGCTAGATATGAATGTTTAAAGAATAAAAAGATCACAAAGATTTCACGTGGTAAAACCCCAAGGTGGGGAAACGTCCACGATTGCCGGAAACCTGTGAAGAAAATAATTTCACTATACTATGACGATTACACACTCAATCTCTATTTTTTTCTTCCCTTTTTTGTGGGTGCTATTAGGGTCTATTTATACATGCATAGAGCCCAAGTTTTTGCTATACAGGTAAGTGGAATTGACGTGTTTGAATCGTTTTATCCTTCATTCTTATCTCATGTTCTTCATGCATTGGACTTCTTGCCTAATTTGGACTCTGGCATCGATAAGGAAATTCCCTTCCTTATCAAAGTGTGTTTCGAGATACCTTATTGGAATAAGACTCATTCTGCATGCATATCCACGTGTCAATCCGACGATCATTTAATAAAACCCGACCAAGCCTTGTTCTCCTTGACCATTGACTCAATCCCGACCTGGGGCTTCGGGCGGACCATCATGATGATCCCGACCGGATATTATGAGATCTTCTTCTGTTATTGTAAGTGGGTTCAGGGATGTTGTCTCTTGATGACATGGTATCTTTAATTCTCTTATTTTTTAGGTAGTTATGCTGACTCACATTTCTTCAGATTTTACCGATAACAATACCCCTTAAACACACGGGGTTGGATAAATGATTGTCACGAATAGGATGCGTTCGGCTTCGTGTGTTTAATTTTCCCTATCATTCTTATCCTGTAGTCCATAAAAGCCTTTTCAATGCGCTACAGTTACTCACCATGTAAATTTCGGTTAATCAAATAATTGTGTATCGTTTTTGATTCTGACGCACCTACCCCCTCTTTCGGCTGATGAAGCATGTCTTACCTGGTGATGTCACTAGCTGGAATACATAGTCTTGTGGCATTTTATTTCTCTTTCTGTAACTCGTTACTCCCATTTTATCAGAAAACAACCCCTAATCCTTTTCTCTCTTTTGAACCTCTGTTTCTTCCCAAATCCTTCATCCTCTTAGACGTTTTTCAAGGTATGGATCTTCCCATTCGCCATCGATATTTTAAGCTTCTTCTTCGTGCCATCGAGACCAGTGATAATGAGAATATCGCTAGGCTTGAGTCCATTCTTTGGAGGCATCCTCCTTCTTCATATCAGCCCACCGCATTAAATGTGGATTATACTATAGCTTTCCCAGAGTTTGCCCCTTTTCCCTCTGACCTCTCTATCTTTATCTCGATTGGTTTGTGTAGATATGTCAAAGCAAAGCAGCTCCAAGCGGACTACCAGAGCCTCTCCCAAAGAGTCTGTGCAATTGATTTGAAGATACTTTCACAATTCCTTAAAATGAAAGATGTACCATGGGAGTGACAAGCTCGAATGCTAAGGTTCAACACTGATCACCCATGTTCCTTCGATTCAGAGATAAATGTTGTGGTTGAGGCTGAGTTAGCAAAATTCGAGGACCGATTTGATTTGACCACTGTACAAAAACTATACTGTACCGGCGATCGGGCTATATAGAACCCTGCCCCTGGTACAGTTGCTATATACGGGGCTATGTTATCCTCAGGGGTTACTCCCCCCTTCAACCTTTCATCGCTCGATTTCTGGCAGAGGATGGTGTTGCTCCTGCCCAACTGACCCCCAATTCTTTCCTGGTGCTGGTCAACTTAGGGTATCTATGGAAAAAACTTGGGGCAAAACAACCCCCAACCCCTCAAGAAATCTGCATCTTTTATACGTTGAACCGATCTGATAGTGGAGGAATTTTTTACCTTCAATCTACTCCTCAAGGCCTGTGGATTCCTCATGGGTGTAAGGGGAAACATATACTCCCTTTAGATAAAGATCATAAGGGATTTATCTGGGGGTTCCCCTCCTCGAACAAGTACTGGACGAACAATTGGTTCTTCATTGGGGGTGACTGGGTTAAAATAATTGTTGCTGACTCCATACAAGGGTGGATACGGAATAGAGTTCCAAGGCACTTTTGCAGCCTCGAGCACTGGAACAAAACTTCCCCTTCTCTGACAAAGAGCCAGGCCTACATGGTAGTCAAGGAGGTTGAGATTTTTTGGGAAGAGAGGGATCACCGTGTCCTTTACGTTGAGGCAAATTTAATCAAGGCGGGGCTCTTTCCTGCTATTTCTGCCCGTCGTAGACGATGTAAGTCATCCTTGCTTTATCATTATTTACTTTAGCGCATAACATCATGCGTACTTTTCCCAATACTGACTGTTGATTATCGTGTGGTATTTTTTCCTTTTAGTATTTAACGTGGACATCGTTGCTGGTGATCAGGCTGAGAAGGCCAAGCACGTCGATCGGGTCAGTAGAAAGGCCGTAACCGATCAGGTTGCTCAGGGAATTGCTCCACCTGAACATGATCTGGTAGAGCATGTGTATGAATATGACCGCCATTCTTCTGACGTCCCCTCTAAACAAGTTGGTATGAGCGATCGTCATCCCCCCAATCTCAAAGTTACCGTTAGGGTCGTTCCAAAGAAAGGGCCGGTTGGGTTAGGTTTAGTTATGAAGCATCTGACCGTGGAAGACGTGATCATGATAGATCTGAAAAGGAGTGTCAGGGAAGGGAAAATTCACGAAGGGAGAAATCACATGAAAAAAACGTGAAAGTCAAGGCTCCGAGTCATAAGGTTACTAAGACAGTTGAAGGGTCATCTGCTCCTCGATACCCTTCGCACAAGAGCAAGTCTTGTATATGAGGTTGATTCGGCTTTGCCTACCCCGGTGGTCGACCCAATCATCTTGGAGAAGGAGGAGGAAGACCAAGAGACGGTTTCTGATCTTATATCACAAGAATTACGATCCAAATGAAGGAGTGATCGGGGTATACTGAATCTGTCTTCTGCTCCATCTGAATCAATCAAGATTACGGACCAAGCGCTCCCCGGAATGAGTCTCCCGAGGTTCTGGATGTGCCACCCTCCTACTGCCCTAAGGATGCTTCTACGCAGTTTACTGTAAGGCGCCAAATCATTTTTACTGATTCTAAAGATGATGGTGGTGGTGGTCTTGACAAGGAAGAGAAGATAGCTGATGAAAGCTTCCTTGATCTATCTGAGCAGCAGGCCGTTCATGCTGTTTTTGGACTAAGGGAAGAAGTAGCTATGCAGTTTGATGGGGATATAGGGATGAGTGAGCCTATCGGTGCCCCTTCCATCACGTATATTGTTGTCGAATGGCAAATTTCTAAGGGTGAAAACCCCCAGGTTGCTACACCTAATAATCTTCTTGGGAAAGACGTTGAGACCTCGAAGACTCTAACCTCTGCTGATCGCACTATTCCTTCCTCTTCTCAGGATCAATCTGCTCCTGCTGTTTCTACTGCTGGGCTTTCTCACTTCCCATCATCCAGCAGTTCTCAGTCTGACCCTCTTTCTATGCTTCGCTCAATGTCATCTGGGGTCGGATATATTGGTGAAGGGAACTGGAAGGATGCCCAAGATGCTACAGATTTTGAGTGAATCCATATGATATTTAATAATGATGTTTTTATAAGTCTCTCTACCATTTTTTTTGTTTCTCTTTCGATCCTTCTGTCCGTTTAACCTGTCTTTTCGTTGATCTCTTACAGGCTATGGAAGCGTTAACTCGGGCGATTTCTGAGAAGAATAAATAGGTTGCTGAGATTTCCCAACTGAAGATGGCTCTTGCTGAGAAAGATGAGGCTTTAAAGTCTTTTGCTGTCAGTGTTTTCAAAGCTAACCAGTATGCAGATAAGCTAAAGGCGCATACAGGAACCGAGATGCCTCTGAGAAAAACACTCGTGAACGTTCAGAATAAGGCTGTTGCATTTGATGAAGCTCTTAGGGAACTTACTACCAGGAATGTCTGGCTGGAGAAGAGAGTTTCTAGGGCTGAAATGCGGAGTGCTGAGCTCGATTAGAAGGCCATCTTAGCCGAGACAGCAACGAAGAAGGCTCTGGAAGAGGCTCAGGTAGCCTGGGATTCCCTTACCGTAGCTCAGCAGAAGATAGTGGAGGTGCAACAGGCGTTTGAGGAGGCTATGCTTCACTATGAGCATCTTGCCAAAGACTTGAAGAAGCAGCAGGTCAGTATAGAAGTCTTTTCGCACGAAGCTAGGTTAGACCTCAAGGTCCAGCACGTTGACCGGTATAAAAAGGTCTTTTGCTTTCGATGCCACGCTGCTGAGGGAATTTGAGAGAGGTTTGGCAACTGCTAAGATGTTCTTTAGTGCAAAAGAGAGTTCTTCAAAGGATGCCGGCTTGAAATGGGACCAGCCGATAATTAAGCACCAAAGAGAGTCTCTGGAAGCGATCAAAAATCAACGGGTTCGGTGAAAGGCCTATTGTAGATCTATTGGAAAGGATCCCCTTCCCATGCATCTCAAACTCCCTTTGAAGATATCCCTTGTGTTTTTTCACACTGGCCAGGATATTGACGCTTTAATCAAAGGGGTTGACGTCAGTCCGTCCCCTGATGTAGATTATTCACCCTTCGTATCTGCTGATCCTGATGATGACATTTCCTGGTCAGATTTTGGAGACTTCAACGAAGATGATAATACTCCTTCCTCTGGTCTCGAGGGTTCCTTTGTTACTGGGATCAGCTGATGCATTTCTGCTTTCTGTGGCCCTTCTCTTTTTTTTACGTATATTTATATTTGTAACACTTGACCGATCATGACAATTAATGTATATTTTTTCCTTATTCGTGAATCTTCGAGATGTTTACCATTTTTGGTGTGTGATTTCTTATGCTTTAATTCTTTCATATTTTATCTTAGCCTAAACTATGCATGCTGACCTATGTCAGGTTGATGATTATGAGTTAGGCTAAGCAAAACCACTTGTATACCTATTGTTTAGGATTGATAACCAAATTTTCTGAGCCTACGTCGTTATGTAATGATCGACTTGTTTGCCTTATTTTTGGTGATCATATTGTATTTTTCCAGCTCAGGTTTTGGGTACTCCCGACCGTTTGCTGTATGTTTTTCCATTGAGCAGTGTTCATTTGTAAACCAATTGAATAGTTTTTATTTATAGACTTTCATCTTTTATTTGTCAACTAGGTCGTTGGGACGTCTCCCGACAGTCTGTTGATCAAGATTCATTGCGATAAGGTGTAACTTGTCCCATCATCTTTATAAGCATCTATGAATGTGTCTGCCATATCTTATAGGTAGGATTCTCAACTTATCCAACTCTTGGCGCATCCCATCGGGTTTATGTACCCGAAGGTGTCCTAACAATGCTTCATATGCACCCAGTTAGTTTCGGTGAGTGTGCATTATCTTGACGACTAATGCTTTCGGCCCCCTCACTTGGCCCCTCGGGATCCCTATCGGTCTTAACCGATTATCTGAGGCATCATGTAAATGCTCTTTTGAGCAAATATTTAGTTTCGAACACTGTTCTTGATATTTATAATCGCTCCCCTAGGGATTTTTATTATTTTTTTAGAAGATAAAAGACAATTAGCAAATAATAATTTAAAGTTTACACTATGGAAATAAATAATAAAAGTAAAAATAAGAATCTTCTTATGGATAGAAGATCTTTAAATATTGTGCGTTGCATGGCCTGGGAATCTCGGTTCCCTCTGGTCGAGAAAGTTGATATGCCCCATGTCCTGCTATCCCGACCATCTGGTATGGTCCGTCCCATTTGTCAGCTAGTGAGCCTTTCAATTTATCCGTTGTATTGAGCCTCACCCTCCTCAGAACTAGGTCTCCGAGCTGGAATCTCCTTATCTTGACATGCGAATTATAATACTTTGCTACCCTATGATCGTAGGCGGCATTTCTCACCCTGGACATATCTCTTCTCTCTTCCAACTCGTCCAAGTCTTGTTTTAACATCTCCACATTTCCATCGGGATCAAAGAGCTGTAACCTAGGGGACTTATGAATTATCTTAACTGGAATCACCGCCTCCATCCCGAATACCAATGAGTAGGGTGTTTTCCTTGTTGAAGTCCTTTCTATAGTCCAATAGGCTCATAAGACTTCGTGTAATTTATCTGCCCAATTTCCTTTCCTTTCCTTCCCTTCAGCTTCGCCTTCACAGTATGCTTGATTATTTTGTTTACTGCCTCAGTTTGACCATTAGTCTGAGGATGAGCTGGCATGGCGTAGTAGTTCTTTATCCCGAAGTCTTGGCATATATTTATGAAATTATCACTATCAAACTGAGTTCCATTGTCTGTGATTATAGTTTTGGGGATTCCGAACCGATAAATGATATTCTTCTTCACAAAATTGGTCGTGTTAGCCTCGGTGAAATGTACTAGTGCTTTTGTTTCAACCTATTTGTAAAGCAGTCGACGACCACAATAGCATGCCTTGCCCCTCTTTTAGTTACAGTTAGTATCGAACTAATCAGATCTATTCCCCACATGGCAAATGACCATGGTGATGTCAAATTTTTCAACTGCTCGGGTGGTCTTCGGATGTCATTAGCTATCTTTTGACGGCCAGCGCGTTGGTTTGCAACACCTTGTGCATCTTCAAACAGAGTCGGCCAATAAAAATCTTGCCTGAGTATTTTATGAGCCAAGCTTTTACCATCCGAGTGGCTCCCATAGATTCCTCTGTGGATGCTTTCCAATATTTGCTTACCTCTGATCGAGTCCACACATTTCTGAAGGGTTTTGGAGAACCCTTTTCTGTATAGCTCTTATTCTATCATCGAATATCTTGTGGCTCTATATCTGAGACGCTTCGCCTTAATTGTCTCCATCAGGAGCACCCCATTCTCTAAATATTCTTTGATCGGGGTCATCTAGGTAGTTTGTTCTTTTTCGATTACTTCTACCCTAAATGCTTCGCTTTGATTTCCGTTCTCGATACTCAATTTTTGCATATAGACGATCGAGATGGTTTTTGACCACACACTGGTAGTTGATGCCAATTTGACAACACGTCCGTTTTCTCATTTTTCGCCCTCGGGATCTGGGTGATTCTGTATGCTTTGAACCTTTCGAGGAGTGCCTTGGTTATGGTTAAATACGAGGCCATGTTGTTATCCTTAGCTTGGTATTCATTCAGAACTTGATTGACTACACCTGTGAATCACTGAATATTTCCAACTTATCCGCTCCCAATGTCGTGCATACCCTAAGGCCTGCTAGAAGTGCCTCATACTCTGTTATATTGTTAGTGGCTTTGAAGTCAAATCATAAGGCACATTCCACCTGGTCACCTTCTGGTGTGGATATAACTATATATGCCCCGCTGCCATGCGTGTTTGATGATCCATCTACATGCAGTTTCCAAGCAAACAAGTCCTTGTCTCTTAACATCTTGATCACTCACTGTTCGGCTCAGTGAACTTCTCAACCAGATCCGCTATAACTTGTCCCTTGATTGCCGCTCTTAGTGAGTAGACTATGTCAAACTTACTTAGTTCTATTACCCACTTAGTCAACCGTCCCGACACCTCAGGCTTCGATAAAATCTGCTTCAAGGGACAGTTAGTACATACTTCAATTTTGTGAACTTGAAAGTATTGCCTCAACTTTCTCGTTGCTGTTACCAGGGCCAAAGCTATTTGTTCAGCTGGAGAGTATCTTGTCTCCGTAGGTAACAAAGCTTTGCTGGCATAGTACACAGGTTTCTGCGTTCCCTCTTCCAATCTGAACAGTACCGATCTTGTCGCTACGCTTGTAACAGATAGGTAAAGATAGAGCACTTCCCCTCAAGGGGTTTGGATAATATGAGATCTTTTTCCAAATATTCTTTGATTTTTTGAACGCTTGTTCGTACTCATCCTTCCATTCTACCTCCATTCCTCGTTTAATTACCTTGAAGAATGGTAGGCATTTATCCGTTGATTTACATATCAATCGGTTTAGAGACGATAAGCAACTCGTCAGTCTCTGGATTTCCTTCAATGTCTTGGGAGATCTCATTTCTTGCAAGGCTCTAATCTTCTCCGGGTTAACTTTGATTCCTCTTTGGTGAACTTGAAATCCTAGGGACCTGCCCGATGGTATTCCGAATACGCATTTCTTTGGGTTCAACTTCATCCCATATTTTCACCGTACATCAAACGTTTCCCTTAAGTCGACTGGATGGTCTTCGGACGTTACACTTTTGTTAGCATATCGTCCACATATACTTTGGTAAGTCGCCTCAGCATTCTTTTATCCAAACGGCATAACCTTATAGCAATACAATCCCTGGTCAGTTGTAAATGAAGTTTTCTCCTCATCTAGTTCGAACATTCTGATCTGGTTGTAACCTGAATATGCGTCCATGAAACTTAACAGTTCGTGTCCAGCTATTCCATATAACAACTGGTCGATCCGAGGAAAAGGGAAGCTATCTTTTGGGCATGCTTTATTCAGGTCAGTGAAATCTACACACATCCTTCACTGGCCGTTTTTCATTTTTACTAGGACTACGTTGGTGACCCAGTCAGGATATTTCACTTCCCTAATAGATCCTGCGGCTAATAGCTTGTCCACCTCTTCCTTGATCGCCTTGCTTCTCTCCGGGTTAAAACGTCTCCTCTTCTGGATAACCGGTTTATGATCAGGATTTACTGCTAAGTAATGTGAGATCATTCTTAGATCGATCCCTGGCATGTCTACTTGCTCCCAAGCGAACACGTCCATGTATTCTTTTAGTAGTTCAACCATCTTGCCTTCATCTAGCTTCATTAGTTGAGACCCCAGCCTAACAGTCTTCTTCGGTTCATCATCGCTAATGGAAACTTTCATAGTTGGCTTATCCAGGCCTTTGTCATTCTCTCGTGTTGCCTCCCTCAGGTCCAGGTCGAACCCGGTCGGGGTTTCAGCTTTCACCTCTGTTGGATCTACTTTTAGGTATTCACATTTTTCAACAGTCTCCACTTGCATTACCCTTGATTCTGCCTTTTCTCTGTACACTGCGAGATTTGCTTCCATTGGCCATGCCTGCGAACTTTTCATAATCCCTACACCAGTTTCGGTCAAAAATTTCATTATAAGCGCATAGGTTGCAGTTACTGCTTTTATTTTGTTCAGGAAAGGTCAGCCTAGTAGAGCGTTATATGGCCAATTCTCAACATTTACGACCATGAAATCCAGTAGTTTGTCTTTGTATAAGGAAAGCTTCCAACTTCTACTGGTAGTTTAACAGTTCCCAACTCCCTGACTTCGGTTCCCTCGAAACCCTTTAATGGAACCTTCAGTGGTTGGAGATCATTCCTCTATAGCCCTAGTTGGTCGAACGCCTCCACGCTCAAAATGTCTATCGAACTACCATTGTCAATCAGGATTCACCTTACTTGTCGGTGTCCAATGCGAGCTGACAGAACAATCGCATCGTTTGGTCTGACCTCCGACTCGTGTACCGATTTCCTCCGTTGGATATTTCCCATAAATTGTCTAGTGAATGCTCGTGTCAATCCTTTGAAACTCCTAACGGACCTTGAGGTTAATCCACCGAACCATCTGGATCCCTGATCTCTCAATGTTTGAGGGAACATACGACACATGAGGGCATCATCATAGTCATACTGAGCCATGACGCTCTGGTATCTTCTAATATGTTCTTGTGGATCAGTAATGGCTTTGAATTGCTCCACATGTGGCATCCGAAACTTAATTGAAAAACGAGCCCGCCTTATGGTATCAGCAAAAGGACTCCTAAAATTCCCGACCAATGGATTTTCTTGACTTTGCTTTTTCTCCAGGGCTTTTATCCTTCTAGGAAGAACTTCGCACTCTCCCTCGGGTTCGCCATGCCTATCTAACCTTTGGTACATTGTGAGCTTATACAGGTCCATTCATATTCGGAGGGCGTGTTCGTCTTCACTTAAATTATGTCGAGGTTTCTTTCCCCGTCTATCATGTCTATCTTCTTGCTCATAGTATTGTCCCATATAGTCGTACCTCGTGGTATCTTCGCGTGAGCTTGACCCCTCACGTTCCTCAGCTCTTCTATCCTGATGTGGGTTGTTTCTTCTATATGAACGCTCTCTTCTGCTCCTTTTCTCTGCTCTATCTCTTCCGGATTTTTGAGGTATGTCTGGAGCAGTTGTCACGATCTCATAACGCACCTTGGGCTCTGGGGCTACCACTGACGTAGATAGCTGGTACGGTGAGCTTAGATTTATAGTAGCGGTTATACTGATTCCTTATTTAGCGGCATCATCAATAACTCTCCGCAGGGATTCTTGAACTTGCCTAAACGCATCTGGGGATATTTCTACAATCAAGCCTGTGGTTGTGATGGTATCCTGTCTGTTTGATGATGGTGTTCTTGGAGGTGGATCTATTCCTTGCGTATTGACGTCCATGACGTTTGCCTCATGCGAACTGCCAACGTTGCATGGGGACAAATCTCTGTCGTTGCTGGAAACCATAATTTTGCCTTATATGACTGAATCCCTGGTTAGTCAAAACATCGGAGGTTCGCCCCCTCCTTCTTGCGCCAGTTGTTGACGGTGATTTTTGGATCAATCACACGTCGAACAGAGTATATATAAGATCAGACAATTGCTAGATATGAATGTTTAAAGAATAAAAAGAACACGAAGATTTTACGTGGTAAAACCCCAAGGAGGGGAAACGTCCACAGTTGTCGAAATCCGGTGAAGAAAATAATTTCACTATAATATGACGATTACACACTCAATCTCTCTTTTTTTCTTCCCTTTTTGTGGGTGTTATTAGGGTCTGTTTATACATGCATAGAGCCTTAGTTTTTGCTATACAGGTAAGTGGAATTGACGTGTTTAAATCGTTTTATCCTTCTTTCTTATCTCATGTTCTTTGTGCATTGGACTTCTTACCTAATTTGGACTCAGGCATCGATAAGGAAATTCCCTTCCTTATCAAAGTGTGCTTCGATATACCTTATTGGAATAAGACTCATTCTGCGTGCATATCCACGTGTCAATCCGACGATCATTTAATAAAACTCGACCAAGCCTTGTTCTCCCCGACCATTGACTCAATCGCGACCTGGGGCTTTGGCCTGACCATCATGATGATCCCGACCGGATATTATGAGATCTTCTTTTGTTATTGTAAGTGGGTTTAGGGATGTTGTCTCTTGATGACGTTGTATATTTAACTCCCTTATATTTTGGGTAGTTATGCTGACTCGCCTTTCTTTAGATTTTACCGATAACAACTAGATTGAAATATTGTTTCATTTATTTTACACTATATTTGGTTTGATAGAATAAGAGAGAAAGGAAAATAGAGAATATAGGTTTTTTTTTTTTATCTCTTGTTTGGATATTCAAATGAGAAGGAAAGGAAATGATAAGAAGGGAAATGAATGGAATAATCTCTTTTAGTTTCACCCAATTTGGGTTCTCGCCAAAATTGGATGAAAAATGAGGGAAATGAATTAAAAGTTAATGATTTTTTTTTAATATCCCAAAACTAACCCTATTAATATTGCATGATAAATTTGATCATGGCAATATTCATATTTATTCAAACAGTAATCATTCAAAACACTATCATATCATTTTATCTCATTTCCTTTTCTCATTGACTTATCATTTACTTTCATTTCTCTTTTGTTAATCCAAAAGTAGTGTTAGAAAAGTCACATTTTATAGGGTATCAAACCATATCATATTTAGGTATTGAACCATATCAATTTTAGTTTTGTAGTTCTATACGTAATCTATTTTTAATTTTACAATGAGGAAATTACACCCAACCTACATGGGGTATAACTATTCACAGGTGGAAACAACTTTCCGAAAAATTGACAAACCCTTTTCCCACCGTTGGTGTTGACCATTAACTTTAACAATTAATCGGTCGAAATAGTGAAAAGACTTAAATACCCCTTACTTTAATAAAATCAAAAGTTTTAGAATATTGAATTAAAAAAATTAAACAAATGATGGATCTTCACTATCCATCATTGAGATAGATGGTGGAGATAAAAAAAACAGAAAAAAAAACACATACATAGATCTTCATTGTAAAATCTTAAAAAATGAATGGTGGAGATTAAAATAATAATAATAAAAAACATTAGAGTTGGTGGAGATCCGTCTATCCATATGGTGATCAATAAGGATCCCTATAATCTCCATCGGCGATGGAGTTCCTAGCATGAGATCTTCATCATCGATGGAGATCAGAGATCGTGATGGAGATCCTACCGCGATCTCTATCATGTTCTCAGATCTCCACTGCATCTGAAGATAAATATCCAGATCTCTATCTCCCTGGAGATCTAACTTTGGATCTTCATGAAGGTGAAGATCCATATTGTATCTCTCCATCGGTTCTTTCATTTTGTTTTTGTTATTCTAATGGATCTCCACATTTTGAAAGAAAAATTGTATTTTTAATTATTGTTTTATCTCCACCGTCCATCTCAAATGGATAGTGGATATCCATTTTTTTTTTAAAAAATCAAATTTTTATGTTTAAAGAAAAAGAATATAAAAATAGAATGAAATGACAAAAATACCTTTAGAGCAGTCAAATTTGACCAAGTTTGATTAATATCAGGAAAGGTGTGTTGATGTTTCTAAAATTTGTTTCCACCTGTTAATAGTTATAATCCCAGGTAGTATTGTGTAATTTCCTCTTTACAATTTCACTGCTTTTTTTTTAATATTTTCTTTTATCTTTTTTAGAAAAAAAAAATCCCTGATTCATTACTCAGATTTAGTCAACTGAATTTATGGCAACCAGATTGACAAATATAGAAAATTCAAATTAAAAAAAATGAAAATTTGGAATCCAAATCAATTAATTTCTTATGAATAAATTCTATAGGTATGATCCGGTAACATTTAATTCCATACTTATAATTTGACACCTCACATGTTATATTTATCTACCAACACTTGCCATTAAAACCAAACTTCACTTGACCTTTTGGTATTCTAATTAAAGTTGTAAGCATTTTTGTTTCCTTTTTCTTTTTGTTTAAGTTTAATTTGCTTTTACTTAAAAAAAAAAGATTTTAATATCTTTTGAATAGAGCTAGCTATTTCTTAGAGTAAAAAAAATCCAAAAAAAAATATATATATCTGTAAAGGTTTGAATTTCTTAGAGAATAAGATACAGTAACGGTAGCTTTTATAAAAGTTGGGCGCATACATGTTACATTAATACAAATTTACACACTATAGTGACAAGCATGGACCATCGCAACATCACCATCATCAAGTGCACCATTCATTGGCCCACCCTCACTCTCTTAAAGCAAACCCAAAATTCTTTTATTCGTTTTACTGGTTAAACCGGTTGCCTTATATCTCACCCCCACGGCCCCACCTTAACTCTTCATTAATTTTATTTTTCAATCGGTGGATTAAACACAAGTGTGATATATATAACCATACGATAAATTATATTAATTAAAAATAAAAATACATCTAATCAAGGATATATAATGAGTTTATCCTATAAATATATATTCTAAATAAATATATTAAAAAATTAATAGAAAATAAAGTAAAAAAATTATAAAATAAACATTAAAATGTAAATACAATAAAATACTAATTAAACTGTATCTTACGTTTTTTTTAGATCAAATTTATATAAATACAATATTAAAATAAATATAATTTATTACTTTCTAAAATATTCTAATTTATTTGATTATTATATTATTTTAGTTATGATGGAGCATATATGTCATATAGGAAAATAAATATACACGTGTATTACTACTTACTAACAAATCTAAAAACAAAAGAATAATTAAAAAAAAAACTAATTTAATAAATATGCATCTAGATTTCAACTGAAGTAAAAAGAAATTCATTAAATAATATTGTTAGTTTGTAAATTTAAATTAGAATAACCAATAATTAGGTTATTCTAAAATTTTTATAAACTAAAAATTATAATAATCCTAAAATCTTAATACAAAACAGAATATTTATTAAAACGTAGCTATTTGAAAATCAATTCTTGATGTTTGTAATGAGATTGGACCAAATTTAAGTGAGATTAGATCAAATTAAAATAAATTTTGAAAATGATGAGAGTACAAGAGAAATAATAATAAATAAATAAAAAACATGTTATCTTGTGAATTGTGATAAATTGATGGTTGAAAAAAGTATTCAACAACGTTTTATGAATATCCGTGCAATCAGTACATTTGTATTCCTACATGTTTTATATTTAAAATTGAAAAGACACGATATATATTTCAAACAAGTCATATTTTTTAAAAAAAATGCTAGGACGGAGCCGGCTCTGTTTCAACATAAAATCCCAATTTTCTTCTATGATAAGGTTATAGGCTTATAGCTTGCTGTTCCAAATTATTGTAATATATATATATATTTTAAAAAAAAAAACCTTCTTCTAGATGAAAATTTAAATAAATATCTTGAGTTGAATTGGTTCAACCAGACTGCCCACTTTCTCGATAAATAAAGAAACATATGTAGATCAATCTCAATTGAAAATAACAAATGAATGAATGATACTGTTATGGTTAGTCAAATTCAACCAATTATATATGGTTTTAGGACGAAAAAAGTCATAGGTTATATGTTTAGGTGTTTAGAACGCTATTCAATACGTATTGTATATAATTATATTGTATCGTATAATACTTTTAGTATTATGCAATGGTTGATATTAGATAATACACAATTCTCTAAGAAGGATGCAACCAAGTACCAACGTCCACAAAAGATGAGGCAACATGTTGATGTGCCTCCTTTGATTTATGAGGCAACGGACCTTCGTTTGTGAAGGAGATTGGCCGCCATCCGTTGTCGAGGATCGGTCTTCTTCATAATTGGAGGCTCACTGCTTCCTCAAAGGAGGATGTCATGATAAAGTTCGACTAACTTCATTTTCCTTAAATATATATTTTTATTTTATAACATATTATAAATTTTAAAGAGTTGAAAAAGAGAACTTAATTATTAATTTTTTATTCCTATATTTACTAAATTCAATTGAAAATTAGATTTTATGAATCACACACACAATCATAAATTAAGTTCTTACCGAAACTAAATTCTTTTTTATTTCATTTTTATTCAGCAAAGAAACTTTAAATACCATTTATACCTTATAAACTCACCACAATGTACCATTTAATTCGTTACAGTTTGGTCATAGGTGTAGCTTCTGTTATGGGGCTCATATTTTTTTTTTTATGAGTGATGGCGTTATAGCGAGATCATATTCAATCCAACCGAGTGGTATCTCCCAAATATATTCTAATCCAATATTATAATAAGAGAATGTAGTGTACAAAGATTCAAAATTAAAAAAATGGTAGAATTATAAACCACCCCTAGCGTTTTATCAAATACCAAATCAAATCCATTAGTTTGAACCATCGATTATAGTTTGAATGATTAATAAAAAAAACCTTCTACCATAAATGAATAATTAATTGATTGTTAGTTGAACTTATCAAATATAATAGTTTAAATTCGTTATTATAAATCGAATAAAAAAGGAAAATATAGTAAAAATATTAAGTAATAATAATAATATCAATTTTTTTAAAGTAATTTTTATATTATAAATAAAAAATTTAAAAATAAAAACAAAATATTTCTTTTTTTGAGAGACAAACCAAATAATATTTGATATAAGAAACAAAAACTATATATAATACATGCACATTACCAAGATGGATATGAGTCTTTATACATTTTGTCCATATATTTTTTATATTTTAAAATAAATTTGTTTTAATTTTATTTTATTTTAATGATTTTATTATTTTTTAAAATATATTTATAGATATTTAGTTTTTATTAATTTTTTTATTCTCTAAAATATTTTGAATATTCAATTTTTTATTATTTTTTATTTTAATTATAGAAAACAAATAACTTAAATAATCATATTTTATTAGATTTAATTAAAGTCAACTGATTATAGGGGTCGTTTTACTAAGTTTTCAAACTAGAAGGTTTTATTTAGCATTTGATCAAAAATGAAGGAGTTTTATACAATTCTCCCTTAAAAAAATAAAAAGGGGGTGGGTGATTTTCTCGGTGGAGACTAGGCTGTCGATTTTAGCGAAAGAGCATGCCACGTGGCAAGATCGAGTCGAGTAAAAAAATACAAGTAAAAGCGTCCCTTCTTCAATGTGTTTGGTCCGACTGTTCTGGTTGGCTGTTGATTCACAAACGACAGTGTCTCTCTCTGAGGATTCCCAAATAACAACAACTACTACAACAACAACAGCAGCTACTAGAGACAAGTCACCAAACAAAAAATATCTATTTCACTCACTCGCATAAATACACTCGCTTGCTCTCTTTTTTTTTTCTTTGTATGTAATTTTATATACTTCGGCCGGCGCCGGACGAAATTGCCGCAATGGGAGACGAATATCTGCGGCTCTTCGCGGAGGAGACCGCTCTCTACAACCGCATTGTGGTGGGTAATCTTTTTCCGTACGGATTGTGGGTCCAGCTCCCGCATTTTCTCCAGACGTGGCTCCGCAACTACATTGCCGCTACTTTTATCTATTTGGCTTCTGGGTTCCTGTGGTGTTTATATATCTATTACTTGAAACGCAACGTCTATGTTGCTAAAGGTACCCTCTTTGGCTGTTTTTTTTTTCTACGTGTGAATACGTTTTTTAAATTTGGATGGTGGGTGTTTTAGATTGATATCAAATGTGTTTGGATTGGTTGTTGATTTTGAATTTGGGTCTATTTTGTTTCCACTCAATTTACGAATTCCACACGACCCTTTAATTTTTTTTAATATTTTTTTAATCTGCTCGTTACAGTGTTGTTTATTAGTTTATATTTTATCGATTTCTGATTTTGATTAGATAATGCATATTTGAGATGAGATGGATTGCCTTCAATTTTTGTTTTTTTTGTTTTTTTGTTTTACTTATATTTCTTTCTCATATTTTTTTATATGTTTAATGTTGGATTGATTCTGATCAGTCCTATTGACAAATCTTTCTTCATCTATTCAAGTGAAACCTATTATAATATATGTTGCTTCTGCTCAGTTGTACAATGCTACATATGTAATTTAATAGTAGTATATTACTGTGAGATTGATTTTGTTTAATTCTTGTTTTCGATTTTCTAATTTTTTTTCCAATTAATTGATATCAATTAATGGATGTACTATCAGTGTTTGGCTTATGATCTATTTTCAAGTTTCATTGATGGACAGATAATGGGTACCTATCTTCTTTTCATTGCCATTGTCTTGATTTTCATGCAAGCATATAGTTTTGACAATGGATCATTTGTTATACACGGTTTATCTTTTTCCAGAGACCATCTTGCCTTGTTTCAATGAAGAGTTATGTACTTATGTTCTACGGGGGTTATTAAAGTCGTCATAACTTTTTGTAAAGTTTTTAAGGCTTACCATTAGTTTTTGGCCTTTGGAACAGGCCTTTAAAGACATCAAAATGTTGCAGTTGCTTTGGCATTCCACCCGAGGACTTAAGAAAATGTTGTACTTTTAATACCTTTTGGCTATGTTCCAGATGTGTGTTAAACACTTTTCATTTGCCATGTGATCGAAATGTTCATTGCAGAATGCCTTTTGACTGAGCTTTGAAGGCTATCTTCTATATACGATGTTCAGGATCTGGCTGATAATCTAAAGATTGCTTCTGTGTTTACATGGATCTCTCATCTCAGATCAATTAACTATCAACTTGATTGGTATATGATCTTAAAAGTCAAAGTGTGTAGACAACTTGCTTACTTCTATACTCATTATTTACTCTTGACTCTCAGAGCATGTATTGATATCTCTTTTACCTATCTACTTTGGTATTAGAAGTTAAGAATATCTGTGTTGTAATAGATGCATTGGGAGATTTGTTCTATAAAATGGCCATCAATAATCTAATTAGCTTTTAAGTAAATCATGTGATGTTTATGTGGGATTGAAATCCTTGTGGTCTTTTTTTATCAAGCATCTCTCTACAAGGCATAAGATAAAGCATTTGCTTGTACTCTCATTGCAGATTCCATCCCTTCTAGAAAAGCCATGCTGCTACAAATATACGTTGCTATGAAGGCGATGCCATGGTACTGTGTTCTTCCAACTCTTTCTGAGTATATGGTTGAAAATGGCTGGACAAAATGTTTCTCTAGAATAAATGACGTTGGTTGGATTGGTTACCTGGTCTATTTATTTATTTATCTTACATTGGTGGAGTTTGGGATTTATTGGATGCATAGGGAGTTGCATGACATCAAATTTTTGTACAAACATCTTCATGCAACTCATCACATCTACAACAAGCAGAATACTCTTTCTCCATTTGCTGGTATGTTCTTAGCCTATACACTTCCATTTCCATGGCTTATGTTTTGGTTGGTCAAGTTGAATAGTGTTTTGGATTTAATTAATAGGCTGACTGCTAACTGCAATCTATAACCACATAAAATCTTTACTTTCTACTCGCAACGTGCATTCTTTTTTGATGGGATAAATTATAATGTCAGAACAGAGGTACACAATTATTAGGGAAAAGATCGCCTAGGCTATGTTTGCTGTAAAATACCAAACTTCTGTAAAACACAAAGCTTTTAGAATTGGCAGTGGGGGAAAACTTAAAAAGTTGAACTAGCTTTTAGCTGTAAAAGCAGGCTTGTATATGATCTACTCAGGCCATCATTGCAGAGGATAATGCCATATTCCATTTCTACAAAATCGTGGACTTAGACCCTCACTGTTGTTGACTTTGAATTTTTTGATCTAAGTTTATTGACACAATTAGGAAATGGCCATAAAAGTTCCATTTTTTTGGTCAATCTTCTTTATTTTCTATGTTAATGCTTCTTTTAAGTCTCAAGTCTTGTGTAGTTCGGATGTATCATGTGCATGCATTTATTTAACAAAATGGGAAAACAAAAATAAGATATAATCCCCCACCTTTCTTGTTATCCTTCAATTTCTCAACTTAGCTGGTGAACTGACCAGTATGTTCTATTTTTATCTGATGAAATATGATCTTATAAGTTGATAATGTCATGTAATGTAGAGATGAGATATTTGGTGAATTTTGGACCTGTTGACTAATAGCATCTCCTTGGGTGTGAACTTAATAAATCAAGTTCAGAAAAAGTAGAGAGCAAAAAGTGAGACCAAGAGAGAGAGACAGAGAGTTGAACAATCAATTGATAGTTGATACACAAAACTATATTTCACAATACTAAGAATGTACAGGAAGGGGGTTTATGTAGTTGGTAGCGTTTTAGCTTTAATCAGTTTCTTAAATAGCATCAGCTCAGCCCAATAGGTTTAACATGGTTTTGAAGCTCGCTTACAGTCCTTAACTGGTACAATCATTGTAATGGCTCGTTGTCCACACTAGTGTATTGAAATCTTTTTTTTTTTTTTTTTTTTTGTTTTTTGAAATTTATAATGAAACAAATTCAATTATCAAGTAAAAAAGTTGTCTACCTTGTCAATTGAAATCTCTAATCTCCTCTGATTAGGCATTCATTCTTGTTGAAACTGACCGTACCCTCCTTTTGTTGATGTTTGGTTTCGACCTAGAAATATGATGTTTGATCTCAAATAATCATCCTATGGAAACTAAATGGAATTTAACGTATTTTTTTTATTTTGCTAAGGTAGCCAGTTTAAAGATCAATAGAAGGAAAATAAATATGCAGTTTTTACTGCAAGTATGAAGAAGAATGCGAAAGTTAGTGACAGAAAAGGATGGTTAAGATACCGCTGCATATACATCTGATTTATTTCTAATATGGATATGATCAATCTTGTTGAACAGATTCCAATTTCAAGCTTCCCTTTTTCTCTTGAAAAGTTAGTTATATGTTCTAGACATGGGCTGACATGTTGAATTCTTTCTTCCAGATGGCTTTTCAATGCATTTTGGCCTATGATTTTGTTTGTATTTACTTATTTAGACTAAAAAAACAAATTTCTTTACTTCAGGTTTGGCATTTCACCCACTAGATGGTATACTGCAGGCAGTGCCGCATGTTATAGCGCTATTTATTGTGCCAGCCCATTTTACAACACACATGGGACTCTTATTCCTTGAGGCCATATGGACAGCAAATATCCATGACTGCATCCATGCGAACCTATGGCCTGTGATGGGTGCCGGCTACCACACCATTCATCACACAACATACCGTCATAATTATGGTCATTATACTATATGGATGGATTGGATGCTCGGAACCCTTCGCGATCCTGGTGATGATGCTTGGGGGAAGCTGATGTGAAAGCACATTGCTTAACTTGAATTGTTTTTAGAAAAAATCTGGTAGTTTTTTCAATTAGACTTATAGTTTGGTTTTTTTTTTTTTCCTTCTGATTGTAAATGTTGATCGTCGGTTACTCCAGTTTCTATTGACTATAAAATTGGTTCTACAGAAGATATAAAGTTACTGGATGTTAAAAGAGGAGATTCCTTCCCATGTTCTTAGGATTTCAGATATTTGGTTTGGGCTCAGTCCTAAGCTCCCTGCTCGTGGGCTTAATCGATTATTTAAGTTTTTTTATTGTACATTTGCGGGGCATATTTTGAGTGCATATATTATCCTCCTGATTGAAATTATGTTAATAAAAAGATGTGTTGAAAATCAGTTATCTTTCCTGTCTCATTGAGCATTTGAAGTATAGTCTGTTGCTTATGAGATATCTTTGGTGCTTATAATTGCATGAGTAATCCTGTAAATAACTTTTAAAAGGTGTGAATCAATCTGCACGAGAATACATGATGAGCTTGACATCTCCTAGGTAGGGCAGAACCTGACGATTTTGGAACCGGTATAAAAAAATAAAAAAAAGGAAATAAGGGTCCATGAAATGTCAAATAAGGAATAGGATGTTGCTATAAAATGGACTCCACGGTCTTTTTTTATTTATTCTATATATATAGTTTTTTTTAAAAAAGAAATGGGCCCTTTAGAGACATTTTTTTTAACAGTTTATATATATATATATATAATTAAAAAAAATAAATTGAACCCTTCAAAGTCACAATTTTTTTTTTATGGACTATAACAACTCGTAACAGATCCAAACTTATGTACCCAAAACCCAATGCAACATATTAGCTTTAATAAAAAAAAATAGGGCCATGGCGGTTGCACTTGGTGCTTGGTATATGTATATTTTTGTTGAAATATATACGTCATTGACAATGTGAAAAGTCCTTTAAAAAATTGCCAGATAGGCATATGAGTAGACATCTGGAAAATACTCATCAAGACCCGAGTAAACTCGAACACCAGTACTCGGCACGCTGTGTCTCACTCGGGACAGAGTATTTAGCACATAATGCTCTACTCGGGATAATACACGAAACCCGAATAAAATCCAACAAGCGACTCGCATACGTGGGTGAACCAGAAGTCATACTCCGATACACAAGACAACCACACCAAGGAGTTTCTAGAAGAATAAAATACTAAACATGAAACATATTCCAAATCAGGCAACAACTCTACTACTTCGAGAAGACTGCACATTTATAAGGAAATAAGTCCTAAACGGACTATATCATCATAATTCCATTCGATATCCACAACAGGAAAGAAGATAAAGACGACTCCAACAAGCAACCAATTATAATTACATACAAATTCTTTCATTACTTGTACAATAAGGATTAGGGCTCTATGCATGTATAAATAGACTCATAATCTCGTTATTAGAAAAACAAGGCAAAAAAAAAATACAAAGGTCATAAGAGAGGAAAAAAAGATCGAGCGGTGTAATCCTTTATTCTAATAGTGGATTTGGCTTGGTTGAGTATTCAACCACCCGTGGACGTTTTTCCGATCACCGGATTTTTACCATGTAAACTCGTGTCACAATATTTTAAAATTACATTCTCCTTCTCTTTCTCTTTAACAGGTCATAACCAAATCCAAATCTTGTTGACTTTTTCACCCATCGAGAAATCCACGTCAACAATTGGTGCTAGAAGGAGGGGCGTTGAACCTTCGACTTGGTTAAACAATGGCTGTCAGCAGAAGCAGACACAATTCTGGGGATATTCAGAAATCTCCAAATAATGTGCATATAGGGGGAAGTTTAAGAGATCCCATAATCACCGAGAACCAACCAGCATCCCTGACTGGTATCAAACAAATCCCTCCAACCAGTGAGGACATGGCACATCATTTTCGTGAGGCACTGCAGCAGCTACTGACGGACGCAACAAGAGAAGGGGTGAATTTGTTAACTGAGGAAGAGGTGCATCCTCCAAACCCTCTACCTACAAGGCTCCGTTTAGTCATAGTTGGGCCGGAGCCAGATGTACCAGAAGCTGGTAGGAACTCGGGTCAAATCGATCAAGCTGGGGGTATAACTCGCAACCAGGACAAGGGTCGTGAAACTCTCAAAAAAGAACGACCACGACAAAGGCGGAGTCACGGTCAAACCATGATAGACACCTTAAATATGGCTGACGTAGGGATCAGTCATCGTCATCAGAGGATAGTGATCTGCACCACCAAAAATGTCATCATGGAACCATGCACCTGTAAGGATTGATCCATGGGACTCGGGAATGGAGCAAAGAGGGGCTGGAAACAGGCATGACGATTACCCGACAGTTTAACCATCATGGAGAATCGGTGATGGACAGAGATGTTATGATTCAGAGCTTGACCCGGGAAGTTAAAAACAAGAGGAGTCAAATGGATGCATTGGTTAGACAATATGGATATAACGAGTTGTTTGACGATAATTCTGATAGTCCATTCACTAAGGACATCCTGCGAATCCCATTCCCAGAAATTTTCAGGATGCCACACGTGGAACAATTCAAGAAGGATACAAATCCTAAAGAACACGTCAGACGGTATAAAATCGCTATGGCTCAGTATGCCCACAACGACCCTTTACTATGTCTCAACTTTCCATAAACTCTGGGAGACGCAGGCTCAAGATGGTTAGGAAGATTGCCCCCGGTAAGCATCGGGAGTTTCGGTGAATTGAGCAGAAGTTTCTCAAGACAATTTCAGGGCAATGTACACAGGAAAAAATTAGTGGCTTACCTTTCTCAGTTGAAACAAGGGAAAGACTAGTCATTGAAAAAATACCTGGGGAGATTCGGCCAGACGGTCTCAGAAATCGGCAGTGTAAATGATGAATCAATAATTACTGCATTCATAAACAACTTACAGAATGGACGACTATCTTTTAACCTAAGAAGGGCCCGTTTAACCAGATATACAGACATGATGGACATGGCTGGAGGATATGCACTAGCCGAGGAAGAAGAGTTAGCAACAGGAGGTTGCTATATGCATGGAGGGATACCCGAACAAAAAGATGCCGAGTCAAAGGTACAGAACTACAAAGGAAAACAAAAAGGAAACAGTAAAGAAAGAAGCAAGGATGGGGGAAACAGACAGAATGCTGACCAAACCACGGAGAAGTTTCGAGGAAAATACACAAACTACACCCCTCTCCGAAAAAAACAGGAGGAAATCCTGACCATATTAGAAAAAAAGAATCTGGTAAAAGAACCACGCCGACAGTCTCCATTTGCTCGGCGAGACACGACCAAATATTGTAGATTCCACAAGAAAACTGGTCATGAGACCTCCAAATGTTACCAGCTTAGAGACTACATAGAGACCCTCATTCGGGAAGGACACCACCAAGATATAATCCTGAAAAAAGATGAGAAGTCAGAAATAAAGAAAGAGACTAAAGCCGATCATAATTCTGGTCAGAACAGAAGGGCTAGTCCCGAAGCGAATGAAGTAATACAAACAATATTCGAAGGACCATCAACTGGAAGAAGTAACCGGGAGCGAACTCAGGAAATTCAAGAAACGGTGGAGGCAAGACAAAATTTTGATGTCAACTCCGTTGAACCAAACCCGAAAAGAATAAAGGAAGGATGAGACCTCATAATATTCACAGAAGCCGACTTACATCGGGTCGATGTTCGGCCAAATGACGCCTTCGTCTTAAGTGCCCGAATATGCCACAGGGAAGTTAGAAGAATTTTAATAGACAATGGCAGTTCAGTCGATATTCTCAATGTGGCTGTCTACGATCAACTCAGATTTGACCGAAAGGATTTGTAACCTTTCCATACCCCACTCAGAGGATTCGGGGGATTCAAAGTCAGGTCTCTTGGGATAACGAAACTGCCCGTGAAGATTGGAGTAGCACCTTGCCAGAGAACAGTGTTACTCGACTTTGTAGTGGTGGACCTGGATAACTGGCCTTATAATACGCTATTAGGTCAACTTTTCTTAAATAAAACTAAGGTAGTAACAGCTACCTACACTCTAATGATCAAATTTCCAACTGACCTGGGGGTAGGAGTAGTCAAGGGATCCCAGGAGATGGCTAGAAGAGCTAATCTCTCAGTTTACAAAGATAGAGACAATAGTGAACAGGTATGCACCATAACGCAGCCTAATCAGAACAAGCATGAGTCACTATTGTTTGAGTTCGACCCAAGGGAAGAACTGAAGGAATCCGAAAATGAACCGGTGAAAGAAGTGATCTTGAAAGAAGATGAACCAGACAAGAAGATCAAAATTGGGGCCAATTTGGAAGAAAAGGTTAAGCAAAACCTTATTATTCTACTCTAAGAATACAAAGATGTGTTCGCTTGGAGTTATGAAGACATGGTAGGGATAGATGCCCGAGTAATAACACATCATCTTGCTATGAACCCAAATGCAAAACCAGTAACACAAAAGAGAAGGTCATTCAACCTCAAAAGAAGTCAGGCAATCAAGCAGAAAGTGGGGAAGTTACTCGTTGTAGGGTCGATCAGAGAGATCAACTACCCTCAGTGGGTAGCTAATGTGGTCCTCGTCCAGAAGAAAAATGGCCAGTGGAGAATGTGTGTAGACTGCACGGACCTGAATTAGGCTTGCCCAAAAGATAGTTTTCCATTGCCAAGGATAGACTAGCTGGTTGATGCCACATCAGGGTACGAATTACTCAGTTTCATGGACGCCTGCTCAAGGTACAACCATATCCGGATGAATAAGGCTGATGAGGAAAAAACAGCGTTCACAACTGATCAGGGCTTATACTGTTACACAGTAATGCCTTTTGGGCTAAAAAATGCAGGAGCAACATACCAAAGACTGGTCAACATAATATTCGCAGGCCAAATAGGAAGAAACATGGAAGTTTACATAGATGACATGTTGACCAAGAGCATCTCGGTAGATAGGTATGCTTTAGACCTGCGGGAAACATTCGATGTCTTGAGGAGATATCAGATGAAGTTGAATCCGAACAAATGCCTGTTTGAAGTTCCTTCAGGAAGATTCTTGGGTTTTCGAGTTCACCATAGGCGAATTGAATTAAACCCTGAGAAGATCCAAGCCCTTTAAAAAATGACCTCGCCAAGGACGCTAAAAGAACTACAACGCTTGACATGATGCTTAGCCTCCTTGGGTAGATTTATTTCAAAGGCCACAGATAGATGTGCTCCCTTTTTAAAATTAATTAAAAAAGGAAAATGGCTCGAATGGAATAAAGAATGCGAGCAGGTGTTCCTAAAAATCAAAGAGTACTTAGGACAGACTCTCATCGTTTCAAAATCTAAAATGGGAGAAGTACTCCACTTGTACTTATCAATTACGGAATTAGCAGCGAGGTCGATTCTAGTCAGAAAAGAAGATGGGGTACAGAGGCCAGTATATTATACCGGCAAGGCACTGCTTCCAGCAGAAACCAGGTATTCACAGGTAGAAAAAATAGTCCTAGCATTAGTTTCGGCAGTAAGAAAGCTAATGCCATACTTTCAGGCTCATAAAATCCAGTTTCTCACCGACTGTTCACTTAAGAAAATCTTACAGAAGCCAGAAATTTTGGGGAGACTAACCGAATGGGCAATCGAGTTGAGTGAATTTGATATTTAGTACATCCCCAGAACATCCCTCAAAGGCCAGACAGCAGCAGATTTCGTAGCAGAATTCATAGAACCAAACCTAGAGGCAAGAAGGATGTTGGGCAAGAGTTTCTCGTGGAGGTTATGTGTTGATGGCTCCTTGAACACTCATGGCAGCGGGGCAGGGATTGTAGTACGCACCCCAGAAGGAGATGATGTTGAATGTGCCATGAGATTCGATTTCAAAGCAACAAATAATCAACCCGAGTACGAGGCATTACTAGCTGGACTAAGAGTATGTATATCCCTCGGAGTAGATGAGGTCGAGATATTCAGTGACTCACAGATAATCGTCAACCAAGTCCTAGATGAATACCAAGCTAGAGATGAAGGTATGATAGCCTATCGAGACATAGCAAAACAACTTCTTCAAAAATTCAAGGAATATAATATTACCCAGATTCCCAAAGAGGAGAATGAAAATGCAGATGCCTTGTCCAAACTAGCATCAGCAACAACCACAATCAGACCAAGAACTATTCCGGTCGCACATCTCCTCAGACCGAGTATAGTTGAGCCAAACTTTGAAATCTCAAAAATCCGAACACCGTCAGACGGTTGGATGACTAAGCTAAAAAGGTACCTGGAAGAAGGCGTGCTCCCGAAAGATCCCCTAGAAGCCAAACACATCAGGTATCGGTCAGCAAGATACACCTTGATTGGAGGAGAATTGTACAGAAGAGGGTTTTCCTGAACACTCTAAAGATGTGTATCAGAGGAAGATGCATGTCGGATACTACAGGAAATCCATGATGGAGTATACGGAAACCATACTGGGGGCAAAAGCTTGGCACACAATGTACTCAAGCAAGGTTATTATTGGCCCTCTTTGTTCTCAGATGCACAACGATGTTCAAAAAGCTGCAATGCATGCCAAAGGACTGCTAACGATATCTGACAACCCTCTGAACAACTCAGAAGCCTTACGTCCCTATGACCATTTGCCATGTGGGACATGGACTTAATTGGTCCAATGCCAGCAGGGACAGGGGGTGGAGCAAAGCATGCAATAGTAGTCGTTGATTATTTCACAAAGTGGGTAGAAGCCGAAGCATTGGTACATATCACAGAAGCAAATACCACGAACTTTGTGAAGAAAAATATACTCTACAGATTTGGAGTCCCAAGCACTATCATCACTGACAACGACACCTAGTTCGATAATCTAAAATTCAGAAAGTTGTACAACGAGTACCAAATTGCCAATTACTACGCCACACCTGCCCACCCTCAAACGAATGGGAAAACTGAAGCAGTAAATAAAATCATCAGGTACACACTCAAAGCAAAGCTAGATGCCAAGAAAAGAAGTTGGTTTGAAAAACTTCCTATGGTATTATGGGCATATCAGACGACAGCAAGGACTTCTACAGATTCACTTTAGCGTTTGGAACAAAAGCTATTATCCCCGTAGAAACAACGTACGTATCACCTAGGGTCAGGCTATACGATGAAGACCAGAATGTTGATATGCTATTACAAAGTCTAGATAAGCTAGAAGAGAAAAAGGAGAAATCCCGAATACGAAATATGGCATATCAAGAAAGAGTGGCTCTCAACTACAACTCTCATGTTCGGATCAGGGAATTCCAAATAGAAGACCTGGTACTCGGAAAAGTATCATTGAACATAAAAAACAAAGCTGCAAACTTCTTGGCTGACAAATAGGAAGGCCAATACAAGATTGAATGAGTAGCTGGTCATTGAGCATATTGGATTGCACGACCAGATGGAGGGGTCTTACCCCGACCATGCAACACCCAATAGTTGAAGATTTTTTATCCTTGAAATTTTGTTTCCTTTTTTAGTTAGGACAATTTTAGTCAGGATAGTTATTAGTTTTGAAATTTAATCATTGTTAATTTTGCAGTTATAAATAAAAATCCAACTCAGGATTTCAGAAATCGAAAGCATATGATAATAAGAACATATGAAAGACGAGCATGATAATAAGAACATGCAAGCAGAATGCTCGGGACCATTAATTTGGAAAAATTCTCGAATGGGCGGAGAAGCTCGAAGGAGCACGCCAGCCGAGCAAGGTCAGTCGACCTTAGCCAAAAGAAAACCCGATGCACCAGATTCTGGAAAACGGCTAGGGGCAATGTCAGGAAAAATCCCGGTGAGATGTGCAGCTGTGTTAAGCAGTTCAAAAGCTTAACGATTCAGCAAACCCTTGCACAGACAAAACTGAGGAGACGTTCTCAGTGACTTGTGTAAGAACTCGAACATATGATCATGGTGAGCCTTGATATAATGTTTGGCTTGCAACCGAGTATGCAATACGAGTATAAATCTACTTGCTTGTTTCAAGATGACTCAGTTAATAATATTAGCCAGTTTTAATAAGATACTTGGTACGAACAAATTGCATTAGCCAGTTTAATAAGATACTTGGCACGAAGAAATTGCATTAGCCAGTTTAATAAGATACTTTCCACGAAGAGATTGCATTAGCCAGTTAAATAAGATACTTGGCACAAGAAAACGAGGCTAATAAAGATACTTGACATTTAAAGAATCAGACTATTATCCAATTAATGAAGATTATTCGGTGAAATTAATCGGACAACAGAAAACCAGTTTGAATAAAAAGTACTTGGCGTTCCAAATAGAACAGTAAGCAAAAATAAGAAACTTCATTGATCAAAATTTTTACAAGATAAAATTTTACAAAAATGGCTAAGGCTGAGACGATGGTTTGGAACCCTTGCCAATACTCTGGTCATGCACCATCTCATACTCATGAAGGAGGCTTTTATTTGAAGGCCAAGTGATTGTGTCAACTAAGTCATCCATCCACTAGCTATAGTCTGCTCCAGGGACCGGGCCAACATCAGGTGACGAACCATCCACACCAGACTCCTGACTGGCATAGAAGGTCGAGAGAGAATACTCTAACAGAACCTCTAAATGCATAGGATGTGGCTCTTTGCCTCGACTACAATAGTAAGCTCGCCATTCCTTCATTTGAGTTTGAAGGGATTCCAAGGATCGGTTCACGTGGTTCTTAATTGACAACTCCCAGTTGGTTCGAGCTTTATCAGTTGCCCGATTCTTGACCTTAAAAAATTCACCGGCTGAGACCAGCCCCCGCTGAAATTCTCGAAGAAGCAAGGCATCATAAGCTGGAGACCTTTTGAAACGGTCAACCCCTTGGACCTCAAGTTCCAGCCTACTTAGAAAGAGATTCGACAGTCAAGGCTTGACGTTCCAAATCTTCGATTTTCTGCTCGTAAGATGACATGGCTTGTTCAGCCACCTGTTCAGCCTTGAGCATTGACTCCTGGTTAGCAGACAATAAGTTTTGGAGGGACACAACCTTTTCTTCTACCATAAAAGCTTTCTCCTCAGCCTCCACTTGCTTAGCCAGACAGTGTTCAGGAAACACCTGGGCAGAGCTCACCCCCCTATGACAAGCCATTTCAAACCGAGCACGGCTACCTTCACTCTCCTTCAGCTGAGCTTGAAGACGCCTTATCCGATCAGCTTGATGTTGTTGAGTCTGAACCAACTCAGCAAACTCGGCCACCACCTGTAAGAAAGGTTGAGTTAAAAATCTGACATGCATTAAGATAACAGTTGAGATAGGAGACTTCCATAAGAGGCACTATTGAAAAATATTTTCAAGACGAGTGGTCGAGGAACCATCCCTGAAACGGCTCCAATAGTCATCCCAAATGAAGACCCGACCGGAAGACATTGCCCTTAGCATTTCATGTGGACTGGAATAAGAAAGGTCACCCGAGGCTTCTGCCCTAACTTCTTCAGCCTCAGAAGGAAAAGAATCCCTGTTAAGGTTTGAAGTTTCCGCTTTTCCCACAGACGCTTCAACTTGATCGCTTGGGGAAAATCCAACCTCGGTATCATCATCACTTGACTCGATAAACGATACCACCCGAGGGACTTTATAAGGACGAGTGAGAGAGTTAGCCATTTTCCTTTTCTCAGGACGAGTATGATGGAAGCTGAGATCAGCCACGAGATCAACCACGAGATCATCCTGATCATCAACATCAAGAAAAGATTTGAAGAAACCAGGATTAGGATTTACTTGTTCATCTGAAGGTTTTCCAGATCCATCTCTATCCCCGACAGTAAACTGTTCGCCAGGAACCTCATCAATCGGGGACTTTGACACACTAGACACTTCGCCAAGACAAACTTCTTGCCCGCCTTTATCATGAGAAAACCTTCGGGCATTGACAGTTTTAACCGGGCCACTTGGACCACTTGACTCCCCCACAGTCGGCTGAACGATCACCTCAGGGACTTGCTCCGGCATTTTCTCATCAGCTTCATCAAAGTCTTCATTAGACTCGATATAAGGAGGATCAACCCCTTCTTTGCTCTGGCGAGAAGCTTCTTTTTAGCTCGCCTGAAGGATTGATTTCACCTGGCAGCTTGAACATCATAGACAATGTCCGAGTCATACACTAAACACGATAAGGAAAGAATCAAGTCAGATAGTAATGAAGAGGTGAAATAGAAGCAAGAAAGAACTATACTTACATCGCCTGCGATAATCTGAAATCTGACTAAAGAAGCCAAGCTCTATCATCTTTTTCTCATTCAAAAGATAGGACTTGCTCCTCTTTTCTAGAGTACGCACTGCGGCTCGAGCAAGTCTGGTTAGCTCAGCGTTAGTGAAAATGAGTTCTTTCTTATTCCATACGTCAGGAGAACAGAAAAATGGGGAACCCTTAATACATGCTGGTCTTCCCCGGATGAGAGAGGAACCTCAAGTCCCAAGTTCCCTCCGGCAAAGAACCATTTGTTCTTCCAATGCTTGTTCGAAGAAGGGAATCCCTACACAAAGCCTCTCTTCTTGGCATCAGAAGAAATGTCAACCCCCTCGATTCAGTTTCGTAGAAAATAAGTCCCAGTCCGACTAGATTGCCTTAGTATAAAGAAATGCTTGATCTCGCTAGGTGTGGGAGGCGACAAGTTCATTCGACTCCACATTTGCCACATACACATTAGTATTCTATAGTTGTTCAGGGCAAGTTGGGCTGGAGCGATCCCCGCTTCGGTAAGGAACCAAGCGATGAATGGCTGAAGTGGAAGAGTTACACCACAACATAGTATGAACCCATAAATCGCCACCATGCCCAGAGGTAGGTTCCATGCGGCTCTATCACCAGCAGGAGACATTGTAACCAAGTCATCTAGGTCAAATCAAGCGCGATACTTCACAATCTTATCTTCCCCGACCACATTCGGCTCGACATCATATCCACTCGGGCGATCAAGAGAAAAGGGGATACGTGATGCACTAAACTCCACTTCAACATCCCTCTTATCAACGGCTTGTTCCCTGATTTGAACACTGCCCGAGCCATGTTTGCAGACCTCACGTTTACTTTGATGTTTTCCCATCCTGGATCGAAGAGGAACCTTGTGATCAGAAATGATAGATTCAGAACTGGAAGATTCAGAACTAGAAGATTCAACACTGGAAGATTCAGAACTAGAACTAAAATGAGCATCAGGATAAAGCCCAGAAATATCAACGTCTAAGAAGGGGGGCTCATCAGGGGGAATTTGCCCTATTAACCTACGAACACAGGAAAGCAATTGAAGATCTCTACGTTTGAGCGCTTCGAAAGCTATAACAAAGAGGCGATGACGGGAAGCAGGATTCATCGAAACTAACCTTTAAAGTAGATATTGATAAATATGGAAAAGCTTCAATGAAAAGTTGAGATGAATCTCTGTGCAAGAAAATCTAAGAATCTGGGTTCGAATAAATTACTTATGCGAAAAATGAACTAAAATAGTCCCTCCACGGCTTAAATAGGCTATTCTAAAAAATCAAGACACGAAACCCTAGGGTCTTAAAAAGCGATAAAAAATCGAAAAGAAGGATTTGATGATGTGGGCAACGTATTCAGGAGACCCATAAATTGCTTCACATAAATGTTGCAAGGGGAACGAAGCGGTTGGAAGACGCGTGTCAAGGAAAGAATTGACCAAGCCATCAGAATTCCAAAGCATCGCAATCACTGAGACTTCGCATGAAGGGGAAAATTGCATTTGTGTGGTAGCCATTGAGACACGTCATTACTGTAAAGACGATGTTTAAAGATTATAATTCTGGTATTAATGAGGCATAAAATACTAAGGGGGTCAACTAAAATACTTTTGTCAAGTACAAATCCCTACTCGGCAAAAATATTTTAAGGGGGTATTGTTATATGTATATTTTTATCGAAATATACACGTCACTGATAAGGTGGAAAGTCCCTTAAAAAATTACCAGATAGGCATCCGAGTAGACATCTAGAAAATACTCATGAAGACCCGAGTAATCCCGAACACTGGTACTCGGCACGATGTGTCTCACTCGGGACAGGGTATCTAGCTCATAATGCTTTACTCGGGATAATACATGAAGCCCGAATAAAATCCAACAAGCGACTCACATACATGGGTGAATCAGAAGTCATACTCCGATACGCAAGACAACCACATCAAGGTGTTTCTAGAAGAATAAAATACCAAACAAGAAATAGATTCCAAATCAGGCAACAACTCTACTTCTTCGAGAAGACTGCACATTTATAAGGAAATAAGTCTTAAATGGACTATATCATCAGAATTCCATTCGATCTGCACAACAGAAAAGAAGATAAAGACGACTCTAACAAGCAACCAATTATAATTACATACAAATTCTTTCATTACTTGTACAACAAGGATTATGGCTCTATGCATATATAAATAGACCTATAATCTCGTTATTAGAAAAACAAGGCAAAAAAAAAAATACAAAGGTCATAAGAGAGGCAAAAGAGATCGAGCAGTGTAATCCTTTATTCTAATAGTGGATTTGGCTTGGTTGAGTATTCAACCACCCGTGGACGTTTCTCTGATCACCGGAGTTTTACCACGTAAACTCGTGTCACAACATTTTCAAATTACATTCTCCTTCTCTTTCTCTTTCTCTTTAACAGGTCATAACCAAATCCAAATCTTGTTGACTTTCTCACCCATCGAGAAATCCACGTCAACAGTGCTCAACCCCAGGGTTGTGTCTACTTGAGAGAATTTGTAACTAAAAGAGTAAGAGTCGAAGATTGAAGAATGTGAAATAAGGAATACTGGAACAAAGGATGTAGAGTCGTAGAGTGATGAGTGGAAAATGGAGTGTTGAGAGTCATTGATTCGTTAAGAGTTAAGAGGTTGAAATAAATGAAAAAAATAGAATTTGGGAACAAGAAAGTAAAGAAACCCTATTGGACCTCCAATGATGTACCTTCTTTTTAGACTTTGTTTATAATGGGCCCAAATTTTCTTTTTTGTTTTGTTTTAACTTTTCAGTAAACTTTGATCAAAATTAGCATTTTCTTTGATCCCAAACATTTGGACTAATTTTCAAAGCAAATATTTGGGTCTTTTATAAATTAAAATAAAACAAAAATGAGCCCTTAAACTTCAAAATATGTAAACATGAAAATGAACCCCTAAAAATAATACTCAAAATATGTAAACATGAAAATAAGTCCTTAAACTAATACTCAAAACATAGAAACATGGCCCATTAAAAATTGAGCCTAGGGCGGCCGCCCAAACAGAAGTGCAGACCCTACTCCTAGGATTTCTGAGTAAGAGTTTGTGCAATGAAGGTCAGACTTCGTATGAAAACCTTTCTGGTTCTTTTTCACTACCAAATATACGATGTCATCATGCATTGTATCTTTCTGTTTGAGCATTCATAATTCACTTTATGCTTATAAGTCCTTGTGACGTTGCTTTCGGTACGCCTCAGAATTTAAGTGCAAGTGTCGATGCAAAGAGGTGAAATCAAAAGTTGAGAACAATCTTTGTTCTCCCTACTATGCGACAATGCGATGACGTTGTTGTGATGAATGGTTGAAACAAACTAGTATCTTATGGTTGAAACTGTGACTTAATGGTCTTAAAATAAAATTGAAGTCTCTGTTTCAAACTGCGAGGTATAATGCTACAAGGCGGTCTAAGTTGTGGCCGCGGAACGCAACAATAAGCTTATGTTTGCAACTGCTACATGTGTGACACACTGTGCAGGTCGCACTGTCGCAGTATCAGAAAAGAAGTTTCTAAAACTTCCCATGATGAGGGGAACACAACGAGGTTGATGCGATTGTTACTTGCACTTGATCATGTTTGCTTAGCATGACATCTACATTGCGGAGCGCAATCATGACATACTCTGATGATGTGTTCCGTGAGTGATTGTTTAAGCAGCCTATAAATATATGTCTTCGTCATTTGAAACCCTAAATGAGAAAAATTAGAGCATCCAATATGGAAGCGTTTGGTATCGTTTTAAAAAGGGGGGAAATGATAATGTCCCTAAAAGGGATATTATCATTTACCCCCATGTAGTTTAACCTATTAGTAACTTTGCTCCTTCTAGTTTCAAAAATGGTTGATCTTCTCCTTGAAAATCAAAGTATTTGAATATATACCCAATGCCGTTAGGATTTATGTTAAATAAGGCAACTCTGACAGCAAAAAGAAGTTTAAATACCTTTTTACCCTTGACATATGATGATGATAGAGAAACTACTTTTTTACCCCCTAAGCTAACTGTTGGGACTCCAACGACTAGATTCAGTGCTACAACCCATCCCACCCAAGCCCTCAATCAGAATCCCACATCTTCTCTTTTCAAACTTACATGTTTATTCCCTCTCTGTTCTCTGTTACAACTTACAAACACAATACAACTTTTCACAAACACACTTGAGTTGATAAACGAATATTTCTTTCAACTATGGAAGGAAGCTCCATAACATCAAGCAACATAAACGGTGGAATGATAGTATTCAGAAACAAATCATGCATGTGTGGGAAAAAGGTTGGTGAAAAGATATCTAATTCGAAAAATAATCCAAGTAAGTTGTTTTATTTTTGTGAAAATAAGCAATGCAAATACTTTAGTTGGTGGGAGCAAGATTCAGGAGAGTTTACATCGTATGCCAAGTTTTGAAGAAAAGAATAGTTATTCAACAATTTATGAAGAAGTGAAAGTTTTAAATGCAAAGATGCAGAACTTGGACACCAATTTAAATCGAAGGATGCAAAATTTGGAGTCTATACTAAGTGGGTTAAGGATGATGATGCTACTAAATATGATATTCTTTTATCTCTCAATATCTATGCCTTTTATTAATGTGATGAAGATGTAATGCACTTTTGTATGTAATGCAGTCCTAGATTTAATTGAATGAAAGCTACAATGCACTCTTATATTTCTATGAATGAAAGCAAACCGAAATTACCCAGCACATGCATTGTTGTAAAATTTCAAACTGATAATAGACATAGAAAATAATGTTTCCATACCGTGAAATACAAAATAAAAAGTTTTTAGACCTAAGCACTAACATATGAAGTGCTAACAAAAACTAACAAAAGGTACTAAGTACAAGTACCAATATATAAGCCCAACAATAATTTTGTTTAAGTAATAAGTTTTCAGACCTAAGCACTAACACACCGAGTGCTAACAAAAACCAACAAAAGGTACAGAGTACAATGATGCAATGAAAACGTAAAAGAATTAGACCGACGTCTAAATTCTATATAAAATTGGAATCCACCAGAAAATAAAGAAACAAATTCTGAAATTTTTATTGAATGATGAGCCGCTGAGTATTTCAGCTTACAAGGCTATTTAAAATGAAAACCCTAACCCGAATTCTTGTTGGACAAGAAACGGGATTACATATCACAAGCTGCCATAAATAGCGAAAACTATCTAAAATAGCGAAATTACACGGAAATAAATGATACTAACGACCCTAAACAAGCCAGAATTGACAGTAGATGATTCTGACTTGTCAAAGTCAACTCAGAACTAAAAAGGAAAGTTTCCTAAAATATAAAAACTATAATTTTGGGTCCCAAACGATAAAATTTGATCGAAAAACGACGTGCTTCACCACTAAAGGTTGTGACCTGAAAAGATATAATCGATCCGCTTCGGGAGAAGTCACTTAGCCTTGAATTTATGATGGTCCCTCAAAGCCATGTAGGAGTCCGCTACCTGTTCTACATCATACAAATACCAATATCTAAGACAACAATAATTTTGTTCTAAGTGCTAAGTAGCAAAATACAAGCAACATCCATCTATAGTACCAACTTGAAATCAAACTAGCTATATTGTCACTTGAGATTGTAATTGGGTTTGAACCTATGTGGGAGGCTGTGAAGAAGAGGCAACAACCTCTATAATTGGGTTTGATAACTTTTCACAACCTTTGTAGCCCTCTGTACATAGAACACAAATAGAAAAGGGCAACAAAGAATCATTTTTTTTTAAAAAAAGAACCAATAGGATGGGTAGTAAGCAGTAGAATAAAGAGCAATAAGTAATGGAAATGACAATAATTTACCTTATTACTTTCAGAAGTGATGACAAATTTACAAGTTCTTTTGTTGTGGCCAGGATTCTTACATCTTGTACAAACAACACTCCCACTCCTAGATGCCTTAGGTTTCTCATGTGATTCCCTATTTCTTACAAGCTTTGGTCTATCAGGTTTCTTTTTGATTGGTGGTGGGTCTATATGTGCTACTTCCATATTCACCCATACACAAGAATCTGGAATGAGACTAATCATAAAGCTATAGGTTCTAAGAAAGGTAGACTTAGACAACCTTGGGTGAATAAACTGAGTTAAGCCTTTCTTTATTCCAGTCATTCCATAAAAGTGTCTAATCACAGCCAATGCATGACTGCATGACACCCAACTAATCTGCCATGATCCACACTCATAAGTTTTTTCTTGTAATATGGCAGTATATGCCCTATTTAAACCCATCAAATCATATTTCCCCTCTCTTAAATGTAGAAGTTTTAGAATTCTACTATCCACATTATTTTCAACTATTTTCTTGTTTACAATTGGTGGTATCTCAGATTTCCACTTACCACAATCCATTTTTCTCAATTGGAACCTAGTCAACACCATTCTTCTAACGAATTCCATCAAGTTGAGATATGTTCTAGCCCTAAAACACTTCAGCATGTTGTTGAATGCCTCAATCATATTATTAGTCACATGATCACACTTAATAGAGGGGTCAAATGCATGCCTACACCAAGTTTCGGTTTCTATTTCAGCCAACCATGCTTGTGCCTTTATGCTCACTAGATCTATCTCTCTCATAGTTTTCTTGAATTTATGCACATCATATGTCTTACTAGCTGTCCAAACAAGTTGTTTCAGTTTTTTATCCAGGATATATAATCCTAAAATTGGTATAAATATGCCTTGTACAGTACCTATTTTAAACAACTAATGGGTGTTAAAATATGTAACATAAATGAGTGTACAAACTGAATTAAAACAACAAATGAGAGTTAAAAAAGTACCTTATACTTGCATGTGGCCAGTGAGCCTTCAAAGCCCCAATCACCCCCTTTTGTCTGTCACTTATAAAACATATTGGCTTGTATGATGGGTACTTCAAATATAGACGTAATTGCTCCAAAAACCATGACCAAATCGCCAAGGTTTCTCCTTCACATATGTAGAATGCAAGTGGAAAAAGACCACTGTTTGCATCCAGTGCAATAGCTGATAGCAGTTCTCTTCAATTGACAGCCATTAATCCCAAATGAAATGCCTACACCCCTCCATAAAGTCATTCTTCTGTGCTTCAAAGCTTAGGAAGAACCTTTGAAAGGTTGTGGTAGGTTCAAGCAAGTACAGATGTGCAGCTGAACTTGGATTACATTGTTGCACCATGTTTGCATATTTCCTTAAATGTTTAAAACTCTCCTCATGTTCTTTTTGCCAACACTTGAAACGCCTTTTTTTTGCATTGTAAAATATATGAACATCAATAGTCACATTATATTGATCTCTTAATAGATCAGAAATGACCCCACTCTTGATGTCGGGATTGTTCTTGGCAAGAGTCCCATACTTACTAGCTATCCATTTGGCTCCTGCCTCTTCACTTCTATAAAGCCTATGACAGAGATGCTTATTTTTATAGGTCCTAATTTGCATGGTTGTATTATCAATTAGGTTATAAGAATGCAACCTCTAAGGACATCCCTCATCTTTACATGCATATGTTAACCTATCCCTATCATTTTTCACCTTATTATAATTAAAACCCTCTTGAATGACATAATCTGTCAACAATGCCCTCAAAGAGTACACAATATCATGGGTTTGATCAACCTCAAACTTTATTTGAGTACCTACCAGTCGCTTAAAAGGGTTGGTCTTTATCAATCTACCTATTTTAGTATCCTCATTTTTAGCTTTTGAGTCACTAACAAACTCATCATTAAAGTGAGAATTTTTCCCTTCAAACAGTTCAAGGTTGATATTCTTTTCAGCCTCATCTACACTAGATGCTGGAATTTCATCAGACCCATCACCTAACCCAAATTCAACAGACCCGTCACCTAACCCAAGTTCATCCTCATCTACCCTATCCCCGTGCCCTACCACTATCAACCTCAATCACCTCATCACTATCACCAAACACACTATTTTAGTTGTCAACTATAAACCTAGGATGTTGATTGTGAATATTTGTAGATAATTCTGGTGGAAGTGGGATATATCCTTTCTTCTTTACTTGAAACGTAATACTCTTACTTTTATGATTACTAAACAACTGAAAGATATCTATAAGGTCACTATCACTATTCATGGCAATTCTCTCACTACACCATTACAATACCAGCCAAACACAATATTCATCAGTAGACATATCTTCACAACCAGTTTCTTTCTCAAACATGGTATGCAACAATGTAATCATACTAACATGATCAGAATCACAAGTGCCAAGCTCAAACACCTTAGAGTCATAGTGAACAAATATTTAAAATAAATCCATTCAAACTGTGCAAAAAAAAAAAATCAATCAAAATATCAAACATGCCATATGAATAACATATATACATAAATAACATAAAATAAGAAACAGAATGTAAATTAAACATATATAAGTACTGATAATATTATAATTACCTATGTTTTATACCCCTATTCTTTAGTTTATTGCTTTGTTTTGAGTTAAAATCTCAGCTATCCAAGTCCTAGGAGATAATTGGAAGCAATTTGGAAAATTTTCGATCAAGCTCGAGAAAATACCATCTGCTGATGGGTCAACTTCAAGAATTAAACTGTATTATATCATAAAGAACTGGGTTTCGCGCCTTATATGATTGGAAAGGTACGGAAGTTAGCTTTTTTTAAAATTTATGGTTCATAATTTGGAGTTTTCTAGAGGGATTTATGACCATTTAACTACCCAAATGTTATCTCAGAATTTTTACGCGGGATTTTAAAAATGAAGCATTAAGGGCAGCCTATTCAGGAATGAAGGTCTCAGATGAATTTTTTATGTTTTGGAAGATTAATGAAGGTCTAAAATTCACTTTGATTCAGTTTTAGTTGATCCTAAACTTTTCATGTTAGGATTAGCTGGAAATTGATTATTTTATTAAAGTTAGAAGGATTGTATTTCCTATTTTGAGTCACCTTGAATTAACCTTATTGGAGGTTGATTAGGGAACTAAAATGAGACCTAATTCATGTCAATTTAAGAGGAATTACAGTAGAAAAACTAGATATACAGCAGCAGAGGCAAGTTGAAGAATAACAAGGCGACATTCCATCGATTTTCCGGGTTCTATAATTATTTTCTTCTATGTACAACAAATGTAGCAAAATGTATATACATATATGTATATATATATATATATATATATATATATATATATATATATATATATTTAAGTGTAATATATGCACCTAAACCTGATTATTAAAACCAAATTAAACAAACATAAAAGTGCCTAATTAAACATCAAATGACTGTTAATATATGTTGTTTATGCAAATAACTGTTAATTAAGTACATCAAATAATAAATGTTGGCAAACCTGTTATGTAAATTAGAAGTTGTTCTTCACCTATATGTTAACAAACCTGCATGAATGAAAAACATACATTGTCAGAACTCTGCTACAACAAAACATCACAACCAACAAAAAAATACCCTAACTTTGTGAGAAAAAAATAATAAAAAAAATGCATTTTTATACAATATTCTTGCTTATTTCATATCTAATAACCATGAACATGTTAGTTACACCAACAATTTCATAATAATCAACTACAAACGAAAAACCTCAAAATTTTGTTAACAGAAACCCTAAAAATTTAACGATAATGAAAATGAACAATCACAAGTGCAACCATGCATGAAAAAACAACACAAAACCACTAGAAAACTTCAAGTTTAAAAAACACACATTTATCTACGAAAAATAACTTAGAAACCTTTTCGAATACTTCTGCTTTAAGAGTGGTACTTAATGCACATTCTGAGTCACCTATTTCTACTTCACACACTGTTACAAATCCTTCTTACTTTCTGGTTAGTGATGATCTGGTGATGATCGGGCTATTTTTTTTCGGTAATGGCTTGGGAGAGGAAAAGATTGCATGATGGGGTTTTTCTCTCAAGCTGAAAGTGTAATGACTTTAGGACCACGCCTATTTTAAGAATATTGGCATCTGTTAATAGTGGAAGAGTGAGTTGTCAACCATCCCATCCACATGTTTAATTTGTATTTAATAAATCACAAATTTGCTTTTGTGTTTTACTTTCTTACCCTTCAATTGTTAATTTCCATTCAAGTCCTCTAGACCGAGTTATGAAATTACCTCGTTGTTTCACGGTCAGTCAAATATTTAACAGAAACACTAACGGCAGGGGGTATATATTCGAATACTTTGATTTTCAAGGGGAACATCAACCATTTTCGAAACTAGAGGGGGCAAAGTTACTAATAGGTCAAACTGTAGGGGGGAATGCTAATATTCCTTTTAAAAATAGTGTTTTTGAAAGCATTTTAAAAAAAATGAAAATCGTGTTTTAAAAATGATGTTTTTAAAAATGTAAATGCCTTTGGTATCATTTTTTATAAAGTACTTTTCATAAACAGAAAACGATGTAAATGTGTTTGGTGATGTTTTTAAAATGGGTAAAATAACGAACAAATCACACTCAAATCCCCTGAGGTTTACTCTTTTACACGCGGAAACAAGTTTACCGTTAATTGACACTCACTTTCCCTGATGTTAGGGTTTGACCGTTAAGTCTGATAGTTGACCGTTAAAAAAATGAAAAAAATATAGATATACCATTGATTCATCAAAAATCTAAAAGAACTAATTACACCAAACTCCATTGAGGTTTGCTCTTTTACACATGGAAACAACCTTATTGATAATTGACCAATTTTGACTATCAAAACTAAGGATAATTTAGTCATTTGAAGCATTTTAAATATATATATTTAAATAATTGAAAAAATATTTTAAAAGGAAGGTTTTTTTTCAAGTATTTTAAAATGAAGATTAAGTGAAAAAAAAACTGATTTTAAAATTAAGATTTTTTTTTTGGAAAGAAAAATAAGATTAATTGAAAATTTAGAATAAAAAAGCCAGAATTTTCATTAAAAAAATGGACAGTACAATCTAATTTAAAAGAAATTCAAATTAAAAAAAATATATTAATGCCTTTAACAGTTCGTCAGTTCCACTAACAACACAAATTACATTCCCTTTCTAATTTGTTCGATCTCATCTATAAGAGAAATGAGACAGTTCTCCAGTTTCACCAATAACACAAATCACAAATCCTTACTAATTTGTTGTTATTTTTAATTTTTTTTTCTATTTATTAAAAGTAATTAAAAAATTTAATTCAATTTTTTAGAAAAAAAATATTTTTTCTTATTTATAAATAGATATTCAGTTTTTTTTAAAAAAAAAATGAACAAATTGCACCAAATTAGAAATGATTGTAATTTGTGATGTTGGTGGAATTGGTGAACCGACTCCATTTTGGGAAGAAACTGACTCAATCTCTCATGGAGAAGATCGAACAAATTAGGAAGGGATTGTGATGTGTGTTGTTGGTGGAACTGGCTAATTGTTAAAGACATTGCAATTTTTTTAATTCTTTTTTTAAAATTTTAATATATTTTAAATTAGATTGGATTGTCCGGTTTTTTAATGAAAAGCTCCGTTCTTTATTTTTTTTAATTCTTATTTTTCAATTAATCTAATTTTTATTCAAATAAAAAATCTTAATTTTAAAAACAGTTTTTTTTTTCACCTAATCTTCATTTTAAAATACCATAAAATATCTTCATCTTAAAATATTTTTTCAATTCTTTTATACGTGTGTGTATACACACACATAATGCTTTATATGAGTAAACTTTCCTTCGTCTTGATAGTCAAAATTGGTCTATGGTTTAATTTGACCAAGTTTGACTAAGGACAAGGGATGTAAGTGTCATTTATCAAAAAAAAAAATATGTGTATAAAAGAGCAAACTTTAAGAGAGTTTATTGTAATTATTTCTTTTGGATTTTTGGTGAATCAAGGGTATTTCTATCTTTTATCATTTTTAACGGTCAACTTTAACATTTAACGGTCAAACCCTCACGACAGAGGAGGTGAGTGTCAATTAACGGTAAAGTTGTTTCCGTAAAAGAGCAAACCTCATGGGAGTTTGGTGTAATTTGTTCTAAAATAATCGTTTGGAGGGAAAAATTATGGTTTGTTTACATTTTATTAAACTCTAGGCCAAGCAATTTTAAAGTTGGTTTTGTTTTTGAAAACAAAAAAACAGTTTTATAAAATGCATCCAAACACCCCTAAAACTTCCAAGAGAAAAAGCTCCCAACCTTGTTCTTTCTTCCCCTAGAACCCATATGTGATAGAGATTCACCATGTGTGCTTGAATCTTTTTGGGTCCATTCTTCATCCGTGTCTTAATGTAAAGTAAGTATCTTGCCTTGTCTTTGGTTTCCTTCGATTACATCAATTTACTTTGATTTGTATTTTATGCCAAATACTCTTTGGAGATTTTGTTGGAGATTTGGGTAAGGTTTGTTTGTCACTAGGTTTTTCGTTTAGAACTTTGGTTGTATAGTCTTAGTAGTTTGTTTAGTCTTGCATTCAACATTACATGTTCATGTTGTATTGAGAATATAGACAATTGTTATTCTCTTCGTTGAGTTCAAGTCTTGTTATCCGAGCACTGAGCAAGTATTCATATGTCAAGAGTCACTATAAAAGACTCGCAAGTAGATAAATTTAGGTTATAGTCCAAGAGTGGTGTTATTAGATGAGTCAACCTACGGATGTAATCAAATTATCATATAGTGGATTTTTGTGACGAAGGTAGTCAAATGTGTTTGGTCTCGTGTTCCCATGTTCAATCTCACTAGCCCTTTTACTAGATTTTATTTGTTTATATTCCTCTTAGTGTTTTTGAAAAAATAAAGTATAAACCTATTAATTCCCGCTATAGAATTGCAGAGACCTATTTCCACTTCGAAGTATAGAATTCCTTTGAGGAAACTAGAATGGATAAATGGGGATTTAGGGTTTTTTTTTGTATGCAGAGATGGAGGGGGCTGTCGAGGACTTGAAATATGCTTTGGTGTTGAAGTTCCTTCTGTTCCAGATCGTCGATTGATGTTCTTCGAGTGTAAATTATCAAAACTTAGGAATTTTTTTGATGTCCCAATGATCATCTTTATGGATGATCATCATGTGTTACTCCATTTGGAAAATGAAAAAGATTATATTCATGCTTGGGCAAGAGAAGGATGAGTGGTGGCTAAATGCCAATTTTGACTTTTTAATTGGTCTACCAATTTTGATATGAACAAGGAGTTGTCGATTGCACCACAATGGATTTTTCTACTAGGTTTACCTCTTCACTTGTTTAGATTGGATTGTTTACAAAGCTTTGCTACTCGATTTGGTATATTCTTTGGTACAGATAATGCCACATTATATCGTACAAGGGCCACAGTGGTTAGAATATGTGTTGAAGTAGACTTGCAAGATGAAGTTGTGGAGTGTTTTCCATTGGTTGTTGGACAAAAACAAGTTTGGCAAAAGGTGATATATGAGAAGAGAGGTTTCTACTGTAATAAATGTTTAAGACATGGTCATACTAATATAGTGTGCCGTGTTGGTGAAAAACCGAAAAGAATGGATGTCTTGAGGAAGGAAAGGGAAGAGAAGGTTTGGAAAGAAGTGGGGCAAAAAGATAGTCTGATAAAAGAGGAAAAGGTAAAGATTTGATAGTAGTAGAGGTTTAGGAACAGAGGGATATCGAAAATATCAAGGAGAATGTGAATGAGAGTTTAGGGGTGTAGAAGTTGCAGATTGTTGTTATTGTAGAAGAAGGGTAAATTGTTCAAAATGTTAATAAAGATAATGAGAGTGGGCAGGTTGAAGCTGGTGGGGGTTTGGGTTTAAAATATAATTATGAGATCAGATAAGAGGAAACTGTAGGAGGGGAGGTGGTTATTATGGAGATGGTATAATATTTGAGAAGGAAGTGGTGGGGGTGGTATGTAGAAATAGCTTTGTAGTATTATCCGATAATGATAATGATTTGGGTATTGATGCCCAAAAAGATTATAGTTTGGATCCTGGTGCTAAATCAATTTGTAATTCAAAAGAAAAAAAATATTAATAAGTGCAAGTGAGAAAGTCGAGGAGGGCTAAGGCCTAAACACAAAAGTTGAATTTATGATAGACAAGATTATGGCGTGGAATGTTATAGGGATGTGTACTTCGAAGAGAAGGTTGAAAAAATTGATAAAAGACCATAATGTATCGGTTTCGGTTGTGTCATAACCTTTCAAATATGTGGGAGCACATAAAAGGTTGGCATTTTGTTTACATTTTCCTAATTTTAGTTCTAATGTTGAGGAAGGAGGTCAGATATGGGTTTTGGAAAGATAATATTCAACTTGATGTTGTGGGATCTTCGAAGCTGTTTTGTTGTCTGAAGATAGTGGTTTACTTCTGACGACTTTTGTCTATGCCAAATGCTCTCAAATTGAGCATAGAGAACTTTGGGGGCAATTTTATGGCATTGCGACCTTTAATGTAGCTTGGGTTTTGCTAGGTGACTTTAATACAACTCGGCCTGACAAGGAAATGGTGAGAGGTAGACCTTGTAAATCTTCATCTATGGCTGAATTTAATGATTGCATTAATAGATATGGGTTGTTTGATCTTAGATTCGAAGGTAGCCAACTCTCTTGGTGTAATAGTCATCAAGGCTTGGCAAGAAGTTTGGCAAAGCTTGATAGAGTTTTGATTAACAATGGATTTGTAGCAAAATATGGTGGTGCTAAGGCGCATTTGCTGAATAGAAATACCTCAGATCATGCATCTATTTTATTACAATTTGTAATGGATATAGAGAGATATGACTCGGCACCATTTCATTTTCAGAATATATGGACCTCGGATGTGGGGTTCTTGGATGTGGTGGGTAACTATTGGATTGAGTCTATGGTGTCAAAATCAGCTCTTTATCGGTTGATCAGCAAATTGAAAAGAATGAAACGAAGGCTTATAGTGTGGAATAAAGAGACTTTTGGCCATGTTGATGGAATTATCCGAGAGTTAGAAGAAAGGGTGTAGCAATATGAGGAACTATTGCAGGCTAAATATTCTAAGGCTAATGAATAAGAGTTTCTGGTTTCCAAGGCGAAATTGGATGTATGGTATAAAAGATAAGAGATGAGGTTGGCATAACAAGCAAAGAAAAAATGCTTATCTGAGGGAGACCAAAATTCAAAGTTTTTCCATCATGTTATTGCACAAAGAAAGCGAAATTCTTATGTCAAAACCATGTTGTTACTTGATGGCACATCTCTTAATAATATGGATATGGCACATCTCTTGATAATATGAAGATTGTTCATAATTGTGTAGTTAATTATTTTGAGCAATTTCTGGGGATAAATGATGCGATGCAGTGTGTAGATTTGGAGAATTTTATTCAACTCATTATTTCGGATGTGATCATTAGTCAGTTAAGAGAGGAGCCGATAGAGGAAGAAGTATATGCAGTTTTTATTTCAATCTCTATCGATAGCAGGGCTGGACTGGATGGATTCGAGTCCTCTTTTTATCTCTTGTTGGAAGATTATAAAAGATGATGTGGTGGTAACAGTGAAGGAGTTTTTTAAAGTTGATTCTTTGCCTCGTTTTTACTGTTCCTTATTTTTTAAGTTCTTATTCCAAAGGTGAAGGATCCTTAGTCTTTTGATAAATTCTGACCAATAAGCCTTTTCAATGTGAATTATAAAGCTTTCTAAAAGATTCTTGTTGATAAGTTATCGATGGTGATTAGCAATTTAATCTCTCCGGAACAATGTGTTTTTGTGAGGGGAAGAAATATTTTTGAAAATGTTACTCTTACTCAAGAGCTGACTAAAATGTTACATCGGTAGGTTAGAGGAGGCAATGTTATTTTAAAAATAGACATGAGTAAATCTTATGATCACGTTGAGTGGAAGTTTGTAGATCGGACTCTTCATGCTTTTGGTTTTCCATATTTCTTTTGTAATCTGATTCAGAATTGCATTAATACTCTGTGGTTTTCAATGTGATATATAAAAAAGAGGATTGAGTCAGGGGGATCTTATGTCTCCGTATTTATTCATCTTAATGGAAGATATCCTTTATAGAATGATTAATATAGAGATGTCAGAGAAGCACATTTTTCCATTTTCACATCCGTGTGGTGCCCCTACCATTTCCCATTGGCTTTATGCCAACGATGTTGTGATTTTTGTCAATGATAGTAAAATGTCTAGTTGAGGGTTGATGAATGTTCTCAAGACATATGAAAGTTGGATTGGGCAAAGAGTTAACTAGGAGAAGTCAACTTTTTTTTTTCTCCGAACAACTGAGTTTAAGAAGGAAGAATGAAATTTTAAATGAAATGAGCTTTAAGGAAGGAAAATTTCTTTTAACTTATTTGGGAGTTCCGATAGTGTTAGGTACATTGAAGGTTAGTCAGTTTGATTTTTTGATTCAAAAAATAAGCAAGAAATTTGAGGTTTGAAAGAGTCTTTTGTTGTCTCAAGGAGGTAGAGTAGTGTTATTGAGACATGTCCTGTCTAGCATGCCACTGCATCTGCTATCAGTATTGAAAACGCCTAAAATAGTGTTTAAAAAGATACAAGGTATGTTCTCTTCCTTTTTCTATGGTGAACGTGAAGGGAAAGTAAAAAAAAATGGAGAGCTTGGGAGAAGTTGTGTATTCCTGTTGAAGAGGGGGGTATAGGGGTGAGGAACATCATAGATGTTCAACAATATTTATTTATGAAGTTTGCCTGGTAATTGTTGACCCAAAACTCTTTATGGGTCAGATTCTTCAAAGCTAAATATATAAAAAGGGGACATGTTGCAATCTGTAACGCACGCGATTCAGTTTCTCTGTTTTGGAGAAAAAATCTAAGGTGTCTTTCAGTTTTATTGAACAACTCTAAATGGAAGGTTAGAGAATGAAATGTCCATTTGTGGTATGATAATTTCTTAAGTTCAGGGTCTTTATTTGTAGAATTTTTAGAGAAAGAACATTCCCAAATCAGATTGAAGGAATTAGTTGTCAACAATGTGTGGGATGTTGAGAAGTTGCAAAGGCTTTTGGGTTTGAACAAAGCGGAAGAAGTTAAGGAAAGGGTGCTTGGTAAGCTTAGAAACTCTAAAGATGTTCTGATATGGCTTCTTGAGAAGAATGGTTTTTCTTCAACACAAAATCAGCCCAGGTGTGGCACAAGTGCTTGCCAAAGAAGATTGATGTTTGTATATGGAAGGCAGCGTTTGATTGTTTATGTGTAGATGAAAATGTGAGAAGTCTGGGGGTTCCTATTATATCAGCTTGCAGTTGTTGTAGTATAAAAGGAAATTAGGGCCTGGAACATATTTTGAATAAAGGTGATTTTTCTTTTAATTTATGGAGAAAGGTTTCGGTTGAGGTGGGAGTGTCGTTTCTCTTATAGCCGAGTTGGAAAGAAAGAGTCCAGCTTTGGTTTAATAAAGCTGGCCGGTCCTTACAATTGGGAACTTTGATGAGGTTAATCCCTGGTTTAGTTATTTGGAGGTTGTGGAGAAGAAGATGTGTGGCCAGACTGGAGGGGAAATTGAAGAGCATTACTTAAATTTATCTTTCCATTAAACACTGAGTGCATGTTTTGAGCAACAAAATTACAAAGGTTCTTCATTGGAATAATAATGATGCTCGGGTGCTGAGGAACATAGATGTGTAGATTTATAGAAGAACCAGAAGAAAATTCAAGTTCTAAGGTGGCTTAAACCGAGACAAGGTAGATTAAAACTCAACTTGGATGGGAGCAGCCTAGGGAATCTGGGACCTGCTGATGGAGGTGGCGTGCTTCGAGATTATATAGGTAATTTCATTTTTGGTTTTTCAAAGTTCTTTTGTTGTTGCTCTAATAATGAAGTTAAGTTGCGGGCGGTGGTGTTAGGTTTTAGATTATGTTTGCATTAATTCCATATCAAAATGATATTTACTTGTAATGATTTAGTTGTTTAGGCTCATGATGATTCAAGCTTCAAAGAATGGATAACAACTAGTCAAAGCAAGTACAAAGTCTTCAAAGAAAAAGGATTCTATATGGTTCTACAAAGGTATATTAAGACCTTATCTTTCTCTTACAAGGCTTAGGCACACAAACAATTCATTCATATGTGTCCATGCGTCGTTGTGCACAATTTATAACACATTCACACACTTGTAGATGAATGCTCATGCATTGGTATGAAAATAGCATGTTTTGAAAATGCATGATTGAAGACTATCTCTATGTAGTTTGCTTCTAGTGTGAAATGTGTTTGTAAAACATGGATATTGAACTTGATTTTGGTCTTAAATCATTCTTGATTGAGTTTTAAATACTTTGATTACTCATACAATTGATTTCAAGTTCAGAGTCAAAAGTTATGATGCTTTCCAGTCATGTTGTGTACATTGTCTTCGTCTTCATATATCGAGTCGAAATCTTATTTTTTGGGTTGAGTATCTTATATGTCCATGTCCGTGAGAGAGTTATGGTTCGTAATCCATAAATGGATTTGAATTTCATTTTTGGAGGTTGGAGAATGATCGATGAACGCGAAGGAAGATCTAGGGAAAAAGAAGACAACACCAAGCTCTTCTTTCCCGAGATGATGAGTGGCCATCTCGGGCAAGAGGCTTATTGCCCTGAGATGCCCACGTGCCATGTCGGGCAGCAGGCAAGCTTGGTTACTTCTTGTCCCTTTTGGTCATTTCACATGATACCTTTCCCTCTTCTTTATAATTCTCTTCCCTCTCACTTTTCATTTGAAAAAGAGATTCAATTTTAGTGTAGAAATTTATCCCTAATTTTTCACCTTCCAAACATCATAACTTCTTCATTTTAACTTCGATCTGAGTGATTCAAAGTTGAGAGTGTTTGTATATTCATCCTCCATCTTTTCTCTGAAGGTTTAAGTTAATTTTACTGCTGTTTTTGGAGTCTAACCTCATAAAAATGGGACTGTACCAAATCAACTAAATCAACTAAGGTATTGATTTTCTCTCAAAGTTTTCTTTTAAAACTTGGTCAATTGCCTTGGGTTTTCCTTTTCACTATATATATATGTCTTGTGATTGTTTTTATTTGAGTTTTGAACTCATTTAAAGCTAGATTGAGTTTCAATTAAAATCTCACATGTTGAGGTAGGTTTTGATTTGCCTACGTTTTCACGTGTTTGAGATTGTATTGTGCTAGCTTTGATTCTAGGACTATTTGATGATCTTTGATTAATTAATTTTGTAAAAAATAGTTCCTCACATTTATTAGGCTCTCTTTGGCAGATTTCTCTATATAATACATGGTGTGTTGTTCTTTGAGCTATTCATGTGTTTGATTGCTTTTATGAATATAATATGCTCTTGAACATGTTTGGTTTATATGATTAAAACTTGATCATGTATTAATTGAACCTATTTATGATTCAAGTTTTAGATCTATGCATGTATCTGGGTTATAATTAATGTTGAACATCTTTTACATGATCTAGATGGATTAGCCATACATTTTAACTAGACAACAATTGGTTTGTGTATTCATGCTTATATCTAGTATTTTCCATAGGATGTGTTGATCATAACATTCATTTTTTGTCTGCTTGTATTGCGTTTTGTATTCATGATCACCTAGATGCCTTGTGAGAAAAAATCCTTGACAATAGGTATGAGACCTATGTTGTTGAGCCTGAAAGTCTTGGCAAGAGGTGGGTGACCTCGTAATGTCAAGTAAGGAAGTCTTGCCTAGTGTCGTGAGGATCCGAAAGGGTGAGCAAGGAAGTCTTACCTAGGGTCAGGAAGATCCAGAAGGGTGAGCAAGAAAGTCTTGACAAGAGGTGTGAGGCCTCGGAATGTTGAGCAAGAGGGTGACATATTCATGAGTAGGATAGGAGGGTAGTTTCTAGGTGAAGGAGTCACTTGAGAGATTGTACTTTTCTTATCTACTAGTGAATTTCGTTTGCCAGTGGTTGCTAAATCGTGGATGTTTCCTCTTCGGAGGTTTACCACATTATATCTTGTGTCAACTTTTCTTTATCTCTATCTCTTTTATATTTGTATTTGTTATTTGATTACTATGGATATAACTTTATATATAAGTTGACTTCCTTACTATAAAATTGTTGGTATATGCTTTATGTATGTTTGTTTGTATCACATTTTATATGCTTATATATATTGATTAGTTAGCTTCAATTAGTATATATATTATGATACAAGCAATTTAGAGGGACAAAATTTTATTTGTTTCAAGAGAGTCGATAAAGGTGTCTAATCTATCCCCCTCCCCCCCCCCCCCCCCCCCCCCCCCCCCCCTCTCAAGGTTAGCCTTGAGCATTTAACCGTGTTTGTATTTTCAGGTGGTGGAAGGAATAACTATTTGTAAACAATTGGGATACAACAGAATTGACATTGAGTGTGATTCTGATATTGTTTTCTCTTGGATTCGGTCCCAAAAATGTAATTTATGGTATATTATGGGATTTCTGGGAACAACTTACAGATTTATTGGAAGGATTTGATTTCTTTATTCTATATTTTTATAGATAAGGTAATAAAGTGGCAATTGTCTTGGTTCGTAATGGTGCTAGTGGTAGGAATAATTTATTTACAAGTACTAGACAACTTCCTAGATTAATAAAAGGTTTGTTTAGATTGGATAAGTTGGGTACGGCTTATGTTAGTCATGTTTAGTTTGTTCTACTCCTGAGTTTAGATTGGATTTTATACGTTTTTGTTTTTTTTGTTTTTTTTATTGATGGGTTAGGTTCATGTCATTACTTGTATTTCCCCTGTGTCCATTTTGGTTCCACGGTATTCCTCAACCATAAGTGATGGCTATTAATAAACTTTGGACGGGGCTGTTATATGGGTGGCCACAGACTATTCCTTAAAGAAAAAAAAATCTCCCATTATAGGTTCGTAGTCTATTGTTTGACGCACTCTCAAAGGAGATTAGATCTTCTATCATATCTATCAATTTTCTAATCTTATCCATAGAAAATTAGTTTTTAAAAATAAAATAAAAAATTTCCCTTTTCCATTTTTCCATTTTTCCTTCACTTCCTCTTACACTTTCTCATTGACACGTGCTCTCAAGTATAAGAGTGACATAGTAATAAATTAACCGGTAAGACCAGGTCGAACCACAGGGAGGTTGTTCACTTGTCTTTGTAGAATTAATTATCTAGATTAATTACTAAGCTTGTTATAAAGTGTAAATCAATTAAAATTAAAACTGGGGCTAAGGGATCCACTGTTGGTAATTCGAATATGATCCAATTATTAATATTTAGTCCAGATTAATGGGATGATATTCTACTCCACTGACCACTCTCTGATAGATATGGGTATAAGTACTCACTGTGCTAGACAATATTTGTCTGTCTACAGTGAGTCAAAAACTCCATAAAGATCAAAGGGGAGAAACAACTCTCTGATAAATATGGGTAAAAGTACTCATTGTGCTAGACAATATCTGTCTATCTATAGTGAGTCAAAAACTCCACAAAGATCATAGGGGAGAAAGCAAAAAATAATAAACTTACCAAAATTGGATCATATTTTCCATACCAACACTATCACCTTTGGCCCCAGCTATATAAAATTAGCTAGACATAATTTAACCAGAAAATAACTATTTTATTTAAACTGAGAATTTGAGGACAAAAGAGAGAGAATTTCATAAATATAAGATCATATTTGGATTCAGAATATGAAAATTAAGGGGGAGAGGCCCTATATTTATACAAAATACGGATGAAAATTGACCATCGGATGAATTTAGAATAGAACGTCCAGATTTTGCCACGTCATCAGTGAACAAAAACCAATCCGTGAAGTGAATAGTGAACAGTGACAATGAACAGTAACACATCCGTGCATGAACAGTGAAAGTCAACTATGAATATTAAAAGTCAATTGTGAACAGTGAATAGTCAAAATTATGAAAATGCCCTTCGTGGTCTTCCTAAGGTTTTTTGACGTTCTAAACTTGAAAACGATGTTTGTTTTGCCATCTGACTTCTCCATGATTCTGAATTGATCGAATTACCTCTGAAATATAAAGAAAAATACACTAATTACTGCACAACACATTTATTTAAGCGAACGAACGAAATTATGTCTAAACTGGGAATTATACATATTGGAAGTGTAAAATGATGATATTATCCCTTAGTAAACATACACTTTTCAGTGTTAATCACTCATCAACCAAACTAAATAAAAACACAAAAAAAATATTGAATCACTCAATTAAAGATCCAAATTTCAAATATTTAACATATGAACAACATCTAAACCAACACCCAAAAAAAAAAAAAACTAAAGCATTAAGGCCACATTTGGTTACTATGTTGGAATATGAATAGGAATGAGAATGAGAATGGAAAGGAAAAGGAAAATGATTTTTTTTTATTTGGTTGGAACTCTAGAATTAGTCTCTAAATTAATATTATTTTGTTTGGTTAACAACTGAATGAAATTGGGTTAACTGTATTTTAACCAAATTACCCCTAATTACAAAAATATTTATAATAACAAGATATATTTTGAATGATAATAACAAAATATAAAAGTATATATAATATTATATATATAAATATAATATTATATATATTATTAGAATATATAACATATTATATATATATTATAATATATATATATTATGATATAAATATATAATATATATAATAATAATATTAAATATATATACAACATATATTTATTAAATATATATTATATATATAATATATATAAAATATAATACTGTTGTAGGTGTAATTTAGATTGCGTAGCACGTCAGCAATAGACCAGAGTCGAGGGTGCCACGTCAGCCCAAGTTGACCAAAGAAGACCCCGTCACACCCCCAGACCAAGATAGTGCAAGCGATCGGATAAAGAGGCCCGATCGGGATTGTCAAGATGATCGGGGCAAAGGTTGTGATCGGGTAAAGCCGCTGATCGGCGAAAGTAAATTTGGTCAAGTTTGGTAGGTTGTCGATTACATGACAAATGGACAACACCAAGGTTTAATGAAGTTACGACTCTGATACGCATAGAAAGAATCTACTTGAACAAGACATCTCGAAGTACATCCCGATAAGGAAACAAGCTTCCTAACAGATATCGAAGTGTGAAAATGGCAAGAGATCTAATGTAATAAAGAACAAGCAGCGCAAAATAAGAAAGAGAATAATACGATTCTAACAAAATAGAATTTGGTTCAATTACGGGAACTTATTTTACTTGTATACCAAGATTTAGGGTTCTATGCATGTATAAATAGACCTAAATAACACCCATAGAAAAGTGAACCGTAAATTCTGTTTTAATGTGTACAAGAGAGATTGAGGGTGGTAATAATCTTTTGCATAGTGAATTTTCTTGCCGCTACCGGCAAACGTGGGCATTTCCCCACCATGGGGTTTTACCACGTAAAATATTGTCTTTGCCTTTACCCTTTTCTCTCCTAAGCAATTTATTATTTCATTGATTTATGTTTATTTGTGTGACGCGTGATAAACTCTAATCGATCCAAAAATCACCGTCAACAACTAGCGCTAGAAGAAAGGGCGAACCTCCGTTAGCATTGGGTTTGAATAATTAATTCAAAGAAAAAGCTTACGAGAGACGATAGCATGGCCACCAGTAGAGACAAAAGTCTATCTCCTCGTAACATAGACTCCTGGCGCGGCACCAACATCCTTAATCCTATCCATTTTAATACCGTTGGAGAATATCCACCTTCAAGAACTCCACCGTCTACCAAACCTGACATTATTACATCCACAGACGTAACCGTTGATATTTCACCAGATGCATTCCAGTAGATCCAGGAATCCCTACGAAAATTCATCGATGATGCCGCTAGACAGAAAATCAACATAACGACCAATGTCAACATGAGCTCGCTGTACCAGTTCTCTACGCGGTTGTGGCCCAGGATACGTTCTGAAATAGTGGTAACCACTCCAGGAGCCCCCTAGAAATTTGGAAGAGATAGGGTGGAGCGTCATGAAAGAAGGGAACGATCGCGCATAAGGGATGATTGCCAAGAAAACCGGGGGACTAGAGAGCACAAGGAGTCTAAGTCACAGGAAGATGTGGGAGATATGATGAATGAGAGGCCCGCCTTGAGCAGGTAGATAGGCATGACGGCAAGAGGAAAAGGTCTCGCTTGGATTCGAGTGACGATAAAACTGCTCTTAGAGGATGCATGGAGCTAACCCTATGGTAAGGGGTGACTCGTACGGTGCCCAAATCAGTAGGTGAGTCCCTAGGGACCTATACGGGCTCACCATCCACCAGAAGTTTTACGAGCATGGATAACTAGAAAGGGAACATGAGGTCCTTCTAAGAAGAATAGAAGCTCTAGAGCGAAGATAAAGCCGGAGAAAACCGCTGATCGGTAACTTAGGGAGTCTATTAGCTGATTCAATAAGGCATGCCCATTTTTCAGACAAGTTTAGGAAGCCACATGTGGAACAATTCAAGGCCAATACCGACCCGCGGGAGCATGTCAGGAGATATCAAAGTGCAATGGCATAATATGATTATAATGATGCTCTCATGATTCGGATGTTCCCGTAGACCTTGGGAGATTAGGGATCCAGGTGGTTTGGAAGACTTTCGGCAGGATCCATTAAGAACTTTGAGGAACTAATACAAGCTTTCACTAAGCGGATCAGGGGGAATATCCAGCGAAGAAAATCAATATCAGCCTTGTCAACCTTGAAATAAAGGAAGGACGAGAAGTTGAAGGATTACCTAACTAGGTTTTTATAGGATGTGTCAGAAGTATAAGATCTTAACGATGATGCGATAGTATCCATATTTAGCACATCCACTTGACGCTAAGCCTGAATCAGAAGAGGCTGACCACATATGCAAGCATGGTAGATTATGTCGGAGGATACACCATGGCGGAAGAAGAATAGACAGCCGATGGTGAGGAGCTCGTACATGGGGGTCGGCCCGAGAGAAGCCAAACCTAAAAATGGCAACTCAAAGAATAATGGCAAAGGGTACCAGGAGGGCAATGAGGGAAATAGTAAGGGTGGGCGTAAGGATGACGATAAAGATGTCAAGCACTTTATAAGGCAATATAATTACACCTCATTACCCAGGAGACAAGAGGAAATATTGAATATTTTAGAAGTACAAAAAGCCCCTGAGATAGCCGAGCTTTGCGAGGAGAGACACCACCAATTACTATATATTTCACTAGGAGAATGGCTATGAAACCTAAAGTGTTATTAGTTGAGGGAGTACATCGAAAAACTGATCAGAGAGGGGCATCTCATGGATATGATCCTGAGGAGTGGGGTTGACTAATATAAGGACACCCCAAAGGAAGAACGCGATAGAGGCCAAAGGAGCCCCTAAAGAAATTCAGACAGTAAGACAATCGATACCATCTTTGGTGGGCCATACACTGGGGGGTAGACGCTGGGAGAGAATGACAGAGGTTAGAGAAGCCATAGATGGTCAAAGGAATCTGGAAGCAAATTTTTTAGGCCCTGATCATAAAAAGTTTAAGCAAGGATAGGACCCCGATAGTCTTCACCAAGGCAGACACACATGGGTCAGAGGTAAGGCTGAATGATGCGATTGTTATGTCGGTTCGCGTGGGTCACAGGGAAGTGAGAAGAGTGTTGATCTACAATAGAAGATCAACAGATATATTGAGTGTGGAAGTGTTCGACCAGCTCAGATTACAACGAAAAGACCTCCAACCACTCAAGGTTTCATTGAGAGGCTTTGAGGGAGCAGAAGTAAGATCGCTGGGAACATTGAAGCTACCTATGAAGATTGGGAGCTTTCCGTACAATGCCTTGCTTAGTAGACCTTTCCTAAACTAGTCAAAAGCTGTGACTTCCACCTATGCCCTGACAATGAGGTTCCCAACAGAAGCTGGGGTAGGGGTCATGAAAAGTTCTCAAAAGTGAGGGAGATAGGTGAATCTGGTTGTGTACAAGGAAAAAGAAGAACTTGAGGTAATACAGATAGATATCTAAAAAGATAAGGGAGATCTGTAGGTGGATGAAGGAGAAGCTGCAACAGAAACATCTACCCCGATTTAACCTGGACCCGAAGGAAGTATAATCGGAAGATGGGAAGAAACAGAAAGATGAGTCGACAGTGGAAGTTGTGATTGATGGTGACAATCCTGAGCAGACCATAAAACTTGGGGCCCGGATGGTCGAAAAAGTTAGGGATGAGATGGTTTGCTCATTGAAGGAATAATAGGATATGTTCGCATGGAAACACGAAGATATGCCTGGAATTGATGTGAAGATAATTTCCCACTACCTAGCGGTCGATCCCGATCGAAAGTCTATCATCCAGAAGAGAAGGCGATTTAACCTAGAGAGTAGCAATGCAATTAAGGAATAAGTAATGAAACTGTTGGTGAAAGCTTCCATAATGGAGGTGCAGTATCTCGAATGGGTTGCCAATGTGGTGCTAGTGAAAAAGAAGAACGGTCAGTGAATGATGTGTGTAGATTTCACTGACCTCAACAAAGCATGCCAAAAAGATAGCTTTCTGTTACCCCAGATCCACCAACTGGTAGATGTAACGATAGATCATGAATTATTCAGCTTTATGGATGCTTACTTAGGTTATAACTATATCCAAATGTTTGAGCTAGATGAAGACAAACCCTCCTTCAGAACTAATCAAGGGTTATACTGTTATATAGTTATGCCTTTTGGTCTCAAAAATATTGGGGCGGCCTACCAGAGGCTAGTAAACAAGATGTTCGCCCGACAAATCGATAGAAATATAGAGGAGTACGTAGATGACATGATGACAAAGAGCATAATATCTGAAAAAATTCATAAGATCTCAGGGAGACATTCAAGGTGCTAAGAAAGTTCGCCATGAAGCTCAATCCAAAGAAAAGTATTTTTAGGGTGCCTTCAAGAAGATTCCTTGGCTTCCAAGTTCATTAGAGAAGAATCAAAGTAAATTCCAAGAAAATTAAAGCATTGGAGGATATGAGGTCCCCAAAGACCCTAAAGGAAATTCAAAGGCTAACGGACTGATTAGCATCCCTGAATTGATTCATTAGCAATTCGACAGACAAAGGCTTGCCCTTTTTTAGAGCAATTAAGAAGATCAAAGGGGTAAAATGGAACGATGAATGTGAGTAGGCGTTCTGAACCAAAGAGTACTTAGGAAAAACATCAATCCTACCTATGCCCCTGAAAGGAGAAATGTTCTACATGTACTTGTCGGTCTTAGTTGTGACAATGGGGTCAGTGCTGACAAAAGCCAATGTATTACACAAGCAAGGCTTTACTACCAACTAAAACGAGATACTCACTAGCCGAGCAGATGACATTAGCACTAGTAACAGCAGGAAGAAAGCTGAACCTTATTTTCAAGCTCACAAAATCGAGGTCTACATGGACAGCCCACTGAAGCAGATTCTATCAAGACCTGAGGTGTCTAGGAGGCTAACCAAATGGGCAATGGAGTTGAGTGAATTTAACATAGCATACCTACCAAGAGCCGTAATAAAGAGGCAAGTTGTGCCGACCTAATCACCGAGTTCACTGAACCAAACTGTGATGTGATCAAGATCCTGAAGGAGAATGAAGAATTTATCTAGAAACTACATGTAGATAGATTGTCAAACAAGTACGTAAGCGGGGCCTGCATAATGATATCCACTCCGGAAGGTGATGAGGTAGAGTGTACCATACAATTTAACTAGTGCCATAAAGAAATGACATGAAAGTCGAGAGCCACCACACCCGAACCATTAACCCCTTCGAAGCCACTAACAACATGGCCGAATATGAGGCACTTTTGGTAGGAATTAGGGTTTGTACGGCCTTAGGGGCGGATGAGCTGGAGATATTTAGTGACTCGCTGGTGGTGGTGAACAAATCTTGGATGAATATTAGGCTAAAGACAGCAACACGGTCGCTTATTTGGGGATAGCCAGGATACTGCTTGGGAGATTCAAGGTCTATAGGATTACTCAGATCCTGAAGGTAAAGAATGAGAAGGAAAATAATTTGTCAAAATTGGCATCAGCAACTATCAACATACGGTCAAAGACTATCCCGATTGCTCACCTCAAAAGACCAAGCATCAAAGATGAAGAGGAAGTATCAGAAGTAGAAGTGATCGAAGAAAGACAAGCCACCTGGATGACCCTAATCAGGGAATATCTAGAGGATGGAACACTCCCAGTAGAGGTTACTAAAGTAAAATGCCTCAGATACAGTGCCGCCAGATACTTGATAGTTGGAGAAGAATTGTACAGAAGAGGATTTTCAAAGTCTTTGTAGAAATGTGTCTGCCCAATAGAAGGTAGACAGATATTAGAAAGTATCTACCGAGATATGTGTGAGAGTCACTTCAAGGGTAAAAGTATAGCAAACAGGACTCTCAGACAATGCTTTTTCTGGCCGAACCTATTCCAAGACGCCCAGGCAGTTGCAGAATAGTGTGGTAGCTGTCAAATGATAGCTAATGATATCAAGAGTCCCTCTGAGAAGTTGAAGAAATTGACATCATCATTGTTGTTTGCTATATGAAGGCTAGACCTTATTGGCCCAATATCGACAACAACCAAAAGAGGAGCAAAGCACGCCATTGTGGTTGTATGCTACTTCACAAAATGGGTAAAGGCAGAAACACTGGTACATATAACTGAGGCTAACACGGCCAGTTTCATGAATAAGAACATCATTTACCGATTTGGAATCCTGAATACAACAATCACAGATAACGGGACCCTGTTCGACAGTTACAACTTCAAAGACATGTGTCTGGACTTCTGCATAAAGAATTATTATGCCAGACCAGCCCATCCTTAGACCAATGGCCAGACGAAAGCAGTTAACAATATAATTAAGCATACCTTGAAGGCAAAGCTGGGTGCTAAGAAAAGGAATTGGGTAGACAAGCTGCAAGAAGTCTTGTAGGCATACTAGACCGTGGGAAGGTCTTCGACGAGAGAAATCTTCTATTCACTGGCATTTGGAAAAGAGGTGTAGGGGTTTATGCCGTAAAGATGTAATTTGTAAATGGATTTATGAAACAAATAAAAGGAAAAGTTCAATTCATTCTTATTGTATTGTTTATTTTATAACTTGTGCATATACTTAACATCCAAACTTACCGAATGTAATCTCGAAATATGTATATGAGTTTCATATACGGATGGATGCAGTAAGAGACGTGCAATCTAAAGAGTCCATAGATAGCAAATAAAGCTGGGTACTTTATTTATGGTTAATCTATAGTTGCGGTCTATTCCGTAATGTACAGTGATTCTATCCTGAATCATTCATATGAGATATAGGAATTGAGGCACCTTGTATGATGTGATCATGTAGGACTTGGCCATATGAATCTCTCACCAAGATCCGTTTACCGATGAGCTTTATATATATCAACTAATGATGGCTATATGTGGATGATCTTAATAATGAGTGTCTTATCGACTCCTTTAGGTTAGATCGTGGTCTTTGATATACCATGGGTGAGGTCAGATGCAGTTCCTGATCAATATGCTCCGTATTTTGGGATTACGGTTTCGCTTGTGGTTGGGAAGGTTTGTACACAATAGTGGAATCCACTCCTTTTTTTCAGAAGTAGATGGTAGTTCCCTTAAGCGTTGATTCGGGGCTTGGACAATATGAGTGCTCTCCTAATTCCGTAAGGAAATAAGATTTATTGTCCATTAGAGAATCAACGGTACTTAAAGGATATATGTAATTAGAGGGGTATAACGGACATTATGATCCAGCTCTAATTATGAACTACTGTGGAGGATCACACCATGTGTAATAGCTATATCGATGGACACCGAGTTGTATCGGTCTGTGTAAAAGAGTCTACAGTTGAGAGAGTGCAACTTCGGGTTTTTAGTGGAATAACACCAGAGTTAATAATCAAGGAATATTAATTAAAGAGTTTAATTAATGATTCAGAGGATTATTGGAGTTCAAAATATTGCGGGTCCATTATGTCCCCTTGCTAGCCCGATAGATTTAGGTAACAAGGGTCACGGTTAATTAATTGGATTGTCCAATTAATTGTGTTACGAAAGTGATACGTATTTATTCAGGAATTAATTGAATAATGAGATTATTTAATTAATGAATAATGGTGATTAAATAAATTAAATAATAAGATTATTTAATTTTGTTATTAATCACTAATCGGAGGATGTTAGTTGATATTTGATTTTAAATAGAATAAGATAATGTGATTATTTTATTTTATTAAATTAAATATTTGAAATTGAATTTTAAATGTTTAAATTTAAAAATAAATATTTAATTTTTTAAATAAAAGATATGAGATATTTTTTATTTGAATGAATTTTAAATCAAATAAATATATGATTAGTTTTTTAAAAGATAAAACAATATATATGTTTTCTTTGAAAAATGAATTAGAGTCATATTAAACTAAATCATCAAAAACGTGAGACAATGCTAGTTTGCATGAGATGCAAATTGATTGTGCGTGAGAGATGCACCTTGATATAAATGCAAAGACATATCAAAACAAAGAGAGATATACGCAGGATGCTTGATTTAGGTAAGGTGTGTGAATTGTATTTTTTTATTTTTTGTGAAGTCTGTGCATTTGTAGAGAAGTCAAAAAGAGTTTTTGAAAAAGTTATGTATATGTTCGTGCACTGTTCAGTGCAAACATATATATATAAAATATTGCTAGAAAAATATTGGCAATATTTTTATATACTAGAATTGTTCTAGTTTATGAACATAGAAGAAAGAGTTTCTTTAATTCTTTCTACATCCTCCATTCAAGTTCCTGAGACCGTGATATGCCCACACGCAGTTACCAATCCCGGGAGATAGCGATGAAGATCGAGTGGTTCAGATAGGAGTATTTCGAAAAGTGAAGGACCCTCCAAACGTTGGTAAGATTTTCTTCTTGATTATATCGATTTCAATTTCTTGTGTTTACATATTGTATGTATTATTTTAAAAAATAATTACAATCCCAAGTTCACTGGTCCCAGATACAGATTATGATCTGTAAAAAAAAAAATTAAAACCTAGTTCCGTTGCATAACCGATGAACAGGGTCCAACAAGAGGCAGTAATCCCAGTCGAAGTAATTCATAATTCATTAAAGGTGCAACTCTTGCACCCTGAGGCAAATGTGGATATGTTAGAACAAAGCCTAGATGTGTTGGAGGAGAGAAAGGACATATCGAGGATAAGGAACATTGCCTATCAACAAAGGGCAGCCAGATACTATAACTCACATGTTCGAGTTAGAAGAATCCAGCTTGGGGGCTTAGATCCTAGAATGGTGTCACCCAATACGAGGGAGAAATCAGCTGGATCGCTGGCAGACAAATGGGAAAGACCATACCAGGTGGTCGGATTGGCTGGTAATGGAGTGTACCATCTTGCCCGACTAGATGTGGACGAGCTGTAAAGTCCTCATTTATTGATTGGCTTATTTCGTGAACAAACCACATATTAGGGTTTTTTGTAAGGGTAGTTTAGGTTCTCAAGACCTTAAGAGAAGAAGCACCAAAGGTAAAATTCTTGTGCTTACTTGCTTTGAAGAGATAGTTGCACACACTCATAAAATCATGCATAACTCTTATTTATATATGTTGTGTGTTTATATTTGTGTGCATTCATGTTTTAAATAACTCTTCTTGATTTATTTGCATCTTGTGATTAAAATACCATGTCATGTTAGGCATTAGTATAAGATGCATCTTCATCACTCTATTACTTGTGGATAATGTGTGTTTGAGTGAGGAGAAAGTAGGCTGTGCGTTGGTGGTACGCTACTCGACTAGCGCAGCCTCACCAGCGTAACATATCAATGGATCGTTGCTTGTCATGTTCCACTGAGTTGCGTCACTTCATCTGCGCAATATTGAGAAAGTAGGTTGTGCGCTGGTGGTGCGCTACTCGAATAGCGCAGCCTCACCAACGTAACATATCAGTGGATCATCGCTTGTCATGTGCCACTGAGATGCGCCAGTCCACCAGTGCCTATTGAAAATTTAGGTTGTGCGCTGGTGGTGCGCTACTCGACTATCGCCACTCACTAGCATACAGAGTGGGAGCAGAAACGTTTTTTTTTAAAACGACCTCACTTTGGTTGAAACTCATATATATATATATATATATATATATATATATATATGTCTCCTTGTATTTAGGTCGTGTATGAGTTCATAATATCATATCTTTTCCTTAGAACACATTTCAAAGAAAAAATCTTGAAAGAACTCATCTTTATACACTCAAAGCATCTCATTGTGCATAAAAACATCATCTATGGTCATTTAGAGTGCATCAATGGATAGTTTTGCATAATCACTTCTTGTTTGGTAAGTTTCTCACTATCTTTATATAAGTTAAGTGTTTTTCTTGCTAAGCCATCTCTTTTATCATTTGTATTCTCATAGAATATATTCTAAATACAAAATAGAGATTGTTGTGATGACATGATTGAGTGTTGTATTGTGATAGCTTCATAGGATTGTTTGATCTATGTTTAGCTAAGCTTCATGAACATGTCATTTAGCTCTTGATATCTAAGATTTCATTTATTGCCATCTCATCATCCTAGATAAGCATATAAGGTTCCCTAGCCTTGTTTGTTTTTTGAATATCATCATATATTCACATAGGTCATTTTATCTCTTCATTGAAAAGTAAGAGTTGTGTTGCTTCCGGGATTAGATAGCTTAAATCGCAAGCAAGATGGACTAGGTTCACTTATATCGGGATTAGGTAGTGGTGGTGGATTATAAATCGGGATTAGATTGTAATTCCTTTACCATTAGTGGATTCGAGGTTCGAGTGTGGCGTACTTAACAGCCCGTGGTTTTTCCCATTTGGAGGGTTTCCACGTATATCTCAAGTGTCTTTATTATTTCCGCACTTATTATACTTGTGATATTATTGTAACTAGTTAGGGGTATTTTAGTCAACTTGACCATTAACAAAAATTTGGCAAAATTGAGAAAAATCTATTCAACCCCTCTAGATTATTATTAAACACACTATAATATTTGTTTCAATTGGTATCAGAGGAGGTTCCTAGACATACATAGGTGATCCTTGCTCATTTTGGTGTGTATTGCATTTTGTGTGTTTGTGTTGATCAATCATACACTTGCATTCATATCATTCATTCATAAACACAATGAGTGGAAACGGTGGCATCGAGGGCGCTTCTAGCACTAGACCTCCACTTCTCACCGGATTGAATTATGCCTCTTGGAAAGGCAAGATGGAGTCGTATATTTGTCAAATTCATGATAGGGCATGGATGGCTGTTGAAGACGGCTACACTTCACCCATGATGACTCCTATGGATGGAGGAGATTATATACTCAAACCAAAGGCCCAATGGAACGCACAAGAGTTTGAGGCATCAAAGTGGAATATGAAGGCAATGCATGCCATCCTATGTGCAATGGATGAGAATCAGTACAAGTTGGTTCAAAACACTAGGATAGCTAAGGAGACATGTGATATCCTAGAGGTTGCACATGAGGGAATCGATGTGGTTAAGGAATCGAAGCTTCAAGTTCTCCAAACGCAATTTGAATTGCTCAAGATATATGAGAATGAGTGCTTCAATGACTTTGAAGTGAGGTTAATGGACATTATGAACCAAAGTCATCAACTTGGTGATCCTTATTCGGATAGGAAGATCAAGTAGAAGATTATGAGATCTCTACCCGATAGATTTGAGTCCAAAGTAACTGCTTTAGAAGAGAACATTGCTTACAAGGATATGAAGCCGAGTGAAGTGATTGGGAGGCTTCTAGCTTATGAATCTAGAAAATGTCCTAACCCCACACCACCAAAAAAGCAAAAGGATATTGCTTTGAAAGCCTCCAAAGTTGAGAAGGAGGAAAGTGATGACTCGGATGAGGAAATGGCTTTGTTAATGAAGAAGTTTAAGAAATTCTACAAGTCCGAGAGGAAAGGTTTCGGATCCAAGGGTCAAGACTTGAAGAAAAAGGCTCCCTTAAAAAATGTTGAGCCTAGGCAAGAAAAAATTGAAAAGAAAGGAGTCTGATGCTATGAATGTGGTGGGATAGGTCACTTTGCCCTTGAATGTGTGAATCACAAATTCAAGAAAAAAGGAAAAATGATGGCCGCCACATGGAGTGAAAGTGATAACTCCAGTGAAGGAGATGAGTCTTCGGATGATGAAGAACTCATGGCTAACTTCATAGCCTTTACGTCATCTCATAAGAGCAAAGATGCTAGTGAAGAAGAAAATGAGAGTCAAGAGGAAAACTACTCAAGTGATAATGGATCTTCATTACAATCCACAAATGGAAATATGGATAGGATGGATCTCAAGGACTATATGGCTAGGTTTAAGAGTTCAAGGTTAAAGAACAAGAATGAAATTAAGAGATTAAAAGAAGAAAACCTAGAGCTATCAACTCAAGTGGACCAACTAAATGAAGAGTTGGTGAGAACCATGAATAGTGAAGATAAGCTAAGAAAGGAATTAGACTTATCTAAGAGGAGTGAAGAAGGGTTGAATAAAGAGCTTGAAGATGCTAGAGAGTTGATGGCCAAGATGAACTCTATCACTAAAAAACTTGACCATATGTTAGATGTTGGAATGAGGCCGAGTGACAAGAATGGGCATGGGTTTAAAGATGACAAGATGTCCTCCACTCCAAGCAAGACCATTTTTATAAGAAGCATGAATCTCAATGGGTCCTCTTTTCATCAATCGCCTAGGAAGAAACTTGACCTTGGAGAGTGTTTAAGTAATGCTCAAGTGAAGGTGGCACCAAGAAGCCTACCTCAAGCTCATCCTACAAGGACTCCTCAAATTAACTTCCCTTAACCGAAAGCTCATAAAGGGAAGAAACCTATCATGGAAGCTCAACCAAGGAAGCAATCAAGTCTTGTTCAACAACAAAGAAGAAAAGTTCCTCAACAACAATAAAGACAACCACAAAGACATGGGAAGGCTCCAATGCATCCACAAGGTTATGGTATGATTCCTAACTTCATTTATACATGTCATTTTTGTGGTATTGATGATCATATTAGACCAAATTGCTTTAGATATATTAAATTGTGTAGAATTGAAAGCATGATAGAGAAGAAAAATGCTAAAGCCGAGATGCATGTCACTAGGAAAAATGGAACACTTTTGCATAATCCTAGGACATTTAGAGCCCATGTACCATTGACCACTATGAAGGAAAATGTTTCACCTAGGTAGATTATAAGAGATGAACACTTTTACCATGTTGCACAAATTGCCTTGAAAGTTAATTCTTCTAATTTTTGGTATTTGGATAGTGGGTGCTCTAGGCACATGATGGGAGATGGGAGATGTGAGTTTCTTTGAGACCTTTGTCATGGAGGAAGGAAAAAATGTCACATTTGGTGATGGATCCAAGAAGAAAGTTAAAGGAAAGGGAACTATTTCCATTCTCGGATTACCCTTATTGTCCAATGCTTTGTATGTTGATGGCCTAAAAGCAAATTTGATAAGCATTTCAGATCTTAGTGATGAAGGACTTTCCGTCTTGTTTAGGAAAAATAATTGCTCTATCCGATTGCCAAATGGACAAACCTTGTTAAAAGGTATTAGATCTAGCGACAATTGTTATTGTCTTGAAGCTAGAGTTGTCTCTTGCAATGTGACCAAGGATGAGCAAATTGAGTTGTGGCATGAAAGACTTAGCCACATGAACTATCGGGATTTAAGAATCTTAGATAAGTTCAATGTTGTGCGAGGCCTTCCCAAGCTTGGGAAAAAGGCAAATGGTGTTTGCGGACCTTGTCAACAAGGGAAGCTAACCAAAAGCATGCACAAAAAGGGCAAGTATCTCTCCACCAAGGAGACTCTAGAGCTTCTCGACATGGATCTTATGTGTCCCATGCAAACCGAGAGCTTAGGTGGAAAGAAATATATTTTTATATGTGTAGATGACTTCTCTAGGTACACTTGGACTTATTTTCTTTGAGAAAAATCTGAAATTTTTGACAAGTTTAAGATGCTTTGTACCAAAATTCAAAATGAAATGAACTCTAAGATTTAAAACATTAAACGGATTATGAGTGACCATGGAAAGGAGTTTGAGAATGCACATTTTTAAAATTACTGCAATAGTCTAGGCATTTTTCATGAGTTTTCAGTTTCTAGGACATCTCAACAAAATAGAGTTGTTGAGAGGAAAAATAGGGTCCTTCAAGAGATGGCCAGTGTGATGTTGCTTAGCAACAATGTCCCTAGGAACCTATGGACCAAAGCCGTCAATACGGCTTGCTATATAGGAAATAGAGTCTTTCTAAGGCCCTACACTAGGCAAACCTCCTATGAGTTATGGAAAAATAGAAAACCAAATGTTAGCTATTTCCACACTTTTGGAAGCAAATGCTACATTTTGAATGACCGTGATCAACTTGACAAATTTGATGCTAAGAGTGAAGAGGGTATCTTTATTGGCTTTGCCTTGGATAGTAGAGCCTATAGAGTTTACAATTTAAAAACTAGAACCATCATGGAATCATCCAATGTTATCATTGATGATACAAGGCTCAAATCTAATGACCATGAGGAGGAGGAAGCTATAATTGATGACTCTCCCTTAGAAAAGGTTGTGGCTACTCCTAATGTTGAAAAGACTAATCTTGATGATGATATCACACAACCTATTGATAGAATTCCTCTCTTGAACTCAAAAGAGCCTGTTCCATGGGTTAGAAAACTCCATGATAAAGATGACATCATTGGAGAGGTTAATGAGGGTGTTAAGACTAGACGTCAAATGGCTAATCTAATTAGCTACACTTGGTACACATCTCAAATAGAACCCAAGAAGGTTGATGAAGCCTTAAATGATGAATTTTGGGTTCTTTTCATGCAAGAAGAGCTTAACCAATTCCAAAGGAATGAGGTTTGGACTCTAGTTCCTAGGCCCAAGAACACCAATGTGATAGGCACCAAGTGGGTCTATAGGAACAAATCCGATGAGGATGGAAACATTGTGCGAAACAAGGATATGCTTGTAGCATAAGGGTACTCTCAAATTGAGGGTATTGACTTTGAAGAGACATTTGCTCCCGTTGTTAGGATAGAGTCCATTAGGCTTCTTTTATCCATCTCTTGTTTGCACAAGTTCAAGTTGTATCAAATGGATGTTAAGAGTGCCTTCCTCAATGGCTTTTTGCAAGAATAAGTGTTTGTTGAGCAACCTAAGGGGTTTGTAGATCCTCACCACCCTAATTATGTATATCACCTTAAGAAGGCTTTATATGGGTTGAAACAAGCACCAAGAGCTTGGTATGAGCGCCTCACTCAATTTCTTGTTGACAATGGCTACATAAGGGGTAGTATTGACAAGACTTTATTCATCAAGAAAGACCAAGATGAGATTTTTATAGCTCAAATCTATGTTGATGATATAGTTTTTGGTTCCACTAATAACACCAAAATCCAACAATTTATTGATGTCATGTCTCATGAGTTTGAATAAGTCTTGTTGGTGAGCTAAGTTACTTTCTAGGTTTACAAATTATACAAATGAATGATGGGATTTTCATATCCCAAGCTAAATATGTCAAAAACCTGGTGAAGAAATTTGGCCTTGAAAATGCCAAACATTGTGATACACCCATGGGTACCACTTTGAAGCTAAGCAAGGATGCTAGTGGTAAAAGTATGGACCAAACCTTGTATCGTGGCATGATTGGTAGCTTGCCCTATTTGACCGCAAGTAGGCCCGATATCTCTTTTAGTGTGGGTGTATGTGCTAGGTACCAATCGGATTGTAAGGAGTCTCATATTTCATCCATTAAGAGAATCATTCGCTATGTGAATGGGACATCTAACTATGGGATTTGGTACTCTTTTGACACTAATGCTAGTCTTGTAGGTTTTAGTGATGCATATTGGGCAGGAAATTATAATGATAGAAAAAGTACATCGGGCGGTTGCTTTTTCCTTGGGAACAACCTTGTCTCTTGGTTTTGCAAGAAGCAAAATTCAATTTCTTTCTCTACGGCTGAGGCCGAATACATAGCTGCTGGGAGTGGATGCACACAACTCCTTTGGATTAAGCAAATGCTAGTCGACTATGGATTCAATCAAGGTACTCTTACTCTCTTTTGTGATAACATGAGTGCAATTAATATTTCCAAGAATCCTGTTCAACATTCTAGAACTAAGCATATTGACATCCGCCATCATTTCATTAGAAAACTAGTTGAGAATAAATGCATAGTATTTGAACATATAGGTACTAATGATCAACTAGCGGATCTATTTACTAAACCCTTAGATGCTACTCGATTCAAAACTCTTAGTAGATCTATTGGGATTTGTCTTAGGAGTGATGAGTTTTTATATTTGACCCCATAAGGGGAACTCAAGCAAAGAGAGTTATTGTATACTTGTTGCATGCAAAAAATTGGAAATGTTTATGCTCCTTTATTAATTGCTTGAGTAGCTTGGTTGCTCTTATGTCATATTCGATTATATTTTCTTCAATAAGTGTGAACTATGCTTTAATTACAATCCATATTATATTTATGTTCAAACATGCATTTTTGGACTAGGAAATCTACATAGGAAGTACATGTTGAATGACCTATAGTTATCTCCATGACATGATGATTCTTTAAGTGACATGCAAATGTAAATTTAAATAGCATGAATTAATGATTGCAATTGTTGAATGCAAAACATTGTGTGAAAATGCTAGTGAGACAAAATTGTTTAATCAATGTCTTTCTTTCTTTATTAGTTGAACATGGCTACTATCATACAAGTATCTTACCCGAAAAAATCAAATAGGGTGGTGCAAAGTCGCTCATGCCATGTTTCGTATATAAAGTTGGATATAGTACTCTTAAAATTTGATATCTATGAAAACTATATATCCTTGCTTCTCTCATGACAAATGGTGAAATTGGTTTGAATTCTATTGGCAACCTTTGTCATTTGCTTTGCCAAATACCATTGTTTTTGGACTTGAATGCAACATGTCTTGTATGCAAAGCATTTTTGATTCACGTATTTTCTTAAAATAAATCTCCTTGTTTCTCTCATATTAATTGAGTTGCATAAATATGGCTTATAAGATTATGCAAATATCTTGTATGCTCCTTTCTCTCTTTGCCTTGAATGCCCGGTTAGGGAGTACTCCTTTGCCTATATCATGACAAAAAGGGAAAGTATCATATGGTTTAAGGGGGAGTAGTACTTGTTAGGGAAATTATATTTAGGGGGATTCATCCTTTGAAGGGGAGCATTGCATGATGTTGTACTCATATTCTTAAATGCAAATGCTTTTGTTTTATATTCACTTGATCAACTTACATACACTTGGTTTGGAAAGTGTATTTGTTCTTGTTTTGTGTGTAGGGTTGATAGATCTGCAAGAGATTGAAGATTTGAAGATTTGAAGATTTGAAGATTATTTTTATATATCTCTTTGTAATGTAGAATATCTTTCCGGTGCTTTATTTGGTTTTGTGAGGATCAATGTGAGTGGTGGTTTTGTCACGAAATAGCCAAAGGGGGAGATTGTAAAGTCCTCATTTATTGATTGGCTTATTTCGTGAACAAACCACATATTGAGGTTTTGTTGTAAGGGTAGCTTAGGTTCTCAAGACCTCAAGAGAAGAAGCACCAAAGGTAAAATTCTTGTGCTTACTTGCTTTGAAGAGATAGTTGCACACACTCACAAATTCATGCATAACTCTTATTTATATATGTTGTGTGTTTATATTTGTGTGCATTCATGTTTTAAATAACTCTTCTTGATTTATTTGCATCTTGTGATTAAAATACCATGTCATGTTAGGCATTATTATATGATGCATCTTCATCACTCTATTACTTGTGGATAATGTGTGTTTGAGTGAGGAGAAAGTAGGTTGTGTGCTGGTGGTACGCTACTCAACTAGCGCAGCCTCACCAGCGCAACATATCAGTGGATGGTCGCTTGTCATGCGCCATTAAGCTGTGCCACTTCACCCGCGCAACATTGAGAAAGTAGGTTGTGCACTGGTGGTGCGTTACTTGACTAGCGCAGCCTCACTAGCACAATATATCAGTGGACCGTAGCTTGTCGTGCACTGCTGAGCTGTGCCACTCCACCAACGCCTAATGAAAATTTAGGATGTGCGTTGGTGGTGCGCTACTCGACTAGCGCCACTCACTAGCGCACATAGCGGGAATTGGAGCGTTTTTTTCAAAACGACCTCACTTTGGTTGAAACTCATATATATATATATATATATATATATATATGTCTCTTTGTATTCAGGCCGTGTATAAGTTCAAAATATCATATCTTTGCCTTAGAACACATTTCAAAGGAAAAATCTTGCAAGAACTCACCTTTATACACTCAAAGCATCTCCTTATGCATAAAAACATCATCTATGGTCATTTAGAGTGCACCAATGGATAGTTTTGCATAATCACATCTTGTTTGGTAAGTTTCTCACTATCTTCATATAAGTTAAGTGTTTTTCTTACTAAGCCATCTCTTTTATTAGATTCATATATATACTCCACCAAGTCGTACTCCGGGAGAGCAATTCCCTGAGCCACCTGATCAACGGTCGTTTTCCTGCTAACCCGGTCAAGGTTCTTAGTCTTCTCGGCTTGCATACCAGTAACAAAGTCCATCTTGTACATTGAAAATAAAACCCAGTGAAAAGAAATAAGAATAAATACATACAACAAAAGTTAAGCGATATCAGAATCAAGACTTACAATGCTTGCATTGAGCAGAGATGGTTGAGAAAAGCCCTAACTCGATCAGTTATTTCTCCGTGTACAGATTACGACGATCCCTGACCTCTAAGAAAGTTTGGGCCGCCTTAACATCCATGTTAGCCTATCCTTTAGTCATCACAGACGCAGTCTTACACCATAGTTTAGGGCTACATAAATGCCTTGAGACACTACTCCTGGTTAGCCGTTGGGTAGAATCGACCACCATAATCTCACCCTAATCACCATTGATGAAGAATCAATTGTTCTTCCAATACTTGTTCGAGAAAGAGAAACCCCAGATAAAGCCCTTGTGGTCCTTGTGAGTGGGAGGGGCGAGTTTATCGTCAAACCATGAGGAACCCAATTGCTCGAGTAGGTCATTTGCAGATAGAATGTGCCTCCAGCGTCTGATTGGCCAAGGGTATAAAAGTTACATGTCTCATGAGAGGTCAGAGGGGACTTGGCCTCAATCTTCTTCCACTGGTGTCATAAGCTGATCAGCATAAGATATTAGTTGATGGTTAGTTGAGCGGTAATGTGCCCAAATTTGTCAAAAATCGTGCAATGAAAGGTTGAATGAGGATGGTGACCCCAGAGGACAGTATGGCCCTGAAAATAGCAATCACACTAGGAAGAGGGTTCCATACATCACGTTCACCGCTAGGGATCAGGTGCACTGAACATGGAAGGTCAAACAGATCCCTGAATTTTTTGAGCTCGTCATTGGTCACCACATTGATTTCATAGTCAAAGGCACATGGGTGATCCACAATGAACTTTAGCATGCGTGCCCATCGTTCTCTCGGGACTTTCTTCATCTTCAGTTTTTTTAAGGTTATCTTCAACTCACTCACAAGACGGGTAGTTTCCCTAGACGAAGCTTTGGTGGCTTACCTCGAACTGGCGACTTGCCTCGAACTGGTTTTCCTCGACATATCTGGACAAGCACCAATAAAAGTAGAAGCATGAGGGTTAGCAAATGAAGGAACAAACTCAATAAGAGTAATAGAGTCATCTATATTTAAAGCAACATGATGAAACGAATGAGTGTATGCATGAAAGTAACCCAAAAGTATAGATTCAAGCCTAGCAATATTCTCTTTATCGCCAGCCTCGATGACACTCATAAGAAGTTCAAAATATCAAAAATAGAGAGTGGGATCCATACCTGGAATATCGATGAAAGCAGCAAAACAGGAACTGTTGGTAAAAAAAGAAAGGAACGAAGAAAAACTTAAGATTTGAAGAAGAAGAAACTGTGAAGTAGTGAGAGGGAAATGAAAAGTTTTGAAATATATATAAGTAAGTGACATCATCAGAATGCGCAAACGTCACCAGCGTAATGTACACGAGTGGAAGTAGGTGTACAAACCCCAAAAATCACGTGCCATTCGAAATTCGAAATGCTATAAAAGATTGTGTCATCCGAAATGGATGTGGTTGAGGTTAAAGCTTAGCTGTTAAGAATTTAATGCGCATTAATGTACTACGAGACGAAAAAGAAGAACAAATTAAACACACTTCGCTGAGTAGCTCTCTTTCAAAACAAGATACTCGGTCTTGTATGTTTAAGGGGGTATTGTTGTAGGTGTAATTTAGATAGCATAACACGTCAGCAATAGACTAGAGTCGGGGTGCCACGTCAGTCCAAGTTGACCAAAGAAGACTAGTCAAATCCACCAACCAAGATAGTGCAAATGATTGGATAAGGAGGCCCAATCCAGATTGTCAAGATAGTCGGGACAAAGGTTGTGATCGAGGAAAGTAAATTTGGTCTGGTTTGACAGGTGGTCGGTTGCATGACATGTGGACAACACTCGGGTTTAATGAAGTTATGACTATGATACACAGAGAAAGAATCTGACTTGAATAAGACATCTCGAAGTACATCCCCAATAAGGAAACAAACTTCCTAACATATATCGAAGTGTAAAAAGGGCAAGAGATCTAATGTAATAAAGATACAAGCAGCGCAAAATAAGAAGGAGAATAATACGATTCCAACAAAATAGAATTTGGTTCCATTACGGGAACTTATTTTACTTTTACACCAAGATTTTGGGTTATATGGATGTATAAATATACCCAAATAACACCCATAGAAAGGTGAACGCAAATTCTGTTTATGTGAGTACAAGAGAGATCGAGAGTTGTAATAATCTTTTGCATAGTGAATTTTCTCGCCGCTACCGGCAACCGGAGACGTTTTCTCAATTTTGGGTTTTACCACGTAAAATACTGTCTTTGCATTTACCCTTTTCCCTCCTAAGAAATTTATTATTTCATTGATTTCTGTCTATTTGTGTGACACGTGATAAACTCTAATCGATCCAAAAATCACCGTCAACAAATACATATATATTATATATAATATATATTTGTATATCGTTATATATTATAATAATATAATAAATTATAATAATATAATATAATATATATATATATATAATATTGGAAATGAGGGTATTGTTGGAATAGAGTTGGGGCATAGGAGGGCATTTATGAAATACCAATTATTGTTTAGAATTGGAATGGGCATTCCATTGGTTTTTGGATGGAAAATCCATTCCATGAAAATGGTGGAACCAACATTCCAATGTAATCCCTATTTTATTACATTTTAGCAAACCAAACATTAGGAATGATTTTCTTTCTATTCCATTCTATCCAACCAAACATGCCTAAACTCCAAAACTAAGCAAGCGCGAAAAACACACACAAAAAAAAAATTATAATAAAACAATACCTCAAACTTCATCGATGGTGCCACCACTATCGGTGGATAGCTTCTCCTCTAATTAGAGGAAATTGTCTATCTCCTTCGATTGAGGGGTACCAACGCAACCGATGAAGCCTCATTGCCGATGAATATCAAGTTTTCTAGTATTTTTTACTGGTACCTATTTTTTAAAGCATTTTTCTACCTTCCCAATCATTTTTTGTTTATCTTTATTATTAAGGTTAAAATTAAAAACGTCCCTCTAGTTTGAGGTAATAATTGTTTTGGTCCATCTAATTCCAAATTTGTCTCTTTTATTCCTTCTATTAACTTCTATTAACATTTCTAACGAAAATACTATTTTACCTTGTAATAAAAATATAATCTTTTCAAAATAAAAATATTTAAAAATTTAAATAGAACCTAGCATCCACCACTACCACCATCAAATACAACCCATATACAACCTCCAAATCACCACTAAATACAACCGGACCACCACCAAATCCAAAAAAAATTATTTCCAGAAACCACCATACAAATCACTAACACCAAACCAAGAACCTAAAACCGAGCCACCACCTCCAAGCCACCGCCACAAAATCCATTAAATTGCCATCACACCAGATTCATAAACAAACAAAAAATCACGTTCTCTCTCTCACACCAAACCACCATCTCTCACAGACAGATCATAAATTCACGAATTCACACCAAATATGTGATATTCTCACTCTCTTACTAGAATCCGTGAGTTCACAAATCACCCCCCCCCCCCCCCCTCCCCACTCTTAAATCAGCGAATCAAAAACACCCAAACCTAATCTGCCACCACCTGGAAGCCACTAACCACCCAACACAAATTTTCGAGGTAGAAAGGAGGCAGTGAAGAGAGAAAAGAAGAAGGGAATCGGGAAGAGAGATAGAAAAAGAGAAGAGAGAGTTAGGGTTTGATGAAAATCAGTGGTAAGAGAAAGTTTTTGAATGAGTGAGATAGAGAGAGATCGATGGTATGAAAAGAGAAATGAAGATTTTTATTTTTTAATTGTTTTTACTTTTTTTTTAATTATTATTTAATTTAAATATATTTATCAATTTTATTCATCATCTGCCCTTATACCCTGCCATCACCATTAAAAATATAACGGAACTTGCCAGTAGAGACCAAAACGATAATTAATAGTAAATGTTTGGACAAAACGAGATAAAACTAAAAATAAAGGGATCAAAACGGTTAATACCTTAAACTAGAGAGATTTTTATTTTAAACCGTATTATTATTACATTAATTGAAAGTCTTTGAGCTCCAAAATAAATAAATAAGTATTTTCAAAATAAATAAGTAAATAATAAATGATATAATATTAATTATGAGCATTGAAAAAAAAATTCAACAAACTAGACAACCAAAGATATTGAGGTGGAACAATACAATCTCTTTAGACACTCTGCATACTCATGGTAACATGTGTCTACTTCTTACTTTTTACTTTAAACTTAGAGCCATAATAAATTAGTTGATTTTGCACGCTATTTTCAATTCAAACCAATATCATCTTTCCAAATTGACATTTCTAGAAATTTATTATTATTATTATTATTATTATTATTATTTAATCTTTTAAATGTAATTACCAAACATAATTTATACTCATAAAGTTAACATTTTTATTTATATTCTCATAAGTTAATCACATTTTAATATTTTATAAATTAATCCTCATTTTGCGTTTTATAAAATATAGTTTAAAAATAAAATTTCAATAAAATAACTAAACAAGTTTTACTGTATTTTAATAATTTTAATAATATCAAAACTCAAATGTACTCAAAATGTGGGGTGTCAAGTTTTTATTGTATTTTGATAATTTCAATATTTCTAATGATATATATTTACTAATTTTTATTTTAAAATAAATATAAAATAAATTTAATAAATATTATTCAAACCACTGCCTTTTAATTTTTTGAACATTTTTTCTTCCCAAGGTATTTGAGGAAGATTTTTTTATTTTAATTGAAAATAACATGTAAAACCGGTCCATTTATTATGGCTCTAAGTTTCAAATCCAAAAGAAAAAAGTAGACACGTGTCAACATGAGAAGAGAGATTGTCTTGAGAGAGTGGATCTAACATCTTTTACGGACCATTTGATATGGATTAATCTTTTCATATGAATGAGAATCCGATAACATTCTTATATTTGGTAGTAGGTTTAAGTTTTTTATTTTTCAGGAAAGTGAATCCCATGGGAATCAGATTACCCTCCAAGGGGGTAATGTGAAACCCATCCCAGATTAACCTCCATCTGATTCCCACAGTGGGACCCACCCTTATTAAAAAATATATTATTTTTCTTTCTCTAATTATTTTCTTCTTCTTCGTTATTCTTTCTTCTCTAGCGTCTCTTTGCTTTTGTTCTTTCATCTTCTTCTATTTTCTTCTTCTTCTCTTTCTATTTTTTTTTTCTGGTTTGTGTCCGCCATCGAATAGTGTTGGAGATGGTGATGATGGGGACGCTTGTACGGAGACACTTCTATTTGCTGTTTTGTGACCTCTATCGCCGACACAACCTCCTCTTTTACCGACATAGTGGTCATCGTCGTTGTCTATGGTTGTTGGTGTTTTTAATGAATGTTGGAAGGACAAATAAACAACAGTGAAGTTGGATTGAAATTGGAAGAGACATTGCTGCTTTCTTGTGCAATATTTTTTATTAGAATAAAGTAATATGTGATTTTTTTTTAATTTTGAAATTATTTATTATATAATAAGTCTCATATTTGTTTTTTAAAAAACAAATATTATTATTTTTATGTGATTTAGGAAAAAAAAACAAATTCTCATGTAAAACCAAACACCGATACTTGATATTCCCAGGAATCAAATACAATATTTCCATACACAACCAAAAATATATATATAGGTTTTTCGAAAATCATATTACTGTGTTCAAATTTCCTAAAAGTCACATTAATTTAATTATCTCTTATCAAACGGTCCCTTAGTTAAATAAAACTCCATTGTTGCTTCATATTTCAATTCCCTAAAAAACACTTTTGTGTTGAGGAACAGTAGTGCACCGGGTTTGGTGTGCACTGTTCCACAACACAAAACTCGATTTTTTTTTTCTCTTTTTTTTACTTAGCATCATCCTTTTTTTTTTTTTAATTTAACTTTTTTGTACTTAATTAAAATGATATGTATTCTTAAAAAATATACCACTAAAAAAGATCTCAATGTGAGATCTTTAAAATAACACTTGCATTGATATACGTATTTAATTCAGTTATTAAACTTTTATAATAATTTAAATATTTATTAAGTAAATATTCTTTAAATATATTTTTTTTGATATAACATTTGGTATTGAACATTAGAGTGAAAAAAAAATTCTAACTTAAATATATTCTCAGAAGTTTCTCATTCAACTCCGCTTTGGAGTTGAAATTGGTGTAATAAATTGGGTTGCCCTTTAACTACCGAAGGCAGGAGTTGTTTGTGTAATGTTGGGAAAAGGTTACATATAGGAACAATTACACCTAAATTTGAGGATGTGTGTGCTATGTGCCCTTAGAAAAGATATATATATTTCTCAAAAACTGTTTGAAAAAATTATTTGGATATTTTTGTTGACAGTATCTGTTAACTATAAATGGATTTTGGAGTATGACCATAAACTAGTTTAATGGATCTCGAATTGATTGCCACAAAAATGTTGCCAGTCGAATTTTGAGATAAAAAAAAAAAAAACAAATATCAGTTCAATTGAGTAGTCCACCAGTCCATCACTCATGCTTGCTAATCTCATCCTCTCCTCTCCTCCTCCATCCAATTCCCTCCAATTTCATTATTTTTCTCCTGTTTCCTCTTTAAAACCAAACCCAAGTAATCCCAGAATCCTAAAACTCACCAGGACCCCTGAAATCTCACCCTCACAAGCCAATGAATCCGCCATTAAAATGCCCCAAGCTCCATGGATGCGGTCTCCTCCGCTCCTCCAACCACATGGAATCACCAACAACCCTTGGAAACCCACTACGGAGAAGGAAGTTGAAAAAGTAGACCGGGCATTGACAGACAAAGAGAGCGGTGTTAGAGGGAATAAAGCGATGAAAAAGATCATCAGGAACATAGAAAAGCTTCAAGAGAATGGAGTTTGTGAGAATACCCAGAAAGATTTAGAGCCATTCGAGTTGAGGAAATGTTTCGAGAAGATTGGTGGTGGTGATGAGAAGGAGGAGGTGAGGGAATTTGGCGGGAAAATGCCGTGGTCGAAGGAGGAGAGGGTTGTGTTCAGGAGGATGAAGAAAGAGAAGGTTGAGAGGAGAGCGGAGACGGTTGTCGATAAGGATTTGCTAGAGAGACTGAGAGGTGAGGCTAGGAAGATGAGGAGGTGGGTCAAGGTGATGAAAGCTGGAGTAACTGAGAGTGTTGTTTATGAGATTAGGTTGGCTTGGAGGAGGAGTGAGCTTGCTTTGGTAAAATTTGATGTCCCTTTGTGTCAAAACATGGAGAGAGCAAGAGAAATTCTTGAGGTTTGTTTTTCTTTTACTCTTATTTGTCAATTTGTTCATATATGAGAATGCTTAAATGAGTTTACCTTTACATTCGTCGCGCTTGAATATTTTTCTGTTGCTATATATTTTGATGATTGACTCTGTTTAACTTCAATGGCTAATACTATTTATGAGCAAAAGGTTTGTATGCTTTTGCATTTGGTAGTGATTATAATGTTTTTTTTTAATGAAACTTTGTTGTATACTATTGTTGTTTCTCTTAAATTCTTTTCTTTTACACAGCTGAAGACAGGAGGCTTGGTTGTCTGGAGTAGGAAAGATACTCTTGTTATTTACCGAGGAACCAGTTATCAATCGGCTTCCAAATCTTCTAATAATATGCATTCACTGCTTGCTGGTGGTCAGGAAGCACCTTCGTCAAAATTAAGTCACTTGAGTTTAGAAAATAAAGTAGGTATTTCTCGAATGAAATCTAATATTACTACTACTGTAGATGAAAACTTGAATATAAAGGATGTAATAGAGGACATTGTACCAAGAAGCATCTTTATGGAAGAAAATTTTGGAAATAATCCAATAGATAGGTCACTGTATGAGAGAGAAGGTGATAGATTATTAGATGGCTTAGGTCCTCGCTTTGTTGATTGGTGGATGTGGAAGCCATTGCCCGTGGATGCAGACTTGCTTCCAGAAGTGGTTCCTGGATTCAGACCTCCGTTCAGGCGTTGTCCACCAGATGGTAGATCAAAGCTGACAGATGATGATCTGACATACTTGAGGAAGCTTGCTCACCCTTTACCTACTCATTTTGTCCTCGGTATTGCCTTGCCAATGTTTAACTTATTATGTCGGTAATGGGTCCACGAGGCACAATAACATACATTGCAAACATTTTTGTTAAGTTTTGAGATTTTGCATGATATATATACTAGGATATGCACAATGTATACTGTGTGTGCTGGCACATTTGTCTATTAGAGGCTTCTTGGTTGAATGTATTTTTATTTTTTGAAGGGAGGAACAGGAAACTTCAAGGCTTAGCTGCTGCTATCTTAAATTTGTGGGAGAAAAGTCTGATAGCTAAGATTGCTGTGAAATGGGGTGTTCAAAATACCAGCAATGAGCAAATGGCTAATGAGCTCAAGGCAAGTTGGTGTGATGGATTTTTGTTAAATTATCAACACATGACATCTGTGAGTCCATGACCTGTAGAGATTTATTTGTTTAGACATATCTCAAGGAAAAGTTAGCCCATTTTTGGTGAGTAGGAAAGCTTCTTGTGTACTCAATCACTCATCATTAAGTAGAGCATCGGGTGCATATTAGTTGCCCATATTCTGGATCAAGGTGTTCCTGCCATATTTTTGTCGCTTGAATGTCATCCTGATTTAGAACCACACTACTATCTTTTTCCTTGGTATTACCATAGTCTTACACTCTTACCACTGTTAGTGTAGTCGCTTTCAAGTTTGGAGATTTATTTACATTTTTACAGTACCGATGGCTGATTCTTCTACAGTCTCTTCAACATCTTATTCTTGTTTCTGTTCCAAATATGTTTACTTTAGTCTCAAGCTCACTAAAACTATTTGTCTTTGATGGAAATATCATATCTATCCATTCTTTATGGGCCAAAATCTTTGGCCTTTCATCGATGGATGGTTTTCTTGCCCTCCAATTGTATTCTTCTTATAATGTCTCGGAAGAGTCAAAGGATAGGCTGTCATGTCTCCAAAGCCCAGAATGCACGCCTATGAACCTAGCATTTTCTCGGATGCTCGTCTTGCTTTGTATGTATGCATCCATGCTTGTGATAAATTTATGCTGAAATTAACTAATTCTACAATGATTTGTCATTGGTGCAGTGTCTCACAGGAGGAGTTCTGTTGCTGCGTAATAAGTTCTTTATAATACTGTATAGAGGCAAAGATTTTCTTCCTTGTGGAGTTGCAAAGTTGATAGAGGAGAGAGAGAAGGAGCTTAAAAGATGCCAACTTAATGAAGAAGGTGCACGGCTGAAAGCGATTGAAACTTTTTTTGTGCCTGAAGAGCCACCAGAAAGTATTGGCAAAACTGGAACTTTATCAGAATTCCAGGATATCCAAACTGGATTTGGAGATTCTGAAAAGGGTAACAGAGAGTTTGAACTTCAATTGGAAGCTGATAAAGAAAATTTCGAGAGAGAACTGAGAAAACAAGAAAGAAAGCTTTTCATTGTAAGTTTCAATATATCTTCTTATTTTATGATCCACAGCTGTTTGGGAAAACACTCATTTATGAATTTGGCAGCTTAACATGAAAGTACAGAAGTCAGCAAAAGAGTTATCAAAGTTGAATTCTGCATGGAAACCTAGTGAGCTGGATGCAGACCAGGAAATGTTTACAGATGAGGAGCGAGAGTGTTTCCGTAAAATTGGACTGAGGATGAACAGTAACTTATTGCTTGGTAAGGAAATTTTTTCCCTCTCCACAGGTTCAGTATTCTTAATTAGAAATGTAAACAAGTGACACAAAGATTTCAGACGTTTAAACAACTGAGTGAAGTTATAACTTGTGAATGTTCTAATTTTTGGCATTATAAATGTTTACTCAATGATAGGATTTGTATACAAATTTTGTTTTATATGAGATTACGTGGTAGACACATCACCCTACTTAATGTGGTCTTACATTAGTGATTGGTATATAAACTGCTATAGGTTTCCTAGTTACTATTCTTGATAGATAACTAACATTTGGATGAAGGATAACTTCAGAGCCTTGTTCATTACTATTATCTATTAGATTGCCTCTGCAATATGTACTCCCTATTTGCAGTCTGAAATCAACATCAACACCTTACAATTCATTGTCAAACAGGAGTGAATTTAAGAATGTAAACCATTCTTGGAAGTCTTAAAGTTTGAATGAGTGGCTGTTTATAACTTGAATTTGGATCCTCTCCTTATCCTAGCTCTTCATCACCTTTCAATGATCTCATGATATATAAGCATGACATGACAAATGAATGGGTGGTTAGGATGTGAATCATTTGATTGGTTTCCACTATTACTTTATCAATAACCAATCACATGTTTTAAAAAAAGGTGAGGAAAGGATCCAAGTCCTTATAACTTAGCATTTGCAACAAATTTTTTCCTGGAATTTCTGCCATCCTAGGTTACTTTGAATGTATATACCTTATCGTTGATGTTTCAATCACTTCATTTACGATGTTTTTGCTATCTAAATCTTTGCAATTTAGGATTTTCTATATGTTTTCAGAACCACTTTAAGCCCCCATTTACCATAATAAAAGCTAATCTTAATTGACCTCTACGTACTTTTTAATTTTTTGGGAGGTATCAACTATCAAAATTTGTCCTATAAAAAAAATGTCAAAATTTGCGCCACCCATGGTTAGTTTTTAGTTTTTTGTATCGATGTGACCCCCGGTTATTTTGTTTTTCGACGGGTTAAATATTCATTATAGTTTACTGGTATAAGAACGGGGACACAACGGATTCCACGTAGTGGCAGTTGAAGAAATAAGTTTTGGGTGATGACACATTGGCTTCACATTTTGGTTGATGTAAGCTTTAATTTCATGAAAGTGGACTTGATTCAAATTCTAATTGTGGTTATTGGGTGTCTTTACACATGCACATACACAGGTATTCTGTAATGCCATCCATTTGAACAAGTAATCTCAGTTGCTGCTATAAACTATTGCTTCTTAGTTGACTTAAATTGATTTGGTTTAATATTGGCTTCAGGCAGACGTGGAATCTTTGATGGTGTTATAGAAGGCCTGCATCAGCATTGGAAGCACAGAGAAGTTGCCAAGGTGATTACCATGCAAAGATTGTTTGTTCAAGTCCTTTATACCGCAAAATGGCTTGTAGCAGAAAGTGGTGGGATACTTGTTTCAGTGGAGAAGTTAAAAGAAGGTCATGCTATCATTATCTACCGTGGCAAAAATTACAGACGGCCTATAAAATTAAAGACCGACAATCTTCTAACTAAAAGAAAAGCATTACTAAGATCGCTTGAAATGCAGAGACTTGGAGTAAGTAGAACTCTTCTTCTCATAACTTCATTTCTCTTGTTTTACTTTGCATAAATTTGCTTAACAGTGTTAATGTGGTTGATTTAAGGTTGATACACTTCTTTAAATTATTATAATTTTTTTTTTCTTTTGGTGGGGCTGTTACTGTTACAGTCATTGAAGTTTTTTGCATATCAGAGACAGCGGGTAATCACAGATTTGAAACTCAAATTGGTAAGCCTTACAACTTTGATTTAGCATGTAATGAGCTTGGTGAAAAGCACAACATATCAATTCTATTTACATTACTAATTTTTTTTTTGAAGGATTTTACATTACTAATTGAATGTTCAAAACTGATATATCAAATTTAGCTTCTGACATGCCTTGTGTGGTTCAGGAATTGCCTTAATGTCATTGGTAGACACTTCTGTTCGGGTCTTGATCAATTTTAGGTAATGAATTTTACAGGCAGATCTGCAGATCGCCAGGAAAAGAATCTGAAAATTACGATCTCGTGAATTTTCGACTCATGGGTAGGAGAAAAGATGTTGATGTGGCATGAAGAAGGATTTCCTTGCTCACTAATCACCATATCGCTGTGCTAAACAGGGTAAACTTTGTTGGACGTGAAGTCATTTACTATACAGATTGAGTTTTGGCTTTATTTTTCTTCCTTCACCGTATGATTGTGGTTTACATGTATACAGGCATGACCAACAAAATATGTATGAGAGATGGTTGGTGGTTATGTGTGAAGCATAAGCAAAGCTTTGTTCATTACCTGAAGGGCTCTTCCTTAAATGACAAGTTAGCATCAATGTTGTAACATTCGAAATCTCATCTGATTTCTCTTTCAGTCTCATGGGTGTTGAAGTTAGCGTAGCGGTTGAGCTGCATTAGGAACTGTAGGAGACCGTTCTGGTGACCGAGGCCAGGATTTTTTCAGGATTTTTATAAAGTGAAGCCTAATAAAACGATGTGTTCCGCAACAGCATTGTCTATTAGCAGCTAACGTAATGTTCAAAATCGATATTTCGAAGTCCCAAGTCCAGAAGTTGAGTGGTTATACTTTTGTATATTGTTATCGTACCTGAATTACAATGTCGACTACTTAAACCAGAAGACATTTAAGATTGTCTCCAAGGCCGATCTATTAATGTTCATGGGACCTTCCAATGTCTATTTCTCCGAACATTAGAAGGTCCCATGAATATTTAAAGATCAGTATTCAAGACATGCTTTAGAGGTCAACGGTGTTTACAATGGAATCAACGTTGACAAAGGAGGATTTGACCTTGTTCGGGGTTGGGGGAGACGATGTTAAACTTGACTCTGCACCATCATCAGCAATAGTGGCTATTAATTATTTAAAAATTTATGAGGACAATATTGTTTTTTAATACAAGTTATGAAATCACATTCATGAAAAAAAAATCATCAACCAATTTATCAAAATCTGATATGAAATAAGCAATTTTCAAGGACTTTGCCAAATATCTTTTTCCTCTAAACCTATGAAATAAGTTATTATAATTTATACAGAGAATTTGGCTTCTTCTTTTAGCAAGATGATCTATCTAAACAAGAAAATGGGTTTACATCAATAAACAAGAACTCATAATTGCCAAAATTTCCATACAGATGAAATTCCAGTGAGATCTAAAATACACAAAAGTAAAACCAATATGAAAACTCCTTATTGCAACTAAATAAAGCCGTAAGCACATCAATATTTTCTACTTTTGTCCTTTGTCTCGACTCTTAAGGAACTTTTTTTTTTTTAATTCCATTACATAATATTCTGATTAGTAGCTTCAGGATTTCAAATCTAGATTTTGGGAGTTGAGGTATGTAATTAAAGCTTAGTACATGAAAAAAAGGAATTAAACTTTTGAACCAGTATGTATTAGATAGAGGAATTACTCATGTAATGTGTATATGTAACATATCTGTGTTGTGAGTAATGTGTATATGTAACATATCTGTGTTGATACTTTTTTTTTTATATATATAGTATCTATCAAGACCAAGTATTTCTTTGAAGATTTTTATCAATAGTAGGATTCGAGCCGTTGATTTAAGATATATTTGGTAAGAAGGTAAAGGTAGAGGAAAGAAAATGGTGGAGGGAAAAAAGAGAAGAAAATGGAGAAATGTATTTTTAGTATGGAGGGAAGTAAAAGGTGGGAGGATAAATTGATTGGTGGGTCTCACACATTTTAATCATCCCAAAAGTGGGAAGAAAAGTTGAGAGAAAAGAGATTGACTTTTGGCTTAAATGAAGTTACAAATTTATCTTTTTTTTTTTAATTTACTTAAAATTTATTTTTTAAAATAACTTTATAAAACATAATGTATTAATTTATATATATAACAGATTATAAAGTTTAAAGTCATTTTGTAAAAAAAAAATGGATTCAATATTATTTAAATTATATTGATTTACTAAATATAAAAATATATAATATATAAACTATAATGTAAGGGTAAAATAGTAAAATTGATAAAGAAGATTTTCCATCTAATGTTCTTTCCTTCCTATTTACCAAACAGCTCAAAGAAAAATTATTTTCCTTTTTTTCCTTCCATCTTTTCTATTCCTCCAAATCTTTCTTTCTTTTATATTTTCTTTCCTTCCTACCAAACAAATACTCAGGAGTTATTTGTCCAAACCCTAAGCCTCAAACCCGTCAATCTACCGACTGAGTTACATCTCTGGGGGCATATGTGTTGGTACTTCAACATCTCATTAGAGTTGTAGATAACTTAAAACAAAATCTCTTAAAAGAGGAAAAATATATTTACGATCTTATTATTAATTTCATATATTAAGCGAATAAAAGGTAAGAACATTAAAATTTTAAATAAAACATTTTAATATTTAATACCATAGGTCTGGTTTAACATATTTGCCAGACACATCAAATTATATATATATAAGATTCTTTTTTTAAGAGATTATTAAGAAGATTCAAAAAATTGAAACTAGCCAAACTTGAATTTCTCTTTTTGATTTGATTATTTCAAACCGGTATTTGAGAAGGAAAAAAAAATAAAAGTTATTAAATAAAAAGTAAAATATAAATTTATTTAAATACCTTTGAAAATTATATACATGAGATTGTAACTTGTCTAATAGAAAAACAATATGGTATGTTTATGAAAAGAAGTTGAAATTATGACTACGAAATTAAAAAAAATAATAATAATAAAAAAAAGTAAGGTTAAAGTTAGAAAAGGAAACCTAATTAAAAAGGGAAATTTATAAGGAAAGTAAATCGTAGAATGACAAGATGATGTTGGTCGGTGGTAAAGATTTGCACACCCATATCATATGGTTGTGAGTTTGAGTATTTCCTCCTTCTCCATAAAACCTTCAATTATTGTAATATTTCAATAAAAAATACAATAAATTAATTATATTTATATTTTATTTCTTTTAAAATTGTAGAATAAATTAATTAAATTTTTTTAAAAGGTAAAAATTTTAAATTTGAACATTGACATTTAGAATTAAAAAAACCTAATTAAAATAAAAATAAAAATTAAAAGATGAGGTGGGGAAATTAAAATATCGATGTTGTGTTTGATTTTTCGGCTGAAAACTGAATAACATGTTGTGGAAATGGTGAAGAATGTCACTTTTTTTTTGTCCGTTGCAGTGATGTCACCGTTATAATAAGTTAAGTTTAAAAGACACCTATTTTGGTGAGCTACCGAAATTGCCCTTAAATAATCGAGTCTTTATTCTTTAAAAACTGTCGTCTAAAAAAGTTGTATGAAAATCAATCAACTACTTCATTTTTTCTTCAGAAAACGAGCTCCATTCCATATATTGTACAAGAAGGTAAATTAATATTTCTGATCTTCATTTCCATTTTTTCTTGTATTTCTGTGTGGTATAACACTGTATGAACATTTATAAACATGTTGTCTCAATTTTTTTTGTTTATGTCTGGGAGTTGTAAACTTTTAAAAAATAATGAATGAACATGTATGCATATTTTTTTGTATATATATTTGGCCGAGTTAAGTTGAAGTGGTGCAAACAAGTTTAAAATCTTGGGCATAAAAGCTGGAAAGCATTTAAAAAAAGCTTGAAACATTTGAAAAAAAGCTCGATCAAATTATAAAAAGCTCGATCCATAAAATAAATGCTCGATCCAAAAAATTGATGCTGGATACGTCAAAAAAAAGTTCGATCCCTGAAAAAAAACTCGATCCTTGACAAAAAAAGCTCGATCTCGTACAAAAAAAGCTCGATCTCTCACAAAAAAGCTCGATTCCTCATAAAAAAACTCAATCCCTAAAATAAAAAAGTCGAGCCATATTTGAAAAAAGCTCGAGCCATATGTAAAAAAAGCTCAAGCCATATTAAAAAAGGCTCGATGATATACAAATAGAGCTCGGTCTTGAACAAAAAAAACTCGATCCCGTTAGAAAAAGCTCGATCATGTACAAAAACGGCTCGAGCATGTATAAAAACGGCTCGATCATGTACAAAAAAAGTTCGATCAGTAAAAAAAAACTTGATCGTTTACACTTTTGATTTTTGTTTAATCCTTTATAATTGTAAATTTAATATTAAATATTTATTTCTTAATAATGGTTTTTGATGATGGTTTTGTCAGGACAATGGATAGGGTGAGAATAGTCATATCTTACAACGGTCGATGAGAGAAATTAGTCGACGGAAATCAGAGGTATTTAGGTTCCGATAACCAAGGTTTGTATGTGTCAAAGAATTTGAGTTACGACGAACTGGTGTCGATCGTGCAAACCATTGTGAAGTTTGATGAGAACAAATACAGTGTTGATCTACAGTCTCTATCAATTGTTCCTGGGATTACATGTTGTACATTTATAAGAAACAATGATGATGTTCAGTTTATGCTTGGGGAAGATATGATGATCTCTCAAGTATGTGTTAGTCAAATTGAGAGGCCAACAGGAGGTGTCATTGGTGAAGATATCTCTGATCGTGATAACACCCAACAATTTCGATCGTCAGGCGGAAGCAACCAGTTGTTCACAGAAAGAAGTGAGATTGATGGTCGGGAAAACATATGTGTTGTCCCACCGGAAGTAGCCACCCATGATAATATACCGGGACCTCAATTTGACGATGTATTTGGTTGTCAAATTGAGATGAATGGTAGACAGTACAACCACCAATACAATGAGATCTACAATGACATCAACAATGAGCAGAATACAGCACTGAATGTTGGGGTGATTCATGAGGTGGATAATTATGGCAATTTCAATTCTGTAGAAAATGTAGAAGACAATCAGGATGATGAAGAACCTATCGAAATGGAAAGACGTGTAAGACATGTACACAGATTTAGTTCCAGTGCACCAGATATAGCTGGGACCTCCAAGGTCCGGGCTAATGTAACTCCAGATGATTCTGATAATGCCACAACATGGGTTATTCCAAGAGCAGAATCATACTCGTTTGGTATTGATGGAAGCAGGAACTTCGTTGAAGATGAACCTACAAACATGATATATAAAGGGTAATTTTTTCCAACGAAAAAGGATTTGAAGAGACTAGTAGGCCATTTTACAATGCGGCAGAACTTCGAGTGGAAGGTGAAAAGGTCCAATAAGACAACATTACATCTAGTTTGTTTGATGGGAAATTGTACGTGCAAGTTAAGAGAGGTGAGGAGAGATGAAGGCACATACTTTCAAGTAAGAAGTTTTGTCAATGAACACACTTGTCTGTTAGAGGAAATTCACCGCTGGCACCGAAAAGCTAGTGCAGTCATAATTGGAGACGTTATTGCACCTAGACTTCAACAACAAAATGGTCGACTAATGCGTCCGAAGGACATAATCGTCGACATAAAATCAATGTATGGAATCCAAATCATGTACAGTAAGGCACACGCCGCCCTCGATTATGCATTGTCACTGACATATGGAACGTATGAGAAAACCTTCCAACTGCTTCCATCATTTGGTTACGTTTTGGAACAACAAAATCCCGGCATAATCACTGACTTACAGTGCGACGAAGATGGTAGATTTCTGTACTTCTTCATGTCGATTGGTGCCTCACTTAGAGGATTCCGAACGTGTATGCGTCCAGTCATTGCCATTGATGGTACCCATTTGAAGGGACGATTCTGGGGTACAATGTTTGTTGCAACAACACAAGATGGGAACGAACATGTGTATCCAATTGTTTTGGGTACGGCGACTCAGAAAACAACCTTTCATGGGAATGGTTTTTGGATTGCTTAAAGGGTGCCCTAGGTCATATTGATGAGTTAGTTTTCATTTTCGATAGTCATTCAAGCATTGAAGCAGGGATTTTTAAAGTGTTCCCTTATGCCACCCATACTATATGTTGCTGGCACTTTGCTGAAAATATTAAGAAGTGATTTTATAGGAAGGATGTTGTTGCAATAATGGATAAAGCAGCCCGCACATACACTGAGTTTGAATATAACCGGCATATGGAAGAGTTAAGAAACTTGCACCTGAATGCATATGATTATGTAATTGATGCTGGTCCACACAAGTGGTCCCGTGTATACTGCTCGGAAAGAAGGTACAGAGTGATGACAACAAATGCTGCAGAATACATAAACTCATGCCTAAAATTTGCACGCCAACTGCCTATGTTGACTTTGGCTGAGTTCATTAGGAATATGTTACAATAGTGGTTTCACGATCGCTATAGAGCTGCACAAACCATACGTCATCAGTTGACCAATGCAACACATCTTGTGCTCTTAAAACTTGTGGAGAAGTGTGGTTTTTTAACCGTAAACCCAGTAGACTGAAATATTTTCTCGGTCAAACGGTCTGGAAAACAGTGGACTATTGACTTAGCCCGGAAGACTTGTACTTGCAACAAATTCCAAATGGATCATTTTCCATGTTCTCACGCTCTTGCGATGGCACGGTACATTACTTTCAAGTTGTACTGTGAGGTGATTATTACTGAAAGGTGAAGCTGATCATTTTCAATGTTTTTTACAGGGAGAGAAACTTTGACTTGACAACTTTGTGTTTGAACTACTACAAGAGACAGACACTTATTGACACGTACTAGGTTCCTATTATGCCGGTGGGCCATCCTTCCACTTGAGTTGTGCCATCTTACATTGTTCAGAGGGTGACTTTGAATCCAAACTCCAGAAGACAAGCAGGACGCCTGAGGGCCGGTCGCCATGCCTCGTCTTCGAAGAGGACAACTACACAATCCTGTAGAAGATGTGGACAACTAGGGCATAATTTCAGGAGATGTTCTAATCCACCTATGATTAATGAAGGTCCAAGCAGAGGTGTTCCCGATGAATACCGCCGCAAGTGTAGCATCTGCCATTCAATTGGACACAACAAACAGACGTGCCCTAACATTGACTCTAATAGGGAATGAATGACAAAGTTTTGATCACATTGTAAACATTTGGAATTGTATCAAATTGTAATAATTTGGAATTACAATAATTACTTATTAATGAATGAATTAATATTAATGAATGAATAATGAATGAATTAATATTCATGAATTAATTACATGTCTTTGTACATAAAAAATTGTAATATCCAACCAATCACTAGGCGGGCCTGGAGTTACAAAAAATCTCCACAGCTATTTTCTCCCGAATGATCCCTATGTCGTCCTCTGACCAATCAAAAGGCCTTCGACCCGTCAGTAAGTACTCGATAAGTCTCAAAGTATGGGGACCACAGTTACCTCTGCAATTGGACACATAAAACACCGTTAGAAATCGTTCTTAAAGAATATCTAAGCACGTGAATGAAATAGAATGTCTTAAGGTTTTTTTTGTTAGGGGACTGTAGAAGTAGGCACCAGACTGATCGAGAAGGGCTTATTTTCCCGAGGGAACGCCCGACGACCACCTCATCATGTAGTGTGGAACCCCGCGTCACTCAACATAGAGGGTAAAAACCACCGTAATGGCCATACCTGCTGGTGCCTGATATAATAAGGGACTTCCTGTCTCCAGGGATCAAAAATGTCAATCTTCCCCAGAATCAGGTCGACGGTCACCACCAGCCAATGTTGGCCCCCAACGTTGCACGAAATCAGGACCTGTAATAGTATGCATACGGTGTTAGGTCAGGATATACGAACAATTTATATTTTAAATCATTTCCATCGTTTAACACTTACCAGGTCAACCTCGTGCCATGAGCGGTTTCCACTCGTGGTTGCTCCACGGACCGTCAGAAGGTCCTCTTCCAACCGTCGGGACTGTAACACATTCCACCTTGCCGTGGTCACAACCTCGTGCGAATCACGAGGCATCATTCTCTCCCACATGTACAACATAAGTGGTTGTACATACAAGCATTGACAATATCGTATTAATAATACAAAACCAGAAAATGCGATTCGATTCAAAAAATTTATAACTACTTACATAAATTTGTGCATCCAACACGTTGATCATCTGGTTATACACATTGGGAAATCCTCGCTGACGCTTACGAAGAATATGGAGGTATGCGTCCATATGCTGACAAACAATAAAACCACCGTAATTGTTAACAATACAACATTACTTAATATGAAAATCACGTAAGTACGTACCGTGCCTCCAAATCCATGAAGTTGGATTGTATATGCATGAACCATCCGGTGTCTACTAGTGCCAGCACGTCCACATCACTTCTATTTAATGATTGAATTAGCTTAGCTTTATATAAATTTGAATAAACATTAAATATACAACCATTTTTATTAGAAGAAGTTAGACTCACAGTTCCCCGTTGATGTTCCTCTTGAAGGCTTTGTATGCAGCAAACTGGTCAGCGTCCACTAGTCCGTGGGGGTCAAAAATGTGTTCCACGGACTCATGCCATGTCCTCAACCTCTTTGGACAGCATGGATCTGTGTAAGGGCTCATCAACTGCCATCCACGCTTAACAAAACGCTTCGATGTAATGGTCGGTGGAGGGGACCGCAGACTCTAGGTCGTCATGCTATCCGGGGGAGGGGACCGCTAAGCCTAGGTCTACATGGTGGGTGGGGAAGGGGACCGCGCCGACACCGTAGATGTCCTGGGTTGGGGAGGGGACCGTGCCGATGCCACAGACATGTTGGGTAGGGGAGGGGACCGCACCGACGCCATAGATGTGCTGGGTGAGAGAGGGGACCGTTGTGGCTGAATCGATATGCTGGGAGGTAGAGGGATCGATGTGCTGGGAGGTGGGGGGACCTATGAGCCTGGGTGGACCCAGATAGGACATTTGGGAGGTCCGACCCACTGCTGTACGTGAACCAAGCCTATTATTGCTGGTATGCGACTGAGGTTGCCTCTTCGGACCTACCCCCCGATAGGCGGGTCCTGACTACGTCCAGTTGTCATGTCTGCCCCCCCTCTCCCCCGTATACCTATCAGTCGAACCTCCAGGATGAAAGTCTGGATCAGGAGGTGGGGGGCCATCCCGGTGTGTTAGCATGGTAGACCCCTGAAGCCCCCAGATCATATCCAGTAACACTCGGTGTTGTTGTTGACGATCCTTATCACTCTTTCGGATCATATCCACCAACTCCAAGTGTTGACGTTGTCGATCCTCTTCACTCTTGCGGAGGGCTTCACGCACATAGTTCAACATATTTGCCCACGGAGCTTGAAATCATGTCTAAATTGTTAGTACAAAACTATCAACACGTGTTAATAAAAAATACTAAACTTTGTTTTCAACTTACCTCTTCATCACTTCCAACGGCCCTACAAGAATCCCTTGTAGATGTACCATGTCCGGGGGTAGTAAACCGAACCCGCCTATGCCTATGCCTTTCTTGTTAAGGGTCTATCTCATATCCCTCAGTAGCGGGCTCAAATCCCTCACTGTCAATGGTCCTGTCTCCCCCACCTTCTGTACCATTGATCCCATCAAAGGTAGTCTGATCAGAGAATGGAGGCGGCATATCATCCATATCATCTTCTACATACAGGCTCCCCTCTCGTTTAGCCAGGCATAGTACGGTGTCTATCTCTCAGATGGTGTCAGAACCAGTTCCTTCCTCGCAAACATCTGAAATATTAGTTAGAATAATGTAATTGTACAAATACTAACTAATAAAAACATATACAAATTAAATATATACCCTGACTTTGAAAATCTTTGTAAACTTCATCCCTCTAGGTTGTTTGGTCAACTCCCACTTCAAAATACGGGGAGTCAGATCAGTAACCCTTCGGGCACCGAACTCTTTGGCCAAATCAGGGATCACCTCCAAAGCAAATATCTATATCAAAGATAAGTACGATAAGTATCCACAATATTTAGGACACCAACAATAAAGTACAATTTGTAGTTCGAAGTTCTTACCAATAGAGCGTGAGATAGACCATATATGTTGTAGGTCTCCACCCTGTGTACGTCAATGCCCTTTTCCTGCTTGCGTCTCTCAAACCCGTCTCATCGCCCGTCAAGCGCATGCTTGAATGAGTAAATAGATTGCTTGTACACGTGGGCACCCCACGGGAATGCGTCGAACGCATCGAGATCCTCAACCAACTGAAACTGCCAAACTGGAATCTTGAATCTCTCATCCACCCCCATCAGTATCCAGTTCAACATATATATATAAGGAAGAGCTTGACAACATCGTACTCCTTTCGAACTCTGAGCCAGTGACAACACCCCTAATCTCCTCCAACGACACCTCATTGGCTCAAGGAAAGTACCGCTGATGTATGCCATTCTCCACTGCTGCATACTTGGTCGTGTCTAGTACAACTGCAAACCGTAGTCCAGTGATCAGGCAAAATTCCACCTTTGAAAATCTCACCGACTGGTTCCCTAACATGAACTGCATCTCATCTGTTGGGCCGTTATGATACAGCTCCCTCAAAAGCAACCGATGGATAATACTACCCGAAAACTTCATCTCCCGATGCATCGTCAGGAAATTCCCGAAACATGACGCCATGAACCGACACCGATCTTCATCTGTAAATTCTATAGAGACAAGGTTTAGCACGTCGTCTATATGGCCAAGGGCATCAAAATGGTTGTATCGAGTCAATTTGCCCTCATACCAGTTTTTTCTGCAGTTTTAAGCGAATCCCTCAACCTATTTCTCATATGCAATGTAACAGAAATACAACACCATTAAACAGAACAAATTTTGTAACCAAAATTAAAAGTCTCGATCCAATATAAAAACAGCTCGGTCCTAAAACAAAAGGCTCGATCCCAGGAGAAAAAAGCTCGACCCTTTTTAAAAAAAGCTCGATCCTATGATAAAAATGCTCGATCCCATAACACAAAAGCTCGATCCAAGGATAAAAAAGCTCGACTCTTTAATAAAAAACTCGATCCTATGAAAAAATGCTCGATCCCATAACAAAATAGCTAATTCCTATGTAGAAACAACTCGATCCTATGTAAAAAAAAAAGCTCTATCCCATGGTGAAAAAGCTCAATCCAATGTAAAAAAACTCGATCCCTTTCAAAAAAGCTCGATCATATTCAGAAAATGCTCGAACCCTTATATATAAAAAAAGCTCGACCCAGCAAAACCTAATTATTTCACGAAAATTTAGAAAAAAGCTCGATCCTATGAACAAATAAGCTCGATCCTATGTAAGAAAAGCTATATTTATTTTAAAAAAGCTTGATGTCATGATAAAAAAGCTCGATCCAATGAAAAAAAAACTCGAACCTATTGAAAAAAGCTCAAATCCTTTTCTAAAAAACTCAATCCCTTTTAAAAAGCTCGATCCCTTTCAAAAACGCTCGATCCAATTCAAAAAAAGCTCGAATCTATTGAAAAAAGCTCGAATTCTTTTTAAAAAAGCTCGACCTCTTTCAAAAAAGCTCGATCCCTTTCAAAAAAGCTCAATCCCTTTCAAAAAGACTCGATCCAATTCAAAAAAAGCTCGACCCTATTGAAAAAACTCGATTCCTTTTCAAAAAAGCTCGATCCCTTTCAAAAAAAAGCTCGAAATATTACAAAATAAGCTCGACTTACCAAAACCTAATTTTCACAAAAATAAAAGCTCGACTCAACAACAAATAAGCTCGATTCTCTTGCAAAAAGTCTCGATAACCCAGATTTCATATTCCTCAACTGATATTCAACCAAATTACAAGCCCTAACCACAACCACAACCATTCTCACATCTCTATTTTAACCGGTTTCTACAATTCCTATCAAAAAAACTCAATTCTAACATGTAATGCAAGTTAACAACAACAAAAACGGTAAAAAAAATAATCTTACCTTTCTTAATCGCAATTGTTCTCGTGTAATCTCGTTCTGGTCACTTCACCGTCGATTAGTTTCCCGTCGGTTTGGCTCTTGCTTCTCTCTGACTTAGAAAACGACTGATTCTTCGCTGTTTTAATATTTCGGGGTATTTTCGTCTGAACACGTTAAATGGTGCATTTTAAACATACATTAGTAAAGTGATGATATTTGCACAACACCCCCCCTCAAATAGTGCCAATAATTTTTTGACCCCTAACATGTTTGATTTTTTTCACTGAAAACTGAATATAAGTGATAAATTATTTGTTTTTTCAAGTTACAAATATCTGAAAATAAATACTTTTGGATCTATGCCATTCAAACTATTATTTATTATATATTTAAATTTTAATGTGTTCAATTTTTATATGTGGAATTATAATAATATAATTATATATTTATAGTGAAATCTATATGCTCTATCAATGTGAACATACCACATAAATATGTCATAAATAGACATAATTCAATTATATATATATATATATATATATATATATATATATATATATATAGTATCTCATCTAGATATATAGAGATGATATCGTGGTGCTTGCGACACATATAAAGTGTATGTAGTTTATGGTTAAGATGGTTTAAGTTTGTATGTAAAACCAGTTTTTTTCTTTTTTGAAAATGCTAATTTTCTCCAATCACATAATATAAAACTAATCAAATTATGAGGAAAAAACAATCCTTACCGCAATATGAATAGAAGTCAAAATATGTTTGAATACAATTAAAGAATATTGGATTCAAATGGAGATTTTGAAGTCTTTAAAAATATAGGTTTTATGGCTGCTAAAATTATTTAAATAGTGAGAAGACAAAATAAATTATATTGTTAAGTGTGTGAGAGAAGATAAAATAGAAAATTAGATAAGATTTATAAGGATAAATTTGGAAGTTATAAATTAAAATATATTCAGTTGATTTGCTGTTAAGTGAAAAGTGAAAAAAAAATCATTTTTCATAACCAGTGATTTTAGGAGCCTATTAAGTGATTCTATCACTTAAAAAATCAAACGAAACAACTTAATAACACGCACTAAATGCCATTAAGTGTTAAGTGGAAAATCAAACAGGCCCCTTCATAAGTGTGCCTAATTATAAGAAAAGCCTTGAAAGAGATTAAAAATTTAAACTTTGAGTAATGTTACTTTGTCCAAATTTGAGGTCCAAATCTGGTGTTCAAATGATGTGGCAACACTCCAATCCATTCATTTAAATCATGCAAATCTAATCTAATTTAAATAAATTGACTAGAGTGTTGCCGCATCATTTGGACACCAAATTTGGGCAAAGTAACATTACTCTTAAACTTTTCCATTGGCCTGGGCGAGTGCTAAGCTTCGTCATTGTGTGCACCAGAATAAATTGTTTTTTCAGACAGTATGTGAAATATTTTGAAGTTGTTCCCAAACACGGTTTAAAGCACATATCACTATGTTATGATCTAACTGTTAATACCTGTGTTATGTCTACTATATAAAAATCTACTATATAAATAAGTTAATATATATGTTAAGTCTACAATATAAATGTATATTGCATGCAATAAACTCACATACAATACAGTTCAACACAATGAAAGGTTACATGGATTGCTTTGGGTATATTTTAAATATATCTAAAACCCTAAGAATTGCTTTCCAGTGATCTTTTCCAGGGTTACTCATATATCGACTTAACTTACTTACAGAGTAAGCTATATCTGGTCGAGTACAATTCATGATGTACACTAGATTGCCTATTATATGTGAGTACTCTAATTGAGATATGCCTTCACCATTAATTTTAGTGAGATGAAGATTTGCAACGAATGGTGTTCTTTTTAAACTTATATTATAATTTTTAAACTTATCAAGATTTTTCTCAATGTAATGAGATCGCCATAATATAAGTCCATCAGATGTTCTAGAAATTTTTATTCCTAGTATAACATCGACAACACTTACATCTATCATTTCAAATCGACTAACCAACATGTGTTTAGTAGCTTTAATGATCTCAAAATTACTTCCCATAATTAACCTATCATCAACATAGAGACAAACAATGACATATACCTTATGAATGCTCTTGACATAAACATGTTTGTCACACTCAGTAATTTTAAATCCATTTGACAACATTACATTATCAAATTTCTCATGTCATTGCCTAGGTGCTTACTTTAGTCCATATAAGGACTTAACAAGCCTACACACTTTCTTCTCTTGTATAGGAGCAACGAACCCTTTAGGCTATGACATATATATTTCTTCATCTAATTCACTATTTAATAAAGCAGTTTAACATCCATTTGATGTATATTGAGATTATTTAACGTAGCTATAGCAATTAATATACGAATAGATGTAATTCTTGTAATTGGTGAATAAGTGTCAAAATATTCTAGTCCTTCCCTTTGCTTATAGCCCATGGTAACAAGTCTCGATTTGTATTTATGAATTGATCCATCAGCTTCATTTTCTTTTGAAGATCCATTTACAACCTAATGGTTTATTACCAAGTTAGAGGTTGACCGATTCCCACATATGGTTTTGCATAATAGATTCAATTTCGCTCTAATCGCTTCTTTCCAATACAAAGCTTCAGGAGAAGACATTGCTTTCTAGAAATTTTAAGGCTCATTTTCTAACAAATATGTTAGAAATTCTGGTCCAAAAGACCTTAACGTTCGTACCCTATTGCTACGTCTAGGTTCATTTTCATTTGACTCTTGGTCTATATTATCTTAACCATCATTTGTCGTAGCAACACAAGGTCTCATTAGCATACTTGGTTCCCATGCCATATTGTAGGGAAATACATTTTCGAAGAATATAGCATTCCTTGATTCAACAATTGTATTAACATGCACATCAGGAATCTCAATTTATAAACAAGAAAATGATATACACTACTGTTATAAGCATAACCAATGAATACACAATCAACGGTTTTTGGTTCAGTTTTAACCTTTTTGGGGTTAGGAACTGTCACCTTTGCAAGACACCCCCACACTTTTAAGAATTTATAGCAAGGTTTTTAACCTGTCCATAATTCATAAGGTATCTTTTTAATTTTCTTATAAGGCACATTGTTGAGAATATAATTTACGGAAAGTAAGGCTTCCCCCTATAAGTTCTAAGGTAACCCTGATCTTAACAACGAGACATTCATCATTTTTTTTAAAGTATGGTTCTTACATTCAACAACACTGCTTGATTGAGGTGAATAAGGAGCGGTAATTTGGTGAGTAATTCCATGTTCTTTGCAAAACTTCTCAAAAGGTGATTCATATTCACCACCTCTATCGTTTCTTATTACCTTTATTTTCTTGCCAAGTTGATTCTCAACTTCATTTTTATAACGTTTGAACATTTCAATTGCCTCATCTTTGCTTCTAAGCAAATACACATAACAATATCATGTTCAATCATCAATAAAAGTAATAAAGTACTTTTTACCACCTCTAGTTTGTACAAATTTTAAGTCACATTTATCAGTATGTATTAACTCTAAAGGTTCAGTACTCCTTTGAATAGAATGAAATGGTGTTCTAGTCATCTTTGATTCCACACAAGTCTTACATTTATGATTAAGATCAAATTCAATTTCGAAAGTAAATTTAAATTAATTAATTTATGTAAGGTATCATAATTTATATGTCCTAATTTGTCATGCCAAATTTCAGGAGACTCAATCAAGTAAGCATAAAAAACATTATTAGTATTATTAATAACAGATTTGGGTACAACAATTATTACATTTATCTTATAGAGCCTATCGCTCATGTAACCTTTTCCCACATACATCTCATTTTTAGTGAGTATAAATTGATTTGACACGAAAACCAACTTAAAACATCTTTTCCTATGTAACGATGCAGACACAAGATTCTTGTGAATGTCAGGCACATGGAGAACATTGTTAAGAGTGACCTCCTAACCAGATATCATTTTCAGAACCATCTTCCCTTGACCTTCAACTTTGGAAGTCGAAGAGTTTCCCATAAACAGTTGCTCTCCATTTTCTACTAGTGTATAATTTGTAAACATCCATTTGTTGGCACGAATGTGGCGTCTAGCTCTAGAGTCAATCCACCACTCATTGGAATTTCCCACCAAATTATACTCAGTGACAAAAGTGGAATGGTTTATGTCAACTACGTCATTTGAAATATTATCTACTTCAGTTACATTTGCTTATGCATTCTTGCTTTTGAAATTCTTTGGCTTGCAACAATCTTTCGATCGATGTCCTTGTTTGCCACAATTGTAGCAGTTGCCTTTGAATCTCTTTGCATTAGTAGTTCCTTGACTTGGACCTTCACTTGAATGCATCCTTTTGTTGGTCTTTGGTCCTTTCTCCACAACATTTGCTTTTGATATCATTGGATAATGTTGCCCATTCTTTTTATCCACGATGCGATCATCTTCCTCAATTCTTAAACGAACAATTATCTCTTCAAGTTGTATCTCCTTGCATTTGTCCTTCAAGTAATTCTTGAAGTCCTTCCATGATGGTGGTATTTTTTTGATAATTGCCGCTACTTGGAAGGATTCGTTAGAGATATATTTTCATCATGTATGTCATGCAGAATAAGTTGAAGTTCTTGAACTTGATTGATTACAGTATTTGATCTATCATTTTATAATCCAAGAATTTACCAACAATGAATTAATTCGTGCTAGCATCATCGGTTTTATATATTTTATCCAAAGACTCTCAAAGTTCCTTTTTTCTTTTAGTATTGCAGTACACATTATCTAATGTTTTATCCAGGCCATTGAGGATATAATTTCTACATAAGAAATCAGAGTGTTTTCATGCGTCCACTGCAGCTACATTCTGTTTATCAATCTCATTTTCTTTAAGACTTGGAGCCTCTTCCATAAAGAATTTCGTAAGGTTCAATGTAGTAAGATAATATAGCATTTTTTGTTATCAACGTTTAAAATCACTACAATTTAACATGACTCACATTAAATGTAGGAGGAACGTTGCCATAATTCTGTTAAAATCAAATTTACATAATCAAATTACTACACAAAGTATTACTTTAATATGTACAGATACGAAATCTATAGAATGTAATGCAGTAAAACAATTAATACAGAATACCAAGATTTTTTTTTAACAGCAACAATGAAATTTGAACATACTATATTTGATACAAACAAAGTAGTCGAATATAGTAATTATCAAAGATAGTGTCAAATTCTATATTTATGCACAACAAATGGTAATCAAGTTTATAACGATATAACATAAAAAACAATACATAAATATTAAATAAAAACTGAAACCACTGTTAAGTTTTTAATAGAAATTTGAGTTTAAAATAACACAATAATAAACTAGTAATGAATGAAAAGAAACTAATTTAACAAAAACACTGTGAATTGTGTGTTTAACAGACCAAAATAACTTTGATTACTTACTATATAAGAAAACACAGGAAAAGAAAGCAATAAATTGTCTTAAGATAGTTAATACTTGTGTTATTTCTACTATATAAATATGATAATACATGTGTTATGTCTACTATATAAATATATATTGCGTGTAATAAACTCACATACAATACAACACAATAAAAGGAAATTTGAACACAGAAAACTTACCGTTTGTAGAGATATAAAGATTAAAATAATTCGAGCCTTGTGATATTCATAATATCCTTAAGACAATTTTGCCCCCTCCACGAATGGTGATTAAGGTTATGAACAATTGTCTCCCAGGATAGAAAGGATTTCGTTCTTCAAGTAGCAGCACTCCAAACTTAAAGAGCTGTCGAACTCCAATCGGTGTTTGTACTCGAAACTATTGACACTATTTATTTTATGCAGAGAGAACAAGGATGCAGAGACAAATTGAATACAAATGGCTAGATGGCATCCATATTTATAGATATCCTCGTACCCATTCGAAATGACACATACCATTTCAAATGGACATGTCTTTAAAGGAAAGATATTTTTTAAGACATGATACCATTTTTATAAATGGATACAACTGTTATGAAATGATACAATTGTTATGAAAGGTACACAACACTTAACCAAATTTTATCATTTCAATAATACAACAATTTCCAACACAAAACTAACCCAACAAAGTTGTATTAGGGACCACACAAAAATTACTCGAAATGGTAAACGAATCTATACCTTGATTCAAAACATATCAAAATTTTAAAATCTTGTCTCACTACTCTAAGTCGCATACACACAAAAAATGTGATTCTAGAATAAACAATATCAAACTCGTCATTGAATATCTTTACAAATTTCATTTTTTTAGAAACAAGAGATAAATGGCTCGTAGACCTAACAAGAGGTTCCTATAGTTCTTCAAGTTGCATTCACCATGAAATACTAACACGGTGAAAACGTAAAAAAGAATTAGACCGACGTCTAAATTCTATTGAAACTGGAATCCACCAGAAAATTAAGAAACAAGTTCTAAAATTTTATTGAATAATCAACTGTTGAGCCTTTCGGCTTACAAGGCTATTTAAAATAAAAATCCTAACCCGAATCATTGTTGGACAAGAAACGGGATTACATATTAAAAGTTGTCAAAAATAGTGAAATCACAAAAGTTACGGAAGTAAAGTATACTAACGACCAGAAACAAGCTGGAATTAACGGTAGACAATTCTAGCTTGTCAAAGTCAACTTATGACTAAAAAGGAAATTTCCCAAAAAGGAAAGAACTGTGATTTCGGGGCCTAAATGATGGAATTTGGCTGAAAATGGTCATGCTTTAACACCAAAGGTGTTGACTTCGAAAGATCTCGTTGATTCCCTTTAATTAAAGTAATTTATTCTTGGATTTAGGATGGTCCCATAGGACTCAACCACTTGTTCTAAATCAATCCCCTCTACTTGCAAAGAACTCGACCTAGAGTTAAATTTAGGATAAAGAGGCTCTTCTGCATGATACTGGAACAAGTCAACAACATTGAAGGTATTGAAAATCTCTATGGACTCAGATAGGTCGATCACATATGCATTATCATTGATCTTCTTCAGAATCTGGTACGACCATACTTCTTGGGCTTCAGTTTGTTATAAGTCCCAACTGGGAACCTTTCTTTGCGCAAGAAAACCATTACTGAGTCTCCCTCCTCAAACACCTTCCGACATCTATGCTTGTCTCCAGCTGCCTTGTATTTCGTATTGATTTCTTCCAGTTTCTGTCTCACCTCTGCTTGCACCGCTTGAGCTTGAGTAGCCATGTTTTCTGTAGCAACACTAAATCCCAGACCCGTTGGTAAATGAATTAAATCCACAGGTTGCTTCGGAGGTGACACATATGTCACAACAAAAGGAGATTTTTCCCGTGGCATTATGTACAACACTATTGTAGGCAAACTCAACTTGAGGCAATGCATGATCCCACTGTTTCGGCTTATCTCCGTAAACGTAATGGACCAGATTTCCCAAGGTTTTATTCGTGACTTTTATTTATCCATCAGTTTGTGGGTGTGCAGTAGTACTTCGTTTCAGAGACGTATTTAACATTTTCCATAAGGTTAGCCAAAAATGGCTAAGGAATTTTGTGTCACGATCAGAGGTAATTGACTACCTCATGTAATCGGACTACTTCTCTAAAAAATAGCTGGGCTATGTGTGAAGCATCTGAGGTCTTCCAAAAAGAGATAAAGTGAGCCATTTTTGAGAACCTGTCAACCACCACGAAAACCGAATATACTTCTTGCTGGGTATGGGGTAGCCCCAACATAAAATTCATAGACAAATCCTCCCAGATATTGTTAGGAACAGGTAAAGGTATATAAAGACCAGTATTTTGTGACTGACCTTTAGACACCTGACAAGTGTAATTTCTCTGCATAAAATTCCCAACATCTTGTTTCAGTTGTGGCTAGAAATACCGTTCATCCAAGCTAGCCATTGTTTTGTCTCGTCACAAGTGTCCACTCAATCCACCACCGTGTAAGTCACGGATTAACATCTCCCGTAAAGACGTTCTAGGAATACATAAACGATTTCCACGAAACAGATACCCATCGTTCTCATGAAAATCACTTACAAGCTGCTTCTCACTACATTGTGACCATATTTCCTTGAAATCTTCATCCTCCCCATACAATTCCTTCAAAGAATCAAACCCCACAATCTCATGAGCTAAGGTTACGAGCAGGGTGGCACAACGACTCAACGTATCAGCAACTCGGTTCAAAACCTCTGACTTGTGCTTGATAACAAAAGGAAATTTCTGAAGGAAAGTGGCCCACCTGACATGCATGTTGTCCAAGTTTTTCTGACTGTTGATAAACTTCAAAGCTTGATGGTCGGTGTACAATACAAACTCCCTATGTACTAGGTAATGTTCCTAGTGCTTCAAGGCTCGAACTACTGCGTAGAACTCCTTATTATAAGTACTCCACTTCTGGCGAGCTTCACTTAATTTCTCGCTAAAGAAAGCTACTGGTCACTTTTTTGGGACAACATAGCTCTAATTCCCACCCACTAGCATCGCATTCTACTTCAAAAATCTTCTCAAAACTGGGTAGAGCCAGTACTGGTGCAGTACACAATTTCTAGTTGATAAATGCAAAACTCATCTCTACTTCTTCTCCTCACTGAAATCGACCCTTCTTCATGCATTATATTATCGATGCCATGACAGTGCTAAAATTTTGAATAAACCGACGATAGAAAGTGGTTAAGCCATGAAAGCTATGAACTTCACTCACGGTTTTTGGCACAGGCCATTCTCGAATTGCTTGCACCTTCTCTTCGTCTACATGAATTCCTTCAGAACTCACCAGATTTCCTTGAAATCTTCATCCTCCCCATAAAATTTCTTCAGATTAAGAAACAATTCATTTTCCTACAATACCTTTAACACCTCTCGCAACTGCTCCATATGTTCTTCTTCAGTCATACTATAGATAAGAATGTTGTCAAAATAAACAACAATAAATTTTCCCACAAAAGGCCTAAATACCTGATTCATCACCCGTATGAAAGTACTGGGTGCATTTGACAGACCGAACAACATGATCAACCACTCATACAAACTAACCTTGCTCTTGAACGTCGTCTTCCATTCATCCTCAAGCCTTACCCGAATTTGGTGATACCCACTGCGTAGATCGATCTTTGAAAACAACTTCGAACCCTCCAGTTGATCCAACATGCTATCTAGGTGGGGAATTAGAAATCGATATTTGACGGTTATTTTGTTGATAGCTCGACTGTCCACATACATGCGCCAACTCCCATCCTTCTTTGGTGTCAGTAACGCTGGAACTGCACATGGGCTCATGCTCTCAAGTATGAAACACTTCTGTAATAATTCTTCTATTTTCTCCCACAGAATGTCATTCTTCTATGGACTCATTCGGTAATGTGGCAGGTTAGGCAAACTCGCCCAAGGTATAAGGTCTATATGGTGTTGAATGTCTCTTAATGGAGGTAAGTTGTTAGGCAATTCTTCTGAAGTAATATCTTTGAATTGTTCCAGCAACGATTGTATTTTCTCAGGAACAATTATCGCTGGTGTTTCTTCCCCCTCTGCCACAAGAGTTTTAACCATTAAAGCATAGACCTTTTATGCACCCTTAACATCTGTCATGAATTCTGTGTCGGATCCGACCACGGTTAAGAAAGACTTCTTCTCCACTTCAGAGGGCTTGTTAGGTACTGTCTGACGTTTGGAAGACGTCAAAGCAATTTTATGAGATCCCCAGGTAAATAAGTAAGTTTTATCCCGACCCCTATAAGTAATATCGTCATCATACTGCTATGGTCGACCCAACAATACAAGGCTAGCTTCCATATCAATCACATCACGAACCACCTCCTTCTTATATATCTTACCAATAGAAATAGGAACACGACAAATCTCAGTTACATTTACTGTTGGTTCGTTCTTGATCTAGCCAATAGTATACGGATTGGGATATTTCTTGGTTGGCAACTTTAGGTGTTCTACCAACCTCTTCGTGATAAAGTTCTCGTAACTTCCACTGTCCACGATCAGGTCACAGACTTTCTAACTGATTGTGCAGCAAGATAGAAATATATTGTTATGCTGACTGTGGTCATCTTTCTTTGGTGCGTACAACACCCATTGCACTACACAATTAACCCGCTCACCATATTCTTCAGCGAATTATGTTCCCTCATACAAGTCACCTTCTTCTTCATATTCAGGAACATATGGATCTTCTTCACGTCCTTCTACCCAATTTACTGGTCGACGATCAGGACATGCATTCGAATGATGACCAGGTTTTCTACATCTGTAACAAGTTCCTTGTGTAGGTCTATCATAGGGATTTGGATTCAGATTTCTAGGCACGTTCCTATTGGCTAGCGCTGTTGTTTGATTGCTACTGCTACCATCTTCTCCATTATCTCTTTTGGTTGGTTCACTGGAACCGATGATTGAACACCCTTGTCACTGTTAGGGAATGATGACTCATGATTGTTCCTTTAGAAACCAGGGTTTTCAACTCTACGGTCCATTAATTCGACCTTTAGCGCCATATTGTGAGCTTCATCCACAATCCATAACACTTGCAGTCCGATCTTATCTTGAAGTGACAGCCTCAACCCATTGAGATATCTGGCTACGTGTTGCCCCTCTGTTTCACTCAAATTCTTTCACTCCGAGAACCTAGAAAATTCTACCGTGTAATCAAACACCGACTTGGTTCCCTACGAGCAATTTTGAAGCAACTGGAATAAATATTGCTCATAGTCTAGTAGCAGAAACCTACCCATCATTAGCTGTTTCATTCTATGTCAGGTCCACTAATCGCCTTTTCTTGTCGCTGACGGTTCTTCTGTAACTAATCCCACCAGACTGCAGTCTCTCCTTTCAGTCTAAAGGCTATAAATTTGACCATCTTCTCTTCTGGAATCTCCATTATCTCAAAGAATCGCTCTACCTCTATGATCCAGTCAAGAAAATCTTCTATACACGTAGATTTCCATTAAAGCTTAGAAGATCTGCCTTCAACCGATAGTCGTCATGCTCTCTGGATCGTCTTACTGGTTGAATAACATTGTACCCTCCATCTCTTTCGTCTTCAGAGTCATCCTCGCTATCAGGTTGATGGCGAAGAGGACGCCCTCTGTTAACAGGTTGGCCTCGGGTAAATCCCTCAGCACACACTCTATTATCCGGTTTCGACTGCTTGTTGCTAGCGTTGAGGTTCATCCTACCAAGCAGTTCACGAATCTCCCTCAACTGTTGTCGTTGTTCCTCTACCGCTACCCATAAGGCCTCCACCCCATGATCATCGTCAGTAGGGTTTCTGTCTCCTGCTCCGTTAGTTGACATCGAGTTCGGTAAATCAGTGCTCTGATACCAATTGACGCAATGAAAACGTAAAAAAGAATTAGACCGACGTCTAAATTCTATTGAAACTGGAATCCATCAGAATATTAAGAAACAAGTTCTGAAATTTTATTGAATAATCAACTGCTGAGCCTTTCGGCTTACAAGGCTATTTAAAATAAAAATCCTAACCCGAATCCTTATTGGACAAGAAACGGGATTACATATTAAAAGCTGTCAAAATAGCAAAATCTGTCAAAAATAACGAAATCACAAAAGTTATGGAAGTAAAACATACTAACGACCAGAAACAAGTTGGAATTAACGGTAGATGATTCTAGCTTGTCAAAGTCAACTTATGACTAAAAAGGAAATTTTTCGAAAAGAAAAGAATTGCGACCTCGAAGCCTAAATGATGAAATTTGGCCGAAAAAAGTCGTGCCTCAACACCAAAAGTGTTGAATTCAGAAGATCTCGTCGATTCTCTTCAATTAAAGTCATTTATTCTTGGATTTTGGATGATCCCACAAAGCCATGTAGGACTCAGCCACTTGTTCTACATCAAATACCTTTTATACATTGGTAAGTAACTCTTTTTGTTTATGTTTTCTTGATCACTTAGGTTTTTTTTTGCTTACTTTCTCTCTATCTATGTATATTTAGACAACATTTTGTATCTTATTACTCATGGAAAACAATGTGAAAGAGTATAGTTCATGTTGAACAATTTTCAAAGACTTTCTGAAATTTGTTATTGATTTGCATGTACTACTTTCTTCTATAGTACATCCCTGGTGATTTTGTAGGTTTCTACACTAGACTCTTGCCAAAAAAGGTTGTCCTAAGGAATGATATAGACAAACTTTAGCATGTGGATGTGAATTACTTTGACAATAAGGTGTGTTTATGGATGGTTGGCATAAATTTGTAAGAGATAATTCTTTAAAGTGTTGAGATTTGTTATTTTTCGATATGACTGCCATTATCTACTACTTGAGAACATGAATACCTTACTTGTACGGGTTAAAGCTCGTCGTTAATAGCGACAATGTGGCCATTAGCTACTTTCGATTGCAAATAATGCTCAGCCCTAAACAAGCTAAATGGAATGACTTATTGGCGTGCTTCGACTATGTACTGAAGTACAAGCCCAAAAAAGTCATTGTTATGGTCAATATACCCAATAGAAAGGCAAAATTATATGCTAAAAGCAAGTTGCAAAGAGAGTTGTTTGACTTGATCTTGGAAGGTATGAATTATGAACTCTAGACAACTGGTGGCACTAGTAATAAAGGCAAGTCAATAAGGTTTGGGTATAACGGTCTTTTCTATACTAAGGGTATCGAGTTTGTGTGCCCAACTATGGAAACCTCCGATGAAAATTGATAAATGAGTGCCATGACATGAAATGGGCTGGCCATCCAAGATAAAAGCATGTGTTGCTAGAAACAACTTACTTTTTGCCATGTATACGATATGAAGTCAAAATGCATGTGAAGACATATCTTGTCTACCAATAAGAAAATTTGGCAGAATAGGTCTATTTGAGCCTCTTCCCACAACAAAAAGACTATTGAACCGCATTTCAATGGACTTTATCTTCTCATTGCCAAAGTCCGAATATAGCGGCATGATCATCATGGTTGTGGATCAAAACTTGAATTATATAGCTTTCATTACAGCATCTAAGGGATATTTGATAGAAAATAATGTATGTCTATTCTTTAAACTTATGGTTAGGGAGATGCCGGTGGGGACCGGTAGTCGCTCTCTGATGTTCAAATCAGAAAATAAAGGGCGTTGTATGTTAAAATAAGAAGTGTGTTCTATCAAAAATATCATAGTGTATTCCATTCATTAACCTATCTTAAGCCTTAACCAAACCATTCTGGTCCCTTTTATTGACATTGACCTGAGCAGTTGAGTCGACTACCGACCATTATCCGACCTTTCGCCATGAAGGGAGTTCCCCCTCATTTTTGGTGGTAACCAGGCGAGGTAGATTATTGGGCGTTTCATCGTGCCATAATCTTAGTAATGGGCATGAGACCACTTCTTTTAGACATTTATCTGCCACATCAGTATTTCTTACTTGAAATAGTTGAAATATCTTGACTTGGTACACTTTGAATGTTACCAGCTAATAGCAATGCATTGGCTAATACTATGCCACGTGCCTTTATATGGTTGGTCCGATGGTTCTAATGTTTTTTTCATCTGAGCACATGCTTTATGTTGATTGGATAATTAATCTCATTCAAAATGAGAGTCTTAAATAGTTAGGACACTTGACCGGTTCAAACTTGTGAAAGATGTGGATAGACACCTCTCTCAAAAGTCTTAATTGTCTCTTCTTATCAAATGTGTTGGAGAATTTTGTTTCATGTTGAACTATGACCATTGATTCCTACCGAGACATTTGACTCTTATCCAAACTCTAACCAGCTTATATATTTTAGGGATTCTGTCCCAACTCGGATCATTAACCTCAAAGGTCATCAATTTTTTTTAGAGTTAGATTAGCATATTGCCTATTGCATGTAAATGGGATACCAAATCGAATCCCTTCCCCCTTGTTTGTCCATTTATGAAACGACATTATAATATAGGGCATATTGCCCTACCCTTACCCCCTCTTCGAAGTAACCTTATAACAAGGTCTTTTTTTGAGTTCGATCTTCGATGATATACACAATCAGGGACGGAACCAAGAATTTCATTCAGAGGGTGCACCAATAAATAATAATAAAAAATGATAAAAAAATAAACAATTTAAAGTGCATATATTAATCGAAAATGAAACATCCCAAGTTTTAAAGGGGTATACACTGACCCAACCAAAAATTTAACTAAACAAAAAGTTGGAACATATAGATTCAGATAATTCTTCAAACATATTTACAACTATCCTTGACATGGTTTCATCTTTTGAAAATGTTACATGATAATCTCATTATCAATGCCATCAGATATGTCCTTTTCTATATAAACAACCAAATTATCATCCATCCATTGATCTCCTATCCTGTTGTACAGTCGAGTTTTTATAATATTCTTAGGACCATTATGACTATAATCTAATATACGAGGCTGTAGACCAGAATCTGTAGGAAGACCGGTGAAATCAAATTTTGAATCTTTTTTGCATAGAACCATCACTCTTCTCCAAAGGGGTAGGCCACATTGGTATTTTTTTATAATAGTTCTCCATCACTGTTTCCAAATAGAGTCTAATGACTAAAATGATTGTAATTTTTAAACAATAAACCTACAATTAAATTAAAAGTTTCTACAATATAACACCTAATTAATATTGAAATTCATATTCAATCACATAATAAACCCAACTTTTATGCAATATAATGCCTACTTTGTATCTGCAATTTGTAATAAATAATTATTGAATTTCATAACTCACAAGTTATAAACCCAATTTCATACATCATATACTAATACATAATAGAAATGAGGTTGATTTTTTTTTCTTTATCAGCAACTTTAATAAACAAAACAAGGCAAAGGCACATGCCCATAGCCATATACCTGAACAACAGAGCAAAAGTAACCCAACAAAACAGACCCCACCAGCAGAAAACCAAAGCTACAAAGCTGAACAAAAACAAAACAGAGGAAAAACAACAACAACAGAGCAAACTACGAACAAGTAATTGAGTACTGATTTAATCACATTTGCCAAAATAAGAAAAGAGATTGAAAAGAGCTCAAAAATTCGGTTTCGTAATGTATTTATGTATCTTAAGTCTATAAAATATTTACTTGAGACAAACATAATGATCTTGGAGAAATTTAGAGTGCAACCATGATATGAATTGGAAGAAAATATTGTTCGACAATCATGAAAAGTCACTGATGATGGAAAGACTAGAGAGAGGGTTGGAAAGATTTCTAGGTTATTTTGGAAGAGTAAAGTAGACTTTAGTTATTGGGTAGAAAAAGAGTAAAGTGAGTGAATGAGACCATTTACTTGTTTAACAAAACATTTGTCTGGGCATTTATCAATTGTTTTATTTTAATAGCTTTTTATACAATTTTTTAATTAATTGTTTGAAAGCTCAGTGTGAAGTTTTTATAAATAAACATTCTAATAAGATAAAAAATTTAAAAAAATTTGGTCGATAACCCTTCATTGGCTCAGTCCCTGTATGCAATGCATAATACCTCACAAACTAACTTTTCTTACCGACCATATACTAATGTTTTCTTTTGAGCTTGATCTCTGATGTTGGGTCCATAACAAATTTTGTCATTAACACATATATTGGGGTAGGTGGGATATTATGGGAATATTTCTGAAACATTCTGGTTAATCAATTATTGTCATGGATCGAATACAACTTGCATAGATCTTAATCATTCATTTGTACATGATGCTACTATAAATAGAGGAGGTCTCATTTGGCTAAAGAAATCCATAAAATTGTATATCCCTTGAGTAATAGTATATAGTGCAATCTTTTTATATACTTCTTTAAGCTTACTTAGGTGTGGAATAAAATCTACCGCTGCATGGTGTAAACTTCAAAAGCTAGGTCTGTGCATAACACTCCGATCTCCATTTGTTTTCCTATAAATGCTTGCATTTTTGAAAACTTGCATCGATATTAGTAGCTCTTTGTTAATGTGTTCACCTAAATTGCTCACATATATTTTATCAATGATTAAATGTATAATCTTTACCTTTAGCGATAAAATCTCAACAAGAATATCAAAGGGCAGTTTTAGGATTTCTTTTGTTATTCAGTCTAAGGATTTTTTTTTAAAAAAAAACTTGTCATATTGGCAGTCTAAATACATTAGGCAGTGGTAAGAAAAATGAGTTTGTGAGTTATAATGCATTGTACATATCAATAATATCACTTGATGGTATGTATATGTTTGTACAATAAATAAAGTGTAGGATGTGACAAAAAACGATTGAGAAGAAAAAAAAATTTAGAATAAGTGGGATGTGAATAAAATAAGAGAGAACATTATATATATAAAGCATCGAATGAAATACATGGGCATGATTAAAGAGTAGTTATTGTGCGCCTAACATGCGGGATTCGGTATTGTGTTTTTATTTGGTATTTCTACGGTGGAAGTCCTTATTTGAGTTAGATACACATCAGTTGACCTTATGTTACACGACTATATAGCATGATCAACACCGTTTTTTAAAATATATTTTTTGGAATTTATTTGTATTTTATTGAAATAACATTAAATTAGAATTTTGGTGGTGGGCATTTGGGCTTCCAGCTTGCAAACAAAAAAATATTTGGGTCTTTGGTGCATATTGAAACGAATGGAATCTATTACTGTAAGAAAAACCATTAGAACTCACAATAGTACAAGTGTACGGGAAATACAAATGTAACGGCCTTATATTATCAAAAATTGTATAAGTGTGAGTGGAATACTAATATACCAGCCTCATATTGTCGAATATAGATAATGAAACAAATATTATGGTGTATAATATTAATCTAGAGGTGGTGAATAGATTTTAATCAAATTTTATCCAATTTTTGTTAATGGTCAATTAGACAAAAATACCTCTAACTAGTCACAATAATATCACAAGTGTAATAAGTGCGAAATAATAAAGACATTTGAGATATACGTGGAAACCCTCCAAATGGGAAAAACCACGGGTTGTTAAGTGCGCCACACTCGAACAACGAATCCACTGATGATAGAGGCGTTACAACCTACTCCCGGTATATAACCCACTACCACTACCTAATCCCGGTATTAAGTGGACCTAGTCCAATTTGTTTATGCTTGAAGCAACCTACTCCCGGATGCAATGCAAGACTTACTTCTCAATGAAGAGATAAACACCCTATGTGAATATATGATGATATTCAAACAACAAACAAGGCTAGGGTACCTTATAGGCTTATCTAGGGTAATGAGATGTCAATAAATGCAATCCTAGATATCAATAGCTAAATAACATGTCATAAACCTTAGCTAAACATAGAACAAGCAATCCTATGAAGCTATCATAAAAGCCAAATCAACACATGTTGTCATTAAGCATGGCAAAGTCAATAATGCAATCACTAAATGCAATCGATGAGTCCTAAACAATATCTAAATGCAAACATAGAGATTTAGCTAGAAGTTATCAATAACAACAATCATAGCTATCACAAACAATCACACTGAATCAACAAATATGCTTACAATGTATTCAACATATACTTAGCATATATTCATGTGATTGAGACAAAGCATTTAGCCACACAACAAATGCAAGTCTTAGACCAATGTCTATCAATAACAAACTCAATTAGTTGTGTAGAGATTTTTTAACAAACTAATTGTCACAAAAACATCACATAAACATTCAAAAGCTTAACAAGTTGATTGATGAACAATCTATCAACCTAGTCAACAATGAATCACACAAGAATTTTTATGACCTAGCTTTTAGGTAAAAATGACCTAATCAATTAAGCTATCAAAATACAAACCCAATCATGTCATCATTCAACAAAAATATGCATTCAAAAATGATTTCTATAAATCCTATGCAATAAAAATGAACTCTAGGAGTTTAAGAACAATAATCAAAGATAAAAGTTTGTTCTTACTTACCAAGTCATGAATGATGAAGACCCGTGTCTAAAGATGATCAATAATGCATAAAGGATGATGGGTTTTGGGTTTGGAGAGTTAAAGAATAACTCTTGGAGCTTCTCTCTCAAAGCAAATACTTACTCACTCTAAAAAATGGTTTGGAAGTTCTGAAAAACGAGTGAGGAAGAAGATGACACATAAATATGAGCGCTAGAACAAAACTACATCATTTTGAAAAATGCCCAAAATTTACTCAGTGCGCTGGTCGACAAGCGCCACACCAGCGCACACCTACTGTCCAAGGGGCGCTGGTGAGGTGCGCTTGTGCACCGGCTCAGCCGCGACAGCATAAAAGCTCAAGATTCGAGCGACCTAAAACATGACCAAACGAAATCCAAACATTTCGTATAATATACCGTTGGAAAGGTATGGAAGTATACTTTTTACTAAAATTTATAAAACAAGATTTGGACGTTTGTATAAAACTTTATGGTCATTTGAGTGACCAAAGGTCAGAAACGAACAACAACAGAGATGCCCTGATTTTGTAATCACTTTGGAGATTTCAAAACCAATCCAAACGGTCATGAAATATTACGAATAATATACCATTAAAAAGGTATGGGTGTCTAGTTTATACAGAAATTTTCAAAACTCATTTTGAATTATTGTATAAAAAGATAAGGTTATAAGACCATACAAAGGTCAGTTTTGAAAAACATTTAAATCATTGAAATACACTCTTTTGAAACTAGACACCTTACTCCACATAACCAAACCAAGAGAAGAATACGACCTTCTCAAATGGTCACTCAATGCGCTAAGACAAACACACCATCGTGCAAGCGCGAACAACACACAAAACCACACTATGAATGCACATAGACAACAATGAAGCACACATGCATAACAAATCAAATGCAAGTAAGTGTGTGTGTGTGAGCAACACATAATGCATGTCAATACAAATGCAAGGATGTGATCAATATAAACATGCAAGAAGAGTTATCAAAACATGAATGCACACTCATATAAACACACAACATATACGAATAAGAAATATGCATGAGTTGTGAGTGTGTGCAACTATATCTCTTCAAAGCAAGTACGCACAAGAAATATACCTTTGGTGCTTCTTCTCTTGAGGTCTCGAGAGCCTAAGCTACCCTTACATAAAACCCCAAAAATGTGGTTTGTTCACGAAATAAGTCAATCAATAAATGAGAACTTTACAGATAAGATGAGAGTATTAGCGGAAAAGTTTTATTAAGCTTCTAATGTATTGCTTTTATTTTAATGTATTATTTTTATTTTAATGATTCATGGAGTCGATGATTGCATTTAAATTAGCAAAAATTTATTAAATGGTTTCTGGAGCCTTGGTAAATATGACAGCAAGCTAGAGCTCAATTGATATATGTGGAAGACGAAAGTGTGGCGCATATATTCGGTACGAATAAAATGATAGTTGATTTAAATATGCTTTTTGTGCTCATGGAAAACTGGATTTTCGATGAAACTAATTGCACTCGTGTTAACATCATGTAATAGAGTTTGTGAGGACTGATCAAAACCAAGTTCAGACAATAAACCATGAAGCCAAAGTATCTAGAGCAAGCAGAAGACATGGCACAATACTCTAATTCTATAGATGATTTGGAGACCTTAATCTTGTTTCTTACATATCCAAGAGATTATGGATTGACCTAGATACATACATCAGCCTCTGGTCGATATACGGGTATCTGGATAGCTTGCTCATTCGGAGTCAGAATAACTAGCAAGGAAAAGAGAATTGCCAATCGGAAAAAAAGACCTCTAGTAGAGTACCAAAATGGATAACGAACAATGTGTTTCACAACAGCCAAGTGAAGATATCTTAGGGCAATCATAAATTGACTCATCAAAATTATATTATAGAAAATGTTAGGTTGAGTGTCAAGTGATAGTTAAATAGACAAGACTACCAACCAATTGTTTGTAAGATGAAGGATCAAGAAGAAGATCGCCAATATCATAACAATATTTGACATTAAGCTCTAAAGCGAGGAATATCAACATGGATAGAATTCTTAAGTCTAGCCAGGTGTATAAGGTCTGATAGGTGTTTCTCTTGATTTAAAAAATTAACTTACTTGATTGATGTACCTGCAAACCCAAAAAAATATTTATGAGTGATCCTAAATTCCTTCATTGAAAGGAATTACTAAGCTTGGTTCGCAAGTGACATATCATTGTTTCATCAGTCCCTATAATGTTGATATCATCAACATAAACCAGTAAAAATGTAATGTTGTTGGAAGACCATTGAAGAAACAACGATACATCATTGGCATTTTGAAGGAAACCAATGTCTTTGAGAAATTTATTTACCTATGACACCAAGAGCAAAAATAAAAGCCTTAATAACCATTTGGTTGACCATTTATTGAGTGATTTGAGAAAAAAGGGATGGTAGTGAAAACATTGAGATAGACAGTGCATGAGAGCTAAATACACCATCAGAAGCAATGTTCCCAGCAGTAGCTTGAAATGCTCGAGACTGACGGCTCTAAGGTCTTTTTACAACATTCTGTGAGCATATGTCTAGCTATCTTGCAATAATTATATTTTTTTTTTGCACTGGGAAGCTAGGTACCTAATTTTTTTACAACTGTAACATTGAACTTTGCCTAGATATCATCCCTATACATGACCTCTGGCAATAGGGTTATGATTAGCTTGTTATTCCATGCAAGATCGTGTAACCATCTGTTGTTCTTCACGAATGAGCTAGTTGAGACATGTATTCAAAGATGAGGACAGAGTACGACTAATTAGATTGGATCTAACCATCTCAAAAGCAAAGTGAATATGCATTCAAAATTGATCTATTTGACTTGTTTGGTGAAGAACTTGGATATCAGGCAATGCAACAAAGAAACTGTTGTATAAATCAATTATGTATATTATATCCATATAGTCCTAAATGGAGAACAATATTCTTGAATGGAAAAAGTTCTTTGATTGTATTTGGCAAGTTCATATTGAAGATGGAATCCACGAGCATAATTTTCTTATTGATATATTCAGAGTAGATAGCCCACATAGGGATGGGAGTGGGGGAAAATGGGGGCGGGGGGAGTGGTGGACCTCATCCATTCCCTACCCCTTCCTCTACCCCACCCAAAACCCCATTTGGAGGCAATGTGGGATGGAGGTGTTTGGGGAGGTTTCCCCACCCCCACCATTTCCTCATTTTTTTTCATTTCCAATATCAATCCCTAATTCAAAATTTGAATTTTGGAATTCGGATTTAACAATCCCAATCTCCCATTTCACTTTATTTCAATATCCAATCCAAAATAAATTAAAATTACACTAGGGTTAGATTTAGAAACTACTTTGGAAATAAAATTAAAATTAAATGTCTCTGTGTGTGTATATATATTATATCCGGTGGAAATGGGAGAAGGTGAGCCCCTATTTAGATTTGGGGGTCAAATTTGTCCACACCCCCATACCTAAACCCTATTTATGGTGAAATTTGTCCCCAAACTCCCATGGGGTCTCGTGGAGTATTTTCCCATCCAAAGGCCATCTCTATCACTCTATGCACTACAAGAAATTATGCTTTCTACCATGAGACATCCACCACAGGCATATGAGGCCTGTGTTTGGTAAGTAGTAGCAACCACATGCCGTTAAATGCCTGTGTCTAGTAATCACTGAAAATATTGTCCAACACAAGCTCTTATATGCCCATACTGGATATGTTTTATTGGACACGAGCAATTGTAGGCCCATGGTGAATATGCTTATAATAAACACGGGCATGTAAAGGCTCGTTGTTAATGAGACCATATATATTCCAGTTGCCCGTAGATTAAAAAAAAATCCCTAAATTATAAACCCTAAAATCACTTTTTTTTTTCTAGCTCTCACAATTCCAATCTCTGATTGACCTCGATCTCGCCTCTCTTGACCGACCTAGTCCAACAACAAGGTGAAAATCAACTGCACTTCTCATGCATTAGTCGTCACCCATGACTAAGGTGAAAAATCTCTCTCTCTCTCTCTCTCTATCTATCTATCTATCTAAGTGGTGTGAGGATAGGCTTAAGTGGGGTGATTTATGAGGTTTGGGTGTTTTGTCGCATCTGTGGGTTGGTGATAAGCTTGTGGTGCTTGTGTTTTGATATCTTTTTTATGTTTTTTGTTGATACTCTCTCTTGTTTTGCTTTTCATTTGCCTTGTTGTTTATTCTTTCATTTTGTGGGTGTTCTAAGTGGGTAAAGGTGCATTGTGTGGGATTGGAGCTTTTTGTTGTTGTGGTAAGGTGCTGTTTGATTGGCCCTCTCTTTTTATCCTTTTTTGAGCTTCTTTTCAATAAAACGTAGTTTTAGACAAAAACGTTGTATGGAATATTTAATTTGGAAAATTGTTTGTATGAGTTATTGCATCAGATATTCAAATGGTTTATTGCAGATTCAAAGTTGTATGCGTTATTGCAGATTCAAAGTTGTATGAGTGAGACACATGTTTTGGCTTTAATCAATCCTAGTTGTCTCTATTTGAAGAAAGTAGTTGTTGGGAGATAGAACAATGCAATTACAACCCATTCTGTAACCTTCTTGGTGGATATTTCTTGATAACCCATCAACATCATTTATAATTTATTTATCTACCCTTTTAAATTTCTCTTTTTAACCTAAATTTATTTTTATTCTAGATTTTTTATATTAAAATTCACATTTTGATTATAAATTTTAAAAGAGATGAAATAAGGAGATGGTGGGGTAGAATATTTGTACAATAAAAGGTTTGTTTGTCTGTTTTGTTTATACCTCTATATAGTTTAGTTTCACTAGTTTTGGAAGAGGTTTTGTCATTGTTGGTTTAAGTTTCAGAATCTTACTAGTGCTATTATTGTGTATTGTTGGTAACTTTTAAATCATTTGAGGGTTTTGAATAGTAAAGCTAAATGTGGTGTTTTTGTTTTCCACTTTCAGGATTTGAAAAATTAAAAAATTTTATGTACTTCCCTGATAGCTTAACTAATTAACTCAAGGAATCAAAACCTACAGGTATCAGATTCTGTATTTTCTAATTATTGTTAAGTTCCATTTAAAAAAAAATACTAATTTTTTAATGTTTATATGACCTGGAGTCCATGATACGGGAGTTGACGTGTTTTTTAGTTTGCAATTGTTAAATTGTTATGATATATGTTGTAAGTAACATAGAGTGTATTCATGTTAAATTGTTATGATATATGTTGTAAGTAACATAGAGTGTATTCATGTTTATTTTCTACTGGTTAATTAAATAGTTATGATATTAGTATTAATTTATTTATGAGGTAGCTGTATGTGTTTTGTTTTTGAAAGTATAAGAATGGTGTGACCTATATTAAAGTATTGTTAGGATATGTATATTAAAGGATATTGTGCCAAATTGTTTTTTTTATCAATAGCATTGTTAGAGACCTTTTAATACTTGATTAAAAAAAGTCCACATCTAATATATATATATATATATATATAGGGATTTTTTTTAATAGCATGACAAGTCAGCATGATTATATATGACAGGAAAGATCAACCCAAGGCAATTAATAGATGATCTCAAGGCTAAGTCGAGATTACCCAAGATGGTCGGGGAAGTTAACCTATCGGGTAGAGATGACTTGGCCGGGATCATCCTATCGGGACAAAAGAAGTCTGTTCGAAATCAGACAATTGGTCAGTTGGATAACGCGTGGGAGATATTAAAGGCAACTATGACTCAAATACAAAGAAGAATTGTCTTACTTAAACAAGGAATCTAGAATCACACTCCAATAAGGAAATATCCTTATTTCCTCTTCAGTGTTAAAGAATTCTATTCAGAAAAGAACTTAAAGCTTCCAGAAGAATAAACTCCAAAACAGGAAAGAACACAAAGATGACTTCAACAAGTAATCAGTCTAATTAAACACTATCACATTTTGTAAGTTCCTCAGTTTTTGATTGGCATATTTCGATTGACAAACCATATTTGGGGATAATTATGTAAGGGTAACTTAGACCGGCCTTGCTCATGATCAAGTTCCAGCTCTAAAGGTATATCTTTTGCTTAACTTCATTTGAAGAGATTTAGTGCACACACTCACTTTCATGTATGTTTTGATCACTTTGCATTAGTGCTTAATTGTCTTGTTGTTTGCCTATTGTTGTTCTCTTTTGCTTGTTAAATTGATTGTCTTTTGTGATTAAATTGCCATGTCATGTTAGGCATTAAAATGCATTCCCTTTACCTCTTTTCACTTGTAAAATTTGTGTATGAGTGTGAAGGAAGCGAGCAATGCGCCACTCGAGCGGCTCCACCACTAGCGCAGGTTTCCAGTGGTTTGTCGCTTGTGGCGCGTTGGTCGTCATGCGCACCACACCAGCACAACTCGTCCAGTGGTTTGTCGCTGGTCGTGCTCTACTGCCCTGCACTTATCCATTGGCGCCTTGCATAATATATATATACAGGTTGTGCGTTGGTGGTGCTTTACTCGACCAGCGCCACCACCAACGCACAATGCATCTTTTGGACAGTTTTTGTTAAAATGATGTAGTTTCATTTTGGGCTTCATATAAATATATCATCTTCTTCCCAACTCGTTTCTAAGAGCTTCCAAACATATTTTAATAGAGAGATAAGGTTTTCTTAGTGAGAGAAGCTCCAAGAAGCCATTTTTTACTCAATCAAACTTCAAAACATAATCATCAAGCATATTTCAAGCATGAGTCTCTTGTTTGTTCATGACTAGGTATTCTCTACATGCTCTAGACTTTAAAGCTTCATTACTATGACATGTATGCCTATGTTTTAGCTTTTATTGCAAATTAAATGCATGCTTGTGTGCTTAATAGCTTTTATGACATGATTGTAGTAATGGTTGTTGGTTGAGAGTATTGATCAGTGATAACTAGAATTTAGGACGATTTTACCCTTCTAGCTAATTCTTCTTGCCTTTGCTTTTCTTGTCATTATTAATCCTATATAAGCATGAATGTTTTAACCTAACATTTTTGCATATAGAATATTCTTGCATATTCACTTAGGTTGTCATTATCTCTTCATTGTTGATTAAGCTTGTGGCTAAGTGGTTAGTGCACAAGGTTAGTGATCCAAAATCACTATTAAGCCCTTCTGGGTAGAGTGAAAGGGTTAGTAACTTGAGGGTATGACGGGAGGTCAACCTAGGTTGTAAACTTTCATTTAATAGTGGATTTTGAGGATCGAGTGTGGTGCACTGAACAGCCCGTGATTTTTCCCATTTGGAGGGTTTCCATGTATATATCGTGTGTTGTTATTGCTTTATGTTTATTGTCATTTATTTGAACACTTGGTATAATGGGGTAGATTTGGATTAAAACCTATTAACCCCCCTCCCATCACCCCTATAGGTTTATATGTAACCCCCAAACCATTTAGGCCCAATTTTTGTTTTAAAAAAGGATAGACGTGAAACAGAAAAGTGAATTGGTGAGTAAGCAATTGTAGCTTATATGATTGACAGACAGCTGTGAGTTTAGTTAACTAGCTCACAACTTCAGTTGTGTCTTTCCATACGTATATAAAGTAGGATAAACATGATATCAGTTAGAAGCAGTAGAATCAAGCAAAAGAAAGGAAAGAGAAGGAAGAAAACGGAAGAGAAAGTCAATGGAGTTTCTCATGATATTGTAGATTTTCGGTTGATTCTTCTTTGAACTCTAGTTTCTACTTGGATTTTTATGTGATTGTTAGGGAAAGAAGAAGAAGTAGGGGAACCTAGCATACTTGGTCCGAATTAAGCTTGACGTCTAAGTTGTGAGTGAAAAAGTTTTCAGTTTTGTTTTTAACTCAAAGGTTTCCAATTTTATGCTTTAAATTAATTGCCTGCAAATCATTTAAGTGTTTTATTTCTTTTGATGATTTATGATGATTATACAGAGAACTGAAAGTATGTTTTATGCTTATATTAGCACTCATAAATATTAGCTATTACTTTTACTAAGTTTTGAGAAGAGATTATGAATGATTTCATAAAAGCACCATGTTTGTACCTTTCCTCAGTTATGATTATTGTTGGCTTTTGGGGCCGTCATACACATGTGTATGTCAGATGATTCGCTCTGCACGTGTACGACAGATTAAAAGAGTATTGAGTCGCTCTGCACGTGTATGACAAAAGTTATTCCCGACTCTGCGTTTACACGAAGTAATTCGGCTTACGTATTGAAGATATCCCTGAGTACTAATTTGGTGTAGATTTAGATTTTATAAATTATAGTGGTTTTTATCAGAAAAGAATTGTGTATCAGTTTATTAAATGAGATTGTAGATATATTATCTTTAACTACCCAATTATGTTATGTTTATGAGATTATTTGACAAGATACAGTAATATCTAGTTTGTTAAATCTGATGCATATTGAAAAGAGTGTTCAAAAGATATTTTTAAAAGTTTTCCATTCACTTACTAGGCATTAGCGCTCATCCTTTACTTTAAAAATATTTTTTCAGGTAGCTGCTCGGTTGTGCAGACTCTTCAGTTTTGAGGTGGGCCACTCGATGACATCATGAAGTGCAAGAGTCATGCATTTAAATTTTCATGTACATAATTTGAGATGTGTGGTCGGCCTACTCGGCCTACTCGGACACAGCCTACTCAGCTTACTTGGCTTACTAAGATTTCCTACTATGATTTTTACTCAGATTTCTAGTCGGCCGTGGTCGTTTCTTGCTCGGCCGTGGTCAGTTTCTTGCTCGGCCGTGGTATGTTTCTTACTCGGCTTGGTCAGTAATCTGGTCAGGATTTTGGCTGGTTAGTTTTTAAAATTGATTGGTTTTTGGTCCGATAGGTCATTTTTTTTTGACAACTTTTTGTAATGAACGAAAATGGTAATAAGTGACTTGCAGTTATGTACATTTTGTACTCTCCAATATTTCCAATATTTTCTTTATATTCTTTTTATATTTAAAAGCAAGTATTTTCTATAGAATTTTAGTCGAAATTCCTTTATCATGTTAGTAAAAGTACAGCCCACAAGGCCTCCCTCGTACTCAAGAGAAGAGTCGGGGTAGGTCCTGTCAACTTGGTATCAGAGCCACGGTTTATGATCCCTTAGACCACAGAATAATTGTTTTCATTTAGTTTCATGCATTTAAGCATATCTTTGATTTTTTAACAACATCATGCGTCAAGTTGGTCGCCCACGCACGAGACCGGTAGCTGACCTAGGAGAGAGGAGTGATAACCAAGGTGAAAATGAGGCAGAATCACACCCTTACCCACCTATAGCTCATCCTCATGTGCCAGGACCTAGGGAGGAACCAATGGATAGAATTGCAGAACTTTTGACTGGCATGGTTCAGTATCAAATGCGGGTGCCAAAGAATTCTATTGAATGTGCACGTAAGTTAGGAGCTACAAATTTTGATGGAGCTGGAGATCCAGATAGTGCTAGTTCTTGGTTGAATGAACTGGAACGTGTATTTGAAGTTATGAGGTGCACAGATGAACAAAGGGTCTCTTTTGCTACGTATTTGCTAAAGGAAAAAACATATGATTGGTGGGCCTCAGTACAATGACGAACTCCTGAAGGAATTATTTGGGAGGTTTTTAAGAAGCAGTTTAATGATCGTTATTATCCTCATTTCTATCAAGATTTGAAAAGAGCTGAGTTTTTTAGACAAGTGCAGGGATCTATGACAGTAGAAGAGTATTAGAAGAAGTTTACAGAACTTTCGAGGGTTGCTCCGTATGTAGTCGTTGATGAAGAAAATAAGTGCAGAAAATTTGAAGATGGACTTCGAACAGAAATTAAGACAATAGTGACTGCTTCTGGGCATGTTAAGTTCAGTAAGTTGTTTGAAGCTGCATTGAGAGTGGAGAGAGACCTTAATGACTCTCGCAGATTTGAAGAACAGAAACAAAAGCGCAGTAATTGGTCAGCAGGGGACTATTATAGCAAAATGCCTAAGGTAATTCAGGTCAGACTAGTAACTATCAACAGAGTCGTGGACCTGGTTCTAGCCAAGCATCAGTCCAACAACCAATGGGTAGTCGTCAACAGAGTGCTGGTATGGGTAGAGGTAGACGTCCTCTATGTCAGACATGTGGGAAGTACCATGATGGTGAGTGTTATATAGGGATGTTAGGTTGTTATCAATGTGGGTAGGCTGGACATCTAAAAAGAAATTGCCCCGAGTTAGTCCAGATAGGTAATGAAGAGAGAAAGATAGTTTTCCAACCAGTGCAAGGTGGCATTAGTCAGAATCAAGGACAGAGGGGATCCCGAGTAGGAGGATCTACATCTACAGGGAAAACCCAAGCTAGTGTAGCAGGGGTTGGAGGCAATCAATAGAGAGGTCAGTTGGGTAGACCTCGTACTCAAGCAAGAGTTTTTGCTACGACTTAGCAAGATACCGAGACCACTCCATATGTCGTTACAGGTATGTTAACAATTTTTGGCCACGATGCTCATGTTCTCATTGAGCTTGGATCTACTCATTCCTTTGTATCTCGATCTTTTATGGTGTATGCGGATGTAGAATTAAAACCATTAGATTCTAGTATGGTAGTGGCTACACCTACTGGTGAATCTTTATTAGCTAAGAATGAATACAGAAACAACAAGGTTATAGTTGGTAAGCATGAGCTACATGTTGATTTGATTCCGCTTGATATATGTGATTTTAATGTTATTTTGGGAATGGATTGGCTCGCTACACACCATGCTACAATAGATTGTTTTCGAAAAGAAGTAAAATTTACACTTCAAGGAGAGTCGGATATTATTTTCCGTGGTGAACGTCGGATTCTTCCTTCTTGTGTTAAATCTGCTATTGCTGTTAGACGGTTGCTCAGAAAACAATGTTCAACATATTTGGCTTTTGTAATTGATACTAGGGATAATGAGGGGAAGTTAGAAGATATATCTGTGGTAAGACAATTTCTAGACGTATTTCCTGAAGATCTTCATGGATTACCAACAGATAGAGACATTGAGTTTGTGATAGATTTGGTTCTAGGCACAACTCCAATTTCTATTTCACCTTATAGAATGGCTACAACCGAATTGAAAGAGTTGAAGATTCAATTAGAAGAATTGGTAAACAATAATTTTATTAAACCTAGTGTGTCACCATGTGGAGCGCCAGTTTTGTTTGTTAAAAAGAAATATGGAACATTACGTTTATGCATCGGTTATCGGCAATTAAATAAGGCAACGGTGCGTAATAAATACCCACTCCCACGTATTGATGATTTATTCTATCAGCTTCAGAGAGCAAATGTGTTTTCCAAGATAAATTTACGAACATGTTATCATCAATTGAAGATTAGAAACTGTGATGTACCAAAAACTGCTTTCAGAACTCGTTACAGGCATTATGAGCTTCTAGTTATGCCTTTTGGAATGACTAATGCTCCAGCAGCTTTCATGGATTTGATGAATAGGATATTTCATCCTTATCTAGATAAATTTGTTATTGTGTTCATTAATGACATTTTGATTTATTCTAAGGATAATGTGGAGCATGCAAAGCATTTAGAAATTATTCTACAAGTCTTGAGAGATAATCAACTTTATGCTAAATTTAGCAAGTGTTAATTCTGGCTCGATAGAGTTACATTTTTGGGCCATGTGATTTCTGGTGATGGTATTTATGTTGAACCTCAAAAAGTTGAAGCTATAATGAATTGGGAAAGACCAATTAGTGTGACAGAAATTAGAAGTTTCTTGGGTTTGTCAAGCTATTATTGAAGATTTGTAGAGGGATTTTCTAAAATAGCTTCACCATTGACAAGATTAACTCAGAAGGATGTGAAGTTTGAATGGTCAGAAGCATGTGAACAAAGTTTTCATGAACTCAAGAAGAGGTTAACTTCTGCTCTAGTACTTACTCTTCCAGCCGGAAGTGATGGATTCGTTGTTTATAGTGATACATCTAAACATGGTTTGGGTTGCGTTTCGATGCAACATGGGAAAGTGATAGCTTATGCGTCAAGACAATTAAAGAAGCATGAACATAATTACCCAACACATGATCTACAGCTTGCTGCAGTTGTGTTTGCATTGAAGCACTACCTATATGGGGTCGCTTGTCAGATTTATACAGATCATAAAAGCTTGCAATATCTTTTCACTCAGAAAGAACTAAATTTGAGACAAATAAGATGGATTGAGTTGATTAAAGATTATTACTGTACGATTGAATATCATCCTGGTAAGGCAAACGTGGTGGCAGATGCACTTAATAGAAAATCTTCAAGTTTTATGGCTCATTTGAAGATGATCTACCTTCCATTATTAGCTTAATTAAGAATGTTGAGAGTTAAGCTAGAAGCACATGAATTTGGAGCATAACTGGCTACCTTTCAGGTCAGACCTATTTTGATTGATCGTATACGAAAATTGCAAACTCAAGATTCTTATTTAGTTAAGTTAAAGGAAGAAGTGCAGAAAAACATACGAGCTGATTTTGTATTAAGAAGTGATGGTACATTAGTTCTAGGTAATAGACTTTGTGTACCAAACATTAAGGAACTCAAAGGTGAGATTTTTGATGAAGCTCACTCTTCAGCTTATGCTATGCATCCAGGAAGTACTAAACTGTATCGTACTTTGAAAGAACATTACTGGTGGCAAGGTATGAAAAGAGAGATAGCAGAATTCGTCTCTAAATGTTTGATTTGTCAGCAAGTCAAAGCAAAGCATCAGAAACCAGTAGGACTTTCGCAACCACTTCCTATTTCCGAATGGAAATGGGAACATGTTACCATGGATTATGTGGTAGTTATCCCTCGTAGTCAGAATGGTCACGACAGTGTATGGGTGATCGTTGATTGACTTACGAAATCTGCACACTTTCTGCCAATCGGTATTACTTACTCTCTTGACAGATTAGCCAGAATTTATGTTGATAAAATAGTTCGTCTTTATGGCGCACCGGTATCTATAGTGTCATACAGAGATCCTCGGTTTACATCCAGATTTTGGCCCAGATTATAAGAAGTTTTAGGAACTAGACTGTATTTTAGTACTACTTTTCACCCACAGACTGACGGTCAATTGGAGCATACTATTCAGACATTAGAGGATATGCTTCGGGCTTGTGTAATGGATTTCAAAGGAAGTTGGGATGTGCATATACCATTGATAGAATTTGCCTACAATAACAGTTATCAGGCTAACATCGAAATGTCTCCTTATGAAGCTTTGTATGGGAGAAAATGCAGAACACCGGTATGTTGGGATGAAGTAGGTGAGAGAAAGTTGTTAGGTCCAGAACTTATTCAAATCACAACAGAAAAGATCAAAATCATCAGAGACAGATTAAAGGTTGTTCAAGATAGGCAGAAAAGCTACACAGATAAGCGGAGAAGGGAACTAGAATTTAAAGTAGGTGACTATGTATCCTTACGAATTTCACCTTGAAAAGGTATACTTCGATTTGGAAGACGTGGAAAGTTAAGTTCGCGATACATTTGTCTGTATGACATTATTGGCAGAGTGGGAGCAGTGGCATACCGTTTAGCTTTGCCTTCAGAGCTTTCAAGAATTCATGACGCATTCCATGTTTTTATGCTTCGAAAATATATAGTTTACCCTACACATATTTTAACCAAGCAACCAGTGAAGTTAAGACAAGATTTGACTTATGAAGAGGGACCTATTGAGATTCTAGATAGAAGAGAACAAGTATTACGTACTAAGGTTATTCTTCTAGTAAAGGTATTATGGAGAAATCATACAATAAAATAGGTAACTTGGGAATATGAAGATCAGATGCGAAATCAGTATCCCCATCTGTTTCGACTAGGTAAGTAAATTTTGAGGACGAAATTCTTATATGGTGGGGTGAATTGTAACATCCAAACCATTTAGACCTAATAAAGGTCCATTTAAAAAAAAAAAAAAAAAAAATAGATGTGAAACATAAAGTATCGCTAACCATAACAAAAATATTCAAAATGAATAGAATCGAATCATACTGGGAAGTTCCACTGTATAAATAATTACAGCCAGAATCATTGCGTCCAAAACTATAACTCAAGATTATGGTCAATCTGTCAAAATAAGAAATATATACATAAAAATACAATTATAAAATCAATCGATCAGAATTAATAGGCGATTCTCTTGACATAACTTAATGAATAAATCTCCCTTAAAAAAAAAAAGAAAACTTATAATTCTTCATCCCAATTTGACTGATCTAATTTAATGAAATAATTCTTCATTTGTAGAAAGTTTACCCCTGTATTTACTTTTCACGTTTTATTAAAATTTCCCTCCTTTTTTTGCGGTTTTAAATTACCATAAATAAAAGGCCGGGAAGACAAAATTTATATGGCGCCAATATAAGTTTGTTAAACCGAAAATACAGTACCAAAATTGCTCCAGAGCAATAAGAGAAAACCGATCGCCGAATTGAGTCAACTTGGGGATTTGATAGGCGGTTTGTTTAGAGAAATAACAACAACAACAAAAAGAAAAAGTTCCAGGTTTCTTTTATTGTTTCAATTTGGAGGATTTTTAGGTTTTTATTTTGATAACTGATTTTTTATTTGTTATATGTCTTGTATCTCACATCAGGGTAGAACTTCACTTATTTCTAAGATTAGTAGTCGTAGATCAGAATTGGGTTCTTTGTTTTTAATTGATTTGAAAGTCTGATTTATTGGGATGTTTTTTGGAGCTTGATCAGTGAGAAGCGGAACCGTAGAATCTATAATTAGTATAGAGAATGGAGGGTCAGGAACATAGCAGTAAGAGAGTCAAAATCAATGATGAAATGGGGATGGATCGGCTAAGCAATTTGCCGGACTCTGTAATCCATCACATTCTCTCACTAATGGACCAAATACGCGGTTCAGACTTGTGTTTTGTCAAAGAAATGGAGGTTTCATTCGGCTCATATTAACTGTTACAGTTTCGACTGCGAGTGTTGTTGACTTTGAAGATTTTGTCATTAATGTGTTGAATAATCGCAGGCCTTTCTCTCTAAGTAGACCGAAGTTTTTTTTAAAAGGGCTGACACTGGCGTCTCTTGTTAAGATCTTTTATCATTATGCAATGTCATATAGATTTGAGGAGATTGATGTTAGAAAGAAAGCCCAAATCAGTGATCATATGGCGATAGATCGGCTTAGCAGCTTGCCAAACCCTGTAATCTATCACATTCTTTCCCAGTTCAGACTTGTGTTTTGTCCAAAAACTGGAGGAATCATTGGACTAATATACACAGCCACAGTTTTGATCACTCAAGCTTCAGTAGATGGGTTGGTTTCAGAGATTTCGTCTTTAATGTTTTGCAGCGTTGCAAGTTAATCAATTTAGGAAAACTCAAGTTTATTTGTGGGAAATCAATGAGGGTGAAACTAGTTAGGACGGTTTTTCAGCATGCAATATCACATAGACTTGAAGAGCTTGAAACTGATCTCATTGGTAGTTTTCCTCCGAGCCTTTCCGATTGTCAAACAAGTCTTTTTGAATGCCGAACTTTGAAGTCCCTAAAAATACATCGTACTGTAACAGACTTCTTCAAGTTTGCAGCTTTGAAAACCTTGCAAATCTCGGCCTCGTTACCTGGGGAAAGTGATCTCTTTTCTAATTGCTTGAATTTGGAGAATTTACTTTTGGCAAAATGTTCTGCGTGCTATAGTACTGGTATCTTTATCGTATCTGCTCCACGGCTGGTTTCTTTGACAGTTTCAGATTTCAGTTTTTCTGGAAAGATTATGATTACTGCACCTAGACTTAAATTCTTTAACATGAAGCAGTCTTCTTGCTTGTTGAGCATTGATAAATGTTTGGCCCTTGACGAGGTGAATATTCTCATTTCTCCATCAATTTATGAACAAATGACAAACTGGTACGCTTCGAAAATCAGAGTCATGGTTGAAGGGCTTTGCAATGCAAAGTCAAATTCTGTAGCATTGAATCTTTCCACGGTTAGTAGGTACTTTCATTTTAATTTTAAGATATCTGGAATTACTTTGGGTTTCATTGATTTTTATACTCTAAATTTTAATTTTATTTTTTATTATTTGAAATATTAAAGGTCCTTCAATTGATATAGAAGGTTTTTTTAATAACATCGGACTTACCTAGAAAATATTACAAAAAATTTATTGACTGCCAGATTATTATAAAGAGAATTTTTTTTTTTTTTTTTTTTTTTTTCTTTCGGTGTTGTTTACTTGGTAGTTAATTCTTTGTTTCTGTGAAAAGAAATGCCGAAACGAAATACGACTTATTATTGTTTATAACTTTTCAAGTGAAATTCATATGTATTACAGTAGTGTTGATGCTGAAGCTGAAGTTGTGAAATTCCTATAATGAGAATTTTTTTTCTTTCGGTGTTGGTGTTGTTTACTTGATAGTTGATTCTTTGTTTCTATGAAAGGAAATGCTGAAACAAAATATGAGGATTGAATATAACCTTTCAGGGGAAATTCATAATGTATTACAGTAGTGTTGATGCTGAAGCTAGAGTTGTGAAGTTGAATCAGGTACTTTTTACAAGAATCATATCAATTCTATTGATTGTAATGTATGTCTACAAAATATCCAAATTTTTTATTTATTTAATTTTCTTTTGATACCATATGTTGTGCTCTTGTTCTGTGCTATTTTTAGGAGTCTGGGAAGGAAGAGATACTTTTTGTTTTTCAAATGGTTAGTGGTCTTTGCCTCAATCAATTGTCCACCATAGTAGAAGACATGCTAATATGAGTAATCATGTGGAGATTGATCGGCTAAGCAACCTTCCGGACCCTATAATCCATCACATTCTCTCTCTAATGAACACTAAATATGCAGTGCAAACCTGTGTCTTGTCCAAGAAATGGAGGTATCATTGGACTCATATCCATAGTCTCAAACTCAAGTTCATATTCCAAACAATTAGTGATTTCAGACATTTTGTCCATAATGTCTTTCATCGTCACAAGCCTTACCACCTGCGTAGCATAAAGTTTCACTTGAATGATTATAAAAGCCCATCTCTTGCGAAAGTAGTTTCTGATTATGCCTTATCAAAGAGTCTTGAAGAGTTTGATACCAATCTTACTGTTTTTCCTCCAAGCCTTTACCAATGTCAAAATCTAAGGACTCTCAAACTGGGTCCTTGCTCTTGCATAACCTCGACTTTTCCTGACTTATCTAGTTTGGCTTCATTGACTACTTTGCAAATCACCGACTTTGCGTTACATACTTGTGATTACTTCTCAAAATGTTTGGTTCTAGATAACCCATCCTTAATAGATTGTCGAGTAACATGTGTAACGATTTTTAAGATATCTGCTCCACAACTAGTCAGATTGACTATTTCAAATTTGACAAGATGGGATTATATGAATCGGGAGCAGAAGATTGTGATAATTTCACCCAGACTCAAATTATATAAATCTATGGGGTGAATCCTTTAGTGTTGGGTATGGTTGATTGTCCAACCCTTGAAAAAGTGGATATTCAATTGTCCCCACCCATTTCTCAAAAAGCTGATGATAAGAAGCAAGCACACATCCTGGATATGATCCGTATGGTTGAAGGGTTCTACCATGTGAAATCAATTACAATATCACTGAACTTTTCTAATGTAAGTGGTTTAATTGATATAATACAGCAACTTCATAAATCTTTTATCTCAATTTGAAGCTTAATTTGGCTTTCATACAAAGAATTTAATAAACACTTTATTTTTGATTTCTACGAAAAGGAAAAGTGAGAAAAAATTGATTCGTTACCCGGTCATAACTTTGTCGGGAGAAATTCATATTGTATCATGGCAATGTTAATGGAGACAATAAACTTGCGGAGCTGAACAACAAGGTATGTTACTGAATCCATATAAATAAATTTCATCGATAGTAATGTCTGTTTACTAAAGATTTGAATCATGACTAGGCAACTAGCCAAAGGTAGGTTGAGTGGGAGAAGACCTCTGTTCCTATGAAGAGGTTATGCCGTTATGGGTTACAATTTGATATTAAATATCCCATGATTGTTCTTACCACAATAATTGATATTTCACTTTCTTGCATCAATTGATGATCAACATTTAGGCTGGTGTTAATTAACTTTGGAACTTTTGCTCTACTCTATAAAGAAATCAAATGGCTTGAAAAGGTGACTAGTACATTTATTTATATTGTGATTTTTTAACCCCATTTATATTATGAATTCATTGAAATATTGCTCTGTGAATTTTAAACTTGATGCAATGCTGGATCTTCCCTTGACTGAGATGTTATATTTGATTTGATTTTAATCGATATTGAAAACACAGACAATCATTTTTTTTTTAAAAAATTGTTTCTTTTGTTGCAAAAAGATTGATAGATTTTGACTTTGTAAATTGCTAGTGGCTGAAAAACAAAGGATTTTTGATAGTTTATGTGCAAGGTTGCTAAATTGCAGTCAAATTTTCTGGAAACACTTTATAAAATTCAGACTGCTATTCCTTATCTTCATGATGCTCCAAAATATTAATTTTCATTTAGTAACTTGTCTTGTGACATTTATAGGATACGAGAGTGAAACGGTTGATTGGTTTGGCCACTGTATTTGAAGAAAACGGAACTTTTTCTTTCATGAAGTTGCAACTAAACATTAAAGGAAGGAATACAAGAATTTGGTAGTCTGCTATCCTCTTGGCTACTTTGGACTGAGGTGCTTCAAAGAAACAGTTTTTATTTGTTAGACTTAGAATTTCTTTTTTACGTTTGATGAATCTCAACGGAACAACTTTTTTTTGGTTACAAGCTCCATCTTTATTGGAGAATATAGTCATGTTTCAGTCAGCGGTATCGAAATCTCTTCAAATTTTTTATGTACAAGTATAGAGCTGATCTGGTGCGCACTTTTTTTCATGTGAGAATCATTTATACTGCATTGTGTATTATGTTTAACAATGTTGGGTAATTGAATCCTACGCAAAAAAAAGCCGGATTTTTGCACTATAGTTGACCACAAAATTGTTTTTTCATGCGGTATTAGATGATCCTGCTGTTTGTTGGGTACAAACTTTGTCTTTATTGGAGATTATATATTCATGTTTAATTTTTTTTTTTAGAAACGAATGTTTTAAAAATATAAAGTTGGTATCAATCTCTCTCTATAGAGTATAGAGAGAATGAGAGAAATAGTTGATTATACAGTTTATGTATTATATTTTACAGCATTGTGAAAACGTTCAACCTATATTATGTGCGGAATTCTTGTACTTGATATTAGAGAACTAACTGTTATCCAAATGCTAGACATGAAAACATTTTTTTCGTGCAGGATTATGTTACTCTACTATTAATAGCCAACTATTAGACTTAATGGTTGACCAGACGTTTATGGTAATTTGGTCATTTTACCTATTAATTATAATAAAAAGTTTAAAATGATCTCAATTTTTTATTTATATATTTGTAAATTTTCCTAAAAACTAATTTTGAAATAACTATATGATTTTTAATAATTATATTCACAACAAAACTAAAATAAAATAATAGATTGGACTCAACCGTCAACGGAGTGACTTAACGGGGCATGCAGTTGATCTCTTACAAGTAGCAGATAGGACTTTACCAGACCACCGTGGTCTGGTGGAGATTTTTTTTATGTGTTTATTATTAAATCAATTAAATAATTTTATTTATTTTCAATTAATATTAAATGTTTATTTATTAAGCAGGGGTGATTTTGTCATTTTAAAGTCGGTGATTAAGATGAAAGAGCTTCTCCATACAATCCATAAATTACCTATTTATCACTTCAATTTAATTTGTTTGGTTAATGACAATTTTAACCTAAATTAAAATTACTAAACAAGACAAAAAATAAATAAATACATTACAAACTAATTAAATTATTAAAAAACAAATTTCACTTCTAAATCATTAGATTAAATAATACGTATTAAACTCTCTATTCTAAATTTTTTATTACTATATTAAACACTCTCTTCTAATTACTCTTTATCCCTCCATTTTTTTCTAAAAAAATAAATCATATCTCTATGCTTTCTCTATCAATCTCTGATTAATAGTTAAAGAAAAAAAAGCTTATGAATATTTTGATTTTCTACTATATATATATGCACACTAAAAAGTCAAAACAAATACCTTGTTTTTATTTTTTATTTTTAAAAAGATATGTGAAAACTTGATTTGTTGCAATTAAATTAAATTAAACTCAGAATTTCTAAGACTAATAAAATAATTTGTTAACAGCCTTTTTTCGCTAGGGTCCAAAGAAAAATTTTCCACCTTCCATCCTTCAAGCAGGGGTCCAAATCCAGGTCTACGTAGCGAGGTATCGAGGTCCTCTAGGTCGAGGTACCTTACGATCCGCAGAAGCAGGGTGAGGTAATCAACACTTTCTCAACACCTTGAATGCATTCAGGCTCTCCAATTAATGCCCGTTACCCCGCCAGGAATCCTGCATATTTAAGTCGAGCTCCATGATAAAGCTCGGCGTAGCTAAACCAAGCTCCCAACTACCAAGTTGGAACCCTATGGGATATTTCGCCCCTAGAATGGTTAGTACAAGCTCCATGGGAAGACCAACAAGATCGATCTAGCTCTATGACAATCGAGAGGTCCCTTGGGGACCCCACCAGTGTACTGAAACTTGGGGTACCTCACCCTCAAGAAATATCAAGCATCACCTCAGGTAACCTCCATGAAGTACCTCTCCAAAGTGACATACAAAACCAGAGCTCTCCTCTCTATAGCATAGGAAGAGAGGGTTGACCTTCATGACACTTACGATACCATTAATGAGGTCAAACCGTATTAATGGAAGTAATCAACTCAATTAATGAGGTCAAACCGTATTAATGGATGTAGTTAACCCTATTAATGATGTTAAACCGTATTTATGGAGGAAGTCAACCCTATTAATGAGGTCAACCGTATTAATGGAGATGATCAACACCATTAATGAAAGATTAGTCAACTCTTTTGGCCACCATTAATGAGAGAGTCCAAAGAGGAAACAAATACCTTTGTCTCCAAGATATCCTTCACAACTCATTATTGGGGGTCAACTACAACAGAAAATCCTGTCTATCAAGGAAGGAAGAGTCCGAAAAGGAAACAAACACATCTTCCCCAAGATATTAGCTACAAGCCGATCAACTACATTAAAGGAAGAATCGTATTCAATATGGAAAGGAAGACCAATTCAAGAATCCTGGACTTGCACGTCAAGGTAGTCACCATGTATAAATACACCTATAAAAGGACATAAAAGGGACTCGATATTCGACATTGTAGGCATAATTCAACACCTGATCCCAAAATCGACCAGTCCAATGTAAGTCTATATGCTTCGTATAAGTTCTCTCTACATGATTGCTACATGTATTACCTCTCCCAAAAATATATCGGGATTGGTTAACATTATGTTACCATTGTAAGCTCTAGGAAGCGACTCCGTTGTATTATTTCACCAATCTTGTAAGCTCTCTGGAGCATTCTTTGATATTTACATATGGAAGGGTATTCCCCCTTCCTCTTAATATTGCATTGGGGTTTTTCAGCATGTGATCATTCGTGATGCCTTTTCCCCCTTGGTCAGTCCACCTCCCTCTACATAAGACTTGCCTTTCTCTTATTTATCTCCTGTATTATGTATGTATTCGAGCTGGGTATCGACCCCATTGGTCTTAGCTCTCTAATCCTTCTTACATGAGATCGAGAAACTACAACGAAGATCCAAGGAACAGGATCTAGCTCTTACCCTGATGGACCTAGCATCCTTGTTCTTTTTATCTACACGCCAAGTTGTACACCAGGATGAAGGAATTCACTCAAACCCGCTTGAAGGGATTCAAAGAGCTCTCATGGGATTTCTCTATGGAAGCGGGCATGGATCCGGCACAGAAGCCAGGCAAGTCCCCCTCCTTAATCACCGTATAGGTCAAGGAACTATAAGAAGAAATCAGGGTCCGGAATCGGGCTTCAGGTTGCAAGACGGGCTCCTACCCGACCCAGGACCAGGATCAGGACCAGGGAACAAGGACCAGGATCAACCCTTTAACATCAGTAAGGGAACCTCGAGCTCCTCGTATCTTCTTCTTAAGTATGAAGCCCGACATTCGGGATGCCTCGTCTCTTACTGCTCCATTCTCCTTTACCTATCATTCTTCATATTCATACAAGATCTCTCCAAGGTACGAGGTACCTACCCCGGTCGCCACCTCCGTGGTAGCGGTCTCGAGGGTGTTAGCTGTAATTTCTCACCACAAACAAATTTTCGGTTAACACTTTATCGCGCCGTCTGTGGGAAGTTTCCATACCCTTTTTGAAAGCTTGCATGTCTCTACATGAGTATCATTATACTATTGAGGTAACAGATTCATTATTCATGGAATATCATTTACTATTTACGATGTCTTTTCTCCATACTTGTCTATATCGCCTATGCATCGCGTGTGATGCTCATTTTGTCATTTAACGAGTTTTGTTTGTTGTGGAGCAAATATAGTATGTGGGACTCCTGGTAGAACCGGTTCATTATGCTGCTACTATGAAGCAAAACTGCTCATATAATCATAGAGCTCCAAAACAGTAGCTCCATACCTGAAGATCTCTTAAACCGCTGAACCACTTCGATATATCGAGAGCTCCTACACAGTCGAGCCGTACCTCTTCTGCTTCCTTACAGAAAATTTGCTCTGCTAGCGATAGATCTTTTATCCAGCAGATTCATTGGACTTGTACCTGGTCATACAGATCCCCTCATGTCACCGAATCCACTCTTTAGAAGCTCATAGGTAACGATAGCAGGTCAACTTACAAATCTGAAAAGCCAACTCAACTATGCAGCATCTGGAGCAACACAACTAGTAAAGGCCCAATGGCTCTTCACTTCTTATACCGGGCCTGTAAACCCCCAAGTGGGCCACTGAACTTCTGTTTCATTCCCACATGGTTCAAAGCCTTCTCTCAATTGCTGGGGACTTCTGAGATCCCTAGCATGCTCCTAGACCAGTACAAGACCGGTGGCTTTACTCTATATGTACCTGGCCATTCATCGCCCTAGCACGCCACTGAAGCTCGATCTGATCGAGAAGTTCACAGAAGCTTCCCACATCTTGGTAAGGCCTCCTACATGCCTAAGTAAGCTTCTGGAGCAGTAGCACCGCTATAAGACCGATGGCTTCACTCCATATGTACTGGGCCATTCATCGCCCTAGCAAGCCACCGAAGCTTGATCTGATCGAGGAGTTCCCAGAAGGTTCCCACAATTTGGTAATGCCTCATACGTGTCTATGCAAGCTTCTGGAGCAGTAGAACCGCTACAAGACTGGTAGTTTCGCTCTATATGTACCTGGCCATTCATCGGCCTAGCAAGCCACCGAAGCTCGATCGAATCGATGAGTTCCCAGAAGCTTTCCACATCTTGGTAAGGTCTTCTACTTGTCTAAGCAAGCTTTTGGAGTAGTAGCACCGCTACAAAACCGGTGGCTTCGTTCCATATATACTGGGCCATTCATCGCCCTAGCAAGCCATCAAAGCCTGATCAGATCGAGGAAAGCCTAGAGGCTTCCCACATTTTGGTAAGGCTTCCTACATGCCTAAGCAATCCTCTGGAGTAGCAGTTCCACTGCAAGGCCAAGTGGCTCCTCACTTCTTACACCGAGCCGGTCAATGCCCAAGTGAGCCACTGAGCTCTTGTTTTGTTCCAGCGAGGTCCAGAGTGTCATTTCAGTTGCGGGGGACTCCATAGCATGCCACTGGACTTGTACCAGTCAAGTGGCTCCACTCCATTTGTATCGGGCCATCCAAGCCCAAGTGAATCACCATGGTTCTTACTCATTCCGGAGTCTAGAGCCTTCTATCAGTTGCGGGAAACTTCTAGGATCCCAAGCATGTCTCTAGACAATTACTATACCGGTAGCTCAACACCATTTGTACCGGACCATTCATCGCCCTAGTGAGCTACCAGGGTCCCGATCCACCTTTCTGGTTAGACTCTTCAATAGTAGCAGCTTCTTCATATCTTGTCCTGCTGCTTGTTTGAAGGAAGGGTCACCATCCTCTAGTGCTGCTACTTTGAAGCCAGCTTTTACCTCCTTGGTTGGATCAACTTCAATCAGCCTTGACCTCCATCTCATCAGTTGGATCAATCGTGACCTCTCCTACCTCTCCTACCTTGGTAACACCAATCTGAACCTCTACTTCGACATATTCGGATAGAGAGGTAGACAGACTTGAAGCCCCTCATGCATCCCCTACCTTGTAGCAGGGGACTTTGAGATAGGTTCTACCCTAGTATTGTTTGGCATGAATGTAGAGATGGGCACAATGTCCCCCTCCTCATCATCAGTGCACCCTGTGGATCGAGATTGACCAACTTCAGTGAGAGCAAACCTAATAAACTCTCAGCTTTCTGTATGATCTCCTTTAGAGCGGTCCTTACAAGGCACGGAGCATGGATTTGAGTCTCTCCATATCATCTACACACTGTATCCATTCTCTGTCTACCTGCATCTCAGCCGCGATTGCCTCAGCTCTAGTCATGGCTTTGCTCAGGACGATTGCTCCCCTCATTATCTTGATCATCTCTTCTTTAGTCTGCTCAAGTTTGACTTTAGCAACATCAACTTGCTCATAAAGAGCATCATATCGGTGGCTCTACTAAATTCATACCGGGTCATTCAAAGCCCTAGCAAGCCACCAGAGTCCCGGTTCATTCGAGATGAGCCTAGAGGCTTCCCATATTCAGTAAAGCCTCATACGTGCCTGATCAAGCTTCTGGAGCAATAACAGCATTACTGCAAGTCATGGAGCCTCCTCATATCTAGTAATAGGCCGGTGGTTTTTCTCTATTTATACTGGATCATTCAACGCTCTAGCGAACCACCTTGGTCCAGAGCCACCTAGGTCCAGAGCCACCATGGTCCTGATCCACCTCCCGTGTTAGTTTCATCGACAGTGGCAGCTCATTCCTCCCTGGTCCTGCTGCTTAGGTAGAGGAAGAACCAACATCCCTTAACGCCGATACCTCGGAGCAAGCTCTACCACCTTGGTCGTGTCAACCTGAATCAGCTCGGTCCACTATCTCTTTAGCCGGATTAATCAAGGCCTCTTCCATCATTATGGCTTCAGTATGGACCTCTCTTTCCTTAGTAAGGCCGATTTAGATCTTTACCTCCTTGATAGATTTAGACAAATAGATACGTAGGTTCGAAGCTCGACCTGTATCCTGAACTTCTGCAGCAGCCTGCATCTGCCAAATCAGTTCGGACCTCGCATTCCTTGGTAGGATCGATCTAGACCATTAACTCTTTAACTGGGTTCAAATGGAGAGGTAGACGGGTTTGAAGCTCATCCTACATCCTAAGCTTCTGCACTAGCTGGGTGCTTTAAGGTAGTTCATACCCCAACACAACTAGACATGAAAGCATAGATGGGTGCCAAGTCCTCCCCATCATCTGTGAATCTAGCGGCTTAAGAAGGAACGATTTTAGTAAAGGTGGACCGAGCTAACATCACCTCCCAGTTCCATCCTTCAATGACGCTCAGGTCAGACAGGTGAAGAAGAGCTTCAGCCGTCTAGTAAGTGGCATTATTCAGCAAATGAAGCATCCGCTTTGGCTTCCAAGGCAGTCACATTACTACACAGAGTTTAAACCGCTTCATCTAGATTTTATTTCATCCTTCAGAGCAATTATTGTGAGGCACGGTATATGGACTTGAGTCTCTCCATACCATATGCATCAACTCTCTATCTACCTGCGCATCAGTCATGTTTACCCCAGCTTTGGTCAAGGCTTCGACCAGAATGACTGCACCCTCCGCTACCTTGGTCAACTCCTCATACACTTGGTTTAATCTTCTATGAAAGAGCAGTTTCCCTATCCGAAACACCTACCTTTAGATCAGTTGGGGGCTCACCTACCACATACGTAACTGCATCAACCGTGGCCTTTATTTGAGCGAGACCAATAAGAATGTCCTCCAGTACATCCTTAGCGGAGGTGGAGAGGTAGGATGGTATGAAGCTTCTTATTTGGATAGATCCTCTGCTGCAACATGGGACTTTGCACCAGGATCTGTATCAGTAACCCAAGCCCTACCAACTACAGTGGTAACATACATAGCCATCTCAGCAACTTTCTTCTTAATCCCCTCAATTTTCCATCCATCAATGACTCTTAAGTTAAAGAGGGGAAGTAGAGCTTGCTCTACCTAGAAGGCTATGAAGAAGTAACCATCCTCTTTGGCTTGCACGAGCTTGACCTTAGTAGCATCATCTTGCTCACGAAGATTATTATACCGATGGCTCATCTTCATTTGTACTGGGCCTTCTAATGCCCTAGTGAGCCATCGATGTCTCGATCCGTTCGGGGAGCACCTAGAGGTCCCGATTCGTTCATAGTGGGGTATCGAGCTCCATTACGATTGTTGAAGACTCTCATCTACCCCAAGCGGACAAACCGGTTACATCACTTGGGGATTAGAAGCTCAATATTTTCTCAGTACTCTAGTGAGAGGGGCGATGACCCCAGAGTGAGATAATTTCCCCTAGTTCGTAATAAAAAACGTCATTGGCGGAAAATCATTCTACTATCTACACCCATAACGCTGTAAGGAAGAAAACGGTTAAAAACGCAACAGAAGCGTGATAAAAACAAAACTAGGGTTTGAGTATAAATAATATTTTTCCTTTTTATGCACCGAGAACCTTAACCCTAGATTAATTTACGTATATAAAAGTATCGTACCTTTTTGGTGACTATTGAACAAATGTCGAATTGATTCCGCAAGATCTTCCAATCCAATCATGAACGTGAATCGCCTAGGAGTGTGGGCTCCCTTTCTTTAAATTGTATACCTGAGGATGGAGACAAAATAAAATCTTTTCTTTGTTAGTTACAAATATCCTCCAAGAAAAAAAACCAAGAACGTCCGGTCACTTGTGAATTATCAATCAACTTGATTGAAACTCGCGTGAACCTTGATTCAATTGTGTACACAAAACCCTTTTGATGTACAGGATACTAGTGTACTATTGAAAACAAAAACGTTATCTTTTTTTCTCTTCTTGGCCGAATTCACACACTATTGTTTAGAGATGATCGAATTTTGTCTAGAGTAAAATCAGATTTTTCTCCCTCAAAATTCCTATGATAGCTGAATTCTTCTCTTAGAAAAATAGGGCAGACCGAAAATCTCCTCTCAATTGCCTTAGGGCTGGCCAAATTTCTTATACACACACACACACACACACACACACACACACACACACACACACACACACACACACACATATATATATATATATATATATATATATATATAGGATCATAAACCCTCTTCTAAGAATGATTTATTTGGATGGCAAGAATCTTTTCCTTAGGTGGATTTATTTGGTAGTTAAAAATCCTTATCTAAAAGGAAATCTAACCTCTCCTATATACACATGGGCTGGCCGAATTTCTCTTTGATATAGATTAGGATAGTTTATTCTTTCCTAAGAAGGATTTACTTTATGGACAATAATCCTATCCCTAGGTAGATTTACTTGGTGGTTAAGAATCCTTTTCAAAGAAGAATTCTACCATTAAGTAGTTTTACTTGGTGACCAATAATTTTTTTCCAAAAAGAATTCTTTCATACACCAAGACTCTTAATCCAACTCAATAGTGTATTTGTAACCATATTAAAGACTTCCTAATTAGATTAGATAAATAATTCCTTTTATTTATCTACTTATCAAATATAGTATTTAACATTAATTATACTATCAACAATAGTATAATTTTAGGAGACCATCTCCTACTAGGAAAAAGATTTAGACTTTTAATTAAATAATTAATTAATCAACAAATTAATTAATTTCCATTTAATTAAATAATAAAATAAATAATATATTTAAGCTATTCTTAATAGCCTTGCCGCCCATATCATATATATGGGCCATATATTATTTTTCTTATTTTTTTAAATTCATTGGACCTTAATAAAAAGTCCACATGTGAACTAGACCAATTCTTACAAAAATAAACAAGTTCTCATGCCTTAATACAATTCTAGATGGACCCCTTAATTGGTATTGTAGAATATATCAAGTAATCCATGCAAGTTCGTGTGGATTGGGGATCTTGGCGGGATGTCTAAATTTAAGCTCAATAGACACAACCCAATCACAATCAACAAATGATTCACTTAGGTCCGATCTATTTAATTTTAGTTCATTCCACTAAATAACTAAAATTGAACTCTTAAACAAATATAGAATAAGTTGATTTTACTCACTCATACCCTAGACAACCTTATTGGAGAAAGTGTATCCTCGTGAAGAATACCAGTAATCGCCAAGAGCTCATAGACCGCTTATAGCTCTCCAAGTCACCATATTTACTCATATGACCACATTTTGAACTTGGATATTTTGGTTTGTCTAGAAGCCATATTTCAATAGACAGTATTAAAAACTTAACGTTAAGATTTAATATCCAGTACCTCAAAACATCCATATGATGGTATTCTACTCTCATTCAATAAATGGAGCCACGATGTCCATATCTATAAATGAAGTCCTCTATCGATTAACAAATGAATACCACAAAACTATCGAGGATAAACTATGCTATATAATCGTACACATTGATAGCTCAAATGATAACACTTGCAACCATAAGTCTATCATTTATCTCAGGATTGAGATAGACTCTCCGATTGTCTTCAAATGAAAACTTTTATCCATTTACGGTTCTAGATAAAGTATTTCATTTTGATCTTATTCAATGCACCCAGTACACTAGATTCTTTTGCCCAAAGAAACCACACTTAGATGATTTTAGACTCATCATAACACATTTGATCCCACTCAAATGTTAGCAAAAGAATCTACAACTTTGACAAGATAAAGACGTCCAACCTTTTATCTTAAGTTGTGAATATTATTCAAGACTAACTAAAGAATTGTGTCTACCTCATACATATCTAGATGTATGAACAATTCTTCTTTTCTCACAGTCTTTTGACCTTATGATTATTTACTTTTGACAATTATAAACATTAAACTATAAATGCTATAATATTTGTTAAACTAGAAATCACTTTATTAATATGAAAAAGATTGTTAAATACAATATTACACTCTTGCTATCGAGCAAATCCTAACAATCTCCCACTTGCTCTATAGCAAATGTGTCATATCTCTCATCCACATGTTCTCTAGATGCCCATTAAAACTCTTTTGAGGAAGAACCTTTGTAAAGGGATCCGCTAGATTTTCTGTTGACACGATCTTGGTAATCATCACGTCACCCCTATGCACAATTTCCCTTAGAAGGTTATACTTTCTTTCAATGTGTCTCCCTCTCTTATGACTTCTTGGTTCTCTCGAATTAGCCACTGCTCCACTATTATAACAATAGATAGTGATCTGCTTATTCGCATCAGGAACCACTTCCAAGCCAATCAAGAATTGACTGAGCCAGACAGCCTTTTTTAGCAGCCTCACGTGCGGTTACATACTCGACTTCCATGGTGGAAATGGCAATGCAAGATTGCTTGATACTCCTCCATATGACTGCCCCTCATCCAATAGTAAACAAAGATCCTGATGTTGATCTCCTAGAGTCAGAATCTGACTAAAAATCAGAATCTGTATACCCAACGAGAATTTAATCCCTTCCAGAGTATACAAGCATATAATCTCATGTTCTTCTGAGATACTTGAAAATATGCTTGACTGTCGTCCAGTGGTCAGGAGCAGGTTTCGATTGAAACCTGTTAACTATACCCACAGCAAAACAAATATCTTGTATAGTACAAAGCATTACATACATGAGACTTCCAACTGCCGATGCATATAGAACCCTACTCATGAATTGCTCTTCATGCTCATTCTTAGGAACTTGTTCCTTAGAAAGTTTGATTCCATATCTGAAAGGTCACACACATTTCTTGGAATCTTGCATGGAAAACCTAGACAATATTTTATCTATGTATGAAGCTTGGGATAATGCAATCTTCCTATTCTTTCTATCCCTTATGACTTGGATACCAAGAATATAACTTGCTTCTCCTAAGTCCTTCATATCAAATTGTTTTGTTAACCATTCTTTTATTGATGTCAATACACCTACATCGTTTCCGATGAGTAGTATATCATCAACTTAAAGAACTAGGAAAACCAACTTGTCGCCTTTAATCCTTTTGTATACACAAGGTTCATCAAGGTTTTGAATAAATCTAAAACTTTTCATGGCTTGATCGAACCTTATGTTCCAGAATCAAGATGCTTGCTTCAATCCATATATGGATCTTTGCAACTTGCATACCCTTTCCTCTTGGCCTTTTTCAATGAATCCTTCTGGTTGCATCATGTAGATGCTTTCGTCAAGACTTCCATTAAGGAAAGTTGTATTGTCATCCATTTTCCAAATCTCTAGGTCTAGAGATGCCACAATGGATAAGAGAATCCTAATGGATTTAAGCATGGCCACATGAGAGAAGGTTTCTTCATAATCGATACCTTCTTTCTATGTATAACCTTTAGTTACCAATCGAGCTTTAAAGGTTTCCACCTTTCCATCCATTCCTCTTTTCCTCTTGTATACCCATTTGCACTCGATGGGTTTAATCCCTTTAGGCAAGTCTACAAGAGACCAGACTTTGTTTTTGAACATAGATTCAATTTCGGATTGCATTGCCTTTTGCCAACGGTGACAATCAACATCTTCCATTGCTTCCTTGTACATATAGGGATCATTGTGGTCTAGAAGATTCTCTAAAGATTCTCCTAGACCGATGTATCTCTCGGGTTGTCTAACAACCCTCCCACTACGATGAGGTATGGTAGATTGTTGATCTTGTATTGGTACGGAACTTACAATTGGGCTTGTGGAATTGTATATCCTAAAAGTTCATTCAGGACAATTCTACTTTTAGGCACAAAATTATTCATATAGTTCTTTTCCAGAAATTTAGCATTTGTCGAAATAAATACTTTAAGATCCAAAGGACTATAAAAATAATATCTTTTTGTTTCTTTTGGATACCCTACAAAAATGAATGTTTCTGAACGGGACTCCATCTTTTCTGTCTTTCCTTTTAACACGTGCGCAGGACATTCAAATATCCTTAAGTGTTGTAAACTAGGCTTTCTCCCGGTCCATAACTCATACGGTGTTTTAGGAACTGACTTAGATGGTACATCGTTTATAATGTACATTGCAGTCTGTAAAGCATATCCCCAAAAAGAATTAGGGAATGTTGAATAACTCAACATAGACCTAACCATATCTAAAAGAGTTCTATTTCTCCTTTCTGCCACCCCATTTTGTTGAGGTATGCCTGGTGCAGAAAACTGAGAAATTATTCCATTATCTATAAGATATTGCTGAAACTCACCAGATAGATATTCTCCACCACGATCGGACCTCAATATTTTTATGCGTTTCTCAAGCTGATTTTCTACTTCAGTTTTAAATGCTTTGAACATATCAAAAGCATTCGACTTATGTCTCATGAGATACACATAGCCAAATCTTGAGTGATCATTCATGAAAGTGATGAAGTACTCATATCTATCTCTAGCTTGAATGCTCATAGGTCCACACACATCAGTGTGTATCAATCCTAAACATTCGATGGCTCTTGCACCTTTAGTTGTAAACGACCTTTTGGTCATTTTACCTTCCAAACAAGATTCACAAGTTGGTAGATCATCAACCTTTAAGTCACTTAGAGGTCCGTCACTTACCAATCTTTTAATCCTATTAAGGTTAATATGACATAAGAGCAAATGCCATAGGTAGGTTTCATCTTTTGATAATTTTACTCTTTTATGATTAGGTTCCGTTGATTCCGTGTCTAACAAGTGAGATATATTTCCATGCAAATAGAATAAACCGTTTTCCAATGTACCTTTGCAAATAATTTTGTCATTCTTACTAATAATAAAAACTTTATTAAAAGTAACCGAATAACCAGATTTATTTAAACAAGAAACTGGAATTATATTCCTCTTGAATTGAGGTACATAATAAACGTCTATTAAATCTAAACTAATTCTAATATCTCCCACTGAACTAGCAGACACCAACGCTCCATTGCCTAAATGCAAGTTGGATTCGTTCTCATTAAGCCTTCTCCTTTCCTTAAACCCTTGTAAGGAAAAACAAACATGATTAGTGGCTCCGGAGTCTGTGATCCAAGAATCCATAGAATCCATAGAATCCGCCAAAAAACATGTTTCAAAATAATTAATATTACCTTCTTCCTTTTTGTCTTGAGACTTTGGCCAGTTTCTTTTTCAATGTCTCTTTTCACCACAAAGGAAACACTTCCCTTTGATCTTGGTTACTTTCTTTGTCTCATTCTTTGTAGGTCCTAGTTGCTTTTTCTTCTGTTGTTTCTTGACCTTCTTACGGGTCTTAACAGTTGCAACTTTACCTACGGTATGAATCTCTTGACCCTTGCCTTTCACAAGGATTTTTTCCGCACTTTGTACATATTGCATCAGGCCTTGCAAGGTATATTCCTTATTATTCAAGGTGTAGTCCAACTTGAATAGATCAAAGGAATCCGACAGTGAGTTGACAATCATGTCAATTTTGGTCTCACCATCTATCTCAGCACCATTCAGTTCAACAATGTTGAGATGTGCTATGACTTTCATCATGTGATCTTTCACAGCCTGTCTAGGTTTCATCCTAAGATATAAAAGTAGTCAATGCCTCTCTCTTAGTCGTCCTCGACCTCATAGCAAACATCTCCTCTAGAGACATCATTATATCCGCAGCAGTCTCCATTCCTTCAAGTTACAGTTGCAACACGTCGGAGATAGTGGCCATAATGTAACATTTAGCCATCTCATTAAAACATATATATATATATATATATATATATATATATATATATATATATATATATATATCGATACATTCCAATGTAAATATATATGAGAATACCAAGAGTGTCATCTCTTTCTAAAACATGCATATATACAATAAAAAGAAAAAGATTCACGTACACATACATCAATTAATCAAGGGTACAACCTAGCTCTGATACCAATTGTAGGGAAAAAACGGTTAAAAAAGCAACGGAAGCGTGATAAAAACAAAATTAGGGTTTGCGTATAAATATTTTTTTTCCCTTTTATGTAACGAGAACCTTAACCCTAGATTAATTGACATATATAAAAGTATCGTACCTTTTTCTCATGACGATTGAACAAGCGCCAAATTGATTCCGTAAGATCTTCCAATCCAATCACGAACGTGAATCACCTAGGAATGTGGGCTCCATTTCTTTAAATTGTATACCTGAGGATGGAAAAAAAAAAACAAAATCTTTTCTTTGTTAGTTACAAATATCCTCAAAGAGAAAAAACAAAGAACGTCCGGTCACTTGTGAATTATCAATCAACTTGATTGAAACTCGTGTGAACCTTGATTCAATGGTGTACACAAAACCCTTTTGATGTAAAGGATACTAGTGTACTATTGTAAACAAAAACGTTCCCTTTTTTTCTCTTCTTGGTCGAATTCACACACTATTATTTAGAGATGATCGAATTTTGTCTAGAGTAAAATCAGATTTTTCTCCTTCAAAATTCCTATGATAGCTGAATTCATCTCTTAGAAAAATAGGGCTGGCCGAAATTCTCCGCTCAATTGCCTTAGGGCTGGCCGAATTTCTTATACATATATATATATAGGATCATAAACCCTCTCCTAAGAAGGATTTACTTAATTGACAATAATCCTTTCCTTAGGTGGATTTATTTGGTAGTTAAGAATCCTTATCTAAAAGGAAATCTAACCTCTCCTATATACACATGGGCTGGCCGAATTTCTCTTTGATATATATTAGGGGAGTTTATTCGTTCATAAGAAGGATATAGATTAGGAGAGTTTATTCGTTCCTAAGAAGAATTTACTCTATGGACAAGAATCCTATCCTTATGTAGATTTACTTGGTGGTTAAGAATCCTTTTCAAAGAAGAATTATACCATTAAGTAGTTTTACTTGGTGACTAAGAATCCTTTTCCAAAAAGAATTCTTTCCTACACCAAGACTCCTAATCCAACTCAATAATGTATTTGTAACCATATTAAAGACTTCCTAATTTGATTAGATAAATAATTCCTTTTATTTATCTACTTATCAAATATAGTCTTTAACATTAATTATACTATCAACAATAGTATAATTTTAGGAGACCATCTCTTACTAGGAAAAAGATTTTGACTTTTAATTGAATAATTAATTAATCAACAAATTAATTAATTTCCATTTAATTAAATAATAAAATAAATAATATATTTAAGCTATTCTTAATAGCCTTGCCGCCCATATCATATATATGGGCCATATATTATTTTTCTTATTTTTTTAAATTCATTGGACTTTAATAAAAAGTCCACATGTGAACTAGACCTATTCTTACAAAAATAAACAAGTTCTCATGCCTTAATACAATTCTAGATGGACCCCTTAATTGGTATTGTAGAAAATATCAAGTGATCCATGCAAGTTCGTGTGGATTGGGGATCTTGGCGGGATGTCTAAATTTAAGCTCAATAGACACAACCAACAATCAACAAATGATTCACTTAGGTTCGATCTATTTAATTTTAGTTCATTCCACTAAATAACTAAAATTGAACTCTTAAATAAAGATATAATAAGTTGATGTTACTCACTCATACCCTAGACAACCTTATTGGAGAAAGTGTATCCTCGTGAAGAATACCAGTAATCGTCAAGAGCTCATAGACCGCTTATTGCTCTCCAAGTCACCATATTTACTCATATGACAACATTTTGAACTTGGATATTTTGACTTGTCCATAAGCCATGTTTCAATAGACACTATTGAAAACTTATCGTTAAGATTTAATATCCAATACCTCAAAACATCCATATGATGGTATTCTACTCTCATTCAATAAATGGAGCCACGATGTCCATATCTATAAATGAAGTCCTCTATCGATTAACAAATGAATACCACAAAACTATCGAGGATAAACTATGCTATATAATCGTACACATTGATAGCTCAAATGATAACACTTGCAACCATAAGTCCATCATTTATCTCAGGATTGAGATAGACTCTCCGATTGTCTTCAAATGAAAACTTTTATCCATTTACGATTCTAGATAAAGTATTTCATTTTGATCCTATTCAATGCACCCAATACACTAGATTCTTGCACCCAATACACTAGATTCTTGCACCCAAAGATACCACAATTAGATGATTTTAGACTCATCATAACACATTTGATCCCACTCAAATTCTAGCAAAAGAATCTACAACTTTGACAAGATAAAGGTGCCCGACCTTTTATCTTAAGTTGTGAATATTATTCAAGACTAACTAAAGAATCGTGTCTACCTCATACATATCTAGATGTATGCACAATTCTTTTTTTCTCAAGTCTTTTGACCTTATGATTATTTGCTTTTGACAATTATAATTATTAAACTATAAATGCTATAAGATTTGTTAAACTAGAAATCACTTTATTAATATAAAAAAGATTGTTAATTACAATATTACACTCTTGTTGTCGAGCAAAATCTTAACAAATGCAGATCTTCTCAAGAGATTTTTCTCGTGAAAAGGCTCCTAGAGCGAGGATGGTTATCAATCGATACCACATTTCCTTGATACAACCTTGTGTCGGCTCGCCATGAGTTTGCATTTCCTTCGATTTCAGTCTTCGTCATAGTTCACTTGTGATCACCATTCGCCTATGATCAAGGAGGTTCCCTATTACCAGGAGAGCTACATCGCACTCATGATGCCCTAGATAGGATCAAATCCCTTCAGGAGGATCACCTTGACTAGGAGAGCTAGAGAGCCCTCCTGATGCCCTGGACTAGATTAATCCCTCCAGGAGGATTGTCATGGTATTTCGACAATAATCGCCTCGAGACTAGAGACTGGCCGGGAAAGCCTCTTTACTACCTCTAATGCCTCGGCCGGGCACCACCCCCCGCGAAGAAGAATCTTAGTGTAAAAGCATAGTTGCCATCTAGATCTCGAGACTAGGGATTGATCGGGGAAGCCCCCTCACCACCCCTGATGCATTGGTTGTATGACCTCCCCCAAGAAGAACCCAAGTGTAAGTGCATAGTTTCCATCCAGATCAAAATACTAGGATATAGCTAGATAGCCTTTCTGATTTCTTGGACCGGACTAATTCCTCCAGGAGGAACGCCATGGTATTTTGAAAATGATCTCCTCGAGACCAGGAAATAGCTAGATAACACTCTTAATGCCTTTGTTGGGCAACCACCCTCAAGAAGAATCCGAGTGTAAGTGTATAGTTTCCATCTGGATCACAAGACCATGATAGCTCGCTAGCGTTCCTGATGCTTTGGTCGGGCTACCACGCCCAAGAGGGATCTGAGTATAAATGCATAGTTGCCATCTGAATCCCAAGACCAGGGTAGCTAGCGCTAGAGCGTCGAAAATTCCACCAAGGAAATATCCTTTTCTGTGGTCCTCCACCGCTAATTTATTTTGCAGGTATGCTGAATTCGCCTACATTTTACCTACGTATAAAGACCTGGTGTGAAAGTGACCTTAGTTGCCTACCAGGATCTTTTTCATCTAAAGTACCGAGATTCCTAAAGAATGAATAACAGGTACCCTGATTCGCTAGAGCAAAGTATGTTGGGAGTGATTTTCGTAAGAAGTGACATGCAAAATGTTTCATTTAGTATAAGATCCTGACTCCGACCCCTACTACGTACCGATGTTCAAGTCAGTGGGGACTTCTGTTAACAGCCTTTTTTGACTAGAGTCCAAAGAAGAATTTTCCACCTTCCAGACTTTAAGCAGGGGTCCAAATCCGAGTCTACGTAGCGAGGTATCGAGGTTCTCAAGGTCGAGGTACCTTACGAACTCACAAAAATAGGGCGAGGTAATCAATATCTTCTCAACACCTTGCATGCATTTAGGCTCTCTAATTAAAGGCTGCTACCCTGCTAGGAATCCTGCATTATTAGGTCGAGCTCCATGATAAAGCTCAGCGTAGTTAAACCAAGCTCCTAGCTACCAGGTTGGAACCCTATGGGATATTTCACCCTGAGAATGGTTAGCACAATCTCCATGGGAAGACCAAGAAGATCGATATAGCTCCATGACAATCGAGAGGTCCCTTGGGGGCCCCGCCAGTGTACTGGAACTTGAGGTACCTCTCCCTCAAGAAATATCAAGCGTCACCTCAGGTAACCTCCATGAAGTACCTTTTCAAAGTAACATACAAGACCAGAGCTCTCCTCCAAATAGCGTAAGAAGAGAGGGTTGGCCTTCATGACACTTACGATACCATTAATAAGGTCAAACCGTATTAATGGAGGTAATCAACCCTATTAATAAGGTCAAACCGTATTAATGATGTCAAACCATATTTATGGAGGTAGTCAATCGTATTAATGGAGGAAGTCAACCCTATTATTGAGGTCAATCATATTAATGGAGATGATCAATGCCATTAATGAAAGATTAGTCAACTCTTTTGGCTACCATTAGTGAGAGAGTCCAAAGAGGAAACAAATACCTTTGCCTCTAAGATATCCTCCATAACTGATTATTGGGGGTCAACTACTACAGAAAATCCCTCCTATCAAGGAAGGATGAGTCCGAAGAGGAAACAAACACATCTTCTCCAAGATATTGGCTACAAGCCGATCAACTACATTAAAGGAAGAATTGTATTCAATATGGAAAAGAAGACCAATTCAAGAGTCCTGGACTTGCATGCCAAGGTAGTCACCATGTATAATTACACCTGTAAAAGGACATTAAAAGGGACTCGATATTTGACATTCTAGGCATAATTCAACACCTGACTATATATGGGATCTCTAATCCCAAAATCGACCAGTCTGAGGCAAGTCTATATACTTCGTATAAGTTCTCTATACATGATTGCTACATGTATTACCTATCCCATAAATATATCGGGATTGGTTAACATTATGTTACAATTTTAAGCTCTCCGGAGTGACTACGTTGTATTATTTCACCAATCTTGTAAGCTCCCCGGAGCATTCTTTGATATATACATAAGGAAAGGTATTCCCTCTTCCTTTGGATATTGCCTTGGGGTTTTTCAGCATGTGATCATTCGTGATGTCTTTTCCCCCTTGGTCAGTCCACCTCTCTCTACATAAAACTTGTATTTCTCTTATTTATCTCCTGTATTATGCGTGTATACGGGCTGGGTACTGACCCCATTGGTCTTAGCTCTCTAATCCTTCTTAAATGAGATCGGGAAACTACAACGAAGATCTAGGGAACCGGATCTAGCTCTTACCCCAATGGACCTAGCATCCTTGTTCTTTTTATCTACATGCCAAGTCGTACACCGAGATGGGGGAATCCATTCAAACCCGCTTGAAGGGATTCAAGGAGCTCTCTTGCGATTTCTCTATGGAAGTGAGCATGGATCTGGCATAGAAGCAAGACAAGCCCCCTCCTTAATCACCGTATAGGTCGGGGAACTACAGGAAGAAATTAGGGTCCAAAATCGTGCTTCGGGTACCAGAACAGGCTCCGACCCCGATCGAGGACCAGGATCAACCCCTTCACACGAGTAAGGGAACCTCGAGGTCCCCATATCTCTTCTTTAAGCATTAAGCCCGACGGGCGGGATGTCTCGTCTCTTACCGCTCCATCCTCCTTTACCTATCCTTCTTCATATTCATATAAAATCTCTCCAAGGTACGAGGTACCTACCCTGACCGTCGCCTCCGAGGTAGCGGTCTCGAGGGTATTAGCTGTAATTTCTCACCACAAGTAAATTTTCAGTTAACAGATTTAAAGTTCTCTAGGCAATCACATACCTACAAAAGTAATGAAAAACATTTTCATATTTCGATTATAAAAAAAAAACAAGGTACTTTTTTTGAGTTTTTTTCTTATATTCATATATACGGTTCCAAAAAAACAATTATTTGTAAGTTTTTTTTTTTCTTAACTGTTAATCTTGCTTGAGAAAGAAAGTAGATAGAAAATTAGATATATATTAGAGGAGAGAGAGTTTAATATGACAATTAAAAATTTAGGAGAGAGTGTTAAATATGTAATATTTAATCTAATGATTTATCTGTACTAAAAGATAAAAAAGGATAATCATGGAATAAAAAGAAGTGTATTTCAAATTTTCTTAAATTTGAATTTTGCGAATGGAGTGAAAGAAGTGTAAAAACAAAAAAATTGGATTATCAACAGAAACTCTCTAAATTAATAGTTGACTTTTATCAATTTTATTTTTTAATGAGATGTTAAGATTTTAGTCTTTCTAGTTTGCGTTTATCTGGATTTAGTTCACTAGTTTTTGGAATTACTAAATTTAGTCCTTCTGTGAAAACAAATAGAAAACCATTGTCAAAGAGTACAATGACCGAAATACCCTTTATTTTTTAATGGGATATTAAGATTTTAGTCCCTCTAGTTTGCGTTATTTAGGTTTAGCCCACTAGTTTTTGGAATTACTAAATTTAATCTTTTTGTTAGGGATTCTGTGAAAACAAATAGAATACCATTGTTAGAGAGTACAATGACTGAAATACCCTTATGAATGTTTATGATGAAGGGAAGTATCATAATTTCTTAATTAATTAAATAAAAAATAAAAATAAAAACAAATTAAAATTAAAATTAAAATATATAAAATACTAATTTAAAAAAATAATAATAATCATCAAATGAATTAATTTCAAAAAATGGATTTCTCTACCAAATCCATTTTTTTTTAAATTCAAAATATGGATTCCTAAATATTTTATTTTTCTAGAAATCATATTTGTTAACGGGAAATTTGCTCAATATGAGAAATTTCGACTAACACCCTCGAGACCACCACCACGGATGTGGTGGCCGGGGTCGGTACTTTTGATACCTAACCTGTTTAGATAAAAATGAATGTTTGTATAACAATAGCAAGTGGAGGCTTTATTATTGATTATTTGTGATATACATGATTCTCTCTCTCATATGCCCACAATCTCCCTCTAGAACGTAGGAAGGTGGTAACTTTTTGCTAGTCGAATAGTGAACATTACGGTGGCCGTGTTTTGTTCACAAAATTTTGGCCCCCCTCTCTTTCTGTTTGTTGATCCCTCTATTTGGTTCTGTCGTCTCTCTTTTTCTTACCCTCTCTCCACCTTTCCCTTTTGTTTACCATGCTTGGTCCTACTTATATTCTGTCCAAGTAGCTTTGAATTCACAGATATCCTATCACAATCCTATGAATCCGTTCCCCCCTTATCAGGCAGGATCCTTTATTTAAAAGTTGTTTACTCCTAGTAAATAGCGGAAAATGATGATACTGTTGACGAAGATAAGTTTGTTTTCTTTTTTGGTCAAACTCTTGACTTGTACGTAAATGTTGGTTATTATGTGGATATGGTCCTATGTGTACTCATGGCATGATTCTTCATGGAGGTCACTGGACTAGCTGCTCGTAGTCTTCGTAGAGCGAGGCAGATCTATGCTTTGGTTCTATTCTCGGAAGCTTGGAATGGACGTCCTGGTAGGCATTTCTGGGGGGTAACACAGATCCCATTCGCTTAGAGGCCCTCTTCCACCTCGTATTTCGGAGGGGACAACGGGCTTCTAGAGAGGTTGGTAGGCTTCTCGTTCAGGCTATGAATTAAGTTTGACCTCTGAAAGTCTTAACCCGGAGGGGGCTTACTTTGCCTGTCAGGCTTCTTTCGAATGTTTCTTGAGCTTGGCGACCCCCTTGGATTTCACGGGGTGGTTGAGAAGCCCGACCCCAGGAACCGAGGTTCCCAGATAGGTGGCCTCGAGAAGCCCGGATTCCAGTGTTCACGTGGGGGCTCGTCCTGGTCGTGCCTAGCTTCTTCCCTGATAGTTTTGAAGCCCGACCATCCTTTCGTACTTCTGCGGGGTAGTTTTATGACACATCCGGGGTTTCATGAATGTCGACTTCGGGCCTCGATTTGGGCAGGGAGAGTGAAAAATTTCTCTTTGACCCCTACCCAAATTTTACTATTAACAATATTAAATACAAAAACCCATCCCCAATTCATCATTATCATCATCATTTTTTTTTCTAGAAATCATATCAAACACAAAACTCTTCTCCAATTCATAATTATCATCATTTAAATAATTAGATTAAATAATTAATCAACAAAACAAACTTTTTTTTTGAGAGATTTGTGCATCCTCTTGTCCAATCAAACACAAGAATTTCCTTGTTCAATTTATATTAGCCATCAATATAATTTTTTATAAAATATTCCATAAACTACGATCTTCATCCTCAACTAAATTCAACAAATATTCATGTTGAAAAACAACAAGTAGACTCAATCCCTTCATCGATTCATCTTTAATCAAATTGCAGAAAAATAAACCACAAATATTTTATAACAAAATCAAAATAAAATCGTAGAGCTGCACAAATTGTTGAGGCCAGTTTTCGGTAAATTAGGTTTCTCGTCTAAATCAACCATCAAAATGAGTTTGTTCAAGATTCAAAGCACAAATTAATTTATTAAAAAATAATATAATTATCAAAACACAAAATATTTATAAATAAAAAACTTATCAGAGATCTAGAAGGAGTTTTCAAGATCTCCATCAAACAAAAACAACTTTTAAAAAGGAAACCTAAAAGAAGAGATCTAGATTTTATCAACATTCAAAACGATTAAAAAACAAGCTTAAAGAGATCTAGAAAGATCTTTCAAGAGCTCCATTAAAAAAATAAAAAATAAATAAAAAGAAAGGTAGAATAGATCTAGTGTGTAGATTGAGTGAGAGAGATATCTGGTTGTCGTCGTCCCTGCTTCCGGCCGTCGTCGCTTGGGTGTTGGGAGGTTTTGATGTTGATGATGAATAAGTGTGAGGGAGATAGATGAAATTTATTATTAGGTTTGGTGATGATTTACGCGTCAGAGAGAGAGAGAGAGAAAGAGTTCATATTTTAATTTTAATTTTAATTTGTCTTTTTAATCATTTGTAATATTAATTATTTTAATATATATATATTTTAATTTTTAAAATTTTTACATTATTAAATTCCAGATTTACCCTTCTTCCAAATAGTTTCTATAAGCTTTCGTCAAATTTTCGATAATACCCTTATTGACCGAACGGAAGTCAACGAAAATATAACAGAATAGGACAGTAGGGACTCGAATATGGATTGTCAGAGAACTACTAGACTAAACATAGTAATTCTAAAAATTAGTGGACCAAACCCAGATTAATACTAATTAGAAGGGAGTAAAATCATAATAACCCTTTTTTAATTAATGGTCCTAATTGAATATTAAACATTGTCGTTATACTTCAAGATTAGGATGAGTTTGTACAATCTGTCTTAATTTTTTTTTGGAGGACTTTTATATTCAAAATTGACTATTCACTTTCAAATTGAATGTCGATATGCCTATTAACACCTCTTAAAAATTGCATGTACACCTTTTTATAAGGATGTCCTTAAAAGATTTTATTTTTTTTTATTTATAAAAAAACCCCACTTAATGTTGAAAATGCATTTTTATTAATTTTATTGTATTAAAATATAAAAAGTAAAAAAAAAATCCCTTCTTTGTTCCTCTCACCTTTGCCTAGACACCTAGCTCCTCTCTTTCTCTTTCCCATCTACCTTCTCTCTCATCTATGCCCTTCACCCTTCTCACTATCCTTTTACTCTCCATCTCAATTCCTTTTGTGGTTGTATTTTGGTTGGATATCTGGAGTATGTAAAGACCTCCATTTATGATTGGTTTATTTCATGAAAAACCACATTGAGATTGTTTGTAATGGGTAGCTTAGGTCTCCAACCATGACTTATCTTCAACAAGCTTCCAAGATCCCAAAGTGCTTCAAGAGAGGTAGTTCACTTGACTTAATTCTTGAAGAGATATTAGTTGCACACACACACTTGCATGCATTTGTATTGATATGCATATGTTGTTGCACACACACACACCTATATGCATTTGTTTCTTCTTGCAATGTGTGCATTCATTTCACAATCACACTAACACTTCATTTCTAGATTTAAGTGTGGTTTTGTATGGTGTAATTCGTTTCACGATTTTTGATTGGAAACGTCCGTGCCTACATGATGGTGAGTTTGTCTTAGCGCGATGACAGACCTCTTCTTGGTCTTTATTACGAGGGTCTCTATTCGTGCAGTACCCGCGCACCAAAGAATGGTTGCATCTGGTCTCTGTTGCGCGTGTGGTGTGCGCATTGAACCCGCGCTGTGTTCTGTTTCAGCCTTTTTTTCTTTTCAAAACGACGTTATTTCATTTTAGGGTTTATATATATATGTCATCTTCTTCCATCTTCGTTTATTTAGAGCTTCAAGAACACCTTTTTAAAGAGAGGAAGAGTCTCCTTAGTGAGAAAAGCTCCAAGAGTGTACTTTAACTCTCCAAACTCAAAATCCATCATCTCTCATGCATCATTGAGCATCTTTAGGCATGGGTCTTCATAGTTGACTTGGTAAGTTGAACAAAAATCCCATATTTGTTATTTGTTCATATTTTTCAAAATATTTTTTTTATTGCATTTATTAGTTGATTAAATGTTAGGACTCTATTTATTACATCTATCTATGAGTTCGTTTGTATTATTAAGTTTGTATTGTGATCGCTAACATTTAAGATCATTTTACCCTCTAGCTAAGTCTTTATGTCTTGCATTTAGACATTGTTGATTATGACTTATTGATTGCACTTGTTGATTGCATTTATTGTCCTTACCATGTTTAAAGACAATTCTAGTTGATTGACTTTTGTTTGATGACTAGATTTTAGACTTGCATATCTTTATCTAATTAGGTCTTTATGAGCATTCATATAGATATTGATATCTATGATTGCTTTTATTGTCATCATTTAATCTATAGATAAGCATTTAGTGTTGCCTAGCATTAATTGCATTTGGAATATATTCATATATTCACATAGTTTGTTGATATCTTCTTTGAGAGTTAAGTATTGTGACTATGAGTATGCAGTGCACAAGCAAAATGGTCAATAATCACTATAAAAAGCCCGTTGGGTAGTAGTTGTGGTTTATTGACCAAGAATGGTGTGACTAGAGGTCAACCTAGTTTGTAAACATCATTACATACAGTGGGTTTGGGGACCCTATGTGGCTAGATGGATAGCCCGTGAGTTTTACCCAGTTGAAGGTTTCTCGCTTAAATCAATCGATGTGCTATTAATTGTTTTCCGCATTTTAAATTGTTGATTGATTTCTTGTTTTATTTAGGTAATTTTTAATATTAACTAATCAAGAAAATTTGGTACATAACTCCATGTTAGTTTAGACACTTCTTAGTTTATTTTCAGAGCAGTTTTTTATTGGATTTGGAGTGGTGTTGTTTATTGTTGTTGTTGATGATGGTGGGGAAAAATTGATGATGGTGCATCGATGGAAGCAACATTTCCATTAGAGAAACAAAAAAAAGAGTTAACGGTCTTAGTTCCATTATAAACATATAAGTATGATCACTATAATACCTGTTGAATATGTTAAATATGAAATTTCATTTGATGATTTTGATTCATTCCCCATACTTCTTAATCAATTTGTAATCTTTAGAAAAAAATGAAATTAGTATTTAAAATAGAAGTTAGGGTTTGAGAAAATAAATGATTTTTATTATATATATTTGAGTATTAAAAAATTAATAGAAAACTTCCTTTTTCTTTTTTCTTTTTGTAATTTTTACAAAGGATTAATATAAAACCAATTAATCTTACAAACTATTTAGTCCTTTAAGTAATTTTAATCAAAAGATTTTCAAAAAAAAAAAAAACCTAAGTTGGAGGTGTACATACTGTTTTTAATATGTGCAAATAACTCTACTCTTTCAAATTCTTTCTCGAGCTTTACTACCAACTACGGGTGCACACCAACCTCTTTACCCAACCTTACTTGACTAGATTGGGAGATTTGATAGTAATGGGTTAGTAAAATGTAATCCCACCTAATCCGACAACCCCAATATAAATATTAAAATATAAATTAATCAATTGTATATATTATTTATTAGCAATATGAAATCTTATTTTTTTAAGTATCTGGATTCGTATTGGATTCTGTTTTTCCTTATAAAATCTAGAATTGGACTTTGAAATTTCAGATCGGATTTATCGGACTTTGAACACTGTTGGGACCGAACTGTATCCGTCCATCCCTTTTAACATCTTTAGATGTAGACTTTACAAGTTGGATAAATTGTTATTTTTATTATTTTAATTATGTAACAAATATTAAAACAATTTGTATTATATATTGTGATTTGATTTTAATACCTTTAAAGAATCTAAACTTTATATGATATGATATTATAGTGAAAAATTATTTTCAATTTGAATTTTGATATAACGAAATTTGAATTCAAATATTTTAAATAATATATCAAATACAATTTTTTTTCTATCGGATCTCAAAGCCCAATCTGATCAATCTAACCCAACTTAATCCGTCAAATATTGAGTTGAGTTGGATTAAATTGAAATTTACCTAGAGTTAGATTGGGTTGAAAGATTTTGAACCCGACCCGAAAACGCCGATCCCTGTCAACCGGAGCCCTTATATCTATCACAAATTCAAAATTTGCAGTTAAAAAAAAAAAACGAAAGACCGACTAAGACGAAACAGAGAACACAGATCATGAATCACCAACCCACCAAAAAGAAACTCCGGTTGGGTAATCAGACGGATCTAGATAAGGACCGTCTCAGCAACCTGCTAGAGACGTTAATCTATCATATTCTCTCGCTCTTGGAAACCAATGACGCCATCCAGACATGCGTTTTGTCTGAAACATGGCGGTATCACTGGACTAATATCCACTCTGTATTTCGATTTTGGAAATTTTTGAAGTACGGTTTGTTTCAGAGATTTCGTTCTCAAAGTCTTGTCTCGTCGCAAGCCTTTCAATCTCCATAAACTGAAGTTTTATTGCAGAGGCTCGATCCACTCCTCCCTGGTGACGAGGGTTTTTAACTATGCCAACTCACATGGGCTTGAACATCTTGAAACTGATATCGTCATAAAGTTTCCTGTAAGAGATTTGAATCAAACTGGGTTTCTTGAATATGGTTAAGTAGAGCTTAATAGGCTGTTTTGTATGAATAGCGATAGACTTTACCATATCTGCTCCATGCCTTGTTAATTTGACAATTTCAGATTTCGGTTATATTGGTAATGAAATGTATAGACATTATCTGCCCCCAAACTTAAATTACTTAACCTGAGTATGAGGCATCATCCACTAGTGTATCCTCTAGAGTTGAGCGTAGACAACTGTCCAACTCTTGATCGGGTGGATATGTGTATTTACCTGTCACATTTTTTGCGTAAAGATTATATGAGAAGCAGACCTGTATTTCGGATGTGATACGTATGCCTGAAATGCTCTGCCATGTAAATTCACTCAACGTATCACTCGACTTTCCTAAGGTATGTAGTTGAGTTCCATATTGGAAATTTTCTACATATTTACTCAATAGTGCATCTTCATTTCTATTTTTGTGAACTATAAATTTGACTTGGTAATTACTTATTATTTTTCAGGGGAAATTCATGTTGTATCGTACACTCCTTATAACACCCCCAAATCTGGGATCCAACGGATCGGAATGCTACGTGGTCCGGACCTTACAAAAATCTTAATTTACAATAGTCACAACTTATATCATCAATAATGTATCCACAAATTACAACATGTATATCTGATACCATTCATTTCACTAAAATCTCTATAGTCTAACTTGATTACAATATTAAATAATACCGGACACTTACAATACATAAACACAAAGAATCTAATTCTTCCGGTGATACATATCTCCAATATGCTAGTGTAATCACCATTACTTCTATGATCATAAACTCAATCTGCAAAATGGTGGTTACGAGGGGTGAGCCGTCAACTGGGTAAGTAAATTCATGCATAACAAGTAAAAATAAAATGGCATTTGTTAAACCTTTACCCTCAAAATCTTGATAATAAACATTTCAGTTAATTTAAACAATAAAACATATTATAAAACGTGTATTAACATTTTAATACAATATACATACTCAATATCAATAAAACGGTTGAAGCAATACTTTAAAACATCTCCATTCACATTCTCAAATTATAAATCATTTCATTAAAGAGGATATACAATACTAAATCAAATGATTATCTAATAATCCTAATTTAAAACAGTAAAACACTATAATTTATGGGAGTAAACAGTACAGATCATTCACTTTATAAAACGGTGAATAAATTATTTTACAGTATAAACAGTATGCATTAATCTATTTTGGAAAGCGGTAAGCTCATGTCTCGTAGTGTCACAAGTACCCATGTGACACGATAATAACAGTATGTCACAGTTATCCGTGTGACGCGGCAATAACAGTATGTCACAATTACCCGAGTGACGCGGCTACAGTATGTGTGCACACAAATATCCCAGTTGGGCTAATAACAATAACGGTAACTACGGAATAATGAGCCAAAACGGTTTCACAAATTCATATATATTTGAAATCAATAGCATGTCGGTACTCGGTATAGATAACAATAGAATTCTCAGTAGAATCATTTCAGTATAAATAACAATAGTCAAATTGTATTCAAAATATGTAAGTAAGGAATTTAGTTCAAAGTCATTAATACCAAATATTTATAAAAGCAAACATACTTATAAAATCCTTAACAAAATGCGATAGAGTATAAAATGGTAGGGATATCAGAAACAGTAGTTCTATAATTTGAAACATAAATATGCCATATAAACATTTGAAAACATGAAAGAGCTTGCCACATATTATACACATTTTAGAAAACATATTGCATCATGGATGAGTTTACTTACCTTGAATACGAACGAATCGGCTCTAGTTCTAGAAACTCAAACATCGCTCAAACATCACTCAAACCTATCAATTTACAAATTGATTTACATTCATAACCTTATCACTGCAGTAAGGTAAATTAACATAAGCTTCACATAAATAGAACTATACTTAGAAATCTAGTTTCCAGCTAATACAACTGACCATCCTCTGATCTTCGATTTTTAAAATTTCTCTACAGCTCCAAATATTACGAAATTTAACATGGATTGTCTAGACATTATGGTAATACTACGGTAAAAGTTTCAATTTATTCTAGGATCGATAACATGTCCAAGCAATTAATTACATTCTTACTTGTCCCAAATCTGTCAAGTAAAGATCTTAGCCAACCACAGTCTACTCCGAAATTTATATAAATATTTATAGTCAAGTATAAATTATGAAACTTTACAGATGTAATCCAGACATATAAGGTAGTAAAATTTTCAGATCAATCCGGAGTCATTAGATCATACAAAAATACCAATATTTCATGGATTTCCGAAACTATCCAGCAGGATTCAATTACTGACCTATGTCTATTCCAAAATTCATAACAATATTTCTATATATCTAAAGATCACGAAATTTGGCAGTGTGATAATATACTTATAAACCTACATCTATGTAAATTTACATAATTTTCCCACATTAATAACAAACTCAAAACAGATATACGAAATGTGGCTGGTCTATTAAAACAGAGGATTTCAGTAACCTCTATACAAATTCGAAAAATTTATAAAAATCATGATATGGACCATGAACTATGATATGAATATAAATCCATCCTTTATATGTCTATTATCATAAACGATTCATAAAATCAGTTTAACATATATAAGAAATCCTTGACATGGGAAAGAGAGAACAACTTACTTAGCACCGATATCTTCAAACCATTGTTTGTATCATGTTTCTTCCCAGCTCTGTTCGGAGCCGCAGATCTCTCCACAGGGAACTCCGATTTACATCTCCATCATCCAAACTCAAGAACTATCAGAGTAGAATATGCTGACAAAATTCAAGCTCAATCGGACCACAAATTGACTCAAAAATGAGAGCTCAATCGGACCACAAATGCCACCAGAAGAAATCTGGACGGTGACTCAAAAATCCCAACACAACTCTCTCTCTCAATTCCTTTGATTGTTACATCCTTTTTTTTTTAATTTCTTTTCCTCCTTTCAACTCATCGAATGCATAGGGCATTATAATCTCTTGAATTACCAGTTTAGGTCAACTAGGAATTTAAACAGGTTTAGGTATTAACATTTAAAATAAGGATAAACCCAAATACTAACTGATTTGGGTTCAGCCCAAAAACATTACTCCTCTTTTTTTTTGTCACAATTATAATCTCCGCAACACTATCATTTTGGGCCTCAAACCTTATAGAAATTAAATTGAGTCCAAATTCACAATAATTGGGACCAACTACCTGAGAACGATTTACCCCTTTTTTTTTCAGGATATTACACTCCTGATGCTGAAACTAAATTTGTGGAGCTCAACCAGGTACTATTACATGATCCAGATCAATATTATTGATAGTAATGGATATAATGCGTAGTACTGTATCAGATCTTTGAAAATTAAGATTTTTTTTTTTTTTTTTTGTACTTGATATTATGAATCTCTCTTTGCACACAATCCCATTTAGTGTTATATTTGACTTGGTTAATTTTATTAGTCAATATTCAGTATATTCTGATTTGATCATCTTTATATTGATTTCTTTTTTTGAAATAATCTTTATGTTCTGATTTGATTCAGTAAATAAGTTGTGTATATTGCTTTGATAGTATTTACGTTCGTCATTTAAATTGTAATTCTTTAGATGAATGCAATTTTGATAAACTATGGACTTTGTTATTAACAGACTAAAAAAATGGGATTGGATTGATACTTGATAGCATGATCTTCATGATCGGACTTTATTATTCTATTATTATTATTTATTTTTTTATTTTATAAATTCTCATGCAGTATTTCATTTTTCTTCTTTTCTGATGTCAAATGTTGTGTACTTGTGTTCTTTTGCTATGCTTGAAGTGCTCTGCCATGTGAATTTACTAAATTCACTCACCATATTTCACTTGACTTTCCTAAGATAAGTCGTTGAGCTCCATATTGGCATTTTTCTATATATTTACTCATAGTGCATCTTCATTTCTATTTTGGTGAACTATAAATTTGATTCTGTAATTACTTATTACATTCTTTACAGGGGAAGTATAACATGGTCATATATGATATGCTGTCATTACAAAACCTTAAAACTGATATTTTGTTTTCTTAATTTTTCATTTAGGATTAGTATTGATGCCCATATAAGATAACTTTGATGCCTTTTGTTCTGCTGAATGAAGAAATCAATTAGTTGGTGTTTGGAAATGTGGAGAATACAATTCTTATGCTTAATCGCTTGATGTAATTGTTCAATTTTTCCCTTCTGGAAAAGTTTGGACTGTTATTCATTTTCTTTAAAGACATTAACGTCGACAATTTTACATTTCCTTTTCTTTAATGTATTTGATATATATGACTTTATAAAACTCTTCGCATAACTCTTCATGAAGGGAAGAATGTGCAATCTCAAGTTTTGTTTTAATTGAATGTGGTGAAAATTGGTTAAGAATTTAAAATTTACTAAGGTTTACTTGTAATAGAGATTCTATTATAAGGTGAAACTTGAGTCTCTATAATTTAGACATGCATGTTATACTATTAGGTTGTTCTTGAAAAAACCCCTTGAATGTTATATTTGACCCGGTTAATTTTACTCAATATCTAGTATATTCTGATTCGATCATCTTTATACTGGTTTGATTAAGTAAATAAAACTTCTATATTGAGTGGATAGTATTTATGTTTATCATTTATACATTATAATTTTTTAGATAAATGCAATTCTAAAACCTAGTTTTTATAATTGATTTGGTAAAATTAAGGGGTCTGTTGATGCTTTAGAAACAAGAATCATTTCTCTTTTTTTCATTAGTTTAAAATAGTCGATCATGAGACTTAAATAGTTATTAACTGATTAAGAAATAGGATGGAATTGATGCTATGCACACTTGTCCAAGAACAGAGTAATCTTCATGATTGTATTTTATTCTTCTACTTAAAAAAAACTAATATTTTTTTTTGAACTGCTTATTTTTCTTTGTTCCTGATGTCAAATGTTTGTGTACTTGTGTTTTTATGCTATGCCATTTTTAGGAGACCGGGGAGGAAGGGCTGCTGTTCACTTTACCTATGATTTATGGTTCTGCGCTCAATCATTTGGCTAACTTATTACAAGAACTGACTATGGGGTAAACCTCCGAGTGCTCGACCAAGTAAAAATTAATTCTTGAATTCTGGTTCTTGACTATTTTTGTGTTGGATAGGTAAGTACAATGGGTAAAAAATATAGGTAACATTAACTTATCTTGAGAATATGTTAGAGGTCTTGTCTTTTCTGTGTTTGTTTTATAATATTTATCTTTTTATCAGTAGAGATCAATGTCAAATGACTCTAAAAACTAGAGATGGTCTTCGCTCTTCAATTTGGTTTATAATGTGACTGGCTTTCTTTGTTTGGCAAGAATGCAAGATGATGAAATCCATACCCAGAAAATTGTTATTCATGTTTAAATACATTTCACATATCACTCAGTTCAATGCAGATTTACCATTGGGATGCAGGTCTATGTGATGGGGTTGGTGATCTTGTTGGCAGAGACTGATGGTTTAGGTGGAATTTCCAAGCTCTCTAAACTACCTTCCAACATCTCCACAACTTTATTCATTGATGGCCTATCAGATGGATTGGTTTGAATGCACCCCATGCTCACTATGATCATCTTTTTCACAACCTCTTTTTCCTTTTCAGTGATAACACCACTGAATTCAAAATCCGTCCCTGGTTCAAGCTGCTTATAAATCCAATTCGAAAAATATATTTCACTGGTATGTGACACACTAACAACAATGTTCTCGCTTCCTCCAACCATTTCAAGAATCATCATTCTTCTTTCCATAACTATAGACATCACACTTGTGAGAGACTTCTTCAAAGCTTCTACAAAATACGTCCGGTGCAATATACCCTACCATTCCTCTTGCACCCAGCATTGATATTTTGCTTAGTTTAGCTGAGTCCGAAATCAGATATCTTTAGGCAAAAGTCTTTATCTAACAGAATGTTACAGAGGTTTTATGTTAAAAAGCAAAATCCTTATGTTACACCCCCGGTGTTGATACTCCATTCCTCTAGCAATACCGATTGCAATTCAATACATTATCTTCGATCCATTCAAAATTACATTTTATACTAGAAGATTCCTTTATCAAATATATACTTATTGAGAGATCCATTAGACATTAATTAATATATTAGAGCTCTTTAGTTCTTATAACATAACGTCATAACCCAAGAAGAGCAACAACATTAACATGGGATATTCTACAAGAGCTGTGCTAGCAGCAGTCCACTAGGCTAGGTGACTAGACAACTGCTGCTAGCCAGTTGCTCATAATGGAGCGACATCAATCCACTTTATTTATTTATTTTCAATTTTTGTTTACAATTTCTTATTAGTCCCAAAGTTTGTATTTTTAATTTCATGACCACTAAATTATCATATAATGTATTTATCAATTTAGTCTTTTCTTCTGAAATTTTAACTTTAATGCTCAAATTAAAATGGAAGTTAAAATTGATTTAAAATTTTGTAAAAATAAATATATGTTTATAGACAAAACCCCTAATATATATATATATATTAAAAGGATCTCTCATTTTAATATAAAGTGATGACCATCTTAAAATTCAATAATTTTAATGAATTTTGATCCGGATTGTTGTGTGGATAAAAAGTTCAATGAAATCTATTTGTAAACAAAACTTGATTTTTTTTTTTAGATCTACAAATTTTTTTATATATTATTTTTCTTATTGTACATCCCATTTTCTGATGCTTGATTTTTAATAAAATTGGGAAGAAAAACTTGTAGATTTTGAAAAAAATGTAAATTTTGTTTACTATTAGATTTTATTGAACTTATTATCCACACAAAAAATCCAGATAAAAATTCATTAAAATCAACGGATATCAAAACGGCCTTTACTTTATATTAAAATAATGGATCACTCGTAAGAAACTCACTTATATATAAACACGAAAATTTTCACATAAGTGCACACTGATAGAATTATATAAAGACATTGAATGTGAGTCACTCATTTTACATACTTTGACTTGGTATGTATGCACTTGTTAAAGCTCTTTTATAAATGAGTGACTCAGAATCAATGTTCTTATATAATTCCATCAGTGTGTATTGATAGAAAAATGCCTCTATATATAAAGACTTCCCACATTCAAACCCCATAATATAAGGTTTATAGACAAATCCACTTTTCAGCCAACAGATCAAAATCTAAGGATTGTTATGTATTCTCTCTCATGATCTACCACTTTCTTTTGTATCTACTTACAATTTAAAAGAATACATAACAACAATTGGATTTTAATCAAGTGAGCCTTATATAAGCCTTATATGTTACGTGAGAAGATGTTATTTTCTCTCTTGGCCCACCACTTACTTTTGTCTTCACTCGCAATTTACTAGAATACATAATAGCTATTGAATTTTGATCTGACGATTGAAAAGTGGATTTGTATATGAACCTTATATTAGGGGGTTTGTATATAAGAAGTTATATATATAGTGAATCTCTCACAAGGGATCCCTTATTTTAATTTCGGTAAGGACAATCATGAAATCACATTGATTTGAATGAATTTTTGTTTGATTTTTTTTTGTGAATGATAAGTTCATTGAAATCTACGTATGAATAAAATTTTAAAATTTTAAAAATTTTCAAGCTCTAAAACTATTTTTCTTGACTTTTTCTTGAATTTTTCTATATTTCACTCATTTTTCTGATGCATTCATATTGAAGAAAATTGGGATAAATAGTTCTAGTACTTGAAAAAATTTCAAATTTTATTCATAGGTATAGGTAGATTTCAATGAACTTATAATTCACAAAAAAAATTCAAATAAAAATTAACTCAAATCAATGTGATTTCATGGTGGTTCTTACCGAAATTAAAATAAAGGATCTCTTATGAGAGACTCACTATATATATATATATATATGTATGTATGTATGTATATGTATACATATACACATGTATATATATATTATAATCGTTACTCGTTAGATCAATTTTGTGACTGTGATAAAACTATATTAATTTGTAATTTCTCTCTCCTCTCTCATATCTACTCCATAGCATTTTAAATTCAATTATAAAAATTTAGTCAGCTAAAAAAAGAATTAAAGAAAAATCATCACATTTGAAAATGTTTAAAAATACTTCTCACTTGTGGCATATCAATGCCTATTTTTTAAAATTTATTTGAGTTTATTGTAATTTATTTAATAGTTGAGCTTGTGCCCGATACAAAGGAACGGTGGAGATTCCCTAATGTCTATCCTGTCTAAAAGAGGAGTCTCATATCTACCCACCTGTTCCTGATTAGCACTAGGGCACAATTGTAACAATCATAGACTTCCGGGGCGTGTGCCACTATAGGCTTAGTGCAAAAGAATGGTGAGGATGGTGCCTCGGACTCCCACATAGGAGGATCTCCTCATCTACCACATCCAAGGAACCCTATACTTACCCTAACTCAAAGAGAGTTAAGGGTTTGCATTTTTTAAGAGTGAAGAAGAGCATCATTCTACTATAGAATGACTTGTCTCGAGTAAGAGACTTTTATTATATATTTTTCTACTATAGAACGATTGGTTTTGATAGCTGGAATCCCCATTGTATCAAGAGAGAGTTTCCCCCCTTTTGAGAGAACGATAATCTAATGATTTGCCTTTCCATGTGTAAATATATGGTTGGTCCCTAATCACCACCAAATTGTTAACTATATACATTACTGACAACATTCTCTTATGTCGTGATTGGTCCTGTCACGACTGGTTCTAGTACTTTTGGGAACTAGTCCTAGTTGTAATCTGGCACCGTTCGATCCCTTATAGCTTGAAAACCCCGTTATAGGCACCTAAGCCCAGTTCTGGCATCGAGCCTCCGACCGCGATCCGACTCGTTAGTCTATTCCTGGGCCCTTCCAATCGTGTAGCACCGCTCTATTTGGTCTAAGTGTTGTCCTAAAGTCAACCTATGATTTTTTGGATAACAAAGATATTATTATGAGGTTTTATATCAAAATGCACAATCCTTGTGTTACAACCCATGTGTAGATACTCCATTCCTTAAGCAATGTTGATTCCAATTTGATACATTGTCTTCTATTCCAAATTACATTCTGTACTAGAAGAAGATCCATTAGACATGAATTCATATATTGAAGTTTTTTTTTTATTATATCAAAAACCAAGAAAAGCGACAACAATAACATGGGATGTTCTTAAATACTAGCTACCTCATTTTTAAATGCCTCTTTATTACTTTTGGATTCCGTCAAGACCTCCACTGCCATAAGACAACCATAATGTATTTAACCTTTATAAATGTCACCATAACCTCCTTGACGGAGCTTAGTGCTTAATGATTTCATCTTGTTTTTTTAACATCGTAATAATCAAAACTTTGTGGAACAAAGGATTCAATTTTTTTGACAAATGCATTAATGTTTTGATCATTCTCTCTTTTCTTCTTTGAGTAATCCTCATCCTAGGCTATAAGCTTTCTCATTAGACCACTTATGAGAAGAATGAAGAGGATTATTAATATCCCAACTAGTACTATCCACATCGATAATCTTTGGAGTCAAACCGTTGTCCTCGCCACTTTACAATTGCACAATGCTAGTCCCTGGAATTAGACCGCTTTCCTTACCGTTATGCAAATGCACATTGCAAAGGCACAACGCTTGACAAGTGCTCCCTAGATCGCTATCAAATGCACAACACAAATTGTTTCTTAGTTCTTCAAGGTCTTTAAGCCTTCCTTAAACACATTCTCATACTCTAAAAGTATCCCACGTCTCTCAAAAGTATTTGCATTGGTTGAATCCCGTTTGGTAACCATTGGAAATTCGAGTCATATCCAACAATTCTCCATTATGGCGAGAATTTCTAAACCTTCGTTCACAACTATGACTCTCAACACTGAGAATCAACATACCTACCACGAGGTATAACCATTTAGGAACACCCATCCTAAGATTTTACCTGTTCATGTCGAAATTTACCTTACTGAAATTGTGGTGCAACTCCTCACGTTAGGTTCCCAAGGAGTTGTTAAACCATCGACATCCTTGTCTATTAGACACCTTGTATCACCTCCTAACTAATGCCCGTGCGCAATTATGGGCCTTTATCAGTAACACATCCTCTTTCATGACAACTAGCGGTCATGCTATGAGGATGTCCATGCCCCTTTAGAGAGCATCACTGTAGTCTTCATACTCAAGAGAGGAGATTGACGGATCCCTCTCCTTGAAGCTCTTAGACATACTTGTCTTCTTACTTTGACAATCTTTCCTAACGTGTTCAGACTGTCCACATTCTCAGTAAGTGACTTTAATTTTGGAGCCTTCATTCTTTCTGTCTACCAAACAAGCAAAGTTATCAGAAAATTTGCCTTCACTCATTAGCCTTCGTTCCTCGAAGATCAGTCTGTTCGCCACATTTATAAAATATATGGTCAAACTCCCATGCATCAAAATTGGCTTTATATGTGCATAGAACAGTGGAGGGGACCAGATGAGTCTTAAGCCTTTGTCTTCCTCATCAATCTTCACTCTTATTGACTCTAATTCTTTAATAATTCCATTAAGCACTCTCAGATGACCAAAAACCTTAGTACCTTTAGACATCTGTAGTGAATGAAATTTCTCATTCAGGTAGAAAAGGGTGCAGAAGCTCTTCACTTGATAAAATTCTTCAAACCTCTCCCAAAGTTCATTCGTTGAATATGTTTCATGAATATTAGTAATAACATTCTTGGCCAGGCACAATTGCATCGCATTTGTAACTCTTTCATCCAAATCCTCCCAATCATCATCGATCATCGCAAGTTTTCCAGAACTAGTACCAACCACTTCTTTAGTAGTATCCCCAAAGCTTTCAGGGTTTTTAGGGGTTGACTTGCCCTTCAACGCTTTGTAACCTATATTGGATTAACAGATCCTTGACTTGAACTTGCCACATGCCAAAGCTAATCTTCCCATCGAATTTCTCAACCTCGAATCTCATCATCTTTGTCATAACAGTTTGTTAAGACCACTATCAAGCAACTTGACTTTGATACCAATTGTTAGAGAACAAGTGACTATATGGAAGCACTACCGGATAGACCACAAAGAAACAATAGCAAATGAATTAATAAGTTGGAATAAATAAACAATCCAATCATATTCACACACAAATATTTTACGTGGAAACCCAATAATAGGGAAAAACCACGACCATCATGACGATAAGAGAAAATTCCACTATGTAGTCAGTTATTACAATCACACACTCATGGCTCTCTCTCTAAAATATCCCAAACTCGATTACACCTAATGCCCACTCTTCGAGATCTCTTGAGTATTTGCTATTTTGCTCTACACATAATAAACTAGTTATTATGGTGTATGTGTAACACCCCAAATCCTTTACCAACGGATTAGGATGATACTCGGTAATAAATCTGTAAATCTTCCAAGCTTACCAACTATAAAGACTGAAAACATTCACAAAAGAAAGGATTTATTCATGAATAATTTAAATGTAACCTCCAAAATAACCGTTTAATAAAACCCAATCCTTACAATACGAAAGATCCAGTAAGGTAAAACTAACAATGTTCTCAAGGTAACATGATATAAGAAAATAGACTCTAGAGATCAAATCCGGTACTGAAGCAAATCCTGGACTCTAATTACCCATCTCACATAAACCGGTACTACTCTGCAAAATGGTGGTGATGAGGGGTGAGTCGTCAACTCGGTAAATAAATTCATGCATGACAATTGATATCGATGAAAAATACAATTACATACCATAGCATAAGCTTATAAGCATAAACAATGTTTTCAAATGTTAAACTCAGTATCATTTTCACAAACATTAATAATAAACAAAGTAGTGAACAAAAACTTCATCTAAAACACAGTATACACATTTATATATAGTAATAACAAGTATTCGATATATCAGTTAACTCATGTTCCATAGAGTCACAAGTACCCGTGTGACGCGGCAACAGTATGTCACAATTTCCCGTGTGACGCGACAACAGTATGTCACAAGTACCCATGTGACGCGGAAATAACAGTATGTGTGCACACAAAATCCCAGCTAGGTCAGTAACAATAACAGTAACTATGGAACGATGAGCCAAAACGGTTTTTATTTTATTTTATAAATTCACATATATTTAACTCAGCGGTATTTTCATATAACAGTATAAACGGTAGCGGTAACGGTAACGGTAACAGTAACATTTTTTATATAAACAATATAACATTGGTATTTCTATAAAACTATTTGAGTTTAAATAATATAAGATAGTAGTAGTAGTTTAGTAAAACTATATCACTATAGATAATAGTAAGCAAAATGTATTTGACAATATATAAGAAATAGATCAATTTCAAAAACGGTTTATGTACATTCTTAAACAAATTAAATACTTAATCAAAATCTGTAATATCTTTGACAAATATATTACAGTAAAATACAATAAAGAAAACAGTAATTTGGTAATTTGATACGTAAAATACCATGAATAAATTTACTTACCTCGGACACGAACAAATCGACTCTAGCTCTAGAAGCTCAAGCGTCACTCAAACCTATCAATTTACAAATTGATTTACTGTCATAACCGTATCACCACACTAAGGTAAATCAACACAAACTTCACATATATAAAACTAAACTTAGAAATCTAGTTTCCAGCTAATACAATTGACTATCTTCTGATCTCCAATTTTTAATACTTTCTTTACGGCTCCAAATATTACGAAATTTAATATGGATGGTCTAGACATATTGGAAATACTACTGTAAAAGTTTCAATTTATTCTAGGATTGATAGCATGTCCAAAAAATTAATTACATTCTTGCTTATCTCAAATCTGTCCAGTAGAGACCTTAGTCAATCACATTCCACTCCGAAATTTAAATAAACGTTTATACTCATGTATAAATTATGAAACTTTGTAGATGTAATCTAGACATATAAGGTAATCTTAAGTAAAAATTTCAGATCAATACGGAGTCATTAGATCATACAAAAATACCAATCTTTCTTGGTTTCCCGAAACTATGCAGCAAGGTTCAAATACTGACCCATGTCTATTCCGAAATTCATAAAATTATTTTTATACATCTAAAGACTACGAAATTTCGTATAGTGATAATATACTCATAAACCTACATCTGTGTAACTGTTCATAATTTTCCCACATTAGTAACCAACCCAAAACAGATTTACGAAATGTGGTTGGTCTACTAAAACAGAGGATTTCAGCAATCTCTATACCAATTCAAAAATTTTATAAAAATCATGATATGGACCAGGAACTATTGAATAAATATGATTCGATCCTATATATGCCTACTCTCATAAACCATTCATAAAAACAGTCTAATATAGCTAGAGAGTCCAAGACATGAAAGAAATACAAGAAACGAAGAAAACAACATACCTAGAACTAGGAGTGCTTCAAGTTATTGTTGATTCCTTATTTCTCCACAGAGAAGGTTTAGGCTGGCTGCTGGAAAAGAAAAGGTGCAGCCGTTACTTTCTCTTCTTTTGTTTCTTTTTTTTTTTCTCTTACACAACCACATTTATAAATATTAGGTTTAATAGGAATCCACCCAAATTAAGACAATCTAATTAAGAGAATTATAATTTGACCAGATCTTTTAGAGGTAATTTTTATGTTATAGTAATTTATTCAAAATTTGAAATTATGGTTGTTACAGTATTTATATGAGTTATAGAGAGTTTAAACCTACAAGAAAATCTATCTCCTATATGTACAAGATTTCCTTGTTTCACATAAATACTATTTTCCTTTATGACAAGCTTTCTTATAAAGAGAATTCCTTATCTTTCAAGCATAAGAACTTCTAGAAACAAACTACTTCATTTTCCGCTAATATTTGCCGTTTCACGCATGCTCATGATTGACTACAATTCGAATCGCGGATAGCCACCCACATTCTAAACCGTGTTGAATTGATCGCTTAGAAAACCGTGATCCATGTGCCATATCACCAAAACCCATCGCACTATCCACAATGATAATCTCTGGAGTCAACCAGTTGTCCTCACCGTTATGCAATTGCACAATGCTAATCCCTGGAATTAGACCGTTGTCCTTGCTGCTGTGCAATTACACATCGCTTGACAAGTGCTACCCAGATTGCTGTCAAAGACACAACACATCACTTACCCAAATGTTGTGGTATGTTAGTCGTCAATATCACATCCCTTATCCCATAATCCAATGAATTATAGAATGTTGACAACTCATATATCACATCATTTGGACACAATTTTTAAACATCTTTGCATTACTCTCAATATTCAATGTTTATTTAGCATTGATATGTTAACCCTAAATTTTAAATATCATTTTGATTAAACTGATTTTATTCTAACACCTAGACTCAAATATAGGGTGGGAACCCAACAAAAATGAGTCAAGTTTTGTGTCCGAAAACTTCCATTTAAGATGAGACTAAAGCCTAAACAAGCTAAACTACTCCAACAACGACAAAGTCATCTCATTGCTGATTTTCTGGTAACTGGACAACTACCAAATATATTTATATTTATCTACCAAATTTATTTATATTTAATTAACACAAGTAATTCAGACGGCTAATTCTGCAATATATATTGAGTGCACTGTGCACAATCTCTCTCTCTCTTTTCTTTTTTAATAATAAGCAAAATAAATTGTAAGGAGCCTTTGAAGAATAGGCGAATAGCAATTTAATTAAAATGTTATTTACAATTAGGGTTAATCTTGATATTTTAAAGATTGTTAAAAGTAAATTATTAAATTTTATTACTTTTTTATGGTGGGTATGGGAAGTAAATGGATGTGTGGAGAACTATTTTGGAACCCTGTAATTTTGTTATTTCCAGGTCAAAAGTTAAGATTAATAGTTGCCCATTAACAAGAAGGTATCTTTTTGAAATTAATAGCCAAAGTTGAATATTAAACATATTTATCATACTTTAGGTTAGTGTCTGCCATTTGCCTTATTTATTTATTTTGAGGACCTTCAAATACGAAAATGACATCTATTCAATTTCAAACTACTGCTCGAGCATCACTACCGAGTACAGACTACAGAGGTCCTTCAAGCTTCAATGAAGTCTATTCAATTTCTTTCTCGAGCTGCATTATTCAAATTCAAAATTTGCAGTAAAAAAAAAAATAAAACTGAAAGACAGTCAAAACGGAGAATGCAGTTCATGAATCACCAACCCACCAAAAAGAAACTCCGATTGGGTGATCAGACGGCCCTGGAGCAGGACCGTCTCAGCAACTTGCCAGAGACGTTAATCTATCATATTCTCTCGCTCTTGGAAACCAACGACGCCATCCAGACATGCGTTTTGTCCAAAACATGGCAGTATCACTGGACTAATATCCACTCTCTTATTTCGATTTTGGAAAGTTTCGAAGATTGGGAATTGCGGGTACGGACCATAGGGTTCTTTTCAGAGAATTCGTTCTCAATGTCTTGATTCGTCGCAAGCCTTTTAATCTCCATATACTCAAGTTTTATTGCAGAGGCTCGATCCACACATCCCTGGTGAGGAGAGTTTTTAACTATGCCAACTTGTTGAAAAATAAACTTGACCTCAGCCAACCACCTTGCCCCCCACTTCTAGAAACCGGCCATTGATATGGCTCTAACCACCTCCAACTCCCAGTTGCTTCCTAACCACATTTGACTTCATTGTTTAGCATTTATTTTGTTTGTAGTTTAGCTCATCTCATTTTCCTATATAAAGGGATGAAGATTGTATTGAAAATGTGTGGAGTGGTGAATGAAATATAGAGAGATATAAGAAAAGCTTCTCCTTTTATTGTTTGTGTTCGAATTCTCTCTCAGAGGTGCACCACAAGTGACCTCAAACCATACCATCCCACCAACAGTGGTATCAGAGCTCAGGAGAACCAGAAACTCGAAGAACAGAGGTCGAAGTCGAATTCGCCCAGAACTCAAAGTGATCAGAATCAATTTTTGATCACATATAAGTGTTCTACACATCGTCAGGAGTTCAACGGTGAAAACTCCATTCAATTCGGAGTACCAAAGAGTCCTCACGCGCAGAAAGAATCTAGAGAGTGAACTCACGCGCCGTCCAGGCGCAACACCATCCCCCGGCGCGTCACTAACACGCGCCGATCGTCTTCCTCGCCCATTTTGCAGGATCCGACCCGAAGTCCGATCCATCACCCCGTACCAGATCAGACCCGAAAAACAGACCCGGTATTCGGTTGCTGCTAGGTGACCCGGAATCCGACCCGAAGACCCGTCACTATTCAGGGGTCGCTGACATCACTAACGGCGTTATAACGGCTGGAATATTCCGTTATCTTTGGTTGATTTTTCTAAAAAGTTTGACCGCTTGTTTCGGACGCCTCCAAACTCGTTTTTTGACAAACGCGGACTGGTTTCCAAGGTTTTAAACCATTTCGGACGCAACAGTACATTCCTTTTTTGCAAATTCGGACTCCAGATTTGTGATCTACCCATTTCAAGTCTCGATGGCCAACGGTAACACACATGTTGTCATCCTGAAGCTCACCAAAGACAACTATGATAATTGGTGCATACAAATGAGAGCTTTACTAGGCTCTCAAGATGTTATGGATATTGTGGAAGATGGATATACAGAAGTTGAATCCAAAGAAGCAGAAGGAACCATGATAGAAGCTCAAATATCGACTCTCAAAGCCGATCGAAAGAGGGATTGTAAAGCAAAGTATATAATCTATCAAGGGCTAGACGAAGCAACGTTCGAGATCATAACATCGGCAAAGTAATCAAAAGATGTCTGGGACACCCTTCTCAAAACCTACAAAGGTGCTGACAAAGTGAAAAGGATCCGTCTTCAAACTCTACGAGGTGAGTTCGAATCCTTACGAATGAAATCTAGTGAATCTATTGCTGAGTTCTATACACGAGTTATGGTTGTTACGAATCAGCTAAGAAGAAATAGAGAAACTCTCACAGACATGAGAATTTCAGAGAAAATTTTAAGATCATTAGATACAAAGTTTGACTTCATAGTTGTGGAGCTGAAAAAAACAAAAGATCTGGAGACGATGTCTGTTGAAGAACTTGTGGGATCATTGCAAGCCCATGAGCAGAAAGTCACAAGAAGAAATGATGATAGAGTATTGGAGCAAGCTCTCCAGTCAAAGCTCTACCTCAATGAAAAAAGATATGAGCAAGGGGGAATCTCACAACAAGGAAGAGAACGAGGTAGAGGATCTCGTGGAGAGGTTCAGGAAATGCTGAAACCAGGAGTAGAGGTAGAGGAGGAAGAGACGTAAACAGAGGAGGACGTGGACAACGGAACTATGTCCCACGAGGAAGAGGACGAGGAAGAAGAGGCGGGTACAACAACCGTCTGAACATTGACAAAAGAAATGTTCAATGCTATAACTGCCACAAATATGGCCACTATAGCAACGAGTGCAGAAGTCCGCCAAATAAGGTAAATGAAAATTCTAACTTTGCAGAGAAAGAGCAAGTTGAAGGAGAATCGTTGATGTTGATGGCACACAACTCAACATATCAAAACCAAAATGTTTGGTTTCTTGATTCTGGAGCCAGTAACCATATGACTGGCAGAAAAGACTTATTCACTGAACTTGATGAGAAAGTTCACGGAGAAATCTCATTTGGCGATCTCTCTAAAATCCCTGTCCAAGGAAGAGGAGATGTCATGATCAAGCAGAAGAATGGAGATCATGCTTTCATCTCAAATTTCTATTATGTTCCAGACATGAAGACAAACATCCTAAGTCTCGGACAACTCTTGGAGAAAGGCTACCATATTAGCCTTCAAAATATGTAACTCACCATCACAGATGCTCGAGGAAAGTTGGTTACCCAAGTCTTGATGACGAAGAATAGGATGTTCCCTCTCGCAATTCATCATGATACGCCAAGATGTTTGACAGCCATCATCGATGACAAAGACTGGTTGTGGCATCTAAGGTATGGACATCTCAATTTTGAAAGTTTAAAGCAATTGGGAAGTAAGAAGATGGTGAAAGGATTGCCAAACATTCATCACCCAAATGAGATGTGTGAAAGCAGTGTTCTCAGTAAACAACACAGAAATAGCTTTAGAAAGGAGGCAAATTGGAAAGCAACCATGCCACTTGAGCTCGTTCACACAGATGTGTGGTCCATTGACGCCAGTATCAAATGGACAGAATCAATACTTCCTCACCTTCATTGACGATTACAGCAGAAAGACTTGGGTTTATTTCCTAAAAAGGAAGTCTGAAGTATTTGATCACTTTAAAGAGTTCAAAACTCTTGTGGAGAAGCAAAGTGGCTACTACATCAAAACACTGAGATCAGATCAAGGTGGAGAATACACTACAGGTGCTTTCCAGGAATTCCTTAAGCAACAAGGAATCAGACATCAGTTTACACCAGCTTATACTCCTCAGTTAAATGGTGTAGCTGAAAGGAAGAATCCAACAATCCTTAACATGGCCAGAAGCATGTTAAAGGATAAAAACATGCCTAAGAGTTTTTGGGCTGAAGCAGTCTTGTGTGCGGTATATCTACAAAACAGATGTCCTACGAAGAGTCTTGATACAAAGACACCGCAAGAAGCATGGAGCACTCACAAACCAAGTGTGAGCTAACTTAGAGTTTTTGGCTCCATTGCCTACATCAAGGTCTCAGAAGCAAGAAGAACGAAGCTTGAAGATAAAGGAGAAAAGTGTATCCTGGTTGGATACGGTGATAGAACTATGGGTTACCAGCTATACAACCCCATCAACAAGAAAGTGATCTTTAGCAGGGATGTCATTTTTGAAGAAAATGAATCCTGGAATTGGGATCAGAACAAAGCTTCCAGAAGTGCAGAGTTGATATCTGAAGAAGAGACAAGAGAAGTGGCTACAGAGCCACATATACCCAAAAATCATCAGACTCCTCAATGTGGTTCCCCTTCATCACAAAGGTATGATTCTCCCTCACCGATTGAACATGATTTTTCAGATATGATGCCTAGAGGGACACGTAGCCTAGAAGATCTATATGAAAATACAGAACAGGTGGAAGAAGACATTACTTTGTATTGTCTGCTGATGACAAGTGATCCAGTTAGTTTTGAAGAGGCTAACCAAGAAGGAAAGTGGAGAAGTGTAATGGATGAAGAGATTCGATCCATTGAAAAGAACAAGACATGGGAGTTAACTAATCTCCCAAAAGGCCGAAAAACCATCGGAGTAAAATGGGTCTACAAGACCAAAAGGAATGCGAAAGGAGAAGTCTAGAGATACAAGGCAAGACTTGTAGCAAAAGGTTACAAACTGAAAGAAGGAGTTGATTACGGAGAAGTCTTTACCCCGGTTGCCAGACTAGAGACCATCAGATTGCTAATATCATTAGCAGCCTAGAAGAGTTGGAAAATTTACCAACTTGACGTAAAATCAGCATTCCTGAATGACTATCTTGAAGAAGAAATCTATGTGGAACAACCACCTGGATATGTATAGAAAGGAAATGAAGATAAAGTTTACAGACTGAAGAAAGCTCTATATGGTTTGAAGCAAGCACCCCGTGCATGGAACATGAGGATTGATGATTACTTTCAAGAGAATGGATTCGAGAAATGTCCGTATGAGCATGCACTATATTTGAGGAAGGAGACTGATGGAAGCCTGTTATATGCATGCCTATATGTTGATGACTTGATCTTCACCGGCAACAATCCAACCATGTTTAAAGATTTCAAACGGAGAATGGTGAAAGAATTTGAGATGACTGACATTGGTCTAATGGCTCATTTTCTTGGTTTTAAAGTTGTGCAAAGCGAAAAAGGTATCTTCATCTCCTAGAGTATCTATGCAAAAGAAATTCTAAATAGATTTGGTATGGAAAAATGCAATCCTGTCACAACTCCAGTAGAAACAGGATTAGAGTTAAGAAAGAATGAAAGTGGAGATGTTGATCCAACCTCTTTCAAGAGCTTGGTTGGAAGCCTGAGATACTTGACGTGTACCAGGCTAGATATACTTTATGGAGTTGGACTAGTCAGCAGATACTTGGAGATTCCTGACCAGTCTCACCTAAATGCTGCAAAGAGGATACTTCACTACATAAAAGGTACAATTGATGATGGTATATTTTATACCAAATGTAAAGATTGCAGGTTGATTGGCTATTCAGACAGTGATTGGGGAAGAGATCTGGATGAACGTAAAAGTACGACAGGATTTACATTTTTTATGGGAGATACAGCGTTCATATGGTCATCTAAAAAGCAAGCCATTGTGACATTGTCATCATGTGAAGCTGAGTAGGTTGTTGCTTGCTCAGCTGTTTGTCAGGGTATCTGGATCAGGAATGTGTTGCAGTACTTGGGATTTCCACAAGATAATCCCACAGAGGTCTACATCGATAATCGGTCAGCGATTGCGCTAGCAAAGAATCCAGTATTCCATGAAAAAAGCAACCATATCGATACGCGGTATCATTTCATCAGAGAGCATGTGAAGAATAAGGAGGTGGAACTAGTCTCTTGCAGGACATATGATCAAGTTGCTGACATTTTCACCAAGCCTCTCAAACATGATGTGTTTTTAAGATTAAAGACAATGCTTGGTATGGTAAAACATAAGGAGTCAAGTTTAAAGGGGGATGTTGAAAAATAAACTTGACCTCAGCCAACCACTTTCAGCCAACCACATTGCCGCCCACTTCTAGAAACCGGCCATTGATATGGCTCCAACCACCTCCAACTCCCAGCTGCTTCCTAACCACATTTGACTTCATTGTTTTGCATTTATTTTGTTTGTAGTTTAGCTCATCTCATTTTCCTATATAATGGGATGAAGATTGTATTGAAAATGTGTGGAGTGGTGAATGAAATATAAAGAGATATAAGAAAAGCTTCTCCTTTTATTGTTTGTGTTCGAATTCTCTCTCAGAGGTGCACCACAAGTGACCTCAAACCATACCATCCCACCAACACAACTCACATGGGCTTGAACATCTTGAAACTGATATCATCACAAAGTTTCCCGCAAGAGATTGGAAGACTCTCAAACTAGGTATTGGACATGGAAGAGATTTTTCACCAAACCTATTTGGTTTTGCAACTTTGACAAATTTGCATATCTACGGTGTCAAATTGCCTGCAAAAGGTGATCTCTTCTCAGGTTTATTGAATATGGGTAACTTGAGTTTAATTGACTGTAGTGTGTCAATCGTCGTAGAGTTTACCATATCTGCTCCATGCCTTGTTAATTTAACAATTTCAGCTTTCAGTTATATTGGTAAAAAAATGTTTAGAGATTCAAAGCTTGTCATATCTGCACCCAAACTTAAATTACTTAACCTGAGTATGGAGCATCAATTAGTGTATATCCTCTAGTGTTGAGCATACACAACTGTCCAACTTTTGACCAGGTGGATATTCATATTTACCCAACACATTTTCGGCGTAAAGATTATATGAGGAGGCATACATTAATTTCGGATGTGATACGAATGCTTGAAGTGTTTGAGTTCCTTGTTGGAAATTTTCTGCATATTTACTCATACTGCATCTTCATTTCTATTTTCGTGAACAATAAATTTGACTCCGTTATTACTTATTACTTATCAGGGGAAGTTTATGTTGTATCTTATGGCCCGTCCTGTAAGCATTTTTAAGTTGCTGTTTTTCAAAAATAAAAATGGAAATGAAAACAGTATTTTTGGTTTCATTTTCGAATTCTGAAAACGCGTCTAGTAGCAAATACTGAAAGCTGTATTTTGAAAATGAAAACGGAAAAAACGCGTGTGGTAGGTTAACCGAAAACAATCAAAAATTGAAATATCAATTTTAGTATTTTGTTTAATATTATTACAATTATAAACAAATTGATCAAATAATTAACCAATATAATTTTTGTTGTAATTTTTATATTAAACAAAAGTAACACATCAAAAATTAATTCAAAAAAATATGTTAAAATAATGAATTAATCAAAACTAAACTCTTAAATTATAAAGAAATAATTATAATATATATATATATTATATAATAAAAATATAATTGTATATAAATATTGTTACATATATTATAACTTATATTATAATAATAATATATATATATATGTATATTATTTTATTTATTAAACATTAATATATTTTTTATATATGAAATATTATTATATTTTTATATATAATAATACATAATATATCACATTATATCCTATATAAATATATATTATTTGATATTATATATATATAATATTATATAATATATTATTATATATTTATAAATATATATATATATATATATATATATCATAATATATATAGTTTTAATATATATACATAATAATATTATATATATAGTAATATATATTGACATATTATATATATAAACTATATTATAATATTATATATAATATATATTATATATTAATATTATATAATATTATATATTATAATATACATAAAATATATCTTATGTATATAATAATAATATTATTATTATATATATAATAATTATTATTATAATATATATATATATATATATATTATTGTATGAATACTTTTAGTTCTAGTTGAAAATAAATTATTCTGAAATATATATATATATAAGAGGGGCACTTTGGTAATTTAAAAATATTGTTCCGTCTTGTTCTAGTCATATCAAACCCAGAACAGTACAGTTAATAGTTTAAGATTTTTTTTAATATAAAAAAAGTGAAAAATAAAATGAAAAACAAAAACGAAAAACAAGTATTTTGTGTTTTTCAAATATTTCAATTTTAACACTGGTTTTTTTTTTTCAAAAATAAAATGAAAAACGGTTAACAAGCGCGTTTTCGAAATCGTTTTTGAAAAATAAAAACGAAAACTAACTGAAAAACAGCTGCAGGACGTGGCCTTAGCACTCCTGATACTGAAATTAAATTTGTGGAGCTGAACAAGGTATTTTACTATTTTTTCAGTTTCCAAATCAATATTATTGATAGTTATGTATTAGGTTTCTGAAAATTAAGATTTTCATTTTGTATGTATTCTTTGCACACAATCTACTTGAAGGGAAGAGCATCAAGAAAAATATTAATTTCCAAGCTTTGCATTATAGTTAACTTGAGCTTTTAATTTTACTCAATATTTAGTGTATTCTCATTCGATCGTCTTTATATTGATTTAGTAAATAAAACTTCTATATCGAGCAGATAGTATTTATGTTTATCATTCTAAAACTTGGTTTCTTTAATTGTTTTGGTAAAATTAAGGGGTCTGTTGATGCTTTCAAAACAAGCATTACTTTTTTTTTAATTAGTTTAAAATAAACGATCATGAGACTAGGTTATTAACAGATTAAGAAATAGGATTGGATTGATGGTTTGTGTTATATGTAAATTTTATCAGATGTACACGTCATTGACAAAATGAATAAGATTGTCAGGTACATAACCGAATAGGCGTTCAGAAAATATCCCGTAAGATATTACTAAGGAATAGGAACCCAAGTAAGTATAAATACAAGTAATGAGCAAGACCTGCTCGGGGCCAGCTGACATCATGTTGTACTCGGGATCAGCTGACGTTATGTCCTGCTCGGGAAAAATATGAAGAAACCCGAATAAAGAAGTCTACACAACTCGCATACGAACCAAGAGTCATATTAAAATACGCAAAGATATCTACGTCAAAGAAGAATTCTAAGAAGAATAGAATACCAAACACGAAAAAGGTTCCAAATCAGGCAACAATATTATTTATTCAAAAAGACTACGCCTTAGTAAGGAAATAAGTCCTAAAAGGACTATATTACTAGAGTCCTATTCGATTTCCATACAAATATCCGAAATAGGAAAGAAGATAAAGACTACTCCAACAAGTAACCAATCATAATTAAATACAAAATCTTTCATTACTTGTACAAAGAGGATTAGGGTTCTATATACATATAAATAGACCCATAAGCTCGTCATAAGAGGATATAGAAAAATACTGAGAGAAAAAAGGAGAGATTGAGAGTTGTAAATCCTTATTTTAATAGTGGATTTTGGTTTGGTTGATAGTTCAACCACCTGTGGACATTTCTCCGGTCACCGGAGTTTTACCACGTAAAACCTGTGTCTAATTACATTCTTCTTCTCTTTCTCTTTAAAATCACGGCTAAAATCTAATCTTGTTGACTTTAGTACAAATCGAGAAATTGAAGTCAACAGTTGGTGCTAGAAGGAGGGGCGCACCGAACCTCTGATTTGATCAGTGAGCAATGGTGGGAAGTGGAAGCAGAAACATTTCTGGGGATATCTAAAAATCTCCAGATAATGTCCACATAGGTGGTAGCTCACGAGATCTCGCCACAGCCACCGAGAACCAACCAATATCTCTAGCGGGGATCCAACAAATCCCACCAACCAACGAAGACCTGACACGACGTTTCCATGAGGCACTATAACAGCTGTTAGCGGACGCAGCAAAAGAAGGGGTTGATTTATTAGCTACAGCAACACAACCTCCTAACCCCCAACTTATAAGGCTTCGTTCGGTTATAGTTGGATAGAAACTAGATGCACCAGAATCTGGTAGGAACTCTGCTCCTGTCAATCAAGATGAGGGTGTAATACGCAATCAGGATAAGGGACGTGGAACACCCGAAGAGGAAGGACCACTCCAAAGGCAGAGCTACAGTCAGATAGCCCATGATAAACACCGCAAGCATGACCGGCACATGGATCGGTCGTCGTCATCAGAGGATAACGATCGGTACCATCCCAAGGGTCGTCATGGAACCATACGCCTGCAAGGAGCGACCCAAGAGACTCGGCAGCAAAGCACAGAGGTGCTGGAAAAAGGTATGACGGTCACCCGACGGTTCAACCATCATGGAGATCCGGTGGGAGATAGAGATGTTCTAATTCAGAGCTTGACCCGAGAAGATGAGATTAGTAGGCGTCAAATGGATGCGCTGGTTAGACGATATGGGTACAATGACTTATCCGATGACGATTCAGATAGTCCGTTCACAAGGGACATCCTGCGAACCCCATTTCTAGAAAGATTCAGGATGCCACACGTAGAACAGCTCAAGAAGGATAAAGATCCTAAAGAACACGTCAGACTGTATAAAAGTGCTATTGCTCAGTATGCCCACATCGACCTTTTACTATGTCTCAACTTTCCATAGACTCTGGGAGACATAGACTCGAGATGGTTTGGAAGATTACCCCCGGCAAGCATCGGAAGTTTTGGTGAATTAAGCAGAAGTTTCCCAAGATAATTTATAGGCAACGTACATAGGAAGAAATCAGTGGCTTACCTTTCTCAGCTAAAACAAGGGAAAGATGAGTCGTTAAAAAATACCTGGGGAGATTCGGCCAGGCGGTATCAGAAATCGACAGTGTAAATGATGAAGCAATAATTGCTACATTCATAAACAACTTACAGAATGGACAACTATCTTTTGACCTAAGGAGGGCCCGTTTAACCAGATATGCAGATATGATGGACATGGCGGGAGGATATGCACTAGCCGAATAAGATGAGTTAGCCACGGGAGGATGCTACATGCATGGAGGGAAACCCGAACAAAAAGATGCAGAGTCAAAGAACCAAAAAGGAAAACAAAAGGGAAACGGTAAAGAAAGCAGCAAGGACGGAGAAAACGGAAGTAATGCCGACCCGACCACAAAGAAATTATGAGGAAAATACACAAACTACACCCCTCTCCGAAAAAAGCAGGAAGAAATCCTAGCCATACTGGAAGATAAGAATCTGGTAAAAGAGTCACGCCGACAGTCTCAGTTTGCCTGGCGAGATACAATAAAGTACTGCGGATTCCATAAGGAAACCGGTCATGAGATTTCCAAATGTTACCAGCTTAGAAACTATATAGAGACCCTCATTCGGGAAGGACACTTGCAAGATATAATCTTGAAAAGAGATGAGAGGTCAGAAACGAAGAAAGAGACTAGGGCCAATCATAGTTCCGGTCGAAACCAAAGGGCTAACCCCGAGGCCAATAAAGTAATACAAACAATCTTTGGAGGACCATCAACTAGAAGGAGTAACTGAGAGCGAAATTAGGAAATCAGAGAAGCAGTGGAGGCAAGACACAACTTCAATGTCAACTCCGTCGAACCAGACCCGAAAAGGGTAAAGGAAGGATGAGACCGAATAATATTCACAGAAGCTGACTCACATGGGGTCGACGTTCGACCAAACGATGCCCTGGTCATAAGTGCCCGAATTGGACACAGGGAAGTAAGGAGAATTTCAATAGACAATGGTAGTTCGACTGATATTCTCAATGTAGTTGTCTCTGATCAACTCAGGTTGGACCGAAAGGATTTACAGCATTTTCATACCTCACTCAAAGGATTTAGAGTAGTTGAGGTCAGGTCTCTCGGGACAACGAAGTTGCCCGTAAAAATTGGAGTAACACCTTGTCAGAGAACAGTATTACTTGATTTCGTAGTAGTAGGCTTAGACAATTGACCTTATAACATTTTGTTGGGTCGGTCATTCTTGAATAAAACTAAGGCCGTAACAGCTACCTATGCCCTAATGATCAAATTTCAGACCGAACGGGGGTCGGAGTAGTCAAGGGGTCCTAGGAGATGGCCCGAAGAGCTAATCTGTCAGTTTACAAAGATAGAGATAATGGTGGACAAATATGCACTATAACATATCTAAATCAGAATAAAGAATCACTATCATTCGAGTTTGACCAAAGAGAGGAACCGGAGTCCAAAATTGAACCGGTTGAAGAATTAATCCTGAAAGAAGATGAACCAGACAAGAAGATCAAAATCGGGGCCAACTTGGAAGGAAAAGTAAAACAAAGCCTCATTGATCTGCTCAAAGAATACAAGGATGTGTTCTCCTGGAGTCATGAAGACATGGTCGGGATAGATGCCCGAATAATATCACATCATCTCGCGGTAGACCCGAATGTAAAACCAGTAATACATAAGAGAAGGTCATTCCACCTTGAAAGAAGTCAGGCAATCAAGCGGGAAGCAGAGAAGCTACTCGCTGTGGGGTCAATTAGAGAGATCAGCTACCCACAATGGGTAGCTAATGTGGTCCTCGTCCAGAAGAAAAATGGTCAATGGAGAATGTGCGTAGATTTCACAGACTTGAATAAAGCATGCCCAAAAGACAGTTTTTCATTGCCAAGGATAGACCAACTGGTTGATGTCACATCGGGCCACGAATTACCCAGTTTCATGGATGCCTACTCAAGATATAACCAAATTCAAATGAATAAATCCAAATGATAGCTTATAGTGACATAACCAAACAACTCCTTCAGAAATTCAAAGAATATAAGATTGCCCAGATCCCTAGGGAGGAGAATGAGAAGGCAGATGCCTTGTCCAAACTAGCATCAACAACGACCACAATCAGGCAAAAAACTATTCCGGTTGCACATCTCCTCAAACCAAGCACGGCTAAGCCAAAAAACTTTGAAATCTAAAAAATTCGAACACCGTCAGACGGTTGGATGACTCAGCTAAAAAGGTTCCTAGAAGAAGGCATGCTCCCGAAAGATCCCCTACAAGCCAAACGTATCAGGTATCATTCAACAAGATACACAATGATTGGAGGAGAATTGTACAAAAGGGGGTTTTCCCGAACACTCCAAAGATGTGTATCAGAGGAAGATGCATGTCAGATACTACAAGAATTCCATGGTGGAGTATGCGGAAACAATACTGGGGGCAAAAGTTTAGCACACAAGGTACTCACGCAAGGTTATTATTGGCCCACCTTATTTTCAGATGCACAGCGATGTTCAGAAAGCTACAATATATGCCAAAGAGTTGCTAACCATATCCGACAACCCCTGAACAACTTAGAAGCCTTACATGCCCATGGCCATTTTCCATGTGGGGTCTGGGCTTAATTGGCCCAATGCCAGTAGGGACAAAGGGTGGAGTGAAGCATGCAATAGCAGTCATTGACTATTTCACAAAGTGGGCAGAACTAATGCATGTCACAGAAGCAAATACCATAAATTTCGTGAAGAAAAATATACTCTACAAGTTTGGAGTCCCAAGCACTATCATCACAGACAATGGCACCTAGTTCGATAATGTGAAATTCAGACAGCTGTACGAAGAGTACCAAATTGCCAATTACTACGCCACACCTGCCCACCCTCAAACAAATGGGTAGGTTGAAGCAGTAAACAAAATCATCAAGCATACACTCAAAGCAAAATTAGATGCCAAGAAAGGAAGTTTGGTTGAAAAGCTTCCCGAGGTACTATGGGCATATCGGATGACAACAAGAACTTCTACAGGAGAGACTCTGTTCACTTTAGCATTTGGAACAGAAGCTGTCATTCCTATAGAAACATCGTATGTGTCACCCAGGGTCAGGTTGTACGATGAGGACCAGAATGTTGATATGCTATTACAAAGCCTGGATGAGCTAAAAGAGAAAAGGGAGAAATCCCGAATACGAAACATAGCATATCAGTAAAGAGTGGCCCGCCACTACAACTCTCATGTTCGGGTTAGAAAATTCAAGCTAGGGGACCTGGTGCTCAGAAAAGTGTCACCGAACATAAAAAACAAAGTTGCAGGCTTTTGGCTGACAAATGGGAGGGCCCGTACAAGATCGAAGGAATAGCTGATCATGGAGCATATTGGATTGCACGACCGGATGGAGGGGTCTTACCCTTACCATGCAACACCCAATATTTGAAGATTTTTTATCCTTAAAATTGTTTCCCTTTTAGTTAGGACAATTTTAGTTAGGTCAATTATTAGCTTCGAAATATAATTCATTGTTGGTTTTGCAGTTATAAATAAAAATAACTCTGGATTTCAAAAATCTGAAGCATATGATAACATATGAAAGACGAGCATGATAATAAGAACATGCAAATAGAATGGTCGGGACCATTAAACCCTGAATGGGCGGAGAAGCTCGAAGGAGCACGCCAGCCGAGCAAGATCAGTCGACCTTAGCAAAAAGACAAACCTCGATGCACTAGATTATGGAAAACAACTTGGGGCACCGTCGGGAAAATTCCAGATAAGATGCACGGATGTGTTAAGCAGTTCAAAAGCTTAACAATTCGGCAAACCCTTACACAGACAAAACTAAGGAGACGTCCTCAGTAACTTGTGTAAGGACTCGAACATGATCATGGTGAGCCTTGATGTAATGTTTGGGTAGCAACCGAGTATGAAAAACAAGTATAAATCTACTTGCTTGTTTTATAATGACTCAGTTAATAATACCCAGTTTAATAAGATACTTGACACAGATTGCATTAGCCAGTTTAATAAGATACTTAGTGTTGAAAATCTTTCGGGTAACGAAACTTAGTTTAATAAGATACTCGGTGAAGTTATTCGGGCAAAATTAGCCAGTTTAATAAGATACTTGGTGCAAAGAAATAAAGTCAGCCGATAATAAGTGCGACAAAACCAAGTCAAATAAGATACTCGGTGGAGTTACTCGGGCAATAAATCAAACAGTTTGGGCACAATACTTGGCAAAATTGGATTTCATTAATCAATTGTTTTAATTACAAGTGCAAAAAGTTTGTACAAATACACAGGCTAAAGTGAGGATTTAGCCTTTTTGCCGATATTCGGGTCAAGTACCATTTCGTATTCATGAAGGAGACTCTCATTTGACAGCCAGACGATTGTGTCCACCGAGTCATCCATCCATTCATTATAATTTGTTCCTAGAATCGGTCCAACGTCAGGCTGCGACCCATCCGCACCAGTTTCCTAACTCGCATAAAAAGTTGAAAGAGAATGCTCTGACGGGATCTCCAGGTGCATAGAGTGGGGCTCTTTACCCTGACTTCGACAGTACGCACTTCACTCCTTCATTTGAATCCGAAGAGATTCCAAGGACCGATCCAAATGGTTTTTAATTGACAATTCCCATTTCGCCCGAGCCTTATCTGTTGCCTGATTTTTAACTTTGAAGAACTCGTCAACCGAGACTAAACTCTGTTGAAACTCCCGGAGAAGCAAGGCATCATAAGCCGGAGACCTTTTGAAATGGTTAACCCCTTGAACTCTAAGTTCTACCCTGGCCTCTTTCGAAATGGATTCAACGGTTAAGGCTTGACGCTTAAGATCTTCAATTTTCTGCTATTAGGATGACTTGTCCTGTTCAGCCTCTTGTTCGGCTCTAAGCATTGATTCCTGGGTAGTAGACATCAAATTCTGAAATGACCCAGCCTTTACTCTGCCAAAGAAGCTCTTTCCTCAGCCTCTATTTGCTTAGCCAGACAGTGGTTAGCAAACACTTGGGCGGAGCTCACCTTCTTTTGGTAAGCCGATTCAACCCGAGCACGGCTATCCTCCCTCTCCTTCAGCTGAGCTTCAAGACGCCTTATTTGACCAGCTTGATGTTGTTGCGTCTCGATCAACTCAGCAAACTCGGCCACCATCTATAAGGAAGTTAAATTAGAAATCTGGCAGGCAAAAGACTTTAAGAAAAAGGGGGTTGGGAGAGAACTTACAAAAGATGTGCCGTTGAAAATTTTCTGAAAATGATCCGTTAAAGAGCCATCCCTAAAACGGCTCTAGTGGTCATCCCCGACGAAAGCCCAACATGACATTGCCCTTAACATATCCTGGGGAGAAGGATAGGAAGGGCCTCTCGAGGGTTCAGCTCATGCAGCTTCAACCTCAGGAGGTAAAGAGTCCATGTTCGGATCAGAAGCTTCCACCCCTACTGATGCCTCAACATGAATGTTTGGGGGAATCTCAGTCTCGACATCTTCATCACTGGATTCAACAAATGAAACTACCAGAGGGATCTTGTGAGGGCGAGCAGGGGAGTTGACATTTTTTCTTTTCTCAGCTCGAGTATGGTGGAAGCTGAGATCAGCCGAAGGGTCTTCCTGATCATCATCCTAAAAGGATCCAAAAAAATCAGGATCGAGATTCACTTGACCATCAGAGTTTTTATCTCTGTCTCCGACATTCAATAGCTAGGTGGGGACCTCAATCGGGGAGCTCGACTCATAGGGCGCGTCACCGAGACCATCACTTTACCTCTCCTCCTCTTCAGGCAATTCTTGAGCATGGTCAGCAGGGCCACTCGGACCACTGGATTCCCCTACAGTCGACAGAACGAACTATTCAGAGACGTACTCGGGGATCTGCTCGTTAGCTTTATCAGATTCCACATTCGATTCAGGCGGGGCAATGCCTTTCTTGCTTTGACGAGAAACTTCTTTTTGGCTCGCCTGAAGGATCGATTTCACTTGACGAGCTTGAATGTCGCAGACGATGTCTAAGTCATACACTTAGTGATAAAAGAGAACTAAGTCAGAAGTAATATAAAAGCAAAATATAAAAAGAAAAGAAGGGGGAATACCACTTACGTCGCATGCAATAGCCTGAAATCTGGCTAAAGAAGCCGAGCTCTATCATCTTCTTCTCAACGAAAAGATAAGACCTGCTTATTTTCTCCAAAGTTCACACTGCAGCCCGAGCAAGTCTGGTCAGCTCAGCATCAGAGAATTCAGGTTTTTTCTTATTCCAGTTGTCAGGGGAATAGAAGAAGCGGGGAACCTTGAGCACCGTTTGATTCCCCCCGTTCGAAAGAGCAACTTGAAGTCCTATGTTCCCTCCGGTAAAAAACCAACCGTTCTTCCAGTGCTTGTTCAACGAAGGGAGTCCCCACACAAAGCCTCTTTTCTTGGCATCATCAGAGGTGTCAACTCCTCGGTTCACCTTAGTCCCCTCAGGGACCCAGCAATCTGGCGGATTAAACATGAGAAAATAAATCTCAGTCCGACCAGATTGCCTTAATGTGTAGAAGTGCCTAATTTCACTCGGGGAAGACGATGACAGGTTCATTCGGCTCCATATGTGCCACATCCCTGCTTCAGCCAGAAACCAAGCAATAAACGGCTGAAGAGGAAGAGTGACGCCGCAGCAAAGTATGGACCCGTAAATCACCACCATACCCGGAGGAGGGTTCTATGCAGATCTATCACCAGTAGGATACATTATAATCAAGTCATCTAGGTCAAATCGAGCGCGATACTTCTCGATCTCATCTTCCCCGACCACATTCGGCTCGGCATCATACCCACTCGGGGGATCGATAGAAAAAGGGATACGTGACTTTCTAAACTCCTCTTCAACATCCTTCTCATCAATAAATTGCTCCCTGATGCGAATGCTACCCGAGCCGTGCCTGTGGACCTCACTTTTACTTTGATATTTCCCCATCCTGGATCGAAGAGAAACCCTATGATCAGAAATGTTAGATTCCGAACTGGATGGTTCAGAACTAGAACTAAAATGGACGTTAGGGTAAAGCCCAGAAACATCAACATCTAAAAAAGAAGGCTCATCAGAAGGAATCTCCTCCAACAGTCTACGAATACAAGAAACTAATTAAAAATCTCCACGATCGAGTGCTTCGAAGGCTATAGTAAAAAGACGACGACGAGAAGATGGATCCATCAGAACTAACCTTGAAAATAAAGGAACTGGTTGTAGAAACTTCAACGGGGAGTAGAGGTGAATATCTACGCAAGGAAATCTGAGCTGAAAATTTCTGGTTTGAGTGGGTAAAAATGAATCAGAACCCCGTTCAGTGGAGCATTTAAAGGGACAATGACACGAAACCCTAGGATCTTAAGAAGCGGAAAAAATCAAAAACAGATTTGATGACGTAGGCGGCGCAGTAGGAGACGCGAAGGTTGTTTCTCATAAATGGTATCGAGAAATGAAGCGGTAGAAGACACGTGTCATGAAAAGAACTGACCAAGGCCTTCAGGACTCCAAAACGTCACAATCATTGAGATTTCATGTGAGGGAGGCAATATTGTAATGGGATATTGTTATATGTAAATTTTATCAGATGTACAAGTCATTGACAAGGTGGATAAGATTGCCAGGTAGATAACCGAATAGGCGTTTAGAAAATATCCCGCAAGATATCACTAAGGCCGAAGTAAGTATAAATACAAGTACTGAGCAAGACCTACTCGAGGCCAGCTGACATCATGTTCTACTCGGGACCAGCTAACATCATGTTCTATTCGAGATCAGCTGACATCATGTTCTATTCGAGATCAGCTGACATCATGATCTACTTGGGATCAGCTGACGTCATGTCCTGCTCGGGACAAATATGAAGAAACCCGAATAAAGAAGTCTACACAACTCGTATACGAACCAAGAGTCATATTAAAATACGTAAAGATATCCACGTCAAAGAAGAATTCCAAGAAGAATAGAATACCAAACTAGGAAAAAGGTTCCAAATCAGGCAACAATTTTATTTCTTCAAAAAGACTATGCCTTAGTAAGGAAATAAGTCCTAAAAGGACTATATTACTAGAGTCTCATTCGATCTCCATACAAATCTCCGAAATAGGAAAGAAGATAAAGACTACTCCAACAAGTAACCAATCATAATTAAATACAAAATCTTTCATTACTTGTACAAAGAGGATTAGGGTTCTATATACATATAAATAGACCCATAAGCTCGTCATAAGAGGATATAGAAAAATACTGAGAGAAAAAAGGAGAGATTGAGAGTTGTAAATCCTTATTTTAATAGTGGATTTTGGTTTGGTTGATAGTTCAACCACCTGTGGACATTTCTCCGGTCACCGGAGTTTTACCACGTAAAACCTGTGTCTAATTACATTCTCCGTCTCTTTCTCTTTAAAATCACCGATAAAATCTAATTTTGTTGACTTTCGTACAAATCGAGAAATTGACTTCAACAGTATGCATACTGGTCGGACTATAGAGTAATCTTCATGATTGTATTTTATTCTTCATTTTTTTTTCTTGAAAGCAAACCGATAAATTTTCTTGAACTATTTATTTATTTTTTCGTTCCTGATGTCAAATGTTGTGCACTTGTGTTTTTGTCTTATGCCATTTTTAGGGGACCAGAGAGGAAGGACTATTGTTCACTTTACCTACGATTTGCGGTTATGCGCTCAATCATTTGGCCAACTTATTAAAAAAATGTTTATGAGGTAAACCTCCGGGCACTCAACTAAGTAAAAATTAATTCTTGAATTCTGGTTCTTGACTATTTTTGTGTTGGATAGGTCAGTACAGTGGTTCAAAAATATAGATATATAACATTAACATTAATGACTCTAAAAATTAGAGATGGTCTTCTTTTGTTTTTATAATGTGACTGTCTTTCTTTGTTTGGCAAGATAAAGAAATCCATACCCAGAATTCCTTACTGCCAGCAATTCCAGAGAGTTATCAAGATTTATTATGACTCCTTATTGCAATCAAATAAAGTTTCAAGCGCATCAAATTTTCATATTTTTTAGTATTGCTTTAACTGATAAAAGTTGAATACAATAGAACACTTGCAAAGGCAAGATTTTTGTTCCAAATTCAGTCTATACATACTAAAAGAAAGGAACAAAACAAAAGAAAACACCAAATATTTATACGAAGTATAAGTACATTCATGGAAGATCTCATCCTGCAATTAATGGCTAGATAAAGAATCTATCTTAGGGTACAGTACTACAGTTGGGACATATTATTCTACATGTTTAAATAAATTTCATATATCACTCAGTTCAATGCAGACTTCTCCATGGGATGCAGGTCTATGTGGTGATTTTGATGTTGATAATGATGATGATGGGGTAGAATGTTTTGGTGTTCTTGTTGGAAGAGACAGAGAAGGTTTTGGTGGAATTTCCAAGCTCTCTAAACTACCTTCCAACATCTCCATAACCTTACTCGTTGATGGCCTATCGGATGGAATGGTTTGAATGCACCACATGCTCACTATGATCATCTTTTTCACAAACTCTTTTTCCCCTTCAGTGACAACACCATTGAATTAAAAATCCTTCCCTGGTTCAAGCTGCTTATAAATCCAATTATGAAAATATATTTCACTGGTATGTGACACACAAACAACAATGTTGTTTCTTCCTCTAACCATTTCAAGAATCATCATTCCATAACTATAGACATCAGACTTGTGAGAGACTTCTCCAAAGCTTCTGCAGAATACTTCTGGTGCAATATACCTGACAGTCCCTCTTGCACCCAACATTGATATGATACTTTCTTTATTTTTGCACAGTTAGCTAGTCTGAAATCAAATATCTTTGGGAAAAAGTCACCATAAAAAAGAATATTGTGAGGTTTTATGTCAAAATGCACAATCCTTGTGTTACAACCAAGTTGTAGATACTCCAATCCTCTAGCAATGCCAATTGCAATTTGATACTTTATTTTCCATTCCAAATTACATTTTGTACTAGAAGATTCCTTGTCAAATATATACTTATCGAGAGATCCATTAGATATGAATTCATATATGAGAGCTCTTTTGTTCTTCTTATAACAAAAACCAAGAAGAGCGACAACATTAACATGGGATGTTCTACAAATAGTAGCTAACTCATTGATAAATTCCTCTCCATTACCTTTGGATTCCTTCAAGACCTTCACTGCCACAAGACGACCATTTGGTAGTTTCCCACTGTAAACGTCACCATAACCTCCTTGACCGAGTTTAGTGCCGAATGATTTCATCATCTTTTTAACATCAGAATAATCAAATCTTTGGGGAACAAGAGATCCAAAAATTTTGACTAAGGCCTCCATGTTTTGATCATTCTCTCTTTTCTTCTTTGAGTAATCCTCATCCCGGGAGATAAGCTTTCTTAGTATACCACTTATGAGAAGAATAGAGATGACTATTATTGTGACCGCCAGTACTCTTGCCGTAGAGCCTGCGTTTTGACCAAGAAAAGTACCGGTGATCTTGTAAGTAAAAAATTAAACCTTTTTTTTCATGATAATTTAGCATTGCCTTAAAAAATGAGTCACGTACCCGGTGAAGGTGGAGACTGTATTATGGGTAGTGATGAGTTTGCACATACAGATCAAGACAAGTAATATGGTAGATTTGGGCAATAACAAACAAACTGTTTGTCATAACCACAACTCCCGTTGGAATTTCTGCAGTCCTCGCATGCCTTGCTACTCAGATCCCATTTCAGCTGAAATCCTTCAGATACGGTTTCCTGCAAAGCTAACATATTTGTGTCCGCTACGAGTGTTGTATTATTGGCAACAGTAACAGTAGCACTATAATTACATTCCTGAGAACCATAAAAATCTCCTGTTTGTATGAAGGCATTGGAAAAACCTTGGGAGCAATTTAAGTATCCGAGATGTGTTGCAGAAAAGGGGCAATCATAAAGTATTGTAAGATTTTGATACCCATTAACATACTGAAATAGTTCAGAGTCAATACCACCGGGAGTGCCAATCCCATTAGTGCCAAGTAGAAATGGATTACAGATTCCACTATCGTGCAAGTCCTGTCTTACAACCTTGAGAACATGGGATTCCTTATCGGTATCTATGGCATAGTAATTTGTTTCATTGAACACAATGGTAGGCATGGGATTGGTAAGCATGGGATTGGTATCATCACAGCTGAGCCCCAAGTCAGGATGGCCGCATGATTGAGGTCGGTCATCTCCCCAGAACGGATATCCGATTGAGATCTGCCCACAGCGGAAAGAAAGAAGGCAACCACGGTACCTTTCAGGGTCTGATTTAATAATGGCTAGAGATGGTCGAATGTTGAGAAGCACCACAGATGTGAAACATTGAAGAAACACGAAAGGCAACGGCCATAAAATCTGGAAATTCATTGCTATATTATAACATGAAATTGTGAATTATGTGATTGTAGTTTGTAAATTGTATTTTATATTACAGTGTAATCAAATCTTTATCCTATTTCCTGTCAAATGGGTTTGGAGGAGAAAGACCCGCATAGACTTGGAATTTTCTCTCCCTCGTTTGATGACCTCAAAGCTTTCGGTTTGTGGATGAAAAGACTTGCCTGCCATGTGACGATGTGAGTGGAAAATTAGAAAATCGTGTACAAACAGCAAATTGTGTCGCTGTGACTTCTTTGTCTGATTTCAATCTTGATGCATTGTACGATAATTTTATATAATCTTAACAAGCTTGTAAAAATAAACTATGAAAAAAAAATTGTAATATGTTTATTTTGTTATCCTTTAGTTTTTCGAGTTGAGTTGTTTGTTCGAAATGGTATGTCATGAAGACTCATTGGACTCGAGCATTATGTCAAGCAGTGGAAATTTTTCAAAGTGTTCGAATAAGGTACGTATTTCTTCTATTCATAAGCTTTCGACACTTGAGAGCATCAGATTTGCTTTCATGCTTTCATGATTGACATCCATTTTAACATATATCATTCTATATGTTATATATGAGATTCAATGTCATCAAAGCTTTATCTTGTTTACGTGTCCAACGGGTTTGGCCACTTGCACCACATCTTGGAGGAGAAAATTCAGAGCAAGACCTGCACAGACTTGGAATTTTGGCTACCTCCTTTGTTGACCTCAACGCTTTTGATATTTGGTTGAAAATACTTGCCTGCCATGTGAGTGTGGAAAATTAGGACATCGTGTCGACTAGCAGTTAATATCACTATTTATTATGTTTAATTTATTAGTAAGAATTTAATTATTATCTATTCGTCATAGTTCTATACTTCCATCAAGGGTAAGATATGGTTATGAAATGACAGAAACTCAATATTGAATATGAGCAAGGGTCAAGAATTTCGTTTGTTTAACAGAGAATGAAGCAACTACTAGAAAGACAGAATGTAAATCCACTTCTCTAAGATTGTAGACCACAATTTTACAATTTTCAGAGAAGAGACTGACACAAAAAAAATTCACCACCATGACTATACAATTAATTAAGAGTGGAAACTTGGAGATGTTTTATTGCAATATGAACTTGACAGGATTGATGGTCGTACCCTCCAGCTTCTCTAGAAGACTACATTCTTACTCATTGATGGCCAATCTTATTATATTTATGGTGAGTTTGTATGCACCACAAAATCATTAAAAACATATCTTCCATGCAATCTGTTCTTCTTTTCAGTAACTATCCCGTCAAGTGTTAGAACTTAGCTCACCTTAACTTGCTTATAAATCCCATCTGGAAGTATATTTCATTAGTGTTCGATTCTTCGCTACTAGTATGATGATAATTGCAGATGATACAAATTAGTTTTTGGCTAGCTAACTTCTTGAGATTTCTCTTCAGTTAATCAATCACTAGACTAGAAATGTTACTTCTACAAAAATATGAAATCAAACAAGTAGGCTTACAGTTCGGAGAATCAGACAAATAGTTACTTTGTTTAAATACATTTCACCTATCATTTAGATAAATATAAGGTTTCCCCTGTTATGCAAACTATGCTGATGATGATGATGATGACGCTACTGGGGAAAAATGTTGTGGTGATCTTGTTTGAGAAGCCAAAGAAGGTTTTGGGGGAACTTGTAGGCACTCTAATCCACCTTCCAACATCTCGACAACTCTAGTCATCGATGGCCTATCCGATGGAATAGTTTGAATGCACCACATGCTCACTAACACCATCTTCTTGACAAGCTCATTTTCCTCTTCAATGATAGCACTATGGAGTTCAAAATCATTGCATGGTTCAAGCTGCTTATAAATCCAATTTGGAAAATATATTTCACTTGTATGAGACACTCTTATGTCAATGTTTTTTCATCCACCAACCATTTCAAGAATCATCATTCCATAACTATATACATCAGACCTGTGAGAGACTTCTCCAAAGGCTCTACCGAATATTTCTGGCGCAATATACCCTATAGTTCCTCTCGCACCCAACATTGATAGGATACTCTTTTTCTTTTTGAATAGTTTCACATGCTCAAAATCAGATATCTTTGAACAAAAGTCTTTGTCTAAAAGAATATTATGAGGCTTTATATCAAAATGCACAATCCTTGTGTTACAACCTCGGTGTAAATACTCTAGTCCTCTTGCAATACCAACTGCAATTTGATACATTGTCTTCCATTTCAACCAAGATTTTGTAGTTTAAGATTCCTGATCATATATGAACTTATCAAGAGATCCATTAGGCATGAATTCATAGATTAGTGCTCTTTTATTCCTCTCATAACAAAAACCAAGAAGATTGACTATATTAACATGAGATGTTTTACTGATGCTAGCTACCTCATTGGTAAATTCCTCCCCATTTCCTTTGGACTCCTTCAAGAACTTCACTGCCACAAGATGACCATCTAGAAGCTTCCCTTTGTATACATTGTCATAGCCTCATTGACCGAGTTTATGGCTAAATGATTCCGTCATCTTTTTAACGTTAGAATAACTGACAAGATATACAAAATTTCTTACAAAGGCTTCCATATTTTGGAAATTCTCTGTTTTGTTCGTCCAGAATTTAGCAAAGTTATGTAATATTAAATTTTTTCCTAGGCCTCTTATGAGAAAAATGGAGAGGATTATTAATATCCCCACCACACCAACTGTAATGCCTGCATTCAAAGATAGGAGTTACCCAATATGAACAAAAAAGAAGAACAATTTTGAAATTACTTAAGAGATTTAATTGCATGTCGATAAATTGTTATTGCCAATGAGAAATACACGAGTTGACATGTGCATGTATTACCCAGGGCCAGGGTAAGCATCCTTCTTTGCCTGAATGATGATCCTGCATAAAAAGTAAAAGGATCAAAATTCTTAAATTGACAAGTGATCATATCATCAGAAAGTGGACCTAAATCTGAAATTTAAAATTTAAAATTAAGAATGAAGTCCATTAGATGACATATTAATTTATATTCCATAATCTAAAAGCTGCTTCTAATTAATGAATTATCAGAACTCTGCATATCTTCTCTAAAATGATAAGAACAGCAAAGACAAACAAGATTAGAGGAAAAATGGATGTACGACATCATTAGTGCGTCCGTTAAGAGGGGCTAATTGTATAATTTTATCTTTCTTTCGGCTCAGTTAGTGTCATTTTAGTTTTTATTTTCTTTGTTAGCAAGTAAGATATTTCATAAGATTTCTAATATTTTATTTGGATTACTTGGAGCCCAGGTAATTAGAGCCCAAGTAAGATTTCTAGTCTTTATTATTTTGGTTACTTGGAGCTTAAGTTCTTGGAGCTCCAGTTTAGGCAACGAGTCTCATATAAATAATACCAAAATTCTATTGGTTTCTCATTCAGTTTTTCATCAACAAAAAGTTCTTCAGAACAATTATGTGTTTTCTTTATTTATCACTTTCCGCTTCATTAAGTGGTATCAAATCAAGATTTTTGCAAATCTTTTGATGGTGTGCGATGGTCCAGGAAGCAACCATCCTAATGACGGTGATCAAAGGATGAGGGCAATAGCAATTGAAGTTGTTATTTCCACCGTTGATTATAAACAGAGGTTGTACATGCATATGCAGAATTACAAGCAAAGGAATTGAACGGTGGAAGAATACATCGATGAATTCATTCGGTTGAGCTAGCAAAACTTTCTTCTCGACAACGAGTACATGAAGATGATTAATACATTCACGCTTGGAAAAGCGTTTAATAAAGGGCAAAAGGTAGAATAACCAGTCAAACTAGTCACAAGAGGTCAATACATCATTCAGTAGTTCCAAGCAGCAAACAATAAGGTTGTAGGACCAAGTGAACCTGAAGCAAGAATTGCTTGAGTAGGGGAACAACTAGGATAAGAAGAACCCAAAACAATCAAACTCAACAAAATAATCCATATGCGTGACCTATGCCTATCATATGTTACACCATCAACCGAGGCATCGTTCAAATCAATGTTTGCTAAGGCCAATCGTGAATCTGGTGAAAGGTAAGGATGGAGAAGAATATGAGGCCGATAAAGATGTGGTTGTGGGGAAAGAAGATGATGAGGAAGTTTTTGTGGGAATGATTCAACGAATTTCATGTGTAGTGAAACTGATGCAGCAACAGTTGAAGATAAGGCGTTGGATTACTTGGAGATTTGGGATAGGAAAAAGGGCAAGAAAAAAAAATACCAAATCAATTCTACTAGTCCGGGCGACGGAGTCGGAACGGCGTGAATCTTTTACAAGTTGAAGTGAATCGTCGAGATCTCTCAAAATCACGACCTTTGGTTGTAAGGCATGCCCTTTTTTGGGCAAATTCCATCGTTTAGGGTCCGAGCTTATTGTTTTTGCCGTTTTAGGAAAGTTTAGTTTTTGCAATAACTTTAGTTTTCCAAGTCCAAATTGACTTCTGCCAATTCTGGCATGCTTAGGATTCTTTTTAGAATTATTTTCCATGTTAATATCAATTTTTCGTTTTTTGGTAATTTTTTGTATTAGGCATCGTTTTTATTGTTTTGTAAGGAAAACAATTAGGGTTGGAATTTGTTTGCTATAAATAATCATATAAGCCGAAAGGTTATGCAGTTTTTTGATGAATAAAAATTAGAGTTTCTCTATTATCTCCCAAATTTCGGTATTCTTTGAGAATCAATGAATTTGAAGCCTAAAATTCTGGTATTCGTGGACGAATCAACGAAACATTAGTAGGCTGTTTCAATTTGCTTATTGCAGGTTTTTCTCGATAGAGTTTTCGCTACATCAACAACGAATTTTCTTCACTTCCAAGAAAGTGATAGAGTTGTCCACCCACCATCAAGTATTCAGAACTAACGCAATGGTCACAAGCAAGTGGCCCGAGTAGTTATTGACACTTGCAGTAGCGAGATTATCGTGTCAAAAGCACTAGTAAAGAACTGAACTTGCCAACTAAAAAACAACCAACACCGTATGGCCTGTAATGGATCCGAAAGATTGATGGAGCTCCAGATATGGTTGATGAGGTATGTCGAATTCCTTTTACAATTGGAAAGTTTTATAAAGATAACGTGGTTTGTGATGTGATAGATATGGATGCATCATAAAAGATGTGAAAAGTCAATGATTAACAAGAATGGTACCTGGGAACTCACATCAAGGACTAAAGACAGAAAAGTGATAGAAGTCAAATGGGTTTATAGAACAAAATTGAATCCTAATGCCTATATTAACAAACATAAAGATAGACTTGTTGTTAAGGGATATTCACAAATAGCTGGAGTAGATTATGGTGACACATTTGCTCAGATTGCTAGGCATGAATCAATTAGATTGCTTGTTGCTATATCAACTCAATTTGGATGGAAAATATTTCACTTGGATGTTAAGTCAGCTTTTTTGAATGGAATTTTACAAGAAGAAATTTATGTTGAGCAACCTACTGATTTTATTGTTTCAGGCCATGAAGATAAATTTTATAGTCTTAATAAAGCCTTGTATGGATTGAAACATGCTCCAAGAGCCTAGTATACCAAAATTGACACTCATTTTCTATAAAATGGTTTTAGGAGGAGTCTGAATGAGTCTACTCTTTATGTCAAAACCTTTAACAGTGGAAAGAGGCTTATAGTGCCTTTGTATGTAGATGATCTTCTTGGTACTGGTGATGATCTACATGAAATTAACAAGTTTAAGCATAGTATGTTACAGGTCATTGAGATGACAAATCTTGGCATGATGAATTATTTTTTAGGAATTGAAAAGCATCAATTCCATTATGGAATCTTTCTTTCACAAAGAAAGTATGCAATAGATATGCCAAGGAAGTTCAGAATGGATAGTTACAATCTAGTAGCAACCCCATTGGTTGTAAATGAGAAGCTTTTAAAGGCAGATGGCGATGATGAAGCTTGGTTGGCAGTCTTATTTCCTTGACAACCATCAGACCTGACTTGATATTTCCAGCTAGCTTATTCTCAAGGTTCATGCATTCACTAAGCTTGACTCATATTGGTGTTGGCAAAAGAGTCTTGAGGTACTTAAAAGTTACCATTGATTTTGGAATATGGTATGACAGTGGAAATGGAAGACTGGAAGGGTATATTGACAGGGATTGGGCAAGCTCTATGGATGATTCAAAGAGCACAACTGGTTATGTTTTCTCACTTGGAAGTGATGTGTTTTCATGGAATTCAAAGAAGTAAGAGGTGGTGGCTCAATCCTTAGTAGAAGCTGAGTGTATTGTTGCAGCAACAACATCAAACCAAGCCTAATAGATCAGAAAAGTGATGAAAGATCTGGAGTATGCATAAGATGAATCTATTATCCTTTAGTGTGATAATAAGTCAACAATTTCTATTGCTAAAAATCTTGTCCAAAATGGGAGAACTAAGCACATCAATATGATGTTTCATGCTATAAGATAGGCTGAAAGAAATGGTGATATTCAGTTGTTGCATTGCAAATCAAAAGAGCAGATGGCAGACATAGCTACCAAGACACTTCCCTGTGGTCATTTTAATTTTTCAAGAACAAAGCTTGGAGTCTTTAAGAAAATTTTCAAGGAGGAGTGTTGAACTAATGAAGCTTTTCTAGATACTCTTTAGCTTATGGTTATGGAAATTTAGTTTCATTTGGGTTTAGTTGTAATTATTTAGTTCCTTTTTTAAATTGCTTGAAATGTATTAGTCTTACTTTAGTTGGTAATGTTATAGATTTTAAGTATGGTTGTGTCAGTTTTATAGCATGGTCCAAAGTATGGTTGTGCCAGTTTATTGCTGCACATTGTCAATCAAATGACAATGTTAGGTGCGACTAAATGGTTGCACTTTTATCCCTGTACTTTATGTATAACCTTTTATGTCAGTATATTATGTATGGACGTATGAATAAAAGATAATTGAAGTTTTTTACAGAAAAATATTGAGTGAATGTTTTGGTTTTCTCCTCTCCAACGAGAGTATGGCTGTCATGTTATTGATGGTATGCATGTGTTAGACAATCAATACATTAAACAACCATACATATTGTTTAATGGATTGATTTGGCTGATTTGGGCAGAAGCATATTGTTTCATTGCTAAGATAATTCCAACCATAACTTCCCTTGGATTTGGTGCATTCCTCGCATGAGATGCCCCTAAGCTTCCATTTCAACTCAAATCCTTCATCCAGGACTCGTCTCAAAAACGAATAATCATCAGCTATTGTTTGCAAAAGTGATAAATTCTTAGGAACAGGAAAAAAGAAACTAGCATCACAATTCCCAGGATCATGATCATCCCCTGCTTTTATGTGCCAATTCTTATGTTAGACACCTTTGATAATAGAGCAAGGTATGTACGGTAGACCGAGTACTAGAGATGGTGGGCAATAATTATGAATGTAACATTCTCATACCCATCTGAATAATTCAATATCTCATGGTTGATTGTGCTGTTATGAATTGCAGGTGAGTAGATTCCCTCAAAGTTGTCCATTCTTACAATCCTCAAAGTTGTTTCTTTCGGTTTGATATCTAAGACTCTGTATTTGACTTCCTTGATCATCATGGTCAGTACTTCACCATCTTCGCAATCAAGCAATAACATAGGATGACCGCAAGCCGCCACCCACCGGGGTCCTCCCAAGAAAGAATAACTGGCTGTGATGTTCTCGTATCGGAAAGGAATATTACAGGATTCATAAAGGCAATTAAAATTGGTTGAAGATGACTGAATCTTGATAAAAATTGTAAGATTTTTATAAAAATTGTGAGAACATATGACGTTATATTTTGAGTTTATGAAAAACCGAGTTGATTAGATTGTTTAAGTAAGTGAGAGTTGATCGGATAAAACCCGTTCCTAATGCGATCAATATTTGTTAGGCTCAGTGCACCTTACCTATATTAAATATATGTAGGATATGGTATAAGATATTGTATATCTGTGGGTCTATTATTCCTTTCAGGACTAGCCATCCTATTAGGGTTTTGAGAATCCTTTACAGGTTAGGATTCTAGAAAGTTATACTATATATAGGGGGTCCCTACTCTCACTCACATAATGGATTACAGAATTGTCTCTTTATTAGGCAATCTGAGGAAGGTGAGAAGAGAGTAGAAAACTCTTTATTATTGTTTCTTTGTTTTCTTTTCACGTTATTGCGCTATTATGAATTCGGGATTAGGATTCTCTATAACTTGGATTTTTTCCGCTGCGCTTCCAGGTACGCGTCTATTCATACTTATGTATGCAATACAAGATCTAATTATTTCTTTATATAATGCTTACAGTTGTATCAGAGCAAATCATATTGTTACATAGGTTGAATATTTTTGATATCGTATCTGTGTTTATTTTTACACACCGGATTGAATTATTGTGGACTTGATAAATATATGTTTGTGTGTTATTATATTAAAGGTTATTCTCATATACGTTAAACAACAAAAGTTAATATATGTGTTTTATTTTGTGTTGTTTTGACTAATCTGTTGGTATGAGTTTGGTGAGGTTGTGTGCTATGATGTGTGGATTTGAATCTGTAAAAGCCTGATAATAAACTAATAATTTATGTCTAAAGATTAAGCTTAGAGATCAGTTGTTGATGTGGACTCGTTTGGTAGATGAATAAGTGTTATAGATCACGGTTGTGCGAAACCGATGTTGAAGATCTGATAAAGGTGTTAGATCAGATCTAACCAGATCTGCATTCTCTCTTGGGTTAACAGGTTTCATGGGTTTCACACGAGACCGTTATCAAACTCTGGTCGATGCTTTTCACACCAAATTTGGGCCTGTGAGCCAGTCGATGTTCAAGATCCACGCTCCGGTGTCGATCGTATGTTGAAGATCCATGCCTAGGCTCGATCGGATCGATCAAACCAGACCTGTCATGCTCCGGTGCGGCTCTGTTTGGCGGTTATTGGCCGTCACTTTTCGACAATGGCATGGTCGCTGTTGGCCGTCAAAGTTCCGGCCACGCGGTGTGGGTTTTGTTTGTTGGTGTTCTGGTGGCAAAGAAGCTAGTTTTGGGCGGCAGCATATGAAAAAAACCTAGGGTTTTACAAATTGATTTTGGTAGGGGCCAATTATTATAAATTAGATTAAGTTTTGGACTGTTATGAAATTTTTCTAGGTTCTTTTGGAATTAGATGGAATAGAGATGTTAGGCAATTCTTCCTGGGTCTATTAGAATTAATTAAAACATTAAGATATCTCTGTGTAATTGATTACATGTTGGGGCAGGTTTATAATTTTGAAAGATATTTAGGGCCAATTTAGTATTTTAAAAAATATAGGGGCCAATTTGAAATTTACCAAAAACAGAAAGCAATTTTTAAAAATTCCCAAAACTTTTTATGAAAAATAATTGCATTTCATAAATAATTATTATGATTTCGGATGATTATGTTTCACGTAGTGACTAATCATTAAGATTTCATAATAATTATTAATTTGTTTAAAATTAATAATTGATAGAATTTTCTCATGTATCGGATGACTATGTTTTCACGTATTGAATTAGACATTAAGATTTTGAGAAATTAATCGGTTACCGATTATTAATGATTTTGATTCAATAATTGATAGAATTTTCACATGAATCGGATGATTATGTTTCACGTAGTGACTAATCATTAAGATTTTGAGAAATTCGTCGGTTATCGATTATTAATGATTTTGATTCAATAATTGATAGAATTTTTTCATGAATCAGATGATTATGTTTCACGTATTGACTAATCATTAAGATTTTGAGAAATTCGTCGGTTATCAATTATTGATAAGGTTAAAATTAATAATCTGTTTTGAATATTCTCGTGAATTGAGTGATTATGTTTCACGTAGTGACTAATCATTTTGATTTTGAGAATTTAGTTGATTAACGATTATAAATTTGGTAAGTTTTAATAATTGATAGAATTTTTCATGAATTGAATGATTATGTTTCACGTAGTGACTAATCATTAAGATTTTGAGATGTTCGTTGGTCATCAATTATTAAATGTGAACTGTAAAGATGGAAATGCATGTGTTAATCATCTCCGGAGAAGAGTTATCACATGTGATAGGTGATGTTCTTCTCCGTAGGAGGTTCATCATTTTGAGGTATTCATTTATATATGTATTTTCATTTAATTGAATGAAAGTGCCCAACAGTTAATGATGTCTACATATTCTATATGCTCACAGGTAATATCCACTCAACATGAATTTAAGAATGTTATATATTTCTCATTATTTTACATAATTTGAAATAAAATTTATGTGTGACCACGTTGGATTGAGTAAGAGAAATATATAAATTTATATTGGGTGTAATGATATTGGATTTTTTTGTCATTTTGATAAAGATGATACGGTACAAACACCATAGGAAGTAGTCTTGAAATTTTGACAATTCAACATAGCAAGTAAAAAAAATACTGAGAAAATAAAATAATTTATTATCGCAAGAAAAGGTACCCCTTGATTTATGTTTTGAATTATTTGATTAATTATTAATTAAACTCTTAGTGGGTTATGACCAATTGGTTAAGAGGTTTTATTTGAATTCATATGAATTCATGGTAACATTTATGTTATCTTTAAACCCTAAAAGTTTTATTGGATGACAATTCTTATTTTGGTCATGTAATGCATAATATAATTTTCATAATAGGATTAAGGATTAAATTAATATCTTGAAGTTTATTTAAGATAATAGATATTATATGGTGAGTTTTTTAAATAATAATCCTTATGGATCTTCAAACTCTTATGGTATTCTAAGTTATACTTTTAGGTTTAGAATTAAATTGATGATCGTTCTTGTAGTTTAGATATAATCTTTTTTAATAACATGACAAAAGGTAGAATGAAGATAATTGATTCGTATAGCATTTTGATTATTTTTAAATTCTCAGTTTTAAGTCTTTTAATTAATTGTAATAAAAGTGATATCATAAAATTTAAGGATATGACTGCAAAGATTAAAAACTATTGGGAATAGTTCATAGAACTTGTTTTGTTCTATTTATAAGAATAATTGCATTTATGCATTATACGTTCTTCGAGGGAGAGAATGATGTTGATAATAATGTATAATTTCAAAGACTTGCATTTAAGGAAGAAATTGTATGCTTGGGATATTTATGTTGAATAAATGTCATGTTTGTTGAATTGTAATTTTGGATGCCATTGTAGTTAGGGTTTTGAATTAGTTGTCAAATAGTTGCAAACTAATTGATAGAATGTCATGTGGTCAGATTTATGGTGTGAAGGTTTTACTTGGAAAACGAATATTAAGTTTGCATACTTTAAAACTTCGTTAACATATTTAATCAAGTTTCCAGACAATGGTGTTTAGTTTAATAAAGTATTGGCATTTTATGACTTTGTTAAAAGTTTTATTATGCCTTTAGACATAACCGAGGGTCAGTGTAACACCCAATATCTTTCAGGCCCAATTGAAAGGCCCAATTTGAAAACAAAAAAAAATGGGATAAGCGTGAAGCAGAAAAGACATCAGGTGAGTAAGCCAAGTGAAATGCATGGCTGACAGGCAGCTGTGAGCTTGGTTAATTAGCTCACAACTTCAGTTATGTCCTTTCATAAGTATATATATATGAGGATAAATGTTGTGAGAGCTAGAAAGCAGTAGAATCAAGCGGAAGAAAGGAAAGAGAAGAAAAGAGAAAAGTCAGTGAAGCTCTCTTGAATACAGATTTCAGTTGATTCTTCTTTGATACCCTGTTTCTAATTGGATCTCGTGATTGATAGGGAAAGAAGACGAAGGGAACCTAGCATACTCAGTCTGAGATAAGCTTGACGTCTAAGTTGTGAGTGAATTAAGTTTAAGTTTTGTTTTTAACTCAAGTTTACAGTTTTATACTTTAATTGCTGCAAATCGTTTTAAGTTTTTTAATGCTTTTTATGATTGATGGTGAGTATACAGAGAACCGAAAATACATATTTATGCTTTTATTAGCATTCAGAAACAGTATATTATTTTTATGAATTATCAAGAGATTATGATTTCTATAAAAGCACCATGTACCCTTCCCCAGTTATGATTATGGTTGGCTTTTGGGGCCCGTTCTACACAAGTGTATGTCATGAGTCGCTCTGCATATACATGACCAGAGAAAGAGTAATAGAGTCGCTCTGCACTTGTATGACCAGAGAGTCGCTCTGCCCGAGTATGACCAGAGAAAGAGTAATTGAGTCGCTCTGTTTGGGTATGACCAGAAGTTATTCATGACTCTGCGTTTGCCCGAAGTATTTCGGCTTACGTATGGAGGATATCCCCGGTACGAATTTGGTGAAGATTAAGTTTTTATAAAGTATTTATTCTTATTCAGCAAAGAGAAGCATTCAGTTTATTCAGCACGAAAGTAGATATATTATCTTATACCATGTATTACTGAATGCTTATTGTAAAGTGGTTTAGAAAAGTGTTTTTAAAAGTTTTTATTCACTCACTGGGCGTTAGCGCTCATCCTTTCACTCTTAAATATTTATCCAGGTAGCTGCTCGGTTGTGTGGACTCAGAAGTTTTGAGGTGGGCCACTCGATGACATCAAGAAGCATAAAAATCATGCATTTTTAATTTTCTGTGCATATTTAGAAATGTGAGGTCGGCATGGTCTGGACGATAGGTATGGTCGGGACGGTAGGCATGGTCAAGATGGTAGGCATGGTCAGAACGTGGTCGGATTTCTACTCGGCCCACTTGACCTACTAGGCCCATATGGCCTATTCGGTCTACTCGGCCTACTCGGATTTCTTACTCGGCCTGTTCCGTTTCCCACTCGGGATGACTGGTTAGTTTTTAAAGTGGTCGGTTTTTGGTTCGAACGGTCATTTTTGATAAACTTTTTGTAACGAACGAAAATATGTAAAGGAATTGCAATTATGTACATTTTGTTCTCTCTAATATTCTCCTTACATTTTGTTTGATTAATAGCAAGTATTTCCTATGAAAATTTCAGCAGAAAGTCCTTTTATCATGATAGTAAATGTAGAACCCATGAGGTTTCCCTCGTACTCAAGAGAGAGGAGTCGGGGCAGCCCATAGGGCCTCCCTCGTACTCAAGAGAGAGGAGTCGGGGTGGGTCCTGTCGACTTGGTATCAGAGGCCGGTTTATAATTCCTTAGACCATAGAATAATTGTTTACATTTAGTTTCATGCATTAAAGCATAACTTTGATTTTGTAACAGCATCATGCGTCGAGTTGGCCGCCTACGCACAAGACCGGTAGCTGACCTTGGAGAGAGGAGTGGTAACCAAGGTGAAAACGAGATAGAATCACACCCTCAACCACCTATAGCTCAACCTCATGTACCAGAACCTAGGGAGGAACCAATGGATAGAATTGCAGAACTATTGACTGCTATGGTTCTACACCAAACGCGAGTGCCAGAGAATTCTATTGAGCGTGCACGAAAATTGGGAGCTACGAATTTTGATGGAACATGAGATCCTGATAGTGCTAGTTCCTGGTTGAATGAACTGGAACGGGTATTTGAAGTGATGACGTGCACAGATGAGCAAAAGGTCTCTTTTGCTACGTTTTTGCTAAAAGAGAAAGCATATGATTGGTGGGCCTTAGTTCAACGAAGAACTCTTGAAGGAATTACTTGGGAGGATTTCAAGAAGCAGTTTAATGATCATTATTATCCCCATTTCTATCAAGATTTGAAAAGAGCTGAATTTTTCAAACTAGTACAGGGATCTATGACGGTAGAAGAGTATGAGAAGAAATTTACAGAACTTTCGAGGGTTGCTTAGTATGTAGTCGCTAATGAAGAAAATAAGTGCAGAAAATTTGAGGATGGACTTAGATCGAAAATTAAGACAATAGTGACTACGTCTGGACATGTTGAGTTTGGTAAGTTGTTTGAAGCTGTATTGAGAGTGGAGAGAGGCCTTAATAACTCAGTATATTTGAACAACAGAAGCAAAAACGCAGTAACTGGTCAGTATGAGGCTCTTATAACAAAATGCCTAAGGCAATAGACAGTTTTTCGGGTCAGACTAGTAACTATCAACAGAGTCGTGGACCTGGTTCTAGCCAAGCCTCAGTCCAGCAGCCAATGGGTAGTCGGCAACCGAGTGTTAGTATGTGTAGAAGATGGCATCCTTTATGTTCAACTTGCGGAAAGCACCATGATGGTGAGTGTCATTTGAGGAGATCAGGTTGTTATCAATGTGGACAACCTGGTCATTTAAAAAGAAATTGCCCCGAGTTAGTCCAGGCAGGCAATGATGAGAGGAAGATAGGTTTTCAACCAATGCAAAGTGGCACTAGTCAGATGCAAGGACAAAAAGGATCCCGAGTAGGAGGATCTACAACTACAGGGAAAACCCAAGCTAGCGCAGCAGGGGTTGGAGGCAACCAACAGAGAGGTCAGTCGGGTAGACCTCGTACTCAGGCAAGGGTTTTTGCTATGACTCAGCAAGATGCCGAGACCACTCCAGATGTCGTTACAGGTATGTTAACAATTTTTGGCCACAATGCTCATGTTCTCATTGATCCTGGATCTACTCATTCTTTTGTATCTCGATCTTTTATAGTGTATACGGATGTAGAATTAAGACCATTAGATTCTAGTATGGTAGTGGCTACACCTACTGGTGAATCTTTATTGGCTGAGAATATATATAGAAACAATAAGGTCATAGTCGGTAAGCATGAGCTATATGTTGATTTAATCCCGTTTGGTCAGAAGCTTGTGAAAAGAGTTTTCAAGAACTCAAGGAGAGATTAACTTCTGCTCCAATACTTGCTCTTCCAACCGGAAGTGATGGATTTATGGTTTACAGTGATGCATCTAAACATGATTTGGGTTGCGTTTTGATGCAACATGGGAAAGTGATAGCTTATGCATCAAGACAATTAAAGAAGCATGAACAGAATTACCCAACCCATGATCTAGAGCTTGCTGCAGTGGTGTTTGCATTAAAAATTTGGAGGCATTACTTATATGGGGTCACTTGTCAGATTTATATAGATCATAAAAGCTTGCAGTATCTTTTCACTCAGAAGGAACTAAATTTGAGACAAAGAAGATGGATTGAGTTGATTAAAGATTATGACTGTACGATTGAATATCATCCTGGTAAGGCAAATGTGGTGGCAGATGCACTCAGTAGAAAGTCTTCAAGTTCTATGGCTCATTTGAGGATGAATTGGAAGGTAAATCATCTTCAGCTTCCATTATTAGCTGAATTAAGAATGTTGAGAGTTAAGCTAGAAGCGCAAGATTGTGGAGCATTACTGGCTACCTTTCAGGTTAGACCTATTTTGATTGATCGTATACGGGAATTGTAAACTCAAGATTCTTATTTAGTTAAATTGAAGGAAGAAGTGCAGAAAAGTGTACTAGCTGATTTTGTAGTGAGAAGTGATGGTACATTAGTTCTAGGTAACAGACTGTGTGTACCAAACATTAAGGAACTCAAGAAAGAAATTTTAGAGGAAGCTCACTCTTCAGCTTATGCAATGCATCCAGGAAGTACTAAATTATATCGTACTTTAAAAGAGCATTACTGGTGGCAAGGTATGAAAAGAGAGAGAGCAGAATTCGTCTCTAAATGTTTGATTTGTCAGCAAGTCAAGGCAGAACATCAGAAACCAGCAGGACTATCACAACCACTTTCTATTCCCGAATGGAAATGGGAACATGTTACCATGGATTTTGTGGTAGGACTCCCTCGTAGTCAAAGTGGTCACGACAGTATATGGGTGATCGTTGACTGGCTTACAAAGTCAGCACATTTTCTGCCAATCGGTATTACTTACTCTCTTGACAGATTAGCCAAAATTTATGTAAATGAAATAGTTCGTCTTCATGGCGCACCAATATCCATAGTGTCAGATAGAGATCCTCGGTTTACATCTAGATTTTGGCCCAGTTTACAAGAAGCTTTGGGAACTAGATTGCATTTTAGTACTGCTTTTCACCCGCAGACTGATGGTTAATCGGAACGTACTATTCAGACATTAGAGGATATGCTTCGGGCTTGTGTAATGGATTTCAAATGTAGTTGGGATGTACATATACCTTTGTTAGAATTTGCCTACAATAACAGTTATCAGGCTATCATCGAAATGGCACCTTATGAAGCTCTGTATGGAAGAAAATGCAGAACACCGGTGTGTTAGGATGAAGTAGGTGAGAGAAAGTTGTTAGGTCCATAAATTGTTCAAGTCACAATAGAAAATATCAAAATAATCAGAGACAGATTAAAGGTTGCTCAAGATAGGCAGAAAAGCTATACGGATAAGCGGAGAAGGGAACTTGAATTTAAAGTAGGTGACTATGTATTCCTACGAATTTCGCCTTGGAAAGGTATTCTTCGATTTGGAAGACGTGGTAAGTTAAGTCCACGATACATTGGTCCGTATGAGATCATTGCCCGAGTAGGAGTAGTGGCATACCGTTTAGCGTTGCCGTCAGAACTTTCAAGAATTCATGATGTATTTCATGTTTCTATGCTTCGAAAATATATAGTCGACCCTATGCATGTTTTAACCAAGCAACCAGTGAAGTTAAGAGAAGATTTAACTTATGAAGAGGAACCTATTGAGATTCTAGATAGAAGGGAACAAGTATTATGTAAAAAGGTCATTCCTCTTGTAAAAGTGTTATGGAGAAATCATGCAGTGGAAGAGGCGACTTGGGAACATGAAGATCAGATGCGGACTCAGTATCCCCATCTGTTTCGGCTAAGTAAGTAAATTTTGAGGACGAAATTCTTATATGGAAGGGTGAATTGTAACACCCAATGTTTTCAGGCCCAATTGAAAGGCCCAATTTGAAAAAAAAAATTAAAAAATTGGGATAAGCGTGAAGCAGAAAAGACATCATGTGAGTAAGCCAAGTGAAATGCATGGTTGACAGGCAGCTCTGAACTTGGTTAATTAGCTCACAACTTCAGCTGTGTCCTTTCATAAGTATATATATATGAGGATAAATGTTGTGAGAGCTAGAAAGCAGTAGAATCAAGCAAAAGAAAGGAAAGAGAAGAAAAGAGAAAAGTCAGTGAAGCTCGCGTGATTACAGATTTCAGTTGATTCTTCTTTGATATCCAGTTTCTAATTGGATCTCGTGATTTATAGGGAAAGAAGATGAAGGGAACCTAGCATACTCAGTCTGAGATAAGCTTGACGTCTAAGTTGTGAGTGAATTAAGTTTAAGTTTTGTTTTTAACTCAAGTTTACAGTTTTATACTTTAATTGCTGCAAACCGTTTTAAGCTTTTTATTGCTTTTTATGATTGATGGTGAGTATACAGAGAACCGAAAATATATATTTATGCTTATATTAGCATTCAGAAACAGTATATTATTTTTATGAATTATCAAGAGATTATGATTTCTATAAAAGCACCATGTACTCTTCCCCAGTTATGATTGTGGTTGGCTTTTGGGGCCCGTTCTACACATGTGTATGTCATGAGTCGCTCTGCATGTACATGACCAGAGAAAGAGTAATAGAGTCGCTCTGCACTTGTATGACCAGAGAGTCGCTCTGCCCGAGCATGACCAGAGAAAGAGTAATTGAGTCGCTATGTTCGGGTATGACCAGAAGTTATTCATGACTCTGCGTTTGCACAAAGTATTTTGGCTTACGTATGGAGGATATCCCCGGTACGAATTTGGTGAAGATTAAGATTTTATAAAGTATTTATTCTTATTCAGCAAAGAGAAGCATTCAGTTTATTCAGCACGAAAGTAGATATATTATCTTATACCATGTATTACTGAATGCTTATTGTAAAGTAGTTTAGAAAAGTGTTTTTAAAAGTTTTCATTCACTTACTGGGCATTAGCGCTCATCCTTTCACTCTTAAATATGTATCCAGGTAGCTGCTCGGTTGTGCGGACTCAGAAGTTTTGAGGTGGGCCACTCGATGACATCAAGAAGCATAAAAATCATGCATTTTTAATTTTCTGTGCATATTTAGAAATGTGAGGTCGGCATGGTCTGGAGGATAGGTATGGTCGGGACGGTAGACATGGTTAGAACGTGGTCGGATTTCTACTCGGCCCACTTGACATACTCGGTCCACATGGCCTATTCGGTCTACTCGGCCTACTCGGATTTCTTACTCGGCCTGTTCCGTTTCCCACTCGGGATGACTGGTTAGTTTTTAAAGTTGTCGGTTTTTGGTCCGAACGGTCATTTTTGATAAAATTTTTGTAACGAACGAAAATATGTAAAGGAATTGCAATTATGTACATTTTGTTCTCTCCAATATTCTCCTTACATTTTGTTTGATTAATAGCAAGTATTTCCTATGAAAATTTCAGCAGAATGTTCTTTTATCATGCTAGTTAATGTAGAACCCATAGGGTTTCCCTCGTACTCAAGAGAGAGGAGTCGGGGCAGCCCACATGGCCTCCCTCGTACTCAAGAGAGAGGAGTCGGGGTGGGTCCTGTCAGTCAGTGGGAGTAAGTTTATTTTCTATATGCTCTATGTTATCATTTGTGTAACATTAAGAATTTTATCTTTTGTATTTCGAGGTGAAAAATCTCAAACAAGTTTGGTTGACGGTGATTTTTGGGTCGATCACACGTCGAACAGAGTATAAATAAGATCACACGATTGCCAATTATGAACTACTTAAGAAATTAAAGAAAACACGAAGATTTTACATGGTAAAACCCCAATGTGGGGAAACATCCACAGTTGCCAGTGACAGCGAGAAGAAATTCACTATGTTGTAATGATTACACACTCAATCTCTTATGCTCTCTATATCTCTTCTCTTTTTTCTCTCAACCCTTTCATGGGTATTATTAGGGTCTATTTATACATGTATAGAACCCTAATTTGTGTTATACAAGTAAGTGGAATTGACATGTTTGAGTCGCTTTACCCTTCTTTCCTGTTTCATGTTCTTCACGTATTGGAATTCTTACCTAATTTGTACTCTGGCATCAATAAGGAAATTCGCTTCCTTATCAAAGTGTGTTTGGAGACACCTTATTGGAGTAAGACTCATTCTGTATGTATTTAATAATATCCACGTGTCGATTTGTTGACCATCCATAAAAACCTGACCAAATCTTACTCATCCCGACCAATGATTTAGCCCCGACCGGGAGCTTTATCCCGACGTCTTGATAGCCCCGATTGAGTGTTGTGAAACCATCTTTGGTCAGCTTAGGAAGGTTGACTCTTAGTGACACGGCATCTATAATTTCTTTATCCTTGGGTAATTATGCTGACTTATCATCCTTTAGATTTTACCAATAACAAGCTTATTTTGATAATGATATTGAGAAAATATATTAATAGAGCACTTAAAGGATTGATATGATTACAAATTTACTTGTTTGAGGTACCTATTAGTAAAAGTGATAAACTTACATATGTTTTTAATTCCTCAAGTAAATTGGAGTGTTCTCATAAGAAAAAGGTCATGTATATATCCGCAAATAATAGTTTGATATAAGCTTAATATATATGTATTGATTCTATTATTACATTAGTAGATTTTATTGATTTCAAACCAATTTGGCATGTATTATTAGATAGTCATAAAAAAATGGTTTTCATCGTATTTGTAGAGGTTAATTGCTTCATGCTCACATTTATGTATGTATGTATGTATAAAGAGGTATGTGGCTTTATATATTGCAACTCTAAAGAATTTTGATTGTGAAATCATATTTTCAGGTAGATTGTGATAATTTCATTGTATTTATCTTCTCTATATAATGATAAGAGATCTCGGAGTTTTAATCATATGGATATTATGGTGGTTGAGAATATTTAATAGTTGCGAGTTTCTAATAGCCATAAGTAAAATAACTCTTGATACACTGACCAAGATATTTGACTCCGGAGGTTTTATGGAGCATGTTGTATCTTGCATTGAATGATTAAATTTTTTGATGTGTTTGGTTAGTGGGAGTTGTCTTTTATTATATTAACTGCATTTATTCTATGCATGTTTGTTTCATATTCTCAAGAATATATTATATATACGTGTATGCTTGGTAAAATTCACATACGACAAGTTTTAACCAATCTATTATTATTTAATAAGCTCAAAGTTGTGTATTTTTTCTAAGAATGGGCAACACACGGTGAATTTGCTTTGTGTCATTCTTAGTTTCTCATTATTCTCTTTCAAACAACCAATCATTTATATCTTTCTATTCTTCATTTGGCTGGAACTGACTCTCTTGCCTATATTATTAGTATGGCCTCCTCTCTCTTTCTCTCTGTTACATTCCAAATGGCTACTTTTCAAACAATCTTATAATGTTTATGCAATCCTAAAGGCCAGCAACATGACACGAGTGTTAGTTTGACCGATATTAAATTTGATTTTTGTACATATTGCGTCTAATAAACGGTTCCTTATTATTTTCCAAGAGACACACAGAACATGGTATAGGAATATCATTAATTATCCGTACAAATGGAATGGAATTTAAATCAACTTTCAAAAAATGATATCTCAATTTATGTTTAATCAACTAATTGAATCAAACATACATATATTTTTTAAAAATTAAATATAAAAGATTTTGTATATATAACTCGATTTGGTTCGTTAAATATAAATTGAGACATCATTTTTTGAATTTGAATCAATAAAAACGTGTATCCAAATATAGTATTGTAAGACCAAAACTTGAGATCAACTAAACATCCGATATAATTACAAGTCTTTCTATGTCCATCCTTTTCTTTTTCTTTAATAAGAAAATATATGTAACTTTTGTCTTGTATTTTCTTTTATCACACCTATACTCAATTCACTCAATTCAGTATTTCCTATGTGATTCAGTCATCTTCAAGCAATCCTAATTACTTGTACGAATCCTGTATTATTGAATTTCAATGCGGGAACATCACAGCCGGTTATCCTTTCTGGACTATTGTGTTTAACGAATTAGTTGAATGTAATTAATTACAAGTTAATTAGTTTTACAGGTTTAATAACTACGTATCATTTATGGATAGGAGAAGTTTGTTATTCTGTTAAAAACTTTGCATATAAGCTTTTGCTGTTCATTCTTCAACTGACGAATAAAACGATTGTTTTTCTCTACACTCTCTTCCCTTTTTCTGTTTGATAATAGTTTTGCTTTGAAGATGAATCCTATAGGACTATACCTATCTAACACGCAACTGATTGATCCATTTTCCAACCTCCAAGGAGAGAGTCAAAGAGGGAAACTTCAGCTCACTTGGAAGTTGGAACCATGCAATACTCATGATGACTTTTAAGTTGAAAAATACAGGTCTTTCTTCGTCAGTCTTTCAATATCCACATCAATTCACCCTTTGTTTTCTACCTCTACGGCTCTACTCCAATTTATTCGACATATTTTCGCACCATAGAAAGTAGGGAGCTGAGAGCATATTTTAAGGGAGTTTTGGAATTATACGTAGAATCTGGTCATTTACCTGGCAGTTAATACCTTATATCAAAAGATTGAAATGGTAGAGCATGCACTATTCCTTTTGCAACAAATGTCAATTGTCAAGCATGGAAAAAAGAAAAGAAAACACGTTAAAAACAAGTCTTGACGTCAACTAAACGGCCATAAAGATTGAAAGTCTTTGTATCATCTTCCTCGAACTTTCCATGCCGATTGAAGAGTACTGTGATTTTAACACTTTAATGAATCTATAATTTCCCAACACCACTAAACCCACTTAACTCACAACTCATTTTCCCTGTACTCTGGGGTTTCACCGGAATGAATTCCCATCTCTTCCCTTCTTCTCCTTTTCTTTCTCTTGTATGTTTCGTACTTGTCATTTTTGTCAAGATTCAGTCATCTTCAAGCAATCCTAATTACCTTTACGAATCCTGTAAAATTCCATTCCGATGCGGGAACATCACAGCCGGTTATCCTTTTAGGGGAGAATCCCAGTGGGCGGGTTGTGGTCATCCTGAGTTATTTCTCAATTGCGAAGATGGTGAAGTACCTACCATGAAGATCAATGGAGTCACATACAGGGTTTTAGATATCAAATGGAATGACCAAACTCTGAGGATTGCAAGAACGGACTACTTGGAGGAAATCTGCTCACCTGCTTTTCCAAACACCACCATCAACTCTGAACTTTTCGATTATTCAGATGGGACGTACGAGAATGTTACATTCCTATATGACTGCCCACCATCTCTTCTACCGGTCTTACCTTGCCCTAACAGTGAAGGTACTGTCGAACATAAGAATTGGTCCGTGATATTAGGAGATCAGGGTCCTGGGATGTGTGATGCCAGTGTCTTTTTTCCTGTTCCTAAGAATTCACTTCATTGGAAAGCAATAGTCGATGATAAATCGTTATTGAGACAAGTCCTGGCCCAAGGATTTGAGTTGAAATGGAAGCTTGGAGGCATCTCATGCGAGGAATGCACCAAATCCAAGGGAAGTTGTGGTTCGGATCTTGTTAGCAGTGAAACAATCTGCTTCTGCCAAAATCAACAAGGTGGCTTGCCCTATGCATGTCCCGGTACGCAAGCCTCTAATTTATTTTTATAAGCACAACTGATTGCTATACAAATTGATCAGGTTTTAATTCACAATCTAAACATTTAACTGGTTGCTGTTAACAACTCAAGCTCGATCCTTCCGTGTTAGTTGGATGACAAAAATATTTACTTTATGGTTATTAACTTTTTTTAATTCAAAAATATTAACACATAAAAAATCGTGTCGATTTTCAAAATTGAGACAATGAATGATTAGAAAAAAAAAACTTGAATTCAGATTTTACTTCATCCCATACGGGTTGGGGTTAGATTTAACTGGATGGCACTCAATCTAGACACCACGCAACGTACACCTCCAGCTAAGCTGTTTCTAGGGTGGGCAGGCACCGAGTTCTAGTATAAACTGTATTGTTTTTTTTAGAATGTGGGTAGCTAATTATCACCTGAAGAAATTCCATGGGAAACATTCCCTTCTCTGGAAGCTTGAAAATTCCATCGATTAAGCTTGCCGTTGTTAGGGAACAAACCTTACTATGCGGAAGTGTTGCCGGATAAGACACAAACAAAGAAAAGCAAAGAAATTAAGATGGAAGAAGAAAAATAAATCCAATCATACATGACACGATAATTTATATCGAAACCCAAATCGTCAGAACAAAAAAAAAAAGTATCACTATATAGTAAATCATTACAATCACTCCCAGATTTTCTCTCTAAAATACCCAAAACCCAAATATTTGAATATACTTATCTATGCTGCCCAAAATCGGAAATTGACCGGCATTTAATTTTAATTTCTTCATTGCCATTTTCCAATAGAACTTTCGCTTAGAATAATTTGAGGCCACACTTGGTCAAAAATAAACAATTGGTATTATTATGATGGCAGACGTACTATGCATACCAATTCATCTCCATCATCTCAATATATTTCTAATTCCTTTCATCCTCTCTCCTCTCTCCTCTCTCCTCTCTCTCTGTAAGAATGGATCTCCTTCTTAACTTCTTCTTTGTTATCATAATCCTCCTCTTCGTTCATGTTCCGACTTCTGTATTAGCCATCGACGATAAATATGAAAAATGCAGCTCCCGATTTCGGTGCGGAAATATGGATTTTAGATATCCTTTCTGGGGAGGGGATCAGTCAGAATATTGTGGCTATCCCGGATTCAAGGTGGACTGCAACAGTGATGTCCCCCAGATTACCATCTTGGACAGGAATTATCGGGTCCTTAAATTCGATTGGGATTCAAAGATTGTGAGTGTTGCTATACAAGATTATTGGGATAATAATTGTCCGGCGAACCCTGGTAACAGGCCTTTGAATCTCACTATTTTCGATTATAGTTCCGATACTCAAAACATCACTCTGTACTATGGTTGTCCCAGTGGGAATAATGAGCTTCAGCAAGCAGTGTCTGCGTTTCAATTTAATTGCAGCTCAGATGAAACAAACACAGACACTGTTAATTACTTCTCCAGAAGTAGTAGCTCGACATTTGCAATATGTGGTAGCAACGTTCAAGTTGCAGTGTTTGGATCAACAGTTGAGTCCATAGAGAGAGATCCAGTTTCAGCAAATGTGAATCAGTTTCTTCGTAGTGGTTTTGGGTTGCAATGGAAGGCAAATAACGACATGTGTGATAGATGTGTGCAGTCGTATGGACTGTGTGGATATGACAGTGAAACTGCTGAATTCACTTGTTATTGCCATGATCAGCCCTTTCCGTCTACTTGTCCACCTTCAACAGGTACGTCAAATATTTTTATAGTTTTACGATAGTTCTTAATTCATCGGAGTTCAAAGCCGGAGATTTTTGTCCGTCTCCAGAAGGTATGTCTATTCAACAAATGTGTGGCAAACGCAGCCATATATCTAGGAATCTTATAATCAGATGTTATTCTATTTTTGTGAAAATATTAGTTTGAGATACATATTTTCTATCTTTTAATCCGGACTTGATTAAGTAAGTATTACAGTTTTATAAAACTATATATGTTATTAGTCCCTTAATTTCTGCATAAATATATGATTTGTACAAGTAAATTAAATAGTTTTGATGCCACAGAGCAATTTTTAATGAACTCGTTTAATTTCATATTCCAGAATCGTCAAGAAAGCTGGACTTGGGGAAGATAATTGCAATAGGTAGTGTGTATGAACAATCTTTGAGTTTTTTTTTTTATTTCTTTTTCTTTTGTCCCTATCATTTCATGGAAAACATACCTTGTATTTTAAAACAAACATAAAATTGTATGTCTCTGTAATACATTTCATTTATTTGTTATTTTTGTACAGGAGTTATTTCAACAGGGATTGTGTTAATCTTTGTGCTGGTGACTTGTATGTATAGGAAAAATTGTTTGTCGGGCAAATTAACGTTCTTTTGGCGAGAACAAACGTTGAATGATCAAGATATTGAGGCATTAGTAAAAACTTACGGATCTTTAGCTCCCAAGCGTTACAATTATTCTGATATCAAGAAAATGACCAACTCATCTGCCGTTAAATTAGGACAAGGAGGATACGGGGTTGTGTACAGAGGAAAGCTAAACGACGGACGTATTGTGGCCGTAAAAGTTTTGAGCAAGTCCAAGGGGAACGATGAAGAGTTCATTAATGAAGTTGCTTGCATTAGTAGAACTTCCCATGTTAATATAGTCGGTCTTCTGGGATTTTGTTATGAGAGAACCAGAAGAGCTCTAATCTACGAGTTCATGCCCAATGGATCTCTTGATAAGTTCATAAATCAAGGATCTACAAATACAGATCTCCATCTGGAATGGGAGACATTGAACCAGATTGTGATTGGGGTTGCTCGAGGACTAGAGTATTTACATCGTGGTTGCAACATTAGGATTGTGCATTTCGATATAAAACCTCACAACATACTTTTGGATAAAGACTTTTGTCCGAAAATATCTGACTTCGGTCTTGCTAAAATATGTAAGAAGGAAAGTATAATCTCGATGCAGGATGCAAGAGGGACTATTGGGTATACTGCTCCAGAGGTATTCTGTAGGAACTTTGGAGGAGTTTCTCACAAATCTGATGTTTACGGATTCGGAATGATGGTGCTTGAAATGGTTGGAGTAAGACAGAGAACTGCAGGGGAAAAATCGAATACTAGTGAGATATATTTTCCAGATTGGATCTATAAGCAAATTGAAGGTAGCAGTGATCTCACAGTTGATAGGATAGTTAATGAAGAAGAAGAAGCGATAGCAAGGAAGATGATATTGGTGAGTTTGTGGTGCATACAAACAAATCCATCGGATCGACCCTCAATGAGTAAAGCTGTAGAGATGCTGGAAGGAAGAGTTCAATCTCTGCAAGTTCCACCGAAGCCCTTCCTGCAGCATTCCTCTCCAAGATCGTTTCAATTATATTCTTCCACAACATCAACATCTTTGTCTAGAATTTCCTGACAACAAGGGTAAACTGAATTGATACATTAAGGGTCTATTAGTACACATTAATAGATCATTGTGATAGAATTCTTGAATTTGAATGGTGATGATTTGGTGTGTTCTTTCTTGAAGCTTAAAAGAGAACTACTAAGACTGCTAACTCTATATATTGATTTCATTATAGATAGTTGATGCAAAACTGACAATAGTTCCATATTCATACAAATACCTTGGAATTCCACTGTCAAATACTGTGGATAATTAAGAATGCTTAAAGTTTTAAACTTATTTTGATCAATCTCTGAAATTAGTGACAATGGTTGATGTGAAAAGAAAAGGTTGTCTAATGACAAGGTCTACGTTTACTCTGTAAAAGTGGAGTCACTGGTTCATCGGACATTATTATGTAGCTCTTTTAATCTCTGCTTCTGCATCCAAGAAGTTTTAACTCCAAAAATTGCATTCTCAATTGGTTTATTAATAGTGTATAATTGAATTGGGCATCATTTACAACAAATCTTAATTACTTTTTTTTAAAAGTTTTAATAAAGAAGTGTCTTTCTCTGATGCGAGTTTATGGAGTTAGGGAAAACTGTTTTCGCAATCTGGTTGGATTAGATGTATAACGTATTTGGTGGAATCTTGAAGCATTCTTACTTCCAACAACTCCACGAGCATACTTGCATAATTTGAATAATGCAATCTTATTATTTAGTTTCAACCAATCTATTATTTAATAAGCACAAAGTTGTGTATTTTTTCTAAGAATGGGCAACACACGGTGAATTTGCTTTGTGTCTTTCTTAGTTTCTCGTTATTCTCCTTCAAACAACCAATCATTTGTATCTTTCTATTCTTCATTTGGCTGGAACCGACTCTCTGGCTTATATTATTAGTGTGGCCTCCTTTCTCTTTCTCTATGTTACATTCCAAATGGCTACTTTTCAAACAATCTTATAATGTTTATGCAATCCTAAAGGCCAGCAACATGACACGAGTGTTAGTTTGACCGATATTAAATTTGATTTTTGTACATATTGCGTCTAATAAACGGTTCCTTATTATTTTCCAAGAGACACACAGAACATGGTAGAGGAATATCATTAATTATCGGTACAAATGGAATGGAATTTAAATCAACTTTCAAAAAATGATATCTCAATTTATGTTTAATCAACTAATTGGATCAAACATACACATATTTTAAAAATTAAATATAAAAGATTTTGTATATATGACTCGATTTGGTTCGTTAAAAAAAGTTGCTTCACACAGCTACGCATTTCACCGGAATTTCTCCCGATAGCATCCCGAGCATGTTTTCAGAGTCTGGTGCATCGGGTTTACCTTTTTACGAAGGTCATTTTGACCATGCTCGGCTAGTATGCTTCTACGAGCTTCTCTGCCATTCGGGATTTGATGGTCCTGAGAATTCTATTTGCATGTTCTTATTATCATGCTCTTCTTCCATATGTTCTTATTATCATATGCTTTCTCTTGGAAATCCCGAGCTAGATGCTTTCCTTTCGGAAATTCCGAGTAATTTTATTTATTACTGTAAAAAATCAACAGATTTGAATTACAGTTTAATATTTATCCTATCAATATTGTCCTGACTAGAAAAAAGAATAAAATATTCAATATAAATATATATATATATATATATATATATATATATATATATATTAAGGATAGAAAATCTTCAGATATTGGGCATTGCATGGTCGGGGTAACACCCCTTCATTAGGTCGAGCAATCCAATAATCTTCATGGCCAGCTATCCCCTCGATCTTATATGGACCTTCCCATTTGTCAGTCAGAGATTCTGCGGCTCTATTTTTTGTGTTCAATGACACCTTCCTGAGCACCAGATCTTCTAGCTGGAATTTCCTGATCCGAACACGAGAGTTGTAGTGGCGAGCCACTATTTGTTGATATGCTGTATTTCTTATTCGGGACTTTTCCATTTTTTCTTCTAGCTCATCCAAACTTTGTAGTAGCATATCAACATTCTGTTCTTCATCGTATAGCCTAACCCGGGGGGACGCATACGATGTTCTACGGGGATGACAGCTTCTGTTCCGAACGTTAAGGTGAACGGAGTTTCTCCTGTTGAAGTCCTTACTGTCGTCCGATATGCCCATAATACTTCAGGAAGCTTTTCAACCCAGCTTCCTTTTTTGTCATCTAACTTTGCTTTAATGGTGTGCTTGATAATTTTATTTACTGCTTCTACTTGCCCGTTTGTTTGAGGATGAGCTGGTGTCGCATAGTAGTTAGCAATCTGATACTTCTCGCACAACTGTCTGAACTTTTGGTTATCAAACTGAGTGCCATTATCGGTGATTATAGTGTCCGGAACTCCAAACCTATAAAGTATGTTTTTCTTTACAAAATTATGGTGTTGGCTTCTGTGATATGCACCAGCGCTTCAGCTTCTGCCCATTTTGTAAAATTATCGATAGCTACTATGGCGTGCTTTGCTCCACCCCTTGTCCCAGCTGGCATTCGCCCGATTAGGTTTAGGCCCCACAGGGTGAATGGCCATGGGGCAGTGAGGTTTCTGAGCTTTTCTGGGGGTTGTCGGATATCGTTGGCAATCCTTTGACAGGTATTGCAACTTTCCGACCACTGCTATGCATCTGAGAAAAGCGTAGGCCAGTAATAGCCTTGCTTGAGTACCTTATGCGCCAGACTTCTACCCTCAGTGTGGTTCCCGCAAACTCCTCCGTGGATCTCTTGAAGTATTCGATGTGCATCTTCTTCCGGTACACATCTCTGGAGAGCTCGGGAAAACCTCATTCTGTATATTTCTCCTCCGATCATGGTATACCTAGCCGATCGATACCTGATGCGCTTTGCTAATACCGGATCTTCCAGGAGCACGCCTTCTTCCAGGAAATTCTCAGCTGGACCATCCAACCGTCTTACGGTGTTCGGATTTCTAAAATTTCCAAATGCTTAGGTTCAGCTGTACTCGGTTTAAGGAGGTGTGCAACTAGAATAGTCTTTGGTCTGACTGAGGTTGTTGCTGACGCTAATTTAGACAATGCGTCAGCCTTTTCATTTTCTTCCCTAGGGATCTGAGCGACCTTTATTCTTTAAATTTTTAGAGGAGCTGTTTCGCGATGTCACGGTAGGCTATCATACCTTCATCTTTGGCCTGGTACTCGTCCATAACCTGGTTGACAACACCTGTGAATCGCTGAATATCTCAACTTCATCTTCCCCGAGAGCTATGCAGACTCTAATTCTAGCTAACAATGCCTCGTACTCGGCTTGATTATTGGTTGCTTTAAAATCAAATCTCATGGCACATTCAACATCATCTCCTTCTGGGGTGCGAACTACGATCCCTGCCCCGCTGCCATGAGTATTTGAGGAGCCATCAACATACAGTTTCTATGGGAAACTTTTTTCCAAGAGTCTTTTTGCTTCCAGGTTTGGTTCTGTGAATTCGGCTGTGAAGTCTGCCACAGCTTGTCCTTTGAGGGAGGTTCTGGGGACATAATGAATATCGAATTCACTTAGCTCGATTGTCCATTTGGTAAGTCTTTCTGATATTTCTGGTTTTTGTAAAATTTGTCTTAATAGGCAATTGGTGAGAACCTAGATTGTATGGGCCTGAAAATATGGTCTCAACTTTTTTGCTGCTGAAACCAATGCTAAGGCCATCTTCTCTACCTGTGAGTACCTGGTTTCGGCCGGTACGATTGCCTTGCTGGTATAATACACTGGTTTCTGCACTCCATCTTCTGTTCTGACTAAGACTGAACTTGTTGCAAGCTCGGTTATTGACAGATACAGCTGAAGTATTTTCCCTTTTTACGGTTTTGAGAGAACGGGAGCTTGTCCCAAGTACTCTTTTATTTTTAAGAATGCCTGCTCGCACTCTTTATTCCACTCGAGTCCTTTCCCTTTTTTGATTATCTTGAAGAAAGGTACGCACCTGTCTGTAACCCTTGAGATGAATCTTCCCAAGGAGGCTAAACACCCTGTTAAGCGTTGTACCTCTTTCAATGTTTTAGGTGAGGTCATTTCTTGCAAAGCGTGGATCTTCTCGGGATTAACTTCTATTCCTCTTTGTTGGACTTGAAAACCCAAGAATCTCCCCGAATGGATTCCGAATAAACATTTATTCGGGTTTAATTTCATCTGGTATCTTCTCAGAACATCAAATGTCTCTCGGAGGTCCAGTGCATGCTCATCTGTCGAGACGCTTTTAGTCAACATGTCATCAATGTACACTTCCATGTTCCTTCCTGTTTGCCGAGTGAAGATTTTTTTGACCAACCTTTGATACGTAGCACCTGTATTTTTAAACCAAATGGCATTACTGTGTAGCAATATAAACCCTGATCGGTTGTGAAAGCTGTTTTTTCTTCATCAGCTTTGTTCATCCGGATCTGATTATATCCCGAATAAGCGTCCATGAAGCTGAGCAATTCGTGACCTGCTGTGGCATCCACTAGCTGGTCTATCCTTGGAAGTGGGAAGCTATCCTTTGGACATGCCTTGTTTAGATCGGTGAAATCTACGCACATCCTCCATTGTCCATTTTTCTTCTGGACGAGGACTACGTTGGCGACCCACTGAGGGTAGCTGACTTCTCTGATTGATCCAGTTGCCAGTAGCTTTTCCACCTCTTGTTTGATTGCTTGACTTCTTTCAGGATTGAACGATCTTCCCCTCTTTTGTATAACCGGTTTTGCATTCGGGCTAACTGCGAGGTGGTGGGATATTACTCTGACATCTATTCCGATCATATCATCGTGACTCCAAGCGAATACATCTTTATACTCTCTAAGCAGATTGGTTAAGTCTTGCTTGATTTTTCAATCCAAGTTGGCCCCGATCTTGATTTTCTTGTCGGGTTTGTCTTCTTCAAGTACTATTTCAACCAATTCTGTTTTGTATTCATTCGAGCCCTCCCTTGGATACAGTTTGAATGACAAGGATTCTTCACATTGATTTGGCTGCATTATGGTGCACACTTGTTCAGCATCATGCTTGTCTCTATATATTGACAGGTTTGCTCTTCGGGCCATCTCTTGAGATCTCTTGACTATCCCAACCCCTTGTTCTGTTGGGAACTTGATCATTAATGCATAAGTGGCCGTCACGGCCATTGTTTTATTTATGAATGGCCGGCCCAATAATGCATTATACGGCCAAATATCCAAGTCAACTACCACGAAGTCGAGCAGGACAGTCCTCTGGCATGGTGCCGTTCCGATCTTCACGTGTAGTTTTACCGTCCCGAATGATCTGACCTCTATCCCCCCAAACCCTCTTAATGGAGTATGGAAAGACTGTAAATCTTTTCGGTCTAGTCTTAGCTGGTCGTACACGGCCACGCTTAGGATGTCTGTTGAACTTCCATTATCTATTAAAATTCTCTGAACTTCCCTATGGCCAATCCGGGCACTTATAACCAAAGCGTCATTAGGTCGAACATCGACGCCATGAGAATCTGCCTCTGTAAAGACTATTGGGTCCCATCCTTCCTTTACCCTTTACGAGTCTGGCTTAACCGAGTTTACGTCGAAGTTATTCCTTGATTCTATTGCTTTTCTGATTTCCTGAGTTCGTTCTCGATTGCTTCTCCCAGTAGAGGGTCCTCCGAAAATTGTATGTATTACTTAATTGGCTTCGGGTTGGTTCTTTGTTTTTGACCCGGGTTGTGATCAACCTTGAGTTCTTTCTTAGTTTCTGATCTCTCATCTTTTTTCAAGATTACATCCAGCAGGTGCCATTCCCGAATAAGAGTCTCTATGTAATCTCTAGCTGAAAACACTTTGAAGTCTCATGCCCGGTTTCTTTGTGAAACTTGCAATACTTGGTTGTATCTCTCCGGGCGAACAGTGATTGTCGCCGCTGATCTTGCACCATATTCTTCTCTTCCAAGATGGTTAAAATTTCTTCTTATTTTTTTCGAAGAGGGGTGTAATTGGTATATCTACCTCGGTATTTCTCTATGGATCGTTCGGCATTGAGCCCATTACCCACATCCTTATTTTTCTCCTTGCCGTTCCCTTTCCGTTTTTCCTTTCGATTCTGCCCCTTGGATTCGGTATTCTTCTGTTCGGGCTATCCTCCATGCATATAGCTTCCTCCTGTAGCTAACTCTTCCTCCTCGGCTAGAGCGTATCCTCCTGCCATATCCATCATATCAGCATACTTAGTCAGTCGTGCTCTTCTCAAATCAAAGGACAGTCGTCCATTTTGTAAATTATTGGTGAAGGCAGCAATAATTGCTTCATCATTAGCACTGCCAATTTCTGATACTGCTTGGCCGAACCGGCCCAAGTACTTTTTAATGACTCGTCCTTCCCTTGCTTTAATTGAGAGAGGTAGGCCATCGACTTCTTCCTGTGAACATTGCTCAGAAATTGCCTTGAGAAGCTCCTGCTCAGTTCGCTGAAATTTCCGATGCTCGCAGGGGGTAGTGTTCCGAACCATCTTGACCCTATGTCCCCTAGTGTTTGCGGTAAGTTCAGACACAATAGAGGGTCACTACGGACATATTTAGCCATGAAACTTTTATAGCGTCTAACGTGCTCCTTTGGATCTGTATCTTTTTTGAATTGCTCCACATGCGGCATCCTGAATCTTTCTGGGAAAGGGGTCTGCAAAATTTCCTTGGTGAATGAACTGTCAGAGTCATCGTCAGATAGATCGTTACAGCCATAACGTCTGACCAATGCCTCCATCTGTCACCTGTTATTCTTAACTTCTCGAGTTAGGCTCTGGATCGTGACATCTCTGTCCCCCATCGGATTTCCGCGACGGTTAAACCATTGGGTTATCGTCATTCTTTCCTCAGACTCTTCACTCTGATGCCGGTCCTCTCGTGTGACTCCATGATGACGTTTGCGATGGTGTTGATCACTGTCTTCTGATGATGACCGATCTCTGCGCCGGTTGTTTTTACAATGTCTGGCATGTACTGTTTGATTGTGGTCCAGCCTCTAGTGATGTTCCTTTTTAAGTGTTTTCTGTCCAGCCGGGTTGATTGGGGAAGAGTTCCTTCTGGTTTCTGGCATAGTTATTCCTGGCCCAACCACCATCGAACGGAGCCTTGCTGGTGGAGGATTGGGAGTATGTGCTCCTGCAGCCAGTAGATCAATCCCTTCCCTTGCTGCATCTGTCACCAATTGCTGTAAGGCCTCTTGGAAACACAGCGTAAGATCTCTGCTGGTTGGAGGAACTTGCTGGATCCCAGTCAGGTGCGTAGGCTGGTTTTCTGTGTTTGCTGCAGGATCTTGTGACGTATTGCCAACATGGAAATCGCTTGGTGATTTTTGGCCATTCCCTGAACTACTTCTGTTTCCTGCCATCGCTTTTAGCAAGTTCGGAGGTTCAACCCTTCCTTCTAGCGCCAATTGTTGATGTCGATTTCTGGATTACGTCAGAAAAGCCAACAAGGATTGGATTTCTGCTATTAATTCAAAGAGAAAGAGATTCAGAGAGTAACGAAGACAAAATTTTTACGTGGTAAAACTCCGATGATCGGAGAAACGTCCATGGGTGGTTGAAGGATCAACCAAGCCAAAATCCACTATGAAAATATGATGTTTACAAGCTCTCGATCTCTCTTTTTTCTCTCTGTATTTGCTATGATTGCTATATGCTATATTATCTATATCTTTTGGAGCCAGATTATGGGTCTATTTATAGGCTTATAGAACCCTAATATACTTTGTAAAAGTAATACAAGATCTTTGTATTTAATTGTGATTCGGTTACTTGCTTGAGGTTGATTTGTCTTCTTTCCTGTTTCGGAGTCTCTTATGGAAATCGAGTGGGATTCTAGTAGTGTAGTTCAATTTGGACTTGTTTCCTTATAATAATGTAATCTTCGTAAAGAAATCAAGTTATTTTCTGATTTGGGACTCTTCTAACTTAATGTTCCATTATTTGGGATTCCTTCCTGATGGATATCTTTACGTATTTAATGACTTAATCCGTGTGAAATAAGGACCAAGTTCTTACTCGAGTCGTATTTATTGCCGAGTAAGAGTAATACCTGATTGTCCCGAGTAGCACTGTTTGAGCCCGAGTGGAAGCGCTGTTTGAGCCCGAGTGTTGTTAACTGATCCCGAGTAGGTTTCATTATATATATGCTTACTCGGGCTTTTATTCTCTTTAATGATGCCTCGTAGGATATTTCCTGAGTGCCCATTTGGACATCCACCTAGCTATTTTCTCCTTCTTGTCAATGACGTGTATGCTTGGTAAAATTCACATACAACACATGCAATAACCTAATTACAAGGTCTATTTATATTATTTACAGGGAGTTTAAAATAAGAAAAAATCCTACTCCTAAACTTACAAGAATTACTTGTTCCATATAAGTACTATTTCCTATTTATGACAAGTTTTCTTATTAGGAAGAAATCATTTCCTTCAAGTACAGGACTTTCCTATTCTTCATGAAGACAAACTCTTTCCTTTCCCGATTAGCCCAAGAACTTCTAGAAATAGGACTTTTTCTTTTTCTTCTCGCACAACATTCCTGATCTAGGCAAGATGCATCGTTTTCGCGGTCTAGGTCGCAGTGTGCACCCCGCTTCCTATACCTCGGAAGGCCATTGGAGATGACCGCTCCGAATACCGTGATCTATGCCTTTGCCTCAGCCGCAGTCTACACAATCTCACAGGAGTTCGACCGCTCCCTATGCCGCAGTCTGTGTGCTTGTCTGCACCGCGGTCTACGCTGCGGAACCTACCAGAATCCTTTTCTTCAGTTCTTCTTTGTCTTCAAACCTCTCTCAAATACCATCTTCAACTTCCAAACGTTATCCCACGTCTCCAGGAAGTTCCACATCAATTGAGTCTTGTTTGGTTAACATTGAGTTCACTTGAGAATACGAGCTAAAACCTAACACCTCTCTTCTCTGTCTTGTATGTTTCATACGGGTGATTCATTCATCTTCAAGCAATCCTAATTACTTGTACGAATCCTGTATTATTGAATTCCAATGCAGGAACATCACAACTGGTTATCCTTTCTGGACTACTGTGTTTTACGAATTACGAATTAGTTGAATGTAATTACACAGGTTTAATATATAAGGCCATGTATCATTGATGGATTGGAGAAGTTTGTTATTCTGTTAAAAACTCTATATATAAGCTTTTGTTGTTCATTCTTCAACTGATTAATAAAACGATTGTTTTTCTCTACATTCTCTTCTCTTTTTCTATTTGACAATATTTTTGCTTTGAAGATGAATCCTATAGGACTATACCTGTCTAACACGCAACTGAATGATCCATTTTCCAACCTCCGAGGAAAGAGTTTTAAGTTGAAAAATACAGTCATTCTTCGTCACTCGTCAGTCTTTCAATATCCACATCAATTCACCCTTTGTTTTCTACCTCTACGGCTCTACTCTAATTTATTCGACATATTTTCGTACCATACAAAGTAGGGAGCTGAGAGCATATTTTAAGGGAGTTTTGGAATTATACGTAGAATCTGATCATGTGGTGGATCCAGAAATTTTAATCAGCTAGGGTACTTAAATAATATAATAAATACATAAATAAAGAGATTTTCTCTTTTCGATTTTTTTTCTTTTCACAATTATATTCTAAATACAGTTTAAGAACTTAAATTTTAAAAATTTGTAAAGACACTATTTTTTTTTTCAAAATAATAATTTCTACCTTTTAACATTCTTTTTTGAAAACACTCTATCATAAAAACTAATTTTTTAATTTTTTTTTTCAAAATAATTATTTTTTCATTCAACACTAAAATTGACAAATTTTTAGTAATTTTTATTATGATAAAATTGTCATATAATAATAAAAAAAAATGAAGTGTAAAAAGATAATTAGTAGATTGTCAACATCAAGATCATAGTAAAATGAGTTTTTTTTTAACAAAAGGTGGTTTTTTTTTTATACAAAGAAAAATTGATAGTATAATGAAGTCTATATCAAATAAAACAATTAGAACATTTATTTAAGATGAACTAAATAATCTTATATTAAAAAAGAAATAAAAACAATAAACAAAATATTAAAAATAAATAATAACAAGAAAAATAATATAAACAATAAAAAGTTACAATATCTATTCTTAAAATAATAAATTACATTCTAATTTTATAATAATAATTTTTTTTTATATATTTATAATGAATTCAATTAAATTTATATAAAATAATTTATTAATAAATATTACTGGACATGTTTTTAAATTTTTTATTCTTTTACTTTTTTGGTAAATTATTAATTTGTTGATTCTAAATTAATTAAAAATATATAATAAAGAAAAATACTAAGGATAAAATAAAATGAATTATAATAATACTTGAACTATTTTAGTATAATAAATTGAAATTTAAGATTTTATGGTTTATTGATTGAATGTGTAAATTACTTAAATTATAAGATAAAATTATATTTTTTTTAAATATCTATATTATTTCAAAAGTGCTAATTGGGGGATTGAACCACTCACATATAAAGTGACAAAACAGCTGTGATAAAGGTAATCATATGTAATAATCGTTAATTAACATATATTTATATAATGTAAACATAATCAATTTTCTTTTTAAAATAAATTTATGGTAGGGCACATGCCCCACCTGATCCTTAGATGGGTCCGCCCTAGCCTGGTAGTTAATACCTTATATCAAAAGATTGAAATGGTAGAGCATGCATTGTTCCTTTTGCAACAAATGTAAATTGTCAAGCATGGAAAAAAAATTAAAATAAAAGGAAACACGTTAAAAACAAGTCTTGACATCAACTAAACGGCCATAAAGATTCAAAGTCTTTGTATCATCTTCCTTGAACTTTCCAGGTATTTTGACATAAAACCTCACAATAGTCTTTTAGATGGAGACTTTTGCCCAAAGATATCTGATTTCGGACTAGCTAACTGTGCAAAAAAAAAAGAGAGTATCATATCAATGTTGGGTGCAAGAGGGACTGTCGGGTATATTGCACCAGAAGTATTCTGCAGAAGCTTTGGAGAAGTCTCTCACAAGTCTGATGTCTATAGTTATGGAATGATGATTCTTGAAATGGTTGGAGGAAGAAACAACATTGTTGTTTGTGTGTCACATACCATTGAAATTTATTTTCATAATTGGATTTATAAGCAGCTTGAACCAGGGAAGGATTTTGAATTCAGTGGTGTTGTCACTGAAGGTGAAAAAGAGTTTGTGAAAAAGATGATCATAGTGAGCATGTGGTGCATTCAAACCATTCCATCCGACAGGCCATCAACGAGTAAGGTTGTGGAGATGTTGGAAGGTAGTTTAGAGAGCTTGGAAATTCCACCAAAACCTTCTCTGTCTCTTCCAACAAGAACACCAAAACATTCTACCCATCATCATCATTATCAACATCAAAATCACCACATATACCTGCATCCCATGGAGAAGTCTGCATTGAACTGAGTGATATATGAAATTTATTTAAACATGTAGAATAATATGTCCCAACTGTAGTACTGTACCCTAAGATAGATTCTTTATCTAGCCATTAATTGCAGGATGAGATCATCCATGAATGTACTTATACTTCGTATAAATATGTGGTGTTTTCTTTTGTTTTGTTCCTTTCTTTTAGTATGTATAGACTGAATTTGGAACAAAATCTTGCCTTTGCAAGTGTTATATTGTATTCAACTTTTATCAGTTAAAGCAATACTAAAAAAGATGAAAATTTGATGCGCTTGAAACTTTATTTGATTGCAATAAGGAGTCATAATAAATCTTAATGACTCTCTGGAATTGCTGGCAGTAAGGAATTCTGGGTATGGATTTCTTTATCTTGCCAAACAAAGAAAGCCAGTCACATTATAAAAACAAAAGAAGACCATCTCTAATTTTTAGAGTCATTAATGTTAATGTTATATATCTATATTTTTGAACCACTATACTGACCTATCCAACACAAAAATAGTAAAGAACCAGAATTCAAGAATTAATTTTTACTTAGTTGAGTGCCCAGAGGTTTACCTCATAAACATTTTTTTAATAAGTTGGCCAAATGATTGAGCGCATAACCACAAATCGTAGGTAAAGTGAACAAAAGTCCTTCCTCTCCGGTCCCTTAAAAATGGCACAAGACAAAAACACAAGTGCACAACATTTGACATCAGGAACGAAAAAATAAATAAATAGTTCAAGAAAATTTATCGGTTTGCTTTCAAGTAAAAAAATTGAAGAATAAAATACAATCAAGAAGATTACTCTATAGTCCGACCAGTATGCATACTGTTGAAGTCAATTTCTCGATTTGTGTGAAAGTCAACAAAATTAGATTTTATCGGTGATTTTAAAGAGAAAGAGAAAGAGAATGTAATTAGACACAGGTTTTACGTGGTAAAACTCCGGTGACGGGAAAAACGTCCATGGGTGGTTGAACAAACAACCAAGCCAAAATCCACTATTGAAAAAAGGATTTACAACTGTTAATCTCTCCTTTTTTCTCTCTGTATTTTTCTATATCCTCTTATGATGATATTATGGATACATTTATATGTACATAGAACCCTAATCCTCTTTGTATAAGTAATGAAAGATTTTGTATTTAATTATGATTGGTTACTTGTTGGAGTAGTCTTTATCTTCTTTCCTATTTCGGATATTTGTATGGAGATCGAATGGGACTCTAGTAATATAGTCCTTTTAGGACTTATTTCCTTACTAAGGCGTAGTCTTTTTGAAGAAATAAAATTGTTGCCTGATTTGGAACATTTTTCCTGTTTGGTATTCTATTCTTCTTGGAATTCTTCTTTGACGTGGATATCTTTACGTATTTTAATATGACTCTTGGTTCGTATGCGAGTTGTGTAGACTTCTTTATTCGGGTTTCTTCATATTTGTCCCGAGCAGGACATGACGTCAGCTGATCCTAAGTAGAACATGATGTCAGCTGATCTTGAATAGAACATGATGCCAGCTGATCTCGATTAGAACATGATGTCAGCTGGTCCTGAGTAGAACATGATATCAGCTGGCCCCGAGTAGGTCTTGCTCAGTACTTGTATTTATACTTACTTGGGTTCCTATTCCTTAGTGATATTTTGCGGGATATTTTCTGAACGCCTATTCGGTTATCTACCTGACAATCTTATCCACCTTGTCAATGACGTGTACATCTGATAAAATTTACATATAACAATACCTCATTAAAATATTTTTGCCGAATAGGAATTTGTTCTCGGCGAAAGTATTTTAATCAACCCTTTAATCTTTTACGCCTCATTAACACCGGAGTAAATGTCTTGTCATAATGATGTGTCTTAATGATGACCACGTAAATTCAATCTGCCTCCCTCACGCGAAATCTCAATGATTGTGACGTTTTGGAGTCCTGACGGTCTTGGTCAGTTCTTTTCATGACACGTGTCTTCTACTGCTTCATTTCTTTATACCATTTATGAGAAACAACCTTCGAGTCTCCTAGTGCGCCGCCTACGTCATCAAATCTGTCTTTGATTTTTCCTGCTTCTTGAGATCCTAGGGTTTCGTGTCACTGTCCCTTTAAATGCTCCACTGAACGGGGTTCTGATTCATTTTTACCCACTCAAACCAGAAATTTTCAACTCAGATTTCCTTGCGTAGATATTCGCCTCTACTCCCCGTTGAAGTTTCTACAACCAGTTCCTTCATCTTCAAGGTTAGTTCTGATGGATCCATCTTCTCGTCGTCGTCTTTTTACTATAGCCTTCGAAGCACTCGATCGTGGAGATTTTCAATTAGTTTCTTGTATTCGTAGACTGTTGGAGGAGATTCCTTCTGATGAGCCTTCTTTTTTAGATGTTGATATTTCTGGGCTTTACCTTGACATCCATTTAAGTTCTAGTTCTGAACCATCCAGTTCTGAATCTAACATTTCTAATCACAGGGTTCCTCTTCGATCCAGGATGGGAAAATATCAAAGTAAAAGTGAGGTCCACAGGCACGGCTCAGGTAGCGTTCGCATCAAGGAGCAATTTGTTGATGAGAGGGATGTTGAAGAGGTGTTTAAAAAGTCACGTATCTTTTTTTTCTATCGATCCCCCAAGTGGGTATGATACCGAGCCGAATGTGGTAGGGGAAAACGAGATCGAGAAGTATCGTGCTCGATTTGACCTAGACGACTTTATTATAATGTCTCTTGCTGGTGATAGAGCTGCATGGAACCCTCCTCCGGGTTTGGTGGCGATTTATGGGTTCATGCTTTACTGCGGCGTCACTCTTCCTCTTCAGCCATTTATTGCCTGGTTTCTGGCTGAAGCAGGGATCGCTCCAGCCCAACTAGCCCCGAACAACTACAAGATTTTGATATGCATGTGGCACATATGGAGCCGAATGAACCTGTCATCGTTTACCCCGAGTGAAATTAGGCACTTCTATACATTAAGGCAATCTGGTCGGACTGAGACTTATTTTCTCATGTCTAATCCGCCAGATTGCTGGGTTCCTGAGGGGACTAAGGTGAACCGAGGAGTTGACACCTCTGATGATGCCAAGAAAAGAGGCTTTATATGGGGATTCCCTTCGTTGAACAAGCACTGGAAGAACATTTGGTTTTTTACCGGAGGAAACATAGGACTTCAAGTTGCTCTCTCGGACGGGGGGAATCAAGCGGTGCTCAAGGTTCCCCGCTTCTTCTATTCCCCTGACAACTGGAACAAGAAAAAACCTAAATTCTCCGATGCTGAGCTGACCAGACTTTCTCGGGGCTGCAGTGTGAACTTTAGAGAAATAAGCAGGTCTTATCTTTTCGTTGAGAAGAAGATGATAGAGCTCGACTTCTTTAGCCAGATTTCAGGCTATCGCATGCGACGTAAGTGGTATTCCCCATTCTTTTCTTTTTATATTTCGCTTTTATATTACTTCTGACTTAGTTCTCTTTTATCACTAAGTGTATGACTCGGACATCGTCCGCGACATTCAAGCTCGTCAAGTGAAATCGATCTTTCAGGCGAGCCAAAAAGAAGTTTCTCGTCAAAGCAAGGAAGGCATTGCCCCGCCTGAATCGAATGTGGAATCTAATGAAGCTAACTAGCAGATCCCCAAGTACGTCTTCGAAGAGTTCATTCGGTCGACCGTAGGGGAATCCAGTGGTCCGAGTGGCCCTACTGACCATGCTTAGGAATTGCCTGAAGATGAGGAGAGGCAAAGTGATGGTCTCGGCAACGGGCCCGATGAGTCGAGCTCCCCGGTTGAGTTCCCTACCGAGAGATTGAATGCCGGAGACAGAGATAAAAACTCTGATGGTCAAATGAATCTCGATCATGACTTTTTTGGATCCTTCTGAGATGATGATCAGGAAGACCCCTCGGCTGATCTCAGCTTCCACCGTACTCGAGCTGGGAAAAGAAAAAAGTCAACTCCCTTGCTCGTCCTCACAAGATCCCTCTGGTAGTTTCATTTGTTGAATCAAGTGATGAAGATGTCGAGATTGAGATTCCCCCAAACATTCATGTTGAGGCATCAAGAGGGGTGGAAGCTTCTGATCCGAACATGGACTATTTACCTCCTGAGGTGTAAGCTGTAAGAGCTGAACCCTCGGTAGGCCCTTCCTATCCTTCTCCCCAGGATATGCTAAGGGCGATGTCATCTGGTCGGGCTTTCGTCGGGGATGACAACTAGAGCCGTATTTTCAACACCGCATCTTATGTAAGTTCTCTCCCAACCCCCTTTTTCTTAAGGTTTTTTGCCTGCCATATTTCTAATTTATCTTCCTTATAGATGGTGGCCGAGTTTGCTGAGTTGATAGAGACGTAACAATATCAAGCTGGTCAAATAAGGCGTCTTGAAGCTCAGCTGACGGAAAGGGAGGATAGCCGTGCTCGGGTTGAATCGGCTTACCAAAAGAAGGTGAGCTCCGCCCAAGTGTTTGCAGACCACTGTCTGGCTAAGCAAGTAGAGGCTAAGGAAAGAGCTTCTTTCGCAGAGGAAAGGCTGGGTCTTTTCAGAATTTGATGCTTGCTACCCAGGAATCAATGCTTAGAGCCGAACAGAAGGCTGAACAGGCCAAATCGTCCTAATAGTAAAAAATTGAAGATCTTAAGCTTCAGGCCTTAACCGTTGAATCCATTTTGAAAGAAGCCATGGTGGAACTTAGAGTTCAAGGGGTTGACCATTTCAAAAATTCTCCGGCTTATGATGCCTTGCTTCTCCGAGAGTTTCAACAGAGTTTAGTCTCAGCTGACGAGTTCTTCAAAGTTAAAAATTGGGCAACAGATAAGGTTCAGGTGAAATGGGAATTGTCAATTAAAAACCATGTGGATCAATCCTTGGAATCAATGCTTAGAGCCGAACAAGAGGCTGAACAGGACACGTCATCCTAATAGCAGAAAATTGAAGATCTTAAGCGTCAAGCCTTAACCGTTGAATCCATTTCGAAAGAGGCCAGGGTAGAACTTAGAGTTCAAGGGGTTAACCATTTCAAAAGGTCTCCGGCTTATGATGCCTTGCTTCTCCGGGAGTTTCAACAGAGTTTAGTCTCGGTTGACGAGTTCTTCAAAGTTAAAAATCAGGCAACAGATAAGGCTCGGGCGAAATGGGAATTGTCAATTAAAAACCATTTGGATCGGTCCTTGGAATCTCTTCGGATTCAAATGAAGGAGTGAAGTGCGTACTGTCGAAGTCAGGGTAAAGAGCCCCACTCTATGCACCTGGAGATCCCGTCAGAGCATTCTCTTCAACTTTTTTTGCGAGTCAGGAAACTGGTGCGGATGGGTCGCAGCCTGACGTTGGACCGATTCTAGGAACAAATTATAATGAATGGATGGATGACTCGGTCGACACAATCGTCTGGCCGTCAAATGAGAGTCTCCTTCATGAATACGAAATGGTACTTGACCCGAATATCGGCAAAAACTCTAAATCCTCACATGCCTATGTATTTGTACAAACGTTTTGCACTTGTAATTAAAACAATTGATTAATGAAATCCAATTTTGCCAAGTATTGTGCCCAAACTGTTTGATTTATTGCCGGAGTAACTCCACCGAGTATCTTATTTAACTTGGTTTTGTCGCACTTATTATCGCCTGACTTTATTTCTTTGCGCCAAGTATCTTATTAAACTGACTAATTTTGCCCGAGTAACTTCACCGAGTATCTTATTAAACTAAGTTTCGTTACCAGAAAGATTTCCAACACCAAGTATCTTATTAAACTGGCTAATGCAATCTGTGTCAAGTATCTTATTAAACTGGGTATTATTAACCGAGTCATTATAAAACAAGCAAGTAGATTTATACTTGTTTTTCATACTCGGTTGCTACCCAAACATTACATCAAGGCTCACCATGATCATGTGTTCGAGTCCTTACACAATTTACTGAGGATGTCTCCTTAGTTTTGTCTGTGCAAAGGTTTGCCGAATCGTTAAGCTTTTGAACTGCTTAACACATCCGCACATCTCATCAGGAATTTTCCCGACGGTTCCTCAAGTTGTTTTCCATAATCTAGTGCATCGGGGTTTGTCTTTTTGCTAAGATCGACTGATCTTGCTCGGCTGGCGTACTCCTTCGAGCTTCTCCGCCCATTCAGAAGTTAATGGTCCCGACCATTCTATTTGCATTTTCTTATTAACATGCTCGTCTTTCATGTGTTATCATATGCTTCAGATTTCTGAAATCCCGAGTTATTTTTATTTATAACTACAAAACCAACAATGAATTATATTTCGAAGCTAATAATTGACCTAACTAAAATTGTCCTAACTACAAGGGAAACAATTTTAAGGATAAAAAATCTTCAAATATTGGGTGTTGCATGGTCAGGGTAAGCCCCTCCATCCGGTCGTGCAATCCAATATGCTCCATGATCAGCTATTCCTTCGATCTTGTATGGGCCCTCCCATTTGTCAGCCAAGGAGCCTGCAACTTTGTTTTTCATGTTCGGTGACACTTTTCTGAGCACCAGGTCCCCTAGCTTGAATTTTCTAACCCGAACATGAGAGTTGTAGTGGCGGGCCACTCTTTGCTGATATGCTATGTTTTGTATTCGGGATTTCTCCCTTTTCTCTTCTAGCTCATCTAGGCTTTGTAATAGCATATCAACATTCTGGTCCTCATCGTACAACCTAACCCTGGGTGACACATATGATGTTTCTATAGGGATGACAGCTTCTGTTTCAAATGCTAAAGTGAACGGAGTCTCTCTTGTAGAAGTTCTTGTTGTCATCCGATATGCCCATAGTACCTCGGGAAGCTTTTCAACCCAACTTCCTTTCTTGGCATCTAATTTTGCTTTGAGTGTATGTTTGATGATTTTGTTTACTACTTCAACCTACCCATTTGTTTGAGAGTGGGCAGGTGTGGCGTAGTAATTGGCAATTTGGTACTCTTCGCACACCTGTCTGAATTTCACATTATCGAACTGGGTGACGTTGTCTGTGATGATAGTGCTTGGGACTCCAAACTTGTAGAGTATATTTTTCTTCACGAAATTTATGGTATTTGCTTCTGTGATATGCATCAGTTATGCCCACTTTGTGAAATAGTAAATGACTACTATTGCATGCTTCGCTCCACCCTTTGTCCCTGCTGGCATTGGGCCAATTAAGTCCAGACCCCACATGGAAAATGGCCATGGGGATGTAAGGCTTCTAAGTTGTTCTGGGGGTTGTCAGATATCGTTAGCAACTCTTTGGCATATATTGTAGCTTTCTGAACATCGTTGTGCATCTAAAAAAAAGGTGGGCCAATAATGACCTTACCAGAGTACCTTGTATGCTAAACTTTTGCCCCCAGTATGGTTTCCGCATACTCCACCATGGATTTCTTGTAGTATCTGTGTAACACCCATGTCTTTTAGGCTCAATTGAAAGGCCCAATTTAAAAAAAAAAAAAAATTGGATAAGCATGAAGCAGAAAAGGCATCAGGTGAGTAAACCTAAGTGAATTGTATGGCTGACAGGCAGTTGTGAGCTTGGTTAATTAGCTCACAACTTCAGCTGTGTCCCTCCATAAGTATATATATATATATATTGGAGGATAAACGTTAAGAGCTAGAAAGCAGTAGAATCCAGCGGAAGAAAGTAAAGAGAAGAAAAAGAAGGAGAAGTCAGTGCAGCTCTCTCGTGATTATAGATTTCAGTTGATTCTTCTTTGATATCCAGTTTCTAATTGGATCTTATGATTGTTAGGGAAAGAAGACGAAGGGAACCTAGCATATTCAGTCTGAATTAAGCTTGACTTCTAAAGTTGTGAGTGAATTAAGTTTCAGTTTTTTTTTTAACTCAAGTTTACAGTTTTATTCTTTAATTGCTGCAAATAATTTTAAGCTTTTTATTGCTTTTTATGATTGATGGTGAGTATACAGAGAACTGAAAGTATATATTTTATTCTTATATTAGCATTCAGAATCATTATATTATTTTTATGAATTATCAAGAAGAGATTATGATTTCTATAAAAGCACCATGTATGTACCTTCCCCAGTTATGATTATGGTTGGCTTTTGGGGCCGTTCTAAACATGTGTATGTCATGAGTCGCTCTGTAAGTGCATGACCAGAGAAAGAGTAATTGAGTCGCTATGCACTTGTATGACCAGAGAGTTGCTCTGCCCGAGCATGATCAGAGAAAGAGTAATTGAGTCGCTTTGCACGGGTATGACCAGAAGTTATTCATGACTCAACGTTTGCCCGAAATATTTCGGCTTACGTATTGAGGATATCCCCGGTACGAATTTGGTGCAGATTAAGACTTTATAAAGTATTTATTCTTTTTCAGCAAAGAGAAACATTCAGTTTATTCAGTTTATTCAGCACGAAAGTAGATATATTATCTTATGCCAGGTATCACTGAATGTTATTGTAAAGTGGTTTAGAAAAGTTGTTTTAAGAGTTTTCATTCACTCACTAGGCGTTAGCGCTCATCTTTTCACTCTAAAATATTTATCCAGGTAGCTACTCGGTTGTGCGGACTAAGAAGTTTTGAGGTGCGCCACTCAATTACAACATAAAGCATAAAAGTCATGCATTTTAAATTTTCATGTACATATTTAGAAATATGAGGTAGGCATGGTCGGGACGGTAGGCATGGTCGGGACGGTAGGCATGGTCGGGATGGTAGGCATGGTCAGAACATGGTCAGATTTCTACTAGGTCTGTTCGGCCTACTCGGCCCACTTGACCTACTCGGCCCACTTGACCTACTCGGCCCACATGGCCTATTCGGTCTACTCGGCCTACTCGGGTTTCTTACTCGGCTTGTTCGGTTTCCCACTCGGAACGGACTAGTTACTTAGTTTTTAAAGTGGTCGGTTTTTGGTCTGATCGGTCATTTTTGACAAAGTTTGTAACTAACCAAAATATGAAAAGAAATTCCAATTATGTACATTTTGTACTCTCCAATATTTTCTTGCATTTATTTATGTTTTAAAAGCGAAGTATTTCTTATGGAAATTTCAGTAGAAAGTTCTTTTATCATACTAGTAAAAGCTCAGCCCACAGGGTCTCCCCCGTAATCAAGAGAGGAGTCGGGGTGGGTCCTGTCAACTTGGTATCAGAGCACGGTTTATAAATTCCTTAGACCACAGTAATTGTTTGCATTTAGTTCCATGCAATTAAGCATAACGTTGATTTTGTGACAGCATCATGCGTCGAGTTGGCCGTCCACGCACAAGACCGGTAGCTGACCTTGGAGAGAGGAGTGGTAACTAAGGTGAAAACGAGATAGAATCACACCCTCAACCACCTATAGCTCAACCTCATTTACCAGAACCTAGGGAAGAACCAATGGATAGGATTACAGAACTGTTGACTGCGATGGTCCAGTACCAAACACGAGTGCCTGAAAATTCAATTGAGCATGTACGAAAGTTATGAGCTACGAATTTTGATGGAATTGGAGATCCAAATAGTGCTAGTTCTTGGTTGAATGAACTAGAACATGTATTTGAAGTTATGAGGTGCACCGATGAACAGAAGGTTTCTTTTGCTACATTTTTGCTAAAGGTAAAAGCATATGATTGGTGGGCCTCAGTTCAACGAAGAACTCCTGAAGGAATTACTTGGGAGGATTTTAAGAAGCAGTTTAATGATCATTATTATCCCCGTTTCTATCAAGATTTAAAAAGAGCTGAATTTTTCAAACTAGTACAGGGATCTATGACAGTAGAAGAGCATGAGAAGAAATTTACTGAACTTTCGAGGGTTGCTCCGTATGTAGTCACTGATGAAGAAAATAAGTGTAGAAAATTCGAAGATGGACTTCGATCGAAAATTAAGACAATAGTGACTACTTCTGGACATGTTGAGTTTGGAAAGTTGTTTGAAGCTGCATTAAGAGTGGAGAAAGGCTATAGTGACTCTCGTAGATTTGAACAACAGAAGCAAAAGCGCAGTAACGGGTTAGCATAGGGCTCTTATAGCAAAATGCCTAAGGCAATAGACAGTTTTTCAGGTCAGACTAGTAATTATCAATAGAGTCATGGACCTGGTTCTAGTCAAGCCTCAGTCCAACAACCAATGGGGTAGTCGTCAACCAAGTATTAGTATGGGTAGAGGTTGGCGTCCTCTATGTAAGACTTGTGGAAAACACCATGATGGTGAGTGTTATTTAGGGAGATCAGGTTGTTATCAATGTTGGCAGCCTGGACATTTAAAAAGAGATTGCCCCAAGTTAGTTCATGGAGGCAATGAAGAAAGAAAGATAGGATTTCAACCAATGCAAAGTGGCGCTGGTCAGATTCAAGGACAAAGGGGATCCCGTGTAGGAGGATCTACAACTACAGGAAAAACCCAAGTTAGTACAACAGGGGTTGGAGGCAACCAACAGAGAGGTCAGTCGGGTAGACCTCATACTCAGGTAAGGGTTTTTGCTATGACTCAGCAAGATGCCGAGACCACTCCAGATGTCGTTACAGGTATGTTAACAATTTTTGGCCACGATGCTCATGATCTCATTGATCTTAGATCTACTCATTCTTTTGTATCTCGATCTTTTATGGTGTATGTGGATGTAGAATTAAGACCATTAGATTCTAGTATGGTAGTGGCTACACCTACTAGTGAATCTTTATTGGCTGAGAATATATATAGAAACAGTAAGGTTATAGTCGGTAAGCATGAGCTACATGTTGATTTGATTCCGCTTGATATACATGATTTTGATGTTATTTTGAGAATGGATTGGTTGGCAATACACCATGCTACTGTAGATTGTTTTTGAAAAGAGGTAAAATTTACATTTCAAGGAGAGTCGGATGTTATTTTTTGTGGTGAACGTCGAATTCTTCCTTCTAGTGTTATTTATGCTATTACTGTCCGACGGTTGCTCAGGAAACAATGTTTAGCTTATATGGCTTATGTAATTGATACTCGGGATATTGAGGTAAGATTACAAGATATATCGGTGGTAAGATAATTTCTAGATGTATTTCCTGAAGCTCTTCATGGATTACCACCAGATAGAGACATTGAGTTTGTGATAGATTTGGTCCCAGACACAACTCCAATTTCTATTCCACCTTATAAAATGGCTCCAACCGAATTGAAAGAGTTGAAGATTCAATTAGAAGAATTGGTGAACAAGAATTTTATTAAACCTAGTGTGTCACCATGGGGAGCGCCAGTTCTGTTTGTTAAGAAGAAAGATGGAACGTTACGTTTATGCATCGATTACCGGCAATTGAATAAAGCAACGGTGCGTAATAAATACCCACTCCCACGTATTGATGACTTATTCGATCAGCTTCAGGGAGCAAAGGTATTCTCCAAAATAGATATGCGAACAGGTTATCACCAATTGAGGATTAGAAACTGTGATATACCAAAGACAGCTTTCAGAACTCGATATGGGCATTATGAGTTTCTAGTTATGCCATTTGGATTAACAAATGCTCCAGCAGCTTTTATGGATTTAATGAATAGGGTATTTCATCCTTATCTAGACAAATTTGTTATCGTGTTCATTGATGACATTTTGATTTATTCTAAGGATGATGTGGAGCATACAGAGCATTTAGAGATTATTCTACAAGTCTTGAGAGAGAATCAACTTTATGGAAAATTTAGTAAGTGTCAATTCTGACTCGATAGAGTTACATTTTTGGGCCATGTGATTTCTGGTGATGGTATTTATGTTGATCCTCAAAAGGTTGAAGCTATAGTGAATTGGGAATGACCAATTAATGTGACAGAAATTAGAAGTTTCTTGGGTTTAGCAAGTTACTATCGAAGATTTGTAGAGGGATTTTCTAAAATAGCTTCACCGTTAACAAGATTGACACAAAAGGATGTGAAGTTTGAGTGGTCAGAAGCTTGTGAAAAGAGTTTTCAAAAACTCAAGGAGAGATTGACTTCTGCTCCAATACTTGCTCTTCCAACTGGAAGTGGTGGATTTTTTGGTTACAGTGATGCATCTAAACATGGTTTGGGTTGCGTTTTGATGCAGCATGGGAAAGTGATAGCTTATGCATCAAGACAATTAAATAAGCATGAACAAAATTACCTAACCCATGATCTAGAGCTTGCTGCAGTGGTGTTTGCACTGAAAATTTTAAGGCATTACTTATATGGAGTTACCTGTCAGATTTATATAGATCATAAAAGCTTACAATATCTTTTCACTCAAAAAGAACTGAATTTAAGACAAAGAAGATGGATTGAGTTGATTAAAGATTATGGTTGTACGATTGAATATCATCCTGGTAAGGCAAATGTGGTGGCAGATGCACTCAGTAGAATGTCTTCAAGTTATATGGATCATTTGAGGATGAATTGGAAGGTAAATCATCTTCAGCTCCCATTATTAGCTGAATTAAGAATGTTGAGAGTTAAGCTAGAAGCACGAGATTGTGGAGCATTACTGGCTACCTTTCAAGTTAGACCTATTTTGATTGATCGTATACGAGAATTGCAAACTCAAGATTCTTATTTAGTTAAATTGAAGGGAGAAGTGCAGAAAAGCTTACGAGCTGATTTTGTAGTGAGAAGTGATGGTACATTGGTTCTAAGTAACAGACTGTTTGTACCAAACATTAAGGAACTCAAGGATGAAATTTTAGAGGAAGCTCACTCTTTAGCTTATGCAATGCATCCAGGAAGTACTAAGCTGTATCGTACTTTGAAAGAGCATTACTGGTGGCAAGGTATGAAAAGAGAGATAGCAGAATTCGTCTCTAAATGTTTGATTTGTCAACAAATCAAGGCAGAACATCAGAAACCAGCAGGACTATCACAACCACTTCCTATTCCCGAATGGAAATAGGAACATGTTACCATGGATTTTGTGGTAGGACTCCCTCATAGTCAGAGTGGTCACGACAGTGTATGGATGATCGTTGATCGACTTACAAAGTCTACACATTTTCTACCAATCAGTATTACTTACTCTCTTGACAGATTAGCCAGAATTGATGTGGATGAAATAGTTCGTCTTCATGGCGCACCATTATCCATAGTGTCAGATAGAGATCCTCGATTTACATCTAGATTTTGGCCCAGTTTACAAGAAGCTTTAGGAATAGATTGCATTTTAGTACTGCTTTTCACCTGCAGACTAACGGTCAATCAGAGCGTACTATTCAGACATTAGAGGATATGTTTTGTGCTTGTATGATGGATTTCAAATGTAGTTGGGATGTACATATACCTTTGATAGAACTTGCCTACAATAACAGTTATCAGACTAGCATCGAAATGGCACCTTATGAAGCTCTGTATGGAAGAAAATGCAGAACACCGGTGTGTTGGGATGAAGTAGGCGAGAGAAAGTTGTTAGGTCCAGAACTTGTTCAAGTCACAATAGAAAAGATTAAAATAATCAGAGACGGACTAAAGGTTGCTCAAGATAGGCAGAAAAGCTATACAGATAAGCGGAGAAGGGAACTTGAATTTAAAGTAGGTGATTATGTATTCCTATGAATTTTGCCTTGGAAAGGTATACTTCGATTTGGAAGACATGGTAAGTTAAGTCCACGATACATTGGTCCGTATGAGATCATTGCCTGAGTAGGAGCAGTGGCATACAGTTTAGCTTTACCTTCCGAGCTTTCAAGAATTCATGATGTATTTCATGTTTCTATGCTTCGAAAATATATAGTCGACCCTACGCATGTTTTAACCAAACAACCAGTGAAGTTAAGAGAAGATTTAACTTATGAAGAGGAACCTATTGAGATTCTAGATAGAAGGGAACAAGTATTACGTACAAAAGTCATTCCTCTTGTAAAAGTGTTGTGGAGAAATCATGCAGTGGAAGAGGCGACTTGGGAACATGAAGATCAGATGCTGACTTAGTATCCCCATCTGTTTTGGCTAAGTGAGTAAATTTCGAGGACAAATTCTTATATGGAGGGGTGAATTGTAACACCCATGTTTTTTAGGCCCAATTGAAAGGCCCAATTTTTTTAAAAAAAAATTGGATAAGCTTAAAGCAGAAAAGGCATCAGGTGGGTAAGCCTAAGTGAATTGTATGGCTGACAGGCAGCTGTGAGCTTGGTTAATTAGCTCACAACTTCTGTTGTGTCATTCCATAAGTATATATATATATATATTGGAGGATAAACGTTAAGAGCTAGAAAGCAGTAGAATCCAGCAGAAGAAATGAAAGAGAAGAAAGAGAATGAGAAGTTAGTGAAGCTCTCTCTCGTGATTATAGATTTCAGTTGATTATTCTTTGATATCCAGTTTCTATTTGGATCATGTGATTGTTAGGGAAAGAAGAGGAAGGGAACATAGCATATTCAGTCTGAATTAAGCTTGACTTCTAAAGTTGTGAGTGAATTAAGTTTCAGTTTTGTTTTTAACTCAAGTTTACAGTTTTATGCTTTAATTGCTGCAAATCATTTTAAGCTTTTTATGATTGATGGTGAGTATACAAAGAACTAAAAGTATATATTTTATGCTTATATTAGCATTCAGAATCAGTATATTATTTTTATGAATTATCAAGAAGAGATTATGATTTCTATAAAAGCACCATGTATGTACCTTCCCCAGTTATGATTATGGTTGGCTTTTGGGGCCGTTCTACACATGTGTATGTCATGAGTCGCTCTGTAAGTGCATAACCAGAGAAAGAGTAATTGAGTCGCTCTGCACTTGTATGACCAGAGAGTCGCTCTGCCCGAGCATGACCAGAGAAAGAGTAATTAAGTCGCTCTGCACGGGGTATGACCAGAAGTTATTCATGACTCAACGTTTGCCCGAAATATTTTGGCTTACGTATTGAGGATATCCCCGGTACGAATTTGGTGCAGATTAAGATTTTATAAAGTATTTATTCTTGTTCAGCAAAGAGAAACATTCAGTTTATTCAGCACGAAAGTAGATATATTATCTTATGCCATGTATCACTGAATGTTTATTGTAAAGTGGTTTAGAAAAGTGTTTTTAAAAGTTTTCATTCACTCACTGGGTGTTAGCGCTCATCCTTTCACTCTAAAATATTTTTCCAGGTAGCTGCTCGGTTGTGCGGACTAAGAAGTTTTGAGGTGGACCACTCAATGACATCATGAAGCATAAAAGTCATGCATTTTAAATTTTCATGTACATATTTAGAAATATGAGGTCGGCATGGTCGGGACGGTAGGAATGGTCAGGATGGTAGGTATGGTCAGAACATGGTCGGATTTCTACTAGGTCTGTTCGGCCTACTCGGCCCACTTGACCTACTCGGCTCATATGGCCTATTCGGCCTACTCGGCCTACTCAGGTTTCTTACTTGGCTTGTTTTGTTTTCCACTCGGGATGGACTGGTTACTTAGTTTTTAAAGCAGTCGGTTTTTGGTCCGATCGGTCATTTTTGACAAACTTTGTAACGAACGAAAATATGAAAAGAAATTCCAATCATGTACATTTTGTACTCTCCAATATTTTCTTGCATTTATTTATGTTTTAAAAGCGAAGTATTTCCTATTGAAATTTCAGTAGAAAGTTCTTTTATCATACTAGTAAAAGCTCAGCCCACAGGGTCTCCCCCGTACTCAAGAGAGGAGTCGGGGTGGGTCTTGTAAATCTGACATGCATCTTCCTCTTATACACATCTTTGGAGTGTTCGGGAAAACCCCCTTGTGTACAATTCTCCTCCGATTATTGTGTATCTTGTTGACTGATACCTGATACGTTTGGCTTGTAAGGGATCTTCCGGGAGCATGCCTTCTTATAGGAACCTTTTTAGCTGAGTAATCCAACCGTCTGACGGTGTTCGGATTTTTTAGATTTCAAAGTTTTTTGGCTCAGCCGTGCTTGGTTTGAGGAGATGTGCGACCGGAATAGTTTTTGGCCTGATTGTGGTCGTTGTTAATTCTAGTTTGGACAAGGCATCTGCCTTCTCATTCTCCTCCCTGGGATCTGGGCAATCTTATATTCTTTGAATTTCTGAAGGAGTTGTTTGGCTATGTCACGATAAGCTATTATACATTCTTCTCTGGCTAGGTATTCATCCAGGACTTGGTTGACGACTACCTGTGAGTCGCTAAATATTTCGACCTCATCTGCTCTGAGGGCTATACAGACTCTAAATCCAGCTAGTAGTGCCTCATACTCGGCTTGATTATTTGTTGCTTTGAAGTCGAATCTCATGGCACACTCGACATCATCTCCTTCCGAGGTGCACACTATTATCCCTGCCCTCACTGCTGTGAGTGTTTGAAGAGCCATCGACATATAATTTCCATGAGAAACTCTTGCCTAATATCTTTTTTGCTTCTAGGTTTGGTTATGTGAATTCTGCTATGAAATCTGCCACTGCTTGGTGCCACTGCTTGGCCTTTGAGAGATGTCCTGGGGACCTATTGGATATCGAATTCACTTAGCTCGATTGCCCATTTGGTTAGTCTTCCTAAAATTTATGGCTTCTGTAGAATTTGCTTAAGTGGGCAGTCGGTGAGAACCTGGTATGAGCCTGAAAATATGGCTTCAGCTTCTTTGCTGCTAAAACCAATGCTATTGCCATTTTTTCTGTCCGTGAATACCTGGTTTCAGCTGGAAGAAGTGTCTTGCTCGTATAGTATACTGGTGATGGAGACACGTCGTTGCAGTGTCATCAAATATGAACATTTAAGTTCGGCCTCGCAAGGGCGCAAGTCACAGAGACTAGCACAGCGGCAAGCAAGGGATCGATCCACAGGGAGGTGGGATTCACCGACCGTCTCTAATTCTAGCTATTATTACAACACTCCAAGCGGACTCATGTGTTGCGTGTGCTGAAAAGTGAATAATAATATAACTAAATAACTTAAATAAATGATATATACAACGATAGATTGAATGGAGATATGCATGAAATGTGGTTACACTAGGGAAACGACTCAACTGTGATAATCCTCCTAATTACGTTCTAGACTCACATAATCCTCAAATGTGCAAGTATATCATAGGCTCGTAGCCCCTTAATTAATCTCTAATCTCTCTCGATGTCTTAGAGATAGTATCCATATATACCCGAAATCTCTCTCGAGCAATTCTGACAATATATATGAGCCTATTAAGCACGTGGAATACAATTCGAACCCTATACGCTAGCCTAGTGGTTCTAGCACTTTCTAGTCAAGCATAGTGAATGTTTGTCTAAGCATTGTCAAATGCGCCTCCTCTCGGTACATATCATCTAACCATGGATCAATTACAAAGTGATCAATTAAGCAAAGGCTTTAAGCACTCAAAACATCCATATAACAACACAAGCACAAGAAAAATGTCGGTGGTCTTTACTTCTATGTCAAAGATTCGGTTTAGTCGACTCTCTAGGATGGCTAAACATGGGAAACAAGTTTACCTAACAACTATATGCAACAATGTGATTGTTATATCATTAAGAACATTCAATTTAGTTTAAAGGTTCATCCTCTTGATTAGGGAATTTTCCCACAATCAATTCATCACCCAATCCTGTCACGTGGATGGATAATCGTGTCTTAATACAATGACCCATTAAGAACAAGGATATGAACCTAGGTCAATTTAGCAACTAAAAGCCTGAACTGAAACCTTTTCTACTCTTTGGGGAAAAAATCCATATTACTCAAATTACTCAATACATGGAATTTCAAGTCATCCATCAATCAATCAATCAACAATCATGGGTATCTAATTTCTACTCTAAATTACAACTACTAATAAACCCAATCATGGACACATATTGATTTCTAATAATTCATACACATACATATCATATTAAGAGCATAAAAATACATATATCAAAGAGCAAAACAAAACCCAAATGAATTTAAGAACAATCAATATATTTATTACACAAGTGTAGGTTTACAATATCCCCAAATAGGTGGAATACATCAAAGAAAATAAGAAATACAAAGCAATGAGTAAAATGAAACAAACCCTTGAAGACAAACCCTTAAAAGATGCTCAAATCCTTCCTAGCTCGGTTTTGACTCCTATTTCCTTTGTAATCTACTCTAAGATGGATGAAGGAGATGTAAAATGGTGGGGTTGAGGTGTATGGTGAGCTTTCATAGAGGAAAAACCTCCATGGGAGCAAAAGATGAAAGAAAATGGAAGAAGAAGAGAAGAGGCGTGAGAAGGGGAAAAGAGAGGAAGAGAGGTCTGAAGAATGAGGAGAAAAGGGGTATTTATAGTGTGGGAGGTTAGGGCAAGACTTTTGGGTGAAAAGATAAAAATACCCCTCTGAAAGTGGCTGAAAAATGCATTTATGCCAAGATGTGCAGTACGATGTGCTGTACGATGTGCTGTACGCATCAACACAGCGAACCGCACATCACTTTTGGAGCTTTTTTCCCTTCTACGCGTTACAAAACGCGGTACGCAACTTGGTCTCGTGCGGTTGCGTACTGCACTTCTCTGTGCACCATTATGAAAACGATCATAACTATCTCTAGAAACCTCGGAATCATGATCGGTAAAGTCCGTTGGAAAAAAGACCTCCGGGGCTTTCCGAAATGTGGTTATGGGTGATGTAGTTAAATCGAAGGAGAGAGATATGACCTTCCAAATTTGGGATGTCTGCACAAGCTATTCCAAATTCTGCTCTTTAACCTCCAAAACTCTTAAATTAAGCTCAAATACCTTCCGTAGGGAACATGTACCTACACAAGGCTCACAAATACATCAAATACCAAAATATACTCGAAAACAAGAACAAAAGCTAGGTAATAGAGACCTCAAATAGATATATAAATCATTCCGATCAACTGGCCTCTGTACTCCATCTTCTGTCCTGATCAGAACTGATTTTGCTGCTAATTCCATAATTGATAAGTATAAATGGGGTATCTCTCCCATTTTGGGTTTTGAAAGGATGGGAGCTTGCCCTAGGTATTCTTATATTTTCAGAAGCGCATGCTCGCATTCTTCGTTCTATTCGAGTCATTTTTTTTAATTACTTTAAAAAAGATAGCACATTTGTCTGTGGCCTTTGAAATAAATCTGATCAAGGAAGCTAAGCATTCTATTAAGCGCTGCACTTCTTTTAATGTCCTTGGTGAGGTCATTTTTTGTAAGGCTTGGATCTTTTCGGGGTTTACTTCGATTCCCCTCTGGTGAACTTGGAAACCCATAAGCTTTTCTGAAAGAACTCGGAATAGGCACGTATTCGGGTTCAGTTTCATTTGATATCTCTTCAAGACATCGAATGTCTCCCGCAAGTCTAAGGTATGCCTGTCTGCCGAGATGCTTTTGGTCAACATGTCATCTATGTAAACTTCCATGTTTCTTCCAATCTGGAGTGCGAAGATTCTGTTGACCAACCTTGTTATGTAGCTCCTGCATTTTTTAGCCCAAAGGGCATTACTATGTAACAGTACAAGCCCTGATCGGTTGTGAATGCTGTTTTTTCTTCATCAGCTTTATTCATTTGGATTTGGTTATATCTTGAGTAGGGCATCCATGAAACTGGGTAATTCGTGGCCCGATGTGGCATCAACCAGTTGGTCTATCCTTGGTAGTGAAAAACTGTCTTTTGGGCATGCTTTATTCAAGTCTGTGAAATCTACGCACATTCTCCATTGACCATTTTTCTTCTGGACGAGGACCACATTAGCTACCCATTGTGGGTAGTTGATCTCTCTAATTGACCCCATAGCGAGTAGCTTCTCTATTTCCCGCTTGATTGCCTGACTTCTTTCAAGGTGGAATGACCTTCTCTTATGTATTACTGGTTTTACATTCGGGTCTACCGCGAGATGATGTGATATTATTCGGGCATCTATCCCGACCATGTCTTCATGACTCCAGGAGAACACATCCTTGTATTCTTTGAGCAAATCAATGAGGCTTTGTTTTACTTTTCCTTCCAAGTTGGCCCCGATTTTGATCTTCTTGTCTGGTTCATCTTCTTTCAGGATTAATTCTTCAACCGGTTCATTTTTGGACTCCGGTTCCTCTCTTGGGTCAAACTCGAATGACAGTGATTCTTTGTTCTGATTTAGCTATGTTATAGTGCATATTTGTCCACCATTATCTCTATCTTTGTAAACTGACAAATTAGCTCTTCGGGCCATCTCCTGGGACCCCTTGACTACTCCGACCCCCCGTTCGGTTGGGAATTTGATCATTAGGGCATAGGTAGTTGTTACGGCCTTAGTTTTATTCAAGAATGACCGACCCAACAAAACGTTATAAGGCCAATTGTCTAAGCCTACTACTACGAAATCAAGTAATACTGTTCTCTAACAAGGTGCTACTCTAATTTTTACGGGCAACTTCGTTGTCCAGAGAGACCTGACCTCAACTCCTCCAAATCCTTTGAGTGGGGTATAAAAATGCTGTAAATCCTTTCGGTCCAACCTAAGTTGATCGTAGACAGCTACATTGAGAATATCAGCCGAACTACCATTGTCTATTAAAATTCTCCTGACTTCCCTGTGTCCAATTCAGGCACTTATGACCAGGGCATCGTTTGGTCGAACATCGACCCCATGTGAGTCAGCTTCTGTGAATATTATCCGGTCTCATCTTTCCTTTACCCTTTTTGGGTCTGGTTCGACGGAGTTGACATTGAAGTTGTGTCTTGCCTCCACTGCTTCTCTGATTTCCTAAGTTCGCTCTCGGTTACTCATTCTAGTTGATGGTCCTCCAAAGATTGTTTGTATTACTTCATTGGCCTCGGGGTTGGCCCTTTGGTTTCGACCGGAACTATGATTGGCCCTAGTCTCTTTCTTCGTTTCTGACCTTTTATCTCTTTTCAAGATTATATCTTGCAAGTGTCCTTCCCGAATGAGGGTCTCTATATAGTCTTTAAGCTGGTAACATTTGAAAATCTCAGGACCGGTTTCCTAGTGGAATTTGCAGTACTTTATTGTATCTCGCCGGGCAAACTGAGACTGTCGGTGTGGCTCTTTTACCAGATTCTTCTCTTCCAGTATGACTAGGATTTCTTCCTGCTTTTTTCGAAGAGGGGTGTAGTTTGTGTATTTTCCTTAGAATTTCTCTGTGGTCGGGTCGGCATTACGTCCGTTTTCTCCGTCCTTGCTTCTTTCTTTACCGTTTCCCTTTTGTTTTCCCTTTTGGTATCTTTTTGTTCGAGTTTCCCTCCATGCATGTAGCATCCTCCTGTGGCTAACTCCTCTTCTTCGGCTAGTGCATATCCTCCCGCCATGTCCATCATATCTGCATATCTGATTAAACTGGCCCTCCTTAGGTCAAAAGATAGTTGTCCATTCTGTAAGTTGTTTATGAATGTAGCAATTATTGCTTCATCATTTGCACTGTCGATTTTTGATACCGCCTAGCCGAATCTCCCCAGGTATTTTTTAACGACTCATCTTTCCCTTGTTTTAGCTGAGAAAGGTAAGCCACTGATTTCTTCTTATGTACGTTGCCCAGAAATTATCTTGGGAAACTTCTGCTTAATTCACCAAAACTTCCGATGCTTGCCGGGGGTAATCTTCCAAACCATCTCGAGTCTATGTCTCCCATAGTCTATGGAAAGTTGAGACATAGTAAAGGGTCGCTGTGGGCATACTGAGTCATAGCACTTTTATACAGTCTGACGTGTTCTTTAGGATCTGTATCCTTCTTGAACTGTTCTACGTGTGGCATCCTGAATCTTTCTAGAAATGGGGTTTGCAGGATGTCCATAGTGAACGGACTATCAGAATCGTCATCCGATAAGTCATTGTACCCATATCGTCTAACCAGGGCATCCATTTGACCCCTATTGTTCTCATCTTCTCAGGTCAGGCTCTAAATTATAACATCTCTATCTCCCACCGGATCTCCATGATGGTTGAACCGTCGGGTGACCTTCATACCTTTTTCCAGCTCCTCTTCACTTTGTTGCCGAGTCTCTCGGGTAGCTCTTTGCAGGCGTATGGTTCCATGACGAAGCTTGCGATGGTACCGATCGTTATCCTCTGATGATGACGACCGATCCCTGTGCCGGTCATGCTTGCGGTGTTTATCATGGGCTATCTGACCGTGGCTCTACCTTTGGAGTGGTCCTTCCTCTTCGGGTGTTCAACGTCCCTTATCCTGATTGCGTATTACACCCCCATATTGATTGACTGGAGCAGAGTTCCAACCAGATTCTGGTACATCTGGTTTCTGTCCAACTATAACTGAACGAAGCCTTGTAAGTAGGGGGTTAGGAGGTTGTGTTTCTGTAGCTAATAATTCAACCCTATCTTTTGCCGCGTCCACTAACAGCTGTTATAGTGCCTCATGGAAACGTCGTGTCAGGTCTTCGTTGGTTGGTGGGATTTATTGGATCCCCGCTAGAGATATTGGGTTGTTCTCGGTGGCTGTGGCAAGATCTCGTGAGCTACCGCCTATGTGGACGTTATCTTGAGATTTTTAGATATCCCCAGAAATGTTTCTGCTTCCACTTCCCGCCATTGCTCACTGATCAAATCGGAGGTTCGGTGCGCCCCTCCTTCTAGCACCAATTGTTGACGTCAATTTCTTGATTTGTACGAAAGTCAACAAGATTAGATTTTAGCCCTGATTTCAAAGAGAAAGAGAAGAAAATGTAATTAGAGACAGGTTTTACGTGGTAAAACTCCGGTGACCGGAGAAACGTCCACGGGCGGTTGAACGATCAACCAAACCAAAATCCACTATTAAAATAAGGATTTACAACTCTCAATCTCTCCTTTTTTCTCTCTGTATTTTTCTATATCCTCTTATGACGAGATTATGGGTCTATTTATATGTACATAGAACCTTAATTCTCTTTGTACAAGTAATGAAAGATTTTGTATTTAATTATGATTGGTTACTTGTTGGATTAGTCTTTATCTTCTTTCCTATTTCAGAGATTTGTATGGAAATCGAATGGGACTCTAGTAATATAGTCCTTTTAGCACTTATTTCCTTACTAAGGCGTAGTCTTTTTGAATAAAAAAAATTGTTGCCTGATTTGGAACCTTTTTCATTTTTGGTATTCTATTCTTCTTAGAATTATTCTTTGACGTAGATATCTTTACGTATTTTAATATGACTCTTGGTTCGTATGCGAGTTGTGTAGACTTCTTTATTCAGGTTTCTTCATATTTGTACCGAGCAGGACATGACGTCAATGACGTGTACATCTGATAAAATTTACATATAACACAAACCATCAATCCAATCCTATTTCTTAATCTGTTAATAACCTAGTCTCATGATCGTTTATTTTAAACTAAATAAAAAAAAGTAATGCTTGTTTTGAAAGCATCAACAGACCCCTTAATTTTACCAAAACAATTAAAGAAACCAAGTTTTAGAATGATAAACATAAATACTATCTGCTCGATATAGAAGTTTTATTTACTAAATAAAATCAATATAAAGACGATCAAATGAGAAAACACTAAATATTGAATAAATATTTTTCTTGATGCTCTTCCCTTCAAGTAGATTGTGTGCAAAGAATACATACAAAATGAAAATCTTAATTTTCAGAAACCTAATACATTACTATCAATAATATTGATTTGGAAACTGAAAAAATAGTAAAATACCTTGTTCAGCTCCACAAATTTAATTTCAGCATCAGGAGTGCTAAGGCCCCGTCCTGCAGCTGTTTTTACGTCCGTTTTCGTTTTTATTTTTAAAAAACGATTTCGAAAACGCGCTTGTTAACCGTTTTTCATTTTATTTTTGAAAAACAAAAAAAAATGAAAAACAAAACCAGTGTTAAAAGTGAAATATTTGAAAAACACAAAATACTTGTTTTTTCGTTTTTCGTTTTTCGCTTTTCGCTTTTCGTTTTTGTTTTTCATTTTATTTTTCATTATTTTATATTAAAAAAAATCTTAAACTATTAACTGTACTGTTCTGCGTTTGATATGATTACAACAAAATTGAACAAGATTTTTAAATTACCAAAGTGCCCCTCTTATAGAATATTATAATATAGTTTATTTATAGAATATTAATATATAATATATATTATATATAATATTGTATATAAATATTATATAAAATATTATATATTATATATATATATATATATATATATATATAATATAATATTATTATGTATATATATTAAAACTATATATATTATGATATATATATATATATATTTATAAATATATAATAATATATTATATAATATCAAATAATATATATTTATATAGGATATAATGTGATATATTATGTATTATTATATATAAAAATATAATAATATTTCATATATAAAAAAGATAATAATTTTTAATAAATAAAATATACATATATATATTAATATAAGATATACAATTATATTTTTATTATATAATTTTTATATATATATATATATATTATAATTATTTATTTATAATTTTAGAGTTTAGTTTTGATTAATTCATTATTTTGACATGTTTTTTTGAATTAATTTTTTATGTGTTACTTTTGTTTAATATAAAAATTACAACAAAAATTATATTGGTTAATTATTTAATCAATTTGTTTATAATTGTAATAATATTAAACAAAATACTAAAATTGATATTTCAATTTTTGATTGTTTTCGGTTAACCTACCACACGCGTTTTTTCCGTTTTCATTTTCAAAATACAGCTTTCAGTATTTACTAATAGACGCGTTTTCAGAATTCGAAAATGAAACCAAAAATACTGTTTTCATTTTCATTTTTATTTTTGAAAAACAGCAACTTAAAAATGCTTACAGGACGGGCCATATGATACAACATAAACTTCCCCCCGATAAGTAATAAGTAATAACGGAGTCAAATTTATTGTTCACAAAAATAGAAATGAAGATGCAGTATGAATAAATATGCAGAAAATTTCCAACAAGGAACTCAAACACTTCAAGCATTCGTATCACATCCGAAATTAATGTATGCCTCCTCATATAATCTTTACGCCAAAAATGTGTTGGGTAAATATGAATATCCACCTGGTCAAAAGTTGGACAGTTGTGTATGCTCAACACTAGAGGATATACACTAATTGATGCTCCATACTCAGGTTAAGTAATTTAAGTTTGGGTGCAGATATGACAAGCTTTGAATCTCTAAACATTTTTTTACCAATATAACTGAAAGCTGAAAATGTTAAATTAACAAGGCATGGAGCAGATATGGTAAACTCTACCACGATTGACACACTACAGTCTATTAAACTCAAGTTACCCAGATTCAATAAACCAGAGAAGAGATCACCTTTTGCAGGCAATTTGACACCGCAGATGTGCAAATTTGTCAAAGTTGCAAAACCAAATAGGTTTGGTGAAAAATCTGTTCCATGTCCAATACCCAGTTTGAGAGTCTTCAAATCTCTTGCAGGAAACTTTTTAACGATATCAGTTTCAAGATGTTCAAGCCCATGTGAGTTGGCATAGTTAAAAACTCTCCTCACCAGGGATGTGTGGATCGAGCCTCTGCAATAAAACTTGAGTTTATGGAGATTAAAAGGCTTGCGACGAATCAAGACGTTGAGAACGAATTCTCTGAAAAGAACCCTATGGTCCGTACCCGCAATTCCCAATCTTCGAAACTTTCCAAAATCGAAATACAGAGAGTGGATATTAGTCCAGTGATACTGCCATGTTTTGGACAAAACGCATGTCTGGATGGCGTCGTTGGTTTCCAAGAGCGAGAGAATATGATAGATTAACGTCTCCGGCAAGTTGCTGAGACGGTCCTGCTCCAGGGCCGTCTGATCACCCAATCGGAGTTTCTTTTTGGTGGGTTGGTGATTCATGAACTGCATTCTCCGTTTTGACTGTCTTTCAGTTTTATTTTTTTTTAACTGCGAATTTTGAATTTGAATAATGAAGCTCGAGAAAGAAATTGAATAGACGTCATTAAAGCTTGAAGGACCTCTGTAGTCTGTACTCGGTAGTGATGCTCGAGCAGTAATTTGAAATTGAATAGATGTCATTTTCGTATTTGAAGGTCCTCAAAATAAATAAATAAGGCAAATGGCAGACACTAACCTAAAGTATGATAAATATGTTTAATATTCAACTTTGGCTATTAATTTCACAAAGATACCTTCTTGTTAATGGGCAACTATTAATTTTAACTTTTGACCTGGAAATAACAAAATTACAGGGTTCCAAAATAGTTCTCCACACATCCATTTACTTCCCATACCCACCATAAAAAAGTAATAAAATTTAATAATTTACTTTTAACAATCTTTAAAATATCAAGATTAACCCTAATTGTAAATAACATTTTAATTAAATTGCTATTCGCCTATTCTTCAAAGGCTCCTTACAATTTATTTTGCTTATTATTAAAAAAGAAAAGAGAGAGAGAGAGATTGTGCACAGTGCACTCAATATATATTGCAGAATTAGCCGTCTGAATTACTTGTGTTAATTAAATATAAATAAATTTGGTAGATAAATATAAATATATTTGGTAGTTGTCCAGTTACCAGAAAATCAGCAATGAGATGACTTTGTCGTTGTTGGAGTAGTTTAGCTTGTTTAGGCTTTAGTCTCATCTTAAATGGAAGTTTCCGGACACAAAACTTGACTCATTTTTGTTGGGTTCCCACCCTATATTTGAGTCTAGGTGTTAGAATAAAATCAATTTAATCAAAATGATATTTAAAATTTAGGGTTAACATATCAATGCTAAATAAACATTGAATATTAGAGTAATGCAAAGATGTTTAAAAATTGTGTCCAAATGATGTGATATATGAGTTGTCAACATCCTATAATTCATTAGATTATGGGATAAGGGATGTGATATTGACGACTAACATACCACATCATTTGGGTAAGTGATGTGTTGTGTCTTTGACAGTAATCTGGGTAGCACTTGTCAAGCGATGTGTAATTGCACAACAGCAAGGACAACGGTCTAATTCCAGGGATTAGCATTGTGCAATTGCATAACGGCAAGGACAACGGGTTGACTTCAGAGATTATCGTTGTGGATAGTGCGATGGGTTTTGACGGTGGTTTTGGTGATATGGCACATGGATCACGGTTTTCTAAGCGGTCAATTCAACACGGTTTAGAATGTGGGTGGCTATCCGCGATTCGAATTGTAGTCAAATATGTGCATGCGTGAAACGGCAAATATTAGTGGAAAATGAAGTAGTTTGTTTCTAGAAGTTCTTATGCTAGAAAGATAAGGAATTCTCTTTATAAGAAAACTTGTTATAAAAGAAAATAGTATTTATGTGAAACAAAGAAATCTTGTACATATAAGAGATAGATTTTCTTGTAGGTTTAAACTATCTGTAACTCATATAAATACTGTAACAACCATAATTTCAAATTTTGAATGAAATTACTATAATGTAAAAATTACCTCTAAAAGATTTGGTCAAATTATAATTCTCTTAATTAGATTGTCTTAATTTGGGTGGATTCCTATTAAACCTAATATATATAAATGTGAGTGTGTAAGAGAAAAAAAAAAGAAACAAAAGAAGAGAAAGTAATGGCTGCACCTTTTCTTTTCCAGCAGCCAGCCTAAACCTTCTCTGTGGAGAAATAAGGAATCAACAATAACTTGAAGCACTCCTAGTTCTAGGTATGTTGTTTTCTTCGTTTCTTGTATTTCTTTCATGTCTTGGACTCTCTAGCTATATTAGACTGTTTTTATGAATGGTTTATGACAGTAGGCATATATAGGATGGAATTATATTATTCCATAGTTCCTGGTCCATATCATGATTTTTATAGAAATTTTTAATTGGTATAGAGATTGCTGAAATCCTCTGTTTTAGTAGACCAACCACATTTCGTAAATCTGTTTTGAGTTGGTTACTAATGTGGGAAAATTATGAACAGTTACACAGATGTAGGTTTATGAGTATATTATCACTCTACAAAATTTCGTAGTCTTTAGATGTATAAATAATTTTATGAATTTTGGAATAGACATGGGTCAGTATTTGAATCTTGCTGCATAGTTTCGGGAAACCAAGAAAGATTGGTATTTTTGTATGATCTAATGACTCCGTATTGATCTGAAATTTTTACTGAAGATTAACTTATATGTCTAGATTACATCTAGAAAGTTTCATAATTTATACATGAGTATAAATGTTTATATAAATTTTGGAGTAGACTGTGATTGACTAAGGTCTCTACTGGATAGATTTGAGATAAGCAAGAATGTAATTAATTTTTTGGACATGCAATCAATCCTAGAATAAATTGAAACTTTTACAGTAGTATTTCCAATATGTCTAGACAATGCATATTAAATTTCGTAATATTTGGAGCTGTAAAGAAAGTATTAAAAATTGGAGATCAGAGGATGGTCAATTGTATTAGCTGGAAACTAGATTTCTAAGTTTAGTTTTATATATGTGAAGTTTGTGTTGATTTACCTTACTGTGGTGATACGGTTATGACAGTAAATCAATTTGTAAATTGATAGGTTTGAGTGACGCTTGAGCTTCTAGAGCTAGAGCCGATTTTTTCGTGTCCGAGGTAAGTAAATTTATTCATGGTGTTTTATGTATCAAATTACCAAATTACTGTTTTCTTTATTGTATTTTACTGTAATATATTTGTCAAAGATATTACTGATTTTGATTAAGTATTTAAGTTGTTTAAGAATGTACATAAACCGTTTTTGAAATTGATCTATTTCTTATATACTGTCAAATACATTTTGCTTACTATTATCTATAGTGCTATAGTTTTACTAAACTACTACTACTATCTTGTATTATTTAAACTCAAATAGTTTTACAGAAATACCACTGTTATATTGTTTATATAAAAATGTTACTGTTACCGTTACCGCTACCGTTTATACTGTTATATGAAAATACCGCTGAGTTAAATATATGTGAATTTATAAAATAAAATAAAAATCGTTTTGGCTCATCGTTCAATAGTTACTGTTATTGTTACTGACCTAGCTAGGATTTTGTGTGCAAACATACTGTTATTGCCGCGTCACATGGGTACTTATGACATACTGTTGCCGCGTCACACCGGTACTTGTGAGTCTATGGAACATGAGTTAACTGATATATCGAATACTTGTTATTACTATATATAAATGTGTATACTGTGTTTTAGATGAAGTTTTTGTTCACTACTTTGTTTATTATTAATGTTTGTGAAAATGATACTGAGTTTAACAGTTGAAAACATTATTTATGCTTATAAGCTTATGCTATGGCATGTAATTGTATTTTTCATCGATATCTATTGTCATGCATGAATTTATTTACCGAGTTGACGGATCACCCCTCGTCACCACCATTTTGCAGAGTAGTACCGGTTTATGTGAGATGGGTAATTAGAGTCAAGGATTTGCTTCAGTACCGTATTTGATCTCTAAAGTCTATTTTCTTATATCATGTTACCTTGAGAATATTGTTAGTTTTACCTTATTGGATCTTTCGTATTGTAAGGATTGGGTTTTATTAAACGGTTATTTTGGAGGTTACATTTAAATTATTCATGAATAAATCCTTTCTTTTGTGAATGTTTTCAGTCTTTATAGTTGGTAAGCTTGGAAGATTTACAGATTTATGACCGAGTATCATCCTAATCTGTTGGTAAAGGATTTGGGGTGTTACAAATACACCATAATAACTAGTTTATTATGTGTAAAGCAAAATAGGAAATACTCAAGAGATCTCGAAGAGTAGGCATTAGGTGTAATCGAGTTTGGGATATTTTAGAGAGAGAGTCATGAGTGTGTGATTGTAATAATTGACTGCATAGTGGAATTTTCTCTTATCGTCATGATGGTCGTGGTTTTTTCCTATTCTTGGGTTTCCACGTAAAATCTTTGTGTGTGAATATGATTGGATTGTTTATTTATTCCAACTTATTAATTCATTTGCTATTGTTTCTTTGTGGTCTATCCGGTAGTGCTTCTGTATAGTCACTTGTTCGCTAACAATTGGTATCAAAGTCAAGTTGCTTGATAGTGGTCTTAACAAACTGTTATGACAAAAATGATGAGATTCGAGGTTGAGAAATTTGATGGGAAGATTAGCTTTGGCATGTGGCAAGTTTAAGTCAAGGATCTGTTAATCCAATATAGGCTACAAAGCATTGAAGGGCAAGTCAACCCCTAAAAACCCTGTAAGCTTTGGGGATTCTAGTAAAGAAGTGGTTGGTACTAGTTCTGAAAAATCTGCGATGAGCGATGATGATTGGGAGGATTTGGATGAAAGAGTTACAAATGCGATGCAATTGTGCCTGGCCAAGAATGTTATTACTAATATTCATGAAACATATTCAACGAATGAACTTTGGGAGAGGTTTAAAGAATTTTATCAAGTGAAGAGCTTATGCACCCGTTTCTACCTAAATGAGCAATTTCATTCACTGCAGATGTCTAAAGGTACTAAGGTTTTTGGTCATCTGAGAGTGCTTAATGGAATTATTTGAGAATTAGAGTCGATTGGAGTGAAGATTGATGAGGAAGACGAAGGCTTAAGACTCATCTGGTCCCTTCCACTGTTCTATGCACATATAAATCCAATTTTGATGCATGGGAGTTTGACCATATATTTTGGAGATGTGGCGAACAGACTGATCTTCGAGGAACGAAGGCTAATGAGTGAAGGCAAATTTTCTGATAACTTTGCTTGTTTGGTAGACAGAATGAATGAAGGCTCCAAAATTAAAGTCGCTTACTGAGAATGTGGACAGTCTAAACAGGTTAGGAAAGATTGTCAAAGTAAGAAGACAAGTGTGTCTAAGAGCTTCAAGGAGGGGGATCTGTCAATCGCCTCTCTTGAGTATAATGACTACAGTGATGCTCTCTAAAGGGGCATGGACATCCTCATGGCATGACCTCTAGTTGTCATGAAAGAGGATGTGTTACTGATAAAGGCCCATAATTACGCACGGGCATTGGTTAGGAGGTGATACAAGATGTCTGATGGACAAGGATGTCGATGGTTTAACAACTTCTTGGGAACCTAACGTGAGGAGTTGCACCACAATTTCAGTAAGGTAAATTTTGACATGAGCAGGTAAAATCTTAGGATGGGTGTTCCTAAATGGTTATACCTCGTGGTAGGTATGTTGATTCTCAGTGTTGAGAGTCATAGCTGTGAACGAAGGTTTAGAAATTCTCTTCATAATGGAGAATTGTTGGATATGACTCGAATTTCCAATGGTTACCAAACAGGATTCAACCAATGCAAAGACTTTTGAGAGACGTGGGATACTTTTAGAGTATGAGATTGTGTTTAAGGAAGGCTTGAAGACCTTGAAGAACTAAGAAACAATTTGTGTTGTGCATTTGATAGCGATCTAGGGAGCACTTGTCAAGTGTTGTGCCTTTGCAATGTGCATTTGCATAATGGTAAGGAAAGCGGTCTAATTCCAGGGACTAGCATTGTGCAATTGTAAAGTGGCGAGGACAACAGTTTGACTCCAATGATTATCGATGTGGATAGTACTAGTTGGGATATTAATAATCCTCTTCATTCTTCTCATAAGTGGTCTAATGAGAAAGCTTATAGCCTAGGATGAGGATTACTCAAAGAAGAAAAGAGAGAATGATCAAAACATGGAGGCATTTGTCAAAAAAATTGAATCCTTTGTTCCACAAAGTTTTGATTATTATGATGTTAAAAAAACAAGATGAAATCATTAAGCACTAAGCTCCGTCAAGGAGGTTATGGTGACATTTATAAAGGTTAAATACATTATGGTTGTCTTATGGCAGTGGAGGTCTTGATGGAATCCAAAAGTAATAAAGAGGCATTTAAAAATGAGGTAGCTAGTATTTGTAGAACATCCCATGTTACTGTTGTCGCTTTTCTTGGTTTTTGATATAATAAAAAAAAAGCTTCAATATATGAATTCATGTCTAATGGATCTTCTTCTAGTACATAATGTAATTTGGAATAGAAGACAATGTATCAAATTGGAATCAACATTGCTTGAGGAATGGAGTATCTACACATGGGTTGTAACACAAGGATTGTGCATTTTGATATAAAACCTCATAATAATATCTTTGTTATCCAAAAAATCATAGGTTGACTTTGGGACAACACTTAGACCAAATAGAGCGGTGCTACACGATTGGAAAGGCCCAGGTATAGACTAACGAGTCGGAGGCTCGATGCCAGAACCGGGCTTAAGTGCCTATAACGGGGTTTTCAAGCTATAAGGGATCGAACGGTGCCAGATTACAACTAGGACTAGTTCCCAAAAGTACTAGAACCAGTCGTGACAGGACCGGTCACGACCTAGGAGAATGTTGTCAGTAATGTATATAGTTAACAATTTGGTGGTGATTAGGGACCAACCATATATTTACACATGGAAAGACAAATCATTAGATTATCGTTCTCTCAAAAGGGGGGAAACTCTCTCTTGATACAATGGGGATTCCAGCTATCAAAACCAATCGTTCTATAGTAGAAAATTATATAATAAAAGTCTCTTACTCGAGACAAGTCATTCTATAGTAGAATGATGCTCTTCTTCACTCTTAAAAAATGCAAACCCTTAACTCTCTTTGAGTTAGGGTAAGTATAGGGTTCCTTGGATGTGGTAGGTGAAGAGATCCTCCTATGTGGGAGTCCGAGGCACCATCCTCACCATTCTTTTGCACTAAGCCCATAGTGGCAAACGCCCCAGAAGGCTATGATTATTACAATTGTTCCCTAGTGCTAACTAGGAACATGTGGGTAGATGTGAGACACTGAGACTCCTCTTTTAGACAGGATAGCCATTAGGGAATCTCCACCGTTCCTTTGTATCGGGCACAAGCGCAAATAAGATCAACTATTAAATAAATTACAATAAACTAAAATAAATTTTAAAAAATAGGCATTGATATGCCACAAGTGAGAAGTATTTTTTAACATTTTCAAATGTGATGATTTTTCTTTAATTCTTTTTTTAGCTGACTAAAGTTTTAAAATTGAATTTAAAATGCTATAGAGTAGATATGAGAGAGAAGAGAGAAATTACAAATTAATATAGTTTTATCACAGTCACAAAATTGATCTAACGAGTAACGATTATAATATATATATACATGTGTATATGTATACATATACATACATACATACATACATATATATATATATATATAGTGAGTCTCTCATAAGAGATCCTTTATTTTAATTTCGGTAAGGACCACCATGAAATCACATTGATTTGAGTTAATTTTTATTTGAATTTTTTTTGTGAATGATAAATTCATTGAAATCTACCTATACCTATGAATAAATTTTGAATTTTTTTCAAGTATTAGAACTATTTATCCCAATTTTCTTCAATATGAATGCATCGGAAAAATGAGTGAATTATAAAAAAATTCAAGAAAAATAGTTTTAGAGCTTGAAAAATTTTAAAATTTTGTTCATATGTAGATTTCAATGAACTTATCATTCACAAAAAAAATTCAAACAAAAAGGTCATTCAAATCAATGTGATTTCATGATTGTCCTTACCAAAATTAAAATAAGGGATCCCTTTTAAAAGATTCACAATATATATATATATAAAACTTCTTATATACAAACCCCCTAATATAAGGTTCATATACAAATCCACTTTTCAATCGTCAGATCAAAATTCAATAGCTATTATGTATTCTAGTAAATTGTGAGTGAAGACAAAAGTAAGTGGTGGTCCAAGAGAGAAAATAACATCTTCTCACATAACCCTCGCAAAACCCTATGATATAAGGCTTATATAAGGCTCACTTAATTAAAATCCAATTGTTGTTATGTATTCTTTTAAATTGTAAGTAGATACAAAAGAAAGTGGTAGATCAAGAGAGAGAATACATAACAATCCTTAGATTTTGATCTATTGGCTGAAAAGTGGATTTGTCTATAAACCTTATATTATGGGATTTGAATGTGGGAAGTCTTTATATAGAGGCATTTTTCTATCGATACACACTGATGGAATTATATAAGAACATTGAATGCGAGTCACTCATTTATAAAAGAGCTTTAACAAGTGCATACATACCAAGTAAAAGTATGTAAAACGAGTGACTCACATTCAATGTCTTTATATAATTCCATCAGTATGCACTTATGTGAAAATTTTCGTGTATATATATAAGTGAGTTTCTTACGAGTGATCCATTATTTTAATATAAAGTAAAGGCCGTTTTGAAATCCGTTGATTTTAATGAATTTTTATTTGGATTTTTTGTGTGGATAATAAGTTCAATAAAATCTAATAGTAAACAAAATTTAATTTTTTTTCAAAATCTACAAGTTTTTCTTCCCAATTTTATTAAAAATCAAACATCAGAAAATGGGATGAACAATAAGAAAAATAATATGTAAAAAAATTTGTAGATCTCAAAAAAAAATCAAGTTTTGTTTACAAATAGATTTCATTGAACTTTTTATCCACATAACAATCCGGATCAAAATTCATTAAAATCAATGAATTTTAAGACGGTCATCACTTTATATTTTTTAAATCAATTTTAACTTCCATTTTAATTTGAGCATTAAAGTTAAAATTTCAGAAGAAAAGACTAAATTGATAAATACATTATATGATAATTTAGTGGTCATGAAATTAAAAATACAAACTTGGGGACTAATAAGAAATTGTAAACAAAAATTGAAAATAAATAAATAAAGTGGATTGATGTCGCTCCATTATGAGCAACTGGCTAGCAGCAGTTGTCTAGTCACCTAGCCTAGTGGACTGCTGCTAGCACAGCTCTTGTAGAATATCCCATGTTAATGTTGTTGCTCTTCTTGGGTTATGACGTTATGTTATAAGAACTAAAGAGCTCTAATATATTAATTAATGTCTAATGGATCTCTCAATAAGTATATATTTGATAAAGGAATCTTCTAGTATAAAATGTAATTTTGAATGGATCGAAGATAATGTATTGAATTGCAATCGGTATTGCTAGAGGAATGGAGTATCAACACCGGGGGTGTAACATAAGGATTTTGCTTTTTAACATAAAACCTCTGTAACATTCTGTTAGATAAAGACTTTTGCCTAAAGATATCTGATTTCGGACTCAGCTAAACTAAGCAAAATATCAATGCTGGGTGCAAGAGGAATGGTAGGGTATATTGCACCGGACGTATTTTGTAGAAGCTTTGAAGAAGTCTCTCACAAGTGTGATGTCTATAGTTATGGAAAGAAGAATGATGATTCTTGAAATGGTTGGAGGAAGCGAGAACATTGTTGTTAGTGTGTCACATACCAGTGAAATATATTTTTCGAATTGGATTTATAAGCAGCTTGAACCAGGGACGGATTTTGAATTCAGTGGTGTTATCACTGAAAAGGAAAAAGAGGTTGTGAAAAAGATGATCATAGTGAGCATGGGGTGCATTCAAACCAATCCATCTGATAGGCCATCAATGAATAAAGTTGTGGAGATGTTGGAAGGTAGTTTAGAGAGCTTGGAAATTCCACCTAAACCATCAGTCTCTGCCAACAAGATCACCAACCCCATCACATAGACCTGCATCCCAATGGTAAATCTGCATTGAACTGAGTGATATGTGAAATGTATTTAAACATGAATAACAATTTTCTGGGTATGGATTTCATCATCTTGCATTCTTGCCAAACAAAGAAAGCCAGTCACATTATAAACCAAATTGAAGAGCGAAGACCATCTCTAGTTTTTAGAGTCATTTGACATTGATCTCTACTGATAAAAAGATAAATATTATAAAACAAACACAGAAAAGACAAGACCTCTAACATATTCTCAAGATAAGTTAATGTTACCTATATTTTTTACCCATTGTACTTACCTATCCAACACAAAAATAGTCAAGAACCAGAATTCAAGAATTAATTTTTACTTGGTCGAGCACTCGGAGGTTTACCCCATAGTCAGTTCTTGTAATAAGTTAGCCAAATGATTGAGCGCAGAACCATAAATCATAGGTAAAGTGAACAGCAGCCCTTCCTCCCCGGTCTCCTAAAAATGGCATAGCATAAAAACACAAGTACACAAACATTTGACATCAGGAACAAAGAAAAATAAGCAGTTCAAAAAAAAATATTAGTTTTTTTTAAGTAGAAGAATAAAATACAATCATGAAGATTACTCTGTTCTTGGACAAGTGTGCATAGCATCAATTCCATCCTATTTCTTAATCAGTTAATAACTATTTAAGTCTCATGATCGACTATTTTAAACTAATGAAAAAAAGAGAAATGATTCTTGTTTCTAAAGCATCAACAGACCCCTTAATTTTACCAAATCAATTATAAAAACTAGGTTTTAGAATTGCATTTATCTAAAAAATTATAATGTATAAATGATAAACATAAATACTATCCACTCAATATAGAAGTTTTATTTACTTAATCAAACCAGTATAAAGATGATCGAATCAGAATATACTAGATATTGAGTAAAATTAACCGGGTCAAATATAACATTCAAGGGGTTTTTTCAAGAACAACCTAATAGTATAACATGCATGTCTAAATTATAGAGACTCAAGTTTCACCTTATAATAGAATCTCTATTACAAGTAAACCTTAGTAAATTTTAAATTCTTAACCAATTTTCACCACATTCAATTAAAACAAAACTTGAGATTGCACATTCTTCCCTTCATGAAGAGTTATGCGAAGAGTTTTATAAAGTCATATATATCAAATACATTAAAGAAAAGGAAATGTAAAATTGTCGACGTTAATGTCTTTAAAGAAAATGAATAACAGTCCAAACTTTTCCAGAAGGGAAAAATTGAACAATTACATCAAGCGATTAAGCATAAGAATTGTATTCTCCACATTTCCAAACACCAACTAATTGATTTCTTCATTCAGCAGAACAAAAGGCATCAAAGTTATCTTATATGGGCATCAATACTAATCCTAAATGAAAAATTAAGAAAACAAAATATCAGTTTTAAGGTTTTGTAATGACAGCATATCATATATGACCATGTTATACTTCCCCTGTAAAGAATGTAATAAGTAATTACAGAATCAAATTTATAGTTCACCAAAATAGAAATGAAGATGCACTATGAGTAAATATATAGAAAAATGCCAATATGGAGCTCAACGACTTATCTTAGGAAAGTCAAGTGAAATATGGTGAGTGAATTTAGTAAATTCACATGGCAGAGCACTTCAAGCATAGCAAAAGAACACAAGTACACAACATTTGACATCAGAAAAGAAGAAAAATGAAATACTGCATGAGAATTTATAAAATAAAAAAATAAATAATAATAATAGAATAATAAAGTCCGATCATGAAGATCATGCTATCAAGTATCAATCCAATCCCATTTTTTTAGTCTGTTAATAACAAAGTCCATAGTTTATCAAAATTGCATTCATCTAAAGAATTACAATTTAAATGACGAAAGTAAATACTATCAAAGCAATATACACAACTTATTTACTGAATCAAATCAGAACATAAAGATTATTTCAAAAAAAGAAATCAATATAAAGATGATCAAATCAGAATATACTGAATATTGACTAATAAAATTAACCAAGTCAAATATAACACTAAATGGGATTGTGTGCAAAGAGAGATTCATAATATCAAGTACAAAAAAAAAAATATCTTAATTTTCAAAGATCTGATACAGTACTACGCATTATATACATTACTATCAATAATATTGATCTGGATCATGTAATAGTACCTGGTTGAGCTCCACAAATTTAGTTTCAGCATCAGGAGTGTAATATCCTGAAAAAAAAAATGGGGTAAATCGTTCTCAGGTAGTTGGTCCCAATTATTGTGAATAAGGTTTGATGCCCAAAATGATAGTGTTGCGGAGATTATAATTGTGACAAAAAAAAAGAGGAGTAATGTTTTTGGGCTGAACCCAAATCAGTTAGTATTTGGGTTTATCCTTATTTTAAATGTTAAGGCATAAACCTGTTTAAATTGCTAGTTGACCTAAACTGGTAATTCAAGAGATTATAATGCCCTATGCATTCGATGAGTTGAAAGGAGGAAAAGAAATTAAAAAAAAAGGATGTAACAATCAAAGGAATTGAGGGAGAGAGAGTTGTGTTGGGATTTTTGAGTCACCGTCCAGATTTCTTCTGGTGGCATTTGTGGTCCGATTGAGCTCGAATTTTGTCAGCATGTTCTACTCTGATAGTTCTTGAGTTTGATGATGGAGATGTAAATCGGAGTTCCCTGTGGAGAGATCTGCGGCTCCGAACAGAGCTGGGCAGAAACATGATACAAACAATGGTTTGAAGATATCGGTGCTAAGTAAGTTGTTATCTCTTTCCCATGTCAAGGATTTCTTATATATGTTAAACTGATTTTATGAATCGTTTATGATAATAGACATATATAGGATGGATTTATATTCATATCATAGTTCATGGTCCATATCATGATTTTTATAAATTTTTCGAATTTGTATAGAGGTTGCTGAAATCCTCTGTTTTAATAGACCAGCCACATTTCGTATATCTGTTTTGAGTTTGTTATTAATGTGGGAAAATTATGTAAATTTACATGGATGTAGGTTTATAAGTATATTATCACACTGCCAAATTTCGTGATCTTTAGATATATAGAAATATTGTTATGAATTTTGGAATAGACATAGGTCAGTAATTGAATCCTGATGGATAGTTTCGGAAATCCATGAAATATTGGTATTTTTGTATGATCTAATGGCTCCGGATTGATCTGAAAATTTTACTACCTTATATGTCTGGATTACATCTGCAAAGTTTCATAATTTATACTTGACTATAAATATTTATATAAATTTCGGAGTAGACTGTGGTTGGCTAAGGTCTTTACTTGACAGATTTGGGACAAGTAAGAATGTAATTAATTGCTTGGACATGTCATCGATCCTAGAATAAATTGAAACTTTTACCGTAGTATTACCATAATGTCTAGACAATCCATGTTAAATTTCGTAATATTTGGAGCTGTAGAGAAATTTTAAAAATCGAAGATCAGAGGATGGTCAGTTGTATTAGCTAGAAACTAGATTTCTAAGTATAGTTCTATTTATGTGAAGCTTATGTTAATTTACCTTACTGCAGTGATAAGGTTATGAAAGTAAATCAATTTGTAAATTGATAGGTTTGAGTGATGTTTGAGCTTCTAGAACTAGAGTCGATTCGTTCGTATTCAAGGTAAGTAAACTCATCCATTATGCAATATGTTTTCTAAAATGTGTATAATATGTGGCAAGCTCTTTCATGTTTTCAAATGTTTATATGACATATTTATGTTTCAAATTATAGAACTACTGTTTCTGATATCCCTACCATTTTATACTCTATCGCATTTTGTTAAGGATTTTATAAGTAAGGTTGCTTTTATAAGTATTTGGTATTAATGACTTTGAACTAAATTCCTTACTTACATATTTTGAATACAATTTGACTATTGTTATTTATACTGAAATGATTCTACTGAGAATTCTATTGTTATCTATATCGAGTACCGACATGCTATTGATTTCAAATATATATGAATTTGTGAAACCGTTTTGGCTCAATATTCCGTAGTTACCGTTATTGTTATTAGCCCAACTGAGATATTTGTGTGCACACATACTGTAGCCGCGTCACTCGGGTAATTGTGACATACTGTTATTGCCGCATCACACGGATAACTGTGACATACTGTTATTATCGTGTCACACGGGTACTTGTGACACTACGAGACATGAGCTTACCGCTTTCCAAAATAGATTAATGCATACTGTTTATACTGTAAAATAATTTATTCACCGTTTTATAAAGTGAATGATCTGTACTGTTTACTCCCATAAATTATAGTGTTTTACTGTTTTAAATTAGGATTATTAGATAATCATTTGATTTAGTATTGTATATCCTCTTTAATGAAATGATTTATAATTTGAGAATGTGAATGAAGATGTTTTAAAGTATTGCTTCAACCGTTTTATTGATATTGAGTATGTATATTGTATTAAAATGTTAATTCACGTTTTATAATATGTTTTATTGTTTAAATTAACTGAAATGTTTATTATCAAGATTTTGAGGGTAAAGGTTTTACAAATGCCATTTTATTTTTACTTGTTATGTATGAATTTACTTACCGAGTTGACGGCTCACCCCTCGTAACCACCATTTTACAGATTGAGTTTTTGATCATAGTAGTAATGGTGATTACATTAGCATATTGGAGATATGTATCGCCGGAAGAATTAGATTCTTTGTGTTTATGTATTGTAAGTGTCCGGTATTATTTAATATTGTAATCAAGTTTGACTATAGGGATTTTAGTGAAATGAATGGTATCAGATATACATGTTGTAATTTGTGGATACATTATTGATGATATAAGTTGTGACTACTGTAAATTAAGATTTTTGTAAAATCCGGACCACGTAGCATTCCGATCCTTTGGATCCCAGATTTGGGGGTGTTATAAGGAGTGTTACGATACAACATGAATTTCCCTTGAAAAATAATAAGTAATTACCGAGTCAAATTTATAGTTCACAAAAATAGAAATGAATATGCACTATTGAGTAAATATGTAGAAAATTTCCAATATGGAACTCAACTACATACGTTAGGAAAGTCAAGTGATACGGTGAGTGAATTTACATGGCAGAGCATTTCAAGCATACGAGTCACATCTGAAATACTGGTCTGCTTCTCATATAATCTTTACGCAAAAAATGTGACAGGTAAATACACATATCCACCCGATCAAGAGTTGGACAGTTGTCTACGCTCAACGCTAGAGGATACACTAATGGATGATGCCTCATACTCAGGTCAAGTAATTTAAGTTTGGGGGCAGATAATGTCTATACATTTCATTACCAATATAACCGAAATCTGAAATTGTCAAATTAACAAGGCATGGAGCATATATGGTCAAGTCTATCGCTATTCAACTTAACCAGATTCAAGAAACCCAGTTTGATTCAAATCTCTTACAGGAAACTTTATGACGATATCAGTTTCAAGATGTTCAAGCCCATGTGAGTTGGCATAGTTAAAAACCTTTGTCACCAGGGAGGAGTGGATCGAGCCTCTGCAATAAAACTTCAGTTTATGGAGATTGAAAGGCTTGCGACGAGACGACTTTGAGAACGAAATCTCTGAAACAAACCGTACTTCAAAAATTTCCAAAATCGAAATACAGAGTGGATATTAGTCCAGTGATACCGCCATGTTTCGGACAAAACGCATGTCTGGATGGTGTCATTGGCTTCCAAGAGCGAGAGAATATGATAGATTAACGTCTCTGGCAGGTTGCTGAGACGGTCCTTGTCCAGATCCGTCTGATTACCCAACCAGAGTTTCTTTTTGGTGGGTTGGTGATTCATGATCTGTGTTCTCTGTTTCGTCTGAGTCGGTCTTTCGTTTTTTTTTAACTGCAAATTTTGAATTTGTGATAGATATAAGGGCTCCGGTTGACAGGGATCGGCGTTTTCGGGTCGGGTTCAAAATCTTTCAACCCAATCTAACTCTAGGTAAATTTCAATTTAATCCAACTCAACTCAATATTTGACGGATTATGTTGGGTTAGATTGATCAGATTGGGCTTTGAGATCTGATAGAAAAAAAAATTGTATTTGATATATTATTTAAAATATTTGAATTCAAATTTCGTTATATCAAAATTCAAATTGAAAATATTTTTTATCACAATATATAATACAAATTGTTTTAATATTTGTTACATAATTAAAATAATAAAAATAACAATTTATCTAACTTGTAAAGTCTACATCTAACAATGTTAAAAGGGATGGACGGATACAATTCGGTCCCAACAGTGTTCAAAGTCCGATAAATCTGATCTGAAATTTCAAAGTCCAATTCTAGATTTTATAAGGAAAAACAGAATCCAATACGAATCCAGATACTTAAAAAAATAAGATTTCATATTGCTAATAAATAATATATACAATTGATTAATTTATATTTTAATATTTATATTGGGGTTGACATTTTACTAACCCATTACTATTCAATCTCCTAATCTAGTCAAGTTGGGTTGGATAAAGAGGTTGGTGTGCACCCGTAGTTGGTAGTAAAGCTCGAGAAAGAATTTGAAAGAGCAGAGTTATTTGCACATATTAAAAACAGTACGTACTCCTCCAACTTAGGTTTTTTTTTTTTTTTTGAAAATCTTTTGATTAAAATTACTTAAAGGACTAAATAGTTTGTAAGATTAATTGGTTTTATATTAATCCTTTATAAAAATTAAAAAAAATAAAAGAAAAAGGAAGTTTTCTATTAATTTTTTAATACTCAATTATATATAATAAAAATCATTTATTTTCTCAAACCCTAACTTCTATTTTAAATACTAATTTCAATTTTTTCTAAAGATTACAAATTGATTAAGAAGTATGGGGAATGAATCAAAATCATCAAATGAAATTTCATATTTAATATATTCAACAGGTATTATAGTGATCATACTTATATGTTTATAATGGAACTAAGACCGTTAACTCTTTTTTTTTTTTGTTTCTCTAATGGAAATGTTGCTTCCATCGATGCACCATCATCAATTTTTTCCCCACCATCATCAACAACAACAATAAACAACACCACTCCAAATCCAATAAAAAACTACTCTTAAAATAAACTAAGAAGTGTCTAAACTAACCTAGAGTTATATACCAAATTTTCTTGATTAGTTAATATTAAAAATTACCTAAATAAAATAAGAAATCAATCAACAATTTAAAATGCAGAAAACAATTAATAGCACATCGATTGATTTACGCGAGAAACCTTCAACTGGGTAAAACTCATGGGCTATCCATCTAGCCACATAGGGTCCTCAAATCAACTGTATGTAATGATGTTTACAAACTAGGTTGACCTCTAGTCACACCATTCTTGGTCAATAAACCACAACTACTACCCAACGGGCTTTTTATAGTGATTATTGACCAATTTGCTTGTGCACTACATACTCATAGTCACAGTACTTAACTCTCAAAGAAGATATCAACAAACTATGTGAATATATGAATATATTACAAATGCAATTAATGTTAGGCAACACTAAATGCTTATCTATAGATTAAATGATGACAATAAAAGCAATAATAGATATCAATATCTATATGAATACTCATAAAGACCTAACTAGATAAAGATATGCAATTCTAAAATCTAGTCATCAAACAAAAGTCAATCAACTAGAATTGTCTTTAAACATGGTAAGGACAATAAATGCAATCAACAAGTGCAATCAATAAGTCATAATCAACAATGTCTAAATGCAAGACATAAAGACTTAGCTAGAGGGTAAAATGATCTTAAATGCTAGCGATCACAATACAAACTCAATAATACAAAGGAACTCATAAATAGATGTAATAAATAGAGTCCTAACATTTAATCAACTAATAAATGCAATAAAAACATTATTTTGAAAAATATGAACAAATAACAAATATGGGATTTTTGTTCAACTTACCAAGTCAACTATGAAGACCCATGCCTAAAAATGCTCAATGATGCATGAAAGATGATGGATTTTGAGTTTGGAGATTTAAAGAAACACTCTTGGAGCTTTTCTCACTAAGGAGACTCTTCCTCTCTTTAAAAAGGTGTTCTTGAAGCTCTAAATAAACGAAGATGGGAGAAGATGAAATATATATATATATATAAATATATATATAAACCCTAAAATGAAATAACGTCATCTTGAAACAAAAATAGGCTGAAACAGAACACAGCGAGGGTTCAATACGCGCACCACACGATCAACAAAGACCAGATGCAACCATTCCTTGGTGCGCGGGTACTGCACGAGTAGGGACCCTCGTAATAAAGACCAAGAAGAGGTATGTCATCGCGCTAAGACAAGCTCACCATCATGCAGGCACGGACGTTTTCGATCAAAAATCGTGAAACGAATTACACCACACAAAACCACACATAAATCTAGAAATGAAGTGTCAGTGTGATTGTGAAATGAATGCACACATTGCAAGAAGAAACAAATGCATATAGGTGGGTGTGTGTGCAACAACATATGCATATCAATACAAATGCATGTAAGTGTGTGTGTGTGTGCAACTAATATCTCTTCAAGAATTAAGTCAAGTGAACTACCTCTCTTGAAGCACTTTAGGATCTTGGAAGCTTGTTGAAGATAAGTCACAGTTGGAGACCTAAGCTACCCATTACAAACAATCCCAATGTGGTTTTTCATGAAATAAACCAATCATAAATGGAGGTCTTTACATACTCCAGATATCCAACCAAAATACAACCACAAAAGGAATTGAGATGGAGAGTGAAAGGATAGTGAGAAGGGTGAAAGGCATAGATGAGAGAGAAGGTAGAATGGGAAAGAGAAAGAGAGGAGCTAGGCGTCTAGGCAAAGGTGAGAGGAACAAATAAGGGATTTTATTTTTACTTTTTATATTTTAATACAATAAAATTAATAAAAATGTATTTTCAACATTAAGTGGGGTTTATTTATAAATAAAAAAAAATTAAAATCTTTTAAGGGCGTCCTTATAAAAAGGTGTACATGCAATTTTTAAGAGGTGTCAATCGGCATATCGACACTCAATTTGAAAGTGAATAGTCAATTTTGAATATAAAGGTCCTCCAAAAAACAATTAAGACAGATTGTACAAACTCATCCTAATCTTGAAGTATAATGACAATGTTTAATATTCAATTAGGACCATTAATTAAAAAAGGGTTATTATGATTTTACTCCCTTCTAATTAACATTAATATGGGTTTGGTCCACTAGTTTTTAGAATTACTATGTTTAGTCTAGTAGTTCTCTGACAATCCATATTTGAGTCCCTATTGTCCTATTCTTTTAGATTTTCGTTGACTTCCGTTCGGTCAATAAGGGTATTATGGGAAATTTGACGAAAGCTTATAGAAACTATTTGGAAGAAGGGTAAATCTGGAATTTAATAATGTAAAAATTTTAAAAATTAAAAAAAATATATTAAAATAATTAATATTACAAATAATTAAAAAAACAAATTAAAATTAAAATTAAAATATTAACTCTTTCTCTCTCTCTCTCTGACGCGTAAATCATCACCAAACCTAATAATAAATTTCATCTATTTCCCTTACACTCATTCATCATCAACATCAAAACCTCCCAACACCCAAGCGACGACGACCGGAAGCAGGGACGATGACAACCAGATCTCTCTCTCACTCAATCTACACACTAGATCTATTCTACCTTTCTTTTTATTTTTTTTTATTTTTTTTAATGGAGCTCTTGAAAGATCTTTCTAGATCTCTTTAAGTTTGTTTTTTAATCGTTTTGAATGTTGATAAAATCTAGATCTCTTCTTTTAGGTTTCCTTTTTAAAAGTTGTTTTTGTTTGATGGAGATCTTGAAAACTCTTTCTAGATCTCTGATAAGTTTTTTATTTATAAATATTTTTTGTTTTGATAATTATATTATTTTTTAATGAAATAATTTGTGCTTTGAATCTTGAACAAACTCATTTTGATGATTGATTTAGACGAGAAACCTAATTTACCGAAAATTGGCCTCAACAATTTGTGCAGCTCTACGATTTTATTTTGATTTTGTTATAAAATATTTGTGGTTTATTTTTCTGCAATTTGATTGAAGATGAATCGATGAAGGGGTTGAGTCTACTTGTTGTTTTTCAACATGAATATTTGTTGAACTTATTTGAGGATGAAGATCGAAGTTTATGGAATATTTAAAAAAAAATTATATTGATGGCTAATATAAATTGAACAAGGAAAATCTTGTGTTTGATTGGACAAGAGGATGCACAAATCTCTCAAAAAAAAATTTGTTTTGTTGATTAATTATTTAATCTAATTATTTAAATGATGATAATTATGAATTGGAGAAGAGTTTTGTGTTTGATATGATTTATGGAAAAAAAAATGATGATGATAATGATGAATTGGGGATGGATTTTTGTATTTAATATTGTTAATAGTAAAATTTGGCTAGGGGTCAAAGAGAAATTTTCCACTCTCCCAGCCCAAATCGAGGCCCGAAGTCAACATTCATGAAACCCCGAATGTATCATAAAACTACACCGCGGAAGTACGAAGGGATGGTCGGGCTTCAAAACTATCAGGGAAGAAGCTAGGCACGACCAGGACGAGCCCCCACGTGAACACTGGAATCCAAGCTTCTCGAGACCACCTATATGGGAACCTCGGTTCCTGGGGTCGGGCTCCTTAACCACCCCGTGAAATCCAGGGGCGTCGCCAAGCTCAAGAAACATTCGAAAGAAGCCTGACAGGCAAAGTAAGCCCCCTCCGGGTTAAGACTTTTAGCGGTCAAACTTAATTCATAGCCTGAACGAGAAGCCTACCAACCTCTATAGAAGCCCATTCTCCCCTCCGCAATACGAGGTGGAAGAGGGCCTATAAGCGAATCGGATCCTTGTTACCCCCCAAGAATGCCTACCAGGACGTCCATTCCAAGCTTCTGAGAATAGAACCAAAGCATAGATCTGCCTCGCTCTACGAAGACTACGAGCAGCTAGTCCAGTGACCTCCATGAAGAATCATGCCATGAGTACACACATGGCCATATCCACATAATAACCAACATTTACGTACAAGTCAAGAGTTTGACCCCAAAACAGAAACAAACTTATCTTCGTCAACAGTATCATCGTTTCCGCTATTTACTCGGAGTCAACAACTTTTAAATAAAGGATCCCGCCTGATAAGGGGGGAACAGATTCATAGGATTGTGATAGGATATCTGAGAATTCAAAGCTACTTGGACAAAATATAAGTAGGACCAAGCATGGTAAACAAAAGGGAAAGGCGGAGAGAGGGTAAGAAAAAGAGAGACGACAGAACCAAATAGAGGGATCGACAAACAGAAAGAGAGGGGGGCCAAAATTCTGTGAACAGAACACGGCCACCGTAATGTTCACTATTCGACTAGCAAAAAGTTACCACCTTCCTACGTTCTAGAGAGAGATTGTGGGCATATGAGAGAGAGAGTCATGTATATCACAAATAATCAATAATAAAGCCTCCACTTGCTATTGTTATACAAACATTCATTTTTATCAAAAAAGGTTAGGTATCAAAAGTACCAACCCCGGCCACCACCTCCGTGGTAGTGGTCTCGAGGGTGTTAGTCGAAATTTCTCATATTGAGCAAATTTCCCGTTAACAAATATGATTTCTAGAAAAATAAAATATTTAGGAATCCATATTTTGAATTTAAAAAAAAATGGATTTGGTGGAGAAATCCATTTTTTGAAATTAATTCATTTGATGATTATTATTATTATTTTTAATTAGTATTTTATATATTTTAATATTAAATTAAATTTGTTTTTTTTTTATTTTTTATTTAATTAAATAAGAAATTATGATACTTCCCTTCATCATAAACATTCATAAGGGTATTTCGGTCATTGTACTCTCTGACAATGGTATTCTATTTGTTTTCACAGAATCCCTAACAAAAGGATTAAATTTAGTAATTCCAAAAACTAGTGGGCCAAACCTAAATAAACGCAAACTAGAGGGACTAAAATCTTAATGTCCCATTAAAAAATAAATGGTATTTCGGTCATTGTACTCTTTGACAATGGTATTCTATTTGTTTTCACAGAAGGACTAAATTTAGTAATTCCAAAAACTAGTGAGGCAAATCCAGATAAACGCAAACTAGAAAGACTAAAATCTTAACATCTCATTAACAAATAAAATTGATAAAAGTCAACTATTAATTTAGAGAGTTTCTGTTAATAATCCAAACTTTTTGTTTTTACACTTTTTTCACTCCATTCGCAAAATTCAAATTTAAGAAAATTTGAAATACACTTCTTTTTATTCCATGATTATCCTTTTTTATCTTTTAGTACTGATAAATCATTAGATTAAATATTACATATTTAACACTCTCTCCTAAATTTTTAATTGTCATATTAAACTCTTTCTCCTCTAATATATATCTAATTTTCTATCTCCTTTCTTTCTCAAGCAAAACTAACAGTTAAGAAAAAAAAACTTACAAATAATTGGTTTTTTGGAACCGTATATATGAATATTATAAAAAAAAACTCAAAAAATAGTACCTTGTTTTTTTTATAATCGAAATATGAAAATGTTTTTCATTACTTTTGTAGGTATGTGATTGCCTAGAGAACTTTAAATCTGTTAACTAAAAATTTGCTCGTGGTGAGAAATTACAGCTAATACCCTCGAGACCGCTACCTCGGAGGCGACGGTCAGGGTAGGTACCTCGTACCTTGGAGAGATTTTATATGAATATGAAGAAGGATAGGTAAAGGAGGATGGAGCGGTAGGAGACGAGACATCCCGCCCGTCGGGCTTAATGCTTAAAGAAGAGATATGGGGAGCTCGAGGTTCCCTTACTCGTGTGAAAGGGCTGATCCTGGTCCTCGATCGGGGTCGGAGCCCGTCCTGGTACCCGGAGCCCGATTCTGGACCCTAATTTCTTCCTGTAGTTCCCCGACCTACATGGTGATTAAGGAGGGGGGCTTGCCTGGCTTCTATGCCAGATCCATGCCCACTTCCATAGAGAAATCGCAGGAGAGCTCCTTGAATCCCTTCAAGCGGGTTTGAGTGGATTCCCCCATCTCGGTAGATAAAAAGAACAAGGATGCATTGGTTCCCTAGATCCGGTTCCCTAGATCCGGTTCCCTAGATCCGGTTCCCTAGATCTTCGTTGTAGTTTCCCGATCTCATGTAAGAATGATTAGAGAGCTAAGACCAATGGGGTCAGTACCCAGCCCGTATACACGCATAATACAGGAGATAAATAAGAGAAAGACAAGTTTTATGTAGAGAGAGGTGGACTGACCAAGGGGGAAAAGACATCACGAATGATCACATGCTGAAAAACCCAAAGGCAATATCCAAAGGAAGAGGGAATACCTTTCCTTATGTATATATCAAAGAATGCTCCGAGGATCTTACAAGATTGGTGAAATAATACAACATAGTCGCCCTGGAGAGCTTAAAATGGTAACATAATGTTAACCAATCCCGATATATTTCTGGGAGAGGTAATACATGTAACAATCATGTAAAGAGAACTTATACGAAGTATATAGACTTGCCTCAGACTGGTCGATTTTGGGATTAGAGATCCCCTATATAGTCAGGTGTTGAATTATGCCTAGAATGTCGAATATCGAGTCCTTTTTAATGTCCTTTTACAGATGTAATTATACATGGTGACTACCTTAGCGTGCAAGTCCAGGACTCTTGAATTGGTATTCTTTTCCATATTGAATACGATTCTTCCTTTAATGTAGTTGATCGGCTTGTAGCCAATATCTTGGAGAAGATGTGTTTGTTTCCTCTTTGGACTCATCCTTCCTTGATAGGAGGGATTTTCTGTTGTAGTTGACCCCCAATAATCGTTTGTGGAGGATATCTTGGAGGCAAAGGTATTTGTTTCCTCTTTGGACTCTCTCACTAATGGTGACCAAAAGAGTTGACTAATCTTTCATTAATGGCATTGATCATCTCCATTAATATGATTGATCTCAATAATAGGGTTGACTTCCTCCATTAATACGGTTGACTACCTCCATAAATACGGTTTGACATCATTAATACGGTTTGACCTCATTAATAGGGTTGATTACCTCCATTAATACGGTTTGACCTTATTAATGGTATCGTAAGTGTCATGAAGGCCAACCCTATCTTCTTACGCTATTTGGAGGAGAGCTCTGGTCTTGTATGTCACTTTGAAGAGGTACTTCATGGAGGTTACCTAAGGTGACGCTTGATATTTCTTGAGAGCGAGGTACCTCAAGTTCCAGTACACTGGCGGGGCCCCCAAGGGACCTCTCGATTGTCATAGAGCTAGATCGATCTTCTTGGTCTTCCCATGGAGCTTGTGCTAACCATTCTCAGGGTGAAATATCCCATAGGGTTCCAACCTGGTAGTTGGGAGCTTGGTTTAACTACGCTGAGCTTTATCATGGAGCTCAACCTAATAATGCAGAATTCCTAGTAGAGTAGCAGCCTTTAATTGGAGAGCCTGAATGCAAGCAAGGTGTTGAGAAGATGTTGATTACCTCGCCCTATTTTTATGGGGTCGTAAGGTACCTCGACCTAGAGAACCTCGATACCTCGCTACGTAGACCCGGATTTGAACCCCTACTTAAAGGCTGGAAGGTGGAAAATTCTTCTTTGGACCCTAGTCAAAAAAAGCTGTTAACAGAAGTCCCCACTGACTTAAACACCGGTACGTAGTTGGGGTTGGAGTCAAGATCTTGTACTAAATGAAACATTTTGCATGTCGCTTCTTACGAAAATCACTCCCAACATACTTTGCTCTAGCGAATCAGGGTACCTGTTATTCATTCTTTAGGAATCTCGGTACTTTAGGCGAAAAAGATCCTGGTAAGCAACTAAGGCCACTTTCACACCAGGTCTTTATACGTAGGCAAAATGTAGGCGAATTCAGCGTACCTGTAAAATAAATTAGCGGTGGCGGACCACAGAAAAGGATATTTCCTTGGTGGAATTTTTGACGCTCTAGCGTTCCTTTTCCAGGAATCATGGTACTTTACGAACTGGGGAAATGCTCCTGGTAGGTAACTATGCCATCCAGATCCTTCCTAGCGGGGTTGGCCCGGCCATGGCTGCAGGATGACCTTTTGGCTGTTCTAGTCTCGTGATCTAGCAAGCATCTATGCTTTTACGACCAGATTCTTCTTGAGGGAAGTCACCCGACCAAGGCATCTGGAACGCTAGCTACCCGGGTCTTGGGATTCATATGGCAACTATGCATTTATACTCAGATCCCTCTTGGGCGTGGTATCCCGACCAAAGCATTAGGAACGCTAGCGAGCTATCATGGTCTTGTGATCTGGATGGAAACTATGCACTTACACTAGGATTCTTTTTGGGGGTGGTAGCCCAGCAAAGGCATTAAGAGTGTTATCTAGCTATTTCCTGGTTTCGAGGAGATCATTATCAAAATACCATGGCGTTCCTCCTGGAGGGATTAGTCCAGTCCAAGGAATCAGATGGGCTATCTAGCTTTATCCTGGTATTTTGATCTGGATGGAAACTATGCACTTACACTCGAGTTCTTCTTGGGGGAGGTCACACAACCAAGGCATCAGGGGTGGTGAGGGGGCTTCCCTGATCAATCCCTAGTCTCGAGATCTAGATGGCAACTATGCTTTTATACTCAGATTCTTCTTAGCGGGGGGTGGTGCCCGATCGAGGCATCAGAGGTAGTGAAGGGGCTTTCCCGACCAGTCTCTGGTCTCGAGGCGATAATTGTCGAAATACCATGACAATCCTCCTAGAGGGATTAATCTAGTATAGGGCATCAAGAGGGCTCTCTATTTCTCCTAGTCAAGGTGATCCTCCTGAAGAGATTTGATCCTATCTAGGGCATCAGGAGTGCGATGTAGCTCTCCTGGTAATAGCGAACCTCCTTGATCATAGGAGAATGGTGATCACAAGTGAACTATGACGGAGACCGAAATTGAAGGAAATGCAAACGCATGGCGAGCCGATACAAGGTTGTATCAATGAAAGGTGATATCGATTGATAACCAGTCTCGCTCTAAGAACCTTTTCACGAGTAAAATCTCTTGAGAAGATCTGCGTTTGTTAGGATTTTACTCGACAGCAAGAGTGTAATATTATAATTAACAATCTTTTTTATATTAATAAAGTGATTTCTAGTTTAACAAATCTTATAGCATTTATAGTTTAATAATTATAATTGTCAAAAGCAAATAATCATAAGGTCAAAAGACTATGAGAAAAAAAGAATTATGCATCCATCTAGATATGTATGAGGAAGACACGATTCTTTAGTTAGTCTTGAATAATATTCACAACTTAAGATAAAAGGTTGGGCGCCTTTATCTTGTCAAAGTTGTAGATTCTTTTGCTAGCATTTGAGTGGGATCAAATGTGTTATGATGAGTCTAAAATCATCTAATTGTGGTATCTTTGGGCAAAAGAATCTGTATTGGGTGCAAGAATCTAGTGTATTAGGTGCAAGAATCTAGTGTATTGGGTGCATTGAATATGATCAAAATGAAATACTTTATCTAGAACCGTAAATGGATAAAAGTTTTCATTTGAAGACAATCGGAGAGTCTATCTCAATCCTGAGATAAATGATGGACTTATGGTTGCAAGTGCTATCATTTGAGCTATCAATGTGTACGATTATATAGCATAGTTTATTCTCGATAGTTTTGTGGTATTCATTTGTTAATCGATAGAGGACTTCATTTATAGATATGGACATCGTGGCTCCATTTATTGAATGAGAGTAGAATACCATCATATGGATGTTTTGAGGTATTGGATATTAAATCTTAACGTTAAGTTTTTAATAGTGTCTATTGAAACATGGCTTCTGGACAAGTTAAAATATCCAAGTTCAAAATATGGTCATATGAGTAAATATGGTTACTTGGAGAGCTATAGGCGGTCTATGAGCTCTTGGCGATTACTGGTATTCTTCATGAGGATACACTTTCTCCAATAAGGTTGTCTAAGGTATGAGTGAGTAACATCAACTTATTCTATCTTTATTTAAGAGTTCAATTTTAGTTCTTTAGTGGAATGAACTAAAATTAAATAGATCGGACCTAAGTGAATCATTTGTTGATTGTTGGTTATGTCTATTGAGCTTAAATTTAGATATCCCGCCAAGATCCCCAATCCACACGAACTTACATGGATCACTTGATATATTCTACAATACCAATTAAGGGGTCCATCTAGAATTGTATTAAGGCATGAGAACTTGTTTATTTTTGTAAGAATTGGTCTAGTTCACATGTGGACTTTTTATTAAGGTCCAATGAATTTAATAAAATAAGAAAAATAATATATGGCCCATATATATGGTATGGGCGGCAAGGCTATTAAGAATAGCTTAAATATATTATTTATTTTATTATTTTATTAAATAGAAATTAATTAATTTGTTGATTAATTAATTATTCAATTAAAAGTCAAAATCTTTTTCCTAGTAAGAGATGGTCTCCTAAAATTATACTATTGTTGATAGTATAATTAATGTTAAAGACTATATTTGATAAGTAGATAAACAAAAGGAATTATTTATCTAATCAAATTAGGAAGTCTTTAATATGGTTACAAATACATTATTGAGTTGGATTAGGAGTCTTGGTGTAGGAAAGAATTCTTTTTGGAAAAGGATTCTTTTTGGAAAAGGATTCTTGGTCACCAAGTAAAACTACTTAATGGTAAATTTCTTCTTTGAAAAGGATTCTTAACCACCAAGTAAATCTACATAAGGATAGGATTCTTGTCCATAGAGTAAATCCTTCTTAGAAACGAATAAACTCTCCTAATATATATCCTTCTTAGGAACGAATAAACTCTCCTAATATATATCAAAGAGAAATTCGGTCAGCCCATGTGTATATAGGAGAGGTTAGATTTTCTTTTAGATAAGGATTCTTAACTACCAAATAAATCCACCTAAGGAAAGGATTCTTGCCAACTAAGTAAATCCTTCTTAGGAGAGGGTTTATGATCATATATATATGTGTATAAGAAATTCGGCCAGCCCAAAGGCAATTGAGAGGAGAATTTCGGCCAGCCCTATTTTTCTAAGAAAAGAATTCAGCTATCATAAGAATTTTGAGGGAGAAAAATATGATTTTACTCTAGACAAAATTCGATCATCTCTAAACAATAGTGTGTGAATTCGAAAAAAGGGAACGTTTTTGTTTTCAATAGTACACTAGTATCCTTTACATCAAAAGGGTTTTGTGTATACCATTGAATCAAGGTTCACGCGAGTTTCAATCAAGTTGATTGATAATTCACAAGTGACCGGACGTTCTTGGTTTTTTTCTCTTGGAGGATATTTGTAACTAACAAAGAAAAGATTTTGTTTTTTCTCCATCCTCAGGTATACAATTTAAAGAAAGGGAGCCCACACTCCTAGGTGATTCACGTTCGTGATTGGATTGGAAGATCTTACGGAATCAATTCGGTGCTTGTTCAATCGTCACGAGAAAAAGGTACGATACTTTTATATACGTCAATTAATCTAGGGTTAAGGTTCTCGTTACATAAAAAGGGAAAAATTTTATTTATACGCAACCCTAATTTTGTTTTTATCACGCTTTCGTTGCGTTTTTAACCGTTTTTTTCCCTACAATTGGTATCAGAGCTAGGTTGTACCCTTGATTAATTTATGTATGTTTACATGAATCTTTTTCTTTGTATTGTATATATGCATGTTTTAGAAAGAGATGACACTCTTGGTATTCTCATATATATTTACATTGGAATGTATCGATATATATATGTTTTATATGTGATTTGTTATTGCTCAATTTTGGTCTTAGAATTTCAGTGTATTTTGTTTTGGGATTGTAACAAGAAGAGTGGTCTATCATCGCCATAATTTCCTTCTTGGTAGTTGCTACGTTTTTTTATTTTTGTTGTTGTAATAATTAAAAAAAAAACCGCAGTATTTTATTATTTAAATTCTTCTGTAATACATTCAAGTATCGAAGACTTGAAGGTATGAAGAATTAGGAGCAACCGGAACAAGTTTGGGACCGTGCGAGCCGTAACAACGAACGTGCAGGGAAGATCTCGCAGCCACGTTTGTTGTGGCATGGGCTGCGCACGGCAGCCCTTTGGTAGCCATGGGCTGTGCATTGCAGCCCTTTATGGGTTTGTGGCATGCGCACCCCCATGGGTAAGGGTGAAGGGTGCGCATGCCCGTGGGTGGTAGCCGAGGGAGTCCGAACGACGAAGGTCGCGTGAAGACTTGTTCACCAAGTAAGGAGTTCTTGTATTCCAAGATATATGTAATTTACTTGTTTTTCTAGGATGTACCAAAATTGTAGCTATTTATATTTTCGTAAATATTGCAATATTTGTCATTGTTTGATAACATGTCATATAGAATAGGAGTGCCACTCTTATATCTCTTTTGGTATGAACATACATTGAATGGTTTCAGTATATAAATTGGCATCTAAATAACTTGGTAAATCATTATTTGGAATTCGATCACACGCCTTAAACAATTGAGTGGGAGAAGGTGTTTTGGAACACCTACGGCCTCCAAGTTTAGTTGAGCTTTATGTTTCGTGAATAACCTCCCAAGAGGTATTCATGAATGGAATTTAGCAAGATACTTCCTTACAAGAATAGACTAGACAATTAGCCCAAACGATATTCGTGAGGGATTAAATTGAAGGTCGATAACTTGGTAACACACTCGATGTGATTTTATTAATATCCTCCCAAGAGTTCTTGTTAATAAAATCACAATGCTAAAATTGAAAACTTTGGTTGTTATGTTAACAATTAGATGGGACCTAGTCCAACTAGTAAATGTTGTGAACTCCCAAATGAGGCGTGACATTTATGGGTGTTGGATCACCGTTGAATTTTTAGGATTGAATTATAATATTTAATTCAAGATAAATATTCAAAAGTTTTTTATCTTGATTATTTACTTATATAATTTTTGTTATTGTTCAGAAATCATGACCTCATCCCCAATCAACATCCTTAAAGACAATACTTTAACTAGTGATAATTATGTCACATGGAAAAGAAAAATTGGGCTTTTATTGTAATTCGAAAAGCATAAGTTCGTTATGTGCACTCCTAAACCACCTACTCTTACTATTGAATTTACTCAGGAGCAAAGAGATGAGTATCAGCAGTGGGAGTCTTCTGATGAGATGGGTAAATGTTACATTATGACCACTATCTCCGACATGTAGCAACAACAACATGAAGGAATGGAGACTGATGCGGATATAATGATGTCTCTAGAGGAGATGTTTGCTATGAGGTCTAGGACGACTAAGAGAGAGGCAGTGACTGCTTTTATATCTTAGGATGAAATCTGGACAGGCTGTGAAAGATCACATGATGAAAGTCATAGCACGTCTCAACATTGTTGAACTGAATGGTGCTGAGATAGATGGTGAGACCAAAATTGACATGATTGTCAACTCACTGTCAGATTCCTTTGATCAATTCAAGTTGGACTACACCTTGAATAATAAGGAATATACCTTGCAAGGCCTGATGCAATATGTTCAAAGTGCGGAAAAAATCCTTGTGAAAGGCAAGGGTCAAGAGATTCATACCGTAGGTAAAGTTGCTACTGTTAAGACCCGTAAGAAGGTCAAGAAACAACAGAAGAAAAAGCAACTAGTACCTACAAAGAAGGAGACAAAGAAAGTAACCAAGATCAAAGGGAAGTGTTTCCTTTGTGGTGAAAATGGACATTGGAAAAGAAACTGCCCAAAGTCTCAAGACAAAAAGGAAGAAGATAATATTAATTATCTTGAAACATGTTTTTTGGCAGATTCTATGGATTCTTGGATCACAGACTCTAGAGCCACTAATCATGTTTGTTTTTCCTTTTAAGGAAAAGAGAAGGCTTAATGAGAACGAATTCAACTTGCGTTTAGACAATGGTGCGTTGGTGTCTGCTAGTTCAGTGGGAGATATTAGAATTAGTTTAGATTTAATAGACGTTTATTATGTATCTCAATTCAAGAGGAATATAATTTCAGTTTCTTGTTTAAATAAATTTGGTTATTCGGTTACTTTTAATAAAGCTTTTATTATTAGTAAGAATGACAAAATTATTTGCAAAGGTACATTGGAAAACGATTTATTCTATTTGCATGGAAATATCTCTCACTTGTTAGACACGGAATCAACGGAACCTAATCATAAAAGAGTAAAATTATCAAAAGATGAAACCTACCTGTGGCATTTGCTCTTATGTCATATTAACCTTAATAGGATTAAAAGATTGGTAAGTGACGTAAAGGTTGATGATCTACCAACTTGTGAATCTTGTTTGGAAGGTAAAATGACCAAAAGGTCGTTTACAACTAAAGGCGCATGAGCCATTGAATGTTTAGGATTGATACACACTGATGTGTGTGGACCTATGAGCATTCAAGCTAGAGATGGATATGAGTACTTCATCACTTTCACGGATGATCACTCAAGATTTGGCTATATGTATCTCATGAGACATAAGTCGGACGCTTTTGATATGTTCAAAGCATTTAAAGCTGAAGTAGAAAAGCAGCTTGAGAAACGCATAAAAATCTTGAGGTCCGATCGTGGTGGAGAATATCTATCTGGTGAGTTTCAGCAATATCTTATAGATAATGGAATCATTTCTCAGTTTTCTGCACCAGGCATACCTCAACAAAATGAGGTGGCAGAAAGGAGAAATAAAACTCTTTTGGATATGGTTAGGTCTATGTTAAGTTATTCAACGTTCCCTAATTCTTTTTGAGGATATGTTTTACAAACTGCAATGTACATTCTAAACGATGTACCATCTAAGTCGGTTCCTAAAACACCGTATGAGTTATGGACCGGGCGAAAGCCTAGTTTACAACACTTAAGGATATTTGGATGTCCTGCGCACGTGTTAAAAGGAAAGACAGAAGAGATGGAGTTCCGTTCAGAAACATGCATATTTGTAGGGTATCCAAAAGTAACAAAAGGATATTATTTTTATAGTCCTTTGGATCTTAAAGTATTTGTTTCGACAAATGCTAAATTTCTGGAAAGAACTATATGAATAATTTTGTGCCTAAAAGTAGAATTGTCCTGAATGAACTTTTAGGATATACAATTCCACAAGAGGTTTTGCAACCAAGCCCAATTGTAAGTTCCGTACCAATACAAGATCAAAAATCTACCATACCCCATCGTAGTGGGAGGGTTGTTAGACAACCTGAGAGATACATCGGTCTAGGATAATCTATAGAGAATCTTCCAGACGACGATGATCCCTACATGTACAAGGAAGCAATGAAAGATATTGATTGTCACCATTGGCAAAAGGAAATTCAATCCGAAATTGAATCTATGTTCAAAAACAAAGTCTAGTCTCTTGTAGACTTGCCTAAAGGGATTAAGCCCATCGAGTGCAAGTGGGTATACAATAGGAAAAGAGGAATGGATGGAAAGGTGGAAATCTTTAAAGCTTAACTGGTAACTAAAGGTTGTACATAGAAGGAAGGTATCGATTATGAAGAAACCTTCAGATTGGTGTTACCAATGTAGGAGAGGTAGGAGGGGTCCCGATTGATCCAACTGAGGAGATAGAGGTCAAGGCTGATTGAAGTTGATCCAATCAAGGTGGTAAAAGCTGGCTTCAAAGTAGCAGTGCTAGAGGATGGTGACCTTTCCTTTAAACAAGCAGTTGGACAAGATAGGAAGAAGCTGCTACTATTAAGGAGTCTAACCAGAAAGGTGGATCGGGACCCTGGTAGCTCACTAGGGTGATGAATGGCCCGGTACAAATGGTGTTGAGCTACCGATATTGTAATTGTCCAGAGACATGTTTGGGATCCTAGATGTTTCCCGCAACTGAGAGAAGGATCTGGACTCTGGAATGAGTAAGAACCATGGTGATTCACTTGGGCTTGGATGGCCCGATACAAATGGAGTGGAGCCACTTGACTGGTACAAGTCCAGAGGCATGCTATGGAGTCCCCCGTAACTAAAATGGCACTCTGGACCTCGCTGGAACAAAACAAGAGCTCAGTGGCTCACTTGGGCATTGACCGGCTCGGTATAAGAAATGAGGAGCCACTTGGCCTTGCAGTGGGACTGCTACTCCAGAGACTTGCTTAGGTATGTAGGAAGCCTTACCAAAATGTGGGAAGCCTCTAGGCTTTCCTCGATCTGATCTAGCTTCGATGGCTTGCTAGGGCGATGAATGGCCCATTATATATGGAACGAAGCCACCGGTCTTGTAGCAGTGCTACTACTCCAAAAGCTTGCTAGGCACGTAGAAGACCTTACCAAGATATGGGAAGCTTCTGGGAACTCATCGATCAGATTGAGCTTCGGTTGCTTGCTAGACCGATGAATGGCCCGGTACATATGAAGCGAAGCTACCTGTCTTGTAGCGGTTCTACTGCTCCAGAAGCTTGAATAGACACGTAGGAGGCATTACCAAATTATGGGAACCTTCTGGGAACTCCTCAATTAGATCGAGCTTCGGTGGCTTGCTAAGGCGATGAATGGCCCAGTACATATGGAGTGAAGCCATCAGTCTTATAGCGGTGCTACTGCTCCAGAAGCTTACTTAGGCATGTAAGAGGCCTTACCAAGATGTGGGAAGCTTCAGGGAACTTCTCGATCAGATCGAGCTTCGGTGGCTTTCTAAGGCGATGAATGGCCAGGTATATATGGAGTAAAGCCACCGGTCTTGTACTGGTCTAGGAACATGCTAGGGATCTCAGAAGTCCCCAGCAACTGAGAGAAGGCTCTGAACCATGCCGGAATGAAACAAAAGTTTAGTGGCCCGCTTAGGCGTTGACCGGCCCAGTATAAGAAGTGAAAAGCCATTGAGCCTTTACTGGTTGTGTTGCTCCAGATGCAACACGGTTGAGTTGGCTTTTCAGATTCGTAAGTTGACCTGCTATCGTTACCTATGAGCTTATGAATAGTGGATTCGGTGACATGAGGAGATCCGTATAACCAGGTACAAGTCCAATGAATCTGCTAGATAAAAGGTTTATCGCTAGCAGAGAAAATCTTCTGTAAGGAAGCAGAAGAGGTGCGGCTCGACTATATAGGAGCTCTCGATGTATCGAAGTGGTTCAGCTGTTTAAGAGATCTTCAGGTAGGGAGCTACTGTTTTGGAGCTCTATGATTATATGAGCAGTTTCGCTTCATAGAAGCAGCATAATGAACCGGTTCCACCAGGAGTCCCACATACTATATTTGCTCCACAACAAACAAAACTCGTTAATGTCAAAATGAGCATCACACGCGATGCATAGGCGATATAGACAAGTATGGAGAAAATACATCGTAAATAGTAAATGATATTCCATGAATAATGAATCTATTACCTCGATAGTATAATGATACTCTTGTAGAGACATGCAAGCTTTCAAAAAGGGTGTGGAAACTTCCCACAGACGGTGCAATAAAGTGTTAATTGAAAATTTGTTTGTGGTGAGAAATTACAGCTAACACCCTCGAGACCGCTACCACGGAGGTGGCGACTGGGGTAGGTACCTCGCACCTTGTAGAGATCTTGTTTGAATATGAAGAATGATAGGTAAAAAAGAGTGGAGCGGTAAGAGATGAGGCATCCCGAATGTCAGGCTTCATGCTTAAGGAGAAGATACGAGGAGATCGAGGTTCCCTTACTGGTGTTAAAGGGCTGATCCTGGTCCTTGTTCCCTGGTCCTGGTCCTGGTCCTGGTCCTGGTCCTGTTCCTCTATCGGGTCGGAGCCTGTCTTGCAACTCAAAGCCTGATTCTAGACCCTGATTTCTTCTTATAGTTCCTCGACCTATACGGTGATTAAGGAGGGGGGCTTTCCTGGCTTCTGTGCCGGATCCATGCCTGCTTCTATAGAGAAATCGCATGAGAGCTCCTTGAATCTCTTCAACCGGGTTTGAGTGAATTCCTTCATCCCGGTGTACAACTTGGTGTGTAGATAAAAAGAACAAGGATGCTAGGTCTATTAGGGTAAGAGCTAGATCCGGTTCCTTAGATCTTCGTTGTAGTTTCTCGATCTCATGTAAAAAAGATTAGAGAGCTAAGACCAATAGGGTCGATACCCAGCTCGTATACATATATAATACAGGAGATAAATAAGAGAAAGGCAAGTCTTATGTAGAGGGAGGTGTACTGACCAAGGGGGAAAAGGCATCACGATTGATCACATGCTGAAAAACCCCAAGGCAATATTCAGAGGAAGGGGGAATACCCTTCCATATGTATATATCAAAGAATGCTCCGAGGACCTTACAAGATTGGTGAAATAATACAACGGAGTCGCTCCCGAGAGCTTACAATGGTAACATAATGTTAACCAATCCCGATATATTTTTGGGAGAGGTAATACATGTAGCAGTCATGTAGAGGGAACTTATACGAAGCATATAGACTTACATCAGACTGGTCGATTTTGGGATTAGAGATCCCATATGTAGTCAGGTGTTGAATTATGCCTACATTGTCGAATATATAGTCCCTTTTATGTGCTTTTATAGGTGTATTTATACATGGTGACTACCTTGACGTGCAAGTCCAGGACTCTTGAATTGGTCTTCTTTTCCATATTGAATACGATTCTTCCTTTAATGTAGTTAATCGGCTTGTAGCTAATATCTTGGAGAAGATGTGTTTGTTTCCTTTTCAGACTCTTCCTTCCTTGATAGGCAGGATTTTCTGTTGTAGTTGACCCCCAATAATCAGTTGTGAAAGATATCTTGGAGGCAAAGGTATTTGTTTCCTCTTTGGACTCTCTTATTAATGGTGGCCAAAAGAGTTGACTAATCTTTCATTAATGGTGTTGATCATCTCCATTAATACGGTTGACCTGATTAATATAGTTGACTTCCTCCTTAAATACGGTTTAACATCATTAATAGGGTTAACTACATCCATTAATACGGTTTGACCTCATTAATTGAGTTGATTACTTCCATTAATACGGTTTGACCTCATTAATGGTATCGTAAGTGTCATGAAGGTCAACCCTCTCTTTGAATTGATAGCCGAAATCCAATACTTGTTGGCTTTTTCTGACACAATCTAGAAATCAACATCAACAATTGGCGCTAGAATGAGGTTTTAAACCTCCGACTTAGTAGAAGCAATGGCAGGAAGCAGAAACAGTTCTGGGAATGGCAAAAAATCACCGGATAATTTCCATGTATGTAGTACATCACGAGATCCTGTAACAAACATGAAAAACTAACCTACGCACCTGGCAGGGGTCCAGCAAGTTCCTCCAACCAGCAGAGATCTGACGCTATGTTTTCGAGAGGCGTTGCAGCAATTGGTGGCAGACGCAGCCAGGGAAGGGGTTGACCTACTGGCTGCAGAAGCACAGACCCCAAATCCTCGACCTACAAGGCTTCGCTAGGTGGTAGTAGGACCAGGAATAACTATGCAGAAAACCGGAAGGAACTCTACCCCAATCAACCAGACTGGATGTGAGACGCTTGAAAAAGAGCGAACACGCCAAAAGCAGGACCAGGATCAGACAGTCTGTACTAGACACCACAAGCATGACCGGCACAGAGATAGGTCATCATAAGAAGATAGCGATCGACCTCATCGTAAACGTCATCACGGAGTCATACGAGAAACTCGGCATCAAAGTGAAGGGCCAGAAAGAATGACAGTTACCCAACGGTTCAATCGTCGGGGAAGCCCGGTGGAGGATAGAGATGTCATGATCCAGAGCCTAACTCAAGAAGTTGAGATATGGCTACAATGATTTATCTGATGATGACTCCGACAATCCATTCACCAAGGAAATCTTACGGATCCCTTTCCCAGAAAGGTTCAGGATGTCGTACATAGAGCAGTTTAAAAAAGACACGGACCCAAAAGAGCACGTGAGACGCTATAAAAGTGCCATGGCCCAGTATGCCCACAGCAATCCCTTACTATGTCTTAATTTCCCACAAACTCTGGGAGACATGGGTTGGAGGTGGTTCAGGAGGTTGCCCTCAGCAAGCATCAAAAATTTCAGTGAACTGAGCAAGAGTTTCTCAAGGCAATTCCTGAGTAATGTTCACAGGAAGAAGTCAGTGGCTCACCTTACTCAAATAAAACAAGGAAAAGATGAGTCACTGAAGAAATACCTAGGGAGATTCAGCAAAGCGGTATCAGAGATTGGTAGTGCAAACGATGAAGCAATAATTGCTGCATTCATCAACAACCTGCAGAATGGAAGGCTATCTTTTGATTTGAGAAGAGATCGGCTGACCAGGTATGCTGACATGATGAATATGGCAGGAGGATACGCACTGGTTGAGGAAGAAAAGCTACTTGCTACAGGATCAATTAGAGAGGTCAACTACCCACAGTGGGTAGCCAATGTAGTTTTTGTCTAAAAGAAAAATGGGCAATGGAGAATGTGCGTAGATTTTACTGATCTAAACAAGGCATGCCCAAAAGACAGCTTCCCACTTCCAAGGATAGACCAGCTGGTGGATGCCACAGCAGGCCACGAATTGCTCAGCTTCATGGACGCCTACTCGGGATACAACCAGATTAGGATGAACAAGGTCGACGAAGAGAAGACAGCCTTCACAACATATCAGGGTTTATACTGTTACACAGTAATGTATTTCGGTTTAAAAAATGCGGGAGCTACATATCAAAGGCTGGTCAACAAAATCTTCACTCAGCAAATAGGAAGAAACATGGAAGTGTACATTGATGACATGCTGACTAAAAGCGTCTCGGCTGATAAGCATGCTCTGGACCTCCGAGAAACATTTGATGTCCTAAGAAGATACCAGATGAAGTTAAACCCGAACAAATGCTTATTCGGAGTCCCTTTAGGGAGATTCCTGGGATTTCAGGTTCACCAAAGAGGAATCGAAGTTAACCCCGAGAAGATCCAGGCCCTGCAGAAAATGGCCTCGTCAAAAACATTAAAAGAAGTACAGCACCTGACAGAGTGTTTAGCTTCCTTAGGAAGATTCATCTCAAAAGCTACTGATAGGTGCACGTCTTTCTTCAAAGTAATCAAAAAAGGGAAAGGACTCGAATGGAATGAAGAGTACTAACAGGCATTCTTAAAAATAAAAGAGTACCTGAGACATGCCCTAATTCTCTCAAAACCACTAACAGGGAAATACTTCAATTGTATATGTCAATAACCGAGTTTGCAGCAAGCTCAGTCTTAGTCCGAACAGAAGATGGAGTGCAGAAACCAGTATATTATACCAGCAAGGCACTCCTACCAGCTGAAACAAGGTACTCACAGGCAGAGAAAATGGCCTAAGCATTGGTTTCAGCAGTAAAAAAAGCAAAGACCGTATTTCCAGGCCCACACAATACAGGTTCTCACCGACTGCCCATTAAGACAAATTTTGCAAAAACCAGAAATTTCAGGAAGATTAACCAAATGGGCAATCGAGCTAAGTGAATTCGACATTCATTATGTTCCTAGAACATCCCTCAAAGGACAGGCCGTAGTAGACTTCATAGCCAAGTTCACAGAGCCAAACCTAGAAGCAAAAAAAATGTTGGGTAAAGATTTCCCATGGAAACTGTATGTTGATGGTTCTTCAAATACTCATGGCAGCTGGGCAGGGATCGTAGTATGTAGTCCAGAAGGAGATGATGTTGAATGTGCCATGAAATTTGATTTCAAAGCAACTAATAATCAAGCCGAGTACGAGGCACTATTAGCTGGACTCAGAGTCTGCATAGCTCTCGGGGCAGATGAAGTTGAGATATTCAGAGATTCACAGGTAGTTGTCAACCAGGTCATGGAAGAATACCAGGCCAAAGATGAAGGTATAATAGCCTACCGTGACATCGCGAAACAGCACCTCCAAAAATTTAAAGAATACAAGATCGCTCAGATCCCTAGGGAGGAAAATGAAAAGGCAGATGCACTATCTAAACTAGCATCAGCAACAACCACAATCAGACCGAAGACTATTCTGGTCGCATATCTCCTTAAACCGAGTACAGCTGAACCCAAGCACTTAGAAATTTTAGAAATCTGAACACCGTAAGACGGTTGGATGATTCAGCTGAGATGGTTCCTGGAAGAAGGCGTGCTCTCGGAAGACCCCGTACTAGCAAAGCGCATCAGGTATCGATCAGCAAGGTACACCTTGATCAGGGGAGAATTATACAGAATAGGGTTTTCCCGAGCTCTCTAGAGATGTGTAACAGAATAAGATGCACATCGAATAATTCAGGAGATCCACGGAGGAGTTTGCTGAAACCACACTGGGGGTAGAAGTTTAGCACACAAGGTGCTCAGGCAAGGATATTATTGGCCTACACTTTTTTCAGATGCACACCAGTGGTCGAAAAGTTGCAATACTTGTCAAAGAATCGCCAAAGATATCCGACAACCTCCAGAAAAACTCAAATACCTCTCAGCCCCATGGTCTTTCGCCATGTGGGGTTTAGACCTGATCGGCCCAATGACAGCTATAACAGGGGGTGGAGCAAAACACGCCATAGTAGCTGTTGATTATTTTACAAAATAGGCAGAAGCTGAAGCACTAGTGCATATCACAGAAGCAAACAATATAAATTTTGTGAAAAAGAATATACTTTATAGGTTTGGAGTTCCAGACACAATAATCACAGACAACGGTACCCAATTTGACAACCTTAAATTCAGACAGCTGTGCATGGAATATCAGATTCCCAATTACTATGCCACACCTGCTCACCTGCTCACCCCCAAACCAATGGCCAGGTAGAAGCAGTAAATAAAATCATCAAGCACACTATCAAGGCAAAGTTAGATGACAAAAAAGGTTGTTGGGTTGAAAAGCTACCAGAAGTATTATGGGCATACCAGACGACAGCAAGGACTTCAACAGGAGAGACTCCATACACTTTAGCTTTCGGAACAGAAGCTGTTATCCCCATAGAAACATTGTATGCATCACCTCGGGTTAGGCTATACGATGAAGAACAGAATTTTGATATGCTATTACAAAGTCTGGATGAACTAGAAGAAAAAAGGGAGAAGTCCTGAATAAGAAATATGGCATATCAGCAAAAAGTAGCTCGCCGCTACAACTCTCATGTTCGGATCAGGAAATTCCAGCTAGGAGACCTGGTGCTCGGGAGGGTATCTCTAAACATAAAAACTAAAGCCGCAGGTTCCCTAGCTGATAAATGGGAAAGTCCATACAAGATCGATGGAGTAGCTGGCCATGGAGCTTATTGGATTGCTCGACCCAATGGAGGGGTTTTACCCCGACCATGCAATGCCCAATATCTGAAGATTTTCTATCCTTAAATTATTCTTCTTTTTGTTCTTTTACTAGTCAGGACAATATTAGTTAGGGTAAATATAATCTATGGAAATTAAATCTTTGTTGATCTTTTTTGTAGTAATAAATAAAATTACTCGGAATTTCTGAAAGAAAAGCATCGAGCTCGGGATTTCCAAAAGAGCATATGATAATAAGAACATATGGAAGAAGAGCATGATAATAAGAACATGCAAATAGAATTCTCGGGACCATCAAATCCTGAATTGGCTGAGAAGCTCGTAGGAGCATGCCAGCCGAGCATGGTCAAAATGACCTTAGCAAAAAGGTAAACCGGATGCACCAGACTCTGGAAAAATACTTGGGACGCTATTGGGAGAAATTCCGGTGAAATGCGTAGCTGTGTTGAGCAATTTTTTAAAAAAGCTCAACGATTCGGCAAACCTTGAGCATAAAAACTTGTGAGACATCCTTGGTGTTGCGTAAGGACTCGAACATATGATCATGGTGAGCCTTGATGTAATGTTCGGGTAGCAACCGGGCATGAAACACAAGTGTAAACTTGTCTGTTTCAAGATGACTCGGTTAATAATAAAGAGCCAGTTTAATAAGATACTTGGCAGTTAAAGACATTCGGGTAACAACCGGTTTAATAAGATACTCGGTTAAGTTACCCGAACATCGAAGAGCCAGTTTAATAAGATACTTGGCAATTAAAGTCATTTGGGTAACAACCGGTTTAATAAGATACTCGGTTAAGTTACCCGAATATCAAAGAGTCAGTTTAATAAGATACTTGGCATCTAAAGTTATTCGGGTAACAATCATTTAATAAGATACTCGGTTAAGTTACCCGAACATCAGCTAGTTTAATACAACACTCGGCAACAATCAGCAATAAACAGATCAAGGCCATTCAATTCAGAATAAAATAGAATTTTATTGCTCTTAAAAGAATGGTTACAGTTCAAAGAATGGTTCTTTACAAGAATAAAAAATAAAGGAATTTTCTACAATTCTACAAAAATCAAGGTTGTTAGGATTTCGAGCTTTTGCCGATACTCGGGTCTGGCACCATCTCGTATTCATGGAGCAGGCTTCCGTTAGACGGCCAAGCAATAGTGTCGACAGTATCATCCATCCATCGGTTACAATCTTCACCCGGGACCGGCCCGACATCTGGTACCACACCCTCGACCGACTCCTATTTAGCTTGAAAGATCGAGAGGGAATATTCGGACGGAATTTCTAAATGCATGGGATGGGGCTCTTTGCCTTGGCTACGACAATAAGCCCTCCATCCCTTCTTATGAGTCCGAAGAGACTCCAAGGACCGGTCTACATGATGTTTGATTGACAGCTCCCAGTTGGCTCAGGCCTTCTCAGTCGCCCTGTTCTTAACTTTAAAGAACTTGCCGGCTGAAACTAGCCCACGCTGAAACTCCCGGAGGAGTAGTGCATCATACGTAGGGGATCTTTTAAAATGATCCATCCCTTGTACTTCAAGTTCCAGCCTAGCCTCTTGGGATAAGGATTCAACTGTCAACATTTGGCGTTCCAGGTCTTCAACTTTTCGCTCATACGCTGACCTCGATTGTTCCGCCTCCTGCTCGACCTTAAGCATAGATTCTTGGGCAGAGGATAAAAGATTTTGAAGTGATGCCGCCTTCTCCTCTGCCAAAGACACCCTCTCCTCGGCCTCAACTTACTTCTCCAGACAATGGTCGGTAAAAATTTGTACAGAGCCGACCTCTTGCTGGTAAGCCTCTTCGGCCCGAGTACGGCCTTCCTCACTTTCCTTCAGCTGAGCCTCCAAATGCCTTATCCGATCAGTTTGATGTTGCTGCGTATGAATTAGCTCAGCGATTTCGGCCACCATCTGTAAAAGAATACTATCAAAAATCAGGCAGACAAGATATCAAAGAAAACAGATAACTTACATAAGATGCACCGTTGAAGACATTTTGAAGACGTTCGATCATAGAGCCATCCCGAAAACTGCTCCAACGATTTTCCCCAATGAAAGCCCGACCGGAAGACATCTCCCGCAGCATATTCTGGGGGGAAGGATATACAGGAACCCCCGAGGGTTCAGCACTTAAATTTCCAACCTCGGGGGTAGGGGAAGCCCTGTTCGGTTATGAAGACAGGGAAGGATACGAAGGAACCCCCGAGGGTTCGGCCCCCATATATCTTACCTTAGAGGTAGAGGAAGCCCTGTTCGGTTCCGAAGCCACAGCATCTGCTGACGCCTTAGCGCCAACGCTCGGCGTGATCTCATCTACAACATCTTCATCGCCTTAGCGCCAACGCTCGGAGTGATCTCAACGATGAAGTCAAGCCCGAGACTCCCTCCTGTGAAAAACCAACTGTTCTTCCAGAACTTATTGGATGTAAGGAATCCCCATATAAAACCCTTCTTCTTAGGGTCGTCAGAAATGTCTACATCCCGACTCACTTCTGTCCCCTCGGGGATCCAACAGTCGGGTGGATTAGTCATAAGAAAGTAGGTCCCCGTCTTGCCTGATTGCCTCAGTGTAAAGAAATGTCTGATTTCATTTGGAGAGGGCGGCGACAGGTTCATCCTGTTGTACATATTCCACATGCACATCAAGATTCTGTAGTTGTTCAAGGGCCAGCTGAGCTGGAGCGATTCCCGCTTCGGCCAGAAACCAAACGATAAATGGCTGAATAGGAAGTGTGACGCCGCAACAAAGCATGGATCCATAAATCGTCGCCATACCTTCAGGAGGATTCAATGCAGCTCTATCTCCAGTAGGAGCCAGAATAACCGAGTAGGGCAGGTCAAATCGGAAGCGATTCTTCTCTATTTCAGTATGCCCGAGCACATTCGGCTCGATGACGAACCCACACGGACGTTCGGCAGTAAACATAAGGCGAGATGCCCTAGATGCCTCTTCAACGTTCTCATTGACAGCCTGTTTTTTGATCAGAACGTTGCCCGAGCCATGCTTGCGTACTTCACTTTTGCTCTGATGTTTACCCATCATTCGCGAAGGTACCCTGTGATTAGAAAAAACAGATTCAGAACTGGACACAGAAATATCAACATCTGGGTGAAGCCCTGAGATATCGACTCCTAAAAATGAAGGTTCTCCGTCAAAGATTTCCCCCAGTAACCTACGAATACAAGAAACCAGTCAAAAATTCCCCCGATCTAGTTCATCAAGAGCAACGTTAAAAAGATGATGACGGGAAGATGGGTCCATCGTTACTAACCTTGAACAGGAAAACTGGTGCAAAATCTTTTACGGAGAGCGATTCGTTGCAAAGTTAGGGCTGGCAAGAAAAATCTCTGTTTTTCTCAAAGTTTTCAGAATGAGCCGATGCTTACTCACAGTGAAAAATTTAAAGGAAATAGCGGCACGAACCCTAGAACTTTGAGACTGGATAAAAAATGATGTGTTTTGATGACAGGCGGCACTCGGGGAAATGCATGAGTTGTTTTCTCATAAATAACATCATAGAACGAAGAGGCAAAAGGACACGTGTCGAGAAAAGAACTAGCGTTTGACATTAAACACCAAAACGTCGCAGTCAAAATATCTCGGGTGAGGCAACGAATCGAATTTGTAAGGTCACCATTAAAACACGCCATCATGATAAAACTGTTACTCTAGCACAAATAAAAACTGAGATGATTAAAATACTCTTGCCCGAAACAAAAATTTTACTCGGCAAAAGTATTTTAAGGGGGTATTATCGTATGTGAATTTTACCAAGCATACACGTCATCGACAAAAGGGAGAAAATTGCCAGATGGATGCCCAAATAGGCACTCAGGGAACATCATACAAGGCATCATTAAAGAGAAGAAGCCCGAATAAACAAGTAGTATGGTAAGACCTACTCGGGATCAACTAAACTACTCCGAATCAATTAAACGTACTCGGGGTTAGCAGAAATGCATTTTCTACTCGGGCTCAAACGGCGGTACTCGAGACCAGCAAGTGTTGTTTCTTACTCGGGATAAATATGAACCGAATAAGAAACTTAGTGCTTAGTTCACATGAATTAAGTTATAAAATACACGAAGATATCCATCAGGAAGGAATCTCAGAGAAAATAGAATACTGAGCTAGAAGAGTCTTCTATCAGAAAACAACTTGATTTCATTACAAAGACTACATTCTTATAAGGAAACGAGTCCAAATTGGACTACACTACTAGAATCCCATTCAACTTCCATACAAGACTCCGAAACAGGAAAGAAGACAATCGACCTCAAGCAAGTAAATAATTCTAATTAAATACAAAGATTCATTACTTGTATAAGGCAGATTAGAGCTCTATAAACATATAAATAGACCCAAAATCTCGCCAAAAAATATATACATAACAAGCAACAGAAAAATACAAAGAGAAGAAAGAGAGATTGAGAGCTTGTAAATATCTTATTTTCATAGTGGATTTTGGCTCGGTTGATCCTTCAACCACCCGTGGACGTTTCTCCGGTCATCGGAGTTTTACCACGTAAAACTTGTCTTGGTTACTCTCTCTAAAATCTCTCTCTTTGAATTGATAGCCGAAATCAAATCCTTGTTGGCTTTTCTGACACGATCCAGAAATCAACGTCAACAAAACTTAAGAATAAGATTGCATTATTCAAATTGTGCAAGTATGCTCGTGGAGTTGTTGGAAGTAAGAATGCTTCAAGATTCCACCAAATACGTTATATATCTAATCCAACCAGATTGCGAAAGCAGTTTTTCCAAACTCCATAAACTCGCATGAACCCTGCATCGATATTTGAAATTCATCTAAGAATGTAGTATACTCTATCCCCATAGCCAAGGACACTTCTTTATTAAAACTTCAAAAAAAGTAATTAAGATTTGTTTTAAATGATGCCCAATTCAGTTATACACTATTAATAAACCAATTGAGAATGCAATTTTTGGAGTTAAACTTCATGGATGCAGAAGCAGAGATTAAAATAGCTACATAATAATGTCTGATGAACCAGTGACTCAACTTTAACAGAGTAAACATAGACCTTGTCATTAGACAACCTTTTCTTTTCACATTAACCATTGTCACTAATTTCAGAGATTGATCAAAATAAGTTTAAAACTTTAAGCATTCTTAATTATCCACAGAATTTGTTAGTGGAATTCCAAGGTATTTGTATGAATATGGAACTACTGTCAGTTTTGCATCAACTATCTATAATGAAATCAACATATAGAGTTAGGAAGTCTTAGTAGTTCACTTTTAAGCTTCAAGAAAGAACACACCAAATCATCACCATTCAAATTCAAATATTCTATCACAATGATCTATTAATCTGTACTAATAGACCCTTAATGTATCAATTCAATTTACCCTTGTTGTCAGGAAATTCTAGACAAATATGTTGATGTTATGGAAGAATATAATTGAAACGATCTTGGAGAGGAATGCTGCAAGAAGGGTGATGCAACAGCCTTGTCATTAGATTACATGGAGGGGTTGGATCAGAAAAAGACCAAGGAAAAGGGGCAAATCAATCCTACTAGTCCGGGCGACGGAGTCGGAATGACGTGAAACTTTCATAGTTAATGCGGATCGGTGAGATCTTCGAAAGTCAAGACCTACAGTAGTGAGGTGTACTTTTTTTAGCCGAATTCCTTCGTTCAGGCCTTGGAATTATTGTTTTTGCCATTTTAGGAAAGTTTTAATTTTGCAATAACTTTAGTTTTCCAAATCTGAATCGACTTCCGTCAATTCCAGTTTGCTTAGAATCTTTAGTTTTATTTGTTTCCATATGTAACTCAAATTTTCCATTTTAGGTAATTTTGTTATTTCGGGTTTTTAGGGCTCAACAAGGTTTCAAAATTAGGGTTAGGGTTTGTTTACTTTAAATAGACCTGTAAGCCACTTTTGTTGGGTAGATTTTGAATATTAATAAAATTTCAAAGAATTATTTCTCAACTATCCAATTACACATCCTTCGTGCGCGAAGATTATCGTATTTGAAGCCTAGTATTCTGGCATCCGTGCGCGGATCAACAGAATATCAGTAGGTTGTTTCTCATTGTTTTTACAGGTTTTTCTCGACAGAGCTTCCGCTACACCAATTGGTATCAGAGCCGTGTTCGTTCGGGACGATATCAATATGTAGTCGAAGAGACGACAACAAAACCGGATCCCTATAGAAGAGGCCATCGAACAAGACCGTACGACACAGTTGTAGCAGCAAGTTGCGTAATTAACTGAGCAACTGGCCACGTTAATCGCCAACCAAAATCTCTTCCCACCTCGAATCCCTCGTGAGAGTGGTGACGAGGAGGAAAATGATGATGAGAGTTACGAGGAAGAAGAGGTTTTACAACACAGACGACCAATGCGAGACCTGGAAGAGAATCGATGGTGGGAGTCGGGGATAAGAACAGAAGTCCTGAAGTTTTAGGGACTCCTACAACCGGAAGAATTCCTTGAATGGCTCAGAGTCGTTGAAGAAATCTTAGAGTTCAAACGAGTTCCGGAGAATGCAAAAGTGGCCTTTGTGGCAACTCAACTTTGGGGCTGGGAAACCACGTGGTGGCAGTAGCTCAAACTCACCCGACATCGCTCTGGAAAGACTAAGCTCACCGATTGGGAAAAGATGAAGAGGAAGATGCGAGCAGAATTTTTACCCTATAATTTTTGAAAATTGATGTATCATCGGTTGCAGAATTTGAGGCAAGGAGTGCGAACGGTTGATGATTATACTGCAGAATTTTATCAGCTGCTAGTGCGTAATGATATTCAAGAAACCCAAGATCAGTTGGTGTACAGATATATTATCGGCAGGTGCAGTTCTGAAAATATTATGGCCACTGAAGCGGGTTCAAAAATTGGGACTCAAAATGGAAAAACACCCAAAACCGTATAAGTTGGTGTGGCTGCAAAAGGGCAGAGAGATAACAATGTCGAAAAGAGTTCTCATCTCTTTCTCGATGGGAACCAACTATAAGGACTAGGTATGGTATGATGTGGTCCACATGGACGCATGTCATCTGCTACTCGGAAGACCATGGTAATATGACCGAAAAGTGAATCATGATGGGTTCCTGAATACCTACACTCTACGATTCAACAATGCTAACATAGTGTTATTACCTGGTAAGGGTCCAGAAAAACCCAAATCACTTGATAGTACAAATTTAATTTCTTTTGTTAGGTTTGAGACAGAGATGGAGAAGGCAAAGACAGTGTTTGTGTTGCTAAGCAAAGAAAAGGCTTCCCCGGTCGAAATCCCTCAAGATGCGGTTCCACTAATGTCAGAATTCCTAGCGGTGTTTCCTGATGAATGGCTTAAGGGGCTCCCACTCCTGAGAGACATTCAACACCAGATTGACTTGGAACCATGAGCGATACTACCTAACCGTCCTTATTACAGAATGAGTCTAGTGGAGCACGAAGAGTTACGGTGACAGGTAGAATAATTGTTGGCCAAGGGTCACATCCGTGAGAGCCTTAGCCCGTACGCAGTATCAGCCCTTCTAATTCAAAAAAAAAAAGATGGGTCCCGGAGGATATGTGTTGACAGCCTTGCGATCAATAAAATCACAGTGAGATATCGGTTTCCTATTCCTCGGTTGGACGACCTACTTGATCAGATTAGTGGGGCTACTGTGTTCACTAAACTGGACCTGAAGAGTGGATATCATCAGATCAGAAATTGACCCGAAAATGAGTGGAAAACTGTGTTCAAGACGCGAGAGGGTTTGTATGAATGGATGATCATGCCCTTCGATTTATTTAATGCGCCCAGCACATTCATGAGAGTAATGAACCAAGCTCTGCAACCATTTATCGAAAAATTCATCGTTGTATACTTTGACGATATTTTGATCTATAGTGCATACCGTGAATATCATAAACAACACCTTCGTGAAGTGTTAACTGTCCTGCGCGTACAGAAATTTTTTATAGCCACAAGTAAGTGTGTTTTCATGACATCCAAAGTGTTATTTTTGGGTTATATAATTTCGGGGGAAGGATTCCAGGTGGATGAGTCAAAAATCAAAGCCGTCAAGCAATGGCCTCTGCCCAAAACTGTCACGGAAGTGAGCTTCATCTCACATTTTAGCAATATCATAGCTCCCATAACTGACTATATAAAAAAAGAAAAATTCGAATAGACTCTAGAGGCTGATGAAGCCTTCAAACTTATCAAGTTACGGCTGACAACAACCCCTATATTAGTTCTACTAGATTTTTCGCAGCCTTTCGAGCTTCACAGTGATGCCTCTAAGCTGGGCATAGGAGCCATGTTAAGTCAAGCTAGCAAATCAGTGGCGTTTTTCAGTGAGAAGCTATCAGGGGCAAGATTGCGGTACAATACCTACAACATTGAGTTCTACGTTGTTGTTCAAGCAGTGAAACATTGGAGACACTACCTTTTCCATCGTGAATTCATCCTCTTTACAGATCACGAAGCTCTAAAACATCTCCACAGTCAAGATAAAATTTCGGCTAGACATGCAGCTTGTTCAGCTTATCTACAATAGTTCACATTAGTTTTGAAACACAAAGCAGGTACTTCTAACAGAGTTGCAGATGAATTGAGTCGACGAAGTAACTTGATGTCCACTATAAGTCTCACGATACCAGGTTTTGAATTATTCTGTGAGACAGTTGCTATGAACCCGTATTTCTCAGCCATTCTAACAGCTTTGCAGTCCGGAGAGAAATCAGATTTTTTATTGGTAGATGGGTTTTTGTTTAGGGGAAATCAGTTGTACATTCCCGAATGCAGCTTGCGACTGCAAATCATTAAGGAACTATATGGGAAGGGCATGTGGGCCGAGATCGCACACTCCAATTAGTCAATGCAAGTTATATTTGGCCTACGATTTGAAGAGAAGTAGAGCATTATGTGGAGCGTTGTCGAGTTTGTCAAGTTTGGAAAGGAAGGCCACTAATGCAGGTTTGTATTTATCGCTTCCAATACCGATTGAACCATGGATAGAAGTGAGCATGGATTTCATCCTCGGGTTACCAAGAACTCAACGTGGTTTTGATTCGATTTTTGTAGTCATGGATAGATTTTTGAAGATGGTTCACTTCATTCCATGCAAAAAGACCACGGACCCAGTTAGTGTTGCACAACGTTTTTTTCGGGAAGTATATCGTTTGCATGGACTACCTAATTCCGTCGTGTCCGATCGAGACACCCGTTTTCTTAAGCACTTTTGGTGTAGATTATGGAAGTTAGTGAACACGCTGCTTGATTTCAACAGTGCATATAACCCACACACAGATGGACATACCGAAGTAGTTAACAGGTCCTTGGGAAATTTATTACGCAGCTTAGTAGGTGAGAATACTCGGGCTTGAGATCAAAAGCCCAGCCAGGGTGAATTTGCGCACAATAACACAATAAATCGGAGCACAGGTTTTAGTCCTTTTCAAGTGGTGTACTCGGTCATCCCTCATGGTCCGCTTGACTTACTGATAAGCTCATTTTTTATGCTTTACGTATCCGTCATTTTGTATAGTTTTGCTCTCGTTTTCTTTGCAAACTCCATCTTTTGATGTTCTAAGTGCTTAGTAGGTCCTCTATAGCCAGAAGTTATCCTTGTGCAAAACCGAGAGCTTTCAGAGTGAAAAGAAAGTTTTAGCTCAGTATAGAATGAGAAGTGCGGTACGCGTACCAAACCATAAGGAAGTGTGTAACGCACTTTGTACCGAGTAGCAGGACAGCAGTTTAACTAGAAGGAATTACGGTACGCGACGTCGAAGTGAACCGCACTTCGTACCGCATAGTAGAGCAGCGAAATAGGTGCGGTATGCTGTGTCGAAGCAAACCGCTTCAAGTACAGCATGAGATTGCAGAGGAAATTATATAAGGCTTCAAACCCGGTACGTGAACCGCACCAGAACAAAGCGCGAACCATATCACATACCTCGTAAGCTTCCAGCAACCAAAAATAAACTGGTGTGCGGTACACGGCGTTCGAAGTGAACCGCACATTATGGCAGATTTTGAAACCTCTGTTTCGCGAACAGAGGAATGGCTATATTGTGGGACCCCCTCTCTTATCTCTGATTAAACATTGATATGGGATGTTCCTAGAGGATGAGAGGGTGTCTTTAGGACCCTTCTACATAAGTGGGCGGGGGGCTTGTTATTGCTTATAAAGTGAAGAGAGAGAGGTGAGAGAAAGGAGATCTAAGAATTAAAAAACACACCAGACTAGATCTACTCTTGGACAATTTTGGGGTTCTCTCTTGATTTCTGGATCGAGTTCTTCAAGGTTTGATAAGATAGGGCAAGGTTTGGTTGATCCAAGGAAGCTAGGGAAGCTCAACCTACAAGAGATTGAAGCTACAATTTAGTTTTATCTCTTCAACTCTTTTCTTGTTTCTTTATTTTGATTCATGATTTGTATTGATGTTAGCTCATCTGCATTTATTTTTGTATAAAATGAGCTAATTATTCTTATGTTAGAATAAGATGATGCTTAACCCTTGATTCATATGTGATAAATTCTTTGATTTCTCTAGTTTTATGCTTGTGGAGCTATATGGATGTTTTGAATGCTTAAGGCTTTTACTTAATTGATCATTTTGTAATCGATCTATGGTTGGATGCTAAGTACCGAGAGGAGATGTATTTGACAATGCTTAGATAAATGTTCACTATGCTTGACTAGAAAGTACTAATACCACTGGGCTAGCGTATAGAGTTCAAATTGTATTCTAAGTGTTTAATGGGTCTATACATATTGTCCGGATTGCTTGAGAAATATTCCGTTTATGTATAGATACGATCTCTAATACATCGAGAGAGGTTAGAGATTTGTTTTGGGAATACAAATCTATAGCTTGTACACGCACGAATTAGGAGTAAAAGAAGTCAAAATGTGTTATTAGGAGGGTTAAAGTTGATTCGAGTTCTAACATGTTTTCCATACATTTCTAAAAGTGTTAAGTTAGATAATTTAGTTTGTGTTCGAGTTAGTTTACTTTATTGCAATTCTCGACAACTCATGTTTTAGAGTGTCCAAATAGTTGACAAGCCTTTGAATTCTAGTAATCATAACCTTTTTCCATGTGGGAACGATCCCTACATTGTCACTATACTATCGTTGTGACCTTGTGCTATTGCGAGAGTCAACAAATCTAGTTTGACACGATCAATTTTTAGTGCCGCTGCCGGAGATTAAGTTGTATTTGATATTGGATATATTTTGTTATAGCTAATTTGAACGTTTTACTTTTAAATTTCTGATTGTATCATTTCAGGCAAGTTGTTCTTATATACACCAGCGTACAAGGAGTAACAGTCCGCAAGATCTGCAATTTGATCCAGATATTGAAGGAACGACAAGGAGAAATAGCCGAAATCGAAGAAGAATTAGAGCAATGGGAGATCCTGCTGATGTTCAAAATCCTCCTATAGTTGCGAATCAACCAGAACTGGTCCAAGAACCAATAAATATCAAGGTAGTTTACCAAAGGAGTCTCCATGAGATTATCAGTCCAAGGGTGGACCAGAATGTTTCGTCCATTAGAAGACCAACAGCTGCAGCTAATAACGTTGAGATCAAGCTAGCTTTGATTCAAATGATCTCGAACACGATTCAGTTCTATGGCCATCCAAATGAAGACTCGAACCAACATCTCCAGAACTTCAACGAGATATGTGAGACCTTCCGCTATAATGGAGTAAACGAAAAATTCATCAAGCTGAAGTTGTTTCCGCTCTCTCTGAAGGACCGAGCAAAAGCATGGCTACAATCACTACCACCAGATTCCATTGAACTATTCGAGCAGTTGGCTCAGCAATTTTTGAACAAGTATTTCTCTCCGGGAAAAGCTGCCCACCTTCGGAACGACATAACTTCCTTTGTGGCATTTGATAAGAAGAATCTCTATGAATCATGGGAGATATTCAAGGAGCTGATTAGGAAGTGTCCACATAATGGATTGGAAAAATGACAGATTTTGGAATCCTTTTATAATGGAATCTCAGAAGCAGATAGGAATTTTATGGATGCAGCTTCAGGAGGGTCGCTCCTGACCAAGACAATAGATGTGGCCTATGACTTCATAGATGGAATGGTCAGTAATAATAGCCATTGGGGAGAAGAAAGGCAGATGCTGAAAAAGGGTCCTGGGTTCTCGAGGTTGACTAATTGACAAGTGTGAAGGCTCAACTTGAATCACTTACTAAGCAAATGAATAGGATGAATGCGGGGAGTAGTCATGCTATAGCTGCTTGCTGTGAACTGTGTTCAGGACCACACATGAGATCCGAATGTCAGGATGGGAACCCATTTGCTTCAGAGTCGTCAAATCAAGTTGCTTTCGTTGGATATAACAGAAACTTCAGCAACCAACAAGCAACTCAGAATCCTCAGAACAATCCCTATTCAAACACGTAAAACCCAGAATGGAGGAACCATCCAAACTTCTCTTGGAAGGATAACCAACAACAACAACCACAACCACAACCACAATAGAATTTGATCCAGAGACAACCTCTAGGCTTTGACAACCAACAACAACTTCAGGGTTACAACCGGCAGAATCCTAGTTATCAAAACCAGAATCGAGTTTTTGAGGCGGAAAGGAAGCCATTAATTGAAGATCTTCTTTCCAAGTACTTGGTGAAGATAGACGCTCTCATGGACACCCAAGATGCCACACTTAAAAAGCTAGATGCTAAGATGGACCAGATATTGCAGCACAACCAAGCCTCTATTAAAAATTTAGAGATGCAAGTCGGTCAGTTAGCCAAGAGAGCCCAAATGAGACAGCAAAGAGACCTTTCCCAGCGATACGATCAGGAATCCGAAAGATCAATGTGAAGCAATCACTCTAAAAAGTGGAAAGAATGTGGAGTTACCGAAGGACTTTGGGGTAAGAGAGGAGGTTGTGATGAAGGATAGAGAGGGAGTTGAAGTTGATGAGAATGAAGAGTTGAGATATGAGGAAGTGATCTTGAAAAAGGATCAAGAATGTGAACCACCAACACCTCCACAAGTCAAAAAATATGTTCCATCTATTCCATATATGCAAAGGCAGAGAAAGCATAAGGATGCTCAGAGCTTTGCAAAGTTCTTAGAATTGTTCAAGAAATTGCACATCAACATCCCGTTTACCGAAGCTCTAGCACAGATGCCGACCTATGTGAAGTTCTTGAAGGAGCTTCTATCTAGCAAGAGGAAGCTAAAAGAGTTTGAAACGGTAACTTTGATGAAAGAATGTAGGGCTATACTACAGAACAAGCTTCCACCCAAATTGAAGGATCCAGGGAAATTCACCATCCCTTGTACCATTGGTACGTCGAAATTCAGTAAGGTGTTAATTGATTCGAGAGCTAGCATTAATCTAATGTCGTTCTCAATTTTTCAGAAGTTGGGAGTCGGAGAAGTGACGCCTACCAATGTCACTTTACAATTAGCGGATCGATCAATCAAGTATCCGAGAGGAGTGATGGAAGATGTTTTGGTCAAGGTAGACAAGTTATACTTCCAGTTGACTTCGTGATTTTAGACATGGAGGAAGATATAGAAGTACCTCTACTCTTAGGAAGACCATTCTTGAAGACTGTCGGAGCTATGATAGACCTAAAGGATGACAAGCTGACTTTAAGAGTGGGTGAGGACAAGGTCGTATTTGATATGGTTAAAATAATGAAGAAGTCAGATCCAATAGATGATTGTTTGAGAGTGGAGAGTATGGACAATTATGGATGAACTTCTAAGAATTAAGGAAATGGATGCACCTTTGCTAGCTTGCATCAGTAAAAGCTCAACAACTGAAGATAAGGATGAGGAAGTAGGGGAGTGTGCGGCGAGTTTGGATGTAATACCGGTGTGGCGAACCAAGAATAGATGGAGATTCGAAGACCTTGGCCAAAGCAAGCCAAGAATTTCTCCTTCTATAGAAAAGCCTCTACTACTTGAGCTAAAAAAATTACCTTCTCAATTAAGGTATGCCTTTCTAGAAGAACCAACAAGTTTACTGGTGATTTTGTCATCTCTGTTGAATAAAGTGGAAGAAGGAAAGTTGTTGAGAGTTCTTAGAGAGCATAAGAAGGCTATAGGGTGGTCTAGTTCAGACATTAAGGGAATTAGCCCATCATTGTGTATGCACAAGATCTTGATGGAAGAGCAGTTCAAGCCATCAGTGGAGCACGAAAAGAGATTGAACCCAAACATGAAGGAGGTGGTAAAGGCAGAGATCTTAAAACTTCTAGATGCAGGAATTATATATCCAATTTCAAATAGTCCGTGGGTGAGCCCGGTTCAGGTAGTGCCGAAGAATGGTAATTTCACCGTAGTACAAAATGCTAACAGCGAATTGATTCTCACCGGAAAGATTTCAGGACAGAGAGTGTGTATAGACTACCGGAAGCTGAATAGTGCTATAAGGAAAGATCATTTCCCGCTGCCTTTTATTGATCAGATGGTTGAAAGATTAGTGGGACATGAATACTACTGTTTCCTTGATGGTTATTCAGGATATAACCAAATCCCTATAGACCCCGAAGACCAGGAAAAGACCACATTCACATGTCCTTATGAGACATTTGCCTACAGAAGAATACCGTTTGGGTTTCGTAATGCTCCAGCTACGTTTCAGAGGTGTATGACGACAATATTCTCCGACATGGTAGAGAAGTTTATAGAAGTCTTTATTGATGACTTCTCGATTTTTGGAACATCTTTTGACAACTGTTTAAAGAACTTGACATTTGTGTTGGAGAGATGTGAGGAAACGAATCTTGTTCTCAATTGGGAGAAGTGTCTACTTATTGTGAAAGAATGGATAGTGCTTGGTCATCGAATTTCAAGCCAAGGAATAGAAGTGGATAGAGCGAAGATTGAAGTGATAGAGAAGTTACCACCTCCTGTGTCAGTTAAAGGCATTAAGAGTTTCCTAGGGCACGCCGGGTTTTACAGGCGCTTCATTAAAGACTTCTCAAAAATTTCGAAGCCCTTGTGTACTTTGTTGATGAAAGATTCACCTTTCATATTTGATGCAAGGTGTCATACAGCTTTTGGCCTTTTGAAGAAGTAGCTTACATCGGCTCTAATCATTTCTGCCCCATATTAGAGTTTACCGTTCGAATTGATGTGTGATGCCAGTGATTTTGCGGTAGGAGCAGTTTTGAGCCAACGGAAAAATAAGAGGCTTCATGTGTCCTACTATGCAAGCCAAACCTTGAATGACGCCCAAGTCAATTATGCAACAACATAAAATGACCTTTTGGCTATAGTGTTTGCATTGGACAAATTTAGATCGTACTTGGTAGATTCAAAGGTCATCGTGTACATAGATCATATAGCCATCAAATATTTGTTGAACAAGAAAGACGTGAAGCCTCGATTGATAATATGCTCCTACAAGAGTTCGACTTGGAAATCAAGGACAAGAAACGAACAGAGAACCTTGTAGCAGATCACCTATCTAGGTTAGAAAGAGATGATAAGGAAGAGGTAGTGATGCCAATCAATGAGAAGTTTCCAGTTGAGCAACTCTTCGCTTTAAAAGATCTTATGGTTTCATGGTTTTCCAGCTATGTGAATTATCTAGCCAGTGATATTATACCCATTGACATGAACTATAACCAGAGAAAGAGGTTTTTGCATGAAGTAAAGTGGTATTTGTGAGATGAGCCCTTGTTGTTCCGAACTTGCACTGATGGAATGATAAGAAGGTGTTTACCGGAAGAAGAGATGAATAACGTTTTAGGCTATTGTCACTCCAAAGAGTGTGGGGGACATTTTGGCAGAATTCGAACAGCATGAAAGATTATTCAGTCGGGTTTCTGGTGGCCTACCCTTTTTCATGATGCTAGAAGCTTTGTAGAAGCGTGTGACCGGTGCCAAAGAACCGGAAACATCAATAAAAAGGATGAAATGCCATTGAATTTCTTATTGAAGGTGGAATTATTTGATGTGTGGGGTCTAGACTTCATGGGCCCTTTCCTAAATTCACACGGGAATTAATACATACTGGTAGCAGTGGACGATGTGTCCAAATGGGTTGAAGCCGTGGCCACTCCAGCAAGTGATGCAAAAATAGTCACTGAGCTTCTGAATAAGCATATTTTCTCACGGTTTGGCACACCAAAGGCAATAGTGAGTGATGAAAGGTCACATTTTTGCAATAAACAATTTGAAGCATTGCTAATAAAATATGGTGTAAGGCATATAGTGACCACTCCTTACCATCTGCAAGCAAACGGGTAAGCTGAAATATCGAACCACGAGCTCAAAAGTATTCTAAAGAAGACCGTGGGGGTTTGGAGAAAAGATTGGGCAAAATAGCTCGATGATACATTATGGGCGTACAGAACCACTTTCAAGACTCCAATTGGCATGTCTTCTTTCAGGTTAGTGTTCGGAAAAGCATGTCACCTTCCAGTTGAGTTGGAGCACAAAGCCTTTTGGACGGTAAAGGCATTAAACTTCAATATGAGATCTGCTGGTGTAAAGAGACTCATCTAGATGAATGAGCTAGATGAAATGCGTCTAGATGCTTATGAGAATGCCCGAATTTACAAAGTGAAAAGTAAGAAATGGCATGATAATCGATTGGTGAAGAAGGACATTCAGATGGGTAATCAAGTCTTACTGTACAAATCAAGACTTCGTCTCTTCCCTGGAAAATTGAAGAGCAAATGGACAGACCCATATACTGTGAAGCGTGTTTTTCCATATGGAACGGTGGAGATCAAAAATGACGCAAGGGAAAGCTTCAAGGTAAATGGACAAAGGCTGAAAATCTACCGGGAGCATGAGACTAATCAAATCATGGAGGTAATCCACCTTCGAGACCCCACCTGAGAACGATGAAAAGGTACTATATCTATAAATAGTAAGTTTAGTTTTCAGTATTAATTTAAATTTCCTTTCGAATGGTATATTTATTTTTGGTTTTATTGCATGGTGAATCACCCATTTTCACCTTCACATTTGATGTGATTTTGTGAGTTTTTTAAAGAGTTTAGGAGTGTAAACAGGAGGGAGAATTTTTTTGGAAAAGCCTAGAGCAAGAGGAAAGCCTTCATCAGGCTATGGCTATTAAGAAATGCGGTACGCGTACCGCACCAGAAGGAAATGCGTACTGCACTTCGTACCGCACTTCGTACCGCACATAACGGCAGAAGAATTTAAATGCCCAGGTGCGGTATGATGCATCGATGTGAACCGCATCGTGTACTGCAACCTGGGCCTTGAAACGAGCGCTGAACCACACCATATATAGGTAAGTGCGGTACGAAGTGTCAAAGTGAACCGCACTTCGTACCGCATCTCGTGAGAATTTTCAAGATTTAAAGAGCCAAATCTCGACATTCTCTCATTCTTCCCTCTCTCCCCTCTTTTCAAAACTCTCTCAAGCTAAGGCCTTCCACGAATTCAACCGATATGTAACTCTAACTTCCTCTTCTCTCTCTCTTTATCTTTTATTCATGGAATCATGCCCTAGATTAAGCATATTTCAATCAAAATAAGCTAGGGCATAATTTTATGTATGATTGAGTAGGTTTGGGTTTCGAAATTTTGGGAGTTTTTCTTGTAGTTGCTTTTCTTGAGTTTCAATTTGTTATGTAGACCACAATCACACACAATATTTCATAATATAGTATTTATAGATTGTTTGAGCAATTTTTGTGTGTGGATTTATGGGTTTTTTAAGAGATTCCAATTTTAGGGTGAATGTGGGTGTAATTGAGTTGTTTTTTTATATTTGTGTGAGTAGTTTTTTGCCTATGATGGAAGAATAATCGATAAATTGGGTTATATTTGTGGATATGCTTGACATCAATTTTGTGAAAGCTTAAAAAGAGATAGATGCTTTGGGTTGTCATGTTGATTGTGTTTGTTGAAGTGCTAGAACTAAGAGTGGTTGTGGTTTCTTTTTGTGTTTTTTGTGTTTTTTCTTCGTTTGTTTTTACAGGAACATAATCTCACAACTAAAGATGCCTCCCAAGAAGAATACAAAGTCCACTCTTACCGAAAAGAGGATTGTCGGATCCTCATCCAAAATGACGCGGCAGTGTGTGCAGAACCGTTATTATAGGAGACGAATGGAAAAGCTCAACGACGCGAACATTATCTTTGAGAGAGGTATACACCTTGTGGAACTCAAGGACACACCAGTCCCCACGACCGTGACGCAACAAGGATGGCAGAATTTTGTCAATGTCCCGGCGGACGCTAATGTTTCATTGGTAAAAGAGTTCTACGCCAGCATGATACCAGAGGCAATGAAGGAAGGTAGACCGGTTTTGGTAAGAGACATACCGGTCATGATCAATCCTACCAAGATCAACGCTCACTTTGGCACATCAAACTACCCATAATTCAGCAAAGGGTATAGGAGCAGGCATAACACTAAGTCAAGTTTGGCTATGGAGCTCAGAGGGACATATGATAGTGTATGAGAGTATGGTCACATGCTTAAGCAGTCAGAGCTTCCTTAGGAGTTGGCATTTTGGAACCTTTTTAACACTTTCTCCCTCCTGCCAACCACTCACAGGACTATAGTTTCAAAGCCGAGAGCAGATTTACTCAGTTTCATCCAAGATCAGACAAGGATTGATATAGGCCAAGTTATAATGAATGTAATTTTAGAGGCAGCCTCGATTAATGTGCATCCGTAAGCAAAGCCAATGTCAATCATATTTCCTAGCATTATCACTGCTCTCTTCAAGAAGGAAGGAGTCCTAGAAATCACCACGGATGAAGTAAAGATCAACCCCATAGGGGACCTTAATAAAAGATCATGGCAGGACGTTACAATCAAAACCATAGGAAAGAAGAGGCTTAGGATTACTGAGGGTTCATCCAGCACTCCGGGTGAAGAGGAACCTGATTTTGAATTTGGGGAATCAGAGGAAGAAGACCATGACTACGAGGACCATGACTACGAGGACCCTGCATCACAATCCATGCTGGCCAAGATTTTGAGCACTGTAGAGGGCATCAAGCTTGGTATGACTGGCCTCGAGGATAGCCTACAGGTAGTGAGGGAGAGGACAGATCTGATCTATTCTAGGATAGATCTTTTTGAGGAAGAGATGAGAGATCAGAGAGATGATCTTGCTGACATCCTGAGGCAAGCTGGCTTCCAGACTTATCAGATGAGGAGGTGACCTCGCCCATCTTCTGTCGGTATCTCAATTTCTAAAGACCATGCTGCCAGAGGGCTGCAGCAGAGGCTGAGAGGGTTCAAGCAGAGGAGGCAGCTGCATGGCAGGATAGAGGAAAGGGACACATAAAGCACTAGCAGTCTGCTACCAGGATATCTCTATCAAACTTTTGTGTTTATGTTTGTTTTTTTCCATATTATTATTGTTTTGTTGATTATAACTAGTAGACTTAGCATATGTTACGAAATGTGTGGATAACTCATTTTGGTTTTTGTTTAGCATATTTCAGATTTTTTCAGATTTAATTAGTTTTTGTTTCGAATTTTCATTTAGAATAATGTTAGATTTGGTTTGGGGGTGTTGGAATAGAAATTTAGAGAACATGATACATTGTACAAAAAAAATTGTTTTTCTTGCTAAGTAGAATTTCAGAGCACTAATCCTACTCGAAAGAGATGTTTTTGGGTTGTTCCTTTTTCAGGCAGTTGTTGCATGCTTTGTACCACTAGAGTTGTGCTTACTAAAGCCGCACCACATGGCTTGCACACATCTTGCCGAGCTCTATAGTGTCTCAGTGAAGAGGGTAGCACGCTTGAAATGTTTAGGCAATTAGTGGAGACTACCCTATAAGTCTATAGAATCCAGAAATGCGTCACTTGAGCGATAATGTTATTTACCTCTCTATACACTTTTCCGTTAGGCATTTATGAGGCATCATTAGGAATCAGGCATGTTTGTAATTCTTTATGAGTTTGTTGACATGGTTTCATTTTTGATTCACCCAAATCCGCATCTCGTTTTTCAGATGATTCAGCAAGAAATAAAGTAAATCTAGATAGAGTTTAGTTCTCTTACAATTTTTTGTCCCAGGTTTTGCTCGAGAACGAGCAAAAATTCTGGTTTGGGGGTATTGATAAGCTCGTTTTTCATGCTTTACGTACCCGTCATTTTGTATAGTTTTGCTCTCGTTTTCTTTGCAAACTCTATCTTTTGATGTTCTAAGTGCTTAAATAGGTCCTCTATAGCCAGGAGTTATCCTTGTGTGAAACCGAGAGCTTTCAGAGTGAAAAGAAGGTTGTAGCTCAGTGTAGAATGAGAAGTGCGATACGCGTATCGCACCAAGGAAGTGCGTACCGCAATTCATTCCGTGTAACAGGACAGCAGTTTCACTAGAAGGAAGTGTGGTACGCGGCATCGAAGTGAACCGCATTTCGTACCTTGCAGGAGAGCAGCATAATAGGTGCGGTACGCGGCGTCGAAGCGAACCGCATTACGTACCGTGCGAGATGGCAGAGGAAATTATATAAGGCTTCAAGCGCAGTACGTGAACCACACCAGAAGGAAGCACGAACCGTATCACGTACCGCACAAGCTTCCAGCAACCAAAATTAAACTGATGTGTTGTACGAGGAGTCGAAGTGAACCGCACTTCGTACCGCACATTATGTCAGATTTTAAAACCTCTGTTTCGCAAACAGAGGAGTGGCTTTATTGTGGGACCCCCTCTCTTATCTCTGATTAAACATTGAGGGGGGATGTTTCTAGAGGATGAGAGGGTGTCTTTGAGACCCTCCTACAAAAATGGCGGGGCTTGTTGTTGCCTATAAAGTGAAGAGAGAGAGGTGAGAGAAAGGAGATCTGAGAATTGAAAAACACACCAGACCAGCTTTGCTCTTGGACGATTTTGGGGTTCTCTCTTAATTTATGGACCGAGTTCTTCAAGGTTTGATAAGCTAAGGCAAGGTTTGGTTGATCCAAGAAAGCTAGGGGAGCTCAAGCTATAAGAGATTGAAGCTACAATTTAGTTTTATCTCTTCAACTCTTCTCTTATTTATTTATTTTGATTCATGATTTGTATTGATGGTATCTCATCTATGTTTATTTTTGAATAGAATGAGCTAATTATTCTTATGTTAGAACAAGATGATGCTTAACCCTTTATTCATATGTGATAGACTCTTTTACTTCTCTAGTTTTGTGCTTGTGGAGCTATATGGATGTTTTGAATGCTTAAGGCTTTTACTTAATTGATCATTTTGTAATCATTCTATGGTTGGATGCTAAGTATCGAGAGGAGATGTACTTGACAATGCTTAGATAAATGTTCACTATGCTTGACTAGAAAGTACTAGAACCACTAGGCTAGCGTATAGGGTTCAAATTGTATTCTAAGTGTTTAATGGGTCTATACATATTTTTCGGATTGTTTGAGAAATATTTCGGGTATGTATGGATACGATCTCTAATACATTGAGAGAGATTAGAGATTTGTTTAGGGAATACAAATCTATAGCCTGTACACGCATGAATTAGGAGTCAAAGAAGTCAAAATGTGTTATTAGGAGGGTTAAGCTAATTCGAGTTCTAACATGTTTTCCATACATTTCTATAAGTGTTAAGTTAGATAATTTAGTTTGTGTTTGAGTTAGTTTACTTTATTGCAATTCAACTCATGTTTTAGAGTGTCCAAATAGTTGACAAGCATTTGAATTCCAGTAATCATAACCTTTTTCCCTGTGGGAACGATCCCTACAATATCACTATACTATCGTTGCGACCTCGTGCTATTGCGACAGTCAACAAGTCTAGTTTGACACGATCACTTATTTCCTCTTCCAAACAAGACTCGGATTCATGGGAAAGCTGAGGATTTCGTTCAACATTTGCAGGAAACTCACAAGCAAGTTCATGACAACTTGTTAAAATCCACAGCAAAGTACAAAACTGCAGCTGACAAGAAACGTCGCCTGGTGGAGTTCGAGGTGGGGGATTTGGTTTTAGCTATCTTGACTAAAGACCGTTTTGCAGTTGGGGAATACAACAAACTTGTGGCGAAGAAGGTCAATCCTTTTGAGGTGATTGAGAAGTTAAATCCAAATGCATACCGATTAAAGCTTCCTAGCCATATTCGTACAGCTGATGTGTTCAATGTGAAACATCTGGTGCCTTATTTTGGTGATTCTGAGGAGGAGGATACGACGTCGAGGTCGACGTTTTTCTACCCTGGAGGGACTGATGCAGCAGCCTTGTCATTGAATTACATTGAGGGCTTGGATCAGAAAAAGACCAAGGAAAATGGGCAAATCAATCCTACTAGTCCGGACGACGGAGTCGGAATGACGCGAAACTTTCACTGTTAATACGGATCGGCGAGATCTTCGAAAATCACGACCTATGGTCGTGTGGCATACTCTTTTATAGCCAAATTTCTTCGTTTAGGTCTCGAAATTGTCGTTTTGCCATTTTAGGAAAGTTTTAATTTCGCAATAACTTTAGTTTTCTAAATCGGAATCGACTTCCGTCAATTCCGATTTGCTTAGAATCTTTAGTTTTATTCTTTTCCGTATGTAACTCAAATTTTCCACTTTTGGGAATTTTTGTTATTTCGGGTTTTTAGGGCTCAACAAGGTTTCAGAATTAGGGTTAGGGTTTGTTTACTTTAAATAGACATGTAAGCCACTTTTGTTGGGCAGCTTTTGTTTATTAATAAAATTTCAGAGAATTTTATCTCAACTATCCAATTACACATCCTTCGTGCGCGAAGATTGTCGTATTTGAAGCCTAGTATTCTGGCATCCGTGCTCGGATCAACAGAATATTAGTAGGTTGTTTCTCGACAGAATATTAGTAGGTTGTTTTTACAGTTTTTTCTCGACAGAGCTTCCGCTACACCAAAGGGTTTCGGTGGAACTTGCAGAGATTGAACGCTTCCTTCGAGCATCTCTACAACTTTACTCATTAAGGGTCGATCTGATGGATTTGTTTGTATGCACCACAAACTCACCAACATCCTATCAATTGTTAGATCATTACTACCTTCAATTTGCTTATAGATCCAATCCGGAAAATATATCTCACTAGTATTCGATTTTTCCCCTACAGTTCTCTGTCTTACTCCAACCATTTCAAGCACCATCATTCCGAAGCCGTAAACATCAGATTTGTGAGAAACTCCTCCAAAGTTCCTACAAAATACCTCTGGAGCAGTATACCCAATAGTCCCTCTTGCGTCCTGCATCGAGATTATACTTTCCTTCTTCTTACATATTTTAGCAAGACCGAAGTCAGAGATTTTTGGACAAAAGTCTTCATCTAAAAGTACGTTGTGAGGTTTTATATCGAAATGCACAATCCTATTGTTGCAACCACGATGTAAATACTCTAGTCTTCGAGCAACCCCAATCACTATCTGGTTCAATGTCTCCCATTCCGGATGGAGATCTGTATTTATAGATCCTTGATTTATAAACTTATCAAGAGATCCATTGGGCATGAACTCATAGATTAGAGCTCTTCTGGTTCTCTCATAACAAAATCCCAGAAGACCGACTATATTAACATGGGAAGTTCTACTAATGCAAGCAACTTCATTAATGAACTCTTCACCGTTCCCCTTGGATTTGCTCAAAACTTTTACGGCCACAATACGTCCGTCGTTAAGCTTTCCTCTGTACACAACCCCATATCCTCCTTGTCCTAATTTAACGGCAATTGAGTTGGTCATTTTGTTGATATCAGAATAATTGTAACGCTTGGGAGCTAAAGATCAGTAAGTTTTTACTAATGCCTCAACATCTTGATCATTCAACGTTTGTTCTCGTCAAAAGAACGTTAATTTGCCAGACAAACAATTTTTCCTATACATACAAGTCACCAGCACAAAGATTAACACAATCCCACCTAATCCTGCTGAAATTCTTGTACAAAAATAACAAATAAATGAAATATATTAAAGAGACATACAATTTTATGTTTGTTTTAAAATACAAGATATGTTTTCCATGAAATGATTGGGACAAAAGTAAAAGAAATAAAAAAAATAACTCAAAGATTGTATATACACACTACCTATTGCAACTATCTTCCCCAAGTCCAGCTTTCTTGACGATTCTGGAATATGAAATTAAACGAGTTCATTAAAAATTGCTCTGTGGCATCAAAACTATTTAATTTACTTGTACAAATCATATATTTATGCAGAAATTAAGGGACTAATAACATATATAGTTTTATAAAACTGTAATACTTACTTAATCAAGTCCGGATTAAAAGATAGAAAATATGTATCTCAAACTAATATTTTCACAAAAAATAGAATAACATCTGATTATAAGATTCCTAGATATATGGCTGCGTTTGCCACACATTTGTTGAATAGACATACCTTCTGGAGACGGACAAAAATCTCCGGCTTTGAACTCCGATGAATTAAGAACTATCGTAAAACTATAAAAATATTTGACGTACCTGTTGAAGGTGGACAAGTAGACGGAAAGGGCTGATCATGGCAATAACAAGTGAATTCAGCAGTTTCACTGTCATATCCACACAGTCCATACGACTGCACACATCTATCACACATGTCGTTATTTGCCTTCCATTGAAACCCAAAACCACTTCGAAGAAACTGATTCACATTTGCTGAAACTGGATCTCTCTCTATGGACTACTCTGTTGATCGAAACACTGCAACTTGGACGTTGCTACCAGTACATGTCTCTAAATATGCACTATGGGCTGATACGATGCCATTATTTGTGAAAAAGTAATTAACAGTGTCTGTGTTTGTTTCGACTGAGCTGCAATTAAATCGAAACATAGACACTGATTGCTGAAGCTCATTATTCCCACTGGGACAACCATAATACAGAGCGAAGTTTTGAGTATCGGAACTGTAATCGAAAATAGTGAGATTCAAAGGCCTGTTACCAGGGTTCGCCGGTCAATTATTTTCCCAATAATCTTGTATAGCAACACTCACAATCTTTGAATCCCAATCGAATTTAAGGACCCGATAATTCCTGTCCAAGATGGTAATCTGGGGGACATCACTGTTGCTGTCCACCTTGAATCCGGGATAGCCACAATATTCTGACTGATTCCCTCCCCGGAAAGGATATCTAATATCCATGTTTCCGCACCGAAATCGGGAGCTGCATTTTTCATATTTATCATCGATGGCTAATACGGAGTTTGGAATAACGTTGAATAAGATAAGGGTTGTTATGATGAAGTTTAGAAACCTGCTTAGGGGATCATAGAGATCCATTTGAGAGACGTAAAGAGAGAGAGGGGGGAGGTTCAGATATAGGAGATGAATTGGTCCCTAAAATTGACGGGCTGAAGATTTTCAAAGAGAAGCATCTGGACTGGTAAAAAAAGCAACTTGGATTGCAGCCAAGAAAAGTATGCAACTATTGCTATACTAGTCTGAGAATAGTTTGTCAAATCCACTGATGAATATGCTAAGATTGTATTATTGTAAACTTTGTTTCAGGTATAAGTAAATGAAATCAAATATACAGCCGCATAAAAAGGTAGAGAACAGTTCACTGACTCCCACATCAGACCATAAATGGCCTTGAGTTTAATAAAAACTATAAGTAATAAGTCAAATAAATAGTTATTTTTTTTATAATTAAATAACATTTGTTTTAGTTAATTGATTGTTCTTATTTTTGATCATTTATTTTTGAAAAAAAATTAAAAAAAATTATATATACTTTATTTTAATTTTTCATTAATCTGTTTCTAGTCTTTACAGTTCTATGGAAAATATTATATATTTTTTAAAAAATGTTTTTTTTTATAAATAAAAAATTATAAGTTAGTTAATTTTATTAGGAAGAATGAAAAGTGGATGTCGTTTGTTGACTTTGACTTGGTTCGCATAGAAGAAAAACTTGTTGTCATGCAATCGATTATTTTACTAGTTCAAATATTATAAGTCTGACAACATAGATTTCGTATCCATCATCACAACATTAGACTAAAAGTTACAAATATTTGAATATACTATTTATCTAGGCTGCCAAAAGTTGGAAATTGGCCGGCATTTAATTCGATTGGAATTCAAAGAAGGTTTCAAAAAATAAATAATATTTTTTGGAGGCGACGTTTTATCACTGTTCTTATGACTTATGTTTAAAAGATACCTATTATGGTGAACGGAAAAAAATATCCATAATAGTTGTTTCATCAGAATATTTGATTCATTTTTTTACAGTGAGAGTTATGAAATAGAGAGAGAATGTTTCATTGAAACTCAGGCGCTATGCAGACGCATTAGGGGGTCGAGCTCCCCGTCGAGCTCGCGGTGGTCGAGCTGTTCGGTCAGCTGGCGGGGGGTAGGGGGTAGGGGGTAGCGCCCCCGGAGCTTTTGTTTTCTAGTCAGTATTTAATATGTTCGAAATATAATTACAAAAGGTTCAGAGCCTTTAGTAAAAGTCTCGAACCCAGTAAAAGTCTCGAGCTTTTTTGCCAAGTGCCCGAGCTTTTTTTATCAAGTGCCCGAGCTTTTTTGCACTTGATTCGAGACTTTTTACCAAGTGTCCGAGCTTTTTTTTAATTTGGTAAAAAGTCTCGAATCAAGTGCAAAAAAGCTCGGGCACTTGGCAAAAAGTCTTGAATCAATTGCAAAAAAGCCGGGGCAAGTTAAAAAAAAAACTCGTGCACTCGGTAAAAAAGCTCGAATTCTTGGCAAAAAAACTTGGGCACTTGAAAAAAAACTCGAATCGAGCTTTTTTGCCAAGTGCCCATTTTGCCAAGTGCCCGAGCTTTTGTTTACTTGATTCGAGCTTTTCTGACAAAAAAACTCGGAGACAAATCAAAAAAACTCGGAGACAAATCAAAAAAACTCGGAAGAGTATAAAAAAACTCAGAATCATATCAAAATAGCTTGGACACTAATAAAAAAGGCTCGAACAGAATTTGTAGACTAAATGTTCATACATGTTCATACAAAGATTGGGATAACAAATCATAATGAATGGATACATTGTTAAACCACACAGAAATATATGATAATGTATAAAAGAAGATCACAAACATATGTTATTTTTTTTAACAGAATCTGGAGAGAGACAAGTTTTTTGGAGAGAGATGAGTTGTAGATCGATTTTCAGACAACTATTTTGGAGAGAGAGGAGTTATCGTTTTCAAAGTGTAGATAGAAGCACAATGAGAATAAAAATAGATTATTTAAGGGTAATTTGGATAGTTCACCATAATAGATGCCTTTTAAACTTAAGTTATTAAAACAGTGACATCATTACAACACACATAAAAAGATGACATATCTCAACATTTCCACGTTCAAAGATCGTGAGTATCGCTGTACAAGATTATTGGGAAAACAATTGTCAGGCGAACCCTGGTAACAGGCTTTTGAATCTCACTATTTTCGATTATAGTTCCGATACTCAAAACATCACTCTGTACTATGGTTGTCCCAGTGTGAATAATGAGCTTCCGCAATCAGTGTCTACGTTTCAATTTAACTGCAGCTCAGTTGAAACAAACACAGACACTGTTAATTACTTTTTCACAAATAATGTCATTGTATCAGCCCATAGTGCATATTTAGAAACGTGTACTGGTAGCAACGTCCAAGTTGCAGTGTGGCGATCAACAGTTGAGTCCATAGATAGAGATCCACTTTTAGGATTGAATCAGTTTCTTCGTAGTGGTTTTGGGTTGCAATGGAAGGCAAATAACGACATGTGTGATAGATGTGTGCAGTCGTATGGACCGTGTGGATATGACAGTGACACTACTGAATTCACTTGTTATTGCCATGATCACCCTTATCCCTCTACTTGTCCACCTCCAAGAGGTATTCATGTCCAATCTCTTATAGTATTGTTGTTGATGCATCTTCGTAACTATCTTACTGTAATTTGATTATTCTAACCACATTAATTTTGATATATATATTAAATAAAATTCATATCATATATTTGATAATTGATATGTTGCTAAATTAAACATTTTACATCAAATATTATCACAATTTTCTAATACTTTAAACTACCACCTCCAACTACATTATAGTTTGGCAAATTACTATATATAATAAACTCATTCTATTTTTATTTTTGCTTTCTCACATCCATCATCGATTATCATTTAATTTTTTGCAAAATGCTTGGGTATATTAATACATGTTCACCATCTCAAAGTCTGATTCCTCAGCCACCGGTGACTCATGACTCATCTATCAAAACACATCTACTTGAACCCAGGTGACTAAATATATGACTAGACGTGTTGGATCCCACACTAATTAAACATGATATATGCCTTTTTTTTTAGAACAAATTTGAGATATATATTGGAAATGGTGAGGATTGCCATTTTTTTTTTTGTCCCTTGCAGTGATGTCACCGTTATAATAAGTTAAGTTTTAAAGGCACCTATTATGGTGAGCTACCGAAATTACCCTTAAATAATCGATTTTTTATTCTTTAAAGGCTGTCGTCCAAAAAAGTTGTCTGAAAATCAATCACCTACTCCATTTTATCTTAGAAAACGAACTCCATTCTAGATATTGCACAAAAAGGTAAATTAATATTTCTGATCTTTATTTCTATTTTTTATTGTATTTGTGTGATATAACACTGTATGAATATTTATGAACATGTTGTCTCAATTTTTATATGTTTATGTCCTGTAGTTGTAAACTTTTTAAAAAGAATGAATGAACATGTATGTATATTTTTTTGTATGTATATTTGGCTGAGTTGAGTTGTAGTGGTGCAAACAAGTTTATAACCTTGGGAATAAAAGTTGGAAAGGTTTTAAAAAAAGCTCGAAACATTTGTAAAAAAGCTCGAAACATTTGTAAAAAAGCTCGATCAAACTCTAAAAAAGCTCTATCCAAAAAATAGATGCTGGATACGTAAAAAGAAAAGCTCGATTCCTCGAAAAAAGGCTCGATCCATTAGAAAAAAAGCTCGATCCATAAAAAAAGCCCGATCCTTGACAAAAAAAGCTCGATCCTTCACAGAAATAGCTCGATCCCTCACCGAAAAAGCTCGATCCCGCCCAAAAAAGCTCGATTCCTAAAAAAAAAGCTCGATCCGTAAAATAAAAAGGTCGAGCCATATTTGAAAAAAGCTCGAGCCATATATAAAAAAGCTCGATTATGTAGAAAAATAGCTCGGTCTTGAACAGAAAAAAGCTCGATTCCGTTAGAAAAAGCTTGATCATGTACAAAAACGACTCGATCATATACAAAAAAAAACTCGATCAGTTTAAAAAAAAGCTTCATATCTTACACTTATGATTTTTGTTTAATCCTTTATAATTATAAATTTAATTTGAAATATTTTTTTCTTATTAATGGTTTATGATGTTGGTTTTGACAGGACAATGGATATGGTGAGAATAATCATATCTTACAACGGTCGATGGGAGCAATTACCAGACGAAAATCAAAGGTATTTAGGTTCCGATAACCAAGGTTTGTATGTGTCAAAGAATTTGAGTTACGACGAACTGGTGTCGATCGTGCAAACCATTGTGAAGTTTGATGAGAACAAATACAGTGCTGAGCTTCAGTCTCTATCAATTGTTCCTGGGATTACAGGTCGTACATTTATAAGAAACAATGATGATGTTCAGTTTATGCTAGGGGAAGATAGGGTGATCCCTCAAGTATGTGTTAGTCTAATTGAGAGGCCAACATGAGGTGTCATTGGTGAAGGTATCCCTGATCGTGATAACACCCAACAATTTCGATCGTTAGGCGGAAGCAACCAGTTGTTCACAGAAAGAAGTGAGATTGATGGTCGGGAAAACATATGTGCTGTCCCACCGGAAGTAGCCACCCATGATAATAGATCGGGACCTCAATTCGACGATGTATTTGGTTGTCAAATTGAGGTGAATGGTAGACTGTACAACCACCAATACAATGAGATCTACAATGACATAAACAATTAGCAGAATACATCACTAAATGTTGGGGTGAATCATGAGGTGGATAATGAGGGCAATTTCAATTCTGTAGAAAATGTAGAGGACAATCAGGATGATGCAGAACCTGTCGAAACGGAAAGACGTGTAAGACATGTACACAGATTTAGTTCCAGTGCACCTGATATAGCTGTGACCTCCGAGGGGAGGGCTAATGTAACACCAGATGATTCTGATAATACCACAACATGGGTTATTCCAGGAGCAGAATCATACTCGTTTGGTATTGGTGGAAGCAGGAACTTGGTTGAAGATGAACCTACAAGTATGATATATAAAGGCCAATTTTTTCCAACAAAAAAGGATTTGAAGAGACTAGTAGGCCATATTGCAATGCGGCAGAACTTCGAGTGAAAGGTGAAAAGGTCCAATAAGACAACATTACATCTAGTTTGTTTGATGGGAAATTGTACGTGGAAGTTAAGAGCGGTGAGGAGAGATGAAGGCACATACTTTCAAGTAAGAAGTTTTGTCAACGAACACACTTGTCCGTTAGAGGAAATTCATCGCCGCCACCGATAAGCTAGTGTAGCAATAATTGGAGAAGTTATTGCACATAGACTTCAACAACAAGATGGTCGACTAATGCGTCTGAATGACATAATCGCCGACATGAAATCAATGTATGGAATCCAAATCATGTACAGTAAGGCACACGCCGCCCTCAATTATACGTTGTAACTGAAATATGGAATGCATGAGGAAACCTTCCAACTGCTTCCATCATTTGGTTACGTTTTGGAACAACAAAACCCCGGCACAATCACTGACTTACAGTGCGATGAAGATGGTAAATTTATGTACTTCTTCATGTCGATTGGTGCCTCACTTAGAGGATTCCGGACGTGTATGCATCCAGTTATTGTTGTTGATGGTACCCATTTGAAGGGACGATTTTGGGGTACAATATTTGTTGCAACAGCACAAGATGGGAACGAACAGGTGTATCCAATTGCTTTTGGGTACGGCGACTCAGAAAATAACCTTTCAAGTGAATGGTTTTTGGATTGCTTGAAGGGTGCCCTAAGTCATATTGATGAGCTAGTTTTCATTTCCGATAGGTATGCAAGCATTGAAGTAGGGATTTCTAAAGTGTTCCCTTATGCCACCCATACCATATCTTGCTGGCACTTTGCTGAAAATATTAAAAAGCGATTTCATAGGAAGGATGTTGCCACAATAATGGACAAAGCAGCCCGTGCATACACCGAGTTTGAATATAACCGGCATATGGAAGAGTTAAGAAACTTACACCAGAATGTATATGATTATGTAATTGATGCCGGTCCATACAAGTGGTCCCGTGTACACTGCCCGAAAAGAAGGTATAGGGTGATGACGACAAATGCTACAGAATGCATAAACTCATGCCCTAAATTTGCAAGTCAACTGCATATGTTGACTCTGGCTGAGTTCATTAGGAATATGCTGCAACGGTGGTTTCACGATCGCTATAGAGCTGCACAAACCATGCGTCATCAGTTGACCGACGCAGCACATCTTGTGCTCTTAAAACGTGTGGAGAAGTGTGATTTTTTGACCGAAAATCCAGTAGACTGAAACATTTTCTCGCTCAAGCGGTCTGGAAAATAGTGGACTGTTGACTTAGCCTGGAAGACTTGTACTTGTAACAAATTTCAAATGGATCATTTTCCATGTTCTCACTCCCTTGCGGCGGCATGGTACATTATTGAAACTTGGACTTGACAACTTTGTATTCGGACTGATCATCTACTCGGTGAAGCTGATCATTTTCAATGGTTTTTACAGGGAGCGGAACTTAGACTTCACAACTTTGTGTGCGGACTACTACAAGAGACAGACACTTATTAACGCGTACTCGGATCCTATTATGCCGGTGGGCCATCCTTCCACTTGGGTTGTGCCATTTGACATTGCTCAGAGGGTGATTTTGAATCCAAACTCTAGGAGACAAGTAGGACGCCCGAGGGCGGGTCGCCATGTCTCATCTTCTGAGAGGGCAACTACACAATCCTGTAGAAGATGTGGACAACCAGGGCATAATTCCAGGAGATGTCCTAATCCACCTATGATTAATGAAGGTACAAGCAGAGGTGTTCACGATGAATACCGCCGCAAGTGTAGCATCTACCATTCAATTGGACACAACAAACAAACGTGCCCTAACATTGACTCTAATTGGGAATGAATGACAAAGTTTTGATCATATTGAAAACTTTTGTAAGTGTATCAGATTGTAATAATTTGGAATTGCAATAATTACTTATTAATGAATGAATTAATATTAATGAATGAATAATGAATGAATTAATATTCATGAATTAATTACATGTCTGTGTACATAAAAATTGGTAATATACAACCAATCACTAGGTGGGTCTGGAGTTAGAAAAAATCTCTACAACCATTTTCTCTAGAATGATTCCCATGTCGTCCTCTGACCAATCAAAAGGCCTTCGACCCGCCAGTAAGTACTCGATAAGTCTCAAAGTATGGGGACCACAGTTACCTCTGCAATTTGGCACATAAAACACCATTAGAAATCGTTCATAAAGAATATCTAAGCATGTGAATGAAATAGAATGTCTTACGATTTCTTTTGTTGGGGGACTGTAGAAGTATGCACCAGGCTGACCGAGAAGGGTTTATTTTCCCGAGGGAACGCCCGACGACCAGCTCGTCGTGCTGTGTGGAACCTCTCGTCACTTAACTTGGAGGGTAAAAACCACCGTATAAGGGACTTCCTGTCTCCAGGGGTCATAAATGTCAATCTTTCTGCGACAAAGGTCGACGCTCACCACCAGCCAATGTTGGACCCCAACATTGCACGGAATCAGCACCTGTAATAGTTTGCATACCGTGTTAGTCGAGGATATACGAACATTTTATTTTTTAAATCATCTCCATCATTTAACACTTACCACGTCAACCTCGTGCCATGGGCGGTTTCCACTAGTGGTTGCTCCACGGACCGTCAGAAGGTCCTCTTCCAACCATTGGGACTGTAACACATTCCACCTTGCCGTGGTCACAGCACCGTGCGAATCACGAGGCATCATCCTCTCCCACATGTACAACATAAGTGGCTGTACAAGCATTAACAATATCGTATTAATAATACAAAACAAGAAAATGCGATTCGATTCCAAAAATTTATACCTACTTACATAAAATTGTGTATCCAACACGTTGATCCTCTGGTTGTACACATTGGTGAATCCTCGCTGACGCTTGCGAAGAATATGAAGGTATGCATCCATATGCTGACAAACAATAAAATCACCGTAATTGTTAAAAATTCAACAATACTTACACAAACGTTAATATGAAATTTAATTAGTACGTACCGTGTCCTCCAAGTCCATGAAGTTGGACTGCATACACACGAACCATCCCGCGGTAACTGGTGCCAGCATGTCCACATCACGTCTGTTTAATGATTGAATTACCTTAGCTATACATAAATTTGAATAAACAAGAAATGTACATCCATTTTTATTTTAAAAAGTTGGACTAACAGTTCCCCGTTGATGTTCCTCTTGAAGGCCTTGTATGCCGCAAGCTGGTCAGCGTCCACTAGTCCGTGGGGGTCAAAAATGTGTTCCACCGACTCGGGCAGTGTCCTCAACCTTTTGGACGACATGGATCTGTGTAAGGGCTCACCAACTGCCATCCGCGCTTAACTAAACGCTTTGATGTATTGGCCGGGGGGAGGGGACCGCTCCGACGGCACAAACGTGCTGGGTAGGGGAGGGGACCGCTCAGACGGCATTGACCTGCTGGGTAGGGGAGGGGACCGCTCCGATGCCACTGACTTGCTGGGTGGGGGAGGGGACCGCTGTGGCTGAATCGATGTGCTAGGAGGTAGGGGGATCGATGTACTAGGTGGTGAGGGGGGGGACCGCTGAGCTTGGGTGGACCCAGATAGGACTGTTGTACGTGAACCAAGCTTACTCTCGCTGGTATGCGATTGAGTTTCCCTCTCCGGACCTACCATGCAGGTAGGCGGGTCCTGACTACGTCGAACTGTCATGTCTTTTCTCTCCAGATACCTATCAGTCGACCCTCCGAGACTAAATAATAGGTCAGGAGGTGGGGGGCCATCCCGGTGTGTACGCATGGTTGAACCTTAAAGCCCCCGGATCATATCCAGTAATAATCGGTGTTGCTGCTGACGATCCTCATCACTCTTCCGGATCATATCCAACAACTTCAAGTGTTGACGCTGTCCATCCTCGTCACTCTTCCGGAGGGCTTCACACACATCGTTCAACATATCTGCCCACAAAGCCTGAAATCATGTCTACATTGTTAGTAAAAAACTATCACCACGTATTAATAAAAAACACTAAACTTTGTTTTCAACTTACCTCTCCATCACGTCTAACTCCCCCACGGGAATCCCCTACAGATGTACCATGTCCAGGGGTGGAAAATCGAACCCCCATATGCCTATGCCTTTCTCGTTGAGGGTCTGTATCATATCCCTCACTGTCACTAGGCCTTAAACCCCCAACAACGGGCTTAGATCCCTCATTGTCAATGGTCATGTCTGTTAAACCCCCACCCTCTGTACCACTGATCCCGACTAAGGTGGTCTGATCAGGGACCTGAGGCGACATATCATCCATGTCATCTTCTATATACAGGATCCCCCCCTCGTCTAGCCAGGCATAGTACGGTGTTTGTCTCTCAGCTAGTGTCGGCACCAGTTCCTTGATCGCAAACATCTGAAATATTTGTTAGAACAATGTAATTGCACAAATACTAACTAATAAAAATATTAACAAAATAAATACATACCCTGGCTTTGAAAATATTTGATAGCTTCTTCCCTCTCAGTTATTTGGTCAACTCCCACTTCAAAAAACGGCGAGTCAGATTAGTAACCCTCCGGGCACCGACCTCTTTGGCCAAATCAGGGATCACCTCCACAACAAATATCTGTATCAAAGATAAGTATGATAAGTATCCATAAAATTTTGGACACCAAAAATAAAGTACAATTTGTAGTTCGAAGTTCTTACCAATAGGGCATGAGATAGACCGTATATTTTGTAAGTCTCCACCTTATGTACTTCAGCGCCCTTTTCTTGCTGGCATCGCTCGAACCCGTTTCTTCGCCCGTCAAGCGCATGCTTGAATGAGTAAATATAATGCCTGTACACGTGGGCACCCCACGGGAACATATCGAACACATCGAGCTCCTCAACCAGCCGAAACTGCCAAACTGGAATCTCGAATCTCTCATCCACCCCCATCAGTATCCAGTTCAGTATATATAAGAGGTAGACCTTGACAGCATCGTACGCCTTTCCAAACTCTGTGCCGGTGACAACACCCCTAATCTGCTCCAACGACACCTCATCGGCTCCACGAAAGTACCGCTCATGTATGCCATTCTCCACTGCTGCATTCATGGTGGTGTATGGTACAACTCCAAACCGTAGTCCGGTGATCATGCAAAATTCCACCTTCGAAAACCTCACTGATTGGTTTCCTAACATGAAGTGCATCTCATCTATTGGGCCGTTATAATGGAGCTCCCTCAAAAGCAACCGATGGATAATACCACCGGAAAACTTCATATCCCAATGCATCATCAAAAAATACCCGAAACATGACGCCATGAACTGACGGCGGTCTTCATTTGCAAATTCTACAGGGACACGGTTTAGCGTGTCGTCTATATGGGAAAGGGCATCAAAATGGTTGTGTCGAGTCAATTTTCCTTCGTACCAGTATCCTTCTGGAGTTTTAAGCGAATCCCTCATCCTAATTCTTATCTACAATGTAACATAAATACAACATCATTAAACAGAACACATAAAAAATCTCGATCCAATTCAAAACAAGCTCGAACCTTTTGAAAAAAGCTCGAATCCTTTTTTAAAAAGCACTATCCCTTTTCAAAAAGCTCGATCCCTTTCAAAAAAGCTCGACTGCTTTACAAAAAAGCTCGATTGCTTTACAAAAAAGATCTATTCCTTTTCAAAAAAGCTCGATCCCTTTCAAATACGCTCGATCCAATTCAAAAACAGCTCGAACCTATTCAAAAAAGCTCGGAACCTATTCAAAAAAGCTCGAAACCTATTCAAAAAAACTCGATCCTTTTCAAAATGGCTGGATCCAATTCAAAAAAAGCTGGATTCCTTTTCGAAAAAGCTCGATTCCTTTTCGAAAAAGCTCGATTCCTTTTCATAAAAGCTCGATTCCTTTTCAAAAAAGCTCGATCCTTTTCAAAAAGGCTCGATCCAATTCAAAAAAAGCTCGACTCTATTGATAAAACTCAATCCCTTTTCTAAAATGCTCGATCCCTTTGAAAAAAGCTCGATTCCTTTCAAAAAGGCTCGATCCAATTCAAAATAACCTTGACTTACCAAAACCTAATTTTCACGAAAATAAAAGCTCGACTAAACAAATAAGCTCGATTCTCTTGAAAAAAGTCTCGATAACCCAGATTTCATCTTTCTCAACTGATATTCAACCAAATTACAAACCCTAACCTAAACCACAACCATTCTCACATCTCTATTTTAACCGGTTTCTACAATTCCTATCAACAAAACTCAATTCTAACTTGTAATGCAAGTTAACAACAAAAAAAACGAGGAAAAATAACCAATTATACCTTTGTCAATCGCAGCTCTTCCGGTCACTTCACCGTTGATTTGTTTCCCGTCGGTTTGACTGTTGCTTATCTCTGACTTTGAAAACGACAACTTCCTCACTGTTTTAATATTTCGGGGTATTTTTGTCTCAACGATTGAAATGATGCCTTTTAAACATACATTAGTAAATTGGTGATATTTGAACAACACACCCCTCAAATAGTGCCAATAATATTTTGACCCCTATATATATATATATATATATATATATATATAGAGAGAGAGAGAGAGAGAGATTGTGGCAGGATATCTGCTATAGGGATCTTATTTCTTTTCTTTGTTAGTAGTTGTTTTCCTTTGTTGTTACCTGTTGTTATTATAAAAAAAAAAAAAAAAAATGTGCTGTGGGGGAGTGAGATACAAGTTACAACTTAAACCCACGATTTTAGTATGTGTGTGTGAGGAACTTACCACTGAGCCACCTCAACTTTTATCAATGAGATATGTGTTTGAAGTCGATTATATTGTGTATTCTTTTATTAGGTTTATATCTTTTTATATAAGCTCCAAGTATTTGTTTCATAATTTCTATACAATGCCAACTTTCTTGGTTTTCTTTGTTTCAATCGAGAGGATATTGTTGGAAAAAGTGACACGGAAGCGCATGTCTAATATTTACCACATAACAAATAACGTATACTAACAGAAAAATAAGATGAAAGAATCCAATCACAAAATACAAGATTTATAGGGAAAACCCAAAACATAAAAAAACCATGGCTGCCAGGACAAAAGGAGAAAAATACAATTATGTAGAAAATTGTTATAACTACATAATTCTAATGTTCCTTCTCTAACCCAAACTTCAATTACAACCGAGCCTTACCAAGCCCAATCTCATAACCAAGATTACATCCTAGCCCTGAACTCACAGCTTTCTCTAGGTCATTTCTGAGTGCACCCCATATATTATATTGATCTCCTCCCAAGTCTCCCTCCCAGACATCCCTTGGGTCTCCCACTTCCAGACTTCCCTTAGGGTCTCCCTCATATCTCCCTGGGATCTTACTCATCGGATTCAACCACTCTCCGATGTTCCCAAGTGTCTCTCTGGTTTCTCCAAGTGTTATCAACCAAAAAAGTAAGTCTCACTATTTATATTATCAATGTTCTTGGTCTGTAAGAAATCAAACTCCTATAAGAAGTTGGAAACCACCTAGCAAGTCTTTTCTAAACAGGTAATCCAAAAACAAAACCTTAAACGTGAAAACCGACCCCCACACATTTTCCCATGTCTTCCAGGATTTCTACACGCCAAACTGACCCCAAAAAACCATATCCATGTGCCCTAACATGCCAAAATACTAATGGTGTGTAATAATAAAGAGTTTCTGCACAGAAATCTTATAGCGGCTCATACAGACGTGTCTGGGACCCAACATCATTATTTTCACCATTGACTTTGTCTCGGACTCTTCTTTCCATTGCCATATGAATCGCAATCATCTGAATCTATTTGGATCACTTTTGTATCAGTTGAATACGTTTAGTTCATATAGGAATACAAGCCAAATCCTAACAATTCTCCCTTTTGGCGAGAATTCCCAAAACTTTCATCTTTTCCCCGATAGCTTACCATGACTCTCTATGTAGAGAATCACTATACCCCATCATAAATGTACAACCGCTTAGGAACAATCCACTCTGAGATTTCTTTCGATACTGTCTAAAAAACCTGTTGAAAAATTATGGTGCAACTTCTCATGTAGATTTCAGGGGGTTCTACAGCCATTGACATCATGTCCACCACACATCTTGCATCACATTCTAACCAATACTCATGTGTTACCTGTGATCCTGTTAGCAGCAACATATCCTCTCCATGACGACTTTTACATGCTAAAAGGAAACACATGTCCTTGCATCACTCAATCTGGTGAAAGTCATACTGCCACCAACAACACTTGGAGATCTTTGCCGTACCAGTTCCACACCTTACTAGAGTCTATGGAGCTTCAGGATTTCGTTCGTCCCTCAAAGCCTTGTGTAACCCATATTGGATTCATGACGTGTACTTGCCACAAGCCAAATTTTCTCCTCTAACAAATTATTCGACACCACATCCAAGACATATCTTCTTTCCTAAACCAATACTAGGCAACCACGAAATCAACATCCCAATCTACCAAGTCCTTATACAATATCCTGTACAGACTTGAAAACACCATGACCAACCTGGCAATGATACCAATTGTTTGAAAAAATAATGCGGGAAGCGCATACCTAATACACACCACATAACAAATGTCGTCTACTAACAGAAAAATAAGATAAGAGAATCCAATCACAATCATCCGAATCCGTTTGGAACACTTTCACATTAGTTGAATACGTTTGGTTCACAGGGAAATACAAACTAAATCATAACGGATATAACTGGTGGTGACTATGGTTCCAGTTCTGACCGGTTCAATTTTATTTTTAAAGAAAAATCAAATTTCAAGATTTGAATTTCAGTCTCTAGCCCTAGCCCTCTGTAGACTGAAGATTGTTGCTCTCTCTCTCTCAATCAATTAAATCAAATTCAAAGTATCAAAATCTTTAAAAAAAAATTACCTTGTAAGTTGCAAGTGCTTCTATCTTCTACTTCATTTTCTTCAAAATCATTCAAAATCACCGACCATCACTTCTACTTTTACCTCCTCTTCTTCGTCACCTTCTTCACTTTAGTATTCATTCTCACTTTCTTCACCACCACTCTCAACCCCACCTTCTCTTCATTCTCCTCCATCTCCTTATTTTCTACGTATTCCTCCACCGTCTCCACTATCCCTTCTTCCATCACCACCACTATCCTTCACTTCACTTCCACTTCCAACGCCACCATGACCTTCACCGAACTCTCCTCTATCGCCAACACTCTTTCTTATTGTTCCCCATCTTTCAACTTCTTTATCTTACAACTCTCTTTTATTGTTCCCTCATTTGCAACTTCAATACACGACCAAAGTCAAAATCAATGGTCAAAATAAGTTTTTTTTTATTAATAAAAAAAGAGTGGAACCAACTGGAACTGCTAGTTCTAGACCGTTTAAAAAAAAAATTAGAATCAGAACTTGTCTGATTCTCAGAGTGACGGTTTCAGTTCAAACCAAACAGTAGTCTCCTCTAGATATAACTGCAAATCCTAACATTAAGACAATATACTAAGAAAATATAACAAGGATTTCTTTTAGCCAATCCATGTGAAAAAACATATAAAGTGTTGTGAAGTAATGTGACGCTTTGCTTTTAATCTTGATGTCTTGTTTTTTGTTAAGTTTTATTTTGCCTTTTTCTTGGTATTTTGTTGTGTATTAAGCTCATATGATGTGGCATTTGAATGTCTATATATAAGCTTCTCATTAGTTGAGAAAACATATGTAAAGGGACATGTTTTTGCTAGAATTTAAATGAAGAAAACAGGGGACAACTGATGTGGTGTTCAACACAGCCATTTTCTATTTTCCTCTCAAAATCCCTAGTAAAAAAAAAAAACTTGCCAATATTGAATTTTTATATGCTAGAATCATAAAAAAAAACCAACATAAAGTGGTATCAGAGCTCAGATCGAAGGGAGCTAGTGGTGGTGAGTGAAAAAAGTTGAAGATTTGCTATCAAAGAATAATTTCAGCAGGGAAGAAAAATCTACAGAGATTGTTTCTATGGAAACAACTAGCAACTCAACTCTTAACATTCAACAACCCTCAATTCCCATTTTTGAAGGTGAGAACTATGACTTTTGGCGTATAAAAATGAAAACTTTGTTTATTTCTCAAGATGTGTGGGAGTTAGTAGAAAATTGGAATGAAGAATATACTTCTCAAGAAAACCTAACTAATACCCAAAAGGAAGATCTTACGAAAAATAGAAAGATTGGTGCAAAAACTTTTCTCTTTATTCAACTAAGGAGTAGGGAATACCATATTTCCTAGAATAATGAGAGGTAGCAAAGCTAAGTAGGCTTGGGATATTCTTCAACAAGAATTTTAAGGAGACACAAAAATAAGGGTTATCAAACATCAAACTCTTAAAAAAGAGTTTAAGAACATAAAAATGAGGGAGAATGAGAATGTGATGGAATATTTCTCAAGATTTATGGAACCTGTTAATCAAATGAAAGCTTATGAGAATGAAATGGGTGATAATAGATTGGTTGAGAAGATTTTAGCATGTTTACCTTAAAAGTTTGAAACTATTGTGTCCATTATTGAAGAAGCTAGAGGTGTCTCTAAGTTGAGTGTTGCATAACTGATAGGGTCTTTGAAATCATTTGAGAAAAGATTGTTACGGCATTCTGAGAGTCCCATTAAAAATGAATTTCAATCGAACCTCTAACTCAACTGTGAGAATCAAGAAGAGTCATCAAGAGGTGGAAGACATGGAAGAGCAAGGGGAAGAGGAAGAGGAAGAGGAAGCAATGGAAGAGGTAGAGAGAAGACAAATGTTGAGAGAAGGTTCAACAATGATGAGTCTTCAAAATTGCCAAAATGAAATTTTTGTAAGAAGTTTGGCTATCTAGAAAAAGATTGTTGGAACAAGAGGAAGCCTCAAAGTTACGATTGCAAGAGATATATGCATATGCAAAAGGATTGTAGAGCCAAGAACAATCAACAAGCTAGATGTGTGAAAGATAAAGAAAGCGATAGGAATTTGTTCTGTTCTTGTCAAAGCGCATATGAATAAAGAAATGATGTTTGGTTCCTAGATAGTAGTTGTAGCAATCACATGACCGGTGATAAAAACATGTTTTTGGACACAGACACTAACTCTCAAGTGAAGATGGGAAATGGTGCCTTGGTGAATGTTAAAGGCAAAGGAACAATTGGTTTTTAAAATAGCATGAGAATCAAAAACATTAGATATTTGTTTCTAGTTCTAGATTTAGAGCAAAATTTACTTAGTATGGGGCAAATTGTATAGCATGGGTATGATGTTCATTTTAAAAATAATGGGTGCATTATCTATGAAAGAGGGGGTGGCAAGAAAATTATAAATAAGATAAATATGGAGAAAAATAGAATCTTTCTAATTGTGTTCAAATATAAAGGTCATGTTATCATGAAGATGGATACCGTTGATGAGTCACGGTTATGGCATTGGAGAATTGGGCACTTGAACTTTCATGGCCTCAAATTACTTTCTCAAACGAATATGGTTGGGGGCTTGCCTACCTGTATTGAAGACAAGGATAGAGTGTGAGAAGGTTATGCTTTTGGAAAGCATCACCGCTAAGCCTTTCCAAAGGGATTTCATGGAGAATAAAGAAAGCACTCGAATTGGTCCATACGGATGTTTGCGGGCCAATGTCTACACCTTCACATGTAGACATGAATATGGTTTGATTCCAACCATGGAACCAAATCAAAATCGAAATTGGAGGCTCTAGAATCGGACTAGAACTGGAATCAGGAAGGTTCCGGTTTCGGTTCACTGGTTGGTAAAATAGGATTTGATTTGGCGATTCAGTTCCTGTTTGGAACCTTAGATTTCATCAACTGATCTTTTTTTAAATCCTGATTTCTCATCTTTCAGTCTCATATCTCTCTTTCTCTCTTTCTCTGAACTAAGATCTCTGATCTCTATTTTTCTTTTTTTTCCCATTACACCTAATCTCACAAATCGAATCCAGATCACAAATCCAATCTAGATCACACATCCCAAATAATCCATAGACCACCTAAACTCAATCACACACATCTATCAACCATCACCCCAATCTCATCTCTCTCTCTATCGATCCAAGCAAAATAGAGGAAGCTGAGGAAGACGAATAAGATTGTGATGATGGCAAAAATATTTTTGTTTGATTTTATTTTTTCTTTTCCGATTTGAATCTGATTAAGACTTGAGAGGAGAAGAAAATGTTTGGATGTTGGTGTTGTGGTGACGATGGTCGATTCACGAGTGGTAGTGGGCAATTTGGGGTTGATTTATGATTTGAGAGAGAAAGATGAACGATGAAGTTTGATGAAGATGCTAGATTGGGGCTAGGTAATGGGTATGTATGGGCAGGTAATGGGTAATTGGGTAAAACAAAAGAACCGAACCGTATGGAACAACCAGAATCGTACCAGAACGGTTAGAATCTTATCGGAGCGGAACCGAGGAGCCAAAACTGGAATCGAACCGAAACGTGGCCATCTCTATCACATGGCAACACTAGGTACTTCTTTCTCTTTATTGATGATTTCACCAGAATGTCTTGGGTTTTCTTTATGAAGCAAAAAATCTGAAGTCTTTAGTAATTTCAAGAAGTTTAAAAGTTTTGTTGAAAAACAAAGTGACAATTACATTAAAATTTTGAGAAGTGATAGGGGAAAAAAGTACAACTCACATGAATTTGATAGGTTTTATAAAGATGAAGGTGTTGAGAGACAACTTACGGTACCGTATGTTGGGGTTTATGCCCTAAAGATGTAATTTGTAAATGGATTTATGAAATAAATAAAAGAAAACGTTCAATTAATTCTTATTGTGTTGTTTATTTTATAACTTGTGCATATATTTAACATCCAAGATTATCGGATGTAATCTCGAACTGTGTATATGAGTGTCATATACGGATGGATATAGTAAAAGACGTGCAATCTAAAGATTCCATAGATAGCAAATAAAGCTGGGTACTTTATTTATGGTTAATCTATAGCTGCGGTCCATTCCGTAATGTACTATGATTCTATCATGAATCATTCATATGAGATATGGGAATGGACGCACCTTATATGATGTGATCATATAGGACTGGGGCATGATCTATATGAACCTCTCACCAAGATCCGTTTACCGATGAGATTCATATATATCAATTAATGATGGCTATATGTGGGTGATCTTAATCCTGAGTGTATTATCGACTCCTGCAGATTAGATCGTGATATACCATGGGTGAGGTCGGAGGCTGTTCCCGATCAATAAGCTCCGTATGTTGGGATTACAATTTGGTTTGTGGCTGGGAAGGTTTGTACACAATAGTGAAATCCACTCCTTCTTGTGAGAATTAGACAGTAGTTTCCTTAAGGCTTGATTCGGGGCTTAGAAAATATGATCGCTCTCCTAATTCCGTAAGAAAATAGGATTTATTGTCCATTAGAGAATCAATGGTACTTAAAGGATATATGTAATTAGAGGGGTATAACGGACATTATGACCCAGCTCTAATTATGAACTATTGTGGAGGATCACACCATATGTAATAGCTATATCGATGGACACCGAGTTGTATCGGTCTGTGTAAAAGCGTCTGCAGTTGAGAGAGTGCAGCTGCGGGTTTTTAGTGGAATAACGCCGGAGTTAATAATCAAGGAATATTAATTAAAGAGTTTAATCAATGATTCCGAGTATTATTGGAGGTCAAAATACTGTAGGTCCATTAGTTCCCCTTGCTAGCCCGATCGATTTAGGTAACAATGGTCACGGTTAATTAATTGGATTGTCCAAATAATTGTGTTACAAAAGTGAAACGTATATATTCGGGAATTAATTGAATAATGAGATTATTTAATTAATGAATGTTAATAGTTAAATTAATTAAATAATAAGATTATTTAATTATATTGATAATTATGAATTATTAATTAACTATTAAATGGAGGGTATTAGTTGATATATGGATTTATGTGAAGATAAAATAATAGGATTATTTTATTTTACTAAATCATTTATCTAAGTATTTGAATTTAATTTTAAATTTAAAATACTTATTATCACTTTTAATATATTAGATATAATTGAAAAGGATAATTAAAATATTTATATCAATTAAGAACACAAGAGATTGCATTGGATGCAAATTGGTGTGTGCACATGAAACAATAGTCAAAAGAAGAATTTTATGATACAAATACCTGATACACACATAATATATATATAAAAGCAAGTTGATTCGTGTGCAATAGATATATATAAATCGAAAAGGCAGGTGTGAAAAAGATTGCTACAGATTTGTGAAAGAAAAAGTAGGCATCAGATATATATATATATATATATGAGAAAACAAGAGCAGGCAAAGGCATGATCTATATTGTTTTTTAGAGATACGGAACCATATCTGTCAATATTGTTTTTGCATGAGATGCAATTCATGTGTGCGTGAAATCTATACACCTAATTGAGAAGAAATAGTTTCTTCAAGTATTTCTCTATATCCTCCATTCAAGTTCCTGAGACTGTGACGCGCCCACACGCAGTTACCAGTTCCGGGAGATAACGAGGAAGATCAAGTGGTTCAGATAGGAGCACATCGTAAAGTGAAGGAGCCTCCAAACGTTGGTAAAATTTTCTTCTTCTCTTTATATTGATTTTAATTTACTGTGTTTACATATTGTATGTATTAGTTCCGAAAAATAATTACGATCCCAATTTCACTGGTCCTAGACACAGATTATGATCTGTATAAAAAATTTTAAAACCTAGTTATGCTGCGTAATCGATGAACGGGGTTCCAACAATTGGTATCATAGCAAATGCAGTGGCGAAGCGTGGCTCTCCACCCTGGGGCTTCTTAGAGGAGTGCTCTGATAGATATCTGTGGGTGTCACCCCAAAGAGTTGGGAACGGGCCCACACCTATGAGATGGGAATTGGAGTCAATAATTGGTATCAGAGGCAATTTATTTTTGGAACAGAAAATTGTTTTCGATGCTCCTGTATGTATGAATTGTGTAGGCACAATTTAAATTGACTGTATGATGTTTTTGTATGTATTTTTTTTAAGTTACAAAAACATGATTGATCGTTAATTATATGGTACTGTGGATTTAGGGTTTATGGGTTGCATTATTATTATTTTTTGTTTATTTTTTTTTTCTGTTATTGTATTGTAAAAAAAAAATGTAACCTATATTGAAGGCCTGAAAAAATCGCGAAGAAGGATTCATGAGATGAATCGGAGTGACCTGAAGAGACTGGAAGACTCAGAAATTATAAGAATACAAAGGAATGCCTTGGAATTTTTTTTTGTAATTTTAGATTCCAATTTTTTTTATGTTAAATAATCCACAGTACTCGGTCAATTCATGTATGCTTTATATTATATGATGATAAAAGTATTGTCATGCATACGTATGTCATTTAGATTAGATGTGCCTACACAAATACATTTGATATGTCATACATGCATCATAGCCTGATATTTTATGTTTTTTTTAATGTGATTAAAATAGGTAATATACATAATTGGCTATGAATAATGAGATTAGTTTTTAATGGTTAGAAAACTTGGTAATTCTCATTAATATTAATCTAGTTATTAAAGAGTTTAATAAATTAGATTAATATGGTCATTTATTGTAATTAGGATTAATATGATTAATTACCTAAAAATAAATGATCCAAATAAAGTGTTAGGGTTTTAATAGTTAAAACTTGGTAAACACTATCATAATAATTCGACCTTAGTAAATAGTTTATAAAAGCTTAGATTATTCACTGATAGATTAGATTTTTAATTGTTAAAAATCATTAATAATTTATTAGTTAATTAGAATTTGTTTCTAATTAGTTAATGCGCTAGATAACTTGATTAAAGTTAGTCATTTAATACTGTAGATTCTAGGTGCATTAACGGTTAATAGAAAACCCTAATTTTAAAATAGTGAGTGGGAGAGAGATATATGACATATATATCCCGCGGTCTCTATCATTAGTTCAACACCGTGAGATCCGAGTGGGGCCTCGTGACGGCTTTGCTTTCGTCCTCCCTAAGGAGGGTTTCCACAAAGGTCAATACCAAGGTTAACTTCCTAACAGATAGGACTTCTGAGGGTATTTCAAGATTGACCGACCCTAAGGCGGCAATTCTCGAGTAAAGCTCGTGAGATTTGAAATGGTGGGTTACACTCACGAAGGTTTTGATTAAGTTTGTTAATTAAAAACCTGACTGAATGAATGATGGTTGAATGGTATGGAATAACAGTTATTCTAGAATATCATTTGATTGAGAATGTCTTGGTCCAACATACAAAGACTTGACCGACCCTAAGGCGGCACTTCTTTGTGGTATGTTGGATTGTCATGGTATAGCAACTAGTTTTAGGGTAGTTTTAGTTCGTTAAACATGTTCATGCATCATGTTTAAATTTTTGCCAAAGCACTCGCACTTGTTTTAAATAAATGACTGAATGAATTTTTTATTTATTTCAGCAATAATGTCTTCTGCATTACTTCAAATTCTCGCAAATGACAAATTAACTAGTGATAACTACACTAAGTGAAAACTTAACATTAATGCAATATTGGTCACCAAAGACCTCAAGTTTGTGCTTACGGAGGAATGTCCTTCAGCGCTTGTTGCCAATGCCACACGAACTCTTCATAAGGCATACGAGCGGTGAGTCTCATCTAATGAGAATGCTCGAACATATTGTTGGAAACCCGTTCACCGGTTACGTAGCGGAACTAGGTTTTAAATTTTTTATACAGATCATATCTGTATCTGGGACCAGTGAACTTGAGATCGTAATTATTTATCGGGACTAATACATACAATATGTAAACACAGGAAATTGTAACCAATAAAATCAGAAGAAGGACATACCAACGTTTGGAGGCTCCTTCACTTTTCGATATGCTCCTGTCTGAACCACTCGATCTTCCTCGCTATCTCCCGGGACTAATAACTGCGTGTGGACGCGTCACGATCTTAGGAACTTGAATGGAGGATATAGAGAGAATTGAAGAAACTCTTTCTTCTATGTTCACAAACAAGAACAATTCTAGTATATAAAAATATTGTCAATAATTTTTAGCAAAATATATATCAAAACTCTTTTTGACTTCTTTGTTCACCAGATGCGTGCCTTTTCTTTTCACAAAACTAAAATCACGCCTATACTTGCATATAAAATATATTATATCAAATCAACCTCTTATATATATATATATATATATATATATATATATATATTATTTGTATCCTATACAAAAAACTTATGTATGTGCACACACCAATTTGCATTCAATGCAATCTCTTGTGTTATAATTGATATATATCTTTTAATTATCCTTTTCAAATATATCTAATATATTAAAAGTGATAATAAGTATTTTAAATTTAAACTTAAATTAAAATACTTAGAAAAATGATTTAGTAAAATAAAATAATCCTATTATTTTATCTTCACCTAAATCCATATATCAACTAACACCCTCCATTTAATAGTTAATTAATAATTCATAATTATCAATATAATTAAATAATCTAATTATTTAATTAATTTAACTATTATCATTCATTAATTAAATAATCTCATTATTCAATTAATTCCCGAATATATACGTGTCACTTTTGTAACACTATTAATTGGACAATCCAATTAATTTACCGTGACCCTTGTTACCTAAATCGATCGGCCTAGCAAGGGGACCTAATGGATCCACAGTATTTTGAGCTCCAATAATCATCGGAATCATTAATTAAACTCTTTAATTAATATTAATTGATTATTAACTCCGGTGTTATTCCACTAAAAACCCGAAGCTGCATACTCTCAACTGTAGACGCTTTTACACAGACCGTTATAACTCGGTGTTCATCGATATAGCTATTACACATTGTGTGATCCTCCACAAGAGTTCATAATTAGTTTGGATTAAAATGTCCGTTATACCCCTCTAATTACATATATCCGTTAAGTACCGTTAATTCTCTAATGGACAATAAATCCAATTTCTTTACGGAATTAGGAGAGCGCTCATATTGTCCAAGCCCTGAATCAACCCTTAAGGGAACTACCATCTACTTCTCACAGGAAAGAGTGGATTCCACTATTGTGTATAAACATTCCCAGCCACAAGCCAAACCGTAATCCCAACATACAGAGTATATTGATCGGGAATAGCATCCGACCTTACCCATGGTATATCAAAGACCACGATCTAACCTGCAGGAGTCGGTAAGAAACTCAGGATTAAGATCACCCACATATAGCCATCATTAATTGATATATATATGAACCTCATCGGTAAACGGATCTTGATGAGAGATTCATATAGATCATGGCCCAGTCCTATATGATCACTTCTTACAATGTGCCTCCATTCCCATATCTCATATGAATGATTCAGGATTGAATCATCGTACCTTACAGAAGGAACCGCAACTATAGATTAACTACAAATAAAGTACCCAGCTTTATTTGCTATCTATGGACTCTTTAGATTGCACGTCTTTTACTGTATCCATCCGTATATGACACTCATATACACAGTTCGAGATTACATCCAGCAATCTTGGATGTTAAATATATGCACAAGTTATAAAATAAATAACACAATAAGAATGAATTGAAATTTTCTTTTATTTATTTCATAAATCCATTTACAAATTACGTCTTTAGAGCATAAACCCTAACAATCTCCCACTTGCACTAAAGCATGTGAGTCATATCTCGTAACCCTAGACCAAATAGGTGACCCGAAAACACTTTAGCCGGTAAGGTCTTTGTAAATGGATCAGCATGATTGTCTTGTGAGGATATCTTTGTGACGATCACATCTCCTCTCTACATTATCTTTTTAATGAGATGATACTTTCTCTCTATATGCTTCCCTCTTTTGTGGCTTTTTGGTTCTTTGGAATTAACCACATTACCACTGTTATCTCAATAAAGAGTGATGGGCCTATCCAGTTCTGGAACAACTTTCAGATCACTCAAGAACTTACGGAGCCAAACAACCTTTTTAGCAGCTTCACAATCGGCTACAAATTTGGCTTCCATGGTGGAGTCAGCAATACAAGATTGCTTGATATTTCTCCACACAATGGCTCTACCACCTAGAGTGAATACTGATCCATATGTGGATTTCCTAGAATCTTTGTCTGACTAAAAATCAGAATCCATGTATCCTAACGCGATCAAATCCTGTCCGGAATACACTAGCATATAGTCTCTCGTTCTCCGAAGATACTTGAGAATTATCTTGACAGCAACCCAATGATCCAATCTTGGGTTGGACTGGTATCTACTGACTACTCCCATATCATAACAGATGTCCGGTCTCATGCATAACATACCATACATGAGATTACCTACTGCCGATGCATAGGGTGAACGTCTCATATCCTCAACTTCTTGAGGTGTCTTAGGACATTGTTCCTTAGACAAGTGAACTCCATGCCTAGAAGGTAAATTACCTTTCTTGGAGTTTTACATCGAAAATCATAAAATAATCTTATCGATATATGATGCCTGAGACAACGCTATGAGTTTGTTCTTACGATCCCTTATAAATTGGATCCCTAGAATATAACTCGCCTCTCCCAAATCTTTTATTTGGAATTGGCTAGCCAGCCAACCCTTTACATCAGACAACACTCCCACATCATTCCCAATGAGTAAGATATCATCTACGTATAGGACCAAGAAAATTACTTTTTTATCAATGATGCGCTTGTAGAAACAAGGCTCATCGACGTTCTGCTCGAAGCCATAGGTTTTGATCACATCATTAAACCTAATGTTCACAGATCTAAATGCTTGCTTAAGTCCATAGATGGACCTTTGTAGCTTGCAAAACTTTTGCTCTTGATCTGGAGACACAAATCCCTCTGGTTGAATCATATAGATGCTTTCATCAAGATTTCCATTCAATAATGCAGTCTTGACGTCCATTTGCCAAATTTCGTAATCGAAATAGGCAGCAATGGATAAGAGAATCCTAATAGACTTAAACATGGCTACTGGCAAGAAGGTCTCCTCATAATCGACCCCCTCTTTCTGGGTATAACCCTTGGCCACTAGTCTTACTTTGAAAGTCTCTACCTTCCCGTCTACCCCTCTCTTTCTCTTGTAGATCCACTTACACCCTATGGGTTTTACCCTATTCGGTAAGTCTACAAGATCCCAGACTGAGTTAGAGTACATGGACTCCATCTCGAGATTCATGGCTTTAAGTCATCCCACTTTATCAGGATCATCCATTGCATTCTTAAATATCAATGGATCATCCACACTATCAGCAGAGACAACACCTTGTCCCTCACCTATACTTAAATAGCGTTTAGGTTGTCTCACAACCCTTTCACTATGTCTAGGTGGTAGTGTATCCTGATCAGGAACCATCTGACTCTCAGATGTTTATGGATCAACAACTCTTGTTGATAAAGCACTAGTCTCACCAGGCTCCAACTCACTTAATACAATCTTAGAACAAGGTTTATGGTCACTAATGTAATTGTCCTCAAGAAACGTTGCATTTGTCAATAAAATACTTTGTTGTCTTCAGGACTATAGAAGTGTCCACCTCTGGTCTCCTTGGAGTATCCTACAAATAGGCAGACAATAGACTTGGAGTCTAGCTTTCCAGTTTTGTTCTTCAACACGTGTGCTGGACACCCCCATATGCAGAAATGTAGCAAACTAGCTTTACGACAATTCCACAACTCTAGGGGAGTCTTAGGAACAAATTTGGATGGCACTACATTCAAAATGTATACCGCTGTTTGCAACGCATATCCCCAAAAAGAATTTGGTAATGATGAGAAACTAATCATAGATCTCACCATTTCCATCAGGGTTCTATTTCTCCGCTCCGCTACACCATTTTACTGAGGTGTACCAGGAGCTGTGAGTTGAGAAACTATCCCATGGTCGACCATAAAGTCTTCAGACTTTTGGTTAAGGTACTCACCTCCATGATTCTACCGCAGTGACTTAATAGTTCTACCTAATTGATTCTCAACTTCAGCTCAAAACTCTTTGAACATTTCAAATGTTTTCGACTTCCGTTGCAATAGGTAGACATATCCATATCTTGAGTAGTCATATATAAAGGTGACATAATACTCATAACTACCTCTAGCTTTAACATTCATCAGTCCGCAGATGTCCGTATGTATAAGCTCTAGCGGTTCTTTAGCTCTAAGCCTTTTCCAGTAAAAGGTCTCTTAGTCATCTTACCTTCCAGAAAAGATTCACCGACAGGTAAGGTGCAAACCTTTAACTCACTTAAAAGTCCACTTTTTACTAGTCTGTTTATCCGGTCAAGGTTGATATGACCAAGCCTTAGATGCCAAAGATACGTGTCATTATCTGGAGAAATCTTATGTCGTTTAGTTTTTGGTTTTTCAACATTAAACATTTCGGTGTTGAGCAGTGTAATATGTATTAACGGTCTTAACACAAACAAATTGTTTTCATTAATTCCTATTCAAATATTCAGATCATTCTTTACAATAATAACAGACTTATTATTAAAAGAAACAGAATATTTTTGTTCTAACAACTTAGAAACGGAAATCAAATTCCGTGTAAATCCAGGAATATAAAATACATTGTCCAATAATATATAATTATTACAAAAACGTAATCTAAATACGCCCACTGCTCGTGCCAACACGGCATCCCTTGACCCCACACGTATTGAGAAGGCTTGCTCCTCTGGCTGTGTCCAAGAATCAGTCCATTGTAAAGAAGAACAAACATGGTTAGTGGCCCCCGAATCAACTATCCAGGGTGAAGAATCATCTTCCACTAAACACGACTCAAGAACAAGTAAATCATATTTACTTTTCTTGGACTTCTTCTTGTTTTGGGCTTTCTTGGGTTTGGGCTTACCCTTAGCTTTCCCAGTACACCTCTTCCTCTTCTTATTATTAGAGGAAGATGGTTCAACAACATTTGCCTCACCGGGTTTGGGCTTACCCTTCGCTTGTATGCCTCTCGAACAGTTCGTGTGGCATTTGCAGCATGCGCTGGAGGACATTTCTCCGTAAGCACAAACTTGAGGTCTTTAGTGACCAATATTGCATTAGTGTTAAGTTTCCACTTAATGTAGTTATCACCAGTTAATTTATCGTTTACGAGAATTTGAAGTATTGCAGAAGACATTATTGCTGAAGTAAATAAAACATTCATTCAGTCATTTATTTAAAACAAGTGCGAGTGCTTTGGCATAAATTTAAACATGATGCATGCACATGTTTAACAAACTAGAACTACCCTAAAACTAGTTACTATACCACGACAATCCAACATACCACAAAGAAGTGTCGCCTTAGAGTCGGTCAAGTCTTTGCATGTTGGACTAAGACATTCTCAATCAAATGATATTCTAGAATAACTCTTATTCCATATCATTCAACCATCGTTCATTCAGTCAGATTTTTAATTAACAAACTTAATCAAAACCTTCGTGAGTGTAACCCATCATTTCAGATCTCACGAGCTTAACTCGAGAATTGCCGCCTTAAGGTCGGTCAATCCCGAAATACTCTCAGAAATCATGTCAGTTAGGAAGTCCCTCCTTAGGGAGGACGAAAGCAAAGCCGTCACGAGACCCCACTCGGATCTCACGGTGTTGAACTAATGATGGAGACCGCGGGATATATATGTCATATATCCGTCTCCCACTCACTATTTTAAAATTAGGGTTTTCTATTAACCGTTAATGCACCTAGATTCTACAGGATTAAACGACTAACTCTAATCAAGTTAACTAGCACATTAACTAATTAAAACAAAAAACTAATAAATTATTAATGATTTTTAACAATTAAAAATCTAATCTATTAGTAAATAATCTAAGTTTTTATAAACTATTCTAAGGTCAGATTATTACGTTAGTGTTTACCAAGTTTTAACTATTAAAACTCTAACACTTTATTTGAATCATTTATTATTAGGTAATTAATCATATTAATCCTAATTAAAATAAATGACCATATTAATCTAACTTATTAAAATCTTTAATGATTAGATTAATATTAATGAGAATTACCAAGTTTTCTAACCATTAAAAAAAAAATCTCATTATTCATAGCCAATTTATGTATTTACCCATTTTAATCACTTTAAAAAAAATACATAAAATATCAGGCTATGATGCATGTATGACATATCAAATATATTTGTGTAGGCACATATAATTTAAATGACATACGTATGCATGACAATGCTTTTATCATCATATAATATAAAACATACATGAATTGACCGAGTACTATGGATTACTTAACCAAAAAAATTGGAATCTAAAATTACAAAAAAAAAAATCCAAGGCATTCCTTGGTCTTCTAGTAACTTCTGATATCTTTCAGTCTCTTCATGTCACTCCGATTCATCTCATGAATCCGAAACGGAAAATCTGTACGGAACACACTAGGTAACACTTGCCAACGGAACCGTGTGTGAAAAGTACCCGGTGAACAGTGTCGGGGGAACAGTGCCGGCTGTGAACAGTGTCGATCGTGAATAGTAGCCATGAACAGCTCGGTGAATAGTCATCATGAACAGTGATGCCACCATGAACAGTACCGACGTCGCGCACGTTTCCAGTTCTTCGTTTACAGGTTACAATTTTTTTATTATTTACAATACAATAACAGTAAAATAAATAAAATAAAAATTATACAACCCATAAACCCTAAATCCACAGTAACATAAAAAATTACGATCAACCATGTTTAAATTAAATAATTTAATTATAAACATTCATACAATCATAAAGATTGTGCCTAAACATTCATACACACAGGAGCATCGAAAACAATTTTCAGTTCTAAAAAATAAATTGGCTCTGTTACCAATTGTTGGAAACCCGTTCACCGGTTACGCATCAGAACTAGGTTTTAAAATTTTTATACAGATCATATCTGTATCTGGGATCAGTGAACTTGGGATCGTAATTATTTTTCGGAACTAATACATAAAATATGTAAACACAGGAAATTGTAATCAATAAAATCAAAAGAAGAACATACCAATGTTTGGAGGCTCCTTCACTTTTCGATATGCTCCTATCTGAACCACTCGATCTTCCTCGTCATCTCCTGAGACTGATAACTGCGTGTGAGCGCGTCACGATCTCAGGAACTTGAATGGAGGATATAGAGAGAATTGAAGAAACTCTTTCTTCTATGTTCACAAACTATAACAATTATAGTATATAAAAATATTGCCAATATTTTTTAGCAATATATATATATATATATATATATATATATATATATATATTTGTTTTGCACTGAACAGTGCGCGAACATATACACATATATATCAAAACTCTTTTTGACTTCTTTGTTCACCTAATGCATGCCTTTTCTTTCACAAAACTAAAATCCCGCCTATACTTGCATATAAAATATATTATATCAAATCAACCTCCCTTTTATATATATATAATTTGTATCCTATACAAAAAGTTATACATGTGCATACACCAATTTGCATCCAATGCAATCTCTTGTATTATAATTGATATATTTCTTATAATTATCCTTTTTAAATATATCTTATATATTAAAAGTAATAATAAGTATTTTAAATTTAAACTTAAATTTAAATGCTTAGATAAATGATTTATTAAAATAAAATAATCCTATTATTTTATCTTCATCTAAATCCATATATCAATTAACACCATTTATTTAATAGTTAATTAATAATTCATAATTATCAATATAATTAAATAATCTAATTATTTAATTTATTTAACTATTAACATTCATTAATTAAATAATCTCATTATTCAATTAATTCCCGAATATATACATGTCACTTTTGTAACACAATTAATTGGACAATTCAATTAATTTACCGTGACCCTTGTTACCTAAATCGATCGGCCTAACAAGGGGACCTAATGGACTCACAGTATTTTGAGCTCCAATAATCATCGGAATCATTAATTAAACTCTTTAATTAATATTCCTTGATTATTAACTATGGTGTTATTCAACTAAAAACCCGAAGCTGCACTCTCTCAATTGTAGACCCTTTTACACAGACCGATATAACTCGATGTCCATCGATATAGCTATTACATATGGTGTGATCCTCCACAATAGTTCATAATTAGAGCTGGGTCATAATGTCCGTTATACCTCTCTAATTACATATATCCTTTAAGTACCGTTGATTCTCTAATGGACAATAAATCCTATTTCCTTACGGAATTAGGAGAGCGCTCATATTGTCCAAGCCACGAATCAACCCTTAAGGGAACTGCCATCTACTTCTCGCAAGGAGTGGATTCCACTATTGTGTACAAACCTTCCCAGCCATAAGCCAAATCGTAATCCCAACATACAGAGTATATTGATCGGGAATAGCATCCTACCTCACCTATGGTATATCAAAACCATGATCTAACCTGAATGAGTCGATAAGACACTCAGGATTAAGATCACCCACATATAGCCATCATTATTGATATATATGAATCTCATCGGTAAACAGATCTTGGTGAGAGATTCATATAGATCATGGCCCAGTCCTATATGATCACATCATACAAGGTGTCTCCATTCCCATATCTCATATGAATGATTCAGGATAGAATCATCGTACATTACGGAATGGACCGCAGCTACAGATTAACCACAAATAAAGTACTCAGCTTTATTTGCTATCTATAGACTCTTTAGATTACACGTCTTTTACTGTATCCATCCATATATGACACTCATATACACAGTTTGAGATTACATCCGACAATCTTGGATGTTAAATATATGCATAAGTTATAAATTAAACAACACAATAAGAATGAATTGAACGTTTTATTTTATTTATTTCATAAATCCATTTACAAATTACATCTTTAGGGCATAAACCCTAACACATATTTGTTGGCTTCTATGACAGACATGCTTGTCACAAAGCACGAAGCAATGACTTCAGCACTCGAAATCATGGAGTCATTGCAAGCTATGTTCGGGCAGCCCTCCGAGCAAAAGCTACATAAAGTTGTTCGTTCCGCTATGCTCACTCGTATGAAGGAAGGTACGTCAGTTCAGAAACATGTCCTGAGCATAATATCCTACTTCAACAAGGTAGAAGTCAATGACGGGTCCATTGACGAACCCAGTCAAGTGAGCATCATACTGATGATTTTTTCAAAGAGTTTCGACCAGTTTAAGAGTAACCATGAGATGAACAAGTTAAGGTTCAATCTCACACAGTTGCTCCATGAGCTCATTACCTTTGAGTCCTTAACTAAGGATTGCAAGGGCAAAACTGGTGAGGCAAATGTTGTTGTACCATCTTCCTCTAATAATAAGAAGAGGAAGAGGTCTACTGGGAAAGCGAAGGGTAAGTCCAAACCCAAGAAAGCCCAAAACAAGAAGAAGTCCAAGAAAAGTAAATATGATTTACTTTTTCTTGAGTCGTGTTTAGTAGAAGATGATTCTTCACCCTGGATAGTTGATTCAGGGGCCACCAACCATGTTTGTTCTTCTTTATAATGGACTGATTCTTGGACACAGCAAAAGGAGCAAACCTTCTTAATGTGTGTGGGGTCAGGAGATGTCGTGTCAGCACGAGCAGTGGGCGTAATTAGATTATGTTTTTGTAATAATATATATTGTTGGAAAATGTATTTTATATTCCTGGATTTACACGGAATTTGATTTATGTTTCTAAGTTGTTAGAATAAAAATATTCTGTTTCTTTTAATAATAAGTCTGTTATTATTGGAAAGAATGGTCTAAATATTTATTCAGAAATTAATGAAAACAATTTGTATGTGTTAAGACCGTTAATACATACTACACTGCTCAACACCGAAATGTTTAAGGTTGAAAAACCAAAAACTAAACGACATAGGATTTCTCCAGATAATGACTCGTATCTCTGGCATCTAAGGCTTAGTCATATCAACCTTGACCGGATAGACAGACTAGTAAAAAGCGGACCTTTAAGTGAGTTAAAGGTTGGCACCTTACCTGTCTGCGAATCTTGTCTGGAAGGTAAGATGACTAAGAGACCTTTTACTGGAAAAGGGCTTAGAGCTAAAGAACCGCTAGAGCTTATACATACAGACGTCTGTGGGCCAATGAATGTTAAAGCTAGGGGTGATTATGAGTATTATGTCACCTTTATAGATGACTACTCAAGATACAGTTATGTCTACCTAATGCAACGGAAGTCGGAAACATTTGAAATGTTCAAATAATTTCGAGCTGAAGCTGAGAATCAATTAGGTAGGACTATCAAGTCACTGCGATCGGATCGTGGAGGTTAGTACCTTGACCAAGAGTTTGAAGACTTTATGGTCGAACATGGGATAGTTTCCCAACTCACAACTCCCGGTACACCCCAGCATAATGGTGTAGCGGAGAGGAGAAATAGAACCCTAATAGAAATGGTGAGATCTATGATTAGTTTCTCATCATTACCAATTTCCTTCTGGGGATATGCGTTACAAACAGCGGCATACATTTTAAATGTGGTGCCATCCAAATCTGTTCCTAAGATTCCATTAGAGTTGTGGAATGGTCGTAAAGCTAGTTTATGACATTTTCACATATGGGGGTGTCCAACACATATGCTGAAGAACAGAACTGGAAAGCTAGACTCCAAGTCTGTGGTCTGTCTATTTGTAGGATACTCCAAGGAGACCAGAGGTGGACACTTCTATAGTCCCGAAGATAACAAAGTATTTATATCGACAAATGCAATGTTTCTTGATGACAGTTATATTAGTGACCATAAACCTTGTTCTAAGATTGTATTGAATGAGTTGGAGCCTGTTGAGACTAGTGCTTCATCAACAAAAGTTGTTGATCCATAAACATCAGAGAGTCAGATGGTTCATGATCAGGATACACTACCACCTAGACGTAGTGAGAGGATTGTGAGACAACCTGAACGCTATTTAAGTATAGGTGAGGGACAAGGTGTTGTCTCTGCTGATAGTGTGGATGATCTATTGATATTTAATAATGCAATGGAAGATCCTGATAAAAATGAATGGCTTAAAGCCATGAATCTCGAGATGGAGTCCATGTACTCTGACTCAGTCTGGGATCTTGTAGACTTACCGGATGGGGTAAAACCCATAGGGTGTAAGTGGATCTACAAGAGAAATAGAGGAGTAGAAGGGAAGATAGAGACCTTCAAGGCAAGACTAGTGGCCAAGGGTTATACCCAGAAAGAGGGGGTCGATTATGAAGAGACCTTCTCGCCAGTAGCCATGTTTAAGTCTATTAGGATTCTCTTATCTATTGCTGCCTATTTTGATTACGAAATTTGGTAAATGAACGTCAAGACTGCATTCTTGAATGGAAATCTTGATGAGAGCATCTATATGATGTAACCAGAGGGATTCATGTCTCCAGATCAAGAACAAAAGGTTTGCAAGCTGTAAAGGTCCATCTATGGGCTTAAGCAAACATCTAGATCTTGGAACATCAGGTTTGATAATGTGCTCAAAACCTATGGCTTTGAGCAGAATGTCGATGAGCATTGTGTCTACAAGCGTATCATTGATAAGAAAGTAGTTTTCTTGGTCCTATACGTAGATGATATCCTACTCATTGGGAATGATGTTGGAGTGTTGTCTGATGTAAAAGGCTAGCTGGCTAGCCAATTCCAAATGAAAGATTTGATAGAGGCGAGTTATGTTCTTGGGATCTAGCTTATAAGGAATCGTGAGAACAAACTCATAGCATTGTCTCAGGCATCATATATTGACAAGATTCTTGTGTAATTTTCAATGCAAAACTCCAAGAAAGGTAATTTACCTTCTAGGCATGGAGTTAACTTGTCTAAGGAACAGTGTCCTAAGAAACCTCAAGAAGTTGAGGATATGAGACGTGTACCCTATGCATCGGCAGTAGGTAGTCTCATGTATGCTATGTTATGCACGAGACCGGACATTTGCTATGCAGTGAGAGTAGTCAGTAGATACCAGTCCAACCCAGGATTGGATCATTGGGTTGCTGTCAAGATAATTCTCAAGTATTCCGGGCAGGATTTGATCCCGTTAGGATACACATATTCTGATTTCCAGTCAGACAGGGATTCTAGGAAGTCCACGTCCGGATCAGTATTCACCCTAGGTGGTGGAGCCATTGTGTGGAGAAGTATCAAGCAATCTTGTATTGTTGACTCCACCATGGAAGCCGAATATGTAGCCGCTTGTGAAGCTGCTAAAGAGGCTATTTGGCTCCGTAAGTTCTTGAGTGATCTGGAAGTTGTTCCAGATCTGGATAGGCCCATCACACTTTATTGTGATAACAGTGGTGTTGTGGCTAATTCTAAAGAACCAAGAAGCCACAAAAGAGGGAAGCATATAGAGAGAAAATATCATCACATTAGAGAGATAATGCAGAGAGGAGATGTGATCATCACCAATATAGCCACACAAGACAATCATGCTGATCCATTTACGAAGACCTTACCAGCTAAAGTGTTTCGGGTCACCTAGATGGTCTAGGGTTACATGACATGCCTCACATGCTTTAGTGCAAGTGGGAGATTGTTAGGGTTTATGCCGTAAAGATGTAATTTGTAAATGGATTTATGAAATAAATAAAAGAAAAAGTTCAATTCATTTTTGTTGTGTTGTTTATTATATAACTTGTGCATATATTTAACATCCAAGATTGTCGGATGTAATCTCAAACTGTGTATATGAGTGTCATATACAGATGGATACAGTAAGAGACATGCAATCTAAAGAGTCCATAGATAGCAAATAAAGTTGGGTACTTTATTTGTGGTTAATCTATAGTTGCGGTCAATTCCGTAATGTACGATGATTCTACCCTGGATCATTCATATGAGATATAAGAATGGAGGCACCTTGTATGATGTGATCATATAGGACTGTGCCATGATCTATATGAATCTCTCACCAAGATCCGTTTACCAATGAGATTCATATATATCAACTAATGATGACTATATGTGGGTGATCTTAATCCTGAGTGTCGTATCGACTTCTTCAGGTTAGATCTTGGTCTTTGATATACCATGGGTGAGGTCGGATGCTGTTCCCGATCAATATGCTCCATATGTTGGGATTACGGTTTGGCTTGTGGCTGGGAAGATTTGTTCACAATAGTGGAATCCACTCCTTCTTGTGAGAAGTAGATGGTAGTTCCGTTAAGGGTTGATTCGAGGCTTGGACAATATAAGCGATCTCCTAATTCCGTGAGGAAATATGATTTATTATCCATTAGAGAATCAACGGTACTTAAAGGATATATGTAATTAGAGGGGTATAACGGATATTATGACCCAGCTCTAATTATGAACTATTGTGGAGGATCACACCATATGTAATAGCTATATCGGTGGACACCGAGTTGTATCGGTCTGTGTAAAAGCGTCTGCAGTTGAGAGAGTGCAGCTTCGGGTTTTTAGTGGAATAACACCGGAGTTAATAATCAAGGAATATTAATTAAAGAGTTTAATTAATGATTCCGAGTATTATTGGAGCTCAAAATACTGTGGGTACATTAGGTCCCCTTGCTAGCCCGATCGATTTAGGTAACAAGGGTCAAGGTTAATTAATTGGATTGTCCAATTAATTGTGTTACAAAAGTGACACGTATATATTCGGGAATTAATTGAATAATGAGATTATTTAATTAATGAATGTTAATAGTTAAATTAATTAAGTAATAAGATTATTTAATTATATTGATAATTATGAATTAATAATTAACTATTAAATGGAGGGTATTAGTTGATATATGGATTTTTGTGGACATAAAATAATAGGATTATTTTATTTTACTAAATCATTTATCTAAGTATTTGAATTTAATTTTAAATTTAAAATACTTATTATCACTTTTATTATATTAGATATATTTGAAAACGATAATTAAAAAATATATATCAATTAAAAACCCAAGATATTGCATTGGATGCAAATTGGTGTGTGCACATGAAACAATAGTCAAAAGAAGAATTTGCATATGATATAAATACCTGATACACATATAATATATATATATATATATATATATATATATATATATATAATATGCAAGTTGATTCGTGTGCAATAGATATATATAAATCGAAGTGTACAATAGATATATATAAATCGAAAAGGCAGGCGTGAAAAAGATTGCTATAGATTTGTGAAAGAAAAAGTAGGCATCATATATATATTTATACAAGAGCAGGCAAGGGCATGATATATATATATATAAAAATTTGGTGCAGGCGTTATATATATATATAGATGTGCAAGCGTCATATATATATATATATATATATATATATATATATATATATATATATATATATATATATATATATTGTGAATATATTTTTTGCCTGAGATGCAATTCATGTGTGCGTGAAATCTATACACCTAATTGAGAAGAAAGAGTTTCTTTAAGTATTTCCCTACATCCTCCATTCATGTTCCTGAGACCGTGGCGCCCACACGCAGTTACCAGTTCTGAAAAATAGCGAGGAAGATCGAGTGGTTCAGATAGGAGCACACCGTAAAGTGAAGGAGCCTCCAAACGTTGGTAAGATTTTCTTCTTCTCTTTATATTGATTTCAATTTCTTGTGTTTACATATTGTATGTATTAGTTCAGAAAATAATTACAATCCCAAGTTCACTGGTCCCGGATAAAGATTATGATCTGTATAAAAAATTTTAAACCTAGTTCCGCTGCGTAACCGGTGAACGGGGTTCCAACAATTGGTATCAGAGCAAAGGCAGTGGCGACTGGCCGATCCCCGGGAACTCTTACGCGTGATCGTGTGATGAAGCGTAGCTCTTCGCCCGGGGGCTTTTTAGAGTAGTGCTTTGATAGGTATCTGTGGGTGTCACCCCAAAGTGTTGGGAACGGGCCCACACCCATGAGATAGGAATTGGAGTCAACACCTTAAACTCAACAACAAAATGGGATATCCGAGAGGAAGAATTACACGGTGATGGAAATGGCCAAGTCAATGCTTCATGAGAAAGGGCTACCAAAAGATTTTTGGGGTGAAGCGGTATATACAACGATTTACTTGATAAATAGAAGTCCTACAAAAGCACTTTGGAACTAAACTTCTCTTGAAGCTTAGAGTGGGAGAAAACTATCCATGATACATTTAAAAGTCTTCAGTTGTGTATGATATGCTCAAGTTCCCATCGAAAGAAGATGTAAACCTTATGAAGCAAGTGAGAAGTGTATTTTTATGGGCTATAGTTTACAATTTAAGAGCTATTGACTATATAGTTTGAAAAGCAAGAAGATGATTACAACTCATGATGTGTTGTTTGATGAAAAAGCTTTGTGGAATTGGCAAGAAGGTAATAGTGAAAGTGAGAATATTTTGGTGGAAGAAAATCATCAAAATTTAACACTTGAAGATGAAAAAACTCAATTTTCACCTCATTCCTCTCCAAGGACAACTTCACCATCAATATCACATGGTTCTCCAAGTTCATCATCATCACCACCACCTTCTACTCCTATAAAATTGAGAAGTTTGGACGATATATATGAGAGATGCAATATTTATGTCTTTGAACCATAAAATTTTGAAGAAACGGTAAAAGAAGAAAGTTGGAGAAGAGTTATGCAAGAAGAAATTGATGTTATTGAGAAAAACAAGACATGAGAACTTGTTGAGAGGCCGAAGAACAAATAAGTAATTGGGGTGAAATGGATTTATAGGGTGAAGTATAATGCAAATTGCACCGTTCAAAGAAACAAAGCAAGATTGGTGGTAAATGGCTATTCACAACAACCCGGAATTGATTTTAATGAAAAATTTTCACCGGTTGCATGCCTTGACACTATTAGAGCTCTTATTGGCATGCACACACAAAATGGTTGGTGCTTGTATCAACTCGATGTCAAATCTGCTTTCTTGAATGGTTAGTTGGAAGAAAAGGTTTATGTTGAACAATCTTAGGGCTTTGAAATCAAGGGAAATGAAGAAAAAGTGTACAAGTTGAATAAGGCTTTGTATGGCCTAAAAAATGCTCCAAGAGCTCAGTACACTCAAATTGAAGGCTACTTTATTGAAAATGGATTCAACAAAAACAAGAGTAAGCCCACCTTGTATGTGAAGTGCAAAGGTATGTTCGATATTCTCATTGTTGCTTTTTTAAGTTGATTATTTAATATTTACCGGAAACAACGATAAAATGATTGAAGAATTCATAAATGAGATGATGAAAAGATTTGAGATGAGAGATATGGGTTGCATCAATTTCTTGGCATTGAAATTTACCAAGAAGAAGATGGTGTGTTCATTTGGCAAAGAAAGTATGTTGAAAATATGCTCAAGAAGTTTGGGATAATTGGGTGCAATCCGGTAGCAACACCACTTGCTATGAATGAAAAATTTATGAAGGAAGATGGAGAAAAGAAAGTATATGAGACTTATTTTAGAGGCTTGATTGAGAATTTGTTTTATCTCATGGCCACAAGACCGTATATTATGCTTGCCTCAAGTTTGTTTATAGATAAATGAGTTCTTCTAGCCCTTTTCATCTTCCGACATCCAAGAAACTTTTGAGGTACCTACAAGGTATAATGAATTATGGAATCAAATATGAAAAGAACTTGAATGTCAAGTTGATTGGGTTTTGTGATAGTGGCTGGGGTGGATGTCTTGATGATATTTTCTTTTTAACGAAGAGCCGATAGCCACCCACATAATAGTCCCACCCAAGTTTATTAATAGCCCTCACTTATGATAGAGGAATACCGTGGAACCAAAATGAACATAGGGGAAATACAAGCAATGACATGAACCTAACCCATGAATCAAAATGAACAAAAAAAAAACAACCTATACAATCCACTCTAAACTCAAGACTAAAACAAACTAAACATGCCTAACATAAGCCATACCTAACTTATCCAATCTAAACAAACCTTTTATTAACTAGGAAGATGTCTAGTACTTGTACAAATTATTCCTTCCACTGTCACCATTACGAGCCAAGGCATCTGCCACTTTATTACCTTTTCTATAAAAATGTTGAATAGAGAAATCAAATCCTTCCAATAAATCTGTACATTGTTCCTAGAAATCCCATAAATACCATAAATTATATTTTCGACATCTTTTCTTAGTCATCAAAGAAGCAACAAATGGTCGCTCAATCATTACAGAAGCTGAATATATTTCAATATCATGATCTACTCCACAACTAAATATTGAGAATGATTCTTAAAGACATGAATGAGAAGCAAGGAAAAGGCACATAGATGTTTTGTGACAAGAAATGAGCTATAGCTATGGCCAAAAACATTGATTTCCACAGCCGCACAAGACATATTGCCATAAAATATCATTTCATTAGAGATGCAATTGTAAATGGTGAGATTCAACTCAAGTTTCGCAGGTCAAAAGATTATGTGGTTGACATTTTTACAAAGGCTCTCCCAAAGGAAAATTTTCATCATTTTAGAGAACTTTTAGGTTTTCAAGAACATCACATTAAGGGGGAAAATGTTATGAAGTAATGTGATGCTTTATTTTTAATCTTGTTGTCATGTTTTTTGTTAAGTTTTATTATGCATATTTTTTGTTTATTTTGTTATGTATTAAACTCATATGTTATGGCATATTGATGTCTATGTGCTTCTCATTAGTTGAGAAAACACACATAAAAAGGTATGTTATTACTGGAATTTAAATGAAGAAAACATGGGACATCTAATGTGGTGTTCAACACATCCCCCTTTTCATTTTCCTCTCTTCCTCTCAAAATCCCTAGCAAAAAAATAATGTCAAGAATGATTTTTTTATGCACTAGAATCATAACAAAAAAAAACCAATAGAAAACATTTACAAAATATATGTTCAGATTGTTTAAAGAATTTAAAGGTTTGTTATCTTATGGACTTAGAATTTTGAAGTTTATATTCGAGCTCTATTTAGTGATAATTGGTTGTCAACTGATAGACTTTTGATCCTTTATTTATGTAGCAGGATCATTCTCTAGCAAGAAGTGGAAGATCTACATAGGTAATCTGTTAATCAAATAACCTGTTTATCAACAATTTCTTCACAATTGTTCATTTTCGTTTTATCACATTAGCTCACCCCTTTCTTGAAATTCAGGCATTACTGATGCAATGGTGGGGATAATAATAATCCTCATGACCGTTCTTATCAGAAGTGCCTCTTCAAGAAACTCTACATTAGATAAGGTTGCAGTTTTCCTGAGGAAAAAAATAGAGAATGACACAAACATGGAGGCCTTTGTTAGAAATTTTGGATCTCTTGCACCCAAAATATATAATTATTTAGATGTTAAGAGGATGACAAAATCATTTAGCAATAAACTCGGTCAAGGGGGTTATGGTGATGTATATAGAGGGAAGCTAACCAGTGGTCGTCTTGTGACAGTGAAGTTCTTGAAGAATTCAAAGGGAAATGGAGAAGAATTTATAAATGAGGTAGCTAGCATTAGTAGAACATCCTATGTTAATATAGTCACCCTTCTTTGATTTTGTTATGAAAGGAAAAAAGAGCTCTAATAAATGAGTTCATGTCTAATGGATCTCTTGATAAGTTTATATATGATCAAGAGCCTTCAAGTACAAATCACAATTTGGAATGGAAGACAATGTATCAAATTGCAATCGGAATTGCTAGAGGACTAGAGTATTTGCACCGGGGTTGTAATACAAGGATTGTGCATTTTGATATTAAACCTCACAACATTCTTTTAGATGAAGATTTTATCCCAAAGATAGCGGATTTTGGGCTTTTGAGACTATGCAAAAAGAAAGAGAGTATCATATCAATGTTGGGTGCAAGAGGAACTATAGGGTATATTGCGCTAGAAATATTTTGTAGAAACTTTGGAGAAGTCTCTCACAAATTCAATGTCTATAGTTACGGAATGATGATTCTTGAAATGGTCGGTGGAAGAAAAAACATTGATTTAAGAGTGTCTCATAGGAGCGAAATATATTTTCCAAGTTGGATTTATAAGCAGCTTGAACTAGGCAAGGATTTTGAATTTCATGGTGTTGTCATAGAAGAGGAAATGGAGCTTGCCAGGAAGATGGTGTTAGTGAGCATGTGGTGCATTCAAACCATTCCATCTGATAGACCATCGATGACTAGAGTTGTGGAGATGTTAGAATGTGGATTGGAGTACCTGTAAGTTCCCCCAAAATCTTCTCTAGCTTCTCAAACAAGATCAGCGCAACATATTTTTACAATCTCAACATCATCATCAACCATATAACTTGCGCAACGGGTAGAACCCTATATTTGTTTAAGTGATAATTAGGTGAAATGTATTTAAACAGAGTATAATAATATGTCTGAACAACTATGAGCATACTTTTTTGATTTCATATTGCATGTGGTCTAGTGGTGGATCATACCAAGAGATATCTCAATCAGTTAGCCAAAAACTAAATTTTATCATCTTTATTGTCATGATACTGCCATGAAGAATCAAGCACTAATAAAGTGCAAGTAGTCAAAAATCACAATCACCTACAGTGCATAAATTAAGTGTGTTGTGAGTGATTTTAGGAGTTTTTCTCTGGAAGACATATAATTATGAGCATAGTAATAAAACACTTATCCACCGCCCCATCACCAGCGTCGATATCATTCACGATGATGGAGTTTAGAGGATGGTTTGAAGAATTTTGGTGGGTTTGATGTTTTTGAAGACTTGGATTTTTAATGGGTTTTAACTAATTTTAACATGGGTTTGTTAACTGTATGGGTTTTGAAATTAGGTTTTGTGAGCAGAGGAGGCACTGCTTTTTGTCCTCATTTTTTGTTGTGGTGGCTTCTTACCAACATTGATTGAGGAGGATAACTCCCAGTGAGATGACTTTTGTATTATTTATTTATTTTGAAACATGTTTCTGTATTTCATTTTTTTTTGAAATAATTAGTTTTTCCATTTGTATGTCATTTATTTTGATACTTTGTTTAACTTTTAAAATTTTATGTTATTTATTTTTATTTTTTATAGTTTTCTTATATATAATATTAGCGCATTTTGGATATTTCACTAATTACCGAATGAATTTTGAAAATTTCAATATTTTGGTATGGAATTTTAATTATCACAAAGTTTTGAAGCCGATTTTGATAATCTGATTTTTTTTTCGGTTGAATAGTAAATAAAGTTTTTGGCAATGATGCAGATAGTCTCCACAAAGATAGATGTAAGAAATGGGCTAAAGACTGTGAAGCCTGTTCAAGTGATTATGCACAATAAGTAAGGCTTTTTGCAATCATTTAACATGTATTGTTTCATATTTTTTGTTCTCAATGAAATCTATTCAAGAGGGAGACAGTTGAGGAAGAATTTATTGTTTATATATATATATATACATATATATAAAATGAACAGAAATGTAAGTATATTTTTTGGGTTTGTAATATTCATCCCAAAGAAGGATAATAGTTTTTATCAAAATACGTGCATCACATGGGTCCGTAAACTAGTAATAATATACTGAATTGGAACCTCACGGCACCACGGGTAGCCATAAATCAACTATTACAATTTATCAACTCAACCTTTTAATCATGCCATACAAGCATAGAGAATAGAGAAAGATAGTAATTCATTGTTACAAGTCCAAGCATGTATTGAGTAGAGAGAAAGACAATAGTTCAAGTTAAGCATCTATATAACATCAACTTCACAATCTTTAATCAGATAATTATAGTTAAGGTAATACCAAAAGGTTTTAAAGATATAATATTAGTAAGGTCCAAACCATTCAGGCCCAAATTGAAGAAAAAAAAAGATAAAATTGAAATGAAGAGTGATCAGCTGAGTAAGTGGTTGTAGCCTGTATAGTTGAAAGACAATTGTGAGCTTAGATAACTAGCTCACAATTTTAGCTGTGTCCATATGTATATATATATATATATAAAGGTGGATAAACATGATCAGTTAGAAAGCAGTAGAATCGAGTAGAAGAAAAGAAAGCGAAGAAAGAGAAGAAAGAGAAGAGAAAGGAAGTCAGTGGAGTTCTTATGTGATTTTTTAGAGTTTTTGGCTTATTTCTTCTTTAAATTCCACAGATTCTAATTGGATTTTTGTGCGTTTGATAGGGAAAGAAGATTCTAATTGGATTTTTGTGCGATTGATAGGGAAAGAAGACAAAGTAGAGGAACCTATCATACTTGGTCTGAATTAAGTTTGAATGATAAGTTGTGAGTGAAAAAGTTTTCAGTCTCGTTTTTAACTCAGACTTTTCCAGTTTTGAGTTTTAAATTAGTTGTCCGGAAATCATTTAAATGCTTTATTTCTTCTTATGATTTACTGTGATTATACAGAGAATTGGAAGTATGCTTTATGCTTATATTGGCACTCGGAAATAATAGATATATTACTTTTATTAAATAATGAGAAGAGATTATGATTGATTTCATAAAAGCATCAAGTCATGTACACTTCCCCAGTTACTGTTATTATTGGCTTTTGGGGTCGTTCTACACATGTGTAAGTCAGATGAGTCGCTCTATGCGTGTACGACAGATGTTAAGAGTCTTGAGTCACCCTGTACGCATATGATAAATGTTAGTCCCAACTCTGCGCATGCGAGAAGTAATTCGGCGTACGTATGAAAGATTTCCTTGGGTACAAGTTTGGTGCATATTTAGATTTATAAATTATCTTGTTCTTGTTCAGAAAAGAGATGTATATCAGTTTATTAAATACGAAAGTAGATATATTATCTTTAACTACCATGGAATTATTTGACATAATACGGTGATATCTAGTATATATTATTCCATGTATATTGAAAAACTTACTTAAGAAGAAAACTCATGTTTTTAAAAGTTTTCATTCACTAACTGGGCGTTAGCGCTCATCATTTTACTTCTAAAATATATTTTCAGGTAGCTGCTCGGTTTGTGCAAACTCTTCGGTTTGTGCAAACTCTTCAGTTTTGAGGTGGGCAACTCAATGGCATCATGAAGCATAATAATCATGCATTTTGATTATCTCAAATGTTGAACATATCTTGAGATGTATGGTCGGTTTGCATAGTCGGAATGGTCGGTTTTTCATGGTTGGACCGGTCGGTTTATATGGTCGGAATGGTCGGTTTGCATGGTCAGAATGGTCAGTTTTTTGTATTTAGACTTGTCGGGTTTTAGACTGGTCGGATTTGTATAGTCGGTTTTTGACTGATCGGTTATTTTCAGACAGTTTTGTAATGAACAGAAGTATGGAAGTAAAAGACTTGCAGTAATGTTCATTTTATATTCTACTTTCCTTTTGTGTTTAAAAGTAAGTATTTTCTATATAATTTTTGTTCAAAACTCATTTATCATGTTAGCAAAAGTTTAGCTCACAGGACCTCCATCGTGCTCAAGAGAGGAGTCGGGATGGGTCTTGTCAACTTGGTATCAAAGTTGGTCTATGATTCCTTAGACCACAAAATAATTGTTTTCATTTAGTTTCATGCATTTAAGCATAACTTTGATTTTGTAACAGCATCATGCATCGAGTTGGCCGCCCACACACAAGACCGGTAGCTGACCTTGGTGACGGGAGTGGTAACCAAGAAGAAAATGTGGCAGAGTCACACCCTCACCCACCTCAACCTCAACCTCATGTACCAGAACATAAGGAGGAACCAATGGATAGCATTGCAGAACTGTTGACTGCCATGGTTCAGTACCAAACATGGGAGCCAGAGAATTCTATTGAGCGTGTATGTAAGTTGGGAGCTAAGGATTTTGATGGAACTGGAGATCCAGATAGTGCTAGTTCTTAGTTGAATGAACTGGAATATGTATTTGAAGTTATGAGGTGCACAGATGAACAATATGTCACTTTTGCTATGTTTTTGCTAAAAGAAAAAGCATATGATTGGTGGGCGTCACTACAAAGAAGAACTCGTGAAGGAATTACTTGGGATGATTTTAAAAAGTAGTTTAATGATCGTTAGAAAAGAGCTAAATTTTTCAGACTAGTGCAAGGATCTATGACAGCGGAAGAATATGAGAAGAAATTTATAGAACTTTCAAGGGTTGCTCCGTATGCAGTCGCTAATGAAGTAAATAAGTGTAGAAAATTTGAAGATAGACTTCGATCAGAAATTAAGACAATAGTGACTACTTGTGGGCATGTTGAGTTTGGTAAGTTATTTGAAGTTGCATTGAGAGTGGATGATTCTCGTAGATTTGAACAACAGAAACAAAAGCACAGCAATTGGTCAGCAGGGGGCTCTTATAGCAAAATGCCTAAGGCAACAAGTGATTTTTCAGGTCAGACTAGTAACTATCAACAGAGCCGTGGACTTAGTTCTAGCCAAGTATCAGTCAAACAACCAATTGGTGGTCATCAACCGAGTGCTAGTATGGGTACAGGTAGGCATCTTTTACATCAGACATGTGTAAAGTACCATGATGGTGAGTGTTACTTGGGAATATCAGGTTGTTATCAATGTGGACAGGCTAGACATCTAAAAAGAGATTTCCCCGAGTTAGACCATTGAGGCAACTGAGAGAGAAAGATAGTTTTTCAACCAATGCAAAGTGGCGCTAGTCAGATTCAAGAACATAAGGGATCCCGATCAGGAGGATCTACAACTACAGGGAAAACTCAAGCTAGTGTAGCATAGGTTGGGGGCAACTGACAGAGGGGCTAGTCAGGTAGAACTCATACTCAAGCAAGAGTTTTTGCTATGACTCAGCAAGATGCAGAGATCACTCCAGATGTCATTACAATTATGTTAACCATTTTTAGCCACGATGCTCATGTTCTCATTGATCCTCGATCTACTCATTCCTTTGTATCTCGACCTTTTACAGTGTATGCGGATATAGAATTAAGACCACTAGATTCTAGTATGGTAGTGGCTACACCTACTGATGAATATTTATTGGCTGAAAATGTATATAGAAACAACAAGGTCATAATCGGTAAGCATGAGCTACACGTTGAAATGATTCCACTTGACATATGTGATTTCGATGTTTTTTTGGGAATGGATTGGCTTGCTACACACCATGCTACAGTAGATTTCTTTCGAAAAGAAGTAAAATTTACACTTCAAGGAGTGTCGGATGTCATTTTTTATGGTAAACATCGGATTCTTCCTTCTTGTGTTATATCTGCTATTATTGTCAAACGGTTGCTCAAGAAACAATGTTCAACTTATTTGGCTAATGTAATTGATACTAGGGATATTGAGGTGAAGTTAGAAGATATATCTATGGTAAGACAATTTCCAAACGTGTTCTTGAAGATCTTCATGGATTACCACCAGATAGAGACATTGAGTTTGTGATAGATTTGGCTCCATGCACAACTCCAATTTCTATTCCGCCTTATAAAATGGCTCCAACCGAATTGAAAGAGTTGAAGATTCAATTAAAAAAATGGTAGATAAGAATTTTATTAAACCCAGTGTGTCACCATGGGAAGCACCGATTTTGTTTGTTAAGAAGAAAGATGGAACACTACGTTTATTCATTGATTACTAGCAGTTGAATAAGGCAATGGTGCGTAATAAATACCCATTCCCAAGTATTGATGAGTTGTTTGATCAACTTCAAGGAGCAAAGGTGTTCTCTAAGATAGATTTGCGAACAGGTTATCACCAATTTAAAATTAGAAATGGTGATGTATAAAAAACTGCTTTCAGAACTTGCTACGGGCATTATGAGTTTCTAGTTATGCCTTTTGGGTTGACTAATGCTCTAGCAACTTTCATGGATTTGATGAATAGAGTATTACATCCTTATCTTGACAAATTTGTTATTATGTTCATTGATGATATTTTGATTTATTCTAGAAATAAGGTGGAGCATGCAAAGCATTTAGAAACTATTCTACAAGTCCTGAGAGATAATCAACTTTATGCCAAATTTAGCAAATATCAATTCTGGCTCGATAGAGTTACATTTTTAGGCCATGTGATTTCTGGTGATTGTATTTATGTTGATCCTAAAAAAATTGAAGCTATAGTGAGTAGGGAACGACCAATTAGTGTGACAGAAATTAGAAGTTTCTTGGGTTTAACAAACTATTATCGAATATTTGTACATGGATTTTCCAAAATAGTTGTACCATTGACAAGATTAACTCAGAAGGATGTGAAGTTTGAGTGGTCAGAAGCTTGTGAACAGAGTTTTCAAGAACTCAAGGAGAGATTAACTTCTGCTCCAATACTTACCCTTCCAGCCGGAAGTGGTGGATTCGTTGTTTATAGTGATGCATCTAGACATGGTTTGGGTTGTGTTTTAATGCAGCATGGAAAAGTGATAGATTATGCATCAAGACAATTAAAGAAGCATGAACAGAATTACCCAACACATGATTTAGAGCTTGCAGCAATCGTGTTTGCATTAAAAAATTGGAGACACTACCTAAATGGGGTCACATGTCAGATTTATACAGATCATAAAAGCTTGCAATATCTTTACACTCAGAAAGAACTGAATTTGAGACAAAGGAGATGGATTGAGTTGATTAAAGATTATGATTGTACGATTGAATATCATCCTAGTAAGGCAAACGTGGTGGCAGATACACTCAGCAAAAAATCTTCAAGTTCTATGGTTCATTTGAAGATGATTTACCTTCCATTATTAGCTGAATTAAGAATATTGAGAGTTAAGCTAGAGGCATGTGATTTCAGAGCATTATTGGTTACCTTTCAGGTTGGACATATTTTGATTGATCGTATACGAGAATTGCAAACTCAAGATTCTTATTTAGCTAAATTAAAGGAAGAAGTGCAGAAAAACTTACAAGCTGATTTTATATTGGGAGGTGATGGTACATTAGTCCTAGGTAATAGACTTTGTGTACTAAACATTAAGGAACTTAAAGGTGAAATTTTAGATGAAGCTCACTTTTTAGCTTATGCGATGCATCCAGGATGTACTAAACTGTATCATACTTTGAAAGTGCATTATTGGTGGCAAGGTATGAAAAGAGAGATAGCAGAAGTCGTCTCTAAATGTTTGATTTGTCAACAAGTTAAGACTGAGCATCAGAAACCAGCAGGACTTTTACAGCCACTTCCTATTCCCGAATGGAAATGGGAACATGTTACCATGGATTTTATGGTAGGACTTCCTCATAGTCAGAGTGGTCACGACAGTGTATGGGTGATCGTTGATCGATTTACGAAGTCTGTACATTTTCTGTCAATCCGTATTACTTACTCTCTTGACAGATTAGCCAAAATTTATATTGATGAAATAGTTCATCTTCATGACGCACTGGTATCTATAGTGCCCGATAGAGATCATCGGTTTACATTCAGATTTTGGCCTAGACTACAAGAATCTTTGGGAACTATATTGCATTTTAATACTGCTTTTCATCGCAGGTTGACGGTCAATCAGAGCGTACTTTTCAGACGTTAGAATATACGTTTCGAGCTTGTGTGATAGATTTCAAAGGAAGTTGGGACATGCATATACCGTTGATAGAATTTGCCTACAATAACAATTATCAGGCTAGCATTGAAATGGCTCCTTATGAAGCTTTATATGGGAGAAATTACATAACACCGGTATGTTGGTATGAAGTAGGTGAGAGAAAGTTGTTAGGTTCAGAAATTATTCAAATCACAACATAGAAGATCAAAATCATCAGAGATAGATTAAAGGTTGCTCAAGATAGGTAGAAAAGTTGCACACATAAGCGGAGAAGGGAACTTGAATTTAAAGTGGGTGACTATGTGTTCTTACGAATTTCACCTTGGAAAGGTATACTTCGATTTGGAAGACGTGGGAAGTTAAATCTGTGATACATTGATCCATATGAGATTATTGGCAGAGTGGGAGCAGTGGCATACCGTTTAGCTTTACATTCAGCGCTTTCAAGAATTCATGACGTATTCCATGTTTCTATGCTTCGTAAATATATAGTTGACCATATGTATGTTTTAACCAAACTACCAGTGAAGTTAAAAGAACATTTGACTTATGAAGAGAAACCGATTGAGATTCTAGACAGAAGGGAATAAGTGTTACGTACTAAGGTTATTTCTTTAGTGAAGGTGTTATGGAGAAATCATCCAATAGAAGAAGCAACTTGGAAACATGAAGATTAGATGCGAAACCAGTATCCCCATCTGTTTCGGCTAGGTAAGTGAATTCCGAGGATGAAATTCTTATATGGTGGGGTGAATTATTCCAATTTGAAAAAAAAAAGATAAACGTGAAATGAAAAGTGATCAGCTGAGTAAGTGGTTATAGCCTGTATAGTTGATAGACAGTTGTGAGCTTAGATAACTAGCTCACAACTTTAGCTGTGTCCATATGTATATATATATATATAAAGGTGGATAAACATGATCAGTTAGAAATCAGTAGAATTGAGTAGAAGAAAGGAAAGAGAAGAAAGAGAAGGAAGAGAAGGGAAAGGAAGTCATTGGAGTTCTTATGTAATTTTTAGAGTTTTTGGCTGATTTCTTCTTTGAATTCCACATATTCTAATTGGGTTTTTGTGCAATTGATAGGGAAAGAAGACAAAGTAGAGGAACCTATCATACTTGGTCCGAATTAAGCTTGAAGGATAAGTTGTGAGTGAAAAAGTTTTCAGTCTCGTTTTTAACTCAGACTTTTCCAGTTTTATGTTTTAAATTAGTTGCCTGGAAATCATTTAAATGCTTTATTTTTTCTTATGATTTACTGTGATTATACAGAGAATTGGAAGTATGTTTTATGCTTATATTAGCACTCGGAAATATTAGATATATTACTTTTATTAAATATTGAGAAGAGATTATGATTGATTTCATAAAAGCACCAGGTCGGTACCCTTCCCCAGTTACTGTTATTATTGGCTTTTAGGAACGTTCTACATATGTGTAGGTCAGATGAGTCGCTCCATGAGTGTAGGAAAAATGTTAAGAGTCTTGAGTCGCCTTACACGCATATGACAGATGTTATTCCCAACTCTGCGTATGCGCGAAGTAATTCGGCGTACGTATGGAAGATTTCCTTGGGTACAAGTTTGGTGCATATTTAGATTTATAAATTATCTTATTCTTGTTCAGAAAAGAGATGTATATCAGTTTATTAAATACGAAAGTAGATATATTATCTTTAACTACCATGAAATTATTTGACATAATACGGCGATATCTAGTATATATTATTCCATGTATATTGAAAAAGTTACTTAAGAAGAAAACTCATGTTTTTAAAAGTTTTCATTCACTCACTGGGCGTTAGCGCTCATCCTTTTACTTCTAAAATATTTTTCCTGGTAGCTGCTCGGTTTGTGCAAACTCTTCAGTTCTTAGGTGGGCAACTCAATGACATCATGAAGCATAATAATCATGCATTTTGATTATCTCAAATGTTGTACATATCTTGAGAAGTATGGTCGGAATGGTCGGTTTTTCATGGTCAGACTGGTCAATTTATATGGTCGGAATGGTCGGTTTTTCATGGTCAGACTGGTCAATTTATATGGTCAGAATGATCGGTCTGCATGGTCGGAATGGTCGGTTTTTTTGTATGGTCGGGTTTGGAAATGGTCGGTTTTAGACTGGTCGGATTTGTATGGTCGGTTTTTGACTGATCGGTTATTTCCAGACAGTTTTGTAACGAACAGAAGTATGCAAGTAAAATACTTACAGTTATGTACATTTTGTATTCTACATTTATTTTATATTTAAAAGTAAGTATTTCCTATAGAATTTTTATTCAAAACTCATTTATCATGTTAGCAAAAGTGCAGCTCATATGACCTCCCTCGTGCTCAAGAGAGGAGTCATGGTGGGTCTTGTCAATATTAGTTTTTAATATTCTTTTCTTAAATTCATGAACATGAAATATTACATGAATTTGACTCTTAAATCTCTAATGTCATTAATAAAATAGTGACTCTTCATTTCCACCACTACCAAGCATATTTAGACAAATAGATTCATTGGCTCTATATATAGCAGGCAAAAAACTCTCATTTAACAAGAAATATTCAGTCAAAACGTTGATATGAATTCAGGCAATCGAAAAACATCATCAGATGCCTCAGAAGCGAACAGGCTGAAAGCTTCAAACTATCGGATCAAACTTGCCGATGTTGTTATGACAACGTTTGTTCCACATGCATGGAAGATTTTTAGATATAAGTATAATTTTCAGTTTAATATATTTTTGTACCAAAGTACTGTAAAATAATTTTTGAAAAATGCTTGCTTGATTGTTTCAATAAAATTACCACAATGATTCTTTAAAGGAAAATTTGTACAGACATCCCATGACATTGATCAATATTGCACTAAGTGTGAATTGACGGTTTGAATAACCATAAAATTTAAAATATATAAATAACTTCTGAATTAATTATTTTATAACGCTAATTATTATTTTTAAGATTTTATTATAATAAAATTAATTAATTAATTAATAATTTTTTTATTTTAAAAAATCTTTTCAATGGGAGTACAGTAGAGACTATAAATAGATTAATGAAAAATTGAAATAAAGTACATACAAGTCTTTCAAATATTTAAAAAAAATTGATCAAAAACATGAACAGACATTTAACTAAAAAAATTGTTAGTTAATTAATTTTATTATAGTAAATATCAAAAATAATAATTAATTTAATAAAATAATTAATTCAGTTATACTTTAGATATTTTAAATTTTACGGTCAGTTAATCTCATAGGATGTTTATACAATTTTCGTTTCTTTAAATGAACTGGGAACATTGTTCCAGAAAAAACAAAGAAAATAAATGGACAAAAAAAGAGAAAAGAGATGGAGGGTCTGGCGATGCAGGTGATATATTTTTGTAAATTTTTTGTTTTTATTTTGAGTATGTTAGACTTTCTAAATATTTTTTTCTAGACATTCGATGTAGAACAGATAGCTGATTCCTATATGGTTTTGAGGGACCATCCTAAATTCAAGATTAAGTGACTTTTTCTGAAGCGGATCGATGATATCTTTTCAGGTCACGGCTTTAGGCGTTGAGGTACGTCGTTTTTCAGCCAAATTACATCATTTAGATCTCGAAATTACAGTTTTTTCATTTTAGAAAACTTTCATTTTTAGTCTTAAGTTGAATTTGACAAGTCAGAATCGTTTACCGTCAACTCTGGCTTGTTTAGGGTCGTTAGTGTCTTTCATTTCCGCAACTTTTGTAATTTCATTTTTTTTATGTAACAATTTTCACTGTTTCTGACAGCTTTTGATATGTAATCTCGTTTCTTGTCCAATAAGGATTCGGCTTAGGGTTTTCATTTTAAATAGCATTGTAAGCAGAAAGGCTCATCAACTTATCTTTCAATAAAAGTTTCAGAATTTTATTTCTTTATTTTCTGGTGAATTCCAGTTTTCAATAGAATTTAGACGCGGTCTAATTCTTTTACGTTTTCACTGCGTTAACATTGGTGAACATTGTTGCAATTGATGTGTCAACATCATATCACTCACCACATAATCTTTTAATTTATAAGATGTTAATACTTTATGTGTCATTGTGCCAATACTACTTCGAAAGAAATTTGAATTTTTTTCTTTTATAACATATATATATATATATATAATGTCGTTAAATGTTTCATTTCTCAATTACCATACTACTAGTGAAACCACAATCAAACTTACTTTCTTAACAACAATCAATATCAGTTTTCGTCAAGTGTTTTTTATCCAAAACCCGACCGCTTATTAGTTTTATATATAGAAAGTGTCTTCAATTAGATGATTTATTTTGCATGTAAGCCAACCCAACCGAGCTTCAAAATAAACCATGTTCTTGAATCCGATAAAAATAAATAAACAGTATTTATAACATCCCAATTTTGACTATAGGAGGATCCATTTCCTATAAAAGCCTAGCTTAAGAAAGTATTTGTCATGTGTCCATATGTTTTTCCGGTTTAGGACTAGGAGTTGGTAGTCTCAAGCGATTACTTATGTAATATGACAAAGTACGTGGAATTTGTTAGTTGCAATTCATGAAGCTTATCTTATAGGCCTTATTGCATTTGTGATAAATTGGTCATGATTCGTCCATATATATATAATATTGTCTATAACTTTCTCAAATAAATATTTATTTTGTTCAGCATATCCTTAATTTTTTCTCAGAGTATATGAACAAAATAATTAAAAATATATATTTTTAATCTAAAATACATTAATAGATCTAAACAGAGTACAGTATAACATAATAACAATATGTCTGAACTGTGAGCATACCTTTTTTGATTTCTTGTTTTGGTCAGGTGATTGATTATTTGAAGTGAAATCTCAATCAGTTGGCCAAAGAGTAATGCTAAATGCCTAAATATCACATCTAAAATCGTAACTTTTTCATCACAATACATACGGCAGTTATGCACCAATTTATGAATGGATATAAGGATAAGTGAGATAAATCATTATTAATATGTCTCCACTCATAAATTGACACATCAACTGCCACATATGTTGTGATGTAATATTATGATTTTAGGTGTGATATATAGCATTACTCATTTGGTAAAACTAATTTGTATCACCTGCCTTATCATTATAATTCTGGGAAGAATCAAACAATAATGAAATATACTGATTGAAGATTCACGCATATTATTAGGTTCATAGTATGTATGGACTGCACACCCCTTTGTTTTCCCTTTTTTTTTTGTCTATTTCTTTTTTTTTTCTTTTTTCTTTTTATTAATAAAAAGTTTCAGATTTTAAGTTAAGAAAATATATTCAAATTATACCGTTTGGATGCGTCATTCATCACATTATCTTGATTTATTTAGACAAAACCATTTTCTAGCCTTTCATTGACCACATCTTATGTATCCAATTGAATTATTCAAAATTCGGATTATGTATTATTCTTTGAAAAAGATTAATAGTGTAGTTTATATTTTTAGTATTAAAGCAATAAACTAACTTTAAACTCTTTGATTATTCTTTCATCGTATCTAGCTAGCACTAAAATAATAAGGTAACGTTTGACCATCTCTCTTTGAAGATTTACATAGACTAGCTTCAAACTATTACATCTCTATTTTCACGTGCGTACACATACAAACACACATATATAAATAAGTGTGTGTTTGTGTGGGGCAAAAACTTTGGTGTCACGATTTTGCTCGTTGTATATCTCTTCGAGAGAAACATATTCCTTTTTTTTTTTACAAGATCAGTAAAACTGTAAAACCAAGACTAGAGTTGTGGTTAACTATAAGTTGACACTCAAAATAAATGTTAGAGCTCTTCTATATTTCCATAATACAGCTGTACTTTGGTATCACTGGAAATGAATTCCCAACTCTTCTTTTCCTCAGCTTTTCTTTCTCTTTTATGTTTCATACCGGTCATGTCCCAATCTTGTGGCGTGTTGTTCCATTGCGATGATCGTGTCATGTCCCAATCTTGTGACGTTCTGTTCCATTGCGGGAACATCACAGCTGGTTATCCTTTCTGGGGAGAACCTCGACCGCAGTATTGTGCTGCTCATCAAGAGTTGAAGCTAAATTGCAATGACGATGATGATCTTACTACCATGGAGATCAATGGTGTATATTATTGGGTTTTAGATATCAACCCGGTAGCTCGAACTCTCAGGATTGCACGAAAGGACTACCAGAATGGAATCTGCTCACCTGAATTTCCTAATACTACAATCAATCCTGAGATATTCGATTATTCAGATGGGGATGAGAATACGACATTCCTATATGATTGTCCAAAACCATCTCCAGGTCTTTCATGACACTTCGATTGCCCAATTAGTAACAGTGTCAAATATAAGGATTGGTCCATACTAGCCGGAGATAATGGTCCTGGACCATGTAATGCTAGTGTCGTTGTTCCTTTCCCTAGGAAATTAAATTGGACAACAATGGATAGTAGCCTACCACACCAGAATTGAACAAACTTGAGGGAAGTTGTGGTCCTGAAGTTTCCGTAAGTTCATTTATTTCAGGAAAGCAGAATGAGTTTAGCGTTCCGGGGAGATCGAATGGTATCGAATGGCACAATTGGGGTATGTCCTACTTCATCACCCCTTCCAGACCAACCCCCAATAGCCCCAAGCAGAATAAGTTTAATTGATACGGTCGCTTTTAAATAATTAAGTTAATTAACTGTATAGATGTGGATCGAGAATTGATGATCTTTATTCAATAAACAATAATACTATTGAACTTAAACAATAATACTATTGAACTTTTACTTAAACAATAATACTATTCAACAGGTACGCACCTCAATTAAAGTAATTCTAACTCTAATTGAAATTATATCATGTCACATGGAGATCATATATGATTGGATTTTGAAAACAATTCTTTTGAATAAAATTGACAATTTGATTTATGATTTATCTACTTGAACTTGGCTACAGTTTATTAACAAATTTGGCCAATAATGATTGGATGTAAATGATAATGAATGCATTCTCAAGTGGCATGTTTTATTTATCGGATATTAATAAACAATTACAAATCGTTTTATTTTTTTGAAGTATAATTACAAATCGTTTTGTAATACAAAATTATGTGTGGGATCTCACATTTGTGGAGTGGTATGACGAATATGCGCCCTTACATAACTTCTCAAGTTATTCTAATCTCTAAATTAACCTAGTGAACAACCCTTGATGTGCAACAAGCATTTGTGAAAGCATTAGATCCTCACTTGAGACTTTACAAGCAGATCTCTCTATATTTTTCCAAATTGGGGTTGAACTCTGTTGAGTAGCGGAGTACTTGCAAAATGAAACTCTTAGCTACAGCACATCACACTCAATTACTTTTACATACACACTTTTTTACCACTCACACACGTGCACTCAATGCATAAGATAAGAGTACACAAAGCCAATTCACTCTACACTCTTAGTGTCCATTTGGAAGAGATTGTTTACCGGCTAAAAAACCTTTTCTAATTGAAAAAACTCTTTTTAAAAAATATTGTGTCGTTTGATTGTCACCCAGTAAAGCTTTTAGAAGATTAAAAAAACTGTTTTACGTCAGAAACTCAAATTTTAGGTTTTTACCAAGTAGATCTTTTTGAGATTTGTCAATAACACTAAAAAGTATAATATAACCTTATCATTTAAAATAGTTTTTGGATATTTTGATAATTTTACCATTTAAAAAAGTTTTTTTCTAATTGACAACACTACAAGAAAAGTGACATATAGTGATAAAAATTATATGTCACTACAAGTGAAGAAATTGTCACAATTTTATTATTGTGACAGAAAAAAATGTCACTAACAATTCGTCACATTTTCCCCCATCACTAAAAGTATTTGTGACAATATTTTAGTACTTGTCACAAGTCATAACTTTTAGTGACACATTATAACTTGACATTAATCAGTGACAAAATAAGAATTGTGTCACTAAATTTGTATACAGTGACAATTAACCGTTTGAAGATTGTCACTGCACATCTTCACTGTGACAATTAACTGTTTGAAGATTTTATCACTATACATCTTTACAGTGACAATTTATTATTTCATAATTGTGTCACTATACAAATTCTTTATGGCAATTTATTGTTTGAAGATTTTATCATTATTTATCTTCTTAGTGAAAATTTATTATTTTAAAATTCTATCACTATTAACAAACTCTGTGACTATTAACCATGTTAGAATTGTATACATTAATTTAATGACAATTAATTGTTTAAAAAATATGTCACAATTCACAAACTTAGTGACAATGAACCAATTGAAAATTACGTCACTGTACACAAACTTAGTGACAATTAATTGTTTACAAAATATAACACAATTCACAAACATAGTGACGATTAACAGTTTGAAAATTGTGTCACTATACAAAAAATTTGTGACGGTTAACAAAGAAAAAAATTATGTCACTATATGCATACGTAGTGACAATTTAAGATTGCTATAACTTTAGTCTCGAAATAGTTTTACATTGATAGTAGCATAAAATAATATGATTAAATTGATAAATATATTGAAAATAAACATATACAAAGTTTGTAGAGAATCGACAACCTAAAAATAAGATGAAATTAACAAATGTATTTAAATTATAAACCTAAACATTTTAGATGAAGGGCTCGAAAAATAAATGACACTAGTTTAGAGGGGTGTTGTGCAAATATCACCAGTTTAGTAATGTAAGTTTAAAAGGCACCATTGAGAAAAGCAATAGTGAGAAAGAAACCGACGACAACAAAATCAACGGCGAGGAAATTGACAGCTTATTGACCGGAACGGGAATACAGTACATTTCGCAACGATTGACAAAGGCAAGTTCAGTTTTTTTTATTTACCGATTTGTTGTTCATAACTTATCATTGCATTTTAGACTTGTTCTGTTGATTGAAATTGTAGATTAGGGTTGACAATGGTTGTGGTTTTGGTTTGGGTTTGAAATGAGGTTCAATATTCTGGTATCGAGTATTTTTTTTAAAATAAAAAAAAATCAAGAATATTTCAAGCGAGATCGAGGAAATTTTTTAGAAAGATTCAAGGAATTTTATCATACAATCGAGCTTATTTCTCAAAGGGTCGAGAACATTTTAAAAGCATCGAGAATATTTTTAAAGGATCGAGAAATTGTTTGGAACGATCAAGAATATTTTCCTAACGATCGAGAATATTTTTCAAAGTGATCGAGCTTTTATTAAATGATCGAGAATAATTTTCAAAGAATCGAGAGGTTTTTCAAATAATCGAGACTATTTTCAAAGAATCGAGAATTTTTTAAAACGATCAAGAATATTTGTATAACGATCGAGAATGTTTTTCAAAGGATCGAGATTTTTTTAAATGATAGAGAAGAGAAGATTTTTCATCGAATCGAGAGGATTTTTCAAAGAATCAAGGTTTTTCAAAGTATCGAGACTATTTTCAAAAGATCGATAATTTTTTCAAACGATAGAGAATGTTTTTCAAAGGGTCCAGATTTTATAAAATGATCGAGAAGAATTTTTAAAGAATCGAGAGGTTTTTCAAAGGATCAAAACTATTTTCAGAGGATCGAAATTTTTTTCTAACATTCGAGAATGTTTTTCAAAGGGTCGAGATTTTTTAAAATGGTCGAGAAGATTTTTCTAAGAATCGAGAGGTTTATAAAAATGATCGAGACTATTTTTAAAAGATGGAGAATGTTTTCAAATGATCGAGAATATTTGTGTAACTATCGAGAATGTTTTTCAAAGGGTCGAGATTTTTTAAAAGGATCGAGAAGAATTTTCAATGAATCGAGAGGTTTTTCAAAGGATCGAGACTATTTTCAAAAGAACGATAGATTTTTCAAAGGATCGATACTATTTTCAAATGATCGAGAATATTTGCAAATGATCGAGAACTTTTTCAAAGGATCGAGAACTTTTTCAAAGGATCGAGAATATTTTCAAAGTATCGAGAATTTGTTTCAAACGATCGAGAATATTTTCTAATTTTTTTGCAGTTTACTGATGTATTGTTTCTGTGACATTGCAGATGATGAGCAGGTTGAAGGAATTACTTAAAACTCCATAGGGAGATTGGTTCAAGGGAAAATTGACCCGACACGACCATTTTGAAGCCATCGCCCTTATAGAAGATGCACTTAACCGGGTCCCTGAAGAGTTTGCTGTTGAGGATCGGTGTCGGTTCATGGCCTCCTGTTTCGAGCATTTCATGTCGATGCACTGAGAGCTGAATTTTTCGGGTGGTGTTATTCATCAGTTGCTGTTGTGGGAGTTGGACCATGACGGGCCAACATATGAGATGCGGTTCTTGTTAGGGAACCATGTGGTCAGGTTTTCGAAGGTGGAATTTAGCCTAATCACCGGATTAATTTTTGGAGTTGTACCGAACACGAGTATGTATGTTGCAGTTGAGAATGGCATACATCAATGGTACTTTCACCGGACACGAGTATGTATGTTGCAGTTAAGAATGACATACATCAACGGTACTTTCTTGGACATGATGAGGTATCGTTGGATGACTTGAGGGTTGTTCTTACCCACAGAGAGTTTCAACAGGCGTACGATGCTGTGAAGTTGTGCCTCATTTACATGTTGAACTGGATATTGATGGGGGTGGATGAGAGGTTGAAGATTCCAGTTTGGCAGTTTCGGTTGGTAGAGGACCTCAATGCCTTCGATGCATTCCCGTGGGGTGCCCACGTCTATAGGCATTCTATATTTTCATTCAACCATGCGTTACCGCGACGTTGTGAGGAGAGACGCCAACAGTCACAGGGCAATGTTGGACATTCCGTGGAGGAGTACAACATCTACGGTCTATCACATGCCCTTTTGGTAAGAAATTTGATTTCCAACATGTACATTAAATTTTGTTTCAAAAATTGTTTTGGATTATAACTGTACTTATTTTTTATGCAGATATTTGCTTTCGAGGTGATCCCCCAATTGGCCGTCGATTTCGGGACTCGAAAGGTTACAAACCTTTCTCTTCGTATATTGAAGTGGGAGTTGACCAAACAACTTAGAGGGAAGAAGCTGGAAAAGATTTTTAGTGCTAGGGTAATTATTTTATTTGTTAATCATTATATTACTTACTATAAGTAACAATGATATTCATCTAACTACGCTTTCAGATGTCTGCGAGGGCGAAAATCGTGCCCACATCAGCTGAGGCGGTGGCATCGTACTTCGCAGGCCTAAGTGAGGGGGGGAGCCCGTATGTGCAGGACGACAGGGTTCACCTTCCTACTGTCCCTGATCCGACTACAAGTGCAGTTTGTCCCTAATCCGACTACAAGTGCAATTCACGTTTAAGTAATATTAACCGTACATAAAATTGTATGATGTACCTTACGGCAGCGAGAGAGTGAGAACATGGAAGAAGGTCCATTTGGAATTTGTTGCATGTACAGGTATTCCGGGTTAAGTCAACGGTCCACTGTTTTCCAGCCCACTTCATCGAGAATATGTTCCAGTCAACTGGATTAACGGTCATAAAATTACACTTATCAACACGTTTGAGGATCACAAGATGTGTTGTGTCAGTCAACTGATGACGCATGGATTGTGCAGCCCTATGACGATCGTGAAACCAACGTTGTAGCATATTCCTAATGAACTTTGCCAAAGTCAACATAGGCAGTTGCCGTGCAAATTTAAGGCATGAGTTTATGCATTCTGCAGCATTTGTTGTCATGACCTTATACCTTCTGTAGGGGCAGTGTACATGGGACCACTTGTGTAGACAGGTATCAATTACATATTTATATGCATTCGGGTGAAAGTTTCACAACTCTTCCATGTGCCGATTATATTGTAACTCGGTGTACGCTCAGGCTGCTTTGTCCATTATTGTGGCAACATCCTTTCTATGATATCGCTTTTTAATATTTTCATAAAAGTGCCAACAACATACGGTATGGGTGGTATAATGGAACACTTTAGAAATCCATGCTTCAATGCTTGCATGTCAATCAGAAATGAAAACCAAATCATCTATATGGCCAATGACACCTTTCAAGCAATCCAAAAACCACTCCCATGATAGGTTGTTTTCCGAGTCATCATACCCATGATAAGTTGTTTTCCGAGTCATCATAAACCTGTTCATTCCCATCTTGTGCAGTTGTAACAATCATTGTGCCCCCGAATCTACCCTTTAAATGGGTACCATCAATGGCAATAACTGGACATATACACCTCTGGAATCCTCTGAGTAAGGCACCCAACGACATGAAAAAGTATAGGAATTTACCATTTGCATCGCACTGTAAGTCAGTAATCGTTTCGGGATTTTGTTGTTCCAACACGTAACCGAATGATGGCAGCAATTGAAAGTTTTCCTCATGTGTTCCGTAGGTCAGTGACAATGCATAATCAAGGGTTTGATGTGCCTTACTGTATATTATTTGGATGCCATACATTGTTTTCATATGGGCGATTATGTCTTTCAAACGCATTAGTTGACCATCCTGTTGCTGCAATCTAGGTGCAACCACTTCTCTAATTATGACTGCACTAGCTTGTCGATGGCGGTGGTGAATCTCCTACAATGGACAAGTGTGTTTGTTGATAAAACTTCTTACTTGAAAGTATGTCGCTTTATCTCTCCTAACCGCTCTTAACTTCCACGTACAATTGTCCATCAAACAAACCAGATGTAATGTTGTCTTATTTGACCTTTTCACCTTCCACTCAAAGTTGTGCCGCATTACAAAATGCCTAGCCAATCTCGTCAAATCCTTTTTAGTAGGAAAAAATTGACTTTTATATATCATGATGGTAGGTTCATCTTCTACCAAGTTCCTTCTTTCATCCATACCAAACAAGTATGATTCTGCTCCTGGAATAACCCATGTTCAGGCATTCTTAGAATCAGCTGGAGTTACATCAGGTCGGACCTCAGATGTCCCAGCTATATCTACTATAGTGGAACTACATCTGTGTACACGTCTTGCATGTCTTTTCATTTTGAACGGTTCTTCATCTTCCTCATTGTTTGCTACATTATGTACCGGATGCAAATTTGGCTCATTAGCCACCTCATGGATTGGTAGGTTATGAGGTTTATTGTTCCGCTCATTGTTCATGTCATTGTACATCTCATTGTATTGGTGGTTGTACTGCCCAACATTCATTTCAATTTGACAACCGAAATCATCGTCCAATTGAGCTCTAACTATATCACCATGGTCGGCTACTTCCGGTAGGACACCACATAGGTTTTCCCTACCGTCAATCCCACTTCTTTCTGTGAACAACTCCTAAAGATCAAAAATGTTAGGTGTTATCATGAGGAGGGATTTCTTCACCGATGACACCTCCTGCAATCCTCTCAATTAAACTGACACATACTTGAGGGATCACCCTATCTTCCCCTAGCATAAACAAAACATCGTCGTCATTTCTTAAAAATGTGCGACATGTTGTCCCGGGAACAATTGATATAGATTGTAGATCAGCAATGTATTTGTTCACATCGTACTTCACAATGGTTTGTACGATCGACATCAGCTCTTCGTAAGTCATATTTCTGGACACATACATTCCTTGGTTATCAGAACCAAGAAACCTCTGACTTCCATCAGGTAATTGCTCCCATCGACTGTTGTAAGATATTATTAATCTAAGCCGATCCATTGTCCTGTGAAAATCATCATCACAAACAATTATTAACAAATAAAAAAATTACTTTTACAATTACTAAGAATTACAAAAATTTCTCAAATGTAACAGATCGAGAACATGTTCTTCGGAATCAAGCTTTTTTTGTAATGGATCGAGAACATTTACATACGGATTGAACTTTTTGGAAAAGGATCGAGAACATTTTCTAAGTGATCAAACTTTTTTCAAATGGATCGAGTACTTTTTATAAGGGATCGAGAACTTTTTCAAGCGTTCGAGAATAATTTACAATGGATCGAGAACTTTTATAACGGTTCGATTCGAGAACTTTTATCAAGAATATTTGTCAAATTATCGAGAACTTTTTATAACGGTTTGAGAACTTTTAACAATGGAACGAGAACTTTTTCTAAGGGATCGAGAACTTTTCTAACGGTTCGAGAACTTTTTTAAGGGATCAAGAATATATGTCAAATTATCGAGAACTTTTATCAAGGGATCGAGAACTTCTAACAAGGGAACGAGAACTTTTTCTAAGGGATCGAGAACATTTCTAACGGTTCGAAAACCTTTTTAATGGATCGAGAATATTTATCAAATTATCGAGAAATTTTATCAAGGGATCGAGAACTTTTATCAAGGGATCGAGAACATTTTCTAAGGGACCGAGAACTTTTTCTAAGGGATCGAGAAATTTTTTAAGGGAACGAGAAATTTTTTAATGGATCGAGATTATTTGTCAAATTATCGAGAACTTTTATAACGGTTCGAGAACTTTTGTCCAGGGATCGAGCATTTTTTTGTCGAGCATTTTTTTCAAATAATCGAGCTTTTTTCAAACTAAACAAAAGCTCATTCCAATATAAAATAAGCTCGATTCATCTTTAAATTTTCTCGGTCACACAAGAAAAAAGCACGGATGTTTTCAATTTTCATACATTCTATTGTAGAATCTGAAATTGATACATTGTTATCGAGGAATGGATACATTGTTAACCCACACATAAATGAATGCAAAATATCTGAAATGCATAAAAGAAATTTAAGTGAAGATCATAAATATTTGTTATCTTCTAGTGCAGAATCTAGAGAGAGAAAACTTTTTTAGAGAGAGAGTCATGTTTTTCAGATAATTTTTTTGGGGAGATGCCAACCAGTTCAGAAAGTTGTTTTTTTTAAATTAAAGTTTAGAGGTAATTTGGGTAGTTCACCATAATAGGTGTCTTTTAAACTTAAGTTACTAAAATGGTGACATCATCACAACACACATTAAAAAATGTGACATATCTCACCATTTCCACTTTAGATGAAATTAACAATGTCTTTAAACTATAAATACTAAACCTCTCAAATGAACTACAAATATAAAAACTAAGAGGATGCATTTTAATTTGAAAATTGATGTTCAAACATCGATTTGAATTGGACAAATTGAGATTTCATTTCCTCCATGGTTTGAAGTTGGGATTTCAATTCAGTCAATTCAGTCTCTAGATGTGTGATCTTTTCGCTTGCTACTTGTCTTTGAATTCTTTCATCCTCTAATATCTTCAATGTCTCAAGAAGAGAAGAATGTTTACCATTTTTTTTGAATGATTGATCCCAAGTCCATAAATTAAAGTAGAAATATGAGCTTCTGGACTAACTTCACCAATAACTTGATTGAAGACTTCATTTTTAGATGCATCTGGCTGGTTTGTAATAAACTCATCCATTCGCCTCTGCAAAAATTGAATAATGAGATAATGAAATCATTTCGAATATTTAAATCGTTTAAACACAAAAAAGGCAAAGAAACAATTAAAAAATGAACATAATAAATAAGTTAAATAAAATCTATTGTAAAAGATTATATATCACATTGAATTTTTATTATCAACAACAAAAGTAAACAAATACAAACACAAAATTGAGTAAAGTAGTGATAAATAAATCAAGTACACAAATTTTTGAGCATATTATCAATTTTAATTAACAATAATTCCAATAGCTTTTCAAAAACAAAATTCATTACTCTTTGAAATTTAACAAACATATTGATTACAAATAATGGAATATACTCAAAATCATTGACAAGACTTGGTTACCATACATTTCTACATCAATACTATTATGATTTTGATTTTTTTTTTACAAAGAACCCAAATAATATTATTGAATCATATCATCAAAAACAAGTTGCTAGATCAAACTAGGATAGTAAGACCATAGTTTTTCCTCATAAAAAAAAAGAGTCAATCTTGTCAAAACATACCATCTCTATGAACAAAAGCGCAGTAAACACAATTTTATATCATTACAAATCAAAAACTCAATAGCAAAAGGAAAATTAGAATGATGAACAAATCAAAAACTCAATAGCAAAAGGAAAATTAGAATGATGAATCACTATACAAAGTGAATAAATATGTCATCACTAGAGGCACACAATGACACAAGAGGTACACATTAGTTTTCCTGATAAACATATATATATATATATATATATATATATATATATATATTAAAAGTGACTTGATATATATTGAAACATAAATTAAGAAATGAAGTCTTAAAAACCATCCAATAGCTTTACAAACAATTTTTTTCAACTTCAAAAAATAATACTTATCAATAGCATAATAAAATACAGCAAACAAAGCAAAAGCATAATCCAAGACTATTTGTTTTCAGCACATCTTACCATTGTATTTGCAACCGTTGGGTCAGTAGGCTTGTTTTTTTCCTATTGTAAGTTGCCTTGAACATCGCTATCTTGTCTGGCTCATTTCCTTCAGAGTCATTTTTGTCTATAAATAAAAATATGTATGTATTAGTAATTTTTTAATATTACTCATAAAATATACAACAAATAAGGATTTACCAGTTCATCTCGAAGTCTAGCAAAACTTTTTGTTACACCAGTGCGATGCATTGTCATTTTGCCATAATTTGTTTTATTGGTCTCTGAACGATTCTGTAATACGTTAATAAATAATAATAATAATAATTAGAGGTTTTAGACAACAATATTAATATGAGAATAAAATTATTGAAAATTTAATCATATTAAATTCTTATTTTTCCCTTCTCAAAATTCCAAAACTTTAGCAACAAATTCCATTGTTCCTTCCCCGCATCATTTATGAGTTCAGAAAGTTTCTCTTTATCATTTGATGATTTCTCATATTTCTTCTTCAGCATATGTCAAATAATAAAATCAAGTCACAACGAATTTTCTCTTCTATTATCTCTACTTCTGGGCAACAACTAAGAACGATCAACATGCATATCATAGTTCAAGGGATGTAATTGGCTTAAACAAAATGACATCATATCAACACTAATTATCAATCAACGGTAATTATTCACTAGTAAAATCTTGATGCTACTAATTATGTCAATGGCATAATAAAAGACAAAGTCACTTTACTGTTCATATACTCTTTAAGCTAATAACTAAGCACCTTTGTAAAACCTCTTTGACTATCATCCTATGCTTTACATTTATCATATTTATAGAAAAAAAATGTCTAGGTGACAAAAAAAGAAAACAACAATTCTCATTTAGAATCATATTATAAAAGAATTGTCATACTAGCATACCTTGTGAAATAGTGTGTTGTAACTCAAATAATGTCAGATGAATTCTTTGATCAAGTCAAAAACCTAACCTTTACAAAATAAGGAAAACTATTAAATATTTACCGTAATTGAATGATGATACGAAGTATGCATAATCCATAATTTATAAACTCTCCAAACAATTAACTCAAAAATAATTAATCTTGTACTACAACGTATTAGACATGAAGAGTTTTGGAAGTTTAATTGGTTAGAAATACGATATGCTCATAAGTTGTATAAATATATATCTAATTATGATCAAACCGGAACCCTACTTTGCCAAAAAACCCCAAAATAAAGTAAACCTACAGCTCCCATATAACAATATATGCACCCTTACCATAACCATTTTTTTTTTTTTAACAAGATCATTTATTGAATGTTGAAAAATTGAAACAGAGGAGAAACACAAGCCAAGAAGCAAAGATGAAAGCAAAAACAAACCACTGACTAACATAGGCCAAGCATATCAAGAAAAACAACTGACACCAAAACCGACCCAAATAACCACAACGACCTTACCACAACACCATAAAAAACGCAGCAAACCATAAAAACATAAACAGAGGAAGACATTAACAATACCAAATTGAAAACCCACAATATCTCTTTACAATTCTTGCCCAGCAAATAAACTGCAAGTACTTTTCTAACTAGCTAAGAAAATACCTGGTTAGAGAGATTAGAAGGAAAAAAAAACATACCAATTGAAATTCCAATGAAAACCCACAACATCTCTTGACAAATCGAGTGGTTTAGGTTTGTTCAGAATGGATTGTTGTCGAGTGAAAGAAGGTTGGAGATTGTAGTTTCCAGTAATAACTGAAGAAGAGTTATAAGGAAACAAGGATTCCTATAACAAATTGGGTAAAAAAAAAAGGGCGTCTATCACAAATAAAAACAAAAAAATTGCGGCAATTTTGTGTGCAAAACGAAAAAGCAAGCAGGAGTATTATTTAGTTTTATTAGTCTAATATTTTGCTTGGTCACAATAATATTTTTTTTTCCTTTTTAAAATCTTAAATTTTGTGAGTAATTATATAGGTTGACACAATTTATCATTTTTTTATTACTTATAATAAAATAATTTAAAAAGTCCAAATTGAATCAGTATTTTTGATAAACAATTTTGGTGGGATATTTTACACCAAAACATAAAGATAAAATAAATAAATTGTCACTAAATAATACAGACAGTGATACATATAAAAATTGTCATAAAGAAATGTGTCACTATAGGGCATTTTTTGTAAGGTAATTCTGACTAATTATATTAATTGTCACAAATTATCAAATTTTAACTAGTAACAATTTTTGTTAAAAAATTTGAATTGAAAAATAAAAACACAATGACAAATAATAAAATTTGTCACAAAATAATGCCTACAGTGATGCATTCAAAATTTGTCACAGAGAAATGTGTCACCATAGGTCACTTTTCTTGTAGTGCAACCAAATGACCAACATCTTCTTATTAAAAACTCTACTTGTAAAAGGTCTACTTTAAAAGATCTACTCCTAAAAGATCTATTTGAAAAAGCTCACCCAAACGGAGCCTTAGTCTGTCGGCCACTCAAGTGATTTCACTTGATTTCTTTGACTTCTCAACTCTACAAAACAGAGCCTATGACTCTACTTATAGTGTTCGGTTGTAAAGCCTGAATCCTATTGTGGTTAAGATTGATTCTCTATTTTATTTAGAAGTGTTTCATGTAGGGAAGGATTCATATTGGTTTAGACTATACCTTACTATAAATACTCATGTAATTCTTGTGTGTAATGTGTGCTGCATAGAGAAGAGAGAAAAGAATATTGAGAGTCGTAAGGAGAGAGATAGTGCTTCATTATTGTAATTACTGATTTCATAGTGGAAGTTGAGTGCATGTGCGTTCCGTGGACGTAGCCTTACGCTTAACAATATAAAATCTCGTGTCTCTTATTTTTCTTTTGCTTATGTCATTTAGTTATGCATATTCCGTAAGCCAATACATCCCTAACAATTGGTATCAAAGCCTAAGTTTAAAGGCTTTGGGTGTACTGGGGTAGGATCTAGAGATGAAGATTTTGTAGCACAAGGTACCAGGAGTCCAGAACAGCAGCCGTACAACTGACGAACCGGCGAAGCAGCCACCGTCGAAAAAGTAACCGCCAGAGAAGCTACTGCCATCCATAAAGAGTGATTCGTCACCTCCACCACCATTAGAACAAAAAAAATATGATCGACAAGTTTCCCTTCTGGGCCATCATCTAAAGATGACCAAAAAGTGGTCAAATCAGTCGAAGAAGGTTGAAAAGGAGTCGTGCTGCTGTCCAGTTACCACCGGCGAGTTGAGTGACATCACCACCATCAAAAGAATTTGAAAAAGGCAATATTCAAGTTTGCCTTATGGACCGTCATAAACCGAGCACTGAAAAGTCCTCAAATCTACCGTCGAATTTTTGAAGAACCGAACGGTTATCGTCAAATATACGTCAATTCATTACGAATCTGAGAAAACTGACACCACCAATGAACTCATCGTGGTGAAATCATCTAGATCTGGTACTTTTGATGTTAAAATGGAAAGTTTCGAATTTTGATCGGATTCCGACCTGGTTTGACTTTTTTTTTTACCAGTTCAGATTGCTTGCCGTTCTTGGTTTGAGTGGGAGCAATGGATCCATAAAGGATACATACAAGATAGAGAAATTTAATCGTATGAATTTAAGCTTTTGGAAGATACAGATGGAAGATTATCTGTATTAGAAGGACTTGTATTTACCGATAGTAGAAAAGCTGAAGGGCATGTCCGATGAAGATTGGGTTATCCAATGTAAACCAAAGGACATGACCGTAATGGAAGGTTTTAGACCATAAAACGCTGAGAGCAATTCGACTCAGTTTGTTGAAATCAATCGCCTTAACATCGAGGGTCAAGAGAGCGACTGATCTCTTGAAGGCCCTGTCGAATTTGTATGAGCAGCATTCTATAGTAAGGAAGATCCATCTGATAAAGAAGCTAGTGAATCTGAAGATATCAGAAAACCAAAGTTTCAAGGAGCACCTAAATGTGTTCAATGAGGTAGCAAATGGGTTAAATTCGGTTTCCATCGTATTCGATGATAAGGTGTTGGTAGGCATAACTCTTGACCAGATAACGAACAATTAGAGTATGATGTGTCAATCAGTCACCAACTTTTTCGGAAAAGAAAAGTTAGCCTTCCAAAAAGTCGTAGACATTATTATGACTCGGGAAATCAGAATGCGTGAAAAAGGATCAGGGACATCATCATCAACACTAAACATGGAAAGTAGAAAAGGCAGAAACAGAAATCGAAACAGAAATCAACAGGGTAGATCAAAGTCAAGAGGAAGATCCAAGTCTAGGAATCTTCATGGCAATAATTCGGGTAATCAACAGTAAAACAAGAAAGACATCGAGTGTTGGAATTGTGGCAAGATGGGTTGCTACTCGAATGAGTGTAGATACACCAAAAAGAACGATGGCACGAGCAGTGCGGATTGTATTTTAGAGGAGTCAGACGACTGCCTTATTTGCTCACTGGAAAGCAAGACGGAATCTTGGGTGTTGAACTCAGGGGCTGTAGGTACCCGAATTTACGTTGCGCAGCGAAAACGGAGTCTTAAAGTTTGTAAACCCTATAACCTTCGTTCGCGGGAACAAGCCATGCAACATTTCAACTGTCATTGCATTTCTCTTGATTACAACTACAGTGAGACCATAGTTAGATATTGACTAATATGTAACTAACTGGACTTTAAGAAATATAATTACAATTGTATTTTGTGTGCCTTATTTCTACCACTATCATGATATTATGGCATATAGTTCTGCAAGTGCTCGAACGGTATTATCCTGGTCACTAAGATTCTAGTTATAGTTTCTCACTATTATTTAGGCTTTTACCTACAAGTTTAAATTTATGACTCAAATGCATCTTGTTTCTTTTGCGTCTAATTTTGTGTTTGTGATTGAGTTAGGTTTATGTGCCCAACCCATTAATCTTGCATCTAAGAGGTGCGTTTAGCTTAATATTATTGTTTTCACCATCAAAACTTAAACTTGGGTCTAATGATTCCTAAACAAATCTCATTAGAATATAAACTAACAAGTATTTTTCTTCTTTGATAATAGCAGTGCATCCATATCATCAATAACATTGCAATATGTTGGAACCCCGTTCACCGATTACGCAGCGGAACTAGGTTTTAAAAATTTTCTATAAATCATAATCTATATCTGGAATCAGTGAACTTAGGATCGTAATTATTTGTGGAACTCATACATACAATATATATACACAGGAAATTGTAATCAATAAAATCAGAAGAAGAAAATCTAAGAACCTTACCAACGTTTGGAGGCTCATTCACTTCTTGTAATGCTCATTGTCTGAACCAATCTTACCAACGTTTGGAGGCTCCTACACTTTATGATAGTTCCTGTTTGAATCACTTGATCTTCATCGTTATATCCCGGAACTGGTAACTGTGTGTGGACGTGTCACGATCTTAGGAACTATAATGGAAGATGTAGAGAAAAGACTTGAAGAAACTCTTTCTTCTTCAATATCAATACACAACACTTGCATACAAAATCACGCACACACTTTCTTGATCAACATCACGCATACCCAATTTGTACAAAATCACGCACACAATACTTATATTTCTTTTTCTTGCACTACACATTGGACGAACCTTTCAATTTTGTTTTCTAAAAGAAAAACTTTTTTTTTGTCTTTTTGTACGTGTGGCTTTTCTTTGTTGATTAACACACCACAATTTGCATCCGATGCAAATTGAATAATTGATCATACGTGTCATCGGTTTTTGTTATCTAATATATATATATATATATTTTGATAAAACTAATCGATTTAAATATTTTAAGATATCTCATATCTTTAAAGATATTAATTAATCGGTTTTTGTTATCTAATATATATATATATATATATATATATATATTGATAAAACTAATCAATTTAAATATTTTAAGATATCTCGTATCTTTAAAGATATTAATTTATTTATTTTGAATTCAAACTCTTTAAATTCAAAATTAAATATCTAATTTAATAAAAATAAAATAATCAAATTATTTTATCTTTTAAAAGTTAAATATCCATCAACATCCTCCAACTAATGATTAATTAAACAATTAAATAATCTAATTATTCAATATACATAATCATTGATATTCATTAATTAAATAATTTCATTATTAAATTAATTTCTGAATAAATACGTGTCATTTTTGTAACACAATTAATTAGACAATCCAATTAATTAACCGTGACCATTGTTACCTAAATCGATCGATCGGGCAAGCAAGGGAACCTAATGGATCCACAGTATTTTGAGCTTCAATAACCCTCAGAATTATTAATTAAACTTTTTAATTAATATTCATTGATTAGTAATTCCGGTGTTATTCCACTAAAAACCTGAAGCTGCACTCTTTCAACTGTAGACGTTTTTACACATACCGATACAACTCAGTGTCCATCAATATAGCTAATACACATGGTGTGATCCTCTATAGTAGTTCATAATAAGAGCTTGGTCATTATGTCCGTTATACCCCTCTAATTACATATATCTTTAAATACCGTTGATTCTCTAATGAACAATAAATCTTATTTCCTCATGGAATTAGGAGAGCGCTCATATTGTCCAAAGATGAGTGGATTCTACTATTGTGCACAAACATTCCTAGCCACAAGCCAAACCGCAATCCCAACATGCAGAGTATATTGATCAGGAAATGCATCTGACCTCACCCATGGTACATCAAAGACCATGACTGACGTAGCGGAAGCTAAATAATCTCGAATCCACGAGAGAGTTGTGTTCAAAGAACAATTTTTATTGATGAATGAATAATACCTACAACCTTCCTGACTCTTTGCTTAAAAATAAAATAAAAATAGAATCCTAAACGGACTGAAAAACTAATATCAAACAAGTTTGATTTATTTCTTAATCCTAAACAACTATAAAACTAATATCAAACAAGTTTGATTTATTTCCTATTTCCAACAATAACACCTGACGTTTTGCAAAACAAGAAAATTCAACTAACAAATAAACTAACTAACAATATCAACTTCCTCATGTCTGATCTCCACGGCTGCACACAACTGCAACTTCCTCATGTCCTACATCAACGATCTAACCTGAAAGAGTCGATAAGACACTCAGGATTAAGATCACCCATATATAACTATCATTAGTTGATATATATGAATCTCATTGGTAAACGGATCTTTGTGAGAGATTCATATAGATCATAGCCTGATCCTATATGATCACATCATACAAGGTGCCTCCATTCTCATATCTTATATGAATGATTCATGATAGAATCACCGTATATTACGGAATGGACCGCAACTATAGATTAACCACAAATAAAGTACCCAACTTTATTTGCTATATATGGACTCTTTAGATTGCACATCTCTTACTGTATTCATCTGTATATGACATTTATATACACAGTTCGAGATTACATTCGGCACTCTTGGATGTTAAATATATGTACAAGTTATAAAATAAACAACACAACATGAATGAATTGAACTTTTCCTTTTATTTATTTTATAAATCCATTTACAAAATACATCTATAGGGCATAAACCCCAACACAATACATGTTGAAATTCCACCAACACCAACTTCCATACATTCCTTCATTCAGTCACTTCAACACAGAACACAGGGAACCGAACGATAACTTGAACATTACATTTCCAAAATCAAACAATGCTTAGCTAATTTACAATTTCCACAGTTTGTTTGGCGTCATTCGGAAACAGCCTCCTAAAGCAAACATGTTGATTATCAGGCCAAACATAATTCGGAATTTCTGATATCAGGCCTACCGATTATACAAATCCTCTCGCATTCTTCGAATACCACAAACATTTTCAAAAGTTATACTGGCATCTGAGAGTTATATTCTGCTTATTTCCACTTTTTAATATTATGTGTGCATGTGCTTTTAGCTTTACAAACAAAACACAGTTTCATAAAATTAGGAATTCTGTTTTACGAAATTAAATAACAATCAATGAGCCAGCCACTTCTGGTAGACTCAAGTAACTGCAGTTTTCATATTCCTCCGATTTCTATAAAATAAAATCAAATTTGTATTCAATTTAAACTCAAATAATTCAAAATAATAATAATAAGCAGACAAATTTCTCACTGATTTCATAAAATCAATCAAACTAAATTGGGCTGCATGAAATTCAACTACAGAATCACAAAATATAATAATAATAATAATCATAATCATAATAATAATAATAATCATAATAATAATAATAGTAATAATAATAATAATAATAAAATTGTGTATCTTCATTACATAGTTCAAAATTACCACTTACAAAGAGAAATGAAGCAAGAGCAGAGCAGCCAGGGCATCAAACAATCCAAAGCAAAAGAGGGTCTTTCAAAGTGTCTTTTTGAGACTCAACAAAGTACGTAGTAAAGTAGCTACACATCCTTATTTTGACCTACTCCCACATACCTGCATTTATCAACAAAATCATGCAATTACTAGATAGTCATTATCTACACACATAATCAATAAATTGGAAAAGAAAGACTTACCCAGTTTCAAGAGTGTAGGGTAGGTAGATCACCATTATAACGTGGAAGTTTTTTCACAAGGTTTCCACCATAGACAGCTATCACTAATAATACCAGTTCTAGTATAACAAAACCCAGAAATTCCATGGCTGGATCGAGATCTCAGAAACAGACGCAAGGGTTTTGTTCTCATCTATATATAAAGAGAGTTTCAATTCTATCTTGTAGTTTTGCTGGAATCATTGATGATGAAAGCTTGGACATGGACCCTCAACGTATAAAAGGCTTGGACAATGACACCCAATTCCTATTCCATTCTAAATATAAAAAGCAGTTAAAAACAAGCGTCTTCGTTTCCGATTCCAAACTGCAAAAAAGCAGCGTAGAGAAGTGAAATTGAACAAAATTTCAAAATCCAAAAAGAGAATGAATCAATTTTGAATTAAAAACACAGAGAGAAGACAAACCATAAACTCTGTCATAGATCTCGAGCAGTCCATCAGGCGGCTTCCTGTCAAAGAACTTTCGAAACAACGCCATTTCAATAAACTTGAAACTCACTCCTTCAAAATGTTATTGATATGTCTTTGTTTCCATGAAGAGGAATAGAAATGGCAATAAAGAAGGTAGTTTGAGGGGAAAAAAAATCCCCAATTCGGGAAATGAATTGGATTGTAAGGGTGTAAGGGCGTAAGGGCGTAAGGGTGTAAGAATTGTTTTGTGAAAGAAAAATTTTGGTCGGTAATTTCGTCATTAAGGTTCTTTTAATTGGAAAAGGTATTTCAGTCCATCAGGGACTATTCCATACAAAGTAAACTTAAAAAACAGATACTTTTGCAAGAAAAATAAAGAGAGGACGTTTTTACTCTTTTACACGTAATAAGAGACATTTCCTTCTGTTTCCACCCAATTTAAAGTAAAGTAAACAATTAACTCTTTAAATTTTTATGTGGGTGTAGACTGTGGAGTAAATGGATCTGAAGTATGAGTTTAGAGTTTGGATAAATGATTCTCAAGTCAGCGGTTCGAAATAGTGAAAGCTTTTAAAAAAAATATCTGGTCCCGAATTAATTAATAATATTGTCAAAAAAAAAAATGGATCTAAAGTGAATTTGTCCAATATTGATTATTCAAAACTATAACTATAGATTATTCTTTGAAAGGATTGACAGACTAGTTTATATTTTGAAAATAACTCTTTGATGACTCGCACTTCATAAAAAAAAAAAAAAAAACTCTTTGATGACTCTTTCTTGACATCACCACATGTAAAACTGTGAACTAACACTTATTAAAAAAAAAAAAAAAAAAAACATGTGAAACCTTTAGAATTAAAATCCAATACCTAATTTACACTCCATCAACAATATAGTTATGGCCTTGTAGCTAGATATGATCCAGGTTCAGCTACTATAGAGTATAGTTGAGTTGCTGGGTTAGTTTCTAATCATTGGATTTTTAATCCAAGGATCTAAAAAAATCAAATATTTGAAAATTTAAAAAAAATTAACCCCTCACGTGTACCTCGAGGTTACAGTTCAAGTTCTCTTCCTTTTAAAAAAAAAAACCTGAATTTATCATATAATACTTAAAAAAAAAAAAAAAAACTGTAGTAAATATAGCCTAGTTATAGGGGCACAAGAGATACAAGAAACACACTAGTTTTGGTGACGATTATTGAAATAACACCCATTTCTCCTTCATTGTCTCTGAACATAAAACAACTCATCTGTTTTCACACAACCTTTGAACTGGTACAATGAAAAGCATGATAGTAGCCATTTATCATAAATATCACATAAACTTTGCTTCGGTTAAAAACCAACAGATCGGACTGACATACTAAACCCCACTGACAAAGCACGAAATAATTCAAGATTCAACTATACAAATTGGATGACAGTGAAAGATAAAACTACTACAGTATTCTGTTTTTTTATCTCAAATGGGATCCTGTTTATAAAGATAATTTGAAAGTAAGATTTCACTTAATCTGACTCGTACATACAGAAAAATTAGAACATTTATGAGAAGAATCACACTCAAATCTGACACTTTATGCAGGATCTGAAGCAACATTATAGAAGCTGAAGCGAAAACTAAATTACCTTCTCAAGTGGAACGATGCATATAACTTATTGAAGATGCTCTTCGTATAAGTATTTACCACACTAAGCCCTTTTTTCTCCTAAACCTATCAACGCGGTCAGTGCTCATCCGAGACTTTTCAGGCTTATTTGATTTCTTAGACTTTTCAAGTCGACTATCTAAACTGTTTCTAGAAACCTCCGGAAGGTCGGCACCCAATTCAAATGTATCTGAAGGTCCACCATCAGATGGTTTACTCCGACTGTCAGAGTCTACTGTTGGTTTTTTAGAAGCATTACTATCTTTTTTCAATTTGCCTAGTGACAGCACAAATTTCTTCAAATGCCTGATGAATTCTGGATAGAGTTCAAGATTGCAATGACCTCCGCCATTTATCCATAAAGGATCATACTTTTCTTTGCTAAGTTCCCAAAGCTGTTTCCCATGGCAGCAATCAACAACTTCATCCGCAGTCCCCTGAAGACAACAAAAGTAACTTCTTAACTAGTTAACATCAGTAAAATTTTCCTAACATAAGGGCTATATATCTCTTAAACAAAAGTTAAACTACCAGCAACCCAATTTAAAAAAATAAAATGTTAAGTTGTATTTTCAAGCACTACATAATTAATACTCATAAAATGATCACATGCTGTTGAGTTGAAACTATTCTTACTAACATGTTATAGGGAGGGGACATAACTCAAACCAACAATCTCTTGGATGTCGGTGCGAGGGGCTTACCACTAAGGCAATGTCATCATGTCTCTTACTGATTTTATATTTGAAGCTTTTGCGCTTTCTACCACTTTGTTCTCATGTTTGTCCCGCTTTTTGCAACTTAGATTTATAGGAGAGTTTTACCCTATATGCTTTCTCCAAATAAGAATTTACAAATTTTCTATCATTAATTTCCCTCTAAGCTTTTGTCATGCTAGGACCTTAAATTTCATTCTAGCACATGAATGCATAATAGACCCAGAAACACTTGTCACTACAGTCCAAACAACATGCACGCAAAACACAAGAAAGAGAATAAAATGAAAACAAAGAAATGGCACTTACATGAATTACCAAAACGGGACAATTCACCATGACAATTTTGTCGATATTCTGAAAAATTAAATTATAACATAAGTTCCCACCTACAGAGCTAAACAAGAATGGAGAACATTATAACCCACTCAGAATCACCTTGTAAATGTCAAACCAATATGTTCGTTTGACAGGGTACAATACCCTCATACCAGATAAAATTGGGCTATGCAAAACTACACCTCTCATGTTTGGTAGGCGCGATGCGAGATCAAGTGTAGGTCCGCTACCGACAGACTGGCCATATAATATTAATTGTTCATCCTTAACCCCATATTGCTCCTTCAGGCATTTATAGGCTGCATCTATGTCTGCATATGTATTTAATTCACTTGGCTGTTTCAAAGGAAAAGAAGCAACTGTAAGCCTATTTTAATGTAAGCAAAATGGTAAAAACTTCAGCCAGATAATAGAAATAGCTATCACAGGAAGATTCTAATTTAACAAACATGTAACTTAGAAAGGGAATGTTCTGAGCAAAGAAAGTTTAATAAATACCGAAGTTTGTGTGTTAAGAGAAATTGTAGTGAAAGAATGAATTTGAGTACAAGAACTAGCATGACTGATAGTAATTGCATTACAAAAAGTTTTATTGATATCAATGCAACAGAGTACAAGGCATTTGTGGGTTCAATATGAAGATTATAATGCATCTCCATATACACGCTGACTACTTGCCAAATTTATCCAGCAAAACAAGCATAGGAAAAAAAAACTTCTCGACACTTGGCACTTGCTGATTCAAAGTATCGTATCTTTTCTCTAAATTGTTGTAACCCTTGCACCTGGAATTGAAGGAAAAATTATATTACAGGTCATGTAGGACGGAAGTGAGACAGAGAATAGAGGAGAGGTGAGATGGGAGAATTTAGACTTGGTAGGGATAGATATGAGAATACAAAGGGAATAAAGCACAGAAGAAAAGGAAGAAAAATTGGAGGAAATGGGAGAAAAACAGAAGAAATAAGGAGGGGGAGAGTAGGGAGAAGAAATCAACTCTTATTCATTCAACTCATAATGTGACATAGGGTTGGCTACTTATAGGAAATTAAACCTAAATCGACTAAACAAGTAAAATAAAACATAATTGTAACAAGTATTTCCTTAATCGAAATTTTTTTTTTTTTACAACTTTCATTTCCTGAGTTGGGGACTGGGGTTTTGTTTTTGATCTTTATATGCTTTGAATCATCACAAATTCAAGTGAGCTGGTTCTTTTGTCTTTGATAAACTTTATGTGGTCAGAGTTCCTTCAATTTGAACAGAAATGGGTATTCATTTTCTGTTCTTTTTTTCTTAAAGTTGTTGGAGATCGGAATCCGTAGGAGCATTGTGACATCCCATCAATGGCACCTCCTTAGCACCCTCATCATCTACCTCAACCCAACATTTTATAGATAGTATCAAAATTAAATCCCTAAATTTTGAGTAGATTATGTATTAATTAACAGCCATCCCAGACTACATCTTTTGGGGCATCTAGGGGCAACAATGTCTCTAGAAACAGCCAGATCTTGCCCACCGCAGACTTGAGAATCTTCTGTTCTTCTGTTTTGTGGAACGAAGAGGGTTTACGAATAAAATGTGTAAAAATAAGTATATTCATCTAATAAGGGTACTGTTGGCATTAATATCGGTGGCTATAGTAATGATTAAACTTTAAAATTTTAGATATGGATGTACTTATAAAATGGATGTGTAAATCATATTTATGAATGATAATATCGGCACCCTTCCTACAAATTTTAACATAAAAGGATATTGCTCAAATCCAAACCTTTTTTTTAGGGAAATTCTCAAATCTATACCTAATAAAACAATAAAATTGACCATAAATTATTTCTGTTCCACATCAAGAGCGGATAATTATCAAATCAAGAGCTACAAAAGCAATTGCACCTGATGCAGGTGGAGAGAAAATAACATTTTTATCTTTCCTTTCAATATCAATATATGATCAATGTCATACAATCCCATATCAAGTGGGGAAACTCGTAGAACCGACAAACAAAATGGGCATTACAAATTGTTTGATTCAATAGACGGAAGAAAAAAAATGAAATTTCTATTAACAATTACACTATGAAAAAATTTATGTTCTGCCTTGTCTGTTTTAATGTGACGGATACTGATATCAATCCATTTTCAATTTTCTCTATTAGGAAAGGAGAGCTCTTACTACAACTTTATTTTAAACTAAATTGAGCATTTTAAATCGTACGTGTATGTACAACATTCCACCCAAGTCAAATCTAGATCAATCATTGCTTTCATAATGCTAATGAACAATTTAATGAATTTTATATCATTGTTTGGGTCTTTTCCTAAAGCTTTTAAGTCTAGTAATAGCCTAACATAGTATAAAGCCAATTTTACTATAAATATCTTGTTTGAGTTCCCCCACGTGATTACATTTGAAATAATTGTTTATACATGAATTTATTATGTTTTTATGTTTGGGCTTGAGTCGCATGGAGAGCCCATTGGCATTGCATCTGAAGGTTTGTGTTGGAGAGATTTATATCATTGTTTGGGCCTTTTCGTACCTACTTAAACTTCCGCTTCTAGTGGTAACTAACAAAAACAATACCAAAAAAGTACAAAGAATAAAAGACCACGTCATTTTTCCAGCACTTTATGAACTCTGATCATTTTATATTTGATGATATAATTCACCAACATATTGTTACAAGTAATAATTCACAGGTGACATGCTTCCTTAAAATTTGTCCATGACAGTTGATCAATTAATGTACAAATGAACTGGAATAAAGGATGCTAAAACTTCCCCTAAAAAAACATTTGCTTGACCAAACGAAATGTAGAGAGACAGGGAGTGGGAAAGAGAAACTAGGAGTCTATGCACTTGTAAAGCAAAGTGATTCAGTTTATATGTAAGCAATGAAATATCAGGACAATCATATTATAACAGATAAAAAGTGAAATGAAGCAAAAGAATGTATGTATAGCCTAACAATTAATTCTTCAGCATCTAAAAAAGAGGCATCTTATCACTAAGGAGTATTTGAAATCCAGATAAATGTGATAAATTCCTATTACAAATTCAAATCAAAGCTCTCTTCCCATCAATAGCAAATAGGAATGAAGAGCTATATTTCTAACCTTTCCAGTTGATTGTCCATAGCCAGAGTAATCATACCTGAAAATGATCAAATACAGGAGTCAGGATTATATTCGAAAAAGTATAAAGTAGAAAGCATAACAATGTCATGTGAAAATCTGTTTTTTTTCCCCATAGCAATTCTGGTTATAAGGGACATGTTTTATGATTTCTACGTCTCTAAGAACATAGCAAAAAGAATAATTTTTCCTGATATCAGACAACCGATTAAAAATTTGCAATGAGAATAATGTTCTCTTGAGCCAGAAATTCATCAGTTTGACATATAGCAAGTCAACAAGGTAGAAGAAAACAAAAACGTTAAATGAATATAATTTTTACAAGATGGAACTATTACAAAGCCCGTAATTTTCAGACTACAATATAAAGCATATGACATTAATATAACTAACTAAAACAACTAACACAACATATAGGTGATTTGCTAATTCGTCAACTCCCATAAAGACTAAAAAAAAGATTACTCTCATAAAACCTTATTCTAATAAAGCTATAAATCCCTAAAATATAATATTTTTCATTCTCCATCACTCAGTTCCATCAAAAGTGTCATGTGTGCACCTCATATTAGTGTCTGAGGAAACCAAAAAGGTTCCGTTCCCACCGTCCAGGTGTCACTGTCAGTCTAATAATGGGTTTGGGCGGCTGAAATGAGCACAAGTGGTTTCATAATTTCACCGTTAAAATCATTTAATGTAGGTACGAATGTAGGTTACAAAAGTTTATGAAGTTATTAGTGGACATGAAAAGTTAGATGTGATTAATAAAATAAGAAATGAAATAATTTGGGGCCAAAATCTTCTATGAAATAGATAGAACAATCGTTATTATGATATCTAATGAAGTTCCATAGTTGACAAACTATAGATGAAACAGAACATGAAAGGCAAGCAAATTAGAAACAAGAGTCTCTCATTAGGAAATGGTTGTGGAACTAAACATGATTTATAAAACTATGTTAACAAGAATTCAGAGTATATACTAAATCAGGTTCTCTGTTATAAAATTCATCAAAATACACAGAAGCATTTCATTATTTAAAGAAATTCCCCACAAACTTTCACTAAGACATGTGGGGCAGTGATATTGCTCAAGAGAAACAGTTTCAGTAGAAACAATCCCAGAAAGAATACAAGAAAAAATGGTCAACAATAAACTCTGACTGTTTGTAATGTTTACCCTACAACAAAGCCACAAAGGTGTCTTCTCTTCAAATTACAGTCATCAGTTCTGAAATGCTGACCTTATAGATACTTCTGCATTACAAAAATTCAAACTAAGTATGTTTCTGGCATTTCCAGTCTACCTCTGAAAATAAGTCCGAAAGCCATTCTTTGCTGTCCATTAGATCAAACAGTTTTCATATTTTCATTCTAAGCTCTAATAGAAATAATGAAAATCCTCCGGCGGTTTCGACCAAGAACCTCATCAAATATATTCACTAAATACCCATAAGCATGAAAAATTGAGAGGACGAAGTTAGCAGGCGGAGGCACTTACAGTAAACGTAACTCCTAAGTCCTAACACATATCAAACTTCATCCAATCAACTAGCATCTGCATAACTGCATTTCCTCCTCCACAAGATTCCTCACAATATCTCTATTACTTCTCTTCTCCCTTTTTTTGAATTTTTTTCACATAAAAGAATGTGCCTTTTGGCCAGTAAGCATAAATTATAAGGAAAACTCAAGAGAAGGAATGAAGATTCCGAATTTGGCATCTCTTTGCTTTTTATGTGAATAAAGATCTCCAACAACCTAATCACATGCTAAGTCTACCTTCCAGAAGACTTTTCAACAATGACAGAACCCAGATTCCAACATCAATCAAATACGCTCCTGAGTAATCGCTATTCACCAAAACACAAACAATCTCTCTCAATCAAATATACAACCCAATGAACTTAACTTTCATTTCTAGTACCACATCCACGAATTTTTGCATTCGTAATCGGCCTTAATGTTTTTAAAGACTTTAAACGAATATTCCAAGCTACTTAAACATGGAAATCAAGATTTTAATCGAAAAGCATATACAGTTTAGAAAAAACATTATATTTATCACCCCACGAAGAAAAAGAAAAAAAAAAAAAAACCTTTACAGAACAGTCCAATAAATTAAGCAACAAATATATGATTCTACAAATTTAATAAATGCACAATTTTTAATTTTTAATGCAAACTCAAAAGAAGAAAGAAATTAAAATTACCCCATGAAATTGACGCGAAGGCGATTACTTAATTCGACGAAAAGCTCGAACATCTGACCCAAATCAGCTGCATTTCCATGAGAATACAAAAGTGTCGCCATCGATTTCGGATGCTTTATATGGACGGCCACGATTTCGTTGCCGCGGCGAGTCCGGAGCCTCAAGACGTCGACGTCGTCCCTCCTCGGCACTTCCGGAATGTACAGCCTGCCTCCGCACAAGTCGTCTGCTACCACTTTATACGACGGCGGATTCGGCGGGAAGAAAGCGAATTTCGCGGCGATCGTTGAGGTCACTCCTCCCATGATCTCCTTCACGTCACATAACTCCCGCTCATATATCCAGCCGTCTCTCCTCAAGATCTTACCAGAAATTTAAAAGCCCGAAAATATAATGATATCTTAGCTATACGGCGGCGCGTGTACAGGAATGGTTGCGCGTGAAAGTCAGAGAGAGTGACGTGTCAAAAGTTTTTTTCTAAAATGGAATCTAAATCTTTTTTGAACGTTAGAACGACTGTATTATAAAGACTAGAGAGTTGTTGTCGCCTTGTCGAGTGGGAGAGATGTGTCGCCTGACGACGACTATATATGACGATAGACGAAGCATGTAACGGAGTAACTAACACGTGTCGTATGTATACATATACGAGGCTTTTTTAAATAGTTCATTTTTACTAAAAGAGTGAATATTAACCCCTCTCCCCGACAAATGTCCACGATCAAATTAACTATCATATAAGCAAATATAAATTAATAATTAACAAATAGATGCATGTCTAACGTATTGGAGAGTGACGTTTATTAATCGGGAATTAATGAAATTATAATCAAATTCCCTAGAAACGGAATTGAGTAGAATCGGAATCAAGTTATTAAATTATATTTCAATGTTTACTAATAATTTAAGAATTAGAAACATAATCAAATTTATTCTATTTCTAATGTATATTTAAACTAAGGAAACGGAATGATACATAATTGATTATAAAAATACCCTTAGATATAAAACATAATTATATATATATATATATATATACTATAAAAAAAATATTACTCATAATACTATAATTATAATATATATATATATACATAAAATTTTAAGTCAATGCGTACTGATATAAATTCGTTAGTGCGTTGAGTGTGGACCATTAGATTTACATACTGTGACTCAAAGTGTATGCACTTATCAAAACTTCTTCATAATCAATAGTCCACATGCAACGCACTGATATAAGTTATATCAGTACGCACCGATAGGAAAACCACTATATATAAATAAATATATAGTGGAAATGGTGATGATTGTCACCTTTTTTTTTCTTGTGTTATGATGATGTCACCAGTTTAATAACTTATGTTTAAAAGACACCTATTATGGTGAACTATCCAATTTACCTTTAAAAGTTATATTTGTGCTTTGATCTTCGATTTGAAAAAGAGAAGTTAACTCTCTCTTCAAAAAAGTAGTCTGGAAATCGATCTAAAGTGTTTCTAAGAAACACTTTTCGAATCTGCAGGTAACAGATCTTTGTGATTTCCCTAATTTATTTTCATGCATTTTTTAGGGTTTTAAGATGTATTCAACAAATGCATGAACATATAGTCTCTAGAAAGTACACCAGGTTGTTTTTATCTTTGTCCGAGAATTTGTTGTGTTGGGTCGAGCTTTTATTAAGCATTTTCGAGAATTTGTTGTATTGTGTCGAGCTTTTATTATGGTTTTCCGATATTCTATTGTATTGGCTCGAGCTTTTATTTTTATTTTCCAAGAAATTGTTATATTGGGTCAAGCTTTTATTAAGCATTTCCAAGAATTTGTTGTATTGTGTCGAGCTTTTATTATGGTTTTATGAGATTTTATTGTATTAGCTCGAGCTTTTATTTTTGTTTTCCGAGAAATTGTTGTATTGGGTCGAGCTTTTATTAAGCATTTTCGAGAAAATGTTGTATTGTGTCGAGCTTTTATTATGGTTTTCTGATATTTTGTTGTATTGGCTCGAGTTTTTATTTTGGTTTGTCGAGGAATTGTTGAATTGGTCTGAGCATTTATGAAGTATTTCCGAGAAATTGGTGTATTGTGTCAAGCTTTTATTATGGTTTTTCGAGATTTTATTGTATTGGATCGAGCTTTTATTTTGGTTTTTCGAGAAATTTTTGAATTGGTCTGAGGTTTTATTAAGCATTTCCGAGGAATTGTTGCACTATGTCGAACTGTTATTATGGTTTTTCGAGATTTCTTTGTATTAGCTCGAGCTTTAAGTTAGTTTTGACCGATGTGTTTGAAATGAATTTCGTAGGTTTTTTTTCTACAATTCGAGGCTTTTTCTTTGTTATATAATTTGAATTTAGATATTGATAATAATAGTTCGTGATGATTATTTTGAAAGGAGAATGAATCGGGTGAGAATAGTCATCTCTTACAACGGTCAATGGGAGCAGTTACCCGATGGAAGTCAGAGGTTTTTGGTTCTGATAACCAATAAATGTATGTGTCAAAGAGTATGACCTACCAAGAATTGGTGTCGATCGTACAAACCGTTGTGAAGTATGATGTGGACAAATATAGTGCAGATCTACAGTCTATATCGATGGTTCCTGGGACTATATGTCGCACGTTTATAAGAAATGATGATGATGTTCAGTTTATGCTGAGGGAAGATAGGGTGATCCCTCAAGTATGTGTCAGTCTAATTGAGAGGGCATCAGAATGTGTCATTGGTGAAGAAATCCCTCCTCGTGAAAACACCCAACAATTTCGATCTTCAGGTGAAAGAAACCAGTTGTTCACAGAAAGAAGTGGGATTAACGGTAGGAAAAACTTGTGTGGTGTCCCACCGAAAGTAACAGACCATGGTGAATTAGTTGGACCTCAATTCGACGATGTGTTTGGATGTTAAATTGAGATGAATGATGGGCAGTTCAACCACCATTATAATGACTTCTACGATGACATGAACAATGAGCAGAACAATGAACCAAATGTTGGGCCGACACAACAGATGGATGATGAGGAAAATTTGCATCTGGTTGATAATGTAGCTAACAATGAGGAAGAGGAAGAGGTTGTCGAACCGGAAAGACGTGCAAGACGTGTACAAAGATTTAGTTGCAGTGCAGCAGATATAGTTGGGACTTCTGAGGTCCGGCCTAATTTAACACCATTTGATTCTGATAATGTCAAAACGTGGGTTATTCCAGGAGTAGAATCATACTCGTTTGGTATGGGTGGAAGCAGGAACTCGGTTTAAAAAGAACCTACAAGCATGATAGATAAAAAGCAATTTTCAAAAGGATTTGAAGAGACTAGTTGGGCATTTTGCAATGCGGCAGAACTTCGAGTGGAAGGTGAAAATGTCGAATAAGACAACGTTACATTTCATTTGTTTGATGGACAACTGTACGTGGAAATTAAGAGCGATTAGGAGAGATGAAAGGACGTACTTCCAAGTAAAAAGTTTTATGAACGAACACACATGTCCTTTGGAGGAGATTCACCGCCGTCACCGATAAACTAGTGCAATCATTATTGGAGAAGTGGTTGCACCTAGACTTCAACAACAAGATGGTCGACTAATGCGTCCGAAGGACATAATCGGTGACATGAAAACAATGTATGGCATCCAAATCTTGTACAGTAAGGCACATCAAGCCCTGCAATGTACGTTGTCACTGACCTATGGAACGTATGAGGAAACCTTCAAACTAATGCCATCATTTGGTTATGTGTTAGAGCCATAAAATCTCGGCACAATTACTGACTTACAGTGCGACGAATATGGTAAATTTCTCTATGTTTTTATGTCGTTGGGTGCCTCACTCAGAGGATTCCAGAGGTATATGTGTCCAGTTATTGCAATAGATGGTACATATTTAAAGGGACGATTCGGGGGTACAATGTTTGTTGCAATTGCACAAGATGGGAACGAACAAGTGTATCAAATTGCTTTTGGTTACGGTGACTCAGAAAATAACCTTTCATGGGAGTGGTTTTTGGATTGCTTGAAGGGTGCCCTAGGCCATATTGATGATCTGGTTTTCATTTTCGATCGACATGCAAGCATTAAAGCTGGGATTTCTAAAGTTTTCCCCGATGCAACCCATACGATATGTTGCTGTCACTTTTCTAAAAATGTAAAGAAGCGGTTTCACAGAAAGGATGTAGCAACCGTAATGGATAAAGCATCTAGATCGTACACTGAGTTGAATATAATCGCCATATGGAATAGTTACGTAACCTGCACCAGAATGCATTCACTTACATCATTGAAGCTGGTCCACACAAGTGGTCCCGTATACATTGTTCGGAAAGAAGGTATAGGGTCATGACAACAAATAAGGATGGCAAAATGGATTAGGTCCATTGGACCTTGTCCAGATCCATGTGTTTTGGATTGGGTATATATCCAACCCATATCAATTATGGATGCAAATGGATTTTATCCAATCAAACCCACAATAACTGCGGGTCGGTTATGGATCTTGACCGGGTATAATTTTGACCTGGAAAAAAACCACCCATATCTGTTATTTTTTTTTTAAATAGGGTTTCATATTTACAATCTTCTTTCAACGCCTCCTTTCACAGTTTCACTCCATACCACGGTCCCACTTTCGCCGCAGCCCACATCCACGTATCTACCCACTCTCGCCGCAGTCTCGACACATCACCGGCGAAGCATATCGGTACGTCTTTTCTTCTTCAACATGTACGTCTATTTTCGAATATTTTTTTTCTCTTTCTGTGATTTTCATGTTGATCCATTTGTGGGTTTTGAATGATTACATGATGGGTTTCATTAATGGGTTTTGAATGGTTACATGATGGGTTTTGTGATTTTTGTCTGAATCTTTTTTTGTTGTTGTGATTTTCGTGATTTTTGGATGATGAGTTTTGATGCGTTTCGTTTGGTTTGGTTAATTGAGAGGTTTTGCATGATTATATATTTTCATGATGGGTTTTGATGATTTCTGGATGATTAAATGATGGAAAATTAAATGATGGATTTCTGCATCTCTTGGTGGTTCAAATGAGACCATGAACAAGTCAAAAATGGGGCAGTTGTGATGGATGATTATGTATATGGCTTTTAATTTCATTAATGTAATTTAATTGAGAGGTTTTGAGTGATTATAATATGAATGAAATTCTTTAAACTAGGTATCCTAATAGGCTAATATGAATGAGGCGTACAACAACTGATACATGAATATTTTATGAAGCTAATTGTGTTGTTACTTATGAAGCATATTTTAAAATGGGTAAAATAGTTATTACTTTGATTTATACTCTTTAATTTCATGTTTAATTCTGATAAAATTAAATGATGTGTTAGAGAGCTAAACATGACTAGTTTCGAAGGAACTCAAGTAAATATTTTCATGGGTAGTGGTACTATTAAAGTCGAAGATGTTGAGCCAAGTTGAAGATGAGGAAGAACCATTAACATCAGTGTGATTTATTATTATTTATTTAATTGGATATGGGTTGTAAAAAATTAATATTTAGAGATGTGGTATTGATGGATTTATTGAACTAATATTTAAGTTTATTGTTTTTATTTGATATGGGTCGAAACAAACTGGGCTTGTAAAATTTATATTTAATTGATTTGGAAAAAAAATGAAGGCCAAAAAAAATTATGGCCCAAAACAATCGGGTCAAAATAATTCGGATAAAAATAAAAATAAAACGGGTCATGGGTGAGTTGAACAAAATCCGAAAGATAAATGGGCTGGATCCAGATCCGAACCATATATTCATTTAGTGGATCTGGGTCGGATCTAGGCCCATTCATTTTTTATGGGTATTTTATGGATCTGGATCCGGGTTGGATCTGGATCCCTATTTTGTCATCCCTAGTAACAAATATTGTTGAATGCATAAACTCATACCTCAAATTCGCACGGCAACTGCCCATGCTGACACTTGCAGAGTTCATTAGGAATATGCTATAGAGGTGGTTTCATGATCGCCATCGTGCTGCACAGTCCATGCGTCATCAGTTGACCGACGTAGCACATCTTCTGATCCTCAAGGGTGCGTTTGGTACGGAGATGGGACATGACAATGTGGGACTGAACTGGACAGGACTGGACTGGACATGTTGTTCTATGTTGTGTTTGGAAAGCCTGGACAGAACTGTAAACTGTACTGTTATGCGTTTGGTATGTCCCACAAAAATCAGTAGATCTAAGGGTGTTTGCCGTTTGCTAGTGTGTTGTAGGTTGTTGGCCCGTTGATCAGGCTGTGAGTCAAAACATAGGATTTTTGACTATTCATTTTCTTTATCATGTCTGCAAGTAGTTCTCGACCTGGGATTGAGCCCGATGACATTAATAGTTGCACTGGAAAATCTGTAGCCAATTTTGAGACAAACTGGGATGACAAAGATTTAATAAATTGACAATTACCCAACATTCAACAAAACAGTATTTATAAAAAGAAACTTTTAGATTTTAGAACATTGTTGGGACAAAAGACGAAAGAAATTAATGTTAAATTTCAAAATAATACTTTTTCGACAAATCTTTTAAACAAGAACAGTCTGACTCATTACAACAAAATTGGTTTTAATGATCTATATATTGGCAGTGTCCAAGTAGGTGTTAACCCCCTTTCAAAAATTGGTTTAAATAATTCTTTATTAATTGTTTTAAGAGACAAAAGAATTACTGACAATAAAGAATCCATTCTTGGAATGGCAGAAACATCTTTGACTTATGGACCTATCTATTTTCAAGTCTATCCAAATTTTACTATTGCCTTAAACACAAATGAACACAAAGAAAAATGTTTGGTTATTGACATTCAAACCCATAACTATAAATTCCTTGAAAAATCAAGCTCTTATAAACTAGTTTATAGAGTCCATTATCGTGTTTTAACTTCTGGACTTATACCTAGTTATATCCCCCTTCTGTGCCAGCTGGCCAGACTATATGTTTTAATGCTTCACCATCTGTTAATGGTCTTGTTCCTGTACCTGTCAAATGGGAAAACATTAAATTTCCAGATGATTGGGTTAAGGAAAAAGTGGACCAACCCTCCTATAAACCACCTATGAGGAACCTCTAAGACTGTGTTACTGAACAAGATGGAACACTTAAAATATCTTTTAGAAGAAGCCTGTCCATTAGAGATAATGACAGGGACCATTCCAGATCTTTAAACGATTTCCAATCAGCTATAAATTCCCTTTCCAGCTTATCCAGACAAAATATTGCTAGGCAAATACCTAGTCTGGCTCTTAGACAAACCAGACAACAACCAACTTATTTCCTAGCCCAAATTATGAACCAGATGATGAATCTAGTGAACCTGTTAACCTAACACAAAGAAGAAGGAGGCCCAGGCCTAGACCCGAAAGTCTTACATATGTGACCCATTTTCAAAAAACCCTAGAACAGATAGCCCAACCTATTCACTCATATGACCAAGGCCAGACTTCGCCAACCCCCTCTCAGGTTATAACTGAGATCTTAGAACCAAAACCTCCTGTCAGGACCATCAATGTCATAAGCAAAAATAATTTTGATTTCCTTACTGCTGATTACTATTCTCCCCAGAACCAATCTCTAAGAGAAAAATATGAAAAGAATTATTCCCAAAATAAAAGAGACCAATTCCATAAAAGATGGATTGAAAGCCTTAACCATCTAGATCAGGATATTCCTTCCTTTGATTGGTATATTAATAGAAAAAACTTTGAACAAAACTGTTATGTGATTAACCGACAAAATCTTAGGCCATACAAAACAAAAAAAGGAGAAGAAAAACAATTGCACCCTCCTCCAAGAGATTTTGAAATTAATATGCCTAATGATGACATTCCAGCAGGAGTAAATACTACAAAATGCACACCTTTTATCCTTTTTGATGAACCCATGTCCCAAACCACACCTTCATCATCTCACTAGATTGGATAGGTTATGAGACAAGGTAACTATACAAACTTCTTTCTTAATTCCATTGGAGAACAGTTAGAAAAAATTGATCTTAATCTTTCCTAAACTAGTGTTTCACCTACTAAAGAAATCATACCCCCACAAGTTTTTATTCCTTATAAGACTTCAACTTCTTCCAAAAAAGGCAAAGAGAAAATCGTTAAATCAGAACCTATATTATTTTCTGACCATACTGGTATTGAAAAATGTTTTGATAATATTATTGATGAAACAGAACTCCTTAAAGCCTTATAAGAAAGACTAGGAAGGTTGCCAGGCGTCCACATTCAAACTATTGACAAAAATATCCCTTCTTCTGACTCGTCGAACAGTGACAATGAAACCCCTAATTTTGAAGATTATATACAGAAAGTTATAACCAATGAAAAAACTGACAACTATAACAGAACAAAACATTTTCATAACACTAAACCCTATTATCCAAAACCTACTCCTCCTGATTTACAATATGAAGAAACCGTCATATATAGGGCCTATACTGGAAATGCTTCTTACCAATTTAATATTGATGGACTTTCCGAATATCAGATTATTACTGTTTTAAGACAAATGCATACCATTAGTTATATATATATCAAAAAACAAAATATGACTCATTCTGATGTTGTTTCTTCATTAACCACTGGTTTTGAGGGTCAGCTATTCGGTTGATGGACCCATACCTTAAGTAGTCTAGCTAAAAGATCTATAATAGGACACACCAAGACCATAACAATTTCTACTCCTATCCAGACTAATGATCCAACTGCTTTTGAGTCAACTTCCACCCAAACACAGACTACTACTACTACTTTTGAGCCTGATGACATTGATGTATTATGTTATACCATTTTGATGCATTTTGTAGGAAATCCCAATATTAACCAAGGAAAAGAATTTTCGAAGATTCAAAATTTAAAGTGTAAAAAGTTAAGCGATTTCAAATGGTATAAAGATATTTTCTTAACAAGAGTTTTTCAAAGACCTGACAATGCCAACTCATATTGGAAAGAAAAATGTATTTCAGGACTTCCAAAACTATTTTCTAATAAAGTTAGAGATGAAATGGTTAGACAAATGGGATGGTCTGATTGGTCCCAGATTGATTTAAATACATGGACCTATGGTGAAATTATTGCTGCTATTAATATTGTTGCCCTCCAATTATATAATGACCTTAGATTAAAGAGTCAGCTTAAACAACAAAAATTAACAACTAGAAAGGAGCTAGGTTCCTGGTGTGAACAATTTGGTTTTGACAAATTACCTTCCCATAAAAAGAAAAATAAGAAGCATCCTAAGATCAATCACAATTGGGCAAAAAATTATCCTTATAGAATTGATAGAAATCGCAAAGCCAATAAAAAGGGAGATATTATATTGTCCCCTAAGAAATCCAAAAAAATATCCTCTAAAAAGAAAACTTATTACAAAAAGACAAACAAATGTTTCAAATGTGGAAAAGAAGGCCATTATGCTAACAAATGTCCTGACCAGAAAAAGAAGAATAATAGCTTAGACTTAGATGACAAAGTTAAAGAGAAAATTTTACAAGTTTTATATATGGATTCCAGTCCTTCTTCATCATCCTACCCTAACAATGAAATTCTAATTATTAATGAATCTTCCACATACTCAGAAACCTCTTCATCTTCCTCTGAATCTGAACCTGGATCCAGCCTTGTTTTTGTAAAGAAATAAATGTCCTTGACAAACAAGATTACTCTTTAATGATTAGCATGATTGAGAGTATTGAGGACCCCATCCAGAAAGCCCAATACATCAGACAATTACAACAAAAAATCACTAACGAACCTTCTTCTAGCAACAACAATAAACCTTTAAATGAAGCAAAACCATTCAAAAATGCCCCTTTTGAAACCTCAGATTTCGAACAAAATGTTTTAGGAAAATTTCATACTAAATCTAGAAAAGTTACAATTCCTGACCTACAAAAGGAAATCATTAGTATCAAAGAAGAAATAAAAATTTGCAAGATCCAAATACAAGAATTACAAGTCATGAATGCCCTTGATAAACAATTCCCTAAAAGAGCTCTCGAAAAACAAACTACCGACTTTAACAGTTCTGACGAGTCTGACAAAGAACCTGAAAATGACGACCACCAAAATCTTTTAAGTCTAGACCAGATTAATACCATCCAAGACGTAAAAATATAAAAATGGTTTGTTGAAATTGAAATTAGAATTGCCTCTAATTACAACATTCGTGCTACTGCTCTTATTGACACATGAGCTAACTTAAATTGTATTGTAGAATCTTTAGTTCCTACTAAATACCTTGAAGCCACCACTGAAACTTTATATGGGGCTAACAAAATTAAACTAGACATCAAATATAAACTTGCTAATGCCAAAGTGTGCAACAGTGGAGTTTGTTACAATAATGATTTTATTGTGGTTAAGACCCTTTCTCAGAATGTAATTCTAGGATTGCCTTTTTTATATCTAATTTCTCCCTTTAAAGTTATAACTGAGGGAATTGTGACTGAATATCTAAGAAAAGAAATTGTATTCCCTTTCATTTTTCCTGTTCTTGTAAGAGATCTAAATGTCCTAAGGGATAATAATATTTTCTCTGAAAACCCTAAAACTGTTGACAATTACATTGTCACTTTGACCAGAAAACAGAACCAATTAACTTTTTTTAAAAGATGACTTGAATTTTCAAAGACAGGATGAAAAATTAAAAGAACCTTTTCTCCAAGAAAAGATAAAAACCTTTAAAGAAATGTTAGAAAGAAAGGTTTGTTCGTCTATACCAAATGCCTTTTGGGATAGAAAAAAGCATATTGTAACCCTCCCTTACACCAAAGATTTTAATGAAAAAGGTATTCCAACCAAAGCTAGACCCATACAGATGTCTGCTGATCTAATCGACCATTGCAAAAAGGAAATACAGGATTTAATTGAGAAAAAATTAATTAGATCCTCTAAATCCCTATGGAGTTGCCCTGCTTTCTATGTTTAGAAAAATGCAGAAATAGAAAGAGGAGTTCCTAGACTTGTTATTAATTATAAATCTTTAAATCATGCTTTAGAATGGATCAGGTATCCTATGCCTAATAAATCAGACCTATTAAAAAGACTTTATGATTCTATTATTTTCTCAAAATTTGACATGAAGTAAGGATTCTGGCAAATCCAGATTGCTGAAAAGGAACGTTATAAGACAGCTTTTACTGTTCCATTTGGGCAGTATGAATGGAATATTATGTCATTTGGCCTAAAGAATGCCCCTAGTGAATTTCAATGTATTATGAATAATATTTTTAATCCTTAATCTGGATTCTCCATTGTCTATATCGACGATGTATTAATATTTTCAAAAACCATTGACTAACATTGGAAACATTTAGAAACCTTTTTTAAAACTGTTAAACATCATGGGTTAGTTATTTCTGCCCCTAAAATCACCCTTTTCAAGACTAGCATCAGATTTTTAGGTCATAATATCAAAAGAGGAACAATTGTTCCCATTCAAAGGAGTCTAGAGTTTGCTGACAAATTTCTAGATGAAATAAAGGACAAAAAACAATTACAAAGATTTTTGGGATGTTTGAATTACATTTCAAATTTTTATAAAGAGCTTAATATTATCTATAAACCCCTTTTTCAATGATTAAAAACAAACCCTCTTCCATGGACTAATGAACATACTAAGGCAGTTTTACATGTAAAAAATTATGTCAAAAAACTACCATGCTTGACAATTTGTCACCCTACTGCCCAAAAAATTGTTGAAACTGATGCATCAGATATTGGGTATGGTGGTGTTTTAAAAAAAAAATTAATGACAAAGAATGTCTTGTCAGGTATGTTTCAGGATCCTGGAACGACACCCAAAAGAATATATTCGACTGTAAAGAGGGAAATATTAGCAATTGTTTTGACAATTCAGAAATTGCAAGATGATTTAATAAATCAAAAATTTGTTTTGAGAGTTGACTGTCAGTCAGCAAAATTTATTTTGAAAAAAGATGTAAAAAACCTTGCCTCTAAACAAATCTTTGCTAGATGGCAAACACTTTTATCTGCTTTTGATTTTGACATTGAATATATTAAAGGATCAGAAAATAGACTCCCAGATTTTCTAACCAGAGAATTTTTACAGGGAGAAAAATGATCAGTACAAACAAAGGTTGTGGTGGTGGCCGAAGCCCTGGTGGCAGAAGCTACACAAGATCTAACTTATCAAACAAGAATTCAGACCTATCGACTTATCATACTTCCCCTAGAGGAAGTCATAAAGACAAGTATGTTATTTCATTCATATCTCAGCCCAGATCCCCACATAACCTACCTATTCATTTTCCCCCATTACCTTCTTCTGGGCCTTCCTCTAGCCGAAGCCCAAGCCATAGCCCAATCCATACGACAAACACCTTCTCACCCTTAGCAATTGACAGTAGCCCTTTTAAGGCAGTTGTGTCTTCAAAAGTGAGCCCACACTCAAATAAACAAGACAAGATTTTAGCCCAAGCTTCACAGACAGCCCTCTCTAAAATCAACCAGCCAACCTATTCCTATGTCAATAAACCCTTCTTTGACCGATTCTTTGCCATGGAAGAGCATTTTTTGCATGACCGTTATTTTAGGGAACCTAAAAAACTGGCGGATGATATTATCAACCCCCTGTTTGGAAGGATTCCAGAAGATTTGACAAAAAGACATATTTTCTATGAGTTCATTCTCGTAGATACAGAATCAATTTTTATTTCAGATGTTTTTGATAAAATCGACAAGGAAAAATTGATTTTTAGGAAAATAAAAATTTGCAAAATTATTACTTTGGAACAATGGGGCGGGGACCCTAATTCAAAAAGAAATTTCAGCAGGATTTTTCATGTATCAGACTTTTCTTATTGGGATTATAGAGATGCTTGGACAAAATTCTTTTATGGACAAAACCCAGGAAATTCCCTTTCTTGGTTCATCTATTTTGACAAAATTTCTCATTGATTTACCATTCTGGTTCCTTGAATGGTGGGACAAATTTGGACCTATCATTAACTTCCTTCCTCCTCAAGTCAAAGAAAGTTTTTCTTTCTGGATCTCAAATGTTGACAGACCAGATACATGGGAATTCTACCCAGACTTATTTTTGTTCTTCGTCCAATTCAATTTAACATGGATTCTCATGCTTGAGTATTCCATCCAAGACAAGTTCAATGGTAATGTAAATGTCCCCTATTTTGGCAGACAAGTGAAGATCAAATGGTGGAGTGGCATGAACCTTGCCAATCTTGGGAAAGACAGAGTTTCCAAATGGCTCTCTGACAATCCTACTTTTTGTTCCAAGGCCACTGACCAATCTAGCTTTCTGATGGAAAAATCCCAGAACCAGGCCAGAATTGCAGCCGCCTGTACTCCTGACGAGCTCATGAGAATTGTCGAAGAAATGAAAAATACCATGGCAAGCATGTCTCAAGCTGGTTCTGACAAAAGTGAAGAAAATGACGACTCAGACAACTATGCTTTTGACAGCGAGGACCCAATCAACTTATTTTGGGCATGATCCCTGACTTAGTCCAATCTTTGAAGATAAGATCAAATGGCCGACAAAAGACAGCTCACCAACAGAGGCGACAAAAGACAGCTCACAAAGTATCCGATAAAAGACAACTCATCATCAAAGTTAAAGATAGAAAGTAACCTGACCAAGGTCTGCTGACCATGGTTTACCGACACTTTTATTTTAACCAGAGTTAGTTGAACTCTCTATAAATATGTTTGTGTGTTTCATTTGAGGAACAAGTTCAGTTTTTCTAAGTTTCTTTGTCTTGAAGAAAGCTCTGCGAAGCTTACTATTCATTCTCTTCCTCCTCTTGTAAATTTCTAAACTACATAAATAAAGTGTGTGACTTATTTTGCATATCAATTTTGCTATCATTGTTGTCAGACTTATTTGCTGTAAGAATCTATCTCTTTTATCTCCATTTTTATTTCTATGATCTATTACATTGTTCTGGTCTAGTATATCGGCTGAAAACCAGGACATATCCGCTTAATCAGTTGTACTGAAAAGGATAGACTCATGTAGAACAAAGCCACGTACTGACCAGTTATTATTATTTTGAACTGTGACTCTTACCCGGATTGTTGCCGGTAGAGTTAAATTTTTGTTTTCACTGTTATGTTTCTAGAATTGCTATATCTTGTACTTTGCTTTCTATTTTATATCATCGTGTTCCGTTTTTGTATCAGAGCCTTAAGGCTTGTTGAAGAAGATCTATAGTTAATTATTTCTAGGTGCAAAAGTCAGTATGTAATTATAATATATAATTTATTGGATATGATTGTAATTGTTTGAAAATTTAAAGGGTAAATTGATCATTTTGACACTTGTCCCATGTCATGGGACAAGTTGTCCTAGGGTCTTGGGTGGGACAAGTTTTTGTGATTTTTCTCCCACATTGTCCCATCTTGTCCCATGCTAAGGACGTGCCAAACGTGGGACATGAACAAACTGTCCCACCCTGTCCTGTCCTGTCCTGTCCCGCATACCAAACGCACCCCAAACATGTTGACAAGTGTGGTTATATGACTGTCAATCCAGTTGACTGGAATATATTCTCTGTGAAACGGTCTGGTAAGCAATGGACTGTTGACTTAGCCCGGAAGACATGCATATGCAACAAATTTCAAATGGACATGTTTCCATGTTCGCACGCGCTTGCAGCAGCAAGGTATATTACTTTGATTTCCTATCTATCTGGTTGTTGCAAATGAGTTTGACATTTAATTTTTAATGTTCATGCAAGGACCGAAACTTGGATTTCACTACTTTGTGTGCGAACTACTACAAGAGACAAATACTAATTGATGCGTACTCGATTCCTATTATGCATGTTGGTCATCCTTCTTCCTGGGTGGTGCTAGCCGTTTTCGCCCAACGGGTGGTCTTGAATCCATTATCCAGAAGACAAGCTGGACGTCCAAAAGGCGGAAGACATGTCTCGTCTTCGGAGAGGACAACAACGCAATAGTGTAGAAGATGTGGACAATCAGGTAATAATAATATGAGATGTTTTAACCCACCTTTGATTAATGATAGTCCGAGCAGAGTTGTTCCTTATGAATATCGATGCAAGTGTAGCATCTGTCATTCAGTTGGACACAACAAACAGACGTTCCCTGAAAAGAACTGTACCGAAGTATGAATGGACGTGGATAAGTGGATGCCATTGTCATTAGTTGCACTTGTACGACCTGTATGTCAATACCATTTTATTTTGAAATGGGCCTCATATGTTTAGGTTTTCTTGTTATTATCGGTATTTACCGGTATGTATGCAATGCGATAATGCGATAATTTTAAATAATTATGTCAATGAACTAAATGATTAATTTTATTAAAATAAATGTGATGTACAATAACTATATCCGGAATTGTGGCTCGGAATTAAAAAAGACCTCAACAACCATCTTCTCCCGGATGGTGGGCATATCATCCTTAGTCCAATCGTACTGGACCTGATCTGCCAGAACGTACTCGAGCAATCGTAATGTATGTGCCCACAGTTACCGCTACAATGCAGGACATCAACAATTGTTAGAATGTTACTCAATTATACATGAAGTGAATTTCATGTTTGATAATTCATACCTTTTCTCCTGTTACGGCACAACTGATCTGGCCACCAGGCTCACCTTGAAGGTCCTATTCCACCTCTGGAACTTCTGGTCGCCGGGTTTCCTATGCTCATGGAACCCGTACTGATGCAACATAGAGAGAAGAAACCATCTCAGTGGTCCTACCTGGCGTTTCCTTATACTGTCGGGGACTTCCTGTCTGAAGGGGTCTAGGATGTGTATGATCCCGCTAATAAGGTCAACGCTGGCCAAAAGCCACTGCCGGTCGATGTTGCACAGAATAAGAACCTGTACAACAAATATATATGATTAAATCTTTTCATGAACACCAGATTCACAATGGAACATAGTTAGGCCTAAATTGTAAAACACTTACCATGTCGACTTCGTGCCATGGCCGGGTTCCTGGAGGAGTCAAACCACGTATAGTGAGAAGGTCTTCAACATACCACCTATACTACAACACTTTCCACCCTAGCGTCTGTACTTCCCCGTCATGACCACGAGGCATGATTCTGTCCCACTGATATTCCAACAATGTCTGTTCAAATAAAAATTAAACCGAAATTATAACAAACATAAAATCGAAACACACATTACAAAAAACTTACAAAGAACTGAGTGCTTAGAACGTTCATCCTCTGATTGTACACAGTGGAGTATGCTCTCCGACGCTTCCATAAGATGTTCAAGTACGCATCCATATACTGGCAAAGATTTTTGTAAAACATGACTAGAATAATTTATTGTAATGATCGCCGGTAGAGTTTAAGTAAGGTACGTATTATGTCAAACAACTCCATGTAGTTCTCTCTGGAACCAAGTCACCCCTACTGGCTCCAAAAAATCCACATCGCGCCTATAATATTTTTACAAAAAACATTAAAACAAGAAAACCAATTGAAGTAGTTATTTCAATAAACTAAACAGTCTCATACTTACAATTCCTCTGTGGTGTTCCTCTTGTATGCATTGAAGGCCACCAGTTGGCCACGGTCCACTAAAGCATTCAACTTGAATGCATGCTCTGTAGTTACGGCGCTGTTCTTGGCCTCTTCGACCGACATGGATCAGTGTATGGGCTCATCAACTGTCATCCCATTTGACGGGTCCGGGGAATACAGGGGGTGCGAAAGAATGGCTCTATGGGGTCCCTAGATGGGGGGGTCCGTCGGGAGGCTCTCTTTAGGTCCCTGATGGGGCTCTGTCTGGATGATCTTGGTGTGTCCCTACGAGGGCTCTGTCGAGATGGTAGTGATGTGTCGGAGGGAGGAATGGAGGGAGAAGGGATCCAGCTAGATGAACCAGAGATGTCCATTGGAGGGATTCATCTGGATAGGTCGGAGATGTCTCTGGGCAGAGGGGTGTCATGCGATCCAACTACTGACACAACTCCGGTGGATGAAACACTATGATGACGGGATGGCTCGGACGAAGTCTTCTGTACCTCCATTAGTAGGGGAAACTCATGAAGTGCTACAGTTATAGTGTCTGTTCGGCTCCTATAACTCCCGTTCTGGTAACCTCGGCCTCAGGTATGGTACCATGCATCTGATGGCTGGTGTCAGGCTCTGTCTCCTCTACATGAGTACGATGCCCATCGCTTCCTATGGGGCTAGAGTGTCGATCCTGAGATGGTGGATCATCCCTATCTGAACATAATGTAGACCCCAACCGCTACCGGAGATAGTCCATCAACTCTTAATGCTGACTCTGTGGTTCCGCTTCACTATACAGCAAACCATCCTGTAAACCAGCAACGACAACCTCAAAATCTTGGATTCTACACTCTAGACGGTCTTGAATAAAATTGATATTTGTTAGTCGTTTAACATTCAAGTGGGTTTAAACGTAAAATTCATCCAGATTAACAAATTGTAAGTACCTCGCACTCCGATCCAATGTCTTCTCTAGAGTTATGTCCAACATGCATCCTAAATCGAACTCGTCTCTTCCTCGGCTGTCTCCCTGTAGCTAACTCAGGCTCCCTCTGCATGCATCTGTGGCCTCCCATCACCAAACTCTGCCTCTGAACCATCGGTATCACTAGGTACGGCACTAGTACGCCCAACAGAATCATGATCCTGTATGTCCACCGCAAATTTCACAAAATATGGTTCATCCCTGTCAATTGTTGTGCGCACCGGGTTCATCATCACAGATATCTAAAACCGTTAGAAATTGTAGTAATAACTTTTAACAATAACAAATAAGAAACTTACCGGCGATGTGAATATCTTTGACAGCTTATCCCCCCCCCCCGGTTGTATATTTAGCACCCACTTCAGAATACGGGGAGACAAATCGGTAACCATCCGAGTCTCGAACTGGGGCCCAAGCGTGGGGATCACCTCAAAAGCAAATATCTAAAAACAAAAAAATTACGATAAAAATATGTATAGACGATTACAAACGTAAATTTTGTAAATCTTTAAACTTATACCAGAAGGGCGTATGATAGTCCATAAATGTTGTAGGTCTCTTGCATGTGTTTGTCAGCTCTCTTTGCTTGTTAGCATCTCTGGAGCCGCTCTCGTCGCCCGTCAAGCGCATGCTTGAATGAATATATGGAATGACTATATACGTGTGCACCCCACGGGAACGTGTCAAAAGCATCGAAATCATGCACCAGCCGTATCTGCCAAACTGGAATTTTTAATCTCTCATCCAACCCCATGAGTATCCAATTTAGCATATAGATGATGCATAGTTTCACATAATTGTAGGCTTATTGAAACTCGCCGAGCCTCAGAACATTTCTCAACTCCACGGACGAAATCTCATCCTTACCACCAAAGTACCGGTGATGTAGGCCATTGTCCACATTAACATAGCGGCTCGTATCCAGTACTACTCCAAACCGTAATCCAGTGATCAGACAGAATTCTACCTTCGAGAACCTCACCTCATTAGTGCCTAACATAAACCACATCTCATCTGAGGCTCATTGTAATGCACCTTCCGTAGAAGTAACTGGTGGATGACACCACCCCGAAAACTTCATTGGTTGGTGCATGGTCAAGAAATGCCCAAAACAAGACGTCATGAACTGACGACGGTCTTCTACAGCCAATTATGCAGGGACCTGGTTAAGTGTGTCATCTATATGGCCAAGGGCATCAAGATGGTCGTGCCGGGTGACTTTACCCTCGTACCACTCTTCCCAGAGTTTTAAGTGATGCTCTTAACTGATTCATCATCTGAAATTTAACAACAACATCATTAAGTACAATGTCAAATCCCTAAAAATAACAAGCTCGATGCGTATAACCTCGGGTCATTTACTAAAAAACTCGTAATGGTTTTTTAAAAAAATACTCGGACCTTAATCGTAAAAGCTCAGACCTTTTATACAAAAGCTCGATCAGTCAAATAAAAGCTCGAAGCTTCTTTACAAAAGCTCGAAGCATATATATAAAAGGTCAGAGCTTCTTTATAAGAGCTCAGTGCTTCTTTATAAGAGCTCGGAACATATATATAAAAGCTCGTAGCTTATATATAAAAGCTCCGAGCATTTATATATAAGGGTCGAGCTTTTATATGAAAGGTCCAAGCTTTTATATAAAAGCTCGAGCTTGTATAAAAGCTCGGATCTTTCATATAAAAGCTCGGATCTTTCATATAAAAGCTCGAAGCTTATATAAAAGCTCGAAGCTTATATAAAAGCTCGAATGAACTCAAACAAATTTCAAAAATAAAAGCTCGCAAACAACGAATAAATGCTCGAAAACTCAGAATATCATCTTCCTCAACAACTTTCAACAGATCCAAAACCCTAACCTAACCCATTATCATTCTTAGATCCAAAAATTAAACATAATATAACATTTCATTCACTTAATGAACAACCAAAACGATTGAAAATGTAGGTCAACTAACCTCCATCGATTCAAATCTTTTGTGCGACTCTCCAAGTTCTGGTTCCGTCACCGTCGAATACGAAGTCGTCGATTCAACTCGGACGGTTTCAAGCAATTTCACTTTTTCTCACTTTTTCTCTCTCTGCACAACATGACAAAGTCTATTTCGGAGTATTTTGGTCTCCACACGTTAATTGATGCCTTTTAAACATGAATTATTAATGTGATGATATTTACACAAAAGCCCCCCAAAAAGGTGCCATTAAATTTCGAACCCTAAATTTATATATATATATCGTAACTATTATTATTATTTTAAAAAAAAGTTCATTAGTTTTTTTAGTTCATAAATGGTATTATAATATGTATACATAAAGATACATTTTTTAAAATCATATGGCTAGAATAATATAAATTATTAATTATGTAAACTAACATTAAGATATTTGTTTCAAAAAAAGACCAATATGATATACGTAAATTAAAAACAAAAGTCAATAATCATTAGGAAGATGATTATTTTATTTTATTAAGTAAGGATAAATGTATCACGAATTCTTTTTTCAATCGGAAAAGGGAATTTAATTCATAGGGTGGGTAGGAGAAATCAAATTCTCTTTCCATTAGAAACCTAACTCTTGATTTATGATTGGGGTCCATAGAATTTAATCCTCTATAAATTTAGTAAACAGTGGAACTGAAAAAGCATGAATTTAATTCTCTTTATTAAATAGAATTCTTAATTAGTAAGCACCAGGTGAGCAAAAAATGAATTTTTTTTTCTACGTTGTACAAGGTAGTATGGGTTTGATTAGTGGGGACCACATATTAGTTTGTCCGGGCCATGTGTTTCTTACGAATTAGGGTTCACATCGGTGAGTAGATGATGTAGAAATAATTTTATGGCGTGTCGGTGATGGCCTGGTGTGACGTTTAAGGGTGACAAAATTATCTACGAATACGGATATCCGTAAGAATTCGTTCAACTTAAAATGAGAATGGATACTATTATTTAAGGGATGAAACGGGATGAGGTTGGATATCGTCTATAGATATCTATCCTTATTCAGATCCATTATAGATTTTAATAATTTAAAAATATACAAAATATTATGTGATTATTAATTCTTATCGTATAATTTTCATTTTTTTTATTTGAAAATTATTGGATGTATTTGTTTCTCCGTTTAAATAAGATAAAATGTACTATTACAAGTGTTAGTAACATTTTTCTTTTGTAAACTAGAATAATTTACTTTTTTTTTTAATCGGGTATGGAAATAGATGGAGCGAAGATGAATATCTCTACCGCAATTCGAAAATTATGTGAATCCGTTCCGCTCACCTAAAAATAGGGATAGATACGGGGATGAAAATATATATCTCATACAGATCGAGATAAGGGGATGAGTAATGGTGTATCCATCCCGATCCGATCCATTGTTATCCCTAGTAGAATTCACGTGTGTATATAAATATTTCATGTGCCAAGGAATACATTATACATCCACATCTACCAAAATGAAAGCGGAATCAAATTTCATGGAGAAAGGAACAAGCAAAAACTTGAGATTAATGCTAAACATCACATTCACCGACTCATATTTTCAATCTGAACATATATTAGTTGATGTGTCACTTGGTACACAATCCGTTCACCAAGTATCAAATCAACTGCTATATAGATTGAGATTGAAAAAGTGAGATTAAGGATGAGATATTTAACATTGCTTTAAACTTAGATCGGTAATTAAGTTATTTTCTCTCATTACGAGTTCTATTAGTAAAAGCGATCCACTGTCATCTCATGTGGCAAGTCCAAAGAAGAGAGACCCATTCCACGTAGAATATAACAAGAGAGTGGTGATATGAGTACCGATTTAGATTTTAATTTGTACTCCAAACTTTTGAGGTGACACTAGTTAGAGCCTAATAACTTAATAAGTAATAACTTGTAAGTTGTAATTGAAGGTTTCTAACTTCCAGTAAGAGATTTTCTATTTTATCTAAAGCATCTCTAATGCTATATTATTTGAATGTGTTAATGTTATAATTTGATATAAAATGAAAAAAGTATATCCAATACAATATTAAATGTTGTGCTAAATTTAACATATGTTATTCTTTATGTTAAATTTGACAAAAAGAATAACATATATCAAATTTGACACAACAATAAATATTGTTTTTTTAATTATAAAAATGTCATTATATAATTATATCGAATATATTAATTGTTAATTTTTATAATTTTAAATAATAAAATAAAAATATAAAAATAATATTTTAAATAAAATATAATATTAAAATATAATATTAAAATATGACATTAACGTATGTATCAGATATGGTCTAATTTGCCCTAACAAAGCTGGATGCAGCAAAAGTTGTGTATAGCGTTAGTGGAAATGTGGGACAAAGCAAAAGCGTGCACGTTACCAGGGTAGTGCTCTCTTTTTTCGTCTCTAGACTCTAGTTGTTGAATCACTTGAATGTTGAACCCCAGGCAAGGACACGCGATTTTGCACTCGCCCGGTACGGTAATTAGTTAACGGGATCTATCTAACGTGGGCGTTTCATTCAAAATTATTATTATTATTATTATTATTATAGAATATTATTATAGATTTTCGTATATAAGAGACATGATTAGGATCGGCAATTCGGGCTTTTAGGTTAATACCTCGATTCGATATGATTTGAATAATATTAATTTTAATATGATATGATTCGTTTAATTATACGGGTTAACCTTTTGAAATCCAATACAACCAATATAATGATCAGATTGATCCGTAACACGTTTAATAATCTGATCGAATTATGATGGGTCGGATTTGACCCGTATGACCCGTTTAATCCGAATCCGTTTACCTAATATTTTTTAGAAAATTCATATTAAATTTATAATTTTCCAACCTGCCATAAATACATCAAACCTAATAGAGTAATAGTTTTTAATAATCCAATCCAATTCAATCTAATACCACAAATAATGTAATAAATAAATAATTAAATGCAGTCATTCCGTAAGGTAAAAACAGTCATTCATAATCCAAACAAAATTAGTGATTGCTGCTGAAACGGTGAAACTTAAAGAATGGTTACAAAAAGAATGATTATATAGTATGTAAAAAGAATGATTATACAGTATGTAAAAATTCATTTACAACCCCTATAATAATGATAATTATAAATATATCTACATTATTAAACGGGTTAAACGGGTCACCCGTAAACCCGTTTAACCTAACCCGATACAATCCATATAATAATCGGGTTACAAGGGTCGATCCGATTATGATCCGAACCCGTTAAGAAGTCAACCCAACCCAACCCGTTTATTGATCTCGGATTCGTGGATTACGGGTCAATTTTGCTGACTCTAGATATAATAATAGTAGAAGTTAACTAATTAAAAAGTTTAATTATATTTAAAATAATTAAATTATAAACTATTGTTCTAACAGCCTTTCAAGTGACATTTAGCTGTCTAGAAAACGTGATATATACCACAATGAAAAATCAAATAAGGAATTATTCGATGAATCTACGAGGGATGCTGTGATCTCCTTCTACCGGTTGCCATCCCAGTTAACTAATTATATAATTAAATTTTAAAAATGGGAAGAATCCTAATTATCTCAGGATGTTTGACCAGAAATGGGGATGGGGATGGAGATCTCCATTTCTCCATTTCCCCTAAAAGTATATAAATATAATTATAATATATATTTGAATTATTTGAAATATTTTATATTGAATTTGTAATATATTGTTATTTTTTATTTATAATGAAATTTAAATTATAAAAAAAAATTATAAAAATATTTAAACAGACCTTTCCTATTTTCATCTGTTCTTTCAGTCTTCAAGCCTCCCTCAAACTCCATCTTCAACTTCCAAACGTTATCCCACGTCTTTTGGAAGCTTCACATCAGTTAAGTTTTGTTTGGTTAACATTAGGTTCACTTGAGAATACGAGCCAAAACCTAACAATTCTCTCATTTGGCTTGAATTCTCAAGACTTTTGTCCACATCCACGATTCTCATCACCAAGAATCAACATACCCCACCACAAGGTATAACCACTTAGGAACGAACCATCATAAGATTTTTTTTTTCTTCCTTTTGCTTTGTGTTCGTTGTTCCAGCACCATGTCGAAAAATAACCTGCTGAAATTGTGATGTAACTCCTCACGTCAGATTAACAGAGAGTTCGTTAGCCATCGACATCCTTGTCCACCATACACCTTGCATCACTTTCTGACCAATGCCTTGTGCACAATTATGGACCACTAGCAGCAACATATCCTCTTCCATGGCTGATGGGGAAAACTGCCAAAAGGATAAACATGTCATTGCATCAACCAATCCTGTGAAAGACCTTCCGTCCTTGCATCACATACCCGGTGAATGACTTGCTACTAGAACGGGGAGTGCTTTGCCGGATAAGCCCCACACCATCACCAGAGACTTCGAGTGTTCAATTTTTTTTTAATATTCAATTAACGCCTTGTGTAACCCAGATTGGATCTCCATGACTTGTACCTGCCACCACAAGCCAAAAAAAAAAAGTTCTCCTCAATCTCTATTTTTTTTTCATCAAACCCACTGAGTTCGAAACCGCTTTCAAAACATATCTCCTTCACTAAACCATACTAGGAAACCATCATTATCATCCCAATACCACAAAGTCCTCCATACGATATCCCGTAAAGACTTAAAAAAAACGCCATCGCCAAACCAGGCTCTGATATCAATTGTTGGAGATTTTCGGAAACGGTGATCGCAGCCCATAACTCATAGCAATTAATAACGTCAATAACAGAAAAAATAGATGAGAGAAAATAATCCAATCACAACACAAGATATACGTGGAAAACCCAAATCGGGTAAAAAAACACGGCCTGTCAGGACGACAGAGAAAATTCCACTATATGATAAATTGTTACAACCATATGTTCCAAGATTCTCTCTCACACCCAAACCCTAAATCACGCTAACAAGATCCTCACTAAGAACCCCGCAGTATCCCCTAGGTCTCCCTTGAATATCACTCATAGATCTCTAACTTGATCCATTGATATTCCATTTGATCCCTCCCCGGATATTCCCACAGGTCTCTCACCCGAATCTCTCCACTCTCTGATGTTACATGGTGTTCTTTTTGCTTCACACAAAATAACCTGGATACAAGGTCTATTTATACTAGTTACAAGGAGTTTAATATAAGAGGAAATTCTACTCCTAAATATATAATAATTGCTTGTTCCACATAAATACCATTTTCGATTTATGACAAGTTTTATTGTTTAAAAGAAATCATTTTCTTTTAAGTACAGGACTTTCCTAATCTGATTAGCACAAAAACTTCCATAAGAAAACACATTTCCTATTTTCATCTGTTCTTTCAGTCTTCAAGCCTCTCTCAAACTCCATCTTTAACTTCCAAACGTTATCTCACGTTTCCTAGAAGCTCCACATGAGTTGAGTCTTGTTTGGTTAACATTGGGTTCACTTGAGAATACGAGCCAAAACCTAACAATTCCAACACTATTGTTCAAGTGGTATCATCTTTATCGGATCTCAAATTAATTGTAATAATCGAAAAAAAAAATGCCACTAAGCTAGTATATATAGATATATAAATTTTTTCAGGGCAATATTTCTTTGTTGTATTTCATTCGAGTATGAACGCCATATATAGATTGCTTCCTCAATTCAATACTAAATCTTCTCATATTCCTTTCTCTGAGACTACACCATCCACTTTTCCAACAGAGCTTCTCAGTGAAGCAGTATTTGCAGGAGGTCCTCTCTCTCTCTCTCTCTCTCTCTCTCTCTCAGCTCATGATATCATCTTTATGATGATGAGTAGTTTTTGATATATAAACAAATATATGGTTTTGCAGATAGTTTTTTGTGTCTTGAAGCAGCATTTGGGCGTGTAGATGGAGTCATAAAAACTGCTACAGGCTATTGTGGAGGCACCCTCATAAAACCTACTTACAGAGAGGTCAAAAATACCAAAATTCTTGATTTAAAACCTGTACCATCTCTACCGTATTTATTATTACTAGTTCTCTTGTTTATAATGTTGTTGTTTTTTTGTTAATTTACAGGTTTGTGAAGGAAGAACAGGCCACACAGAAGCTGTAAAAAATCATCTACGATAAGAGGAAAATCTCTTACGGATCACTTTGTGATTTCTTCTGGGAAACACATGATCCCACGGACAGAAATTACCTTGTAAATATTCTTTCTCCTCTCAGCCATTACAATTAGGGTGTCAAGTAGTCAAGTAATGTCAATTCAATCAGTTTCTATCATTTTGTATATATATTTTTTTCAATAATTTGATAAATAATTGTACTTTCTTTCATGGTACTAGATCATAGTCATATTAATTGAATCAGATTTAAGAAAGCATGGAGCGCAGCTTAATTAAAATGTGAAAACGGGTTAATGTTTCTTTCAAGTACGTGAAGAATACATTTTTTTTTTCCGATTTTCCACTGATCTGAGATGACAATAATTTGTTGCAGAATTTTTGTGTAAGTACACACCAAAGATCAGCAATCTATTGCAGCAATGAGGAAGAGAGGAAGCAAGCACAGATCAGACGGCAAATGAAGCTCAACAAGAGAATTGTAACCAAAATCATGCCATTTGATTCAGATTTTTACATGGCAGAAAACCAGCACCACAACTATTATTTGCAGAAGCATGGGAGGGTTTGCGAGAGTTTGAGTCTAAGAAGCACACTACAATTTGTGGAGTCAGACATTGCTTGCAAACTCAACGGGTAAAATTATATTTTATTTTAATTATCATTTATTAGGATTGAATATTAACAAAGGTTGACAATGAAATTATTATCAAATCAAAAATTCACGCGATGAGCCATATTGACCCACTATAGTGTATTGTTCAGATATTGATACTCATGGTTGAGTACTTGAGTTCTTGACTTCATTGTGTGAACAATATCAATTCCACGTTGTCATTGATAGCATGCATCTTCCATGCACGCATTGACCTTAAAATTTGTTTTTCTTTTTTCTTTTTTCTTTTTTCTTTTTTAAAATCCTTTAGTGTAAAATCAGCAATTTAGCATAAAGAATAATCGTTAAACAAAGCAAAGGAGAAGTTTTTCAGTATCAATTTTTTTTTTGTTGAAATATATTTTACAATTTTGAGATTATTTGGGAAATGGTTTATATCTATTAATAATACGAGGAAAAAAAAACAACTTTACTTTTTACCTTTTAATAGTATCTCCAATGTAAAAATAGATTGCATATGTATTATTGTTGACATGGTAACAATGTTAAGAAACTTGTTTCCTATGTTGTATAAATATGATCTTGATAGATAATCAATTTAAAATTTGGTCTCCAATGCTTCCATTTAAAACATATTTCGTTTTAATGATGTGTCCAATTTTTATTTTTTATTTTATTTTTTATTTTATTTCCTTACAAAAAATAGATGAAAAATCAATGTCAATTTTAAATATTTACTGAATCAACCTAAAAAAAACTATACAATAGGCAGTCTGAAAGTGGACGGTTATAGTGACAATGTCTATTTTTTTTTATCATGTCAGCTTGAGATTGAATATGGACGGCTGCATTGCAGAAAGATTTTTTTTATTGAAACATCTATCAATCCTACTTGACATCTCTTTTTGTTACAAGTCATATCTATATCGGAAATGCTCTAACAAGATTAATCTAAAAAAAAGTACAACGATCCTACAAAACCTTCCTTTTCTCAAAATATTTGTATCCGCTGTAACTGGATATACGAGGTCACGACAAATACATAAGAAAGAAATAAGAAAAATAACATAAAAACTATGCAAATTAATTAAATAATTAATATAATTTTTCATCTAAAATTAAATTGCAATGTATAATTCTCACATATTTTTACTTCGTTTGCCAAAACGTATAGGATTTTAGGTATGGAGAAGGGATCGATTATCAATAAGTTGACAATATTGCTGATAAACAACCAACTGCCGCAACAGACAAAGTTAGCCTGCCAAGAAATTATACAAGATCTGGTTAGGAGAAATGAAGAGGGAAATTAAAGCCTTAAATTCAGTGAATATCGATTCTTGATGCAAAAAATTTGAATAATTTATGACAGAGAAACAAGTTTGGAATATTTTTCTGATTCAGTAGTGGAAATGGCATGCAGTTGCATCGATGTACGAGCGAGAGCAAAGGTGGGCAATACAAACTAAGAACGTGAAGCATGTTAAACGCATACGCCTTATATTTATTCATCTTTTCAGATTTGTCTCCTCTTTCTTTCTTTTCTTATTATACTTTCTTATATAATCGAATTTCTCTTCTCTCCCGGCCAATATTTTCTTTTAAGAAAACTTCATTGCCAAAAATATAAACCAAAGTTCTCTCCCATTTTGGTTTGAGAGAGACATGGACTTAAAAATCAACAGACTCAACACCTGTTATAAAGCAACAGAGGTTTTACCCCTTTTTTTTCACACATTTTCCTTATAAAATGTTTTGCCATTGGCCCTCACCAGTCACCCCAATCATTCGAGCACTGAGTCTCATCCACTTAAACAATAAGAGAAATGGACTAAGCTCGCATCAAGCGAAACAATCATAGACTGCCAAGAAGTGCATGCACCCTCTCCTCAAAAGCACACACAACAAATGCATCTCATCAAACAACAATATGTTCAAACATGGCTTTATTTGCAAAAATTTTAACACAAACAACACTAAACACCTAAAAACACATAAAACCAAAACAAAAATTCACACAAAAATTGAAAAATTGAACATGAAGGCGTTCACACCCCCAAACTTAAACTCAACATTGTCATCACTATTGCTCCACTAATAAAATATGGACAATGCAAGCAAGAATTCGAAAATAAGAACTACAGCACACTACAACACTAATCATACGAAAATGCATAAAATAACACTACTAACCACAACCCAACATTACATTACATTAAACTAATGTTAATAAACACAAAGCAACCTATTCCACAAGCAAACAACTCAAACACACAAACATACCTAAAACAAAGCACAATTTCAACGCCACAATCCAAGATCTAAAACATGATAAAAGAAAAATAAAATAAGAAAATGAAGAAATTGTATCTAGGTGAGTTGCCTCCCACCAATTGTTTGATTTTGTCTCGAATAGACGTGATACTTGGATGGATCAACCAAATTCCAATGTTTCGATTTTACACCTATATGTGATTAGGTATTGGAAAATTTTAGCACATATCTACATATTCCTAATCACAACGAGCAAGTATAAGTTCACATACACTTTAAAAAGTGATTCATACAATCCAAAGAGCAACTTATCCACTACAATAAATATGACTTTTTATAGCATTGTACTATTCTTTTTAAAAATGTTATCAAATGTACCTATATATATTATTACATATTATAATAAAATGCTATAAAAAGATGTTAACAGATAAAACTTTAGTTCAAAAGTTAATTATTAAAAATATAATTTAATAGAATTTTAAATATGCTATGATATGTCATGAAATCATACAAGCTATTATATATCTTTTTCAAATTTCAACCTATTATTATTATTATTATTATTATGTTTTAAATTATTATTAACAAAAACACAATTTAACGTATATAACAAATATAAAAAAAGTTAAGTCATTAACAAAACTAATTATATATATATATATATATATATATATATATATATATAGCATTTAAGAATGCTATAATACATGTTAAAAATACCTCTAAAGATAAAGAGGAAAAATGAATTGCTGTCCCTCTTTTTTTTTTTTTTAGATAAAAAGGGTAAACAAATTTATATTTCTCAAAATTTGAAACTCTAAATTTTACTTTATATTCTCTTCACCTGCTATTAGAGTTGCTTTACTGCTACCACACTATCCACTCAAAATCCCTACATTTACTACAGAGCTCTCAAGCATCAATATTTGTCTTCATCTTCTATTTTTATTAAAAAGTTCATATTTTATTTTGGTAAGGTGTTCTCTCTTTCATTCATTTTTTTAAAATCTAGGTTTAATTCTTGTTAATTATTTGATATATTTATTGATTTATTCAGTTAGAAAATCTGGTTACGAATCTAAATGTGGAAGTATTACATGTCTTCCATTATGAAGTTATATTTCTTGACAAGAGATTTTTTTTTATATATTATTTATTTGTTTCATTATTTGATTTTTTATTTTCCATCTTAGATCATTTTAGTTACAATCTCTATTTCATAATTGTAATGACTCTGTAAATTCATATATGTTTATTCATTTTTTATTAAATATAACTTTATTTTATAGATGTCTTTCAGGTTATAAAGATGAAGGTCGATGTGTTTTATCAAAAGCAGAAGATGAAGATTGGTGGAGCAATCATGTTGTTGTAATTAGCTAAAAAAATCATGTTCTTGTAATTTTTTCCCTATAAAACTAAATTCAAATTTTTATATAGAGAAATTTCCTTGTAAGTTTTATATGTTGTGTGAATCATGTAATTAATTTGATTCATTAATAAATATTTATATTTTTTCCTATAATGTTTGATTTTTTTTTTGTGCACAATTAAAATTTTAAAATCATAATTAAGTAAAAAAAATAAAAATATACAATTTTTATATTAGGTGCAATTACAATAGCATTTTTAAGAAGTTATAATAACTACAATAATAACATTTTTTTATCAATGATATATCATCACTTAAATGCTGAAAACGAATAGCTATAGCATTACAAAAACTGAATTTATAGCATGTAAGTAATGCTATGAAAAGATAAAACTTTTAATCACACTAAGGGGTCGTTTGTTTTTTTAACTTAAAATTTAATGGGTCTGAATTGAACTCATTAAGTTGTTTTGTTTATTTTTTAAAGTAGTCAAACAACTTAAAAATATAAAAAAAACAACTTAAAATAAAAAGTAAGAAATCTTGACTTTTAACTTAATTTCAAATCACTGAATTACATTTAATATATTCACTTCCAAGTCTACCCTCCCAAAAAAGATATATTTCCAAATCTATTCTAATTTGATATGGTGTAGATTATATATATATATATATATATATATATATAACATATTTGTTATTTTAAACAGGTTTAAGAAAGGAAAGAAAAAACCTTAATCACTTATTTATACTAAATATTTCATGGATTGAACAATTGAATTTTTTTAGCTCCTACAAAATCCTGGTAAGAACTCTGTATATTTTTTTTATCTAACTATTCATCTAGTACTCAATAAATTTATTTACTGTATTGATTCGATTTTGTGGTTTGAAGATGCTATAGACTAATTATATATATATATATATATATATATATATATATATATATATATATATTTCAAGAATCTATTTCAAAAAAAAAAATCAATAATTTTTTTTTACTTCCGGTGCATATTGAACTTGAGTTCTTTTTTTTTTTTAACAATAACTTGAACTCTTTACATGGGATTGAACAATTGAATTTCTTTAGCTCCTATCAAGATAAAACTTTGTATATTTTTTTTATCTAATTATTCATCTAGTACTCAATAAATTTGTCTACCGGATTGATTCAATTTTATGGCTTGAAGATGTTATAGAATAATTATACATATATATATATATAATTCAAGAACCAATTTTTTTAAAAAAATCAATAACTTTTTTTTTTCATACTGTGCATATTGAACTTGAACTTTTGTTTTAAATAATAAATTAAAATTGATTTTTTTTTGCAAAACATGTAAAATTATATTCTTTGAGAAATTTTTTGTTATGTTAAATTGAATTTTGTTTACCAAATAACATAAAAAACCTTATAAAAAATGGTGCATGTTAAATTGTTTCTTTTAATTAGTTTGGGTATATATGTAAAATTAGTTATTTTCAGACAATTTTAATTTAGGAAAACAAACATGTTGACAGTATATTCAGATGTGAGAAAAAAAAACATGTCATTCAGATTCAGATTTCAGTTCCCATTCAGTCTTCAGAAAAATTCAGAACTATTCAGTTTTCAGACAAAAAAACAAACGACCCCTAACTGTCATGGCATGTAATTGTCTGCTATTGTTTACTTTTGATAGCATTTTTCTGCTACTATTATATGTGATATTTGTTATACTGCCATTTGGCTCTTGTGTAGGCATCTCGGAGAAGGACTTGGTGGAATGAAAGACCCGAGTTCCTTGTATAAGAGCGGTTCCTCAACGAGGACATCTTCCGCCTCCTTCACTTCTACGCTCATATCCTTCTTCTCTAACTCTTCAATTGCAACACTCGACAAATCATCCGTAAAATAATGAACATAATTGTCATCAACACTCTCGCCACTCTAAGGGTTAGTGGTGGCCTCTTATTGCTCTTGTTGGCTTGGAACCTCTTCATACACTCGATTTTGCATAACTTCCAAGATAGTCCCAAGGTGTGCTTCTACTCTTCTAAATGAGGCTTGTATTCGTTGATCTTGTTCCATCATGTTTTGCATTCTTAAATCAAAGCTCTCTTAGTAGGCTCGAGTGGATTCTCCAATTGGTTGCATCATCTCCTCTAATGTAGGCATAGGTTGCTCATAGGAATTGACCTCATTGTAGCTTTATAAGAAGTCTTGATGATTCCTCCAATCCGGGTTGTAAGAGTTGTAATATGGCCTGTAGGTCAGCCCTGGATTGTACAAATCTCCATAAGGTCCGCTAGTTGGTTCTAGATTGTAGTATATTCTATATGCTTCTCTCGAAAGACTATGGCATGTCTCATGCCCAAAATTTCCACATTGATTGCAAAATCAAGGCCTCCATTTGTGGTATTTTTATAGAGTTCGTTCACTGAGAAGAGTGAATTAAATTGGCTAAAACTTGTTAACTCGACTTTAAACTAAACTAAGTGCAATAAATGTAAATAATGATGGTTTTAAAATTTTGAGAATTTAAAACTAAGAAAGCAATTAATTAGTCTAAAGCTAGGAAATTAAATTATGTAACAAGAAAGTGTATGGATATAATAAAGGGCATTAAGGAATTGATGGAACCACTACAAAAAGATTCAATGTTTCATTTAAGTACTTCAATCCAACTTAATGTTATGTTCTATAATTGATTAAAATCATTAAAAGCCGAAAATTCAAACCTTAATTCAAGTAAGTCCTATTATAAGTCTTGGTAAGAACTTAAGTTCAAATCTCTACTCAAGTGAGTCCCACTATGAGTGTTGACATAAACATCTTAATTAATAAAAATTAGTCAATATTTAATTGATTAAAACATTAAAAAGCAAACTTCCCATTCATTTGAGCTGAAAATTGGAGAGTGTGTTGAAAACCCTTCAAAACTTAAACCACAACTGTTACATGTGAACTAATCTTAAAGACTATGCTAAATTGAGTCCCAATATTAACATAGAAATTAAGATAGGAACAAAGATAAATATGAGAAACTAAGTTTGGATCAATTATGGAAAATAAACTAATTAATTACATTAGATAGTTAAACATGGTCACATCAATCCCCTGTTAGGTTTTTGAGTTATGTTGGCATAATTCCATATCAAAACAACATTACCTTTGTATTTATTAGTAGTCCAGGTTCATGATAATTCAAGTTTCAAAGAAGAATGACAACTCATCAAGCAAAGAGAAGTCTTCAAGAGGAACAAGCTTTGTTGCACATCACATTTATATCTAGACTTTATTCCTCGTGCAAGACGTTTAGGCACACACATGCATTGCATAACATTTGTGTCCCTGCATCGGTGTGCTCATTTGGTATAACATATACACATACATAATTAATGTATGCACATACATTAGATTTAAATTGACAACTTTTGTAAAATTGTATGTTTTATGACTATCTCTAGAAAACGATATACTTGCGTGTTCTTGTATTTGTTTGTTTGTGTTTTATTGGTGTCATACTTGCTTATGATCTCATATTGCTCATTATTGAGTTCCGAATGTTTCTATTATTCATTCATAAGTTTTCGAGTTCCAAATAGGATTTTACGAAACTTTCCTTGTATTCGTCGACATGGTTTTCTTCCTTATGTATCGTGTTGAATTCCAAGTTTTTTGTTGAAGTTTCGGAGACAACCATGTTCGTGACAAAGTCTCGGTTTACAATTCAAAAACGGGATCAAATTCAGAGTTTGAAAGCTAGAAAATGGTTGAAAAATGAGAGATGCGCATGAAAGGAGCCAAGGGAAGAGAGAGTAGCAAAGGGCCATAAAGTCCCTCTCACGTGGAGGCACGTAGCCTCCACATGAAAGGGACCTCTTGGCCCCCATGAGCCACATGACTGTATGAGGATCCAAGGTGACATGTCCTCATTGGCCACCCATGGTCCCCTCAACACCACATCATCTTCCCTGCCTTTTCTCTCTTTTAAATATCATCTCCCTCTCATTTTTCAATTTTAAGAAGAAAGAAGAAGAAATTGTGCACAAATGTTTTAGTGTTTTCTCTCAACTTCAAATCATCATATCTCACTCATCTCTCAACGAAATTGAGTGATTCAAAAAGTGAGAGAATTATCTTGAAGTCATCTATCTTCTCCAAATAAACTTGAAGTCTTTTGTTCAAGTAGTTTTGTGTTCAACATCAATTTCGTGGCTGCACTCGATTCTTCAAGGTATTTGTTTATCCTTTGATTTCTAAGCTTTTAAATATTCAAATACCTTGGGTCTTCTCTCTATTTTAGTTTATGTGACTTGAAAAAATATTGTTTGGAGATAGATCTTCAATTATGAGCTATGTTTGTCTAATTAGAGACTTGAATGTGATTTAGATTTTCTTAAATCTAAAACTTCACATGTTTGAGAGTTGAATTGTGACTAACTTATATTCTAGGGCTATTTGTATGTTAATTGATTTTATCATGCTGTCTGATAACCTTCATATGTGCTAGGATATTTTAGTTGAATATATTTAAGATTAACATATTTAATTTTATATTTAGAGCCTTTAAGTTTTAATTGATTATTTTGTGAATGCGTGCTCTAAATATTTACTAGAGAATCGCATTGAACATTTTTTGTATTCTAGCAATTTTATATTTTAGTTCTAAAGTCTAGAACATATGCTTAATAATATTTTAAGTTTCAAGCTTTAGTTTGCATGAATAAAATCTAAGATTTAAGTGTGATTTGATTATATTGTATTTTCTAGGTTTTTGTTCATGCATAAAGAACTAGAGAATATTGTTTATGAACTTTCATATCTATGTCTAGTTCTTCTTGAAGTGTACTTAATCCATACATTTCGTATGTGATTTGCATAATTTTGTATGATGACATTTGTTTGGATTATAAACTAGAAAAACATACATTGTATGCTTATTGTTCATTTCTAATTTCATAGGACATTTTGATCATATATTCTATGTTGCATATGTTTGCAATTGTATACATTCGATCACGTTAGGAAGTCTTGGAAAGGCATAAAGTCTCTTGCTAGAACATGAGGTTTCAGCTTGAGCAAGAGAGTCTTGACTAGGATCATGCATATCATTAAGTTGAGAATGTGGACTTAATTAGAGGCATGCGGCTTCTAAGTTGAGTGCCGACAAGTCTTTCAATAGTAAAAGGCTCGAAGGTAGGATAGAAGGGATATCAACTAGGAAGTAGACAATCGCACGGATTGGTCACTTTAAGAGTGTACTTTTATCCAACTAATGAAATGTGGTGTTATCGGAGGTGGTTGAATGGTTCAACCTGTGGATGTTTCCTTTTCAAAGGTTTACCACGTAAAAATAACATGCCAAATCTCTTTATCCCTTTCTCTCTTATTTTTGTATATGTGATTGTTTATTTCTTGTTTAGTTCATAAGTTCTTCGTGACTTTGTAAACAAGATCTTTGTAAGGAAAGAGAAGAAAACATTCAAATTGTAAATATCTTTTATATTTGTTAATAGTTGATTTATTTGTATATAGTCATTCATACATTTGTATTTGTGAATATTGAACATTAATATAAACACAAGTGTAAGTTGAATTATGTTTTAGTAAGATATAATCACCTGCAAGTTATAGACTTTGATTGACATGCTTAATTGAATTTGTTTTTCAATAGTTTATATGTGCTTTCATATTTTAATGTGTTGTGACACAGACAATCTAGAGGACAAACTTTTATTTTTATTTAAGGGATTGAAAATACGTTTAAAACTTATTCACCCCCTAGGTTAGTTTTTGGAAATTTAACCGTGCTTGTATATTTCAATTGGTATCAGAGCATGCCGTTAGAAGGATCTTAGGTTTTAGATTTGTGTTGGCTTGATTCCATAACAAAACTCTCTTTGTTTGTATTGATTAGTTGCTTAGGTGGTTCGTGTTTGATATGAGCTTCAAAAAAGGAAAGTAACTTTTCATGCAAAGTTCATTTTCAAAAGGAAAGATGCTGACTTGGATGTTAAGGTGTCGAGATTCTTTCTTTGTGTCCCTGCATCATTATGCTCAATTGGTATCATACATTCACACATATTATTATATGCATATGAATTAGATTTAAATTGAAAACTTTTGTAAAATTACATGCTCTAGGACTATCTCTAGGAAATGACATACTCGTGTGTTATTGTATTTATATGTTTGTGTTTTATTGATATTAGATTTGAATATGTTCTCATAATATTCCTTATTGAGTTTTGAATGTTTCGGTTACTCATTCATAAGTTTGAGAGTTTCGAGGTGAAAGTAATGAAACTTTTCTTTTGTTTATCGTGTAGGGTTTTCATCCTTGTGTATCAAGTCGAATTCAAGGTTTTTGATAAAATTTCTATAAATTTCCATGTTTGTGACTAATTTAGGGCTTGTAATCCAAAAATGGATTCGAATTCTAAGTTCAAAGGTAGAAGAACAGTCGAAGGACGCGAGATGAGCGTAAAAGGAAGCAAAGGGAAAGAGAAGTGGCAAACTGCCAAACCATCCCCTCTCCCATGTAGGCACATGGCCTCCATGGGGAGCTGAGGTGGTATGGTGGTGTTGGCCACCCGTGATGACCCTCTCTCCATGTCATTTCACTCTATATATATTAAAAAATCTATAGAAATTTATAAGAGTCGTTCATTTTTATTTTTGTGATATCTCACTCATATCAAAACATATTTTGGTGATTCAAACCAAAATTGGTTGTTTTTCAAAGAGGAAAAAGTCCCAAGTGGTTTCAAAGCTAATTGGGGTCTAGAGTTTTCAGTTTACTTTGATCTTCATCTTTTTTGTGAGTAAATCATATTCTGTACACTTTTCTTGTGATCAATTTGTTTAATCTTTTGGTTTGAATATGACATGTGTTTAGAATGATTTGAATTCTATTTTTGAACTTGTATGAGTGATTTTCTAATTTAACTTGTGTGATTTTTGATAGAATACCTTTTTAGCTAATTTTGATGTACATGAACTTGAATCTAGAAAACTTTATGTTTTGATCTTGATTGTTGATTTCTAGGTTCTAGTAACATATTCTAGTATGAGAATATTTTGATTTTGATCACTATTATCGGATTCTAATTCTTATATGAGTGAATATGTTAAAGATTTCAAGTGTTGAATTGATCACTTGATTTCAAATCCAGTTTTGTGCTTTTTGTTGCAAACTTGTTAATCTAACAACTAATCATTTTAAACACAAGAAGTTTTGATGCGGAATACTGCCAACACAAAAACTAAACTTAACAATCTCCTCCTTTGACCTATTTTTTGTCAAAACACTTTCAACTTACAAATATGGAGAACGAACCCTTTTCAATCCCTTATAGGCCCAAAGAGCATGAACTGTAGTCTCTGGGCATCTTGATCAAAGATGGCACAAAACCTCCACATGCACACTTCTACCAGCTAAGTATCAATATCAAATTATTACATGCTCTCTAGATAAAAAAAATGTCACATTCAAAGGCATTCAGATGCGCCAAAAATACTCCCAACATGACTCACCACTAGACATGACCCTGGTTCAGTTCCAACTATGGAACCAAACCAGAACAACTACTTGAAGAACCGGACCGCAACTGGAAAACTGGTTCTTGAACCGGAATCGGACCGTGAACCAAAATTGTTAAGGTTCCGATTTCGGTTCCTTTTTTTCAAAAACCGGATCATAACCGTCGGTTCCAAACCAAAACCAATGGTTCGGTTTTGGTTTTGGAACCGGCGGTTCCCGTTTATAAATACCTTTTTTATAAAAAATGTTGAGAGTCATTGAGGCCCAATGGTCGGCTGACGTAAGCAGACCATTTGGGCCAATGGTTCCCTTATTTTTTTTTTCCTTTTCTTTTCTTTGTTTTCTATAAAGACACCCATCTCCCCTAAATTCATTTTCCCCCACTCCAAATCTCTAATTCTCTCTCAAGTCTCAATTCTCCAATTATATTTTAGTTACTAAATTATTTAAATTTATTTTATTTACAATTACATTTATTTTTTTTTGTACTCAATTCAAGTTCATTTCCAACAATTTTTTCAGATTTATTTCCATCCATTTATTTACATGTTTTTTCAAGAATTTTTACAATTCAATTTTTTCAGTGGTAAGTGGAAGTCGAGACGGTTCAAGACATTCCAGCAAAGGTAAGGGTCCTATATGGGCTATGATGGACAATGTCGGTTATGACGACACCACCTATCATGAGTTCCTACAACAACAAACCTATCTTGAATCCCCAAACTGTCCTCATCCCCTCTAATAATTTTTGAACCTGATGCCAACCCATTTAACATGCCAATCAGAAAATATGTCAGATCCCCTACCAGATTTTGTACTACATATGAAAGAGAATTTAGAGAAGCAGTCCAAATCTAATCTCTTCATACTCCATATGATGAAAATTACAAAAGTAGATGAAAGTAATGTAGCGGTTGCAATTATTTCAAATAAAGATTTAAAGTGGAGTAAATTTGTAGGATATGGAAAATTTTGGAGCTCATAGGACGAACATGCCATATTGAGTTCACAAGCCTGAATTTTCAAGTACGCTACCCCTAACCATCAATTATTTAAATACAATGATGAAAAATTAGAGAAGAATTAGCTAGAATGGTTACAATAAAACACATATCAATTAGTTTTTATGAAAAAGTTAGTTTTGTTATTCTGTCATGAAGCATTAAATCCTCATGCATATTGTGTTCCTAGAACCACTCTCACACGTGCACTTAATAACATTTATAGAAAAGAAAAAAGGAAGTTGCAATTTTTTTTTGATAATTATAAGGGTAAATCATATTTTAGTCCCTATAGTTTACCTTAATCTGCGTTTAGTCCACAGTTTTTTGAAATTATAATTTTTAGTCATTCCGTAACAGAATCCGTTAAAAGTACACTATCTGACATGTCAGTCGTGTGAAATGACCTTAATGCCCCTGATCGGTGCTGACAACAATAAAAATATCATTTTACCCTTATTTTTGTCTTTTTCTAAGAAGGCCCCTAATTACTATTTTTAAATAAAATTAAATTTTCAATTTGTTTTAGAATTTATAAAAAAGATTGAGCTCCACCGTCCATCATGGTTATGGACGGAGGAGATCAAACCAAAAATATTTTAAAAAAACGATTTTTTTTTTAAAATACGCATTTCTTCTTCATTAGTTAATATTATTCAATAATTCCCAAAAAAAAAAAATCTTATCCAAAGTAATCTGGAAAAATTCGAGATCCAAATACACATTCAACAACAACTCATATCTTCTTAAATCAAGTCCAATAACATGAAGAAAAAAATACAAAAAATCTGGAAAAAATTAGATTTTTGAGAATAGAAAATCGAAAGCAAATTTGGATCAAATCAAGATCTTCAAACAAAATACACATTCAAGAAAACCTGATCATACATTTCTTGACCTCGCCACTTGAAATCACCCACACATTCTCGAATTCCACTTTATCACCTAACCTTCCACTCAAGAATTTCGAAAATCAGTTTTACAATCTTTAAACTAAATTCAAGACCAGAACTTCAAACCAATCCAAACATTGAGCATAATCATTCAAAACTTGCACCAATCGAATAAAGCTAAGAGATTCAAACAATAAAGGCAAAAGAGATCGAATGAAAATCAATTACAATAACAAGAAGAAACTCAGTTCAACAAGAGAGGGAGAAAAAATCAACACAAAAAACCCAGTTCAACAAGAGAGTGAAAAAACCCAGTTCACCAGCAATAGAGAAACCCAAATCTGGCATAGAAATGGATGTGCAGCGGTGGAGGTGGCGACGCAAAGCCGAAGTCGTTGGGAGAGTTTTCTAAAGGTGGATCGAAAATTCGGGGGCTCGAGGAGGCGAGGCGGCACTGGAGATGGTGAAGAATGTGCAGCGACTACCGCGATGCGAAACTGGCTTCGTCTCGAGGTGGTGATGAAGGAGCTGAAAGGTGTGGTGGTGGTGAGAGTGTAGGGTGAGAAAAGAGTTTTTTTATGTGGGATGCTGATGATGATTTAGGATTTGTAGGATGATGATGATGTAGGGCTTGTGAGATGAGATATTTTTATTTGCATTGATGATGAATTACTTTTATAAATTGTTTTTACAAATTTTTGTATTTTTTTTTAAATTATTTAATTATTCTAAAATTTAATTATTATTTAAATTTTTTAAAAGTAATAAGAATTATTTAATTTATTAATATTTATTTATTTATTAAAAATTAATTTATAAATTACTGTTATACCTTCCTATTATATAAGATTCTAGAACATCTGATGTTATTTTACCTTTCTATTTCCGTTGACCCTCGTTGACTTGACGGAACCCTAACAAAATTGGTCGGTAGGGACTACAATCCCTATTGTCAGAATAATGGTGGATTAAAAGTAACAATTCTAAAAAACCGTGGATTAAACACAGATTAAAGCAAACTACATGGACTAAAATACGATTTATCCTAATTATAAAGGTCGTTTTTCCATATGTGGCGACATAAGGAGTGACAATTAGAAAATGCATTATATAGATAATCCAAGGACTATGTAAAAAATAATTATTGCATTAAGAGTTTTTGATGATGCCCATACTACTGCTAATATTTTTAAACAGCTTAAAATTATTTTTAAAGAGTATAGAATTTGCAATTAGTTTTGATAATGCGTCCAACATTATCGTAGCTATTCCTTCTTTAATTGATTTATACAAACCTTATTTTGGTGGTAAATTTTTTCATCAAAGATCTGCATGTTATCTTTTAAAATTTTGTGTTCAAAATGGATTACAAATTCTTCAAACTTTTATTAAACCTATTAGAGATGTCTTCTATTATTTGTGGAAACTTTCTTCTACAATGAAAGTATGGGTAAAATTTTGTTAACAACATGGTAGGTGTGCTATTAGATTTCCTCGTGATATTCCAATACGTTAAAATTCTGCTTATAAGTTGATTACTGAAAGTTATGATTATAAGGATATATTAGTTACTTTTATTCAATAAAATGTTAATGGCATTAATCTTTATGCATACCATTGGGATGTTTGTACAAAAATTTATGGTTCGTTAAAAGTATCTAATAATGCTATTAACAATTTTTATGGTATTTATTATCCTACTACTGATTTATTTATTATTGAAAGTATTAATATTGTTGATACATTTTATGAGTGTGCATCCGATATACAATTACAGGACTACGTTGAAGTTACGAAAAAAATGGTTAGATTATTATAAGGAGTTTTCAACTATTTATTTGATTAAAATTTGTTTTGATCCATGATGTAAATTAGAAATTTTTTGTCCCCTAAAACTGAAACCGAAACTGAACCGGGATCCTATATACTCACCACCATTCTTGCTCGATGAGCTAGGCTTCTAACGCATCAACATACTGACTTTTATCTGCTTCGAACAGAATATACCCCTACTTTATCAAAATGTCATAACACACTAGTCCTCAGCAATGGAAGAACCGGGCAGCGGACTAAAAATAGCATATTAGCAGCAGTATCCTTTGATAAGAAAAAATCGTGAATTAACTAAGAGTTCCAGCCTCCAAAAGGCAGTTGCAGCATACTCTCCATAGTCTGCTCCCCAGCATTGGCGGAGAGCAGATTCTAAAGTAGAAGGCTTAGGGACCCATATATCCGAATAACCGAAATTGTGGAACCTGAATCATTCTTCCACCTCAAGCCCACTTCTAACAAGCCACGCCCTATAGAAAACCATTCCAAACCATCGACCCGAAGAATGACGCATAGCAAAAAGGAAATTAGACGAGGCAAAATAGCACCCCTTTAACACCTTCGCTGCTAAAGAATTTTGATATTTGACCGGAATCCAACACTGCTTAACAACGCACTATTAAAAACGGAAAGATCTTTGAATCCCAAACCACCAATATCTTTCCCTTCACACATTCTCGACCAGGAACACCAATGCATCTTGTTCATTCTCTGCACCGGATTTGAGGGGATTGGATTATTTCCAATCCACCCCAAACACCAAACATTAGATTAGATACTATCTAATCTAATGGTCAAACAATAATTCCATTAGGATGGAATTATATTTATATATATTAATTTTTTTATATTTAATAATAAACAAATCATAAATTTTAAAATTATTTTAAAACTAATAAAAAAAATTAAAAAAATAAATTCTTGATATTCAATAATTTAAATAAAATCTTTTTCAATAATTTGTTATTCAATCTCCATACGATTACTTGGGAGTGAGATTATTTCAATTATAGTTCATCTCAACAAGATTGGAAAATCTAAACTCATTGAACCCCTCCACCCATATATATATAATATTTCATTAAATAGATAAACTATAAAATAAAAAATATTTAATTTATTTAAAAATAATATAAATCTATAATTTAAAAACATTTTTGGATATTATTACTTTAATAATATATATTAATATATTTATTTTATTTACACAAGTATTTCAATTATTTATTAATCAATTGTTATTCAATTTCCACACGATTACTTGCGAGTGAGATTATTTCAATTATAGTTCCTATCAACAAGATTGGAAAATCTAAACTCATTGGACCCCTCCACCCCTATATATATATATATAATATTTCATTAAATAAATAAACTATAAAATAAAAAATATTTAATTTATTTAAAAATATAAATCCATAATTTAAAAACATGTTTAGATATTATTACTTTAATAATATATAAATATTAACATATTTATTTTATTTAAACAAATTTTTTAATTATTTATTAATCAATTATATTTAATTCTATAAAATAGTTTAATCTAATCACACGTATAGAAATCGACCAAATTAATTGGCATGTATAATTATATCATTTAGTTAGGCCAAAGTTGCCGATTATTTCAATTGGTCATTACAAAACAATGTTTCGAGACAGGCGGCCAACGGTCGATTTTGGAATGTTCATTCATTAAATTTACGTCAAGTTCATTGTTAAAATATAATAAAGCCAAATGGTGTCATACGAAGGTGTTGTTTATGTTGACTAATTGTAAATCAGGTAAACGGGTAATTATAACAATAACTATGCATGTAAGAAACCTTGCACAAACTACCACTATCAAACAAGTATCTATCCGCAAGGACCGCAACAAACGGCGGCACTATTTGCATCGGTAATTCAATCTTTTTTGACTACCGCATTAATACCGTAGAAACGAAGAAAAAATCAATACCATATTTCCGATGGTCATATTTAAAAATAGTCTAATAAACCGTTAATGTTGTTTATATTTTTAACGATAGAAACCTATAAATGGAAATTGTAAAAAATATATTTTTTTTTTGAATGAGTTGTAGTAATGTCACCCATTTAATAAGTTAAGTTTAAAATATACATATTACGGTGAACTGTCTATATTGTTCTTAAATAATCAATTTTTAATTATCATTATACTACCCATTGAAAGTAGTAATTCCTCTCTCTTTCTCCAAAAAACTTGTCTGAAAATCGATCTACAATTTGTGTGAACATAAGTTTTTTTGATAAGTTTATGAGCCGTTATATATATGTCAGAGATTTTGTTACATTGGTTCGAGTTTTTTTTGATATGTTTACGAGCTATTTTGTAATTGGTGTGAGTGTTTTTTTTTTAATTTGTCAGAGTTTTTTTACATTGGTACAAGTATTTTTAAACGGCTGCAAACAAGTTTATATTCTTGGGTAAAAAAGCTCAAACCCTTATGAAAAAAGCTCTAGCCCTTAAGAAGAAAAAAAATCAATCCCTTAAGAAGAAAAAAAATCAATCCCTTTTAAAAAAAAGCTCGATCCCTCACAAATAAAGCTTGATCATGTATAAAAGAAGCTCGATCATATACAAAAAAAGCTCGATCATGTACAAAAGAGCTCGATCCCTTTAAAAAAAGCTCGATTTCTCATTAAAAAAACTCGATCCCTTACAAAAAATACTCGATCCCTTACAAAAAAAACTCGATTCCTCACAAAAAAAAGCTTGATCATGTAAAAAAAAAAGCTCGATCCTTAACAAAAAAAACTCTATCCCTTACAAAAAAATCTCGATCATGTACAAAAAAAGCTCGATACCTTTAAAAAAAGTTCGATCCCTTACAAAAAAAAGGTCGATCCTTACAAAATAAGTTCGATCATGTAAAAAAAAAAAAGCTCGATCATTTACAAAAAAACTGGATCTGTTAAAAAAAAAGTTTGATCTCTCACAAAAAAAGCTCAATCCCTTACAAAATAAGCTCGATCCTTAACAAAAAAAAGTTCGATCTTTAATAAAAAAAGCTCGACCATGTACAAAAAAAAACTCGATCCCTTTTAATAAAAAGCTCGAAAATGTTTTAAAAAGTCTAAAAAACCAAGATATTCATCTTTGTCAACACATAACGTAGTGCCACTCCGTTGCCGTTCAAATAATTGTTTGGGTTTTTACGAGTTTTTCTCTCTCTACTTCACAACCCTGTCACTGCTGTAAAATGAATGAAAGAAATCTGATGTGAAATAACTATTGAGGGTATTTTTTATCTGTTCACCATTATTTGTGCCTTTTAAATATAAGCTATTAAAACAGTGACATTGTTGAAATACCACCACTAAAAAGTGCTACAGCTGGAAATGATGAAAAGGGTGAAAGTCCTATGACCTGTAAATAGTTAACAAAAGGATGATTGTAAATTTGTAATTATTTATAGGATTCAGTTAATATACATATCCTGTATAGTATTTGTAGGGGCAGTTATCATAGAGAGATAGAGTTATTTTCTTTTAAATATCAATTTTTTTTTATGTTTCATATATATATATATATATAGATTTTTGGATTGAAATCCAATAAAGAAAAACTAACCGGTAAATATAAATCATTTTAGGGAATTATGAAACACCCTTAAAATTTGATTAGAATAGAAAAACAATACAACTATCAAATAAAAGCCTTTGTTGTCATCAAGAACCTTTTTCTATTAGGTGATATTTCATGTAATTCTAACTGCAAGATTTGTTTTAAAACTTGATCAAATTTGGTATCTTTTTTTTATTAAAAAAATCTCCCTGAACAATTTTCAAGTACTTTGTATTGCCAGCTTTATTCTTTTGAAAATCGTTCTCGTGCCTAGTGGCCGAGGGAGAGAGACCCACTGCAAGCTCAAGCTCTTCAAATAAATAAATAACACTTAAATTTGGTTACAACTAGGGGTGGACGTTGATTTGACCGGTTCGATTTTTAATATAACCGATAAAAAACCGATAAAAAGTGAACCGATCCAATCAAATTGACGTTTACCAACCGATAAAAAACCAACCGAATTGGACCGGTTTGGTTTGGTTTTGTTTGGTTTTTTTGATTTTGGACTTGATGAACCAAAATTCTAAATTTCATTTATTACATATTTAGTTCATTTTTTTGAACCTATTGTGCCAAATTTATTTACATCACAATAAAAACATATTAAAAAACTATAAAATCCAATACAAAATAGTAAACATATTTCAAAATACATGTCAGCTAAATTTTTTGTTGATAGCTAATACAATAGTTAAGACCAAACAAAGTCAAATTACATTTTAAAATCCAATAAAATATACCTAATAATTGAAGAGTGAAGAGTGGAAGTTAGAATTAGTTTTTTTTTTTAATTTATAGTTGGGTATCGGTTCGGTTATCCGGTTTTTGGAACTAAACCGGACAAAAAACGATTCAACCGTTTTTTTTTTAAATTAGAACCGAACCGATTCGAACTGATCACCTAATCAAAACCGGTAAAAAACCAATTGGACCGGTTTGATCCACTGGTTCGGTTCGGTTCATTGGTTTTTTGCCCACCCCTAGTTTCAACCCTAAATCTTTGGTTCAAGATCCAAGAATTAGAAATTTGGTAATGCTATATATCCCATTTAAAATCTCAACTTTTCTTCCCAACCTATGTGGCAGTTGAGATGTCAAATGGTGAGTGCATACATGTGGTATGTGAGATAATTCATTATTAATATGTATCCACTCATCATTTGACACCTCAACTGTCACATGGATTGAGATGGAAAAATTGAGATTTTATGTACGATGTGTAACATTACTGTTTTCATAATATGAAATTACAATACCAGAACGATTGTAACCAATTTGGCATCGTATCATCACCGATGTCGACACTCTCCCACCTCTCTCTCCTCCGCACACCAAAGGAAACTCGTGATTATACGGTCAGGGTTTCAAAGTTTCCACGCACACGATTTTATGTGTCGCGACAATAGCAGTTGCTTCGCTCTCCACCACCGCTTCGTTTCACGTAACTCTCTCTCTCTCTCTACGGCGTTTAGTTGTAGGAAATCACCAACATAAAAATATTAAATTTAAATCAATTTCTTGATTTGTATTTGAATTTAGACAAGACTATTCAATTTGTATTGAAAATCTCTTTGTTTGTCCGTGAAAATTATCATGTAGAAATAGAGATACGCGTGTTATAGGCGCGAATACTCTTAGTCGGAAGGATTTTTCAAGGTTGGAGATGGATTTTTGGAAGAATTCACGGAGTCTGAGTCCGATAATTCAAATATTTTGAGGAGAGATTAGATAATTTTTGTTTGATTTCGTTATGTTTATCGACAACAACCATGATCAATTGTATTGACCATTGCTCTAGTAATCGGCCTAGGCGGACCGGGCCATCACGACGGTCTTCCTCGACACCAGCCTAGGAGGCAAGCACGATAGAGTAAAAGCCGTTGACCCCGCCGACTAATTTTTTTTAACAAAAATTTCAAGACAATATCATTTTGACTAATTTAGCTTCACCGCCTAGACGCTAGGTGCTAGCCTGCCGTACGACTGACACCTAACTCCTACTAAAACACCGAATGAGTTTTAGCTATGGCTTATTGTTTAGGTTTCTTGTTGTACATTGGGTTTCAATTTCAAATTCGATCTGCTCACATTAAATAGAGAGATCATCCTTTATTTTTATTGGAATAATGTATTATTTACTTAAAAAAATTATATTATATAATATATTGGCAATTACTTATAATGAATATTGTTAATAGAAAATTTGGGTAGGGACCAAAGAAGAATTTTTCACTTCCCAGCCTTCCCGCAATGGTCCAAATTCGGGCTTATATGACGGGGTATCAAGGTCCCCAAGGTCGAGCTTCCAAGTGATCCGACGGGAGCAAGGCAAGGCCACACATACCATCTGAGCATCTCGCATGTGTCCAGGCTTACCAAATAAAGTCTGACGAGACCGCGTCAAGCTCTTTATACCAGGATAAAAGCCCGAAGCTAGGTCGACGTGAAAGAACCTGGGTCCCCATACATCAAGGTATCTCATGACACTCTCTTAGAGCTTGCTACTATCTCTACTTTCACTAGGAGACCTTCAAGGTGCCGAACTTGTCTTGTAAAGGCCCTCCTACCTCGTCGAGGTATAATCTCGACCTGTCCGAGCATAAAAGGAAGAAGCCCGTAAAGACTCATCGTCACCAAAAGCGCCAAGATCCACTGTAGATCCTGGCATGGTTAAATCAAGTAACAAGAGCAGTACTCGAGTGTACCTCTCCACCCTTCCAGAAGCAAGCCAATGCCGTCTGTTTATGGCGAACAACTTACCAGGGCTTGCCAGCCAAGCTTCGCTACCCCGTCGGATTCCAACGCGTTTAAATCGAGCTCCATCGAAAGCCTTGTAAGGTCGAATCAAGCTCCATACAACCAGACTAATACCTTAAGGTATCTCACCCTCAGATCGATACCCAAGTACTGGGATACCAGCTTCAGGACCCATCCGGGGTACGCCTCCTCCGTAAGGTAGGAAGAATAATATCAGTAAGGTACCGTGCCACCAGAGTATTGAACCAGAGTTCTCCTCCAAGAGAGAGGGTTGACTTTCATGATTACCGTTAATGAGGTCAATCGTATTAATAGAGGTAGTCAATCCTATTTAATGAGGTCAACCGTATTAATGGAGGTAGTCAACTCTATTAATGAGGTCAATTATATTAATAGAGGTAGTCATCCCAATTAATGGCATGATCAACGCCATTAATAAGAGAATATTCAACTCTTTAATGGCCACCATTAGTGAAAGAGTCCAAAGAGGAAACAAATACCTTTTCCTCCAAGATATCCTCCACAATCGATTATTGGGGGTTAACTATAACGGAAAATCCCGCCTATCAAGGAAGGAAGGGTCCGAAGAGGAAACAATCATATCTTCTCCAAGATATTAGCTACAAGCCGATCAACTACATTAAAGGAAGAATCGTATTCGATAAGAAAACGAAGACTAATTGATGAGTCTTGGACCTGCCTGCCAAGGTAGTCACCATGTATAAATACGCCTGTAAAAGGCATATTGAGGGGATCCGATCGATAAGAGAAGACGCTAAAATACATACTCTAAGACAGACTCGATATTCAACATTCGAAGTCATCTGATATCTGAGAAGACACATGTTTCATTTAAAGTTCTCTGTAGATCATCATTGTATGTGTACCCCGACCAGGAAAATACCGGTATCAGTAAACATTCGTTGTTGTAAGCTCCTTGGAGCATATACGTTGTACTACTTTGACATCTTTGTAACCTCCCCAGAGCATCGCATGATATATATATATATACAAGGAAGGGTATTCCTCCTTCCTTTGGATACTGCCTAGGGGTTTTTCAGCATGTGATCACTCGTGATACTTTTCCCCCCCTTGTTAGTCCACCTCCATCTACATAAGACTTGTGTTTTTCCTATTATCTACTGTATTACGCATGTGTGTATGTGAGCTAGGTACCGACCCCATTGGTCCTAGCTCTCTAATATTCCTTACATGAGATCGGGAAACAACAATGAAGACCTAAGGAACCGAATCTAGATTCCTTCCTTCTATCGTCTCATCTACATGCCAAAGTCGCACATCAAGATGAAGAGAAACCACCCAGACCAGTTCGAAGGGAGTCGAGGATCTCTCCAGTATCCTATCTGTGGAAGAAATCGAGCTCTCTGACATTGGAGCTAGATAAGCCCCCCTTCTTACTTGCTATCGAGGTCGGGGTATTACATGAAGCAATCGGGCTCCAAAACCAGTCTCTGGGTACTAGAACGGGCTCCAACCCCGATCGAGGAATAAGGTCCAGGATCACCCCCTTCGCACCAGTAAGGGAACCTCAAGCTCCCAGATCTACTTCATAAGCACGAAGCCTGACGGGCGGGATGACTTGTCTCCTACCTACTATTTCATCCTCCTTCATATTCATACAAGATCACCAAGGTACCAACCCCGGCCACCACCTCCGTGGTAGTGGTCTCGAGGGTGTTAATAGGGATTTCTCATCCTTAACAAATTACCCGTTAACAAATATCAAAGTTTTAATTTGGTTACTTTTAATAAAAATTTATATTTATTGTCGTTTGAACTTAGCCACGTTTAATTTTATACTAACCAAAGAACTAAATACCGAAAGATATATCGAAATATCCACCGATATCGAAACATGTAAATATTTAATATCTGACAGATTTCAAAATATCCACAAAAGTATCCTGATATTCCCGAAATATCTCGATATTCTCAAATTTTTGTGAATTTCACCTTAAAAATGGATATTTTTCAAATCGTTAAAGTATTTTTTATCCTTAAACAATTAAATTATTGCTCAAATAATATAGATTGAAAATTATTTTAGATGAAGCATTACCAAATTTATAAAAAATTTCAAGACAAATAGACGAATTATTGAAGTAGAATTGGACAAATAGTGAATGTGTAAAACATGTCATGCTATCTTTTGCAGGTTAAAAGCAATCTGAAAAAAAAATCTTTAATTATGGATTGAAACAGTGTTTCATCATTGCTTGCAATAATAATTCGCATACTGTCACAAATAGCTTAATCTTTTACTTATGAAAGAAATTGTTCCACATTTGTTTTAATCCATACTAAACAAAAAAACCGCCTTACCTATTGTTGACGGGAAATTTGCTCGGGATGAGAGATTCCTGCTAACACCCTCGAGACCACTACCACAAAAGTTGTGGCCGGGGTTGGTACCGTTGGTTCTTGACCTGTTAAGAGATAGACGAGAGGCTGGATCGTAATAACAGTAAATGAGAGCTTTTATTAATGATACTTGCTTTAAAATACAAATCACTCTTTTATATGCTCACCGTCTCTGTAAGATGTAAGGTGGTGGCAACTCTGTGCCTGTCGAATAGTGGAAACGAAGGTGGCCATGTTCTGAATACATAATTTAGGCCTTCCTCTTTTCTTTTCTTTTCTTTCTCTTTTCTCTCTGTTGCTATGTATATCTTTTTCTGTCTATTTTTGTGTGTCCTTTGTGCATCTATTTATATTTGATCCAAGTAGGTTTGAATTTTCTAATATCCCGCCACGATCCTATCAATCCGTCCCCTCCTTATCAGGTGGGATCCCTTATTTAAAAGTGGTTGACCTCGAGTGAATAGCGGAAATGACGATATTTTGAATGAGTTTGTTTTCTTTCTGGAATCGAACTCTTAGCTCGCACGTATATGGAATTAATTGTTGGTTACCACATAGATATGATCTTGTATGTTATCGCGACATGGTTTTTCATGGAGGAAGCCCAGCTAGCTGTCTGTTGCCTCGTAGACCGAGGTAGATCCCTGCTCCGACTCTGTTCTTAGAAGCTTGAGATGGATTTTCCCTGGCCCTTAGGGGCTCGAGGTGTTCCTGTAGACATTCATGGGAGGTAGCCGGAGTAGTATAGATTTATGAGTAATTTTTTTTTATGCCCAGCAGGGATAGCGGGCTTCTGGAGAGGTTAGCGGACTTCTCTCGAATGTCTCTTGATCCTGGCAGTCACGCGGCAGTTGATGAGCCGAGGTTTCCCGATAGATGGCCTGGAGAAGCCCGGGTTCCAGTATTCTTATGGGGGCTTGTCCTGGTCGCGCCTAGCTTGTTTTCTGTTAGTGGTGAAGCCGAGCCGACCTTTTCTGCTCCTGTGGGGTGGCTTTATGGTCTATCCGGGCTTTATGATTGTCGATTATAGGTGTCGACTTGTTGTGGAAAAATAAAAAATTTCTCTTTGACCCCTGGCCAAATTTAACTATTAACACCTATTCTAAGCTTAAACAACTTGTTTATTATTATTATAATATGAAATTGAAATTTAGGGATATAGCAGCTAAAAAACATAAAGTAAATGAAACTGATTTTGTTGATCTACTTTAAGTAATTGTTGAAGCAAGGGATGATAATGAGAATCCAATTTTTGACTGGGTTAAACTTACCTACTTGAATGATGATGAGGGAAATCCTTATCCACGTATTGTTTCTCATGCTCGAGATGTGGAATAAATGATGCTCAAGTGACTAAAGAAGAAATTGTTGTAGATCGTGGAGTTACTATTAGTAGCTCTTCTGATGACCAACATACTTCTGATGAAAGTAGTGGAGGAAATGATGATGGGATGATAGGATGGTGGGGATGAGGGAAGAGGTTTGAGATGTTGGTGCAAAAAGTTGAGATGTTAGTGCATGTGGTTCGGATGCTGTGTAGTAGGTTGTAATGCTAAGTTGTATAAATCCAAACTACCAAATTTATGGATCTGTTGGAAGAGATCAAACAACATATACGTGACATATTAATAACTACCTTAAAAACTATGCAAGCAAATTTTCAGGGGAAAAATATTGTTCAAATCAATATGGAAATGTACCTTATGTCTTTGAACCACTAAAGAATTCATTTTACATTTAAATTTCAGACATATGGTGTATTATGTATGAATTATGAGTGTAAAGACCTCTATTTTATAGTTGACTTATTAAATAACAAACCACATCGAGGATGATTTTGTAATGAGTAGTTTAGTTTCTCGAAAGCAAGTGTCTAAGCATTTTCGTGACTTCAAGAGCAAGAGCGAAAGGTATATCACTTGACTTGATTTTTGAAGAGATTAGGTGCACACACACAATTCAATCATATGTATCCATACATCGTTGTACAACACTTAACACATATATTAATCATATGTTCATGCATTAAGCATTTAGATTGATATCTAGGTTTGTTACATCCTTAGATTGTGTTGTGTTCATTCGCGATGTTTCTTTGTGATTTGATTAACATACTGTTAATGGGAAATCTGTTTAGGATGAGAAATACCCATTAACACCCTCAAGACCACTACCGCGAAAGTGGTAGCTGGGGTCGGTACAGTAGATACCTGACCTGATCTTATATGAATATGTAAGAGGATGAAATCATAGGTAGGAAACAATCCATCCTGCCCATCGGGCTTTGTGCTTATGTAGTAGATCTGAGAAGCTCGAGGAGACAAGCCACCCCGCCCGTCGGGCTTTGTGCTTATGAAGTAGATATGGGGAGCTTGAGGTTCTCTTGCTGGTGTGAAGGTCTTGGTCCTGGTCTTGGTCCTCGGCCGTGATCGGAGCCCGTCATGGTACCAGGAGCCCGGTTATGGAGCCCGATTCCTTCCAGTAATTCCCCTATCTAGATAGCAAGTAAGGAGGGGGGCTTATCTAGCTTCAGTGTTGGAGAGCTCGATTCCTGCCACAGAGATGATACGGGAGAGCTCATCGACTTCCTTCAAGCTGGTATGGATGGTTTCTCCTCATCTTGACGTGCGATTTTGGCATATAGATGAGAGGATAAGATCGCTAGGTCCAGCGGGGTAGGATTCTAGCTTCGTTTCCTTAGGTCTTCGTTGTTGTTTCCCGATCTCATGTAAGAAAGATTAGAGACCTAAGACCAATGAGGTCGGTTCCTAGCCCGTATACACACATGCGTAACACAGTAGATAATAGGAAATACACAAGTCTTTTGTAGAGGAAGATGGACTGACCAAGGGGGAAAAAGCATCACGAATGATCACATGTTGAAAAACCCCAAGCAGTATCCAGAGGAAGGAGGAATACCCTTCCTTATGTATATATTAGAGAATGCTCCGGGGAGCTTACAAGAATGATGAAGTAATACAACGTAGTTGCTCCGGAGAGCTTACAATGGTGGTCGAATGTAGACCGATACCGGTATATTCTAGGTAAAGGTAATACATACATTGATGATGTCGAGAGATCTTTAAACGAAGCATGTCTGTCTTCTCTCTTTTTCTTCCTTTTTTTCTCTATCATATGCCTTTTACAGGCATATTTATAAATGGTGACTACCCTGGCGTGCAAGTCCAGGATTCTTCAATCTCCTTTTCTTTCTTGAGCACTATTCTTCCTTTAATGTAGTTGATCGGATCGTGGCTATTATCTCGGAGGGGATGTGATTGTTTCCTCTTCGGACACTTTCTTCCTTAAAAGGCGGGATTTTCTGTTATAGTTGACCCCAAAGAATCGGATGTGGAGGATATCTTGGAGGTAAAGGCATTTGTTTCTTTTTAGGATTCTTTCACTAATGATGGCCATTAAAGAGTTGAATATTCTCTTATTAATGGTGTTTATCATGTCATTAACTGGGTTGACTGCCTCCATTAATGCGGTTGACCTCATTAATGGTACTTTAAATGTCATGGAAGTCAATCCTCTCTTCCTACGTTGCCGAGAGGAAAGCTCTAGTTATGCATGTCACTTTTGAGAGGTACTTCATAGAGGTTACCTGAGGTGACATTTGATGTTCCTTGAGGGCGGGGTACCCTAGGATCCAATACACTGGCGGGGTCCCCTAGGGACCTCTCGATTGTCACGGAGCTAGATGCTGGTCTTCCCATGGAGCTTGTGCTAACCATTTTAGAGGCAAAATATCCCATTGGGTTCCAACCTTGTAGTTAGGAGCTTGGTTCAGCTACACCGAGCTTTATCATAGAGCCTGACCTAATTATGCAGGCTTCTTAGCGGGGTAGTGGGCTTGGCTAGCAGGCCCTGGTAAGGTGTTTACCATAAATAGGCGACCTTGGCCCGCTTCTGGAAGGGTGAAGAGGTACACTCGAGTACTGCTCTTGCTACTTAACCATACCAGGATCTACAGTGGATCTTGGCGCTTTTGGTGAAGACAGGGCTTTACGGGCTTCTTCCTTTTTTGCTCGGACAGGTCGAGATTATACCTCGACGAGGCAGGAGTGCCTTTGCAAGACAAGATCGGCACCTTGAAGGTCTCCTAGTGAAAGTAAAGATAGTAGCAAGCTCTAGGAGAGTGTCATGAGATACCTAGATGTCGGGGAACCTAGGCCCTTTCACGTCGACCTAGCTTCGGGCTTTATCCTGGTATAAGGAGCTTGATGCGGTCTCGTCGGGCTTTATTTGGTAAGCCTGGACACGTGCGAGATGCTCAGATGGTATGGGTGGCCTCGCCTTGCTCCTGCAGGATCGCGTGGTAGCTTGACCTCGGAGACCTTGATACCCTGTCATACAAGTCCGAATTTGGACCCTTGGGGAAGGCTGGGTAGTGGAAAATTCTTATTTGGTCCCTAGCCAAATTTTGCTATTAACAGAAGTCCCCTCTGAGTTGAACACCGGTAAGTATTTGGGGTTGGAGTCTGAATCTTATACTGCATGAAGAACTTTGCTTGTCGCTTCTTACTTGAAGCTAGAATTGCTCCCAGATTTAGAGGACCGGGGCACTATTAATTCCTGCAAAATAAATGAGCGTATTGCTCGATCATGTCGGATGAAGCTTCTATGGTTAACATGGGTACCTAGAATTCCTTTTCTAGGAATCATGGTGCTTAGATGAGCTGGCAAAATGATTCTGGCAGGCATTTATGCCATCTTGATCCTTTCTAGTGGGGTTGGCCCGGCCAAGGCATCAGGAGCGCTATCTAGCTATTTCCTGGTATTTTGATCTGGATGGCAACTATGCTCTTACACTCAGACCCTTCCTGGGGGTCGTAGCCAGACCAAGGCATCAGGAGCACTATTTAGCTATTTCCTGGTCTTTTGATCTGGATGGCAACTATGCTCCCTTCTTGAGGGTCGTAGCCCGACCAAGGCATCAGGAGCGCTATCTAGCTATTTCCTTGTCTTTTGATCCGGATGGCAACTATGCTCTTACACTCAGATCCTTTTTGGGGGTCGTAGCCGGACCAAGGCATCATGAGCGCTATCTAGCTATTTCCTGGTCTTTTGGTCCGGATGGCAACAATGCTCTTACACTCGGATCCTTCTTGGGGGAGGTCACCCGACCAAGGCATCATGAGCGCTATCTAGCTATTTCCTGGTCTCGAGGTGATCATTGTCGAAATACCATGGCATTCCTTCTGGAGGGATTTATCCAATCTAGGGCATCAGGAGGGCTATGGAGCTCTCCTGGTGATGGCGATCCTCCTGAAGGGATTTTGTCCGGTCCAGGGCATTAAGAGTACGGTGTAGCTCTCCTGGTGATGGTGATCACATGAGATCTACTATGGATACCGAAATCGAAAGAGATGCAAACTCATGGCAAGCTAATACGAAGTTGTATCAATGCATGGTGGTATTGGTTGATAACCAGTCTCGCTCTAGGAGTTCTTTAATGAGTAGAATCTCTTGAGATGATGCTAGGGCCATCGTCCCTCACACTGGAGTACTGGGAAAATATTGAGCTTCAAGTCCCCAAGTGATGTAATCGGTTTGGAAGTCCGTTTGGGGTAGATGAGTGCCTTCAACAATCGTAATAGAGCTCGGGACTCCATTTTGAACTAATCGGGTCCTCTGGGTGCTCCACGAATGGATCGGGACCTCGATGGCTCACTAGGGCATTGGAAGGCCCATTACAAATGGAGAGGAGCCATCAGTATGATAATCTTCGAGAGCAAGCTGGTGTTTGCTAAGGTCGAGCTCGTGCCAACCAAGGAGGATGGTGGAACCAGTTCATTATGCTACTCCTATGAAGTGAACCTGCTCAGATAATTGTGGAGCTCCAATACAGTAGCTCCCCGCTTGAAGATCTCCTATATAGCTGAACCATTCTGATACATTGAGAGCTCCTATACAGTAGAAGTGCACCTCTCCTGCTCTTCTACAGCAGATTCGCTCCACCATTAATGTATCACTTATCCAACAGATCCACTGGGTTTTGATCTATTCATACAGATCCCATCATGCCTTCAGGTCTGCCCTTTGTAAGCTCCTAGGTAGAGGTAGCAGGCTGGCCCATGAATCTAAAAAGTCAACTAAGCTGTGTAGCTTCTAGAGCGGCATGACCAGTAGAAGATTAGCGGTTCCATGCCTCATGCATCGGGCCAGTCAACGCCCAAGTGAGCCACTGAACTCTCGGTTCCCTCCCGGAGGATCTAGAGCTTTCTCTCAAATTACAGGGGACTCCAGAGACCCTAAGCATGCTTCTGGACCAATACCAGACTGATGGCTTTGCTACTAGTGTACCGGGCCACTCACCGCCCTAGCAAGCCACCGAAGCCCGATCCGATCGAGGAGGTCTCAAAAGCTTCCCACCTTTGGTAAGGCCACCTACGTACCTAAGCAAGCTTCTAGACCGGTAGCACCGCTACAAGACCGGTGGCTTCACTCTATATTTACAGGGCCATTCACCGCCCTAGCAAGCCACCAAAGCCCGATCCGATTGAGGAAGTCTCAGAGGCTTCCCATATTTGGTAAGGCCACCTACGTACCTAAGCAAGCTTTTAGACCGGTAGCACCGCTACAAGACCGGTGGCTTTGCTCTATGTTTATCCGGCCATTCATTGCCCTAGCAAGCCACCGAAACCAGATCTGATTGAGGAGAGCCCGGATGTTTCCCATTCTTGGTAAGGCCTCCTACATGCCTAAGTAAACCTCTAGACTAGCAACCTCACTGTACGGCCAAGTGGCTCTTCACTTCTTATACAAGGCTTGTCAACGCCCAAGTGAGCCACTGAACTCTCGGTTCACTCCACGAGGATCCAGAGCTTTCTCTTAATTGCAGGGGCCTCCAGAGACCCCAAGCATGCATCTGGACCAGTACCAGACCGGTGGCTTCATTTTTACTGGGCTATTTATCGCACCAGCAAGTCACCGAAGCCCGATCCGATCGAGGAGGCCTCAGAAGCTTCCCACCTTTGGTAAGGCCACCTACGTGCCTAAACAATCTTCTAGACCAGCAGCACCGTTACAAGACCGGTGGCTTCGCTAAATGTTTATCGGGCCATTCATCGCCCTAACAAGCCACTGAAGCCCGATTTGATCGAGGAGAGCCCAGAGGTTTTCCACTCTTGCAAGGTCCAGAGCCCTCTCTCAGTTGCTGGGGACTTTTAGGATCCCGAGCATGCATCTGGACCAGTACCTCTGGTGGCTTCGCTCCATGTTTTACCTGGTCATTGACCGCCCTAGCAAGCCACCGAAGCCTGATCCGATCGAGGAGCTCTCAGAAGTTTCCCACATTTAGTAAGGCCACCTACGTTCCTAAGCAAGCTTCTAGAGCGGTAGCATCGCTACAAGACTGGTGGCTTCGCTCTATATGTACCGGCTCATTCATCACCCTAGCTAGCCATCGAAGCCCGATCTGATCGAGGAGTGCCCTGTGGTTTCCCACTCTTGGGTCGGTCAACGCCTAAGTGAGCCACTACGACCCTGATCCATCCCAGCTTGGTCCAGAGCATCCTTTCAAATTGCTGGGGACTCCAAAGATCCCAAGCATGCTTTTAGACTGGTAGCACCGCTACAAGACCGGTGGCTTCGCTTCATGTTTACTGGGCCATTTATCGCCCTAGCAAGCCACCGAAGCCCGATATGATCGAGGAGATCCCAGAGGTTTCCCACTCTTGGAGGGTTCAGAGCTTTTTCTTAGTTGTTGGGGGTTCCTTGATATCCCAAGTACGCCTCTGAACCGGTACCAGACAGGTTGCCCATCTCCATTCATATAGGGTCGTCCAATGCTCAAGTAAGTCACCACTCATCACGGAGGGGTCCAAAGTGTTCTCTCAGTCACGGGAAACTTCTAGAATCTCTAGCATGTCTCCAGGCAATTACTAGGCCGGTGTCTCCTCTCCACTTGATTGGGGCCATTCATCGCCCTAGCGAGCTACCTTGGTTCTGATCTTCCTCTCTGAGCCAGTACCCACCTACCTTGGTAACACCAATATGGACTTCTACTTTGACAGATTCAGATAGAGAGGTAGGCAGACCTGAAACCCCCATGCATCTACAACTGCAGTCAACCCAATTAATGACATGATCAACACCATTAATAAAGAGAATATTCAACTCTTTAATGGCCATCATTAGTGAAAGAGTCCGAAGAGGAAACAAATACTTTTTCCTCCAAGATATCCTCCATAACCTATTCTTTGGGGTCAACTATAAAAGAAAATCCCGCCTATCAAGGAAGGAAGAGTCCAAAGAGGAAACAATCATATCCCCTCCGAGATATTAGCCACGATCCGATCAACTACATTAAAGGAAGAATCGTACTCAATAAGAAGGGGAAGATTGAAGAATCCTGGACTTGCACGCTAAGGTAGTCACCATTTATAAATATGCCTGTAAAAGGCATAGAAGATATCCAATGAATGACAGAAGACAAACATGCTTCGTTTAAAGATCTCTCGACATCGTCAATGTATGTATTACCTTTACCTAGAATATACTAGTATCGGTCTACATTCGACCACCATTGTAAGCTCTCCGAAGCAACTACGTTATATTACTTCACCATTCTTGTAAGCTCTCCAGAGCATTCTCTGATATATACATAAGGAAGGGTATTCCTCCTTCCTCCGGATACTGCCTTGGGGTTTTTCAGCATGTGATCATTCGTGATGCTTTTTCCCCCTTAGTCACTCCATCTCCTTCTACAAAAGACTTGTGTATTTCCTATTATCTACTGTGTTACGCATGTGTGTATGCTGGCAAGGAACTGACCTCCTTGGTCCTAGCTCTCTGATCTTTCTTACATGAGATCGGGAAACAATAACGAAGACCTAAGGAAACGAAGCTAGATTCCTACCCCGCTGGACCTAGCGCTATTATCCTCTCATCTATATGCCAAAGTCGCACGTCAAGATGAGGAGAAACCACCCAGACCAGCTTGAAGGAAGTCGATGAGCTCTCCCGTATCATCTTTGTGTTAGGAATCGAGCTCTCCGACATTAGAGCTAGATAAGCCCCCCTCCTTACTTGTTATCTAGATCGGGGAATTACAGAAAGGAATCGGGCTCTAGAACCTGGCTCTGGGTACCATGACTAGCTCCGACCCGAACCGAGGACTAGGACCAGAACCAGGACAAGGACCAAGATCAACCCTTTCATACCAGTAAAGAAACCTCGAGCTCCCTCGTTTCCTACCTACCATAAAGCTGGATGGAAAGGATAACTCATCTCCTGCCTATTACGAAGCCCAGCAGGTGGGATGACTCCTCTCCTACCTACCATGAATCTCGACAGGCGGGATGGCTTGTCTCCTCAAGCTTCCTAGATCTACTTCATAAGCACTTAAGCCCGATGGGTGGGATGGCTTGTCTCCACGAGCTCCCCAGATCTACTACATAAGCACAAAGCCTGACGGACGGGACGTTTTGTCTCCTACCTATGATTTTATCCTCTTTCATATTCATACAAGATTAGGTCAGGTATCTACGGTACCGACCCCGGCCACCACTTTCGCTGTAGTGGTCTCGAGGGCGTTAATGGGGATTTCTCATCATAAACAAATTTCTTGTTAACATTTTCGTTTTAGGATTCTTTCACTAATGATGGCCATTAAAGAGTTGAATATTCTCTTATAAATGGTGTTGATCATGTCATTAACTGGGTTGACTGCCTCCATTAATGCGGTTGACCTCATTAATGGTACTTTAAATGTCATGGAACTCAATCCTCTCTTCATACGTTACCGAGATGAGAGCTCTAGTTATGCATGTCATTTTGGAGAGGTACTTCATGGAGGTTACCTGAGGTGACATTTGATGTTCCTTGAGGGCGGGGTACCCTAGGATCCAGTACACTGGCGGGGTCCCTCAGGGACCTCTCAATTGTCACGGAGCTAGATTCTGGTCTTCCCATAGAGCTTGTGCTAACCATTTTAGAGGCGAAATATCCCATTGGGTTCCAACCTTGTAGTTGAGAGCTTGGTTCAGCTACACCGAGCTTTAACATGGAGCCTGATCTAATTATGCAGGCTTCCTAGCGGGGTAGCGGGCTTGGCTAACAGGCCCTGGTAAGGTGTTTACCATAAACAGGCGACCTTGGCTCGCTTCTGGAAGGGTGGATAGGTACGCTCGATTACTGCTCTGGCTACTTAACCATACCAGGATCTATAGTGGATCTTGGCGCTTTTGGTGATGACAGGGCTGATGCGGTCTCGTCGGGCTTTATTTGGTAAGCCTGGACACGTGCGAGATGCTCATATGGTATGGACGGCCTCGCCTTGCTCCTGTAGGATCGCGTGGTAGCTTGTCCTCTGGGACCTTGCTACCTCGTCATACAAGCCGGAATTTGGACCCTTGTGGGAAGGCTGGGAAGTGGAAAATTCTTATTTGGTCCTTAGCCAAATTTTGCTATTAACACATACTAACAATCTCACTCATTTGATTTGTGTGATTATGAATTGTATCTCATCATGTGAAATCTTATTGTATGCATATGTTTGATTTGTGTTAAATATGGTGTGGTTCTTTGGAGTAAAGTGTCAAGTTACAAAAGATTGGTTTATAACTATTTAATTTTTAAAAAAAATTGACCTTTGTATGGTTTTATGATTTGAGTTTTAAAAAACTTTCGACAAACTAGACACTCATACCTTTTATGTGGTATATTATTCATAATATTTCATAATCGTTTGGATTGGTTTTGAAATCTCCAAAGAGACCGTTAAAAAAGGCAATTCTGTTTTGTCTGATTTTAACCTTTGATCACTTAAATGACTATAACTCTTTCTACAGATATGAAACCCATATTTCATAAAAAGAAGTAAAAAGTAGACATCTATACCATTCCAACGATATATCATATGAAAGGTTTCGATATCGTTTGGTCATATTTTGGGTTGCTTAAATCTGGAACTATTGCAATATGGCGCCTATGCGCGCGTCGTCAAAGTGTACCGCCCGCCGTATCACCCATTTTTTTCCAGAGAGTTGTCGCAGTTTGTTTCGTCTAAATGCATAGTGTAACGAACAAAAACTGTTAACAACCTCTTTTGGCAGGGGTCTAAAGAAGAATTTTCCTTCTGCCTGGTATCTGGTTAGACCTACCTAGTAAGGTTTATATCGGGACCAGTTCCCACACAACCTAAATACCTCACTACCACTATCTGTGAAAATGTCTGCAACACTCTCTAAAACTTTCAGATATAAAGCCGAGCTAGCAAGATATCTATCTGGTACCAGAGTACCTCGACACCAGTTCGTAACCCGTTTAAGATACCTCATACCTAGTATCTAGATACCAAGATACCTTCTACCTGGTATCTACACTCCGAAGGTACAGATTCAATTTATTCTCCTCCAGCAACATAGAGGAGAAAGTTGACCTCTCCGGCCATTCATAACACCATGAATGGAGATAGTCAACCCTATTAATGGAGATAGTCAACTCTATTAATAAAGATTTGTCAACTCTTTAATGGCCATTCACAACGCCATTAATGATTAGTCAACTATTTAATGGTCATTCACAACGCCATTAAAGATCAACCAACTCTCTAATGGCTTTTCATAATGCCACTAATGATCAGTCAACTCCATCAATGCCTAAATAAGTTTTCCTATGATTGCGAATTGACGGAGTGGGCAGCAGCAATTGAAACCTATAAATATGACCAAACTCTCTCTAAGAAGATTATCTGATATCTGTCCCTGAAATCACCTACTAAGAGATCCCATGATCGAGGCCAAAATTTAGAGATGGAAGGGAACATTCGCCATGATAGGCTCTCCAATCGATTCTGGGAACTTTCACCAACCTGAGCTCATAATCTAATCTAGAAATGGCCTAAAAGAGAGAGAGAGAGAGAGAGAGAGAGATAGAGAGACCATCGCCTATAGAGAGTTTATTCAAAATCATCAATATAATCTAACTCGCCTTCACCATATAGGAAAATAACTACATATCGACTAGTAGGAGATCACCATCGACTGTGTGTGAGAGATTGCATTGTCTACTACAAATACCATTTTTCACTAGGAATGTATCGGTATCATGTTGTACCCCTCCAATAGTGACCTCCCAGGTCATGGTTATTATTATTGTATGCTCTACGGAGCATCCATGTTGTACGACTTTGCTACATCTATAAGCACCCCGGAACATCTCTCTCTCACTCTCTCTCTTTATATATATATACATATAAGGAAGGATCTTTCTCCTTCCTCTGGATACTGTATTGAGGTTTTTTAGCATATGATCTTTCGTGATACTTTTTCCCCCTTAGTCAATCCACTTCTACCAAAAGGTTTGTTTTTCTCATCTATCTCTTGTATTATGCATGTGTGTATATATGGAAGCTAAGTACCGACCCCACCGGTCCTAGCTCTCTTATCCGCCTATCAATATATTGAGCTATCACACTAAAGGAGTTAGGAGAACTAGGACAAGTTACAACCCTAACCAAAAGGATCCGAAGGTGAAGAATTGATACACAGGAGTACCGGTACAAACATGCAATTTGGATCGAGGTTATCTAGAGAGGAGACCAAGTGCCATAACCAAATTACCAGGACTAGGATGCCAGGACCAGGGACCAGAACCTGTTCTTCATTCCAGCAAAGGATCCTTAAGCGCCATGTTTCTTCCATATGCACGAAGCCCGACGGGTGGGATGACTTGTCTCCCACCTATTGTACCATTCTTTTTTATTTATCCAGATCACCAAGGTACGATGTACTGACCCCCCGCAGCCTAACATGTAGTGGGTTGAGGGTGCTAACTGAAAATCCTCTACAATAGTGAATTTTTGGTGAACTCATTTTAGCGACGTCTGTGGGAAGATCACTTGACCAACGTGGCTACCTTATCTCTACACGAACCTCGACTTTAAACTATTGAGGTGGCAGAGTTATCATTTTTTGTTTATGATATCCTTTCTTTATATCTATCTATATCGCCTACGCACCACGTGTGGTGCTCATTTTGTCGTTTAACAAGTGTTAAGGGAAAATTTACACGAGGTGAGAGATTCCAGTTAACACCCTCGAGACCACTACCACGGAGGTGGCGGCTGGGGTCGGTACCTTTGATACCTAACTTATTCGAACAAAGGTGGGTGTTTAAATGTGAATACAATGAAACTGGAAATATAGCTCTTTATTATAGATCATGTATGCCATACAAAAATCTCTCAAACACTCTCAATCTCACTGGGGTACAGTAGGGCAGCAACCTCATGCCTGTCGAATAGTAGAATACAATGACGATCGTGTTCTGATTACAGAATTTAGGCTAAGAATCGGCTCTTACTCACTTTTTTGTTTTCCTCTATTAGTTGTCGATCCCCTATCTCTTAGTGCATACTTGGGCATATTTGTACACAATCCAAATAGGTTAAATTTATGATTCTCCAGCCATGATTCTTTGAATCCCATCCATCCATATTGGGTGGGATCTTTTATTTTGAATGTTTTTTACTTTTATCTTATGACAAAATTGAGAATATCTTTAGAGATAAGTTTGTTTCCTCTTTGGACTCAAACGCTTGCCATGCACGTATGAGGTGTTTCAACGTTTGATAGAGTATGGATATGATCCTGTGTGTCTTCATGGTGTGATTCCTCTTGGAGGTCGTCGAGCATAACGTTCACTGTTTTGTAGAGCGAGGTAGATCTATGCCCTGGTCTTGGTACTAGAAGTTTGGCTAGACCTTTCCAAGTCCCTCAGGCTTTGAGGTGGCCGCTCGGACTCTCCTTGGCGGTAACGAAGCTTTAGCGAGCTTCGTCCCACTAGTCCTGATGGGTTTGAATATTCCTTCGAAGAGATGAAGCAATACTGTAGTGTAAGATAGGTGCTTAATGGGTCTCTCTCTGAGTTTGAAGAGGATGGTTGGCTTCTGGAGAGGTTATGAGGCTGCTTCAACCTCAGGGAGCCAAGACTGTCGTGCATCGGGCTTCCTTCGAGTTCTTGTTTCAGTGTAAGGAGCTCGATACTATCGTGTCGGGCTCCACTACAGGTATCCCAGAGCTCGACTATTTTTCCTCACATCTACAGGGCGGTCTCCCTAGCTCGACCCCAGGATCTATGGTTCCATGGTGGGTAATCTCGAGCTTGGATTCGTTCTAGGAAAGTGGAGTATTTCCCTTTTGGTCCCTAGCCAAATTTGGCTATTAACAAAAGTCCCCTCTGACTTGAACACCGGTGATTGAGTTGGGGTTGGAGTCAGATTTCCCTTTTTTAATTGGGAAATTGTCCCTTCTTCATCATTACCAAGAATCTTGGTGGAAATCTTCTCATTAATTGCATAAGTGACGTGACAAGCACAGGCCGGTGCATTCCCTAAAATTATCTGGCTACGTTACGGTCGATCTTGAGATTCTAGGCAATCCCACCGAAGATCTTGCTTCCGTGTTACCGACGACATCGCTTTATCCACTTCTATTTATACCCAGCTGTTTCACCACCTTCCTCACACTTTCTCAGTTTTCAAATTTCAAATTCTCATCGAAGAAAAAGTTCCTCTCGATCAGTACTTCATCTTCTTTTTTTTCTTTTGTCGAACTAGCAAGTCTTATTCTACCATGTCGAAAGCCAGCCATGACTCTGTCGATTCTCTTGTCGAAGGTGTGAAAGTTTCCAACTTTGCCTATAGAAAGTGGGCTCGACGAGACTTCAATGGTGATGACTCACCTCTGAACCCACATTGCCGTCGGTCGAACAGAAACGTAGCTATCGAGACTGGGTATTCTAACCGACCAGATAACCCTTTGAGCTTGGCCGATGAAGATTCTGACGGGGAAAACAGGGACAGCCCTGCTAGAAAGGACCAAGTCACAGTTACCGGTCTTTCTCTAAAAAGGCTTTCTTCTTATGACTTTTGGGTCATTCCGAACTCCACCGTCGATCCGCAGTCAATTGATTGTATGAGATCCAAGTATGGCATTCCCGACAGCGTTTCCATCTCAGTTCCTTACCAAAATTACGATGTCTTAAATCCTCCCAAAGGCGTGCTTCTAATCCATGTGGCGGCCCTTGAAAATGGCATCCTACTCTTTGAAAGGCTTTCAGTGCCCTACAACTAGCTCTCCTCCAGTTGATTCCCGGCTTCTGGAGGCATTTGATTGGCTTTCTCATGCTATGGAGGGAACATTGTGAGCTAAGCAATGTTACTAAGGAGCCCAGCGCAGAAGAGCTGGCTTATCCTTTTCAAATTGGAAGCTTGTCCAGAGTTCCCTGAGGCCAGTTCTATGCAAAAGCTAAGAACAAGCCCAACTTCATTATTCCTGTGCTTCAAAGAAGAACCCAGCCTGGAAAGAGGAGTGGATCCTGACGTGGGATGATTGGGGAAGCTCGTTATTTATTGGTAGACATGAGTTCACGGTTCCCACTGCTTTCAACCATAAACCTTTGTTGGGTCGGGATTCATTGCCTGTTGAGTCTGAGGTTGTACTGAAAGCCATCCTCAATAGGAACTATTTAAACCTAAAGTTCCCAACTACCGACCCCTTCGATTCTTACCGAGTAAATCATTATCTACGAATTTCTGATACTACTCCTCGTAAGTAACATTGAGCCATCCCGTTTTGTTTTGTTGACTAGCTTGATTATGACAACTTCCATTTTTTTTTAACAGTTTTTATTGTTGCTCCAGCTACCCGCGAAGCCTATTAAGCTCGTACCCCTCCCTCCTCTGCCAGATCGGGTTGGGAAACCCCTTTGGTTTTCTAAGAGAAAGGGGGGCTAGCTGTTCCAGCTGAGGCTTCATCTGTTCTTGCACTGTCCCCTTCCCAGCACAGGTCCAAGATGGCACTTCTCGCTTCGCGGGCTACCAAGGTGCTGGGCAAGGGGGCCTCTGTTTCTCAAGTAGCTGACGTAGCAACGAAAGCTCCTGCTATAGTTGCCCTTACTCCCATTGCTTCTGCTCCTATCGCTCCCGCTTCTAACTTGTTAGATGTTTCTGCCTCTCCATCTGTATTCCCAGCCCTTCAAGCTCCGAAGGACCCCGAGGCTGGTTTTGAGGGGGTTACCCCTGTTTGCCCACAAAATCAGTCAAGCTCTGACCTGCTTGACGAGGTTTTGGGGAAATTTGTTGCTTCCTTCCCGGATGGTAGTATTTCTGTGATAGCTTTAATGCCCATAGATATTCTGATTACTAAGGGGTCTGCCCTCTTGGTCGAGGTAATCATCATCTTTTATCTTTTCCTCTAACAATTTGTTTAGTCACTTTCTAACTTGAACTCTTTTGTAGGCCTTCAAATTCAATGTGGCCATGGGCCACCAGGTGGCTTCTCTCAGAGATCGCGAGGGGGATAGAGGCAGAGCTAGTTGAGCTTCATTGTGACAATGAGAGGTTGAAGCGATCTCTTGATCAAGAAACCCTCCGATTTGAATGTCGAGAAAAACAACAGGATTCCTAGAAGGCTGAGGCTAAGATGCTTGATGTCAAGAATTGGGCCTTGCATGCTTAGGTGGTCGGGCTGTGAGCAGAAGTGGATGCCTCCTTCAGTGATGGCTAATTTTACTCCTCCTTTTAGGTTGCCGAAGCTATCCATCTTCCTTTCGACCTCTTCGCTATCGCCGGTTGGGATAGAGAGAAGATAGTGACCAAGGTGGAAGAGATGTCTCGCCCTAACGGTGACGAAGCGGGTCCTTCTGGCTTAGTGAGAGCCGAAAAGTAACCTGTCATGACAGATCCCCCCTTTCTCCTCCTATTTTACCAGTCTCAGGTCCCGGGGAAACCTCTAGCAGGGTTCAACCTGCACAACCTGAGAGGGACCTGCCAGAAGCCCGGGAGGAGGTCCACAACAGTCTTGAAAAGCCTTCTAAAGAAGAATTGGAGGTTTAGCAGAGCATGGTAGAGTCTCTGGAAAACCTTCTCGATACAACCATCCCTCCTAAGGTTAGGGTGGTGGTTAATGAGGTTCTAGAGGAGGACCCAGCTGAGCAGCAGGCAATGGAGGATCCTCTAGAGGAGGGGGTAACAGAAGAGGGCAGCCTTGGTGAGCAACCACCTGAGAGAGGTGAGAATCATCAATGGGAAAGAGCACTGAGAGTGAACCAAGAGGGTGTTGGATCTTGATGGAACCTATCCTTGACCTGCTTTGACTACTCGAAAAGGGGGGTGGGCACCCCGCTTTACTTATGCTATATCCAGTTAGCTTTTCCTTCAACATTCTTTTATCTTCTATAGCACGGAACTGAGGTTTCGACTCTCTGCATGATAACTGTAGCCTTTCCAGGGGACAGGCTCCTGTATCATTAATGAAGAATGTCTTTAGATTTAATTCACACTTGTTTTAATGAATTTTAACTTGACTGACATCTCCTTACTTCATTCCTGATCTCGACCTAGATGCGTCCTCTTAAATAATTGACTTAATCGAATTTGGCAAAAGTAACGAGAAATTAAAGTTGTTTAAGTGTGAAAGTAGACAGCTAGCTTGAGCTCTCAGTTTTCAGTAGAAACTTGTAGCTAGATGATTCTAGTGAGTAGTCCACTTATATGATTTCAGGCTAGTTTGCACTTGTCACAGTAAGCAATCATATGCACATGGAAGATTAGTAACCAGTAATAACTTGGACATTGGAGTTTAGGTAGGAGAACTTTCCAAGCCCAGGTCCCTTAAGAGGGTTACAACCCGACTGAGGCATCAAGAAGGCTTGATAGCTAATATGGTATCAAGATCCGGATGACAACTATGCTCTTACACTTAGACCCTTTTGGGGGTGGTAGCCCGACCAAGGCATTATGAGGGCTATCTAGTTATTTCCTGGTCTTGAGATCTGGATTGCAACTATGCTCTTATACTCAGACTCTTCTTGGAGGTGGTAGCCCGACCAAGGCCTCAGAGAGCTATCTAGCTATTTCCTGGTCTCGAGATCTAGATGGCAACTATGCTCTTATACTTAGACCTTTTTTGGGGGTGGTAGCCTGACCAAGGCATCAAGATGGCTATCTATCTATTTCATGGTCTTGAGATCTGGATGGCAACTATGCTCTTATATTAGACCCTTTTTAGGGTGGTAGCCCGACCAAGGCATTATGAGGGCTATTTATCTATTTTCTGGTCTCGAGATCTGGATGGTAACTAAGCTCTTACAATCAGACCTTTCTTGGCGGGGAGTGGTGCCCTGCTGAGGAATTAAGGATAGTGAGAGGGCTTCCCTAGTTAATCCCTGGTCTTAAGATGGTTATGTCGAACTTACCCGTGTAGACCTTAATTGGATACGGAGAAATTAATGTAGAATATAATTGAAGATGGAGAAAGCTGACCTTATTGATAAAAAATGGAGTACATTATTGTTGGGGATTTTATTGAAACCTAAATGGAGGTAGTCTGCTCACGAGTTCCCTGTTTAAGGGTAGTACTTCCTCAGGTGATCTGCATTCCAATTGTGATCGATGGGTCGACCATCCATGTCTTCGAGCTAGTACGCCCTGTTGCGGACCACTACCTTTACCAATTAAGACCCTTCCCAGTTGGGTCATATAACCCTATCTGACCTCTTCATGGTATTCAAGGTCACTTTTCTAAGAACTAGACCCCCTTCCTTAAAGTTTCGAGCTCTAACCTTCCTGTTGAAGTACCTAGTGATCTTGCTCTGGTATATCGTTACTTTCTCAGCTACCCGATCTTGTTTCTCTTCCAAGAGATCTAGATTAGCTCGGAGCTTATCCTCATTGCTTTCATGTTCAAAGTGTTGCATTATGAAGGAGGTTAGTTTGTGCTCGATAGGATGAACTGCTTCAACCCCGAAGGCTAAGAAATAGGGTGTTTCTCCGTTGGCAATTCTCTTTGTAGTCCGGTAAGCCTAGAAAACCTCGTGAAGCTCCTCGACCCAGTTACCCTTTCTCTGTTGTAATTTCTTCTTCAACAGCTTCTTGATAGTCTTATTGGTGGATTCCACCAGCCCATTAGTCTGAGGGTGGGCTACTGAAACGAACCTAAGGTCGATTCCCAAGCCTTCGCAAAAGTCCTTGAATCGACCGTTATCAACCTGCTTGCCCAGGTCGGCTACAATGATAAGAGGGGTTTCGAATCTACAGACCACATTGTTTTTTGATAAACCTTGTCGTATTCTCTTTCTATATCTGAGAGAGCTGTCCGACTTCGACCCACCTTGTAAAGTAGTTGATTGCCACAATAGCATTCTTGGCATGTCTATGAGCGGTGGGAAACGGTTTGATCAGGTCGACTCCACACATAGCAAAGGGGTAAGGCCAGTTGAGAGATGACAAACACTCAGGTGGGAGGTGACTCCAGTTCAAGGTCTTCAAGCATGGTTCACAGGATTGTACAAAGTTCTTCGCGTCTTGATGAATAGTTGGCCAGTAATATCCCATGCGGAGTACCTGATATTCCTGAGCTTCCCCACAAGTGTGGTTCCCACATTCCCTAGAGTGAACCTCTCTCAACGCCCATTTGGCATCATCGGGATGCAAACACCGAAACAGGGAAGGGACCTGCCCCTCATGTAGAGGTAACCATCTACCGGTATTATCGGACAGAGAGCCTTTTAATTCTTTTGGCTTGATTGGGCTCTTAGGGAAGCTTTCCTTCTAGAAGATAAACCACTATTGGATCCATCCAGCATGGTTAACGTCCAGGGTATAAATCTCCTTGCACGATACTGTGCTTAGTCGGGAGATCGCTTGGAGGGGAACTCCATGTGGTAAGGCTTGGCCACCATTCGCAGCTATCTTGGCTAGGACATCTGCTCAACGATTCTATTGTCGAGGCACTTACTCGATCTTAAATGCATTAAATTTATTCTTAAGCAGTTGAACTAGCTTTAAGTAGGCGATCATGTTATCCCCTTTTACCTGATAAACCCTGGAAATCTGATTGACTATGAGTAATGAGTCACTTTTGACTTGTAAGTTATCGATCCCGAGCTGGACGGCTGCCTTTAACCTGGCTAGGAGGGCTTCATACCCCTTCTCATTATTGGTGGACTTAAATTCGAATCTGAAACAGTGGAAACACTCAGCCCTCTATGAGTCTATTAACATTATACCAGCTCCTCGCTTAGCTTGCCCGGATGCTCCATCTGTGTAGAGGTTCCAAGGCTTGCAACCTATCTACTATGTTGCTCCTATGAAGTAAACCTGCTGACATACTCGTAGAACTCCAATACATCAGCTTCACACCTGAAGGGCTCTTCCACAGCTGAACCGCTCTGATACGTTAATAACTCCTATGTAGTAGAGTTACACCTCTCCTGCTTCTTTACAGCAGACTCGCTCTGCTACTAGTATATCTCCTATTTGGCAAATCCACTGGATTTGTACCTGTTCATACAGATCCTCTAATGTCACCGGATCTGCTCTTCAGAAGCTCCAATGTAGTGGTAGCAGGTCAACTCATGAACCCAAGAAGCCAACTCAGATGTGTGGTTATAGAGGCAACACGACCACTAGAAGACCAATGGCTCCTCACTTCTTGTACCGGGCCGATCAACGCCCAAGTGATCCATTGCGGTCCTGGTTCATACCAGGTTGGTCCAAAGCCTCATTTCAGTTACTAAACTTTTAGGATCCCAACCATGCCTCTGGACCAGTGCCAAACCGGTGGCTCATCTTTATTTATACAAGGCCATTCAACGCACTAGGGAGCCACCATTATCCCGATCCTTTCAGGGAGAGCCCAAAAGCTTTCTACATTTGGTAAGGCCTTCTACATGCTTAAGCAAGCCTCTGGAGCAGTAGCACCACTGTAAGGCCCAATGGCTCCTTACTTCTTGTAAAGGGTCGGTTAATGCCCAAGTGAGCCACTGCGGTCCCGATTCATACAAGGTTGGTCCAGATCCTCATTTTAGTTGCTAGGGACTTTTATGATCCCAAGTATGCCTCTGGACCAGTACCAGACTAGTGGATCCTCTCCATTTATACCAGACCGATCAACACCCGAGTGGTCCACTGCGGTCCCGATTCATTCCAATAGGGTCTAGAGCCACATTTCAGTTGCTGAGGACTTCTAGGATCCTAAGCATACCTCTGGACCAATACCAGACAAGTGGTTCTTCTCCATTTGTACCGGGCCACTAAACTCCCTAGCAAGCTACCGATGTCCAGATCCATTCGGGGAGACCCTAAAGGCTTTCCACATTTGTTGAGGCCTACTACATGCCTAAGCAAGCCTCTAGAGCAGTAGCACAGCTATAAGGCCCAGTGGCTCCTCACTTCTTGTATCGAGCCAGTAATTATCCAAGTAAGCCACTACGGTCTCGATTCATACCAAGTTGGTCCAGAGCCTCATTTCATTTACTAGGGACTTCTAGAATCCCAAGCATGCCTCAAGACTAGTATCATTTTGGTGGCTTATCTCCATTTATTTTAGGTCACTCAACGCCCTAACAAGCCACCGTTATCCTGATCGGTTTCGGGGATAGCCAAGAGACTTTCCATATTTGGTAAGGCCTTCTACATGCCTAAGTAAGCCTTTGGAGCAACACAACCAGTAGAGGCCTAGTGGCTCCTCACTTTATGTTATGGGCCAGTCAACACCCAAGTGATCCTCTGAGGTTCATTCCACAAGGGTCTAGAGCTTCATTGTAGTTGCTGGGGACTTTTAGAATCCCAAGCATCTCTCTAGACCAATACCATGTCAGTGGCTCCTCTCCACTTGTATATGGCCATTCATCGCCCTAACGAACCACCGTGGTCTCGATTCACTACCCTGATTAGTCACCTCGACAATAGTAGCTCATTCCTCCCTGGTACCGCTGCTTGATTGGATGAATGATCATTATCCCATTGTATCGCTACTTCGGAGCTAGCTTCCATAACCTTGGTCGGATCAGCCTAGGCCACCATTACCTTAGCTAGATTGATCTGGACCTCTTCCACCATTGGAGCACCATTCTGGACCTCCCATTCCTTGGTAATATCAGTTTGGATCTTTACCTTCTTGATAGGTTCAGATGGATAGCTAAGCACATTTGAACTCCTCATGCATCAAAAACTTCTACAGCAACCCACCTCTGCCATACCAGTTCGGACCTACTTGGTAGGGTTTATATCGGGACCGGTTCCTACACAACCTAGGTACCTTACTACCATTATCTGGGAAAAGGTTAGCATCACTTCTAAAAAACTGCTAGATTTCAAGCCGAGCTAGCATCTTGGTACCTCTTATCTGGTACCTTGATACTAGGATATCTATCTGGTACCTGAACACCTCGACACGAGTTTGTAACCCGTCCAGGATACCTCCTACCTAATATCTAGATACTGGATACCTCTTACCTGCTATCTAGACACTGTGAAATCAACCTGGTATCTAAGTACCGAGATATCAGTTCTAGAACAATCTAGTATGTACGCCTTATCCGCTCGGTAATAAGAATGGTACCAAGAAGGTACCAGCATGCTAGAACAAGTGTTATGACAGTAGAAGTGGACCGACATATCAGGGTACCGCTCCCCGAAGGTACAGATTCAGCTTATTCTCCTTCAGTAACGTGTAAGATAAAGTTAACCTCTCTGGCCATTCATAACGCCATTAATGGAGATAGTTAACACTATTACTACAGATAATCAACTCTATTAATAAAGATCGGTCAACACTTTAATGGCCATTCACAACGTCATTAATGATCAGTCAACTCTTTTTGATGGCCATTCACAATGCCATTAATGATTAGTGAACTCTCTAATAGCTTTTCACAACGCCATTAATAATCAGTCAACTCCATTAATGCCAAAATCATTGTTCCTATGATTGTGAATTAACGAAGTGGGTAACAAGCAATTGGAACCTATAAATATGACCAAACTCTCTCCAAAAATATTATCTGATATCTGTCCTCGAAATCACCTATTGAGAGATCCCCTAATCGAGGCCAAAATTTAGGGTTGGAAGGGAACATTCGCCATGAATGGCTCTCCAATCGATTCTGGGAACTTTCACCATCTTGAGCTCTTGATCTAATCCAGAAATAGGCTAAAAGAGAGAGAGGCCATCACCTATAGAGAGTGTATTCGCCATTATCGACATAATCTACCTTGCCATCACCATACAGGAAAATATCTACATATCGATTAGTAGGAGATCACCATCGACTATGTGTGAGAGATTGTATTGTCTACTACACATACCATTTTTTACCAGGAATGTACCGGTACCATGTTGTTCCCTCCAATAGCGACCTCCTAGGTCATGGTTATTATTATTGTAAGCTCTCCAGAGCATCCATGTTGTACTACTTTGCTACATCTGTAAGCTCCCTAGAGCACACACACACACACACACACACACACACACACACACACACACACATATATATATTTATATATATATATAAGGAAGGGTCTCTCTCCTTCCTCTGGATACTGCTTTGGGGTTTTTCAACATATGATCATTTGTTATGCTTTTCCCCCTTCGTCAGTCAATCTATACCAAAAGGCTTATATTTCTCATCTACTCATGTATTATGCTTGTGTGTATGTATGGAAGCTAGGTACTGACCCCGCCGATCCTAGCACTCTTATCCATCTGTCAGTATATCAAGTTATCACACTAAAGAAGTTAGGAGAACCAGGATGAGTTTTGGCCTCGACCAAAAGGATCCGAAGGTGAAGAATTGTTATAGGAGAGTACTGGTCCAAGCTTGCTATTTGGATCGAGGTCACCTAGAAAGGAGACCGAGTGCCATGACTAGGTTACCAGTACCAGGATGCTAGGACCAGGGTACAAAGACAAGAGACCATGACCTGCCCTTCATTCCAGTAAAGGAACCTCAAGCGCCATGTTTCCTTTATATGCACGAAGCCCGTCGGGTGGGATGACTTGTCTCCTACCTACTGCACCATTCTCCTTTATTTTTCCAGATCACTAAGGCATGAGGTACCTACCCCGCAGTCTACCGGGTATAGGGTTTACAATAAATTTTACCTCAATAGGTTTGTGTGGTTCAAGTCATCTAAGTGTACCGCACTTTTGCCAAGATATTTGTAAAACTTGTCCAAACGATGTAGTTTCACTTGGGCACCTATAATAACACGTCTTTCTCATCTTCTTCATTTAGACCGCGAAATTGAAACCCTAGAGAGTGAGATTAAGTGGTTCTAGAGAGAGAAATCTTCAGCCTTATTGATTGGCTCTCCAAACCAAAAATCCATGTGCATCTAACATCATCAATCATCATTTGAATATGGGTCTTCTTGGTTTCATGAATTGGTAAGTTAGAACATCATTAAATCTCATTTATTGTTTTTTTATTCTATATTTAGTATTTAATGCATATTAAATACTATAACTCCTTCTATTGCATATATTTATAAGTCTTAATTGCATGATTGAGTTGGTTTGTGATAGCTTTCATCATTAGGTCATTTATGCCTAAATTGTTAATCCATAAATGTTTATGTATGCTTAGTTGATGATTAGGCTAGCTTTTTCATATAGTCAAGTTCATGAATGTTTATGTTCATGTTATTTGACAATTAGGTTGCTAGAATCTTTCTACAACTAATTGAGACCCCATGTATGTGATGTAGGCCTGTTTGATAATCAGGTTAGATTTGCATCTTAACATCTAATTAAGTTTATAGTGTTTAGTCTTGCACTTTATTGCATTTAGAATATTCATAGATTCACTTAAACTATATATTCTCTTCAATTAGTAAAGCCTGGTGGCTACATGTGGTAGTTGCACAAACAAGTGAAGTTTTGCAACCAAGGGTTAGTTGGTAAGCATTTGTCAAGGTTCGCTACTAAAGGCTTGCGGGTAGGATAGATTGTGTTACGAACCTTGAACTGTGACTAGGTTGTCAACAATTATTCAAGTAGTGGAGTTCAGTAACTAAGTGGCTAGTCCCATGGGTTTTTTTTTTCTTGCAGATGCTTTTCCACGCAAAAAATCAAGTGTCCATTTATTTATGCATTTTACATTTGATTTTTTGTTTGTTTGTTTGTTTGTTTTGGTTAATTGTGATAAATATAGACCAATCGAAAAAGTTGGTAAGTAATCGATTATCAACCCCCTCAAGTTGTGTTAGACATACTCTGTGTATTTCAGACAAAATCATGGAACTATATTTTTTCATGATAATTTTATTTATTAAATATTTAATTTCTTTATATTGTATATAATATTGTAAAAATGAAACAAGATATTATTTCCTATTAAATAATTAATTTTAAAAGGTATATCTATACTATAATTTATAATAAGTTTATAACTATACTAATTTAAAGTTAAAATATGATTTATTTGACGTATAATTACTTGTTTAAGGTTTTTCTAAAATTTTACAAAAAAAAATTAACTTTAAATGCAAATATCCTTATATCCATCTTTTTTAAAATTTTTGGTAGAATATATATTTACTGATATCAAGATTATCCCCGAAATATCCATAAATTTGTAAACCGAATATAAATATTGATACCGATATTTTCGTCCTTAGTACCAGCTGACTAAATAAATGCTCTCTACCATCAAGGTACATTCGATGGTGGTAACATCCAACAAGCTAAAATAAGTTAATTAACACATTAGCTGTTTTATCTCGGAATAGTTAGGTTGATTAATTCAAAGTTTGTGAGGATTATTAGGTGAAAACTTTTCAAAAATATGGCATGCGTAGAATCTATGAACCCTTATCAGCTGGCTCAGTTGGAAATGGTCAATTCTTGGTATGGCGGCGACAATATGCATGTTTTGATCCAATAGTCTATGTCTATATTTGTCGGTTGTCACACCCTAATCTCTAATGACCTGTGATACAAGTACTACAGCGCCCTCAACCATTCTTCAGCTATCTATATACCAGACATCTAATTCAGGAATCTGTTACACCCAAGTTTCTCTCCTAATGTGAATATGTCGATGATGAAAGGGACATTTTTAATATAATTAAGTAAATAAAAAATAAATTAAAAAGAAAAAAAGAAGAAGAAAAAAAGTACTGTATATACAAAATTTTAAAAAACTTAAACTAAATACCTAGATTTGAGAGCCAGGTTTGGGAGCCCACTCTCACTAGAATATGGTGGGGGAGGCGGCTCGTGGCTTTTTATAACTAAATACTTTTGCGGTTTTTATTTTAATTTTAAATTATATCTCCATTTATTATTGATAATTTGATCATTATTTAGTTAACCTGAGTCTATTTTAAAAGTATGAGAGATCTAAATTGATAAATATATATTTACTTTTCTGCTATAATTATTTCAAACTTCAGGGCTCAATGTATTTACCTCTATATATATAATCTTTCATAAGAAATTTTTTATTTTAATTTACATAAGTACTATGATAAAAACACTTCGATTTTAATGAATTTTTATCCGAATATTTTTTTAGATAATGAGTTCAATAAAATCTAAGTACGAATAAAATTTAAGAATTTTCTAAGCACTAGAACTATTTTTATAAAATTTGTTAAATATGAAAACATCGGAAAATATGAGAAATATAGGAAAATTTAAGAAAAATAGTTTTTGTATTCAAAAAATTCTAAAATTTTGTTAGTTCGTAGATTTCAATGAACTCATTTTTCACAAAAAATTTCATATCTAAATTCATTAAAATCGAAGTGTTTTCATCATAGTCCTTACTGAAATTAAAATAAGGAATCCCTCATGAGATACACACACACACACACACACACACACACACACATATATATATATATATATATAAGAAATTTTCAAATCATTATGCACTGATATAACTTTATTAGTACATTGGATATGAACCATTAGATTTACATACTTTGACTCAAAGTGTATGTACTTATCAAAACTTCATCATCATCAATGGTCCATATACAACGCACTGATATAAGTTATATCAATACTCACCGATAGGAAAACAATTATATATATATAAATTTTACTCTTTTATATGTTATTCTTTCCTCCCTCTCGGTCCATCTCCATCCTAAAACAATACTCCACAATCACAAGTTCTCGACATGCTTCATAGGTATATTTGAAATTGCTCCGTCAAATTCAATCACATTTGAATTTTTCCTTTATTCAAAAGATTCATGTTATTCATTGTTTGGTTGATGAGATAATGGCGGAACTATAAGTATAGAATTTCCCCTTATCAAATACAAATTTTGTCCTTCAATTTAGAAAACATTGTTTTGGTTGAATTTAGGTAGCGTATGGTTATCGTGGTGGAGTGAGAATGAGAATAAGAATGAGAATAAGAATGGGAAGGAATGAAAAACTGATTTCTTTGTTTGGCTGGGATTTTAGAATCAATATCTGAATCAGTATTATTTTGTTTGGTTAACAACTGAATGAAATGAAATTAACTGTATTTTGACCAAAATACCCCTAATTACAAAACATTTATAATAACATGATATATTATGGATAATAATATTAATAAAATATGAAAGTATAAATAATATATATATTATTACAATATATATTATCTATATATATATATAATATAATATTATATATTTATAAATATAATATATATTGTAATAATGTATATTATAGTACTCATCTACTCTCCTCCCTTATAAATATAGGAGAGTTCAATAGTTGTAATCAAGGAAGAATCAGCACTAATAAAAATTTCCAATGTGTTTTCAAACTACCATGGCCTTTTAAATTCCCTTTTCCTAATCTTCTATATTAGTCTTTAGATAATGATGTTAACGGAAAATTTGTTAAGGATGAGAAATCCCCATTAACGCCCTCAAGACCACTACCGCGAAAGTGGTGACCGAGGTCGGTACCGTTGATACCTGACCTGATCTTGTATGAATATGAATGAGGATGAAAACGTAGGTAGGAGACAAGCCATCCCGCCCGCCGGGCTTCATACTTATGAAGTAAATCGGGGGAGCTTGAGGTTCTTCTGCTGGTGTGAAGGGGTTGATCTTGGTCCTGGTCCCGGTCCCGGTCCCGGTCCCGGTCCTCGGTCGGGGTCGGAGCCCGTCATAGTACCTGGAGCCCGGTTCTGGAGCCCGATTCCTTCATGTAATTCCCCGACCTAGATAGCAGTAAGAAGGGGGCTTATCTAGCTCCATTGTCGGAGAGCTCGATTTCTGCCATAGAGATGTTGCATGAGAGCCAATCGACTTCCTTCAAGCTGGTCAGGGTGGTTTATTCTCATCTTGATATGCGACTTTAGCATGTATATGGGAAGATAAGAGCGCTAGGTCCAGCTAGGTAGGAATCTGGCTCGCACTCATATACGCATGCATTACACATGACACAAGTAAGAGAAACACAAATCTTTTGTAGAGGGAGGTGGACTGACCAAGGGGGAAAAAGCATCGAGAATGATCACATGCTGAAAAACCCCAAGGCAGTATCTGGTGGAAGGGAGAATACCATTCCTTATATATATATATATATATATATATATATATAAGAATGCTCCGGGGAGCTTACAAGAATGGTAAAGTAATACAACGTAGTCGCTCCGGAAAGCTTACAATGGTGGTCGAATGTAGACCGATACCGGTATATTCTAGGTAAATGTAACACATACATTGATGATGCCGAGAGATCTCTAAACGAAGCATGTGTCTTCTGTCCTACCTTTCTCGGAGAGACTTTTCTATACCTTTTACAGGCATATTTATAAATGGTGACTACCTTGGCGTGCAAGTCCAGGATTCTTCAATCTTCCTTTAATGTAGTTGATCGGATCGTGGATAATATCTCGGAGGGGATGTGTTTGTTTCCTCTTCGGACTCTTCTTTCCTTGATAAGTGGGATTTTCTGTTATTGTTGACCTCAAAGAATAGGTTGTGGAGGATATCCTAGAGGAAAATGTATTTGTTTCCTCTTTGGACTCTTTCACTAATGACGACCATGAAAGAGTTGAATATTCTCTTTATTAATGGTGTTGATCATGTCAGTAACTGGGTTGAATACCTCCATTAATGCGGTTGACCTCATTAATGGTACTTTAAATGTCATGGAAGTCAATCCTCTCTTCCTACGTTGTCAAGAGGAGAGCTCTAGTTCTGCATGTCTCTTTGGAGAGGTACTTCATGGAGGATACCCGAGGTTACATTTGATATTTCTTGAGGGTGAGGTACCCTTGGATCCATTACACTGGCGGGGTCCCCCGGGGACCTCTCGATTGTCATGGAGCTAGATGCTTGTCTTCCCATGGAGCTTGTGCTAACCAATTTAGGGGCGAAATATCCCATAGGGTTCCAACCTTGTAGCTGAGAGCTTGGTTTAGCTACGCCGAGCTTTATCATGGAGCTTGACCAAATTATGCAGGTTTCCTAGCGGGGTAGCGGGCTTGGCTAGCAGGCCCTAGTAAGGTGTTTACCATAAACATGCAACCTTGGCTCACTTCCGGAAGGGCAGAGAGGTACGCTCGAGTACTGCTCTTGCTACTTGATTTAACCATGCCAGGATCTACAGTGGATCTTGGCACCTTTGGTGACGATGAGGCTTTATGGGGCTCCTTCCTTTAATGCTCAGACAGGTCGAGATTATACCTCGACAAGTCAGGAAGGCCTTTGCAAGACAATTTCGGCACCTTGAAGGTTTCGTAGTGAAAGTAGAGATAGTAGCAAGCTCTAGGAGAGTGTCACGAGATACCTTGATATCGGCGGACCAAGGTCCTTTCACGTCGACCTAGCTTCAGGCTTTATCCTGGCATAAGGAGCTTGACGCGGTCTCGTCGGGCTTTATGTGGTAAGCCTGGACTCGTGTGAGATGCTCAGATGGTATGGCCGGCCTACCTCAGGGACCTTGATACCCCCTCATATAAGCCCGAATTTGGACCCTTGCTGCAAGGCTGGAAAGTGGAAAATTCTTCTTTGGTCCCTAGCCAAATTTTGCTATTAACTGAAGTCCCCTCTGACTTGAACACCGGTAAGTATTTAGGGTTGGAGTCTAGATCTTGTACTACATGAAGAATTTTACTTGTCGCTTCTTACTTGTAACCAAAATTGCTCCCAATGTTCATCTTAGAGAACCTGGGTACTTTTAATTCCTGTAAAATAAATGAGCGTATTGCTCGATCATTTCGGATGAAGCTTCTGTGGTTAATATGGCTACCTAGAGTTCCTTTTCTAGGAATCATGGCACTTAGATGAGTTGGCTATATGATTCTAGTAGGCATCTATGCCATCTAAATCCTTCCTAGCGGGGTTAGCCTGGCCAAGAAAGCAGGATGACCTTTCGGTTGTTCTGATCTCGTGATTTAGCAGGTAACTATGTTTCTATGCTCAGATCATTCTTGGGGGTCGTAGCCCGACCAAGGCATCAGGAGCGCTATCTAGCTATATCATGGTATTTTGATCTGGATGGCAACTATGCTCTTACACTCAGACCCTTCTTCGGGGTCGTAGCCCGACCAAGGCATCAGGAGCGTTATCTAGCTATTTCCTGGTATTTCGATCTGGATAGCAACTATGCTCTTACACTGAGACCCTTCTTACGGGTCGTAGCCCGACCATGGCATCAAGAGCGCTAAAGCTATATCCTGGTATCGAGATCTGGATGGCAACAATGCTCTTATACTCAGACCCTTCTTGGGGGTCGTAGCCCGACCAAGGCATCATGAGCGCTATCTAGATATTTCCTGGTCTTTTCATCCGGATGGCAACTATACTCTTACACTTGGATCCTTCTTGGAGGAGGTCACCCGACCAAGGCATCAGAGGTAATGAGGGGGCTTCCCCGATGAATCCCTGGTCTCGAGATCTGGATAGAAACTATGCTCTTACACTCAAACCCTTCTTGGCAAGGGGTGGTGCCCGACCGAGGCATCAGGAGCGCTATCTAGTTATTTCTCGGTCTTTTGAGGCGATCATTGTCGAAATACCATGGCGTTCCTCCTGGAGGGATTTATCCAGTCCAGGGCATCATAAGGGCTACGGAGTTCTCCTGGTGATGGCGATCCTCCTGGAGGGATTTTTTCTGGTCCAGGGCATTAAGAGTGCGGTGTAGCTCTCCTGGTGACGGTGATCACATGAGATCTACTACGGATATCTAAATAGAAAGAGATGTAAACTCATGGCGAGCCAATACGAAGTTGTATCCATGCATGGTGGTGTCGGTTGATAACCAGTCTCGCTCTAAAAGTTTTTTAACGAGTAGAATCTCTTGAGATGATACTGGAATACTGAGAAAATACTGAGCTTCTAGTCCCCAAGTGATATAACCGGTTTGGCAGTCCGTTTGGGGTAGGTGAGAGCCTTCAACAATCGCAATCGAGATCGAAACCCCACTGTGAACGAATTAGGACCTTTGGGTGCTCCCCGAATGGATTTAGACCTCGATGGCTCACTAGGGCATTGGAAGGCTCCATACAAATGGAGAGGATCCATCGGTATGATAATCTCCGAGAGTAAGCTGATGTTTGCTAAGGTCAAGCTCGTGCTAGCTAAGGAGGATGGTAACTTCTTCAACCCACGACCATATGGTGGGAGTGGTTTAAACTCTGAATTGCAGTGTGGCTAACTTGGGAGCTAAGGTGGGTGCTTCATTTTGCTGAAGAACGCTTCTATATTGCTTGCTAGGAAGCTCGAGCTCTTCTTCCCTCTGACTTGATGATTATTAAAGGATGGGTACCTTGAATAGATCACAGAGAAAGTTGAGAGTTACCTGGGTCTGCTCTGACTGAAGCCGGGAATTATTGAGATGATGGATGCGCAGATGATGAGAAGGACTTGGTTCCCATTTCTGCTTTCATTTCTAGTCGTGTTGAGGTAGGAACTACCTTTAAGTCCTCTGCTACTGTAGATGCATGGGGGGCTTCAAGATTGTCTGCCTTTGAATTAGAGAGGTAGATTAGGACCAAGGTAGCTTGCTAGGGTGATAAATGGTCCCATATAAGTGGAGAGGAGACATCGGCCTAGTAACTGTCTGGAGACATGCTTGAGATTCTTAGAAGTTTCCCGCGATGGAGAGAAGACTTTGGACCCCTCTAGGATGAGTGGTGACTCACTTGAGCATTGGTTGACCCTATATGAATGGAGATGGGCTACTTGTCTGGTACCGGTCTAGAGGCATACTTGGGATTTCAAGGAGCCCCCAACAACTGAGAGAAAGCTCTCGACCATGCTGGAATGAAACAGGAGCTCAGTGGCTCAATTGGGTGTTGACCGACCCTGTATAAAAAGTATGGAGCCACTTGACCTTATAGTGAGGCTGTTGCTCTAGAGGTTAGCTTAGGCATGTAGGAGGCCTTACTAAGAGAGAGAAACTTTTAGGCTCTCCTCGAACAGATCGGGCTTCGGTGGCTTGCCAGGGCGATGAATGACCCGGTACATATAAAGTGAAGCCACCGGTCTTATAGCGATGCGACCGCTCTAGAAGCTTGCTTAGGCACGTTGGTGGTCTTACCAAATGTGGGAAGCTTCCGAGAGCTCTTCGATCGGATTAGGCTTCGATGGCTTGCTAGGGCAGTGAATGGCCCGATAAACATGGAGTGAAGCCACCAGAGGTAATGGTCCAGATGCATGCTCGGGATCCTAGAAGTCCCCAGCAACTGAGAGAGAGCTCTGGACCCTGCTGGAATGAATCGAGAGTTCATTGGCTCACTTGGGCATTGATAGGCTCTGTATAAGAAGTGAGGAGCCACATGACCTTACAGTGAGGCTGCTGCTCCAGAGGTTAGCTTAGGCATGTATGAGGCCTTACCAAGAGTGGGAAACCTTTGAGCTCTCCTTGATTAGATCGAGCTTCGGTGGCTTGCTAGGGCAGTGAATGGCCCGATACACACGGACCGAAGCCACCGGTCTTATAGCGAAGCTACCGCTCTAAAAGCTTGCTTAGGCACGTAGGTGGCCTTACCAAATATGGGAAGCTTCTGAGAGCTCCTCGATCGGATCGGGCTTCGATGGCTTGCTATAACTATGAATGGCCCGGTAAACATAGAGCGAAGCCACCAGAGGTACTGGTCCAGATGCATGCTCGGGATCTTAGAAGGCCCAAGCAACTGAGAGAGGGCTCTGGACCCTGCTAGAATGAATCGAGAGTTCAGTGGCTCACTTGGGCATTGATAGGCCCTGTATAAGAAGTGAGAAGCCACTTGGACATACAGTAAGGCTGCTGCTCTAGAGGTTAGCTCAGGCATGTAAGAGGCCTTACCAAGAGTGGGAAACCTCTGGGCTCTCCTTGATCAGATCGAGCTTCTGTGGCTTGCTAGAGCAGTGAATGGCCCGATACACATGGAACGAAGCCATCGGTCTTGTAGTGATGCTACCGCTCTAGAAGCTTGCTTAGGCACGTATGTGGCCTTACCAAATGTGGGATACTTCTAAGAGCTCCTTCGGATCGGGCTTAGGTGGCTTGCTAGGGCGGTGAATGGCCCGGTAAACATAGAGCGAAGCCATCGAAGATACTGGTCCAGATAGATGCTCAGGATCCTAGAAGTCCCTAGCAACTGAGAGAGGGTTCTTGACCCTGCTGGAAAGAATCAGGAGCTCAGTGGCTCACTTGGGCGTTGACCGGCCCGGTACACGAAGTGAGGAGCCACTAAGCCTCTACTGGTGATGTTGCTCTAAAGGCTACACATCTGAGTTGACTTCTCGGATTCATGAGTCGACCTGCTACCTCTACCTAGGAGCTTACAAAGGGCGGACCTGGAGGCATGAGGGGATCCGTATGAACAGTTTGAAGCCCAGTGGATCTACTGGACAAGTAATACATTGGTGGCGGAGTGAATCTGCTGTAAAATAGTGGGATAGGTACAGTTCTACTGTATAGGAACTCTCGATGTATCAAAACGATTCAGTTATACAAAAGATCTTCAAGCGGGGAGCTACTGTATTGGAGCTCCACGATTATCTGAGTAGGTTCGCTTCATAGGAGTAGCATAATGAACTGGCTCCACTAGGAATCCCATGTACCATATTTGCTCCACAATGAACAAAACTCGTTAAATGATAAAATGAGCACCACATGCGATGCATAGGCGATATAGACAAGTATGGAGAAAGGACATCATATATAGTAAATGATATTCCATGAATAATGAATCTGTTACCTCGATAGTATAATTATACTCATGTAGAGACATAGAGGCTTTCAAAAGGGGTGTGGAAACTTCCCACAGATGGTGCCAGAAAGTGTTAACGGGAAATTTATTTAGGATGAGAAATCCCCATTAATGCCCACGAGACCACTACCGCGAAAGTGGTGGCCGAGGTCGGTACCGTTGATACCTGATCTGATCTTGTATGAATATGAAGTAGGATGAAAACATAGGTAGGAGAAAAGCCATCCCGCCCGTCGAGCTTCGTGCTTATGAAGTAAATTGGGGGAGCTTGAGGTTCTCTTGCTGGTGTGAAGGGGTTGATCTTGGTCCTAGTCTTTGTTCGGGGTTGGAGCCCATCATAGTACCTGGAACCTGGTTCTTGAGCCTGATGCCTTCCTGTAATTCCCCGACCTAGATAGCAAGTAAGAAGGGGGCTTATCTAGCTCCAGTGTCGGAGAGCTCGATTTCTGCCATAGTGATGATGCGACTTTAGCATGTAGATTGGAAGATAAAAGCGCTAGATCTAACGAGGTAGGAATCTAGCTCCCACTCATATACGCATGCATTACACAGGACACAAGTAGGAGAAACACAAATCTTTTATAGAGGGAGGTGGACCGACCAAGGGGGAAAAACATCACGAATGATCACATGCTGAAAAACCCCAAGTCAGTATCCGGCGAAAGGGGGAATACCCTTCCTTATATATATATCAAAGATTGCTCCGGGGAGCTTACAAGAATGGTGAAGTAATACAACGTAGTCGCTCCGGAGAGCTTACAATGGTGGTCGAATGTAGACCGATACCGGTATATTCTAGGTAAAGGTAACACATACATTGATGATGTCGAGAGATCTCTAAACGAAGCATGTGTCTTTTGACCTACCTTCCTCGGAGAGAGCTTTCTATGCCTTTTATAGGCATATTTATAAATGGTGACTACCTTGGCGTGCAAGTCCAAGATTCTTCAATCTTCCTTTAATGTAGTTGATCGGATCGTGGTTAATATCACGGAGGGGGTGTGTTTGTTTCCTCTTTGGACTCTTCTTTCCTTGATAAGTGGGCTTTTCTGTTATTGTTGACCCCAAAGAATAGGTTGTGGAGGATATCTTGGAGGAAAAGGTATTTGTTTCCTCTTTGGACTCTTTCACTAATGACGGCCATTAAAGAGTTGAATATTCTCTTTATTAATGATGTTGATCATGTCATTAACTGGGTTGACCGCCTCCATTAATGCGGTTGACCTCATTAATGGTACTTTAAATGTCATGGAAGTCAATCCTCTCTTCCTACGTTATCGATAGGAGAGCTCTAGTTCTGCATGTCTTTTTGGAGAGGTACTTCATGGAGGTTACCCGAGGTGACATTTGATATTTTTTGAGGGCGAGGTACCCTAGGATCCTGTACACTGGCGGGGTCCCCCGGGGACCTCTGGATTGTCATAGAGCTAGATGCTGGTCTTCCCATGGAGCTTGTACTAACCAATTTAGGGGCGAAATATCCCATAGGGTTCCAACCTTATAGCTGAGAGCTTGGTTTAGCTACGCCGAGCTTTATCATGGAGCTTGACCTAATTATGCAGGTTTCTTGGCGGGGTAGCGGGCTTGGCTAGCAGGTCCTGGTAAGGTGTTTGCCATAAATAGGTGACCTTTGCTCACTTTTAGAAGGGTAGAGATGTACGCTCGAGTACTCCTCGTGCTACTTGATTTAACCATGCCAGGATCTATAGTGGATCTTGGCGCCTTTGGTGACGATGAGGATTTACGGGCTCCTTCCTTTAATGCTCGGACAGGTCGAGATTATACCTCGACGAGGCAGGAGGGCTTGTACAAGATAAGTTTGGCACCTTGAATGTTTTGTAGTGAAAGTAGAGATAGTAGCATGCTCTAGGAGAGTGTCACGAGATACCTTGATATCGGCGGACCCAGGTCCCTTCACGTCGACCTAGCTTCTGGCTTTGTCCTGGTAAAAGGAGCTTGACGCGGTCTTGCCGGGCTTTATTTGGTAAGCCTGGACTCGTGCAAGATGCTCAGATGGTATGGCCTGCCACACCTTGCTCTTTTGGGATTGCTTGGTAGCTCGACCTCGAGGACCTTGATACCCGTCATATAAGCCCAAATTTGGACCCTCCCGGGTAGGCTGGGAAGTGGAAAATTCTTCTTTGGTCCTTAGCCAAATTTTGCTATTAACAAATGATTAACAGTTCATAATGATCTAAGTATGCTATGCGCTTGCCTCTAGTAGAGGATCATGCACATCAGAAAGGATGCTGAATCTCTTGGCTTACGGTCTCTGTCTGTCTCTAGTTTAGTGTAGGGTGAGTACCCTGATTAGGCCGTTGATGAGTTAAGGCCGCCTTAAGGGGAAGTCTCTGATTGTTAGAGACCAGGGCTCCCCGCCCCGCCTTAGTTTCAGAGACTCTGATAGGCTAAACAACCTCTAAGCTTGGAGTCCAGGATAAGAGTTAAACTGTTTTGATTTAAATAGAGAAAATATTGAAGATAGGGAATCAAATGATCATGGATGACAACACCATAACAAGTACTTCATCATCTTCTTCTACTGTTTTAGCCCCTATGAAGCTTTCTTATTTTGTTTCTTTCCCACCTTCTATTAAATGAACCCAGTCTAATTAAATTCAAAATCTTGTTGAATATACATATATTCCGGAGTCTGCCCAGATCGATGAAACTGCTCTACCCTTATTGAATCCTTATATACTGTTTTCAAGAAAAAAAATCCCTTGCCAGAAAAATAAATGTTCTCATCCAACATAGACCTCCTCCTGTTAAGGAATATATCCAATCAATGACTCTAGACAATCGTCTAGTCTCGACCACTGAAGCTGAACAATATATTGATGTACAGATAGATCAATGGATTCATGAAGAATAAGTTGGCCTGTGGATGGAATAGTGAGAGGTGGTGGCCTCTGAGCAGCCTTTTTAACAGTAGCCATATATATAAATATATTTGTTAATAGTAAAATTTGGCTAGGGGTCAAAGAGAAATTTTCCACTCTCCTAGCCAGAATCAAAGCCCAAATTCAACATTCATGAGACCATGGGCAGACCATAAAACTATCCCACAAAAGCAAGGAACGATCTTCGGGCTTCGGAAGCACTCGAAGTGAAGCCCGACAAGCAAAGCAAGCTCCCTCTAGGTTAAAGCTTCCTGAGGTCAAACTTAACTCGTAGCCTAAATTGGAAGCTTACCAACCTCTCCAGGAGCCCGCTGTCCCCTCCCCAATATGAGGAGAAAGATGGCCTCTAAGTGGATCAGATCCATGCTACCTCCCAAGAATGTCTACAGGGACATCTCAAACTCCAAAGGGTCGATCCCAAGCTTCTAAGAACAGAACCAAAGCATGGATCTAACTCGCTCTACGAGATGACGGGCAGCTAACTCGGTGACCTCCATGAAGAATCATGCCGTGAATACCCACATGATCATATCTACGTAATAACCAATATTAATTTCGCATACGTGTAAATCAAGAGTTTGATTACAAAAAGGAAACAAACTTATCTTCGTCAACAATATCATCGCGTCCGTTATTAACTCAAAGTCAACAACTTTCAAATAATTGATCACGCCCGATAAGGAGGGAACAGATTCATAGGATCGTGGCGGGATATTTGTAAGTTTAAACCTACTTGGACAAAGGAGAAATAGGGCCAAGCATGGTAAGGGTGTGCAGGGACAAAATAGAAGATAAGGCAAAAAACAGAGTGAAAAAGAGAGAGAATTACATAGGGCCTAAATTCTATGATCAGAACACGGCCATCGTCATATCTACTATTCGACAAGCATGAAGTTACCATCTTCTTTTGTCCTAGAAAGATGATGAGTGTATGTGATAGATTTCTGTATACCTTGAGTGATCAATAATAAAATTCTCATTCACCGTTGTCTTTCAAATATTCATTCCTATCTAAACAGGTTAGGTATCTAAGGTACCAACCCCGACCACTACCTTCGTGGTAGTGATTCTGAGAGTTTTAGCTGTAATTCCTCACCCTGAGTGAATTTCTGATTAACACTTTCTAGCACCGTCTGTGGGAAACTTCCACACCACCATCTTTATATTCACAAGTTTGTTGTTTTACAGGAGTCATGAGGCTTCGCTTCTCCCAAGGACAACCAAGCTAATCGGGACAGCTTTCAGCTGTGTTGATATGAAATATCCCTTAGAAAAGGAGAAATTTCAGGGCTTCGTGGCCAGATTCCAGACCAGCCAGCCACTGTGCTGGCTTTGGATCCTCCTATGGGAAGCCAAGCTAAGCTTAACCAACAAGCAGAGACCTTTGTGGAAAACGTCCACCTTCGACTGCTCGCTGAGGGTATTACTGTTCAGCAAGCAAACCTTTGCAATCGAGGAGAACCAAGCAGGCCTGGGACTAGGTAACCCGCCTTTGATCGCCTGGGACCTACTCTTTCGGAGCCAACTCGTAATAGAACGGGACTACAACCCTCGATCCGGGATAGGTTAGGGTCCATGCCCCCTGTTCCTGAAGCGTTGCCACGCTACCAACACAAGCAAGTCTAGTCCGCTGCAAACATCCTTCCCCGAGAGCGGGGAGAGTTTCTTCACCCAACAATTTTATTAATAGCAAAATTTGGCTAGGGACCAAAGAAGAATTTTCCACTTCCCAGCCTTTCTGCAAGGGTCCAAATTCGGGTTTATATGACGGGGTGTCAAGGTCCCCGAGGTCAAGCTACCACGCGATCCTCTAGGAGCAAGGCGGGGCCGCCCATACCATCTGAGCATCTCGCACGTGTCTAGGTTTACCAGATAAAGCCCGATGAGAACGCGTCAAGCTCTTTATACCAGGATAAAGCCCGTAGCTAGGTAGACATGAAAGGACCTGGGTCTCCTGACATCAAGGTATCTCATGACACTCTCCTAGAGCTTGCTACTATATCTACTTTCACTAGGAGACCTTCAAGGTGCCGAACATTTCTTACAAAGGCACTCCTGCCTCGTCGAGGTATAATCTCGACCTGTTCAAGTATAAAAGGAAGAAGCTTGTAAAGCCACGTCGTAACCAAAAGCGCCAAGATCCACTGTAGATCATGGTATGGTTAAATCAAGTAGCAAGAGCAGTACTCGAGCGTACCTCTCCACCCTTCCAGAAGCGAGCCAAGGTCGCCTGTTTATGGCAAACACCTTACCAGTGCCTGCTAGCCAAGCCCGCTAGCCCGCTAGGAAGCCTACATAATTAGGTCAAGCTCCATGATAAAGCTCGGCGTAGCTGAACCAAGCTCCTCACTACAAGGTTGGAACCCAATTGGATATTTCGCCTCTAAAATAGTTAGCACAAGCTCCATGGAAAGACTAGCATCTAGCTCCGTGACAATCGAGAGATCGCCGGGGTACCCCGCCAGTGGACTGGATCCTAGGGTACCCCGCCCTCAAGGAATATCAAATGTCACCTCAGGTAACCTCCATGAAGTACCTCTCCAAAGTGACATGTAAAACTAGAGCTCTCCTCTCGGCAACGTAGGAAGAGAGGATTGACTTCCATGACATTTAAAGTATCATTAATGGAGGCAGTCAACCCAGTTGTTGACATGATAAACACCATAAATAAGAGAATATTAAACTCTTTAATGGCCACCATTAGTGAAAGAATCCAAAGAGGAAACAAATACATTTACCTCCAAGATATCCTCAATTTACGATTTTTTTGGGTCAACTACAACAGAAAATCCCGCTTATCAAGGAAAGAAGAGTCGAAGAGGAAAGAAACACTTCTCATCTGAGATATTAGCCACGATCCGATCAACTACATTAAAGGAAGAATGGTATTCAATAAGGAAATAAAAACTAATTGAAGAATCCCGGACTTGCACGCCAAGATAGTCACCATGTATAAATATGCCTGTAAAAGGCATAGTGAGGTCTCCAATCAATGATAGAAGATACATGCTTCGTTTAGAGATCTCTTGACATCATCAATGTATGTGTTACCTTTACCTAGAATATACCGGTATCGGTATACATTCGACCACCATTGTAAGCTCTCTAGAGCGACTACGTTGTATTACTTCACCATTCTTGTAAGCTCACTGGAGCATTCTTTGATATATACATGACCCTTCCTCCAGATACTGCCTTGGGGTTTTTCAACATGTGATCATTCGTGATGCTTTTTCCCCCTTGGTCAGTCCACCTCCATCTACAAAAGATTTGTGTTTCTCTTACTTGTGTCTTGTGTAATGCATGCATATATGAGTGCGAGCTAGATTTCTACCTCGTTGTACCTAGCGCTCTTATCTTCCCATCTATATGCTAAAGTCGCATATCAAGATGAGAAGAAACCACCTAGACCAGCTTGAAGGAAGTCGATGGGCTCACCTGCATCATCTCTATGGCAGAAATCGAGTTCTCTGACACTGGAGCTAGATAAGCTCCCTCTTTACTTGAAATCTCGGTTGGGGATTTACAGGAAGGAATCGGGCTCCAGAACCGGGCTCCAGAACCGGGCTTTAAAACTGGGCTCCAAGTATCATGACGGGCTTTGACCCTAACCGAGGATCAGGATCAGGATCAGGACCAGGACCAGGACCAAGATCAACCCCTTCACACCACCAAGAGAACCTCAAGCTCCCCAGATCTACTTCATAAGCACGAAGCCCGACTGGTGGGATGGCTTGTCTCTTCGAGCTCCCCAGATCTACTATATAAGCACGAAGCCCGACGGGCGGGATGGTTTGTCTCCTACCTCCTGTTTCATCCTCCTTCATATTTATAAAAGATCAGGTCAGGTATCAACGATACCAACCCCGACCACCACCTCCTTGGTAGTGGTCTTGAGGGTGTTAATAAAGATTTCTCATCCTAAACAAATTTTCCGTTAACACTTTCTGGCGCTGTCTATGGAAAGTTTCCACACCCCTTTTTGAAATCCTCTATGTCTCTTCATGAGTATCATTATACTATCGAGGTAACATATTCATTATTCATGAATATGATTTACTATATACGATGTATTTTCTCCATACTTGTCTACATCGCATGTGGTGCTCATTTTATCATTTAACGAGTTTCGTTCATTGTGGAGCAAATATGATACGTGGGATTCCTGGTGGAACCAGTTCATTATACTACTCCTATTAAGTTAACCTGCTCAGATAATCGTCGAGCTCCCCGCTTGAAGATCTCCCATATAGCTGAACTATTCTGATACATTAAGTGCTCCTATATAGTAGAACTGTACCTTATCTGTTTTTCTACAGCAGATTCGCTCCGCCACCAGTGTATCACTTATCCAGCAGGTCCACTAGGCTTCGACCTATTCATACGGATCCCCTCATGCCTCTAGGTCTGCCTTTTGTAAGCTCCTAGGTAGCTGTAGCAGGTCAACTTATGAATCTGAGAAGCCAACTCAGCTGTGTAGCCTTTAGAGCAACATCACCAGTAGAGGCTTAGTGGCTCCTCACTTCGTATACAGGGCCGGTCAATGCCCAATTGAGCCATTGAACTTCTATTTCGTTCCAGCATGGTCCAGAGCTTCATTTCAATTACAGGGGACTCCAAAGACCCCAAGCATGCTTCTGGACCAGTTTCAGACTAGTGGCTTCATGTTTACCAAGCCATTCGCCGTCCTAGCGAGCCACTGAAGCCCGATCCGATCAAGGAGGTCTCAGAAGCTTCCCCTATTTGGTAAGGCCACCTACGTGCCTAAGCAAGCTTCTAGAGCAGCAGCACCGCTACAAGACCGGTGGCTTCGCTCTATACGTACTGGGTCATTCATCGCCCTAGCAAGCCACCAAAGCCCGATCTGATCGTGGGGATCCCAAAGGTTGCCCACTCTTGGTAAGGCCTCCTACATGCCTAAGCTAACCTCTGGAGCAGCAGCCTCATTGGAAGGCCAAATGGCTCCTCACTTATTATACAGGGTCGGTCATCGCCCAATTGAGCCACTGAGCTCCTGTTTTATTCCAGCATGGTCCAGAGCTTTCTTTCAGTTGTTGGGGCTCCTTGAAATCCCAAGTATGCCTCTAGGACCGGTACCAGACAGGTAGCCCATCTCCATTCATATAGGGTTAACCAATGCTCAAGTGAGTCACCACTCATCCCGGAAGGGTCCAAAGTCTTTTTCTGTCGCGGGAAAGTTCTAAAATCCTGAGCATGTCTCCAGACAGTTACTAGGTCGGTGTCTCCTCTCCACTTGTATGGGACCATTCATTGACCTAGCGAGCTACCTTGGTCCCGATCTACCTCTCTGGTTAGTCTCCTCAACAGTAGCAACTTCTTCCTCCTTAATCTCTTCGCTTGGTTGAAGAACGAGTCATCATCCCTTAACATTGTTACTTCAGAGCCAGCTTCTACCACCTTGGTTAGATCAACTTCAATCAGCCATGACCTTCATCTCATTAGTTGGATCAATCGAGATCTATCCTCCCTTTCTTACCTCTTCTACCTTGGTAACACTAATCTGGACCTCTACTTTGACATATTCAGATAAAAAGGTAGGCAGACTTGAAGCCCCCCACGCATCTGCAGCAACAGAGGACTTCAAGGTAGTTCCTACCTCAACACGACTAGACATGAAAGCAGAAATAGGAACCAAGTCCTCCTCATCATCTGCACATCCATCATCTCAATAATTTTTGGCTTCAATCAGAGCGGACCCAGGTAACTCTCATCTTTCTCTGTTATATATTCAAGGTATCCATCCTCCAATGATGATCAGGTCAGAGGGAAAAAGAGCTCGAGCTGCCTAGCAAGCAACACAGAAGCGTCATTCAGCAAATGAAGCACCCACATTGGCTTCCAAGGTAGCCACGCTGCCATGCAGAGTTTTAAACCACTCTCACCATGTGGTCGTGGGTTGAAGAAGTAACCATCCTCCTTGGCTAGCACTAGCTCGACCTTAGCAAACACTAGCTTACTCTCGGAGATTATCATACTGATGGCTCCTCTCCATTTGTACGGGGCCTTCCAATGCTCTTTTGAGCCATCGAAGTCTCGATCCGTTCGGGGAGTACCCAAAGGTCCTGATTCGTCTCAAGCTCTATTACGATTGTTGAAGACTCTCATCTACCCCAAGCGGACTTCCAAACCGGTTACATAACTTGGGGACTAGAAGCTCAATAATTTCTCAGTACTCCAGTGAGAGGGGCGATGACCCTAGCGTGAGACAATTTTGTCTAGTTCGCAATAAAAAAACGTCTTTTGCGGAGAGCCATTCTACTATCTACACTCATAATGCAGACCATCACAAGAGATTCTACTCGTTAAAAACTCCTAGAGCGAGACTAGTTATCAACTGATACAATCATGCATCGATACAACTTCATATCAGCTCACCATGAGTTTGCATCTCTTTCGACTTCGGTATCCATAATAAATCCTTCTAGAAGGATCGCCATTACCAGGAGAGCTACACCGCACTCATGATGCCTTGGACTGGATCGAATCCCTCCAAGAGGATCACCTTGACTAGTAGAGATAGATAGCCCTCCTAATGCCCCAGGCTGGATTAATCCCTCTAGGAGGATCACCATGGTAATTCGACAATGATCACCTCAAGACCAGAAAAAAGCATGATAGCGCTATTGATGCCTCGGTCGGGCACCACCCCCCACCAAGAAGGGTCTGAGTGTAAGAGCATAGTTGCCATCCAGACCTCGAGACCAGGGATTGATCGGGGAAGCCCTTTATCACCCCTGATGACTTGGTCGAGTGACCCCCCTTTAGAAGGATCCGAGTGTAAGAGCATAGTTGTCGTCCGGATAAAAAGACCAGGAAATAGCTAGATAACGCTCCTGATGCCTTGACCGGGCTACAAACCCTAAGAAGAATATGAGTATAAGAGCATTGTTGCCATCCAGATCTCGATACAAGGATATAGCTAATAGAGCTCCTGATGCCTTGGTCAGTCTAGGACCCCCAAAAAGGGCCTGAGTGTAAGAGCAAAGTTGCTATCCAAATCGAAATACCAGGAAATAGCTAGATTGCGCTTCTGATGCCTTGGTCGTGCTACAACCCTTAAGAAGGAACTGAGTATAAGAGCATTATTGCCATCCAGATCTCGATACCAGGATATAGCTAGATAGCGTTCGTGATGCCTTGGTCGGGCTACGACCCCCAAGAAGAGTCTGAGTGTAAGAGCATAGTTGTCATCCAGATCAAAATACCAGGATATAGCTAGATAGCACTCTTGATGCCTTGGTCGGGCTACGACCTCCAAGAAGGGTCTGAGTGTAAGAGCATAGTTGCCATCCAGATCGAAATACAAGGAAATAGCTAGATAGCGCTCCTAATGCCTTGGTTAGGCTATAACCCCGAAGAAGGATCCGAGTATAAGAGTAATTTTGCCATCCAGAACTCGATACCAGGATATAGCTAGATAGTGCTCCTGATGCCTGGGTCGGGCTACGACCCCCAAGAAGGGTCTGAGTGTAAATGCATAGTTGCCATCCAGATCGAAATACCAGAACATAGCTAGATAGCGCTCCTGATGCCTTGGTCGGGCTACGACCCCCAAGAAGGATATGAGTATAAAAGCATTTTTTCCATCCAGATCTCGATACCAGGATATAGCTAGATAAAGCTCCTGATGCCGCCCATACCATCTGAGCATCTCGTATGTGTCCAGGCTTACCAAATAAAACCCGACGAGACCTCGTCAAGCTCCTTATACCAGGATAAAGGCCGAAGCTAGGTTGACGTGAAAGTTCCTAGGACCCCTGACATCAAGAGACACTCTTACTTCGTCGAGGTATAATCTCGACCTGTCCAAGCATAAAAGGAAGAAGCCAGTAAAGCTCCGTCCTCACCAAAAGTGCCAAGATCCATTGTAGATCTTGGCATGGTACTCAATAAGGAGAGGGAGATTGAAGAATCATGGACTTGCACGCCTAGGTCGTCACCATTTATAAATATGCCCGTAAAAGGCATAGGTAAGGGGATCCAATGAATGGTAGAAGACAGACTTGCTTCATTTAAAGATCTCTCGACATCATCAATGTATGTATTATATTTACCTTGAATGTACTAGTATCGGTCTACATGCGACCACCACTGTAAGCTCTCCGGAGCAACTACGTTGTATTACTTTACCATTCTTGTAGGCTCTCCGGAGCATTCTCTGATATATACATAAGGAAGGGTATTTCTCCTTCCTCCGGATATTGCCTTGGGGTTTTTCAGCATGTGATCATTCGTGATGCTTTTTCCCCCTTGGTCAGTCTATCTCCCTCTACAAAAGACTTGTGTATTTCCTATTATCTAGTGTGTTACGCATGTGTGTATGCAGGCTAGGAACCGACCCCATTGGTCCTAGCTCTCTAATCTTTCTTTCATGAGATCGGGAAACAACAACGAAGACCTAAGGAAACGAAGCTAGATTCCTACCCTGTTGGACCTAACGCTCTTATCCTCTCATCTATATGCCAAAGTCGCACGTTAAGATGAGGAGAAACCACCTAGACCAGCTTGAAGGAAGTCTATGAGCTCTCCCGCATCATCATTGTGGCAGGAATCGAGCTCACCAACACTGGAGCTAGATAAGCCCTCGTCCTTACTTGCTATCTAGATCGGGGAATTACAGGAAAGAATCGGGCTCCAGAACCGGGCTTCTGGTACCATGACGGGCTCCGTCCTTGACCGAGGACTAGGACCAGGACCAAGATCAACCCCTTCATACCAGTAAAGATTGACGGAAACCTTGAGCTTCCTCATTTCCTACCTACCATAAAGATCGACGGAAAGAATAACTCATCTCCTACCTACTACGAAGCTCGATAGGTGGGATGACTCATCTCCTACCTACCACGAAGCCCGACAAGCGGGATGGCTTGTCTCCTCAAGGTCCCCAGATCTACAGCATAAGCACCTTAGCCCGACAGGCGGGATGGCCCCAGATTTACCATATAAGCACGAAGCCTGACGGACGGGACATTTTGTCTCATACCTACAATATCATCCTCTTTCAAATTCATACAAGATCAGGTTAGGTATTTATGGTACCGACCCCGGCCACCACTTTCACGGTAGTGGTCTCGAGGGCTTTAATGGGGAATTCTCAACCTAAACAAATTTCCCGTTAACACTTTCTAGCGCTGTCTGTGGGAAATTTCCACACCCTTTTGAAAGCCTCTATGTCTCTACATGTGTATCGTTATACCATCGAGGTAACAGATTCATTATTCATGAAATATCATTTACTATTTACGATGTCCTTTGTCCATACTTGTCTATATCGCCTATGCATCGCATGTGGTGCTTATTTTATCATTTAACGAGTTTCGATCATTGTGGAGCAAATATTGTACGTGGGATTCCTGGAGGAACATTCTGATATGGCTGAACCATTCTGATACATCGAGAGCTCCTATACAATAGAACTACACCTCTTGTGCTCTTTTACAGCAGATTCGCTCCGCCACCAGTGTATCACTTATTTAGTAGATCCACTGGGCTTTGACCTGTTCATACGGGATTCCTTCATGTTTCTAGGTCTGCTCTTTAGAAGCTCCTGCATAGAGGTAGCAGGTCGACTCATGAATCAAAAAAGCCAACTCAGTTTTGTAGCTTCTAGAACAACACGACCAGTAGAAGACTAGTGGTTCCACGCCTCATGCAACGGGCCAGTCAACGCCCAAGTGAGCCACTAAATTCTCGATTCATTCCAGCAGGGTCCAGAGCCCTCTTTCAGTTGCTGGGGACTTCTAGGATCCCGTGCATGCATCTGGACCAATACCTCTGGTGGCTTCACTCCATGTTTACCAGGCCATTCACCGCCCTAGCAAGCCACCGAAGCCCGATCCAATCGAGGAGGTCTCTGAAGCTTCCCACCTTTGGTAAGGCCACCTACGTGCCTAAGCAAGCTTCTAGACCGGTAGCACCGCTATAAGACTGGTGGCTTGGCTCCATGTTTACCGGGCCATTCATCTCCCTAGCAAGCCACCGAAGCCGGATCTAATCGAAGCGAGCCCAAAGGTTTCCCATTCTTGGTAAGGCCTCCTACATGCCTAAGTAAACCTCTAGACTAGCAGCCTCACTGTAAGGCCAATTGTCTCCTCACTTCTTATACAGGGCCTGTCAACGCCCAAGTGAGCCACTAAATTCTTGAATCATCCCAGTAGAGTCCAGAGCCATCTCTCAGTTGCTGGGGACTTCTAAGATCCCGAGCATGCATCTAGACCAGTACTAGACCGGTGGTTTTGCTCCTTGTGTACCGGGCCACTCACCGCCCTAGAAAGCCACCGAAGCCAGATCTGATCGATGAGCTCTCAGAAGCTTCCCATATTTGGTAAGGCCACCTACGTGCCTAAGCAAGCTTCTAGACCGGTAACACCACTACAAGATCGGTGGCTTCGCTCCATGTTTACCGGGTTCATTTATTAATCTAGCAAGCCACCGAAGTCCGATCCGATCGAGGAGGTCTCAGAAGCTTCCCACATTTGGTAAGGCCACCTACGTGCCTAAGCAAGCTTCTAGATCGGTAGCACTGTTACAAGACCAGTGGCTTTGTTCCATGTTTACCGGGCCATTCATCACCCTAGTAAGCCACCGAAACCAGATATGATCGAGGAGATCCGAGAGGTTTCCCACTCTTGGAGGGTTCAGAGCTTTTTCTAAGTTGTTGGGGGCTCCTTGAAATCCCAAGTACACCTCTGAACTGGTACCAGACAGGTAGCCCATCTCCATTCATATAGGGTCATCCAATGCTCAAGTAAGTCACCACTCATCACGGAGGGGTCCAAAGTGTTCTCTCAGTCGTAGGAAACTTCTAGAATCCTGAGCATGTCTCCAGGAAGTTACTAGGGTGGTGTCCCCTCTCCACTTGTTTGGGGCCATTCATCGCCCTAGCGAGGTACTTTGGTCCCGATCTACCTCTCTGAGACAGCACCTTGGTAACACCAATATGGACCTCTACTTAGACAGATTCAGATAAAGAGGTAGGCAGACTTGAAGCCCCCCATGCATCTACAACAATAGAGGACTTCAAGGTAGTTCCTACCCTAACGTGACTAGACATGAAAGAAGAAATGGGAACCAAGTCCTCCTCATCAGCTGCGCATCCATCATCTCAATAAGGTCTGACTTCAGTCAGAGCGGACCTAGGTAACTCTCAACTTTCTCTGTGATCTACTCAAGGTATCCATCCTCCAATGATGATCAGGTCAGAGGGAATAAGAGGTCGAGCTGCCTAGCAAGTAACCCATAAGCGTCCTTCAGCAAATGACGCACCCACCTTGGCTCCCAAGGTAGCCGCGCTGCCATGCAGAGTTTAAACCACTCCCTCAAGAGTTTACCTCCTCATTTGGAGCAATCCTCGCATGACACGACGTTTGGACCTGAGTCTCTCCATATCATATGCATGTTGGATCCACTCGCGGGTTTCCTGCTTATTAGCCATGGTTGCCTCAATTCTGGTCATTCAGAATAACTGCGCCCTTCACTACCGTGGTCAGCTCCTCCTCATTTTGGTTTGACATCCCCTGAGAGTGAAGTTTTCTCCATCCGAAACATCTACTTCTGGATCAACCGGGGCTCACCTGTTATATAAACAACCACCTCAGTTGTGGCCTTTATTTGAAGGAGAAGCTCCATCTTCGGATTGATCATCTACTGCACCATGGGATTTAGAGTCGGGTCAGCTTCAGCGACCCAAGACTTGCTAGCTATGATGGGAACATACACAACCATCTCAATAACTTTCCTCTTAATCCCCTCCCTTTTCCGTCCATCAATGAATCTTAAGTCAAATGGGGGAAGTAGAGCCAGCTCTATCTGGAAGGTTGTGAAGAAGAAACCATCCTCTTTGGCTGGCACGAGCTCGACCTTAGCAAACACCAGCTTGCTCTCGAAGATTATCATACCGATGGCTCCTCTCTATTTGTACTGGGCCTTCCAATGCCCTAGTGAGCCATCAAGGTCTCGATTAATTCGGGGAGCACCCAAAGGTCCTGATTAGTTTAAAATGGAGTCCCGAGCTCCACTACGATTGTTGAAGGCTCTCATCTACCCTAAGCGGGCTTCCGAAACAGTTACATCATTTGAAGACTCGAAGCTCGTGGTTCCTGGAATCTCATAGCCATTTTCGAGGAACCAAATTAGAGTCGTCAGTGCCCTCGACCATGACTTCAATGCTGTCAGAGGAATTCGACATTGTTGAATGAAAAGAGCTTAAATGTGGGTGAAAGATAGTGACGTGGTCGGAGAAAATAGTAAGAGAGAAGGGTTTTTGAAAGTTTGAATACCGAAAGAAAGCTTGAAGAAAGGGATGATGAGCCTGAGATTAAATAGCGGTGGAATAGACATTGATGTCAGTAAAATCTTTGGTAAGATCGCCTCGAATCTCGGAGCGATCGAAACGTAGCCGGACTATTTTGGGGAACGTACCAAACCGCCCACGATACGTCGCTTGAATAATTAATGAGAAGATTTCATTCGAGATTCCCAGTAATTACTTTGTAACTTAAAATTTCCCAAATAAATAGGGAATCTGACTCCAACCCTAACTCTACCTCCAATGTTCAAGTCAGAAGGGACTTCTGTTAATAGTAAAATTTTGCTAGGGGTCAAAGAGAATTTTTCCACTCTCCTAGCCTGAATCAAAGCCTAAATTCGACAATCATGAGACCTCGGGTAGACCATAAAACTATCCCATAGAAGCAAGGAAGGATCACCGAACTAGCTCCTTCCAGGTTAAGGTATCCATAGGTCAAACTTAACTCGTAGCCTAAACTGGAAGCCCACCAACCTCTCCAAGAGCCCGCTGTCCCCTTCCCAATACGAGGAGAAAGAGGGCCTCTTAGTGGATCAGATCCATGCTACTTCCAAGATATATCTACAGGGACGTCTCAAGCTTCGTCGATCCCAAGCTTTTGAGAACAGAACCAAATCATGGATCTAGATCGCTCTACGAGACGATGAGCAGCTAACTCGATGACCTGCATGAAGAATCATGCTGTGAATACCCACATGATCATATCTACCTAATAACAAACATTAATTTCGTGTATGTGTAAGTCAAGAGTTTGATTCCAAACAGGAAAAAAACTTATCTTCGTCAACAACATCATCGCGTCCGTTATTAACTCGAAGTTAACAACTTTCAAATAATAGAGTGTTAATAGCAAAATTTGGCTAGGGACCAGAGAAGAATTTTCCACTTCCTAGCCTTCTCGCACGGGTCCAAATTTAGGCTTATATGATAGAGTATCAAGGACCCCGAGGTCGAGCTACCGAGCGATCCTACAGGAGCAAGGCGAGGCTGCCCATACCATCTGATCATCTCGCACGTGTCCAGGCTTACCAAATAAAGCCCGACGAGACCACATCAAGCTCTTTATACCAGAATAAAGCCCGAAGCTAGGTCGACGTGAAAGGACCTGGGTCCCCAAACATCAAGGTATCTCGTGACACCCTCCTAGAGCTTGCTATTATCCCTACTTTCACTAGGAGACCTTCAAGGTGCCAAACTTGTCTTGCAAAGGCTCTTCTGCCTTGTCGAGGTATAATCTCGACCTGTCCGAGCATTAAAGGAAGGAGCCCGTAAAGCTTTTTCCTCACCAAAAGAGCCAACATCCATTGTAGATTCTGGCATGGTTAAATCAAGTAGCAAGAGCAGTACTCGAGCGTACCTCTCCACCCTTCCAGAAGCGAGCTAAGGTCGCCTATTTATGAAAAACACCTTACCAAGGCCTGCTAGCCAAACTTGCTACCCCGCTAGAAAACATGCACAGTTAGGTCATCCTCCATGATAAAGCTCGGCGTAGCTAAACCATGCTCCCAGCTACAAGATTGGAACCTTATGGGATATTTCGCCTCTAAAATGGTTAGCACAAGCTCCATGGGAAGAACATTATCTAGCTCCATGACAATCGAGAGGTCCCTGGGGTACCCCGCCAGTGTGCTGGATCCTAGGGTACCTTTCCCTTAAAGAATATCAAATGTCACATTGGGTAACCTCTTTGAAGTACCTCTCCAAAATGACATGCAGAACTAGAGCTCTCCTTTCGGCAACGTAGGAAGAGAGGATTGGTTTCCATGACATTTAAAGTACCATTAATGAGGTCAACCGCATTAATAGAGGCAGTCAACCCAATTAATTACATGATCAACACCACAAATAAAGAGAATATTCAACTCTTTAATGTCCATCATTAGTGAAAGAGTCCAAAGAGGAAACAAATATATTTTCCTCCAAGATATCCTCCACAACCTATTCTTTGGGGTCAACTATAACAGAAAATCCTGCTTATCAAGGAAACAAGAGCCCGAAGAGGAAACAAACACATCCCCTCCGAGATATTAGCCACGATCCGATCAACTACATTAATGGAAGAATCGTACTCCATAAGAAAAGGAAGATTGAAGAATCCTAGACTTGCACGCCAAGGTAATAACCATTTATAAATTTTCCTGTAAAAGGCATAGTAAAGGGCTCTAATCAATAACAGAAGATACATGTTTTGTTTAGAGATCTCTCGACATCATCAATGTATGTGTTACCATTACCTAGAATATACCGGTATCTGTCAACATTCGACCACCATTGTAAGTTCTCTGGAGCGACTATGTTGTATTACTTCACCATTCTTGTAAGTTCCCCAGAGCATTCTTTGATATATACATAAGGAAGGATATTCCCCCTTCCTCCAGATACTGCCTTAGGGTTTTTCAGCATGTGATCATTCGTGATGCTTTTTCCCCCTTGGTCAGTCCACCTTCCTCTACAAAAGATTTGTGTATCTCTTACTTGTGTCCTATGTAATGCATGCGTATATGAGTGCAGGCTAGATTCCTACCTCGCTGGACCTAGCACTCTTATCTTCCCATATATATGTTAAAGTCGCATATCAAGATGAAGAGAAACCACCCAGACCTGCTTGAAGGATGTCGACGGGCTGTCTTGCATCATCTCTATGGCAGAAATCGAGCTCTCCGACACTGGAGATAGATAAGCCACCTCCTTACTTGCTATCTAGGTCGGGGAATTACAGGAAGGAATCGGGCTCCGGAATCGGGCTCCTGGTACCATGACAGGCTTTGACCCCCGTCCGAGGACCAGGACCAGGACCATGACCAAGATCAACCCCTTCACACCAACAAGAGAACCTCAAGCTCCCCATATCTATTTCATAAGCTTAAAGCCTGACGGACGGGATGGCTTATCTCTTCGAGCTCCCCGAATCTACTACATAAGATGAAGCCCGATCGGTGAGATGGCTTATCTCCTACCTCCTGCTTCATCCTCCTTCATATTCATACAAGATCAGGTCAGGTATTCAATGATACCAACCCCGGCCACAACCTTCGTGGTAGTGGTCTCGAGGGTGTTATTGGGATTTCTCATCCTAAACAAATTTCCCGTTAACACTTTCTGGCACCATCTGTGGGAAATTTCCATACCCCTTTTGAAAGCCTCTATGTCTCTACATGAGTATCATTATACTATCGAGGTAACAGATTTATTATTCATGGAATATGATTTACTATATACGATGTTTTTTCTCTATACTTGTCTATATCGCCTATGCATCGTATGTGGTGCTATTTTTATCATTTAACGAGTTTCGTTCATTGTGGAGCAAATATGGTACGTGGGATTCCTGATGGAACCAGTTCAGTATACTACTCCTATAAAGTGAACCCGCTCAGATAATCTTGGATCTCCAATACAGTAGCTCCCCGCTTGAAGATCTCTTATATAGCTGAACCATTCTGATACATCGAGAGCTCCTATACAATAGAACTGCACCTCTCCCGTTCTTCTACAGGCAGATTCAATCTGATACAAGTATATCACTTATCCAGCTGATCCACTAGGCTTCGACCTGTTCATACGGATCCCTTCATGCCTCCGGGTCCGCCCTTCGTAAGGTTCTAGGTAGCCGTAGCAGGTCAACTCATTAATCCGAGAAGCCAACTCAGTTGTGCAGCTTTTAGAGCAACATCACCAATAGAAGATTAGTGGTTCCACGCCTTATGCACCGGGCCAGTCAATGCCTTAGTAAGCCATTAAAACCCCGATCCATTCCAGCATGGTCCAGAGCCTTCTTTCAAATTACTAGGGATTCCAAAGATTCTAAGCATGCTTCTGGACCAGTACCTCCGGTGGTTTCGCTTCATGTTTACCAGGCCATTCAATGCCCTAGCAAGCCAACGAAGCCCAATTTGATCGAGGAGAGCCAAGAGGTTTCCCACTATTGGTAAGGCCTCCTACATGCTTAAGCTAACCTCTGGAGCAGCAGCCTCACTGTAACGCAAAATGGCTCCTCACTTCTTATACAGGGTGTGTCAATGCCAAAGTGAGCCACTGAACTCTCGATTCATTCCAGCAGGGTCCAGAGCCCTCTCTCAGTTGCTTGGGACTTCTAGAATCCCGAGCATGCATCTGGACCAGTACCTCCAGTGGCTTCGTTCCATGTTTACCTGGCCATTCATAGCACTAGCAAGCCACAGAAGCCCGATCCGATCGAGGAGCTCTCAGAAGCTTCCCATATTTAGTAAGGCCACCAACGGGCCTAAGCAAGCTTCTAAAGCGGTAGCATCGCTACAAGACCGGTGGCTTCGCTCTATATGTACCGGGTCATTCATCACCTTAGCAAGCCACCGAAGCCCGATCTGATCGAGGAGAGCCCAGAGGTTTCCCACTCTTGGTAAGGCCTCCTACATGCCTAAGCTATCCTCTGGAGCAACAGCCTCACTGTAACGCCAAATGGCTCCTCACTTCTTATACAGAGCCTGTCAACGCCCAAGTGAGCTACTGAACTCTCGATTCATTCCAACAGGGTCCAGAGCTCCCTCTCAGTTGCTGGGGACTTCTAGGATCTTGAGCATGCATCTGGACCAATACCTCCGGCGGCTTAGCTCCATGTTAACCGGGCCATTCACAGCCCTAGCAAGCCATCGAAGCCCTATCCGATAGAGAAGCTTCCCACATTTGGTAAGTCCACCTACGGGCCTAAGCAAGCTTCTAGAACGGTAGCATCGCTACAATACTAGTGGTTTCGCTCTATATGTACCGGGTCATTCATCGCCCTAGCAAGCCACCTAAGCCCGATCTGATCGAGGAGAGCCCAGAGGTTTCCCACTCTTGGTAAGGCCTCCTACATGCCTAAGCTAACCTCTGGAGCAACAACCTCACTGTAAGGCCAAGTGGTTCCTCACTTCTTATATAGGGCCTGCCAACGCCCAAGTGAGCCACTGAACTCTCGATTCATTCCAGTAGGGTCCAAAGCCCTCTTTCTGTCGCTGGGATATCTAGGATCTCGATCATGCATCCACATTTGGTAAGGCCACCTATGTGCCTAAACAAGCTTCTAGAGCAGTAGCATCGCTACAAGACAGGTGGCTTCACTCTATATTTACCGGGTCATTCATATCCCTAGCATGCCATCGAAGCCTGATCTGATCGAGGAGAGCCCAGAGGTTTTCCACTTTTGGTAAGGCCTCTTTCATGCCTAAGCTAACCTCTGGAGGAGCTGCAACCTCACTGTAAGGCCAAGTGGTTCCTCACTTCTTATATAGGGCCTGTCAACGCCCAATTAACCCATTGAGCTCCTGTTTCGTTCCAGCATGGTCCAGAGCTTTCTCTCAGTTGTTGGGGGCTCCTAGAAATCCCAAGTATGCCTCTAGACCGGTACTAGACAGGTAGCCCATCTTCATTCATATAGGGTCATCCAATGCTCAAGTGAGCCACCACTTATCCTGGTGGGGTCCAAAGTCTTCTCTCTATCATGTAATACTTCTAAGAATCCCGACCATGTCTCCAGACAGCTACTAGGCCGATGTCTACTCTCCACTTATATTTTGCCATTCATCGCTCTAGCGAGCTACTTTGGTCCCGATCTACCTCTCTAATTCAAAGGTAGGTAGACTTCAAGGCCCCTATGCATCTACAACAGTAGAGGACTTTAAGGTTGTTCCTACCTCAACACGACTAGACATGAAAGCAGAAATGGGAACCAAGTCCTCCTCATGATATGCGCATCCATCATCTCAATAGTTTTCGGATTCAGTCAGAACGGACCCAGGTAATTCTCAACTTTCTCTGTGATCTATTCAACGTATCCATCCTCCAATGATGATCATGTCAGAGGGAAGAAGAGCTCTAGCTACCTAGCAAGCAACACAGAAGGGTCCTTCAGCAATTGAAGCACCCACATTGGCTCCCCAGGTAGCCACGCTGCCATGTAGAGTTTAAACCACTCCCGCTATGTGGTCGTGGGTTGAAGAAGTAACCATCCTCCTTGGCTGGCACGAGCTCGACCTTAGCAAACACCAGCTTGCCCTTGGAGATTATCATACGATGGCTCCTCTCTATTTGTACGGGGCCTTCCAATGCCTTAGTTGCCATCGAGGTCTCGATCCGTTCGGGGACCACCCAAAGGTCTTGATTCGTTCACAGTGGGGTCTCGAACTGGATTACAAATTGTTGAAGGCTCTCATCTACCCCAAGCGGACTTCCAAACCGGTTAGATCACTTGAGGACTAGAAGCTCAATATTTTCTCGTTATTCCATTATCATCTAAAGAGATTCTACTCACTAAAAAAACTCCTAGAGCGAGATTGGTTATCAACTTAGACCTCATTACATTGATACAACTCTGTATCGGCTCACCATGAGTTTGCATCTCCTTCGATTTCGATCTCCGTCATAGTTCTCCTATGATCACCATTCGCTCACGATCGAGATACCCTAGACCAGATCAAATCCATTTAGAAGGATTGCCATTACCAGGAGAGCTTCATAGCCCTCCTGATGCCTGGACTGGATAAATCCCTCTAGGAGGAACGCCATGGTATTTCGACAATGATCGCCTCGAGACCAAGAAATAGCTAGATATCGCTCCTGATGCCTAGGCCTGGCACCACCCCTCTCGAAGAAGGGTCTAAGTGTATGAGCACAGTTTCCATCCAAATCTCGAGGCCAGGGATTGATCAAGAAAGCCCCATCATCACCCCTGATGCCTTGATCGGGTGACCTCCCTAAAGAAGGATCCGAGTGTAATAGCATAGTTTCTAACCGGATCAAAATACCAGGATATAGCAAGATAGCGCTTCTGATGCCTTGGTCAGGCTACCTCCCCAAAGAAGGATCCGAGTGTAAGAGCATAGTTTCCATTTGGATAAAAAAACCAAGATATAGCTGGACAGCGCTCCTGATGCATTGGTCCCGTTACGACCCCCAAGAATAATCCGAGTGTAATAGCATAGTTGCCATCCGGATCAAAATACCAGGATATAGCTGGAAAGTGCTCCTGATGCATTGGTCGGGCTACGACCCCCAGAAAGATCTGAGTGTAATAGCAAAGTTACCATCCTGATCTAAATACCAGGATATATCTATTTAGCGCTCTTGATGCCTTGGTCAGGCTACCTCCCCCAAGAAGGATCCGAGTGTAAGAGCATAGTTGCCATCCGGATCAAAATACCAGGAAATAGCTAGATAGCGCTCCTGAAGCCTTGGTCGGGCTACCTCCCCCACAAAGGATCCGAGTGTAAAAGCATAGTTGCCATCCAGATAAAAAAACCAGTATATATCTAGACAGCGCTCCTGATGCCTTTGTCTGGCTACGACCCCCAAGAAGGATCCGATTGTAAGAGCATAGTTGCCATCCGGATTGAAATACCAGGATATGGCTAGATAGCGCTCCTAATGCCTTGGTCGGGCTACGACCCCCATGAAGGGTCCGAGTGTTAGAGCATAGTTGCCATCCGGATAAAACAACCTAGATATAGCTAGACAGTGCTCCTGATGCCTTGGTCGAGCTATGAGCCCCAAGAAGGATCCAAGTGTAAGAGCATAGTTGCCATCCAGATCAAAATACCAGGAAATACCTAGATAGCGCTCCTGATGCCTTGGTCGGGCTACGACCCCCAAGAAGGGTCCGAGTGTAAGAGCATAGTTGCCATCCGGATCAAAAGACTAGGAAATAGCTAGATAGTGCTCTTGATGCCTTGGTCGGGCTACAACCCCCAAGAAGGGTCTGAGTATAAGAGCATTGTTGCCATCCAGATCTCGATACCAGGATATAGCTAGATAGCGTTCCTGATGCCTTGGTCGGGCTACGACCCCAAGAAGGATCTGAGCATAGAAGCATAGTTACCTGCTAGATCACGAGATCTGAACAACCAAAAGGTCATTCTGCTGCCTTGGCCAGACCAACCCCGCTAGAAAGGAACTATATGACATAGATGCCTACCAGAATCATTTCGCCAACTCATCTAAGTATCGTGATTCCTGGAAAAGAAACTCTAGGTACCCATATTAACCATAGAAGCTTCATCTGACATGATCGTGCAATAAGCTCATTTATTTTTACAGGAATGAATAGTACAATGGTTCTCTAAGCCAATCACTCGGAACGATACTAGTCACCAATAAAAAGGGTCAAGAGAAATTCTTCATGTAGTACAAGATCAAGACTCCAACCTCAAATACTTATCGGTGTTCAAGTCAGAGGGGACTTCTGTTAATAGCAAAATTTGGCTACAGACCAAAAAAGAATTTTTCACTTTCCAGCCTTCCCGCAAGGGTCCAAATTTAGGCTTATATAACAGGGTATCAAGGTCCCCGAGGTCGAGCTACCACGCTATCCTATAGAAGCAAGGCGAGGTCGTCCATACCATCTGAGCATCTTGCACGTGTCCAGGCTTTCCAAATAAAGCTCGACGAGACCACGTCAAGCTTCTTATACCAGGATAAAGCCCGAAGCTAGGTAGACGTGAAAGGAGCTGGGTCCCCCGACATCAAGGTATCTCGTGACACCCTCATAGAGCTTGCTATTATCTCTACTTTCACTAGGAGACCTTCAAGGTGCCGAACTTGTCTTGCAAAGGCTCTCCTGCCTCGACGAGGTATAATCTCGACCTGTCCGAGCATTAAAGGAAGGAGCCCGTAAAGCCTCATCGTCACCAAAAGCGCCAAGATCCACTGTAGATCCTGGCGTGGTAAAATCAAGTAGCAAGAGCAGAACTCAAGCGTACCTCTCCACCCTTCCAGAAGCAAGCTAAGGTCGCCTATTTATGGCAAACACCTTACCAGGGCCTGCTAGCCAAGCCCGCTACCCCACTAGGAAGCCTGCACAGTTAGGTCAAGCTCCATGATAAAGCTCGGCGTAGCTAAACCAAGCTCCCAGCTACAAAGTTGGAACCCTATGGGATATTTCGCCTCTTAAATGGTTAAAAGCTCCATGGGAAGAACAACATCTTGCTCCGTAACAATCAAGAGGTCCTTGGGGGAACCCGCCAGTGTACTGGATCCTACGGTACCTCACCCTCAAGGAATATCAAATTTCACCCCGGGTAACCTCCATGAAGTACCTCTCCAAAATGACACGCAGAACTAGAGCTCTCCTCTCGACAACGTCGGAAGAGAGGATTAGTTTCTATGACATTTAAAGTACCATTAATGAGGTCAACCGCATTAATGGGGGCAGTCAACCCAATAATGAAATGATCAACACCATTAATAAAGAGAATATTCAACTCTTTAATGGCCATCATTAGTGAAAGAGTCCAAAGAGGAAACAAATACATTTTCCTCAAAGATATCCTCCACAACCTATTCTTTGGGGTCAACTATAACAGAAAATCCGGCTTATCAAGGAAACAAGAGTCTGAAGAGGAAACAAACACATCCCCTCAGAGATATTAGCCACGATCCGATCAACTACATTAAAGGAAGAATCGTACTTAATAAGAAAAGGAAGATTGAAGAATCCAAGACTTGCTATATAGATCGGGGAATTACAGGAAGGAATCGGGCTCTAGAACCGGGCTTTAGGTACCATGACGGGCTCTGACCCTGAACGAAGACTAGGATTAGGACCAGGACCAAGATCAACACCTTCACACCAGTAAGAGAACCACAAGCTCCCAGATCTACTTCATAAGCACGAAGCCCGACAGGCAGGATGGATTGTCTCCTATCCCCTGTTTCATTCTCCTTCATATGCATACAAGATCAGGTCAGGTATTCAACGATACCAACCCCGGCCACCACCTCCGTGGTAGTGGTCTCGAGGGTGTTAATAGAGATTTCTTATCCTAAACAAATTTCCCTTTAACATGCATCTTGCCCGATAAGGAGGAAACAGATTCATAGGATCATGGCAGGATATTTGTAAGTTTAAACCTACTTGGACAAAAGATAAATGAGGCCAAGCATGGTAAGGGTGAGCGGGGATAAATAGAAGAGGAGGCAAAAAGCAGAGTGAAAAAGAGAGAGAATTACATAGGGCCTTAATTTTGTGATCAGAACACTGCTATCGTCATATCTACTATTCAAAAAGCACGAAGTTGCCACCTTCTTTTGTCCTAGAAAGATGATGAGTGTATGCGAGAGATTTCTTTATACGTTGAGTGATCAATAATAAAGTTCTCATTCGCCGTTGTCTTTCAAATATTCATTCCTACCTAAACAGGTTAGGTATCCAAGGTACCAACCCCGACCACCACCTCCGTGGTAGTGGTTTTGATGGTGTTAGCTGTAATTCCTCACCCTGAGCGAGTTTTCAGTTAAAAATATTACATATAATATATAAATATAAATTTTATTATATATATATATATATTAATATTATTAATAGCAAAATTTGGCTAGGGACCAAAGAAGAATTTTCCACTTCCCAGCCTTCCTGCAAGGGTCCAAATTCAGGCTTGTATAACGGGGTATCAAGGTCCCCGAGGTCAAGCTACCATACGATCCTACAGAAGCAAGGCGAGGCTGCCCATACCAACTAAGCATCTCGTACGTGTCCAGGCTTACCAAATAAAGCTCGACGAGACCGCATCAAGCTTCTTATACCAGGATAAAGCTTGAAGATAGGTCGACGTGAAAGGACCTGGGTTCCCCGACATCAAGGTACCTCGTGACACTCTCATAGAGCTTGCTACTATCTCTATTTTCACTAGGAGACCTTAAAGATGCCAAACTTGTCTTGCAAAGGCCCTCATACTTCACAAAGGTATAATCTTGACCTGTCCGAGCGTTAAAGGAAGGAGCCCGTGAAGCCCCGTCGTCACCAAAAGTTCCAAGATCCACTATAGACACTGGTATTATTTAGCTAGAGCAGTACCCGAGCGTACCTCTCCACCCTTCTAGAAGCGAGCCAAGGTCGCCTGTTTATGGTAAACACCTTACCAGGGCCTGCTAGCCAAGCCCGCTACCCCGCTAGGAAGCCTGCATAATTAGGCCAAGCCACAAGATAAAGCTCGGCGTAGCAAAACCAAGCTCCCCACTACAAGGTTGGAACCATATGGGATATTTCGCCCTTAAAATGGTTAGCATAAGCTACATGGGAAGACCAGCATCTAGCTCCGTGACAATCAAGAGGTTCCCGGGGAACCCCTCTAGTGTACTGGATCCTAGGGTACCTCGTCCTCAAGAAATATCAAATGTCACTTCGGGTAACCTCCATGAAGTACCTCTCAAAAGTGACAAGCAAAACTAGAACTCTCATCTCGGCAATGTAGGAAGAGAGGATTGGCTTCCATGACATTTAAAGTACCATTAATGAGGTCAGCCGTATTAATAGAGGTAGGCAACCCAATTAATGACATGATCAACACCATTAATAAATAGAATATTCAAATCTTTTATGGCCATCATTAGTGAAAGAGTCCAAAGAGGAAACAAATACCTTTTTCTCCAAGATATCCTCCATAACCTATTCTTTGGGGTAAACTATAACAGAAAATCCCGCCTATCTAGGAAGGAAGAGTCTGAAGAGGAAACAATCACATCCCCTCCGAGATATTAGCCACAATCCGATCAACTGAATGAAAGGAAGAATCGTACTCAATAAAAAGGGGAAGATTGAAGAATCATGGACTTTCATGCCAAGGTAGTCACCATTTATAAATATGCCTGTAAAAGGCATAGACAGAGCCGATGAAGGACAGAAGACAGACAAGCTTTGCTAAAAAGATCTCTCGACATCATCAATGTATGTGTTACCTTTACCTAGAATATACTGGTATCGATCTACATTCGACCACTATTGTAATCTCTCCGGAGCGACTACTTTGTATTACATTCACCATTCTTGTAAGCTCCCCGAAGCATTCTTTCATATATACATAAAAAAGAGTATTCTAACTTCCTCCGGATATTGCCTTGGGGTTTTTCAGCATGTGATCATTCGTAATGCTTTTTCCCCATTGGTAAGTCCACCTCCCTCTACAAAAGATTTGTGTTTCACTTACTTATGTCCTTTCTAATGCATACGTATATGAGTGCGAGCTAGTTTCCTACCTCGCTGGACCTAGCATTCTTATCTTCCCATCTACATGCTAAAGTCGTATATCAAGATGAGGAGAAACCACCCAGACCAGCTTGAAGGAAGTCGATAGGCTCTTCTGCATCATCTCTATTGCAGAAATTGAGCTCTCCAACACTGGAGCTAGATAATCCCCCTCCTTACTCGTTATCTAGGTCAGGGAATTATAGGAAGGAATCGGGCTCTATAACCGGGCTCCAGGTACCATGACGGGCTTCGACCCCGACCGAGGTCTGGGATCCAGATCAACCCCTTCACACCAGCAAGAGAACCTCAAGGTCCTCAAATCTACTTCATAAGAATGAAGCCCGACGGGTAGGATGACTTGTCTCTTCGAGCTCCCCAGATCTACTTCATAAGCATAAAGCCCGACGGGCGAGATGGCTTGTCTCCTACCTCCCGTTTTCATCCTCCTATATATTCATACAAGATCAGGTCAGATATCAACGATACCGACCCCGGCCACCACTATCGTGGTAGTGGTCTCGAGGGCGTTAATGGGGATTTCTCATCCTAAACAAATTTTCCGTTAACACTTTCTGGCGCCGTCTGTGGGAAGTTTCCAAACCCCTTTTGAAACCCTCTATGTCTCTACATGAGTATCATTATACTATCGAGGCAACAGATTCATTATTCATGAATATCATTTACTATAAACAATGTCTTTTCTCCATACTTGTCTACATCGCCTATGTATCGCATGTGGTGCTCATTTTATCATTTAACGGGTTTCGATCATTATGGAGCAAATATGGTACGTGAGATTCCTGGTGGAACCAGTTTATTATACTACTCCTATAAAGTGAACCTGCTCAGATAATCGTGGAGCTCCAATACAGTAGCTCCATGTTTGAAGATCTTCTATATAGCTGAACCATTCTGATACATTGAGAGCTCCTATACAGTAGAAGTGCACCTCTTTTGCTCTTCTACAGCAGATTCGCTCTGCCACCAGTGTATCACTTATCCAGCAGATCCACTGGGCTTTGACCTGTTCATACGGATCCCCTCATGCCTCCAGGTCCGCCCTTCGTAAGTTTCTAGGTAGAGGTAGAAGATCGGTCCATGAATCTAAGAAGTTAACTCAGCTGTGTAGCTTCTAGAGCAGCACGACCAGTAGAAGATTAGCGGTTCCATGCCTCATGCACCGGGCCAGTCAACGCCCAAGTGAGCCACTGAACTCTCGGTTCACTCTAGGAGGATCCAGAGCTTTCTCTTAAATTACAGGGGACTCTAGAGACTCCAAGCATGATTCTGGACGAGTACCAGACCGGTGGCTTTGCTCCTAGTGTACCGGGCCACTCACCGCCCTAGAAACCACCGAAGCTTGATCAAATCGAGGAGGTCTTAGAAGCTTCCCACCTTTGGTAAGGACACCTACGTGCCTAAGCAAGCTTCTAGACCGGTAGCAACGCTACAAGACTGGTGGCTTCACTCTAGGTTTACAGGGTCATTCACAGCCCTAGCAAGCCACCGAAGCCCGATCTGTTTGATGAGGTCTCAGAAGCTTCTCACCTTTGGTTAGGCCACCTACGTGCCTAAGCAAGCTTCAAGACCGGTAGCACCGCTACAAGGTCGGTGGCTTCACTTTATATTTACAGGGCCATTCACCACCCTAGCAAGCCACTGATGCCCGATCCGATCGAGGAGGTCTCAGAAGCTTCCCACCTTTGGTAAGGCCACCTACGTGCCTAAGCAAGCTTCTAGACCGGTAGCACCGCTACAAGACCGGTGGCTTCGCTCCATGTTTACTGGGCCATTCATCGCCCTAGCAAGCCACCGAAACCCGATCTCATCTAGAAGAGGCTAAAGGTTTCCCATTCTTGGTAAGGCCTCCTACATGCATAAGTAAACCTCTGGACTAGCAGCCTCACTACAAGGCCAAGTGGCTCCTCACTTCTTATACAGGGTCTGTCAATGCCCAAGTGAGCCACTAAACTCTGGGTTCACTCTATGAGGATCCAGAGCTTTCTCTCAATTACAGGGGACTCCAGAGACCCCAAGCAATCATCTGGATCAGTGCCAAATAGATGGGTTTATGGTTACCGGGCCATTCACCGCCCCAGCAAGCCACCCAAGCCCGATCTGATCGAGGAGGTCTCAGAAGCTTCCCATATTTGGTAAGGCCACCTACATGCCTAGGCAAGCTTTTAGACCGGTAGCACCGCTACAATTCCGGTGGCTTCACTCCATGTTTACCATTCCATTCATCGCCCTAACAAGCCACCAAAGCCCGATCTGATCGAGGAGAGCCCAGAGGTTTCCCACTCTTGCAGGGTCCAGAGCTCTCTCTCAGTTGTTAGGGACTACTAGGATGCCGAGCATGCATATGGACCAGTACCTCCGGTGGCTTCGTTCAATGTTTTATTTTGTCATTCACCGCCCTAGCAAGCCACCGAAGCCTGATCCTATCGAGGAGCTCTTAGAAGTTTCCCACATTGGTAAGGCCACCTACATGCCTAAGCAAGCTTCTAAAGCGGTAGCATCGCTACAAGACCGGTGGCTTCACTCTATATGTACCGGCTCATTCATCGCCCTAGCTAGCCACCTTAGCCTGATCTGATCGAGAGAGCCCAGAGGTTTCCCACTCTTGGGTCGGTCAACGCCCAAGTGAGCCACTACGACCCCGATCCATCCCAGCATGATTCAGGCCCTCTTTTCAAATTGCTGGGGACTCCAAAGATCCCAAGCATACTTCTATACCGGTAGCACCACTGCAAGACCGGTGGCTTTGCTCTATATTTACAGGGCCATTCATTGCCCTAGCAAGCTACCGAAGCCCGATATAATCTAGGAGATCCCAGAGGTTTCCCACTCTTTGAGGGTTTAGAGCTTTTCCTCAGATGTTGATTGCTCCTTGATATCCCAAGTACGCCTCTGAACTTGTACCAGACACGTAGCCCGTCTCCATTCATATAAGGTCATCCAATGCTTAAGTAAGTCACCATTCATCATGGAGGTGTCCAAAGTGTTTTCTCAGTGGCGGGAAACTTTTAGAATCTCGAGCATGTCTCCAGGCAATTACTAGGCCGATGTCTCCTCTCTACTTGTGTGGGGCCTTTCATCGCCCTAGCGAGCTACCTTGGTTCCGCTCTACCTCTCTGAGCCAGCACCCACCTACCTTGGTAACACCAATGTGGACCTCTACTTTGACAGATTCAGATAGAGAAGTAGGCAGACCTGAATCCCCACATGCATCAATAATAGCAGAGGACTTCAAAGTAGTTCTGACCCTAAAACAACTAGACATGAAAGCAGAAATAGGAAGCAAGTCCTCCTCATCAGCTGCGCATCCATCATCTCAATAAGGTCTGGCTTCAGTCGGAGCGGACCCAGGTAACTCTCAACTTTCTCTGTGATCTAATCAAGGTATCCGTCCTCCAATGATGATCAGGTCAGAGGGAAGAAGAGCTCGAGCTGCCTAGCAAGCAACACAGAAGCGTCCTTCGGCAAATGACGCACCCACCTTGGCTCCAAAGGTAGCTGCGCCATGCAGAGTTTAAACCACTCCCTCAAGAGTTTAACTCCTCTTTCGGAGCAATCCACGCATGACACGATGCATGGACCTGAGTCTCTCCACATCATATGCATGTTGGATCCACTCCCGGGTTCCCTACTTATTAGCCATGGTTGCCTCAATTTGGTCATTCAGAACAACTGCAGATCAACCGGCGCTCACCTGCCATATAAACAACCACCTCAGCTGTGGTCTTTATTTAAAGGGGAAGCTCCCTCTTCGGATTGAAGATCTACTGCATCATGGATTTTGAGCCCAGGTTTGCTTCAGTAACCCATGACTTGCCAGCTACGTTGGGAACATACACAACCATCTCAACAGCTTTCTTCTTAGTCCTCTCACTTTTCCCTCTTAAGTCAAGGGGGGGAAGTAGAGCCAGCTCTACCTGGAAGGTTGTAAAAAAGTAACTGTTGTCCTGGCTTGCAAGAGCTGGACCTTAGCAAACATCAGCTTGCTCTAGAAGATTATCATACCGAGGGCTCCTCTCCATTTGTACCGGGCCTTCCAATGCCCTAGTGAGCAATCATGGTCTTGATCCGTTCGAGGAGCACACAAAGGTCCTGATTAGTTCAAAAGGAAATCCCGAGCTCCATTACGATTGTTGAAGGTTCTCATCTACCCCAAGCAGACTTCCAAAACAATTACATCACTCGGAGACTTGAAGCTCGTTATTCTCTCCAGTAACCATGTGGAAGGGGCAGTGACCCCAACGTGGGGCAATCTCTCCAACGATTGGTTTACAATAAAAACGTCTTTTATGAAAAGTCAGTCTACAATCTGCACCCATAACACAGATCATCTCTAGAGATTCTACTCGTGAAAAGGCTATTAAAGCGAGCTTGGTTATCAACCGATACCACCTTGCATTGATACAACTCTGTATCGGCTCACCATAAGTTTGTATCTCCTTCGATTTCGGTCTCCCTCATAGTTTTCCTATGGTCTCCATTTGCTCACGATCAAGATACCCTAAACCGGATCAAATCCCTCTAGGAGGATCGCCATCACCAGGAGAGCTCTGTATCCCTCATGATGCCCTAGACTGGATAAATCCCTCCAGGAGGAATGCCATGGTATTTCGACAATGATCGCCTCGAGACCAGGAAATAGCTAGATAGCACTTCTGATGCCTCAGCAGGGCACCACCCCCCACAAGAAGGGTATGAGTATAAAAGCATAGTTGCCATCCAGATCTCGAGACCAAAAATTGATCGGGAAATCCCCCTCATCACCTTGATGCCTTGGTCCGGTGACCTCCCCCAAGAAGGATCCGAGTATAAGTGCAAAGTTGCCATCCGGATCAAAATACCAGGATATAGCTAGATAACCCTCCTGATGCCCTGGACTGGATAAATCCCTCAAGGAGAAACGCCATGGTATTTCGATAACGATCGCCTCGAGACCAGGAAATAGCTAGATAGCGCTCCTGATGCCTCTGCAGAGCACCACCCCCCGCGAAGATGGGTTTGAGTATAAGAGCATAGTTGCCATCCAGATGTCGAGACCAAGGATTGATCGGGTAAGCCCCCTCATCACCCTGATGCCTTGGTCGGGTGACCTCCTCTAAGAAGGATCCGAGCATAAGTGCATAGTTGCCATCCGGATCAAAATACCAGGATATTGCTAGATAGCCCTCATGATGCCCTGGACTGGATAAATCCCTCCAGGAGGAACACCATGGTATTTCGACAATGATCGCCTCGAGACCAGGAAATAGCTAGATAGCACTCCTGATGCCTCGACCAGGTACCACCCCCCGCCAAGAAGGGTCTGAGTATAAGAGGATAGTTGCCATCCAGATCTCGAGACCAGAGATTGATCGGGAAAGCCACCTCATCACCTCTGATGCCTTGGTCGGGTGACCTCCCCTAAGAAGGATCTGAGTGTAAGTGCATAGTTGCCATTCGGAACAAAAGACCATGAAATAGCTAGATAGCGCTCCTGATGCCTTGGTCGGGTGACCTCCTCCTAAGAAGGATCCGAGTGTAAAAGCATAGTTGCCATCTGGATCAAAAGACCAGGAAATAGCTAGATAGCGCTCCTGATGCCTTGGTCGGGTTATGACCCCTAAGAAGAATCTCAGTGTAAAAACATAGTTGTCATCTGGATCAAAAGATCAGGAAATAGCTAGATAGCGCTCTTGATGCCTTGGTCGGGCTACGATCCTTAAGAAGGGTCTGAGTGTAAGAGCATAGTTGCCATCCTGATCAAAAGACCAAGAAACAGCTAGATAGCGCTCCTGATGCCTTGGTCGGGCTACGACCCATTGGAAGGGTCTGAGTGTAAGAGCATAGTTGCCATTCAGATCAAAATACCAGGAAATAGCTAGATAGCGCTCCTAATGCCTTGGCCGGGCCAACCCTGTTAGGAAGGATCTAGATGCATAGATGCCTACCAGAGTCATTTCGCCAGCTCATCTAAGTTCCGTGATTCCTGGAAAAGTAATTTTAGGCACCCATGTTAACAACATAAGCTTCATCCAACATGATCGAGCAATACACTCATTTATTTTGCAGGAATAAATGGTACCCCGGTTCTCTAAGCCTGGGAGCATTTCTAGCTACAAGTAAGAAGCGACAAGCAAAATTCTTCATGTAGTACAAATTCAGACTCCAACCCTAAATACTTACTGGTGATTAAGTCAGAGGGGACTTCTGTTAATAGCAAAATTCGGCTAGGGATCAAAGAAGAATTTTCCACTTCCCAGCCTTCCCGTAAGGGTCTAAATTCGGGCTTGTATAATGGGGTATTAAGGTCCCCGAGGTCAAGCTACCACTCGATCCTGCAGGAGCAATGCGAGGCCGCCTATACCAACTGAGCATCTCGCATGTGTCCAGGCTTACCAAATAAAGCCCGAAGAGACCGCATCAAGATCCTTAAACCAGGATAAAGCCCGAAGATAGGTCGACGTGAAAGGATCTGGGTTCCCCGACATCAAGGTACCTCTTGACACTCTCCAAAAGCTTGCTACTATCTCTACTTTCACTAGAAGGCCTTCAAGGTGCCAAACTTCAAGGAGCCCGAGAAGCCCCGTCGTTACCAAAAGCGCCAAGATCCACTGTAGATCCTAGTATGATTTAGCAAGAGCGTTACTCGAGCGTACCTCTCCACCTTTCCAGAAGCAAGCCAAGGTCGTCTGTTTATGATAAACACCTTACCAAGGACTGCTAGCCAAGCCCGATACCCCGCTAGGAAGCCTGCATAATTAGGTCAAGCCCCATGACAAAGCTCGGCATAGCAAAACCAAGCTCCCCACTACATGGTTAGAACCCTATGGGATATTTCGCCCCTAAAATGGTTAGCACAAGCTCCAAGGGACGACCAACATCTAGCTCCGTGAAAATCGAGAGGTTCCCGGGGGACCCCGCCAGTGTAATGGATCCTAGGGTACCTCGTTCTCAAGAAATATAAAATGTCACATCGGGTAACCACCATGAAGTACCTCTCCAAAGTGACAAGTAGAACTAGAACTCTCATCTCGGCAATGTAGAAAGAGAGGATTGGCTTTCATGACATTTAAAGTACCATTAATGAGGTCAACCGTATTAATGGAGGCAGCCAACCTAATTAATGACATGATCAACACTATTAATAAAGAGAATATTCAACTCTTTAGTCATCATTAGTGAAAGAGTCCAAAGAGGAAACAAATACCTTTTCCTCCAAGATATCCTCCATAACCTATTCTTTGGGGTCAACTATAACATAAAATCCTGCCTATCAAGAAAGGAATAGTCCGAAGAGGAAACAATAACATCCCCTCCGAGATATTAGCCACAATTCGATCAACTACATGAAAGGAAGAATCGTACTCAATAAGGAAGGGAAGATTGAAGAATCCTAGACTTGCACGCCAAGGTAGTTGCCATTTATAAATATGCCTGTAAAAGGAATAGATAGATCTGATGAAGGACAGAAGACAGACATGCTTCGCTAAAAAGATCTCTCGACATCATCAATGTATGTGTTACCTTTACCTAGAATATATAGGTATCGACCACCATTGTAAGCTCTCCGGAGCGACTAGTTTGTATTACATTCACCATTATTATAAGCTCCCTGGAGCATTCTTTGATATATACATAAGGAAGGGTATTTCCCCTTCCTCCGGATACTGCCTTGGGGTTTTTCAGAATGTGATCATTCGTGATGCTTTTCCCCCTTGGTCAGTCCACCTCCCTCTACAAAAGATTTGTGTTTCTCTTACTTATGTCCTTTCTAATGCATGCGTATATGAGTGCGAGCTAGTTTCCTACCTCGCTGGACCTAGCATTCTTATCTTTCCATCTACATGCTAAAGTCGCATATAAAGATGAGGAGAAACCACCTAGACCAGCTTGAAGGAAGTCGATGGGCTCTTCTACATCATCTCTATGGCAGAAATCGAGCTCTCCAACACTGGAGCTAGATAAGCCCCCTCTTTACTTGCTATCTAGGTCGGGGAATTACAGGAAGGAATCGGGCTACACCAGCAAGAGAACCTCAAGATCCCCATATCTACTTCATAAGAACAAAGCCCGACAGGAGGATTACTTGTCTCTTCGAGCTCCTCAGATCTACTTCATAACCACGAAGCCCGGCGGGCAGGATGGCTTGTCTCCTACCTCCCATTTTCATCCACCTACATATTCATACAAGATCAGGTCAGGTATCAACGATACCGACCATGGCCACCACTTTTACGGTAGTGGTCTTGAGGGCGTTAATGGGGATTTCACATCCTAAACAAATTTCCCCTTTAACAAATATAGGCTTATATATAATATAATATATACTTTTTATTATTAGTATAAATATTATTATTATTACTAATATTATTATATAATAAATGTTAAGCCCGAAGCTAGGTCAACGTAAAAGGACCTGGGTCCCCCGACATCAAGGTATCTCGTGACACCCTCCTAGAGCTTGCTACTATCTCTAATTTCACTTGGAGACCTTTAAGGTGCCAAACTTGTCTTGCAAAGGCTCTACTGCCTCGTCGAGGTATAATCTCGACCTGTCCGAGCATTAAAGGAAGCAGCCCGTAAAGCCTCATCGTCACCAAAATCGCCAAGATCCACTGTAGATCCTGGCATGGATAAATCAAGTAGCAAGAGCAGTACTCGAGCGTACCTTTTCACCCTTCCATAAGCCAGCTACGGTCACCTGTTTATGGCAAACACATTACCAGGGCCTGCTAGCCAAGCCCGTTACCCCGCTAGGAAGCCTGCACAGTTAGGTCAAGCTCCAGGATAAAGCTCGGCGTAGCTAAACCAAGCTCCCAGCTACAAGGTTGAAACCCTATGGGATATTTCACTTCTAAAATGGTTAGCACAAGCTCCATGGGAAGAACAACATCTCGCTCCGTGACAATCGAGAAGTCCTCGGGGGACCCCGCCAGTGTACTGGATCCTAGGGTACCTTGCCCTCAAGGAATATCAAATGTCACATCGGGTAACCTCCGTGAAGTACCTCTCCAAAATGACATGCAGAACTAGAGCTCTCCTCTCAGCAACATAGAAAGAGATGATTGGTTTCCATGACATTTAAAGTACCATTAATGAGGTCAACCGCATTAATGGAGGCATTCAACCCAATTAATGACATGATCAACACCATTAATAAAGAGAATATTCAACTCTTTAATGTCAATCATTAGTGAAAGAGTCCAAAGAGGAAACAAATAATTTTCCTCAAAGATATCCTCCATAACCTATTCTTTGGGGTCAACTATAACAGAAAATCCCGCTTATCAAGGAAAGTAGAATTCGAAGAGAAAGCAAACACATCCCCTCCGAGACACGATCCGATCAACTACATTAAAGGAAGAATCGTACTCAATAAGAAATGGAAGATTGAAGAATCCTGGACTTGAACACCAAGGTTGTCACCATTTATAAATATGTCTGTAAAAGGCATAGGGAAGGTCTCCGATAAATGACAAAAGACACATGCTTCGTTAAAAGTTCTCTTTACATCATCATTGTATGTGTACCCCGACCGGGAAAATATCGGTGTACATTTGACCACCGTTGTAAGCTCTCCGAAGCAACTACGTTGTATTACTTCACCATCATTGTAAGATCCCCGGAGAATTTTTGATATATACATATGGAAGGGTATTCCTCCTTCCTCCGAATACTGCCTTGGGATTTTTCAACATGTGATCACTCGTGATACTTTTCCCCTATTGGTCAGTCCACCTCCATCTACATAAGACTTGTGTTTTTCCAATTATCTACTGTATTACGTATGTGTGTATGCGGGCTAGGTACAGATCCCGTTGGTCCCAACTCTTTAATCTTTCTTACATGAGATCAGGAAACAACAACGAAGACCTAAGGAACCGAAAGCTAGATTTCTACCTCGCTGGGCCTAACGCTCTTATCCTCCCATCTTTATACCAAAGTCGCACATCAAGATGAGGAGAAACCACCCAGACCAGCTTGAAGAAAGTCGATGAGCTCTCCTACATCATCTCTTTGGCATAAATCAAGCTCTCCAAAACTGGAGCTAGATAAGCCCTCCTTTCTTACTTGTTATCTAGTTTGGGGAATTACATGAAGGAATAGGGCTCCAAAACCAAGCTCTGGGTACCATGACGGGCTCTGACCTAGACCAAGGAAAAGGACAAGGAAGGGAACCTCGAGCTCCCTCGTTTCCTACCTACCACGAAGCCTGACGGAAAGGATGACTCGTCTCCGACCTACTAGGAAGCCAGACATGTGGGATGACTCCTCTCTTACCTATCGCGAAGCCCGACAAGTAGGATGACTCATCTCTTACCCACCACTCTATACTTCATATTCATACAAGATCAGGCTCTGGGTACCAGAACAGGCTCTGACTAAGGGACAAGGTCCATGATCTCCCTCTTCGCACCAGTAACGGAACCTCGAGCTCCGAGATCTACTTCTTAAGCATGAAGCCCGGCGGCCGGGATGGCTTGTCTCCTACCTATGATTTCATCCTCTTTCATATTCATACAAGATCAGGTCAGGTATCAACGATACCAACCCCGGCCACCACCTCCGTGGTTGTGGTCTCGAGGGTGTTAATGGGGATTTCTTATCCTAAACAAATTTCCCGGTAACACTTTCTGGCACCGTCTGTGGGAAGTTTCCACACCCCTTTTGCAAGCCTCTATGTCTCTACTTGAGTATCATTATACTATCGAGGTAACATATTTATTATTCATGGAATATCATTTATATAAGATGTCTTTTCTCCATACTTGTCTATATCGCCTATGCATCACATGTGGTGCTCGTTTTATCATTTACCGAGTTTCGTTCATTGTGTAGCAAATATGGTACATGGGATTCCTGGTGGAACCAGTTCATTATGCTACTCCTATCAGATAATCATGGAGCTCTAATACAGTACCTTCCCGCTTGAAGATCTCCTATATAGTTGAACCATTCTGAAACATCGAGAGCTCATATACATGAGAACTGCATCTCTCCTGCTCTTTTACAGCAGATTCGCTCTGCCAGCAGTGTATCACTTATCCAGCAGATCCCTTGAGCTTTGACCTATCCATACGGATCCCCTCATGCCTCTAGGTATGCCTTTCGTAAGCTCCTAAGTAGAGGTAGCAAGTCGACCCAAGAATCTAATAAGCCAACTCAGCTCTGTAGCTTTCAGAGCAGCACGACCCGTAGAAGATTATTGGTTCCACGCCTCATACACATGGCCGGTCAATGCCCAATTGAGCCACTAAGTTCCTGTTTTGTTCCAGCAGGGTCTATAGCCCTCTCTCAGTTGTTGCGGACTTAAAGGATCCCGAGCATGCATCTGGACCAGTACTTCCGGTGGCTTCGCTCCATGTTTACAGGGCTATTCATCGCCCTATCAAGTCACCAAAGCCTGATTCGATCGAGGAGCTCTCAGAAGCTTCCCACATTTGGTATGGCCACCTACGTGCCTAAGCAAGCTTTTAGAGCGGTAGCATCGCTACAAGACCGGTGGCTTCGCTCTATACGTACCGGGTCATTCATCGCCCTAGCAAGCCATCGAAGCCCGATCTGATCGAGGAGAGCCCAGAGGTTTCATACTCTTGGTAAGGCCTTCTACATGCCTAAGCTAACCTCTGGAGCGGTGGCCTCACTGTAAGGCCAAGTGGCTCCTCACTAGTTATACAGGGTCTGTCAACGCCCAAGTGAGCCATTGAGGTCCTGTTTCGTTCAAGCATGGTTCAGAGCTTTCTCTCAGTTGTTAAGGGGCTTCTTGAAATCCCAAGTAAACCTCTAAATCGGTACCAGACAAGTAGCCTATCTCCATTCATATAGGATCTTCCAACGCTCAAGCGAGTCATCACGCATCCTGGAGGGGTCCAAAGTCTTCTCTCCATCGAGAGAAACTTCTAAGAATTCTGAGCATGTCTCCAGACAATTACTAGGCCGATGTCTCATCTCCACTTATTTGGGTCCATTCATCACCCTAGCGAGCTACCTTGGTCCCGATCTACCTCTCTAATTCAAAGGTAGGCAGACTTGAAGCCCCCTATGCATCAACAGCAGCAAAAGACTTCAAGGTAATTCCTACCTCAACACGACTAGACATGAAAGCAGAAATGGGAACCAAGTCCTCTTCATCATCTGTGCATCCATTATCTCAATAATTTCTGGCTTTAGTCAGAGCGGACCCAGGTAACTCTCAACTTTCTCTGTGATCTATTCAAGGTATCCATCCTCCAATGATGATCAGGTCAAAGGGAAGAAGAGCTCGAGTTGCCTAGCAAGCAACATAGAAGCGTCCTTAGCAAACACCAGTTTGCTCTCGGAGATTATCATACAGATGGCTGCTCTCCATTTGTATGGGGCCTACCAATGCCCTAGACCGGATCAAATCCCTTCAGAAGGACTGCCATTACCAGGAGAGCTATATAGTCTTCCTGATGCCCTAGACTGGATAAATTCCTTTAGGAGGAACGCCATGGTATTTCGATAATGATTGTCTCGAGACCAAGAAATAGCTAGATAGCGCTCCTAATGCCTCGGCCGGGCACCACCCCTAGCCAAAAAGGGTCTGAGTGTAAGAGCATAGTTGCCATTCAGATCTCGAGACCAGGGATTGATCAGGGAAGCCCCCTCATCGCTCCTGATGCCTTGGTCGGGTGGCCTCCCCCAAGAAGGATCCGACTGTAAGAGTATTGTTGCCATTTGGATAAAAAAAACCAGGATATAGCTATATAGCGCTCCTAATGCCTTGATCGGGCTACCTCCCTCAAGAAGGATTCAAGTGTAAGAGCATAGTTGCCATCTGGATCAAAATTCCAGGATATAGCTAGATAGTGCTCATAATGCCTTGGTCAGGCTACCTCCCCCAAGAAGGATCTAAGTGTAAGAGCATAGTTGCCATCCGGATCAAAAAACCAGGATATAGCTAGATAGCGCTCCTGATGCCTTGGTCGGGCTACCTCCCCTAAGAAGGATCCGAATGTAAGAGCATAGTTTCCATCCAGATAAAAAAAACCAATATATATCTAGACAGCGCTCCTGATAACTTGGTCAGGCTACGACCCTCAAGAAGGGTCCGATTGTAAGAGCATAGTTGCCATCCGAATCAAAATACCGGGATATAGCTAGATAACGCTCTTGATGCCTAGGTCGGGCAACGACCCCCAAAAAGAGTCCGAGTGTGAAAGCATAGTTGCCATCTGGATCAAAAGACCTGGAAATAGCTAGATAGCGCTCCTAATGCCTTGGTCAGGCTACGACCCCCAAGAAGGGTCCGAGTGTAAGAGCATTGTTGCCATCCGGATCAAAATACCAAGATATAGCTAGATAGCGCTTTTGATGCCTTGGTCGGGCTACCTCCCCCAAGAAAGATCCGAGTGTAAGAGCATAGTTGCCATCTGGATCAAAATACCAGGATATAGCTAAATAGCGCTCTTGATGCCTTGGTTGGGCTACCTTCCCATAGAAGGATCCGAGTGTAAGGGCATATTTGCCATTCAGATCAAAAGACCAGGAAATAGCTAGATAGCGCTCCTGATGCCTTGGTTGGGCTACTACCCCCAAGAAGGGTCTGAGTGTAAGAGCATAGTTTCCGTCCGAATCAAAAGACTAGGAAATAGCTAGATAGCGCTTCTGATGCCTTGGTCAGGCTACAACCCCCGAGAAGGGTCCGAGTGTAAAAGCATAGCTACCATCCGGATAAAAAGACATGAAATAGCTAGATAGCGCTCCTGATGTCTTGGTCGGGCTACGACCCCCAAGAAGGGTCTGAGTATAAGAGCATTGTTGCCATCCAGATCTCGATACTAGGATATAGCTAGATAGCGCTTCTGATGCCTTGGTCGTGCTACGACCCCTAGGAAAGATCTGAGTGTAAGAGCATAGTTACCTGCTAGACCACAAGATCACAACAACCAAAAGGTCATCATGCTGTCTTGGCCGGGCCTACCCCACTAGAAAGGATCTAGATGGCATAGTTGCCTACCAGAATCATTTCGCTAGTACCATGATTCCTGGAAAAGGAACTCTAGGTACCCATATTAACCACATAAGCTTTATCCGACATGATCGAGCAATACGCTCATTCATTTTGCAGGAATAAATAGTACCCTGATTCTCTAAGCCAATCACTGGGAATGATACTGGTCACCAATAAAAAGGGTCAAGCAAAATTATTCATGTCGTACAAGATCTAGACTCCAACCCCAAATACTTACCGGGTTTCAAGTCAGAGGGGACTTCTGTTAATAGCAAAATTTGGCTAGGGACCAAAGAAGAATTTTCCACTTCCCAGCCTTTCCGTAAGGGTTCAAATTCAAGCTATATGACAAGGTGTCAAGGTCCCCAAGGTCGAGCTACCGCGCGATCCTACAAAAGCAAGGCAAGGCCGCTCATACCATCTGAGCATCTCGTACGTGTCTAGGCTTACCAAATAAAGTACGACGAGACCATGTGATGCTTCTTATACCAGGATAAAGCCCGAAGCTAGGTCGACGTGAAAGAACCTGGGTCCCCTGACATCAAGGTATCTCGTAACACCCTCCTAGAGCTTGCTACTATCTCTACTTTCACTAGGAGACCTTCAAGGTGCCAAACTTGTCTTGTAAAGGCTTTCCTGCCTTGTCGAGTTATAATCTCGACCTGTCCGAGCATTAAAGGAAGGAGCCCGTAAAGCCTCATCGTCACCAAAATCGCCAAGATCCATTGAAGATCCTAGCATGGTTAAATCAAGTTGCAAGAGCAGTACTCGAGCGTACCTCTCTACCCTTCCAGAAACGAGCTAAGGTCGCTTGTTTATGGAAAACACCTTACCAAGGCCTGATAGCCAAGCCCGCTACCCCGCTAGGAAGCCTGCACAGTTAGGTCAAGCTCAATGATAAACCTCGGCGTAGCTAAACCAAGCTCCCAGCTACAAGGTTGGAACCCTATGGGATATTTTGCCCCTAAAATGGTAAGCACAACCTCCATGAGAAGAACAACATCTAGCTCCGTGACAATCGAGAGGTCCCCGAGGGACCCCGCTAGCGTACTGGATCCTAGGGTACCTCCCCCTCAAGGAATATCAAATGTCACATCGGGTAACCTCCATGAAGTACCTCTCCAACTGACATGCAGAACTAAAGCTCTCATCTCGGCAACATAGAGAGAGAGGATTGGCTTCCATGACATTTAAAGTACCATTAATGAGGTCAAAAGCATTAATGGAGGCAGTCAACCTAATTAATGACATGATCAACACCATTAATAAGAGAATATTCAACTTTTTAATGGCTACCATTAGTGAAAGAATCCTAAAAGGAAACAAATGCCTTTACCTCCAAGATATCCACCATATCCGATTCTTTGGGGTCAACTATAACAGAAAATCCCGCCTATCAAGGAAGGAAGAGTCCGATGAGGAAACAATCACATCTTCTCCAAGATATTTGCCACGATCCGATCAACTAAATTAAAGGAAGAATCGTACTCAAGAAAGAAGGGGAGATTGAAGAATCCTGGATTTACACGCCAAGGTAGTCACCATTTATAAATATGCATGTAAAAGGCATAGGATCGACATCTGAAGAATGACAGAAGACAGACATGATTCGCTAAAAAGATCTCTCGACATCATCAATGTAAGTGTTACCTTTACCTAGAATATACTTGTATCGGTCTACATTCGACCACCATTCTAAGCTCTCCAGAGTGACTACTTTGTATTACATTCACCATTCTTGTAAGCTCCCCGGAGCGTTCTTTGATATATACATAAGAAAGGGTTCCCCCTTCCTCTAGATACTGCCTTGGAATTTTTCAGCATGTGATCATTCGTGATGCTTTTTCCCTCTTGGTCAGTCCATCTCCCTCTACATAAGACTTGTGTTTTTCCTATTATCTACTGTATTATGCATGTATGTATACGGGTTAGGTACTGGCTCCATTGGTCCTAGCTCTTTAATCTTTCTTACATGAGATCGGGAAACAACAACGAAGACCTAAGGAACCGAAAGCTAGATTCCTACCTCTTGGAGAAACTACGTTGTATTACTTCACCATCCTTGTAAGCTCCCTGAATTTTTTTTTATATATACATAAGAAAGGTTATTCCTCCTTCCTCTAGATACTACCTTGGGGTTTTTCAGCATTTGATCACTCATGATGTTTTTCCCCCTTGGTCAGTCCACCTCCATCTACATAAGACTTGTGTTTTTCCTATTATCTACTGTATTACGCATGTGTGTATACGGGCTAAGTACTGACTTCATTGGTCCTAGCTCTTTAATCTTTCTTACATGAGATCGGGAAACAACAACGAAGACCTAAGTAACCGAAATCTAGATTCCTACCTCGCTGGACCGAGCGCTCTTATCCTCCCATCTATATGCCAAAGTCGCACATCAAGATGAGGAGAAACCACCCAGACAAGCTTGAAGGAAGTCGATGAGCTCTCCTGCATCATCTCCATGGCAGAAATCTAGCTCTCCGACACTGGAGCTAGATAAGTCCCCCCTCGTTACTTGTTATCTAGTTCGAGGAACAACAGTAAAGGATCGGGCTCATAACCGAGCTCCGTGTACCATGACAGACTCTGACCCTGACCGAGGACCAGAAAGGGAACCTCGAGCTCCCTCGTTTCTTACCTACCACGAAGCCTGACGGAATGGATGACTCGTCTCCTACCTACTACGAAGCCAGGTAGGTGGGATGACTCCTCTCCTACCTATCGCGAAGCCTGATGAGTGGGATGACTCATCTCTTACCTACCACTTCATACTTCATATTCGTACAAGATCAGGCTCTAGGTACCAGAACGGGTCCGACCCTAACCGAGGAACAAGGTCTAGGATCACCCCCTTCGCACCAGCAAGGGAACCTCGAGCTCCCCAGATCTATTTCATAAGCACAAAGCCCGACGGGCAGGATGGCTTGTCTCCTACGTATGATTTTGTCCTCTTTCCTATTCATATAAGATCAGGTCAGGTCAGGTATCAATGATACCAACCCCAGCCACCACCACCGTGGTAGTGGTCTCGAGGGTGTTAACGGGGATTTCTCATCCTAAACAAATTTCCTGGTAACAATATATATTATTAAATATATAATAATATTAATAATAATAAGAAAGAGAAATCATACGGCTCCAAGAACAGTTAGAGCAGATGAACTAAGATCTTCTAAATAAAACTCCTCCATCCTACATCCTAAAGGCGTATCCTGATTCTTAACCTCTTGTTTTTCCCAGTCAGTCTCCTACCTTTTCACCCCTTAAATACAACTCCTCCATCCTACAGCCTAAAGACCATCAGAATCATCCCAATACTTTAAATATACAGGAGAACTTTTCCGAAAGTATCCTCCATTGTCCTCCTCTACTGTATCCAGAAAACCAAATAAAAAATCATCATCATCCCAAAAGCAAAAAGAACCTGCTTCGAACTATTATAAATCTATCATTTACACTTCTCCAAAATCTTATTCATCATCTGACTCTGAATTTGTTCCTAGTGAAGATAGTCAATCCTCTTCAAACTCAGACATTACCTCTCTCTCTCCTTTTGAATCAGAACCTTTCACAGATCTTACCCATATCTTTATGGCATCTAGAACAGATCCTCAACCATCTACCTAAACTTATGATCCACCAGATGAATCCTATTCTGGTAATTCACCCATAGTCGAAGAACCACTTGAGGGTTCCGTGCCAAGACAACCTAACGTAACCAGACCTACCAATGGTCCATAGTTTAATCTGGATGACTCCACTCCAAATCAATGGACAAAAAAGATTTCTGAGATGAGCGTATGGCTTCATTTTCAAATTGCTAAGTCTGAACACCCTTTAGAAACAATTCTGCGGGAATTTGTTTTCAGATTCACTGGATCTCTTAGTGACTGGTATCAACACCTTGGAGAAAATCGCCAGTTACAGTTCGTCAGATCCCCTTCAGTTTACTTCAAAGAATTGAATCTTTATTCTTAGAACAGGAGAATATGGATGACAATACTGTCTTCATGCTACTAGACTCTATAAACGATGATATACATATATTACAGAATAATATGTATTATAAATATTATTATATAAAATTTAATACATATTTATAAATAATATAACATATATTATATATTATATATTAAAATATTGATATTAATAATATTAATATTATTATATAATATTATATAATGTATTTATATATTATATAATATTTAATATTTATAATAAGAAAATATAATATATATTTTGTGTTAACCGAAAATTCGTTCGGGGTGAGGAATTTCAATTAAGACCCTCGAGACCACTACCACGGAGGTGGTGGCTGGGGTTGGTACCTTCGGTACCTTTGTGAGATCTTGATAATGGAGAATGAAGCAGTAAAGGAGGATGATGCAATAGATAGGAGACGAGGTATTCCGCCCGTCGGGCTTCATGCTTAAGGAGGAGATACGGGGAGCTCGAGGTTCCCTTACTGGTGTGAAGGGGTTAATCCTGGTCCTAGTCCTCGGTTGGGGTCGGAGCCCGTCCTGGTACCCAGAGCTTGGTTATGAACCTTGACTTCTTCCTTTAGTTCCCCGACCTATACGGTGATTAAGGAGGGGGGCTTGCCTGGCTTCTGTGCCGAATCCATGCTCACTTCCATAGTGAAATCGCATGAGAGCTCCTTAGATCCCTTCAAGCGGGTTTGAGTGGATTCCCCCATCTCGGTATACGACTTGACGTGTAGATGAAAAGAACAAGGATGCTAGGTCCAACGGGGTAGGAGTTAGATCCAGTTCCCTAAATCTTCGTTGTAGTTTCCCGATCTCATATAAGAAGGATTAGAGAGCTAAGACCAATGGGGTCGGTACCTAGCCCGTATACACATATGCGTAATACAGTATATAATAGGAAAAACACAAGTCTTTGTAGAGGGAGGTGGACTGACCAAGGGGAAAAAAGTATCATGAATAATCACATGCTGAAAAACCCTAACGCAGTATCTGGAGGAAAGATAAATACCTTCATTATGTATATATCAAAGATTGCTCCGGGGAGCTTTCAAGAATGGTGGAATAATACAACGTAGTCGCTCCAGAGAGCTTACAATGGTGGTTGAATGTAGACCGATATCGATATATTCTAGGTTAAGGTAACACATACATTGATCATGTAGGGTGAATCTAGGCGAACTATGTATGCTTTTCTCTAGTTTGTCCATTTTTGGACCAAAGATGAGATGCGTAGTGGATCGTATGTCAAGTGTCGAATATCTCGTATTTTGGGAGTCGATTTGTGAGTATCATTTTTGCCTCTCCTTCTTGTAGAGAATCTTGTAATATTTATAGGCTCCAATTGCTTGTTGCCCATTCCCCATTCTACGGATCGATCCTCCTTACTTATTAGGCGGGATTTTCTGTTGTAGTTGACCCTAAACAATCGGATATAGAGGATATCTTGGAGGTAAAGGCATTTGTTTTCTCTTTGGACTCTTTCACTAATGGTGGCCATTAAAGAGTTGAATATTCTCTTATTAATGGCGTTGATCATGTCATTAATAGGGTTGACTACCTCTATTAATATGGTTGACCTCATTAATAGAGTTGGCTACCTCCATTAATATGGTTGACCTCATTAAATTTGGTTGACTACCTCTACTAATAAGTTTGACCTTAGTAATGGTAGTCATGAAAGTCAACCCTCTCTTTTGGAAGAGAAATCTGGTTCTATATTCTGGTGGCGCAGAACCTTACTGATATCATTCTTCCTACCTTAAGGAGGAGGCGTACCCAGGATGCGTCCCGAAACTGGTATTCTAGTACTCGGGTATCGACTTGAGGGTGAGATACCTTAAGGTACCAGTCTGATTGTACGGAGCTTGATTCGACCTTACAAGGCTTTCGGGGTAGCGAAGCTTGGCTGACAGGCCCGGGTAAGGTGTTGGCCCGATTCCTTCCTATAATTCCCCTACCTAGATAGCAAGTAAGGAGGGGGATTATCTAGCTCCAGTGTCGGAGAGCTTAATTTCCGCCATAGAGATGATGCAGGAGAGCCCAAAGACTTCCTTCAAGCTGGTATGGGTGGTTTCTCCTCATCTTGATATGCGACTTTAGCATGTAGATGGGAAGATAAGAGCACTGGGTCCAGCGATGTAGGAATCTAGTTCTCACTCATATACGCATGCATTACATAGGACCTAAGTAAGAGAAACACAAATCTTTTGTAAATGGGGGTGGACTGACCAAGGGGGGAAAAGCATCACGAATGATCACATGCTGAAAAACCCCAAGGCAGTATCCGGAGGAAAGGGGAATACCCTTCCTTATGTATATATATCAAAAAATGCTTCAGGGAGCTTACAAGAATGGTGAAGTAATAAAACGTAGCCGCTTCGAAGAGCTTACAATGGTGGTCGAAAGTAGACCGATACCGGTATATTCTAGGTAAAGGTAAAACATACATTGATGATGTCGAGAGATCTTTTTAACGAAGCATGTCCGTTTTCTGTCATTGATCGGAGATCTATTCTATGCCTTTTATAGGCATAATTATAAATGGTGACTACCTTGGCGTGCAAGTCCAAGATTCTTCAATCTTCCTCCCCTTATTGAGTACAATTATTCCTTTTATGTAGTTTATCGGATCGTGGCTAATATCTCGGAAGGGATGTGATTGTTTCCTCTTTGGACTCTTCCTTTCTTGATAGGCGGGATTTCTGTTATAGTTGACCCTAAAGAATATGTTGTGGAGGATATGTTGGAGGAAAAGGTATTTGTTTCCTCTTTGGACTCTTTCACTAATGATGGCCATTAAAGAGTTGAATATTCTCTTATTAATGGTGTTAATCATGTCATTAATTGGGTTGACTTCCTCCATTAATACGGTTGACCTTATTAATAGTACTTTAAATGTCATGGAAGTCGATCCTCTCTTCCTACGTTGCCGAGATGAGATCTCTAATTCTACATGTCACTTTGGAGAGGTACTTCATGGAGGTTACCTGAGGTGACATTTGATGTTCCTTGAGGGCGGGGTACCCTAGGATCCAGTACACTGGTCGGGTCCCCCGGGGACCTGTCGATTGTCACGGAGCTAGATAATGGTCTTCCCATGGAGCTTGTGCTAACTATTTTAGAGGTAAAATATCCCATTTGGTTCCAATCTTGTAGTTGGGAGCTTGGTTCAGCTACGCTGAGCTTTATCATGGAGCCTGACCTAATTATGCAGGCTTCATGGCCGGGTAGCAGGCTTGGGTAGCAGGCCCTAGTAAGGTGTTTACAATAAATAGGCGACCTTGGCTCGCTTCTGGAAGGGTGGAGATTTATGCTCGAGTACTGCTCTTGCTACTTAATTTAACCATGCCAGGATCTACAGTGGATCTTGGCGCTTTTTGGTGATGATGAGGCTTTACGGATACCTTGATGAGGCCGTTGTAAGACAAGTTCTGCATCTTGAAGGTTTCGTAGTGAAAGTAGATATAGTAGCAAGCTCTAGGAGAGTGTCACGAGATACCTTAATGTCGGCGGACCCAGGTCCTTTCAGGTCGATCTAGCTTCGGGCTTTATCCTGGCATAAGGAGCTTAATGCGGTCTCGTTGGGCTTTATTTGGTAAGCCTGGACTTGTGCAAGATGCTCAGATGGTATGTTTGGCCTCGCCTTGCTCCTGTAGGATCGCGTGGTAGCTCGACCTCGGGGACCTTGATACCCCGTCATATAAGCCCAAATTTGGACCCTTACGGGAAGGCTGGGAAGTGGAAAATTCTTATTTGGTCCCTAGCCAAATTTTGCTATTAACAGAAGTCCCCTCTTACTTGAACACCGGTAAGTATTTTGAGTTGTAGTCTGAATCTTGTACTACATGAAAAATTTTGCTTGTCGCTTCTTACTTGTAGCCAGAATTGATCCCAGGCTTAGAGAACCGGGGTATTATTCATTCCTGTAAAATAAATGAGCGTATTGCTCGATCATGTCGGATGAAGCTTCTATGGTTAACATGGGTACCTAGAATTTTTTTTCCAGGAATCACGGTATTTAGACGAGCTGGCTAAATGATCCCGGTAGGCATCTGTGCCATCTAGATCCTTTCTTACGGGGTTGGCCCGGCCAAGGTAGCAGGATGGCCTTTTTATTTGTTATGATCTCGTGATCTAGCAGGCAACTATGCTCTTATGCTCAGATCCTTCTTAGGGGAAGTCACCATGGCGTTTCTCCTGGAGGGATTTATCTAGTCCAAAGCATCAGGAGGGCTATGTAGTTATATTCTGATATTTTGATCCGGATGGAAACTATGCACTTATACTCGGATCCTTTTTGGGGGAGGTCACCAGACCAAGGTATCAAGGGTGATGAGGGGGCTTTCCCGATCAATCCCTGGTCTCGGGATCTGGATGGAAACTATGCTCTTACACTAAGACCCTTCTTGGCGGGGGTGGTGCGAGGCAGAGGCATTAGGAGCGCTATCTAGCTATTTCCTGGTCTCGAGGCGATCATTGTCGAAATACCATGGCGTTCCTTCTTGATGGATTCATCCAGTCCAGGGCATCATGAGGGCTATGTAGCTATATCCTGGTATTTTGATCCGGAAGGCAACTATGCACTTATACTCGGATCCTTCTAAAGGGATTTGATCCGATCTAAGGTATCTCGATCGTGAGCGAATGGTGATCATAGGAGAACTATGACGGAGATCGAAATCGAAAGAGATGCAAACTCATGGTGAGCCGATACAGAGTTGTACCAATGCAAAGTGGTATCGATTGGTAACCAGACTCGCTCTAAGAGCCTTTTCACGAGTAGAATCTCTTGAGATGATCTGCGTTATGGTTGTAGATTGTAGACTGACTTTCCCCAAAATACGCTTTTTATTGTAAACCAATCACTGGGAGAGATCGCCCCACGTTGGGGTCACTGCCCCTTCCACATGGTTACTGGAGAGAATAACGAGCTTCAAGTCTTCAAGTGATGTAACTATTTCAGAAGCCCATTTGGGGTAGATGAGAGCCTTCAAAAATTGTAATGGAGCTCGGGACTCTATTTTAAACTAATCGGGACCTTTGAATGCTCCCTGAATTGATCGAGACCTCGATGGCTCACTAGGGCATTGGAAGGCCTAGTACAAATGGAGATGAGCCATCGGTATGATAATCTTCGAGAGCAAGCTGGTGTTTGCTAAGGTCTAGCTCGTGCCAGAAAAGGAGGATGGTTACTTCATCACAACCTTCCAGATAGAGCTGGCTCTACTTCCCCCATTGACTTAAGAGTCATTGATGGACGGAAAAGGGAGGGGATTAAGAGGAAAGTTGCTGAGATGGTTGTGTATGTTCCCATCATAGCTGGCAAGTCTTGGGTTCCTGAAGCAAACCCGACTCGAAATCCTATGGTGCAATAGATGATTAATCGGAAGAGGGAGCTTCCCCTTCAAATAAAGGCCACAAACTGAAGTGGTTGTTTATACAGTAGGTGAGCCCCGATTGATCCAGAAGTAGATGTTTCAGATGGAGAAAACTTCACTCTCAGGGGACGTCAAACCAAAAGAAGGAGGAGCTGACCACGGTAGTGAAGGGTGCAGTTGTTCTGAATAAAGACAAGACCAGAATTGAGGCAACCATGGCTAATGTACAGGTAACCTGAGAGTTGGATCTAATATGCATATGATGTGGAGAGACTCAAGTCCATAAGTCGTGTCATGCATGGATTGCTCCGAAGGAGGAGGTAAACTCTTGAGGGAGAGGTTTAAACTCTACATGGCAACGTGGCTACCTCGGGAGCCAATGTGGGTGCTTCATTTACTGAAGGACGCTTCTATGTTGCTTGCTAGGCAGCTCGAGCTCTTCTACCTTCTAACATGATCATCATTGGAAAATGGATACCTTGAGTAGATCACAGAGAAAGTTGAAAGTTACCTTGGTCCGCTCCAACTAAAGTCGGGCCTTACTGAGATGACGGATACACAGATGATGAGGAGGACTTGGTTCCCATTTATGCTTTCATGTCTAGTCGTGTTGGGGTAGGAACTACTTTGAAGTCCTCAGCTGTTGTAGATGCATAGGGGGATTTAAGTCTGCCTACCTCTCTATCTGGATCTGTCTAAGTAGAGGTTCATATTGGAGTTACCAAGGTAGGTGGGTGCTGGCTCAGAGAGGTAGATAAGGACCAAGGTAGCACGCTAGGGCGATGAATGGCCCCAAGCAAGTGGAGAGGAGACACCGGCCTAGTAACTATCTGTAGACATGTTCAGGATTCTAGAAGTTTCCCGCGACTGAGAAAAAAATTTGGACACCTCCGTGATGAGTGGTGACTTACTTGATCATTGGATGACCCTATATGAATGGAGATGGGCTACCTGTCAGGTACAGGTCCAGAGGCATACTTGGGATTTTAAGGATCCCCCAACAACTGAGAAAAAGCTCTGAACCCTCCAAGTGTGGGAAACCTCTGGGCTCTCCTCAATCATATCGGGCTTCTGTGGCTTGCTAGGGCGATGAATTGCCCGGTGAACATGGAGCGAAGCCACCGGTCTTGTAGCGGTGCTACCGGTCTAGAAGCTTGCTTAGTCACATAGGTGGCCTTACCTCAGGTGGGAAGCTTTTGAGAATTAAAGGATGGAGCCCGTAAAGCCTCATCGTCACCAAATGTGCCAAGATCCACTGTAGATCTTGGCATGGTTAAATAAAGTAGCAAGAGCAGTACTCGAGCGTACCTCTCCACCCTTACAGAAGTGAGCCAAGGTCGCCTGTTCATGGCAAACATCTGACCAGGGCCTGCTAGCCAAGCCCGTAACCCCGCTAGGAAGCCTGCATAATTAGGTCAAGCTCCATGATAAAGCTCGGTATAGCCAAACCAAGCTCCCAGCTACAAGGTTGGAACCCTATGGGATATTTCGCCCCTAAAATGGTTAGCACAAGCTCCATGGGAAGACCAACATCTAGCTACCTAACAATCGAGAGGTCTCCAGGAGACCCCGCCAGTGTATTGGATCCTTGGGTACCTCTTCCTCAAAGAATATCAAATGTCACCATAGGTAACCTTCATGAAGTACCTCTCCAAAGTAACATGCAGAACTAGAGCTCCTCTCTCGGCAACATAGGAAGAGAGGATTGACTTCCATGACATTTAAAGTACCATTAATGAGGTCAACCACATTAATGGAGGCAGTCAACCCAGCTAATGACATGATCAACACCATTAATAAGAGAATATTCAACTTTTTAATGGCTACCATTAGTGAAAGAATCCTAAAAGGAAACAAATGCCTTTACCTCCAAGATATCCACCATATCCGATTCTTTGGGGTCAACTATAACAGAAAATCCCGCCTATCAAGGAAGGAAGAGTCCGATGAGGAAACAATCACATCTTCTCCAAGATATTAGCCACGATCCGATCAACTACATTAAAGGAAGAATCGTACTCAAGAAGGAAGAGGAGATTGAAGAATCCTGGATTTACACGCCAAGGTAGTCACCATTTATAAATATGCATGTAAAAGGCATAGGATCGACATCCGATGAATGACAGAAGACAGACATGCTTCGCTAAAAAGATCTCTCGACATCATCAATGTAAGTGTTATCTTTACCTAGAATATACTGGTATCAGTCTACATTCGACCACCATTGTAAGCTCTCCGGAGTGACTACTTTGTATTACATTCACCATTCTTGTAAGCTCCCCGGAGCGTTCTTTGATATATATATAAGGAAGGGTTCCCCCTTCCTCTAGATACTGCATTGGGATTTTTCAGCATGTGATCATTCGTGATGCTTTTTCCCTCTTGGTCAGTCCACCTCCCTCTACAAAAAATTTGTGTTTCTCTTACTTATGTCTTGTGTAATGCATGTGTATATGAGTGCGATCTAGTTTCCTACCTCACTGGACCTAGTGTTCTTATCTTCCTATCTACATGCTAAAGTCGCATATGAAGATGAGGAGAAATCACCTAGACCATCTTGAAGGAAGTCGATGGACTCTTCTGCATCATCTCTATGGCAGAAATCGAGCTCTCCGACACTGGAGCTAGATAAGCCCATTCCTTACATGCTATCTAGGTCGGGGAATTACAGGAAGGAATCGGGCTCCAAAACTGGGCTCCAGGTACCATGTCGGGCTTCGACCTTGACCGAGGACCAGGACCAGGACCAAGATCAAGATCAACCCCTTCACACGAGCAAGGGAACCTCAAGCTCCCCAGATCTACTTCATAAGAACGAAGCCCGACGGGCGAGATGGCTTGTCTCCTACCTCCTGTTTTCATCCTCCATCATATTAATACAAGATCAGGTCAGGTATCAACGATACCGACCCCGGCCACAACTTTCGCTGTAGTGGTCTCGAGGGCGTTAATGGGGATTTCAAATTCTAAACAAATTTCTTGTTAACAATTTTTGGCGCCGTCTATGGGAAATTTCCACACCCCTTTTGAAAGCCTCTATGTCTCTACATGAGTATCATTATACTATCGAGGTAATAGATTCATTATTCATGAATATCATTTACTATATACGATGTCTTTTCTCCATACTTGTCTACATCGCCTATGTATCGCATGTGGTGCTCATTTTATCATTTAACGAGTTTCGTTCATTGTGGATCAAATATGGTACGTGGGATTCCTGGTGGAACCAGTTAATAAGGTTAGGATTATGCTCGATAGCAAGAGTGTAATATTGTAATTAACAATCTTTTCATATGAGTAAAGTGATTTCTAGTTTAACAAATCTTATAGCATTTATTGTTTAATTATTATAATTGTCAAAAGTAAATAATCATAAGGTCAAAAGACTATGAGAAAAGAAGAATTTTTCATACATCTTGATATGTATGAGGTAGACACAATTCTTTAGTTAGTCTTGAATAATATTCACAACTTAAGATATAGAAGGTTGGGCGCCATTATCTTGTCAAAGTTGTAGATTCTTTTGCTAGCATTTGAGTGGGATCAAATGTGTTATGATGAGTCTAAAATCATCAAAGTGTGGTGACTTTGGGCATAAGAATCTAGTGCACTGGGTGCATTGAATAGGATCACAATGAAATACTTTATCTAGAACCGTCAATAGATAAAAGTTTTTCATTTGGAGACAATCGGAGAGTCTATCTCAATCGTGAGATAAATGATGGACTTATGTTTGCAAGTGTTATCATTTGAGCTACCAATGAGTACGATTATATAGCATAGTCTATTCTCGATAGTTTGGTGGTATTCATTTGTTAATCGATAGAGGACTTCATTTATAGATATGGACATCGTGGCTCCATTTATTGAATGAGAGTAGAATACCATCATATGGATGTTTTGAGGTATTGGATATTAAATCTTAACGTTAAGTTTTCAATAGTGTCTATTTAAACATGGCTTCTGGACAAGTCAAAATATCCAAGTTCAAAATGTGGTCATATGAATAAATATGGTAACTTGGAGAGCTATAAGCGGTCTATGAGCTCTTAGAGATTACTGGTATTCTTCTTGAGGATACACTTTCTCCAATAAGGTTGTCTAGGGTATGAATGAGTAATATCAACTTATTCTATCTTTATTTAAGAGTTCAATTTTAGTTCTTTAGTGGAATGAACTAAAATTAAATAGATTGAACCTAAGTGAATCATTTGTTGATTGTGATTGGGTTGTGTCTATTGGAGCTTAAATTTAGATAGCCCGCCAAGATCCCCATTCCACACGAACTTGTATGGATCACTAGATATATTCTACCGGACCGATTGTCCATTTAGAATTGTTTTAAGGCATGTGAACTTTTTTCTTTTTGTAAGAATAGATCTAGTTCACATGTGGATATTTTATTAAGGTCCAATGGATTTAATAAAATAATAAAAATAATATATTGCAATTATATATAGTATGGGCGGCAAAGGCTATTAAGAATAGCTTAAATATATTTATTTTATTTTATTATTTAATTAAATGGAATTTAATTAATTTGTTAATTAGTTAATTATTTAATTAAAAGTTAAAATCTTTTTCCTAGTAAGAGATGGTCTCCTAAAACTATACTATTGTTGGCAGTATAGTTAATGTTAAAGACTATATTTGATAAGTAGATAAATAAATGGAATTATTTATCTAATCAAATTGGGAAGTCTTTAATATGGTTACAAATACATTATTGAGTTGGATTATGAGTCTTGGTTGAGGATAGAATTCCTTTTTGAAAAGGATTCTTAACAACCAAGTAAATCTACCTAATGAAAGGATTCTTAACTGCCAAGTAAATCCTTCTTAGGAAAGGATTTGTGATCCTAATCTATATAATATAAAATTCGGCCAGCCCATATATATATACAAAAGGATAGAATTCTTTAAGATAAGGTTTCTTAACTACCAAATAAATCCACCTAAGGAAAGGATTCTTGCCAACCAAGTAAATCCTTCTTAGGAAAGGATTTATGATCATATATATATGTGTGTGATTTTCGGCCAGCCCTAAGATTCTATGATGAAAATTTCGGCCATGCTAGGTAATTTTCAAGAGAGAATTTGGCATAACAAGAGAGAATTTTGAGGGAGAAAAATTTAGTTTTTGCTCTAGACAAAATTCGATCAACTCATAGATAAAGGTTGTGGAATTCGGCCAAGGAGAAAAGAGAAAAAGAGAACGTTTTTGTTTTCGATAGTACACTAGTATCCTTTACATCAAAAGGGTTTTGTGTACAACATCGAATCAAGGTTCAAGCGAGTCTCAATCAAATTGATTGATAATTCACAAGTGACCGAACGTTCTTGGATTTTTCTCTTGGGGGATATTTGTAACCAACAAAGAAAAGATTTTGTTTGTCTCCGTCATCAGGTATATAATTTAAAGAAAGAGAGCCCACACTCCTAGGTGATTCATGTTCGTGATTGGATTAGAAGATCTTACGGAATCAATTCGGCACTTGTTCAATCGTCACGAGAAAAGGTACGATACTTTTTGATATATCAATTAATCTAGGGTTAAGGTTCTCGTTGCAAAAAAGAATTTTTTTTTTTATATACGCAAACCCTAATTTTGTTTTTTCTCACGCTTCCGTTGCGTTTTGAACCCGTTTTTCCCTACAATTGGTATCAGAGGCTGGTTGTACCCTTGATTAATTGATGTATGTGTTCGTGAATATTTCTTTTATTGTATATATGCGTGTTTTAGAAAGAGATGACACTCTAGGTATTCGCATATATATTTACATTAGAATGTATGAATATATATATGTTTTATACGTGGTTTGATATTGCTCAATTTTGGTCCTAGAATTTCAATGAATTTTGTTTTGGGATTGTAACAAGAAGGGTGGTCTATCATCGCCATAGTTTCCTTCTTGGTAGTTGCTAAGTTTTTTTATTTTGTTGTTGTAATAAAAAAATAAAATAAAAAACTGCACTATTGTAATAATAATAAAAAAAACTGCAGTTTTATTTTTATGTAAATTCATCTGTAATACATTCTAGTATCGAAGACTCGAAGGTTTGAAGAATTAGGAGCAACCGGAACAAGTTTGGGACCGTGCGAGCCGTAACAACTAACGTAAGTGCGATGAGCGCGCAGCCACGTTTGTTGTGGCATGGGCTGCGCACGGCAGCCCTTCGGTAGCCATGGGATGCGCATGGCAGCCCTTTATGGGTTTGTGGCATGCGCATGCCCACGGGTAAGGGCAAGTGGTTCGCACGCCCATGGGAGGTAGCCGAGGGAGTCCGAACGACAAAGGTCGCGTGAAGACTTGTTCGCCAAGGAAGAAGTTCTTGTATTCCAAGATATATGTAATTTACTTGTTTTTCTAGGATGGACCAAAATTGTACCTATTTATATTTTCGTAAATATTGCAATGTTTGTCATTGTTTGATAACATGTCATATAGAATAGGAGTGCCACTCATATATCTCTTTTGGTATGAACATACATTGAATGGTTTAAGTATCTAAATTGGCATCTAGATAACTTGGTAAATCATTCTTTGGAATTCGATCACACGCCTTAAACAATTGAGTGGGAGAAGGTGTTTTGGAACACCTACGGCCTCCAAGTTTAGTTGAGCTTTATGTTTCATGAATAACCTCCCAAGAGGTATTCATGAATGGAATTTAGCAAGATACTTCCTTACAAGGATAGACTAGACAATTTGCCCAAACGATATCTACTCCAAAAGGAGGGATATTCGTGAGGGATTATATTGAAAGTCGATAGCTTGGTAACACACTCGATGTGAGTTTCTTAATATCCTCCCAAGAGTTATTGTCAATAAAATCACAAGGCTAAAATTGAAAACGTTGGTTGTTATGTTATCAATTAGGTGGGACCTAGTCCAACTAGTAAATGGTGTGTACTCCCAAAGGAGGCGTGACATTTATGGCTGTTGGATCACCGTTAAATTTTTACGATTGAATTATTTTATTTAATTCAAGATAAATATTCAAAATTGCTTTATCATGATTATTTACTTATATATTTGTTGTTAATATAAAGAAATTATAACCCCATCCCTAATCAATATCCTAAAAGATAATACTTTAACTGATGATAATTATGTCACATGGAAAAGGAATATTGGGTTGTTGTTGCAAGCTGAAAAGTATAAGTTCATTATGTATAATCGTTAATCACAAAACTAATGAATCTACTCAGAAGCAAGGAGATGAGTATCAGTAGTGGAAGTCTTTAGATGAGATGGCTAAATATACGTTACATTATGGTCATCAACTCCAACGTGTTGCAACAACAACATGAAGGAATGGAGACTGCTGTCGATATTATGATGTCTCTAGACAGGGATTCATATGGTTGGTAAAGTTGCTACTGTTAAGACCTATTAGAAGGTCAAGAAACGACAGAGGAAAAAACAACTTGGGCCTTCTTAGAGGGAGACCAAGAAAGTAACCAAGATCAAAGGGAAATGTTTCCTTTGTGGTGAAAAGGGTTAAAGGGACTGAATAAGAATGAATTCAACTTGCGTTTAGGCAACGGAACGTTGGTGTCTACTAGTGGAGTGGGAGATATTAGAATCAACTTAAATTCTATTAGGCATTTAGATTTAATAAACATTTATTATGTACCTGAATTAAAGAGGAATTTAATTTCAGTTTCCTATTTAAATAAATTTGGTTATTCGGCTACTTTTAATAAAGCTTTTATTATTAGTAAGAAGGACAAAATTATTTGCAAAGGTACATTGGAAAACTCTTTACTCTATTTTCATAGAAGTGTCTCTCACTTGTTAGACACGGAATCAACGAAACCTAATCATAAAAGAGTAAAATTATCAAAAGATGAAACCTAACTATGACATTTGCGCTTAGGTCATATTAACCTTAATATGATTAAAAGATTGGTAAGTGACGGACCTCTAAATGACTTAAAGGTTGATGATCTACCAACTTGTGAATCTTGTTTGGAAGGTAAAATGACCAAAAGGTCGTTTACGACCAAAGGCGCAAGAGCCATCAAATGTTTAGGATTGATATACACTGATGTGTGTGGACCTTTGAGCATTCAAGCTAGAGGTGGATACGAGTACTTCATCATTTTCATGGATGATCACTCAAGATTTGGCTGTGTGTATCTCATGAGACATAAGTCGGATGCTTTTGATATGTTCAAAGCATTTAAAGCTGAAGTAGAAAATCAGCTTGAGAAACGCATAAAAATCTTGAGGTCCGATCGTGGTAGAGAATATCTATCTTGTGAGTTTCAGCAATATATTATTGATAATGGAATAATTTCTCAGTTTTCAGCACCAGGCACACCTCAACAAAATGGGGTGGCAGAAAGGACAAATAGAACTCTTTTGGATATGGTTAGGTCTATGTTGAGTTATTCAACGCTCCCTAGTTCTTTTGGGGGATATGCTTTACAAACTGCCATGTATATTTTAAACGATGTACCATCTAAGTCGGTTCCTAAAACACCGTATGAGTTATGGACTGGGCGAAATCCTAGTTTACAACACTTAAGGATATTTGGATGTCCTGCGCATGTGTTAAAAGGAAAGACAGATAAGATGGAGTCCCGTTCAGAAACATGCATATTTGTAGGGTATCCAAAAGAAACAAAATGATATAATTTTTATAGGCAGATAAGATGGAGTCCCGTTCAGATCTTAAAGTATTTGTTTCGACAAATGCCAAATTTCTAGAAGAGGACTATATAAATAATTTTGTGCATAAAAGTAGAATTGTCCTAAATGAGCTTTTAGGAGATACAATTCCACAAGAGGTTTCGCAACCAAGCCCAATTGTAAGTTCCATACCAACACAATATCAACAATCTACCATACCTCATCGTAGTTGGAAGGTTGTTAGACAACCCGAGAGATACATCTATCTAGGAGAATCTGTAGAGAATCTTTCGGACGACGATGATCCAAAAACGTACAAGGAAACAATGGAAGATGTTGATTGTCGCCATTGCCAAAAGGAAATACAATCCGAAATTGAATCTATATTCAAAAATAAAGTCTGGTTTCTTGTAGACTTGCCTAAACTGATGCAAATGGGTATACAAGAGGAAAAACAGAAAGGATGGAAAGGTGGAAACCTTTAAGGCTAGATTGGTAGCTATAGGTTATACATAGAAGGAAGGTATCGATTATGAAGAAACCTTCTCTCCTGTGGCTATGCTTAAATCCATTAGGATACTCTTATCCATTACGGTATCTCTAGACCAAGAGATTTGGAAAATGGACATCAAGATAGCTTTCCTTAATGGAAGTCTTGACGAAAGCATCTATATGATGCAATCAGAAGGATTCATTGAAAAAGGCCAAGAGAAAAGGGTATGCAAGTTGCAAAGATCCATATATGGATTGAAGCAAGCATCCAGATCCTGGAACATAAGGTTCAATCAAGCCGTTAAAGGATTAAGATTTATTCTAAACCTTGATGAACCTTGTGTATACAAAAGGATTAAAGACGACGAGTTGGTTTTCCTAGTTCTTTACGTTGATGATATACTGCTCATCGGAAATGATGTAGGTGTATTGATATCAATAAAATAATGGTTAGCAAAACAATTTGATATAAAGGACTTGGGAGAAGCAAGTTATATTCTTGGTATCCAAGTCATAAGGGATAAAAAGAATAGAACGATTGCATTATCCCAAGCTTTATAAATAGATAAAATCTTGTCTAGGTTTTCCATGCAAGATTCCAAGAAAGGTATGTTACCTTTCAGGCATGGAATCAAACTTTCTAAGGAACAAGTTCCTAGGAATAAGCATGAAGAGAAATTCATGAGTAGGGTTCCATATGCATCGGCAGTTGGAAGTCTCATGTATGCAATGCTCTGCACTAGACCAGATATTTGTTTTGTTATAGGCATAGTTAGCAGGTTTCAATCGAAGCCTGGTCCTGATCACTGGACGGCAGTCAAGCATATTTTCAAGTATCTAATGAGAATGAGAGATTATATGCTCGTATACTCTTGAGGGGAGTTAATTCCCGTTGGGTCTACAGATTCTGACTCCAGGAGATCGACATCAGGATCTGCGTTTACCATTGGAGGAGGGGCAGTCATATTAAGGAGTATCAACCAATCTTGTATTGCTGATTCCACCATGGAAGCCGAGTATGTTACCACATACGAGGCTGCTAAAGAGGTTGTCTGGCTCCACCAATTCTTGAATTGACTTGGAAGTGGTTCCTGAAGCAAATAAGTAGATCACTATCTATTGTGACAATAGTGGAGCTGTGGCTAATTCGAGAGAACCAAGAAGTCATAAGAGAGGGAAACACATTGAAAGAAAGTATCACCTTCTAAGGGAAATTGTGCATAGGGGTGACGTGACGATTACCAAGATGGCGTCTATAGAAAATCTAGTGGATCCCTTTACAAAGGCTTTTCCTCAAAAGAGTTTGATGGCCATCTAGAGAATATAGGGATGAGAGATATGACACATTTGTTATAGAGCAAGTGGGAGATTGTTAGGATTATGCTCGATAGCAAGAGTTTAATATTGTAATTAAAATTATTTTCATAAGAATAAAGTGATTTCTAGTTTAACAAATCTTATAGCATTTATAGTTTAATTATTATATTTTTCAAAAGTAAATAATCACAAGGTCAAAAGACTATGAGAAAAGAAGAATTGTTCATACATCTAGATATGTATGAGGTAGACATAATTCTTTAGTTAGTCTTGAATAATATTTACAACTTAAGATAGAAGGTTGGGCGCCTTTATCTTGTCAAAGTTGTAGATTCTTTTGCTAGCATTTGAGTGGGATCAAATGTGTTATGATAAGTCTAAAATCATCAAAGTGTGGTGACTTTGGGCAAAAGAATCTAGTGCACTGGGTGCATTGAATAGGATCACAATGAAATACTTTATCTAGAACCGTCAATAGATAAAAGTTTTTCATTTGGAGACAATCGGAGAGTCTATCTCAATCCTGAGATAAATGATGGACTTATAGTTGCAAGTGTTATCATTTGAGCTATCAATGAGTATGATTATATAGCATAGTCTATCCTTGATAGTTTGGTGATATTCATTTGTTAATCGATAGAGGACTTCATTTATAGATATGGACATCGTGGCTCCATTTATTGAATGAGAGTAGAATACCATCATATGGATGTTTTGAGGTATTGGATATTAAATCTTAACGTTAAGTTTTCAATAGTGTCTATTTAAACATGGCTTCTGGACAAGTCAAAATATCCAAGTTCAAAATGTGGTCATATGAATAAATATGGTAACTTGGAGAGCTATAGTCGGTCTATGAGCTCTTGGCGATTACTGGTATTCTTCACGAGGATACACTTTCTCTAATAAGGTTGTCTAGGGTATGAATGCCTAACATCAACTTATTCTTTCTTTATTTAAGAGTTCAATTTTAGTTCTTTAGTGGAATGAACTAAAATTAAATAGATTGAACCTAAGTGAATCATTTGTTGATTGTGATTAGGTTGTGTCTATTGGAGCTTAAATTTAGATAGCCCGCCAAGATTCACATTCCACACGAACTTGTATGGATCACTTGATATATTCTATCGGACCGATTTAGGAGTCCATTTAGAATTGTTTTAAGGCATGTGAACTTGTTTCTTTTTGTAAGAATAGATCTAGTTCACATGTGGACATTTTATTAAGGTCCAATGGATTTAATAAAATAAGAAAAATAATATATGGCCCTTAAATATAGTATGGGCGGCAAAGGCTATTAAGAATAGCTTAAATATATTAATTTTGTTTTATTATTTAATTAAATGGAATTTAATTAATTTGTTGATTAGTTAATTATTTTATTAAAAGTCAAAATCTTTTTCCTAGTAAGAGATGGTCTCCTAAAACTATACTATTGTTGGCAGTATAGTTAATGTTAAAGAGTATATTTGATAAGTAGATAAGTAAAAGGAATTATTTATCTAATCAAATTGGGAAGTCTTTAATATGGTTATAAATACATTATTGAGTTGGATTATGAGTCTTGGTTGAGGGTAGAATTCCTTTTTAAAAAGGATTCTTAATCACTAACTACCAAGTAAATCCTTCTTAGGAAAGGATTTTTGATCCTAATCTATATCATATAAACTTCGTCCAGCCCATATATATATACAAAAGGATAGAATTTCTTTAAGATAAGGATTCTTAACTACCAAATAAATCCATCTAATGAAAGAATTCTTGTCAACCAAGTAAATCCTTCTTAGGAAAGGATTTATGATCTTATATATATGTGTGATTTTCGGCCAGCCCTAAGATTCTATGATGAAATTTTTTGCCATGCTAGGTAATTTTCAAGAGAGAATTTGGCATAACAAGAGAGAATTTTGAGGGAGAAAAATTTAGTTTTTGCTCTAGACAAAATTCGATCAACTCATAGATAAAGGGTGTGGAATTCGGCCAAGGAGAAAAGAGAAAAAGAGAACGTTTTTGTTTTCGATAGTACACTAGGATCCTTTACATCAAAAGGTTCACGCGAGTTTCAATCAAATTGATTGATAATTCACAAGTGACCGGACGTTCTTGGATTTTTCTCTTGGAGGATATTTGTAACCAACAAAGAAAAGATTTTGTTTGTCTCCATCCTCAGGCATACAATTTAAAGAAGGGGACCCCACACTCCTAGGTGATTCACGTTCGTGATTAGATTGTAAGATCTTGCGGAATCAATTCGGCACTTGTTCAATCGTCACGAGAAAAGGTACGATACTTTTTGATATATCAATTAATCTAGGGTTAAGGTTCTCGTTGCATAAAAGGAATTTTTTTTATATACGCAATCCCTAATTTTGATTTTTCTCAGGCTTCCGTTGCGTTTTGAACCCGTTTTTCCCTACTCATTATGCTACTCCTATGAAGTGAACCGCCTCAGATAATCGTGGAGCTCCAATACTGTGGCTCCCCTCTTGAAGATCTTCTATATAGTTGAATCATTATGATACATCGAGAGCTCATATATAGTAGAAGTGCACCTCTCCTGCTCTTCTACAGCAGATTCACTCGGCCACCAGTGTATCACCTATCCAGTAGATCCACTGGGCTTCAACCTGTTCATTCGGATCCCCTTATGCCTCTAGGTTCGCCATTCGTAAGTGCCTAGGTAGAGGTAACAGGTGGACCCATGAATCTAAGAAGCCAACTCAAATGTGTAGAATTTAGAGCAACATCACCAGTAGAGGCTTAGTGGCTCATCACTTCGTGTACCGGGCCGGTCAACGCCCAAGTGAGCCACTGAGCTCCTGATTCATCCCAGCAGGGTCTAGAGCCTTCTCTCAGTTGTTGAAGACTTCTAGGATCCCGATCATGTATCTGGACCAGTACCTCCGGTGGCTTCACTCCATGTTTTACCTGGTAATTCACCGCCCTAGCAAGCCACGGAAGCTCGATCCGATCGAGGAGTTCTCAGAAGTTTCCCACATTTGGTAAGGCCACCTACATGCTTAAGCAAGCTACTAGAGCGATAGCATCACTATAAGACCGGTGGTTTAACTCTATATGTACCGGTTCATTCATCGCCCTAGCTAGCCACCGAAGCCCGATCTAATCGAAGAGAGCCCAGAGGTTTCCCACTCTTGCAAGGTCTAGAGCCCTCTCTCAGTTGCTGGGGACTTCTAGGATTCCGAGCATACATCTGGATCAGTACCTCCGGTGGCTTCGCTCCATGTTTTACCGGGTCATTCACCGCCGTAGCAAGCCACCGAAGCCGGATCCGATCGAGGAGCTCTCAGAAGTTTCCCATATTTGGTAAGGCCACCTACGTGCCTAAGAAAGCTTCTAGAGCAGCAGCATCGCTACAAGACCGGTGGCTTCACTTTATATGTACCGGCTTATTCATTGCCCAAGTTAGCCACCGAAGCCCGATCTGATAGAGGAGAGCCTAGAGGTTTTTTCACTCTTAGGTCGGTCAACGCTCAAGTGAGCCACTAAGACCCCGACCCATCCCAGCATGGTCAAGAGCCTCATTTCAAATTGCTGGGGACTCCAAAGATCCCAAGCATGCTTCTAGACCGGTAGCACTGCTACAAGACCGGTGGCTTCGCTCCATGTTTACCGGGCCATTCGTCTCCCTAGCAAGCCATCGAAGCCCGATATGATCGAGGAGATCCCAAAGGTTTCCCACTCTTTGAGGGTTCAGAGCTTTTTCTCAATTGTTGAGGGCTTCTTGATATCCCAAGTACACCTCTGAATCGGTACCAGACAGGTAGCTCATCTCCATTCATATATGGTCGTCCAATGCTCAAGTAAGTCACCATTGATCACGGAGGGGTCCAAAGTGTTCTCTTAGTCGTGGGAAACTTCTAGAATCCCGAACATGTCTCCAGGAAATTACTAGGCCGGTGTCTCCTCTGCACTTGTTTGGGGCCATTCATCGCCCTAGTGAGCTACCTTGGTTCCGATCTACCTCTCTGAGCCAGTACCCAAATACCTTGGTTACACCAATATAAACCTCTACTTAGACAGATTCAGATAGAGAGGTAGGCAGACTTGAAGCCCCCCATGCATCCATAACAGCAGAGGACTTCAAGGTAGTTCCTACCTCAACGAGACTAGACATGAAAGTAGAAATGGGAATCAAGTCCTCCTCATGAGCTGTGCATCCATCATCTCAATAAGGTCTGGCTTCAGTCGGAGCAGACCCAGGTAACTCTCAACTTTCTCTATGATCTACTCAAGGTATCCGTCCTCCAATGATGATCAGGTCAGAGGGAAGAGGAGCTCGAGCTGCCTAGCAAGCAACACAGAAGCATCATTCAGCAAATGACGCACCCACCTTGGCTCCCAAGGTAGCCGCGCTGCCATGTAGAGTTTAAACCACTCCCTCAAGAGTTTACCTACTCCTTCGAAGCAATCCTCGCATGGCACGATGCATGGACCTGAGTCTCTCCACATCATGGGCATGTTGGATCCACTCCCTGGTTCCCTGCTTATTAGCCATGGTTGCCTCAATTCTGGTCATTCAGAATAACTGCGCCCTTCACTACCATGGTCAGCTCCTCCACCTCTTGGTTTGACGTCACCTAAGAGAGTAGTTTTCTCAATCCGAAACATCTACCTCTGGATCAATCGGGGCTCACCTGCCATATAAAAAACCACCTCAGCTATGGTATTTATTTAAGGGAGAAGCTCCCTCTTCGGATTGATCATCTACTGTAACACGATTTCGAGCCCGGGTCTGCTTCAGTAACCCAAGACTTGCCAGCTAAGAGGGGAACATGCACAACCATCTCAGCAACTTTCTTTTTAATCCCCTCCCTTTTCCGTTCATCAATGACTCTTAAATCAAAGGGGGGAAGTAGAGCCAGCTCTATCTGGAAGGTTGTGAAGAAGTAACCGTCTTCCTTGGCTGGCACGAGCTCGACCTTAGCAAACACCAGCTTACTCTCGAAGATTATCATACCGATGGCTCCTCTCCATTTGTAATGGGCTTTCCAATGCCCTAGTGAGCCATCAAGGTCCCGAACCATTCGTGGAGCACCCAGAGGACTCGATTAGTTCAAAAAAGAGTCTCGAGCTCAATAACGATTGTTAAAGGCTCTTATCTACCCTAAGCGGACTTCCAAACCAGTTACATCACTTGGTGACTTGAAGCTCAATATTTTCCCAGTACTCTAGTTTGAGGGGCGATGACCCTAGCATCATCTCAAGAGATTCTACTTGTTAAAGAACTCCTGGGGCGAGACTGGTCATCAACCAATACCATCATGCATTGATACAACTTCGTATTAGCTCGCCATGAGTTTGCATCTCTTTCGATTTCGGTATACATAGTAGATCTCATGTGATCACCATCACCATGAGAGCTACCGCACTCCTAATGCCCTGGACTGGACAAAATCATTCCAGGAGGATCGCCATCGTCAGGAGAGCTCCATAGCCCTCCTAATGCCCTGGACTGGATAAATCCCTCTAGGAGGAACGCCATGGTATTTCGACAATGATCGCCTCGAGACTAGGAAATAGCTAGATAGCGCTCATGATGCCTCGGCCTGGCACCACCCCTTGCCAAGAAGAGTTTGAGTATAAGAGCATAGTTGCCATCCATATCTCGAGACCAGGGATTGATTGGGGAAGCCCCCTCATCACCCCTGATGCCTTGGTCTGGTGACCTCAACAAAGAAGGTTTTGCACTGGTGGTGGGCTACTCGACCAGCGCACGTTACCAGCGCACACAGAGGAAGCTAGAAGATTTTTTTCAAAACGACCTCACTTTGATTGGATTTTATATATATATATAACTCAATGCCTTAAGGTCGTGTATGAATTCGGAATATCACATTTCTTCCTTAGAACACATTTCAAAGGAAAAACACTTCCAAGAACTCATTTTTACTCACTCAAAGCATTCCAATGTGCATCAAATCTTCATCTTACATCATCTAAGTTCATCTAGAGTGCATCTATGGATAGGGTTGCTTCATCACATCTTGTTTGGTAAGCGCTTCACTATCTTCTTACAAGTTAAGTGTTTTCCTTACTAAACCATCTCTTTAATTAATTGTATTCTCTTAGATTATTTCTAGATACAAATTAGAGATTGTTGTGACGCCATGATTGAGTGTTGTATTGTGATAGCTTCATTGGATTGTTTGATATATGTTTAGCTAAGCTATTTGAACATGTCATTTAGCACTTGATATCTAGGATTGCATTAATTGTCATCTCATTATCCTAGATAAGCATATAGGGTTTCCTAGCCTTGTTTGTTCATTGAATATCATTACATATTCTCTTAGGACATTTTATCTCTTCATTGAGAAGTAAGACTTGTGTTTCTTCCGGGAGTAGATAGCTTAAAGCACAAGCATGATGAACTAGGTTCACTTATACCAAGATTAGGTAATGGTTGAGGATTAAACCGGGATTAGGTTGTAATTCCTTTATTATTAGTGGATCGAGGTTCTAGTGTGGCGCACTCATCAGCCAGTGGTTTTTTCCCATTTGGAGGGTTTCCACGTATATCTCAATTGTTTTTACTATTTCTGCATTTATTACATTGTGGTATCTTTACAACTAGATAGGGGTATTTTCGTCAACTTGACTTTTAACGAAAATTGGGTAAAAGGTAATTAAATCTATTCACCCCCCTCTAGATTAATTTTACACACCATAATATTTGTTTCAATTGGTATCAGAGCAGGTTCCTAGACATACATAGGTGATCCTTGCTCATTTTGGTGTGTGTTGCATTTTGTTTGTTTGTTTTGACCATTCATACACTGGCATTCATATCATTCATTCATAAACACAATGAGTGGAAACGGTGGCAATGAGGGAGCTTCCAGCACTAGACCTCCACTCCTCACCGGGTTGAATTATGCCTCTTGGAAAGGCCAGATGGAGTCGTACATATGCCAAATTCATGAAAGAGCATGGATGGCAGTTGAAGATGGCTACACTCCACCCATGATAACTCCTGCAGATGGAGGAGATGATGTACTCAAACCAAAGGCTCAGTGGAATGCATAAAAGTTTGAGGCTTCAAAGTGGAATAGGAAGGCAATGCATGCCATCCTTTGTGCAATGGATGATAACCAATACAAGTTGGTTCAAAATACTAGGATAGCTAAGGAAGCATGGGACATCCTAGAAGTTGCACATGAGGGAACCGACGTGGTTAAGGAATCGAAGCTTTAATTTCTCCAAACGCAATTCGAATTGCTCAGGATGGATGAGAACGAGTGCTTCAATGATTTTGAAATAAGGTTGATGGACATTGTGAACCAAAGTCATCAACTTTGTGATCCTTATTCGGATAGGAAGATCAAGAAGAAGATTATGAGATCTCTACCCGATAGGTTTGAGTCCAAGGTGACGGCTTTGGAAGAAAATAGTGGTTACAAGGACATGAAGCCAAGTAAAGTGATTGGGAGACTTCTAGCATATGAATCTAGGAAATGTCCTAACCCCACACCATCAAAGAAGCAGAATGATATTGCTTTGAAAGCCTCCAAAGTTGAGAAGGAGGAAGTTGATGACTCGGATGAAGAGATGGCCTTGTTAATGAGGAAGTTCAAGAAATTCTACATGTCCAAAAAGAAAGGCTTTGGATCCAAGGGTCAAGACTTGAAGAAAAAGGCTCATTTCAAGAAGTTTGAGCCTAGGCAAGAGAAGACCGAGAAGAAAAGAGTCAAATGCTATGACTGTGATGGAATAGGTCACTTTGCCTCGGAATGTGCAAATCACAAGAACAAGAAGAAGGGAAAAGTGATGGCTGCCACATGGAGTGAAAGTGATGACTCTAATGAGGGAGATGAGTCTTCAGATAATGAAGAACTCATGGCTAACTTCATAGCATTCACATCCTCTCTTAGGAGCAAAGATGCTAGTGAAGAAGAGAATGATAGTCAAGAGGGAGACAACTCAAGTGATCATGAATCTTCATCACAAACCACAAATGGAAGTGTGGATAAGATGGATCTCAAGGACTACATGGCCAAGTTTGAGAGCTCAAGATTAAAGAACAAGAATGAGATCAAGAGATTAAAAGAAGAAAATCTAGACCTTTCAACTCAAGTTGACCAACTAAATATAGAGTTGGAAAGATCTAAGAGGAGTGAAGAAGGGTTGAAGAAAGAGCTTGAAGATGCTAGAGAGTTGTTGGCCAAGATGAACTCTAGCACCAAGAAACTTGACCATTGGAAAAAGGCCAAGTGACAAGAAGGGGCTTGGGTTTGAAGATGACAAGATGTCCTCCACTCTAAGCAAGACCATTTTTGTAAGAAGCATGAACTTCAATGGGTCTTCTTCTTATCAAAATCCTAGGAAGAAGCTTGATCTATGAGAGTGTTCAAATAGTACTCAAGTGAAGGTGTCACCAAGAAGCCCATCTCAAGCTCATCCTACAAGGGCTGCTCAAGTTAACCTCCCTAAACCAAAAGCTCACAAAGGGAAGGCACCTATCATGCAAGTTCAACAAATGAAGCAATCAAGTCTTGCTCAACCAAAAAGAAGGAAAGCTCCTCAACAACAAGCAAGACAACCATAAAGACATGGGAATGCTTCAATGCATCCTCAAGGATATGGTATAATTTCTAACTTTTTACCTACATGTCATTTTTGTGGTATTGATGGTCACATTAGACCAAATTGCTTTAAGTATATCAATTTTGTATGATTGAAAGCATGATAGAAAAGAAAAAGGCTAGAGCCATGAAGCATGATCCTAGGATATCGAAAGCCATGATGCATGATCCTAAGAAACCTAGAGCCATGATGAATGTCACTAGGAAAAGTGGAACACCTTTGCATGATCCTAGGACATTTAGAGCCCATGTACCATTGACCACTAGGAAGAAAAATATTGCACCTATGTTGATTAGAAAGGATGAACACATTTGCCATGTTGCACAAATTGCTTCGAAAGCTCATTCTTGTGATTTTTGGTATTTGGATAGTGGGTGCTCTAGGCACATGACTGGAAATAAGAGTTTCTTTGAGACTCTTGTGATGGAGGAGGGAGTAAATGTCACATTTGGTGATGGATCCAAAAAGAAGGTCAAAGGAAAGGGAATCATTTCCATTCCCGGATTACCCTCCTTGTCCAATGTTGTGTATGTTTACGGCTTAAAAGCCAATTTGATAAGTATTTCACATCTTAGTGATGATGGACTCTCTGTCTTGTTTATAAAAAATGATTGTTCTATCCTATTGCCTAATGGACAAACCTTGTTAAAATGTATGAGGTCCAGTGACAATTGCTATTGTCTTGAGGCTAGGAGTGTGTCTTGTAATGTGTCCAAGGATGAACAAATAGAGTCGTGGCATGAAAGACTTGGTCACATGAACTTTAGAGATTTAAGACTCTTAGATAAATTCAATGTTGTGCGAGGCCTTCCCAAGCTTGGGAAAAAGGTAAATGGTGTTTGTGGATCTTACCAACAACGGAAGCAAACCAAAAGTATGCATAAAAAGGGCAAGTATATAACCACCAAAGAACCTCTAGAGCTTCTCCACATGGATCTTATGCGTCCTATACAAACCGAGAGTTTAGGTGGAAAGAGATACAATTTTGTGTGTGTAGATGACTTCTCTAGGTACACATGGACCTATTTCCTTAGAGAAAAATCTGAAACTTTTGACAAGTTTAAAATGCTTTGCTCTAAACTTCAAAATGAAATGAACTCCAAGATTAAAAGCATTAAGAAAATTAGGAGTGACCATGGGAAGGAATTTGAGAATGCTCATTTTGAAAACCTTTGCAATAGTGTAGGCATTTCTCATGAGTTTTCGGTTCCTAGGACACCTCAACAAAATGGAGTTGTTGAGAGGAAAAATAGGGTTCTTTAAGAAATGACCCGTGTGATGTTGCTTAGCAACAATGTCCCTAGGAATCTTTGGGCTGAAGCCGTCAATACGGCATGCTATATAGGAAATAGAGTTTTTCTTGGGCCCCACACTAGGCAAACCTCATATGAGTAATGGAAAGGTAGGAAGCCAAATGTTAGCTACTTCAACACTTTTGAAAGCAAATGCTACATTTTGAATGACCGTGATCAACTTGGCAAATTTGATGCTAAGATTGATGAGGGTATCTTCATTGGCTATGCCTTGAATAACCGAGCCTATAGAGTTTTTAATCTAAGAACTATGACCGTAATGGAATCATCTATTGTTGTCATTGATGATACTAGGCTCAAAACTAATGACCATGAGGAGGAGGTAGATTTAGTTGATGACTCCCCTTAAGAGAAGGTAGTTGATATCTCTAATATTGAAAAGGCTAATCTTGATGATGACATAGAACATCTTAGTGATAGGATTCCTCACTTGGACTCAAAAGAACCTGCTCCATGGGCTAGGAAACTTCATGACAAAGATGACATTATAGGTGAAATTAGTGAGGGTGTTAGGACTAGGCATCAAATGGCTAATCTTATTAGCTACACTTGTTACACCTCTCAAATAGAACATAATAAAATTGATGAAGCCTTAAAAGATGAATTTTGGGTTCTTGCTATGCAAGAAGAGCTTAACCAATTTGAAAGGAATAAGGTTTGGACTCTAGTTCATAGGTCTAAGAATACCAATGTGATAGGCACCAAGTGGGTATATAGGAACAAATCCAATAAGGATGGCAACATTGTGAGAAACAAGGCTAGGCTTGTAGCATAAGGATACTCTCAAATTGAGGGTATTGACTTTGAAGAGACATTTGCTCCCGTTGCTAGGATTGAGTCCATTAGGCTTCTTTTATCCATTTCTTGTTTGCACAAGTTCAAATTATATCAAATGGATGTTAAGAGTGCCTTCCTTAATGGTTTCTTGCTAGAGGAAGTGTTTGTTGAGCAACACAAAGGGTTTGTGGATCCTCACAACCCTAACCATGTCTATCACCTCAAGAAAGCTTTGCATGGGTTGAAACAAGCACCTAGGGCTTGGTATGAGCATCTCACTCAATATCTTATAGACAATGGCTACACTAGGGGTAGTGTTGACAAGACTTTATTCATCAAGAAAAATAAAGATGAGCTCTTCATAGCTCAAATCTATGTTGATGATGTAGTCTTTGGCTTCACAAATGACATCAAAGTCCAACAATTTGTTGATGTCATGTCTCATGAATTTGAGATGAGTCTTGTTGGTGAGTTAAGTTACTTTCTAGGTTTACAAATTAAGCAAATGGATGATGGGATTTTCATATCTCAAGCTAAGTATGCCAAAAACCTAGCAAAGAAATTTGGCCTTGAAAGTGCCAAACATTGTGAAACACCCATGAGTACCACTTTGAAGCTAAGCAAGGATGCTAGTGGTAAAATTATGGACCAAACTTTATATCGTGGCATGATTGGGAGCTTGCTCTATTTGACCCAAGTAGGCCCTATATCTCCTTCAGTATGAGTGCATGTGCTAGGTACCAAACGGATCCTAAGGAGTCCCATCTCTCTTCGGTTAAGAGAATCATTCGATATGCGAATGGGACATCCAACTATGGGATTTGGTGCTCTTTTGACACTAATGCTAGTCTTATAGGCTTTAGTGTTACAGATTGGGCAGAAAATTGTGATGATAGGAAAAGTACATCGGGCGGTTGCTTTTTCCTCGGGAACAACCTTGTCTCTTAGTTTTGCAAAAAGCAAAATTCGATTTCCTTGTCCACGACTGAGGCCAAATATATTGCTACTGGGAGTGGATGCACACAACTCCTTTGGATGAAGCAGATGCTAGTCGACTATGGATTCAATCAAGGTACTCTTACTCTCTTTTGTGATAATGAGTGCAATTAATATTTCAAAGAATCTGGTTCAGCATTCTAGGACTAAGCGTATTGACATCCGTCATCATTTCATCAGAGAACTAGTTGAGAGCAAATGCATTGTACTTGAGCATGTAGGTACAAATGATCAACTAGCGGATCTATTCACTAAACCCTTAGATGCTACTAGATTCAAGACTCTTAGTAGATCCATTGGGATTTGTTTAATGGAGTGATGTGTTATGGTTTTTGACCCCATATGGGGAACTCAAGCAAAGAGAGCGATTGTATACTTGTTACATGCAATCTTTTCTTAAATATGTTTATGTCTCTTTATTGATTGCTTGAGTATCTTGGTTGCACTTATAGTATATTGTATTTTCTTAAATAAGTGTGAACTTTGCTTTGACTACAATCAATGTCATATTTATGTTCAAACATGCATTTTTGGACTAGGAGATACACATTGGAAGTACATGTTAAATGACCTATAATTATCTCCATGACATGATGATTCTTAAATGACATGCTAATGAAAAATGATAAAGCATGAGTTGATGATTGCAATTGTTAAATGCAACACATTGTGTGAAAATGCTAGTGAGACTAAAATGTTTAATCCATGTCTCTCTTTCTTTATTAGTTGAACATGGCTATTATCATAAAGGTATCCTCCCGTAAAAATCAAATAGGGTGCAAAGTTGCTCATGCCATGTTTAGTTTATAAAGTTGGATATAGTGCCTTTAAAACTTGATATTTATAAGAACTCTATATCCTTGCTTCTCTCATGACAAATGGTGAAATTGGTTTGAATTATATTGGAAACATTTGTCATTTGCTTTGCCAAATACCATTGTTTTTTGACTTGAATGCATTATGTCTTGTACGCAAAGCACTTTTTTGATTCACACATTGTCTTTCAAATAAATCTCCTTGTGTCTCTTCTATCAATTGAGGTTGCATAAATGTGACTTATATAATTATGCAACAATTTTGTATGCTATTTTCTTTCTTTGCCTTGAGTGACCCGGTTGGGGACTTCTCCTTTGTCTATATCATGACAGAAAGGGGGAGTAGCATGTTTTGGCTTTGAGGGGGAGCATTGCTTGTTTGAGTGGGAGATTACATGTAGGGGGAGTAACCCGTTGAGGGGGAGCATTGCATGAGCATTTCATGATATCATACTCATATTTATAAATGCAAATGCTTTTGTTTTATAGTCACTTGATCTTCTCACATGCACTTAGTTTGGAAAGCGTATTTTTGCTTGCCTTGTGTGTAGGACAAGAGATTGAAGACTTGAAGTTTTTTTTTTATATTTATCTCTCTGTAATGTAGAATTTCTTCCCGGTGTTTTTCTATTTTGTTTTGTGAGGATCAATGTGAGTGGTGGTTTTGTCATGAAATAGCCAAAGGGGGAGATTGAAAAGTCCTCATTTGTTGATTGGCTTATTTCGTGAACAACCACATTGTTGGGGTTCATGTAAGGGTAACTTAGGCTCTCAAGACCTCAAGAGGAGAAGCACCAAAGGTAAAATTCTTGTACTTACTTACTTTGAAGAGATAATTGCACACACTCATATATTCATGCATAACTCTTGATCATATATGTTGAGTGTTCTCTTGTGTGCATTTTAGTTTAATTGACTCTTGTTGACCTTTTTGCATCTTGCTATAAAAGTTGTATGTCATGCTAGGCATTAAAATAGGATGCAATTTCATCACTCTTGAACTTATTGTTTTGAGCATTTGAGTGTTGGAAAAATAGGCATTGCGCTGGTGGTGCGCTACTTGACCTGCGTAACTTTCACAGTGGCATGTCGCTAGTGTTGCGCCACTAGCGACATCACCAGCGTACACAGAGGAAGATGGAACGTTTTTTTTCAAAACGACCTCACTTTGATTGGATCTTATATATATAACTCAATGCCTTAAGGTCGTGTATGAGTTCAGAATATAACATTTCTTCCTTAGAACACATTTCAAAGGAAAAACACTTCCAAGAGCTCATTTTTACTCACTCAAAGCATTTCTATGTGCATCAAATCTTCATCTTGCATCATCTAAGTTCATCTAGAGTGCATCTATGGATATGGTTGCTTCATCACATCTTGTTTGGTAAGCCCTTCAATATCTTCTTGCAAGTTAAGTGTTTTCCTTACTAAACCATCTCTTTAATTAATTGTATTCTCTTACATTATTTATAGATACAATTTAGAGATTGTTGTGATGCCATGATTGAGTGTTGTATTGTGATAGCTTCATAGGATTGTTTGATCTATGTTTAGCTAAGCTATTTGAACATGTCATTTAGCACTTGATATCTAGGATTGCATTAATTGTCATCTCATTATCCTAGATAAGCATATAGGGTTTCCTAGCCTTGTTTGTTCATTGAATATCATTACATATTCTTTTAGGACACTTTATCTCTTCATTGAGAAGTAAGACTTGTGTTGCTTCCGAGAGTAGGTAGCTTAAAGCACAAGCATGATGAACTAGGTTCACTTATATCGAGAATAGGTAGTGGTGGAGGATTAAACCGGGATTATGTTGTAATTCCTTTATCATTAGTGGATTCGAGGTTCTAGTGTGGCACACTCATCAGCCGTGGTTTTTTTTCCATTTGGAGGGTTTCCATGTATATCTCAAGTGTTTTTACTGTTTCCGTATTTATTACATTGTGGTATCTTTACAACTAGATAGGGGTATTTTCGTCAACTTGACTTTTAACAAAAATTGGGTAAAAGTTAATTAAAATCTATTCACCCCCCCCCCTCTAGATTAATTTTACACACCATAATATTTTTTTCACGGGCTTTAGGGGCCACTGTCCTGGGAGGTGGTAAAGCTTGAGGAGGAGCCCGTTTGTCTGGATACCTTTCTGATCTGGGCTGAGGAAGAGAGAAACCGTATGTTGAGTTATTAGGGGGTTTGTTTAGGCTTTTCTGATCTTGCTCAGGTTTGGAAGCTTCCTTCTTTTGTCGCTTTTCAGCTCTCATGTTGTCATGCTCCATCTTGACTTTAAGTTGTTCGTCGACCTCGATCTATTCCAGAGCCTGATCATAGGCTTCCTGGTAGGTTTCCGGAGGTCTCTTGGCAAAAGACCGGAATAGTTTTCCTGCCCACAAGTTTCTTTCAAAGTTGGCGAGGGTTTTTCTCTCGGTGAAGACCCCCATCTGGATGACTTCCTTATAGAACTGCTTGACATAAGCCCGGAGTGTTTCCCTCTCTTCTGGATCACGTATTTTAGATGAATCGGGTCCTTCAGTCGGGGCTTAAACCTCTGGAACTGTGAGCAGAAATCAGTTGATAATTTGGTGAAGGAATCTACGCTCCCGGTGGGTAGTTTCCTAAACCAGGTCTTAGCATAATCCGTGAGTGTAATGGGGAACATCCAACACATAGCGGCCCTGGTTGTGTTCTGGACCTCCATCTGTTGAACGAAGCTCTCTAAGTGGCTCAACTAATCTTCAGTCCCGGAGAACCTGTCAATTGGCATTTTGAACTTAGGTAGGAGCTCTGCCTCTCAGATCCTTCTGGTGAAGGGGACGTTCATTTCACTTAGAGGATCTTTCTTGTCCTCCATGTACTTCCCCTTCTTCATCAATTGGACCTCTTTCTGTAACTCTGCCAACTGGTCCCTTAATCACTTGCTTTCAGATTTCCTTAAGTCGATCTCAGATTCCTCACCATCAGATTCCTCTGATGAACTGGTGACCTCTACCCGGTTCCTTCTTTGGAAGGGGCTTGCTCGGGGGCTTTGCTGACTTTCTTCTTCTTTACCCCGAGCTTCCCTCTTTATAGTCGTTGGGTAGAAGAGCTCTTCCCCTTCCCGGGGAAGGACATCTACCGAGGATCTAACGTGTCATATGGCATGGGCCCTAGCCTATCCCGGATCGAGGTCAGGAGCCTCTCTCTGTTACGAGTTGATTCCCGAGGGGCAGGTCCCAAGCTATCAAAGGCTGGTTGCCTAGCCCCAGGCTTGCTTCATTACCCCTGATTGCAGAGACCCGTTTGTTGAATAGGGATACCATCAACAAGTAATCGAAGGGGGACGTTCTCTACAAAGGCCCGCCCGCACAGTAGCTAACTGGGTGGGAATATGGCTTTAGAGCCCTGATTTTTTCCCTTTCCTCGGGACCTTTTGTTTCGATGTAACAGATGGTTACCCCGAGGTGCCCTGCTGCCCTTGTTAGGAGCGGAGCTTCATGAAGACTTTGAAATAACAAACTTTTTGAATGTAAAAAGATAGTGGTGTGAGAGGTTTCCCACAGACGGCGGCAGAAAGTGTTGACGGGAAATTTGCTCTAGATGAGAAATTTCTGTTAACACCCTCGAGACCACTACCATGAAAGCGGTGGCCGGGGTCTGTACTGTTGGTTCCCGACCTGTTTAAGAGAGAGATGAGTGGTAATAACAGTAAATGGGAGCTCTATTATTGATATATCGCTTTAAGATACAAATAACTCTCTTGTTTGCTTACAATCTCTCAGAGGTGTAGGGTGGTGGCAACTCGGTGCCTGTCGAATAATGGAGATAAAAGTGACCGTGTTCTGAAATCAGAATTTAGGCCCTCCTTCTATGTGTATATCTGTTGTTTATGATTTTCTATCTCTGTCCTTCGTTTTTCTCTTCACCATGCTTAGCTTCACATATATATATCGTCCAAGTAGGTTTTTAGTTCACTAATACTCTACAGTAATCTCATGAATTCATTCTCTCCTTATCGGGCAGGATTCGTTATTTAAATTTGAATTGTTTCGGGATTCGATTATATCTTTGACGAAGATAAGTTTGTTCCCTTATTTGAATTTAAACTCTTGACGTGCATGTAAATATTATGTGGAGATGATCTTGTGTGTACTCATGCCATGGATCTTCATGGAGGTCACCCTGCCAGCTGCTTGCTGCCCCGTAGAGCGAGGTAGATTTAGGCGTGATTCTTTCTTTATGTCCAGCAAGGACAACGGGCTTCTAGAGAGGTTGGCTGAAAATACAATCACGGTTAAATGCTTAAGGCTAACCTAGATGGGGGGGAGAGGTGAATAGGTTAGGCACCTTTTTCGACTCCCTTAGAAACAAACAAAAGTTTGTCCCTCTAGATTGCTTGTATCACAATATATATATTAATTAAAGACAATTAATCAATATAAAAACACAAGTAAAGTGTGATACAAACAAGTAATTGTAACACATACACAATCTATATTATAAAGAGGAAGTCAACATACATAAAGAGTTCTATCCACAATACAAATATTAAAGAGATAGGAATAGAGAAAAGTTGACACAAGATATAATGTGGTAAACCTCTGAAGAGGAAACATCCACGGGCTAGCAGCCACCGGCAAACAAAATCCATTAGTAGATAAGACAAGTACAATCTCTCAAATGACGTCTTCACCTAGAAACTATCCTTCTATCCTACTCTAGAAGTTGTCGCCCTATGCTCAACAATCCGAGGCTTCACACCTCTTGTCAAGACTTCCTTGCTCACCATATCCGAATCTTCACAACCCAAAGGAAGACTTCTTGCTCAACTATCCGAGTCTTCCCGACTCTAGTCATGACTTCCTTTCTCACCTATCCGAGTTCTCCCAACTCTAGGTAAGACTTATTGCTCGACTATCCAAGGCTTCAAACCTCTAGCCAAGACTTCCATGCTCGACAATCCGAGGCTTCACACCTCTTGCCTAGACTTCTTGCTCAACACCATAGGTTTCACACCTATTGTCAAGACTTCCTTCTCATAAGGCATCTAGGTGATCATGAATGCAAAACGCAAACAAGCACGCAACATTGAATGCTATGATCAACACATCCTATGGAAAATACTAGACATGAGCATGAATGCACAAATCACATATAGTCTAGTTAATCATGCATGAGTAGTCAATCTATATCATGTAAAATAAGTTCAACATTAATCACAAACTAGATTCATGCATATATCTAAAATTGAATCACAGGATATGATCAACAAATCACAAGATGAAGTTTAAATCACAAAAACCTAAAACATGCTAAAATCATATGACAAAGTCAAATAGATCTAAGCATAAGTTCTTGAGCATATTCCTAATCATAGATTCAACAAATCACATGAATAGCTCAAAAGAACATAAGCACATGTATTATGTGAGAATTTCGGCCAAGAGAGCCTAATACATGTGAGGAAATATTTTTCTTAAAATCAATCAATCAAAGATCACAAAATATTCCTAGAATCAAAGCATGCACAATACAATCCCAAACATGTGATAACATAGGCAAAATCAAAACCTAACTCAAAATGTATGATTTCTATTGAAATTCAATCTAGCTTTGAAAGTGTTCAAAACACAAATCAAAATACTCACAATATACAAATATATATAGAAGAAGAAAACCCAAGGCAATTGACCAAGTTTTAAAAGAAAACTTAGAGAAAAAATCAATACCTTAGTTGATCTAGGTGCAGTCCCGTTTTTGTATGATTAGACACCAAAAACAGCAGTAAAATAAACTCAAATCTTCAGAGAAAAGATGGAGGATGAATAGATGAACACTCTAAACTTCTAATCACTCAAATCTGAGTTCAAATGAAGAAGTTATGGTGTTTGGAAGGAGAGAAAATTTAGAGAAAAACATTCTGCACACTTGATATGAATTTCTTCTTAGAATGAAATGTGAGAGGGAAAGAGTTTATAAAGAAGTGGGAGACTTGCACATGTGAAATGACCAAGAGGGGCAAAATGAAGCCAAGCAAAGTTGATCCCCGAGATGGCGTGTGGGTATCTCGGGGCAGCAAGCCTTCTGCCCCGAGATGGCCATGTGCCATCTAGGGAAAGAAGACAATGCTTGCTTCTTACTCCTTCGACCCTCCTTCGCGTTCTTTGACCGTTCTCCGGCCTCCGAACTCAGAATTTGAATCCGTTTGCTGATTACGAACCTTAACTCTCACACGGACATGGAAATATAAGATACTCAACCCAAAAAACAATAATTAGACTCAATATACGAAGACAAAGACAATGTATGAAACATGAGTTGAAAGTGTAGTATCTTTTGACTTAGAACTTGAAATCAATGGTATGAGTAACCGAAATGATCGGAACTCAATCAAGAATAATTTAAGACTAAATCCAAGTTCAATATCCATGTTATACAAACATATACACACACAAACACAATTCACACTAGAATGCAAACTACATAGAGATAGTTTCCAATCATGCATATTCCAAAACATGTTATTTCCAAACCAATGCATGAGCATTCATCTGTAAGTGTGTGAATGTGTTATACATGGTGCACAATGATGCAGAGACACATATGAATGAATTGTATGTGTGTGCCTTTAAAGGTGCACAACTATGCAGGGACACAAATGTATGATATGTGTGTGTGTGCCTAAGCCTTGTAAGAGAAAGATAAGGTCTTAGAATACCTTTGTAGAACCAAATTGCATCCTTTCTCTTTGAAGACTTAGAACTTGCTTTAACTTGTTGTTTCTTCTTCCTTGAAGCTTGAATCATCATGAACCTAAACAACTAAGTCATTACAAGTAAACATCATTTTGATATGGAATTCATGTCAACACAAACTAAAACCTAACAATCTCCCCCTTTGGCAAATTCCATGTCAAAACACCTATACATTTACTACAAATATAAAAATGAACATAGGTCACAAAATCACTCCCTCACATTACAATTAGTAAGATTCCTATAACTAATCTTCACCAACTCTTGAACTTCATCTTGATCTTCATCTTGATCTTCTCTTGAAGCAACCTACAAATCATCTCAAAGCACAATGCATAAACAAGAGAAAAACAACAAATGGCAACATATAATATGGATAAGAATATACAATTAAGTCCATAAATACATGTATCTCCCCCTCAATACATGCCAAATACCAGAATTCTTAACCAAATCTTAAGACTAATTATTACAAGCCATTGAAAGTCCAAAAGTTCACAAAACAACATAAAAAGGAAACTAAGTAACTAGCACTATAACAACTCTTTCTCCCACTTTTCGACATGAAATGATGCCAAAAGATAAGAAACAGCCCATGAGACTCAAATACTAGCTACTAGATCTACCAAAGAAAGATGTGCGTGTAGTTGACCTAACCTAATGCTTGAGAGGTGGTCTTGAACTTGATGCAATACACTCCTCCAACTCTTTTATTCTAGCATCTTGTTTTTCAACTATAGCACTAAGCTCATCAACCTTCTTCTTTAAATGCAAATCCCAATCCAGAAAAATGTTTATGCTAGTCTCTTGACAATCAACTTATGAACTAAAAAGTCCAAAAGTATCACACGTCTTACCCTTATCCTTATATGACATGTATGACACACGTTTATCACTATACTTTTCCAAGGGTTGTACCAACATATTATCTTCACTACTTTGAACACCACGAGCTAAACACAAAAAAGTTATAAACCCCGATAATGAAAGCTTCTTATCTCCTCTAGTTGAGAAAGCTGTATTATCCAAATAAAACATAAGCAAATCCCCAAAGTTTATAGGTTGATTAGTCACTAAGACATATACTATTTTGATCTTGTCTTTATTAAACTCGGTTGAATTCGAAGATCCAATAATATTTGTACAAATGAAAAGATGCCAAAATGCACTTGCCTTAGTTAACTCATGTTGACTAATATATGCTCTACCTTTCCACTCAAAAGAAGCATTGTCACATAAAGTTTTACCCATGATATTAAGATTCTCAATGATATCAACATCTAGAAAGTTTGATCAATATCACTAGATAGTCAAAGAAACTTGTTAATGTTTACCGGGTTAACTCTAAACACAACACCCTTAACATTCATCAAACCATCCAATAAGGTGGCACTCTCTCTATATTCATGATAAAATTCTCTAACAATAGTGTCATTCACTATTCCTAGCATGCTCACCCAAGATTCCCAATTTCTATCCTTAATGCATTTAAGAACATAAGAATATTTACATTTACCTAAGTCAATGTCTCTCTCTTGATATATCTTCTTAGTTGCAAGGATCCCTAAATCCTTTGACCTTGAAGCTTTGGATCTCTTTGAGGTTGACTTGGCTTTCACAATGGGATTCAATTGATTTCCACTTCCGGTAACTTTAGTTCTTCTCATTTATTCTTGTGAAATACAATGCTATAAACTTACAAAAGTGAGTGAAAGACAAAACAAGCTTATTAGTCACAAATATATAAAACAATGGCATATGACTTAAGAATGAATCATCATGCAAGACAAAGATAGTGAGTAATATCTTACAAGTATCATTAAGTCAAAATATGCCAACATGTAACAAAATGAAGCATGTGAACATATCATAAAAGAGAACAATGTCTAGCATACAATGCTCCCCCTTGATAAATGCCATGACTAAGATTCATGGTAGGATAAAGTTCACAAGGAAGTTCACACAATCACACATTCAAGCAATTTGAAGAAATATCAACAAAATAAGCTTCATATGCTAAGAGAGATACACAAAGATTTTTCAAGTTATCTCATAATTCTTCAACAATTGCAAATATATCATCATACTCATAAACAAAGTGTGTGTGAGAGAGAGAGATATGCTTCAAATATATATCAAGAAGTAGTTTGATAATCAACATGCAAACAATTTCCAACAACTATTCATCTTAAGCTTTTTCCATAAAAAGTCTAACCGATTATCATCCGGAATTTTTTGCTTTTAAGAGAATAGATTTTCAATATATAAGCGTGCGTGTGCATGTGGCTCGTCATCCCATTTCTGTTTTTCAACCCGAGCTCATTTGATTTTCAACTAAACTTCTTTTTAAGCCTTCCTCCTTTTCTTTTTAGGCTTTGAATCAACATTTTTTTTTATTGATTTCATTTAACACTTCTTTGATTTTTCCATTTTTATTTTTTTTATAAAAAAAAATTCACTTCATGACGGCTTTCACTTATCACAATGGTGTAGCTCTTTCCAACATTGGGTAGCTTTGACAACCACGGTGTGTAACCCTTTTCATGAAGGTGCTCGTTGAGTTCTATGTAATTGCCGAAGCAAAATGGATACTAACCAAAGGTCATTTTAAATGTACTTAAGCACAAAAACTTCAAGATGTATCCAATGTTTACATATTAGTAAATTCAAGCTACTAGCAAAACATATAAGAGAAGCAAGGTGCAATTTTTAGAAAACAAAAGATTTTATGGCTCATAAGCACATGATCTAAGAGCAATAAGTAGAGACTTATTCAAGATCATTACTTCTCTAATTAGTAGCTTTCAAAGAATATGAAGCTTATATTTTCAAAAGTAATGCCACTCAATATACCAAACACAAACAATCATCAAAGTTAAGATCAATGTGAACAATATCACTATTAGATCCTAAATTAGCAAATGTCAATGAGAACCATATGTATACTATACAAAATTCTTTAATATGACATGCTATGAGATGTCTGTCAAAAATTGAGTCAAAAGATGAATATCTAAGAGAATATGCATTAGAGTATAGAGATACCTTTTCGCACATTATATTCACCAAATATCATACTTCCGCCCTTTTTATGAGCACTCTTGCCTTGAATGTCCTCATGACACCAAGTTGACAATGTTTCACAACAAGAGTATAAAAAGCATAATATCTCAACTCAATCAACACATATAACAAAAAAACTTCTTCAAAGTTAATCAACAAATTTTGACCATCATAACAATCATGATGTGAGATAACCAAGTTCATATCAATACATGGAGTATTCAAAGCTAGCAAGCAAGAATTCTCAACACAATTGATATATAGCCTCAAAGCTATCTCACATGTGCTTCTTATATTAGTGATAAGAGCATTCACCCTTGAACCATTTGTTCTTGGGTGTACCTACACAAACATTTCCAATATCATCCTTGACAACAATGTTAAATCTAGAGTAAAGTCCTTCAATGACTTGATTAACAAGAATATCATTAACACACTCTTCCTTAACATTTTCAACACAAGCTTTGTCAAGTTGAACAAGATTAGAATTCTTTCTACTCCATAACTTTTTCTCATGCTTAGCAAAATTATCATGTTTCTCAACTTTCAAGGCCTTTGCATGTTCAAGTTGAAGTTTAATCTCCTTATCCCTAGATTCATTTCGTAATTTGCATTTTTCAATATATTTATAACACATTGGCTTAATGTAACTTATTGTGTTGCAATAATGGCAAATTGGAATAAAAGATGAGATTGTACCTTTTGGAGTTGAACTAGCTTCACTAAGAGTTTGCAAAGATACCTTGTTCGCCAACTTCTTCTTGGCTTTTGATCTTCTCTTCTTGTGTGGTTTCTTATCAATCATGACTTCATCAAAGTGTGTAGGAAGTGGTGCTTCCAAGAGCTCCTCTTTAACTACCAAGTCGTCTTCACCACTGTGAGAGCTAACAAGATTCCTAACACTAGACACACTAACCGAATCATTCACTAAAACCTTGATAGCCTCCTTAGCCGTGTCTATCTCTTCCATCAATTCTTGTTCTCTCTTCTTCAAAGAAGATATCACATTATCCTTCTCAAAGTTAATCATTTAAAGTTCTCTAAACTTCTTCATAATATCACCTTTTTCACCAAGAACTCTACGAGTAACAACCACAAACTCATCTAGTTGCTTCTTGATCAAATCATCCTTCTCAACTACTTCTCTTTGAGCATTATCTCTAGCTTCTTCAAGCTTTTCTATCTTTTTCAACAACTCAAGATTAGTAGGAATGGAATTAGAGCATCCATCATGATTTGCATCAAGGTTCTTGTTCAAAGATATTGTACTACCAACATCTAATGAAGAATGAGAAGTCGTTAGAGCTACAAAGTTGCTACCAACTCTTCATCACTTGAAGACTCACTACTAGAGCTCTCATTATCACTAGAATTATCATCACTCCAAGTAGCCGCCAACACTTTGCCTTTCTTGTCTTTCTTAGATGGCTTCTTGGTGCACTCACTAGCAAATTGACCAAAACCTTGACAATTATAGCATTGAACCTCCTTTTTGTTCATGGCTTGACTATTTTTCACAATCCTTGGAGATGGTGTTCTCTTCACTCCTTTTTCTTTAGAAGACTTGCCTTTAGGTTTGGCATTCTTCTTTAGAAACTTCTTGAACCTTCTAACCAAGAGTGCCATTTCTTCATTTTCATCATCACTCTTCTCCTCAATAGCATTGAGAGCAATTCCCTTACTCTTGATCTTTGGCTTCAAGCACATCTCACAAGTTTGGAGAGACCCAAGCAACTCATCGATGTTCATACTATCAACATCCTTGCTTTCCTCAATGGCCGTCACCTTTGATTTGAATCTCTTAGGAAGAGACCTAAGGATTTTCCAATTTAAATGCTCTTTTGAGATAGGTACTCCAAGTGCTTGACATTGGTTAGCAATGTTAAGAAGCCGGAATTGGAAGTCTTCAAACTTTTCTTCCTCACCCATACTTAAACCTTTAAATTGTGATGCCAACATTTGAAGCCTCGATTTCTTCACCGCTAAGGTTCCTTCATTAGTAACTTGGAGAGTATCCCAAGCTTCCTTTGTGGATTCAAGATTTTGAATGTTGGAGAATTGATGCCCATCAACTCCTCCAAAGATGGCATTCATAGCACGATGGTGCCATTTTTCAACCTCAAACACATTTGTTGTCCATTCACTCCTTGGCTTGAGTATCATGGTTCCATCCTCTAAAACATTGGTAGAAGGACTATAACCTTCTTCCACTACCATCCCAGCCCTTTCATCAATAAAGCGGATGTAGGCTTTCATCCTCAACTTCCAATACCCATAGTTAGTGCAACGAAGTAATGGTGGCCTAGTTTTGAGGCTCCTTCCGCCATTACATCATCTTGTAAACCCATGACTTCAAAAGCCTTACAAAAACCGTGAGAGTATCACCCCAAACTCACACTAAGTGCAATCTAGTGTCCTGCTCTGATACCAATTGAAAATACAATCACGGTTAAATACTCAAGGCTAACCTAGAGGGGGGTGAATAGGTTAGGCACCTTTTTCGACTCCCTTAGAAACAAACAAAAGTTTGTCCCTCTAGATTGCTTGTATCACGATATATATATTAATTAAAGACAATTAAACAATATATAAACACAAGTAAAGTGTGATACAAAAAGTAATTGTAACACATACATAATTTATATTATAAAGAGGAAGTCAACATACATAAAGAGTTCTATCCACAATACAAATATTAAAGAGATAGGGATAGAGAAAAGTTGACACAAGATATAACGTGGTAAACCTCCGAAGAGGAAACATCCAAGGGCTAGCAGCCACTGGCAAACAAAATCCACTAGTAGATAAGACAAGTACAATCTCTCAAGTGACCTCTTTACCTAGAAACTACCCTCTTATCCTACTCTAGAAGTTGTCGCCCTATGCTCAACAATCCGAGGCTTCACACCTCTTGTCAAGACTTCCTTGCTCACATTATTCGGATCTTAACAACCCAAGGCAAGACTTCTTGCTCAACTATCCGAGTCTTCCCAACTCTAGTCAAGACTTCCTTGCTCACCTATCCGAGTTCTCCCAACTCTAGGCAAGACTTCTTGCTCGACAATCCGAGGGTTCACACCTCTTGCCAAGACTTCTTGCTCAACACCATAGGTTTCACACATATTGTCAAGACTTCCTTCTCACTAGGCATCTAGGTGATCATGAATGCAAAACACAAACAAGCACGCAATATAGAATGCTATGATTAACACATCCTATGGAAAATACTAGACATGAGCATGAATGCACAAATCACATATAGTCTAGTTAATCATGCATGAGTAGTCAATCTATATCATGTAAAATAAGTTCAACATTAATCACAAACTAGATTCATGCATATATCTAAACTTGAATCACAAGATATGATCAACAAATCACAAGATCAAATTTAAATCACAAAAACCTAAAACATGCTAAAATCATATGACAAAGTCAAATAGATCTAAGCATAAGTGCTAGAGCATATTCCTAATCATAGATTCAACAAATCACATGAATAGCTCAAAAGAACATAAGTACATGTATTATGTGAGAATTTTGGACAAGAGAGCCTAATACATGTGAGGAACTATTTTTCTTAAAATCAATCAATCAAAGATCACAAAATAGTCCTAGAATCAAAGCTAGCACAATACAATCCCAAACATGTGATAACATAGGCAAAAGCAAAACCTAACTCAATATGTATGATTTCAATTGAAATTCAATCTAGCTTTGAAAGTGTTCAAAACAAAAATCAAAACACTCACAATATACAAATATATGTAGAAGAAGAAAACCCAAGGCAATTGACCGAGTTTTAAAAGAAAACTTAGAGAGAAAATCAATACCTTAGTTGATCTAGGTGCAGTCCGGTTTTTGTATGATTAGACACCAACAACAGCAGTAAAATAAACTCAAAACTTCAGAGAAAAGATGGAGGATGAATAGATGAACACTCTCAACTTTGAATGACTCAAATCGGAGTTCAAATAAAGAAGTTATGGCGTTTGGAATGTGAGAAAATTTAGATAGAAAATTATGCACACTTGATTTGAATTTCTTCTTAGAATGAAATGTGAGAGGGAAAGAGTTTATAAAGGAGTGGGAGACTTGGACTTGTGAAATGACCAAGAGGGGCAAAATAAAGACAAATTAAGCTTACTCCCCGAGATAGAACGTGGGCATCCCGGGGCAGCAAGCCTTCTGCCCCGAGATGGCCACGCGCCATCTCGGGAAAGAAGACAATTCTTGCTTCTTTCTCCTTCGACCCTCCTTCGCTTTCTTTGACCGTTCTCCGGCCTCCGAACTCAGAATTTGAATCCGTTTGCTGATTACGAACCTTAACTCTCACATGGACATGGAAATATAAGATACTCAACCCAGAAAACAATAATTAGACTCAATATACGAAGACAAAGACAATGTATGAAACATGAGTTGAAAGTGTAGTATCTTTTGACTTAGAACTTGAAATCAATTGTATGAGTAACCGAAATGACCGGAGCTCAATCAAGAATGATTGAAGACTAAACCAAGTTCAATATCCAGGTTATACAAACTTATACACACACAAACAAAATTCACACTAGAATGCAAACTACATAGAGATAGTTTCCAATCATGCATATTCCAAAACATGTTATTTCCAAACCAATGCATGAGCATTCATCTGTAAGTGTGTGAATGTGTTATACATGGTGCACAATGATGCAGAGACACATATGAATGAATTGTATGTGTGTGCCTTTAAAGGTGCACAACTATGCAGGGACACAAATGTATGATATGTGTGTGTGTGCCTAAGCCTTGTAAGAGAAAGATAAGGTCTTAGAATACCTTTGTAGAACCAAATTGCATCCTTTCTCTTTGAAGACTTAGAACTTGCTTTAACTTGTTGTTTCTTCTTCCTTGAAGCTTGATTCATCATGAACATAAACAACTAAGTCATTACAAGTAAACATCATTTTGATATCGAATTCATGTCAACACAAACTAAAACCTAACAATCTCCCCCTTTGGCAAATTCCATGTCAAAACACCTATACATTTACTACAAATATAAAAATGAAGATAGGTCACAAAATCACTCCCCCACATTACAATTAGTAAGATTCCTATAACTAATCTTCACCAACTCTTGAACTTCATCTTGATCTTCATCTTGATCTTCTCTTGAAGCAACCTACAAATCATCTCAAAGCACAATGCATATACAAGAGAAAAACAACAAATGGCAACATATAATACGGATAAGAATATACAATTAAGTCCATAAATACATGTATCTCCCCCTCAATACATGCCAAATACCAGAATTCTTAACCAAATCTTAAGACTAATTATTACAAGCCATTGAAAGTCCAAAAGTTCACAAAACAACATAAAAAGGAAACTAAGTAACTAGCACTATAACAACTCTTTCTCCCACTTTTCGACATGAAATGATGCCAAAAGATAAGAAACATACCATGAGACTCAAATACTAGCTACTAGATCCACCAAAGAAAGATGTGCATGAAGTAGACCTAACATAATGCTTGAGAGGTGGTCTTGAACTTCATGCAATACACTCCTCCAACTCTTTTATTCTAGCATCTTGTTTTTCAACTATAGCACTAAGCTCGTCAACCTTCTTCTTCAAATGCAAAGCCCAGTCCGGAAGAATGTTTATGCTAGTCTCTTGACAATCAACTTGTGAACTAAAAAGTCCAAAATTATCACATGTCTTACCCTTATCCTTATATGACATGTATGACACACGTTTATCACTATACTTTTCCAAGGGTTGTACCAACATATCATCTCCACTACTTTGAACACCACGAGCTAAACACAAAGAGGTTATAAGTAATGAAAGCTTCTTATCTCCTCTAGTTGAGAAGGACATATTATCAAAATAAAACATAAGCAAATCCCCAAGGTTTATAGGTTGATTAGTCACTAAGGCATATACTATTTTGATCCTGTCTTTATTCAACTCGGTTGAATTCGAAGATCCAATAATTTTAGTGCAAATGAAAATATGCCAAAATGCACAAGCCTTAGTTAACTCATGTTGACTAATATATGCTCTACCTTTCCACTCAAAAGAAGCATTGTCACATAGAGTTCTACCCATGATATTTAGATTCTCAATGATATCAACATCTAGAAAGTTTGAATCAATAATACTAGATAGCCCAAGAAACTTGTTAATGTTTATCGGGTTAACTCTAAACATAACACCCCTAACATCCATCAAAGCATCCAATAAGGTGGCACTCTCTCTATATTCATGATAAAATTCTCTAACAATACTGTCATTCACTATTCCTAGCATGCTCACCCAAGATTCCTAATTTCTATCCTTAATGCATTTAAGAACATAAGAATCTTTACATTTACCTAAGTCAATGCCTCTCTCTTGATATATCTTCTTAGTTGCAAGGATCTTTAAATCCTTTGACCTTGAAGCTTTGGATCTTTTTGAGGTTGACTTGGCTTTCACAATGGGATTCAATTGATTTCTACATCCGGTAACATTAGTTCTTCCCATTTGTTCTTATGAAATAGGATGCTATAAACATACAAAAGTGAGTGAAAGACAAAACAAGCTTTTTAGTCACAAATATATAAAACAATGGCATATGACTTAAGAATGAATCATCATGCAAGACAAAGATAGTGAGTAATATCTTACAAGTATCATTAAGTCAAAATATGCCAACATGTAACAAAATGAAGCATGTGAACGTATCAAAAAGGAGAACAATGTCTAGCATACAATGCTCCCCTATGATAAATGCCATGACTAAGATTCATGATAGCATAAGGTTCACAAGGAAGTTCACACAATCACACATTCAAGCAATTTGAAGAAATATCAACAAAATAAGCTTCATATTGTAAGAGAGATAAACAAAGATTTTTCAAGTTCTCTCATAATTCTTCAACAATTGCAAAGATATCATCATACACATAAACAAAGTGTGTGTGTGAGAGAGATATGCTTCAAATATATATCAAGACGTAGTTTGATAATCAACATGCAAACAATTTCTAACAACTATTCATCTTAAGCTTTTTCCATAAAAAGTCAAACCGATTATCATCCGGAATTTTTTGCTTTTAAGAGAATAGATTTTCAACATATAAGTGTGTGTGTGCATGTGGCTCGTCATCCCATTTCTGTTTTTCAACCCGAGCTCATTTGATTTTCAACTAAACTCTTTTTTAAGTCTTCCTCCTTTTCTTTTTAGGCTTTGAATCAAAGATTTTTTTTATTGATTTCATTTCAACACTTCCTTGATTTTCCATTTTGTTTTATAATCGAATATTCACTTCATGACGGCTTTCACTCATCACAATGGTGTAGCTCTTTCCAACATTGGGTAGCTTTCACAACCAAGGTGTGTAGCCCTTTTCATGAAGGTGCTTGTTGAGTTCTATGTAATTGCCGAAGCAAAATGGATACTAACCAAAGGTCATTTTAAATGTACTTAAGCACAAAAACTTCAATATGTATCCAATGTTTAAATATTAGTAAACTCAACCTACTAGCAAAACATATAAGAGAAGCACGGTGCAATTTTTAGAAAACCAAACAAACACAATTCACACTAGAATGCAAACTACATAGAGATAGTTTCCAATCATGCATATTCCAAAACATGTTATTTCCAAACCAATGCATGAGCATTCATCTCCAAGTGAGTGAATTTGTTATACATGGTGGACAACGATGTACGGACACATATCAATGAATTGTATGTGCGTGCCTTTAAAGGTGCACAACTATACAGGGACACAAATGTATGATATGTGTGTGTGTGCCTAAGCCTTGTAAGAGAAAGATAAGGTCTTAGAATACGTTTGTAGAACCAAATTACATCCTTTCTCTTTGAAGACTTAGAACTTTCTTTGACTTGTTGTTTCTTCTTCTTAGAAGCTTGATTCCTTATGAACCTAAACAACTAAGTCATTACAAGTAAACATCATTTTGATATGGAATCAAGCCAACACAAACTAAAACCTAACATTGGCGGGCTTCTTTTGAAGTTCTCTTGAGCTTAGAGACTTCCTATGGCATCTACGGGGCGGTTATAGAGCTCGACCTCATAGCCGAGGTTCACCGATAAATGGCCTGGAGATGCCTGGCTTCCAGTACTCTTGTGGGGGCTCATCCCGATCGTGCCTGGCTTGTCTTCTGGTAGCTTTGATACCGAACCGGCCTTCCCTGCTCCAGTGGGATGGCTTTATGGTCTTTTCGGGCTTCATGATTGTCGATTATGGGTGAAAATTTTTCTTTTTGAACCCTGGCCAAATTTCACTATTAACAATATATATATATATATATATATATATTATATAATACATAAAATGTATATATTATATGTAATATTGTTAATAGCAAAATTTGGCTAGGGACCAAAGAAGAATTTTCCAATTCCCAGCCAAATTCGGGCTTATATGATGGGGTATCAAGGTCCTCGAGGTCGAGCTACCACGCGATCCTACAGGTGCAAGACGAGGCTGCCCATACCATCTGAGCATCTCACATGTGTCCGAACTTACCAAATAAAGCCTGACGAGACCACGTCAAGCTCCTTATACTAGGATAAAAGAGCTAGGTCGACGTGAAAGGACCTGGGTCCTTCGACATCAAGGTATCTCAAGGCACTCTCCTAGAGCTTGCTAATATCTCTACTTTCACTAGGAGACCTTCAAGGTGCCAACTTGTCTTGCAAAGGCCCTTCTGCATCATTGAGGTATAATCTCAACCTGTCCGAGCATAAAAGGAAGAACCCCGTAAAGCCTTATCGTCACCAAAAGCGCCAAGATCCACTGTAGATCCTGGCATGGTTAAATCAAGTAGCAAGAGCAGTACTCGAGCGCGGTTAAATCGAGCAGTATTCAACCACTCCACCCTTCCAGAAGCAAGCCAAGGCCGTCAGTTATGGTGAACACCTTACCAGGACTTGCCAGCCAAGCATCGCTACCCCTTCGGATTCCAGCGCGGCTAAATCGAGCTCCACCGAAAGCCTTGTAAGGTCGAATCAAGCTCCATACAGCCAGAATGATACCTTAAGGTATCTCGTCCTCAGATCGATACCCTAGTACTGGGTTACCAGCTTCGGGACCCATCCGGGGTACGCCTCCTCTGTAAGGTACGGAGAATAATATCTGTAAGGTACTGCGCCACCAGAATATTGAACCAGAGTTCTCCTCCAAGAGAGAGGGTTGACTTTCATGATTACCATTAATGAGGTCAATCGTATTAATAGAGGTAGTCAACCCTACTCAATGAGGTCAACCGTATTAATGGAGGTAGTCAACCCTATTAATGAGGTCAACTATATTAATAGAGGTAGTCAACCCAATTAATGACATGATCAACGCTATTAATAAGAGAATATTCAACTCCTTAATGGCCACCATTAATGAAAGAGTCCAAAGAGGAAAAAAATACCTTTTCCTCCAAGATATCCTCCACAATCAATTTTTGGGGGTCAACTATAACAGAAAATCCCGCCTATCAAGGAAGAAAGAGTCCGAAGAGGAAACAATCATATCTTCTCCAAGATATTAGCTACAAGCCGATCAATTACATTAAAGGAAGAATTGTATTCGATAAGGAAACAAAGATTGATTGAAGAGTTCTGGACTTGCACGCCAAGGTAGTCACCATGTATAAATACGCCTGTAAAAGGCATATTGAGGGGATCCAATAGATGACAGAAGACATTAGAATACATTCTCCAAGACAGACTCGATATTCAACATTCGAGGTCATCTGATACCTGAGAAGACACATGATTCGTTTAAAGTTCTCTATAGATCATCATTGTATGTGTGCCCCGACCAGAAAAATACCGGCATCAGTAAACACTCATTGTTGTATGCTCCTCGGAGCATATATGTTGTACTACTTTGACATCTTTGTAACCTCCTCGGAGCATCACATGATATATATATATATACAAGGAAGGGTATTCCTCCTTCCTCTGGATACTACCTAGGGGATTTTCTGCATGTGATCACTCGTGATGCTTTTTCCCCCTTGGTTAGTCCACCTCCATCTACATAAGCTTATGTTTTCCCAAATATTTACTGTATTACGCATGTGTGTATGGGAGCTAGGTACCTACCCCATTGGTTCTAGCTCTCTAATCTTCCTTAAATGAGATCGGGAAACAACAACGAAGACCTAAGGAACCGAATCTAGATTCCTTCCTCGCTGGACCTAATGCTCTTATCCTCTCATCTACATGCCAAAGTAGAACATCAAGATGAAGAGAAACCACCCAGACCTGTTTGAAGGGAGTCGAGATGCTCTCCCATATCCTCTCTATGGAAGAAATAGAGCTCTCCGACACTGGAGCTAGATAAGCTCCTCTTCTTACTTGCTATCAAGGTCAGGGTATTACAGGAAGCAATCGGGATCCAGAACAAGGCTCTAGGTACCAGGACGGGCTCCAACCCCGACCGAGGAACAAGGTTCAGATCACCCCTTTTACACCAGCAAGGGAACCTCGAGCTCCCCAGATATACTTTATAAGCACGAAGCCCGACGAGCGGGATGCTTGTCTCCTACCTACTATTTCATCCTCTTTCATATTCATACAAGATCACCAAGGTATCAAAGGTACCAACCTCAGCCACCACCCCCATGGTAGTGGTCTCGAGGGTGTTAATAGTGATTTCTCATCCAAAACAAATTTTCTGTTAACAAATATAATATTGTTAATAGGGAAATTTGGCCAGGGGTTAAAGAGAAATTTTCCACCTATAATTGACACTCATGAAGCCCGGAAAGACCTTAGAGCCACCCCGTAGGAGCAGGAAAGGTTGGTTTGGCATCAAAGTTACCAGAAGACGAGCCAAGCGTGACAGGGACGAGCCTCTACAAGAGCACTAGAACACAGGTTTCTCCAGGCCATCTATCAAGGAACCTCGACTCTGAGGTCGAGCTCCACAACCCCCCTGTAAATGCCAGGGGAAGTCTCCTTGCTCAAAAGACATTTGAAAGAAGCCCGCCAACCTTTCCAGAAGCCCGCTGTCATTGCTGGGCATAAATGAGGAATCACGCCTAAGTCTGTATTACCCCAGCTACCTTCCAGGAGGGTCTACAAGAACACCTAAAGCCCCCACGGGTCAAGGAAAATCCATCTTAAGCTTCCAGGAACAAAGCCAGAGCAGGGGTCTACCTCGCTCTACGGGGCAATAGGCAGCTGGCAGGATGACCTCCATGAAGATTCATGGCATAAGTGCACACGGGATCGTTTCTACGAAATGTTCACATGCACGTCAAGAGTAATTCAAATAAGGCAACAAACTTATCTTCGTCAACCATATCATCGAATCCGGAAATAATTTTAATCCAAATGACAAATCCCGTCTGATAAGGAGGGAACAGATTCATGGGATCACGATAAAGTATTTACGAAATTGAAACCTACTTGGATGATATTTATAAATGAACACAAACAGAGAAAAGGGAGACAACTGAGATAGATCGAGCGACATACAGAAAATCATAAACAACAGATATACACATAGAACAAATGCCTAAATTCTGATTTCAGAACACGATCACCTACATCTCCACTATTCGACAATGGCCACTACCCTAATCCTCCGAGAGATTGTGAGCAAACAAGAGAGTTATTTGTATCCTAAAGCAATATATCAATAATACAACTCACGTTTACTATTATTACCACTCTTCGGTTTCTTTTAAACAGGGTCGGGAACCAACGGTACCGACCCCAGCCACCGCTTTCGTGGTAGTGGTCTCGAGAGTGTTAACTGGAATTTTTCATCTCGAGCAAATTTCCGGTCAACACATTCTGGCACCGTCTGTGGGAAACCTCTCACACCACCATCTTTTTACATTTAAAAATTTCTTTATTTCAAAGTCATCAAGAAGATCCGCTCCTCACAAGGGAAGCAGGGCACCTCGGGACAACCTTCTGCTACATCGACACAAAAGGTTCCAAGGAAAAGAAAAAAATCCAGGCTTCATAGCTAGATTCCCATTCAGCCATCTACTGTTCGGGCTCTGGATCTTTGTGGGAAGCTAAGTCGAGCTTGACCAACAAGCGGTGGCCTTTATAGAGAACGTCCTCTTTCGACTACTTGTTGAGGGTATCGCTATCCAACAAACGGGTCTCTGCAATCGCGGGGAATCAAGCAGGCCCAGGTCTAGGCAACCCGTCTTTGATCGCTTAGGGCCTGCCCCTCAGGAATCAACTCGTAACAGAACGGGGCTCCCGACCTCGATGCAGGATAGGCTAGGGCCCATGCTCCATGTTCCCGAAGCGCTACCACGCTACCAACCACGACAAGTCAAATCCACCACAGATGTCCTTCCCGGGGGATAGGAAGAGCTCTTCCACTCAACGATTTCAAGGAGGGAAGCCCGGGATAGAAATGAAGAAAGTCAGCAAAGCCTCCGAGCAAGCTCTTTCCGAAGAAGAAATCGGGTAGAGGTCACCAGTTCATCAGAGGGATCTGATGGTGAGGAATGCGATATCGACTCAAGGAAGTCCGAAACCAAGGGACTAAGGGAACAGTTGGCAGAGCTACAGAAATAGGTACAATTGATGAAGAAGGGGAAATACAAGAAGGACAAGAAAGATCCTCTAAGTGAAATGAACGCCCCCTTCAATAAAAGGATCCGGGAGGCAGAGCTCCCACCTAATTTTAAAATACCAGCTGACAGGTTCTCCAGGACTGAAGATCCGCTGAGCCACTTAGAGAGTTTTGTTCAACAAATGGAGGTCCTGAACACAACTAGGGCCGCTATGTGTCAGATATTCCCCACCACACTCATAGATTATGCTAAGACTTGGTTTAGAAAACTACCCGTTGGGAGCATAGATTCCTTCACCAAATTATCAACTGATTTCTGCTCTTAGTTCCAGTTGGTTAAGCCCAGACTGAAGGACCTGATTCATCTACAGTACGTGATCCAGAAGAGAGGGGAAACTCTTTGAGCTTATGTTGAGCGGTTCCATAAGAAGGTCATTTAGATAGGGGTCTTCACTAAGAGAGAAACCCTTGCCAACTTCAGAAGAAATTTATGGGCAGGAAAACTATTCCGGTCTTTTGCCAAGAGACCTCTGGAAACCTACCAGGAAGCCTATGATCGGGCTCTGGTACAGATTGAGGTCGACGAACAACCAAGGTCAAGATGGAGCATGACGACATGAGAGCTGAAAAACGATAAAAGAAGGAAGCTCCCAGACCTGAGCAAGCTCGGAAGAGCCAGAACAAACCCTTTAATAAATCAACATACGGTTTCCCTCTTCCTTAGCCTTGACCAGAAAGGTTTCCAGATAAACGGGCTCCTCCTCAAGCTTTACCACCTCCTAGGACAGTGGCCTCTATAGCCCGCGATTAGAGGGGATACGACCGTTACACTCCCTTGAATGCATCTTGAGAAACAATCTACCTCGCTATTCAGGACAAAGGGTTTTTTACAGAAGCCCGCTCCCATGAAAGTCTCGGCCGACAAAGAAATTGTTATAAGTATTATGACTTTCATGAAGGCGTAGGGAACAACACCTCAGAATGCTACAACATGCGGAACCAGATTGAGGCTTTGATAAGAGGAGGATGCTTGATAGAGTTCTTACAACAAGTTAGGGAGAACATTCAAACTGGAAGGGAGGTCCAAGCCGAGATTCGGGAACACGCTAAGAAGATGAAGGGAGATCAGACGGACTTGATGCAACAGATTCTGGCCGGTACCTCTAACAATTCAAAAAAAAACCACACAAGGAAGGTCCTTCGTACAGACGAAGGGCTGGATATTTTCAAGGTCAACCAGAGACCGACCAACCCCTCCCAGCTTTCTCAAATAATCTTCACCGAAGCAGATGTCTTTAACACCGTGTAGCCACATGATGACCCCATGGTCATTACATTACAAATTGCCAACTTCATGGTGCACCGCGTGCTCGTCGACACAGGTAGCAGCGTCGACGTTCTGTTCAAAGACACTTTAGAGAAACTAAACTTGAAGCAATGGTGCTACAACAGTTGTACTACTCCATTATAGGGTTTCACTGGGGACTCCATCACACCCATAGGATCAAAAATCCTACTAGTGATCATCAGAGCAACACCTCTCCAACAAAACATCATGACCGGCTTCGTGGTGGTGGATACCCCGTCGGCTTACAACGCAATATTAGGGAGGCCATTCCTATCATCCCTGAAAGGGGTCCTATCTATTTACCACAATGTCCTGAAGTTTCGGTATGAGACAAGATGGGAGAGGTTCAGGGTGATTAGCAAGTAGCTAGGAAATGCTACGCAGTGTCGGCTAACCTAGCAGCTCTAGCTAAATAGCTCGCCCAAGTAACGACTATCCAAGGCAAGATTACCCCGGCACTAAACCTAGAAGATGCGGGCTCCACCAATTGTCCCAAAGAAGGCCTTGTGGTGCCCGATAAGGAAGAACAGAGAAGGGAATGGGCCAGTGACTACCCGGTCGACAAGTTAGAGGAGATTTCTGTTCGACTAACCAATCCCTCGAAGGTCGTCAAGATCGGTGCTACCCTTGAGCCAGGAATGAAAGAGGGCTTGATTAGGCTCCTTATGTAGTTTAACGATATTTTCACCTGGAGTCATGCGAAGATGCCAAGGATCCCATTGACATTAGCTGCACATCGGTTGGCGGTTGATCCTACCTTCAAGCCTGTCAAACAAAAAAGGTGCCACTTTAAAAATGAAAGAAATGTGGCAGTTCAAGAAGAGGTGAACAAACTCACCCAAGCTGGCTTCATTCGAGAAGCCCGCTATCCCGAATGGCTAGCCAACGTGGTCAATATCACGAAGGCAAATAGGAAGTGGCACATATGCGTGGACTACACCGACCTCAACCGGGCATGCCCAAATGACTGTTTTCCTCTGCCAAAAATTGATCAGTTGGTCGATTCTACCTCCGGGAAAAAGCTCCTGATCTTCATGGATGCATTTTCTGGCTACAATCAGATTATGATGCATCCCGCTGACCAAGAAAAAACCAGCTTCATCACCGCGCAAGGCCTATACTGCTACAAGGTGATGCCTTTCGGGCTCAAAAATGTTGGAGCTACTTACCAGAGGTTAGTCAACCGTTTGATCAAGCCTGAAATTGGAAGGTCGATGGAGGTATATATCGACGATATGATAACTAAATCTTCGACCTTAGAATGCCACCTGGACGACCTTCAAAGGACCTTCATGATCCTAAGGGAAAACCAGATGAGGTTGAACCTTACCAAGTGCGCATTTGGTGTAACTGAGGGGAAGTTTCTGGCCTTCATGGTCCATGAGAGAGGCATAAAGGCTAACCCAGAAAAAAATCATGGCTATCCTGGATCTAGAATCCCCCTCATCTCTTAAACAGGTTCAATTCTTGGTCGGACAGGTAGCAGCGCTCAACAAGTTCATCTCCCAGTCTACCGATAAGTGCCTACCATTCTTCAAAGCTATCAAGCAGAGAAGAAACATGAAGTGGGATCATGAGAGTGAACAGGCTTTCAAAAACTTGAAAAGATACCTAACAAGCCCTCCACTACTAGTTAAGCCAAATCCGGGGAGAAGAGCTCCAAATATACTTGGCCGTTTCAGACAACGCTGTGAGTGGGGGATTGGTCAAGGAATGCGGAGATAGGATCCAGTGACCTATCTACTATGTGAGTCATGCTCTAACCAAGCCTGAAAAAAACTATACTTTGCTGGAGAAGCTCGCTTATGCATTGATGACTTCGGTAAAGAAACTCTGCTTATTCAATAGCTGTGGTGACGGACCAACCCCTTCGTCAGTTCTTGTAAAGGCCAGATGTTTCTGGAAGGCTGGTTCTATGGGCCTAGAGCTTACCCAGTTCGATTTAAAGTATAAGCCTAGGACCACTATTAAAGCTCAAGCACTAGCGGACTTCGTAGCCGAGCTTTCAGTACCTTCAAATCAGGCAACCCCCACGGTAACAGATGTCACCTTTGAGAGGATTCCAGAATCTGACAACTGGCCGGAGGGCTGCGAGTCATGGACACTCTACACTAACAGAGCTTCTGGGCAGTCTGAGGGTGGAGCGGGCGTAGTCCTCATCAACCCAGAAGGAACTTAGTGTTGCCATTGTTTCAGGTTCGAATTTAAAGCCACTAACAATGAAACGGAATACGAAGCTCTGCTAGCTAGGATAAAAGCTGCCATTGAGCTCGGGGTTGATTACCTAAGTATCAAGAGTGACTCTTCACTCGTGGTCAACCAAGTTTCTAGGGATTATCAGGCCTAAAGGGATAACATGATCGCTTACCTGAAACTGGTGCAACAACTCAAGTCCAGATTTAGGGGATTCAGAATCGAGCAGATACCTTGACAGCTAAATCATCGGGCTGACGTCCTAGCCAAGATAGCTACCTATGGTGGCCAGACCCTACCTCACGGAGTCCCTCTTCAAGTAATCCCCCTACCTAGCATTATGACTGGTAAGGAAGCTTATACCCTGGACCGACAGCCATGCTGGATGGATCAAATAGCAGAATATCTACAGGATGGAAAACTCCCCGGGGAGCCCGACCAAGCTAGGAGAATTAAAAGGCTCTCGGTCCGATATTGCATGGTGGATGGACATTTATACCGAAGTGGGAAATATCTTCCCCTGCTCCGATGTCTACACCCGGAAGATGCCAAGTGGGCTTTGAGAGAGGTTCAATTCAGGGAATACGGGAACCATATTGGTGGAGAGGCCTTGGCATATCAGGTTCTTCTCATAGGGTATTACTGGCAGACCATCCATCAATATGCTAAGAACTTTGTGCAAACCTGTGAGGCGTGCCAGAAGGCCGCAAACTTGAGTCACCTCCCTCCAGAGCGTTTGTCATCCCTTAGCTAGCCATACCCCTTTGCTATGTAGGGGGTCGATTTGATTGAACCACTTTCTATAGCTCCGGGACAGGCCAAGCATGCTATCGCAGCAATTGACTACTTCATAAGATGGGTCGAAGCTAGACCACTTTCCCAGATATCGAAAAAAACACAATAAGGTTCATCAAGACCAATGTAGTATGCAGGTTCGGAACCCCTCTGGTCATCATAACCGACCTTAGAAAACAGTTCGACAATGACCGATTTAGAGATTTCTATCAAGGTTTAGGAATCGATCTTCGGTTTGCTTCGGTAGCCCACCCTCAGACCAATGGTCTGGTGGAATCCACGAATAAAACCATCAAGAACAAAACCATCAAGAAGTTGTTGAAGAAAAAGCTACAACAAAAGAAAGGCATATGGGTAGAGGAGTTTCCCGAGGTCCTCTGGGCTTACTGTTTTACAAGGAGAACAGCTACCGGGGAAACGCCCTACTCGCTGGCCTTCGGGGTTGAAGCAGTCCTACCTATAGAGCACAAGTTGACCTCCTTTAGAGTCCAACGATTTGAACCAGAAAGCAATGAAAGCAAGCTTCGGGCTAGTTTGGACCTCTTGGAGGAAAATCAAGATCGAATAGCTAAAAAGGTAGCAATCTACCAAGGCAGGATTGCCCGGTACTTCAACAAGAGAGTCAAAGAAGGGGATTTGGTCCTTAGGAAAGTGAGGTTGAACACCAAGAAGAGGTCAGACGCGGTCCTAGCGTCCAACTTGGAAGGACACTACCTAATAAAGATGGTGATCCGTAATTGGGCATACAAGCTCGAGGATATGGATGGCCAACTCATCGACCATACTTGGAATACGAATCACCTAAGGAAATTCTACCCTTGAAAAGGGGACTCAGGAGCAGGCAACCTCCGACTAGTTTCTATTTTTTTTTCTGACATTATTGTACTCTATCGTCCATATCAATAAAGCTCGCCTATTTTCTTGTTTACTCCATCTTCGACTATGTCCTACAATGATTTGGGTATACATGGAAAGTTTTGACATTATTGCCTCAAGGCCAGGGGTAAGCCAGGGAAGCTCTTTCGCTGCTTCTGATGCCTCGGCTGGGCACCACCCCCGCCAAGAAGGGTCTGAGTGTAAGAGTATAGTTGCCATCCAGATCTCAAGACCAGGAAATAGTTAGACAGCGTTCATGATGCCTTGGTCGAGCTACCCAATAAGGGTCTGAGTGTAATAGCATAGTTGCCATCCAGATCACGAGACCAGGAAATAGCTAGACAGTGCACCTGATGCCTTGGTCGGGCTACCACCCCCAAGAAGGATCTGAGTGTAAAAGCATAGTTTCCATCCAGATCTCGAGACCAGGAAATAGCCAGACAACGCTCCTGATGCCTTGGTCGGGCTACCACCCCCAAGAAGGATCTGAGTGTAAGAGCATAGTTGCCATCCAAATCTCAAGACCAGGAAATAGCTAGACAGAGTTTATGATGTCTTGGTCGGGCTACCACCCCCAAGAAGGATCTGATTGTAAGAGCATAGATGCCATCCAGACCAAGAAATAACTGGATAGCGCTCGTGATGCCTTGGTCGGGCTACCCCCCCAAGAAGGAATCAAGCTTGAAAGCCTGGAAGCCCTCCTGATCCCGAACCTAAGAAAGGACTAAACAATATTTCTCTTTTTAATGTTCTATTCGGGCTACAACCTCCCAAAGGGGCTCGGGGATGGAGGGCTCGACTTACTTAAAATCTGAATACTATTTTTATTCCACTAGCTCTCCTTGATACAGGGTTACTTACTACAGTAGACCCACAATCAAACAAGGGGACTGTCAGCTGAAGAAGTTGAGCTAGGAGTATGGGTGCTCAATGCCAATAACTTGTTTTTCTTATCTTATTTTTTTCCAAAGATAGCTCGCTTTAATATAAAAGCTGGACGATCAAGCAAGTACATGCAAGCCAGAGTTAGACTTTAGATTAAAAATTTATTATCAAGTAAGGGAGCCTATCCCCCAACAAGGCTACAACATGCAAGGGGGGCCCAATCCTTGGTTCCGGGCTACAAAAGAAAAATAATAAAGATCAAACTCAGTTAAAGATGGGATGCCTACCCCTTTTTCCGGGCATTCAAAATAGGTCACATGGAAGAGAACTCAAGCTTTTTCATCTTATTGAGGGCCTTCAGCTTCCTCCTCCACGGGATGGACCTCGCCCCCTGCTCCCCTTTCCAATCGTGGCTCATCCTGAGCAGCTGCATCTAGTGCTTCTGCCTCTTCCTCCTAAGGATCAGCCCTGCCTGCCTCGGGGTCAACAGGATCTTCCTCCACGATTTCATTGATCATCGCTATAACTTCAGGCGGAATGGCTGCATCAAAAAGGTTGGTCACCGACTTAGGCACGTTCTCACCTTCGTTTGGTTCCATTCCAAAGAGAACTACGGGGGGGTCTCCGGCTTCATCAAGGCCTCCTTTTAGCTCATCATTGTGAACCCCGTTCGAGGATTCATCGGGACTAGATATTGGAAAGGTTGGAACAGGAGGAGGCAGATCTGGCACCTCCAACTGCTTTCCAGCTCCCTCCAGAATGGCCAGCTCCGTCAGTTTGGGGCGAGACATCTCTGCGGCCCGTGACATGACCTCCGCTCTATCCCAACTGGCAATGCTGGAGAGATCGAATGGGGGAGGGAGAGCCTCTACAACTTGATATGAGGCATTAAAATACCCCTCGCTAAAAGAGGCTTCCGCTTCGGCTTGGAGCTGGGTAATTCGAGCCTGCAAGTTTTGGTTTTAAACATCTAGGGCCTTTACCTCTCCCCTCCAGTCATCCTGTTTGCTGGCCCCCTAATTCTACAGGAGAGTCTCCTGATCAAAAGCTCGCTTCAACCTCTCATGATCGCATTGAAGCTCAGCTAGCTACGTCTCCATTCCCTATTGGCTGGAGGTCATCACTTGGACCAGGGTCTGAGCCCGTGCTAGCAACCCCATGGCTCGCTCAGCATCAGCCTCAACCTTGGCTGTCCAATCATGGAAGAAGGCTACTTGATGCCCCATGGCCACCTGAAACTTAAAAGCATACAATGGAAAATCAGGTTAGAAAATGGCAAGTCAAGCAGATCAATGAAGAAGTAAAAACGACAATTACCTCAGCTAAAAGGGCGGACCCTTTGGTGATCAAGATATCTACGGGCATCGCGGTCATCCTAGAAAGCCCGCCGCTTTGACAAGATGTGACAAGTCACTTCAGGACCTCGTCCTGACCCGTAAAGCTCTATTGCATGCGAGGACGAGAAGGGGCAACCTCAGAAAAATCGACATCTAATTTATGGGAACCTCGACTACCCGGGATACAACTGGATCTGGAGAAAGGGGTAGTGGGGCTCGAGGGGCATCATGTGGAGCAATAGCTTCAATAGAAGGGGCAGAAAAAAAATTATTGACGACTTGGGAAGCAGACCTTCCTCGATTTAAAGCTTTCACAGCCCGAGATGCCAGATGAGCCATCTTGGACTTCACCTAGGAAGGAGAGGCGTAAGGAATGAATGGGGAAACTACTTTAGTGGTTGACCCCCCTTCTTTGGAACAGTCGGGAGAGCTCTTAGGGACGATCTAGAAGGAGGAGGAGGTATCCCAGCTTGTCAGGCTTCGCGAGAAGCTGGAGAAACAACAAACACTGTTAGAGAAAAAAGTCAAGATCATCAGAACTGAACCCATCAACAAAAAGAAAAAAAAGAAAAAACAAGAACATATCGAGATACTTACGATGGGTAGCACCGGATATCCGCAGGTACCTGTTTACTCGGCTGGTATAGAAGGGGTCGACGGTCGGAAACTTCAGATTCAAATAGTTCCGAGCTAGGATGGTCTTCAGCACGGTTTCAGACTCATCAAGCAAGAAATCTCGACCCCAAGTGGGTTTGTCACTAAAAGCTGTAGGAACCTCGAGCTCATGCCCATCGACGAAGATGGAGCTCCCCCAGTCTCTTCCCGCCAGTACCCACTCTTCCTTCCAAGCAGGGTCCTTCTTTGAAGCTCTAGGGACGATAAAATTGAGCCTATTCTTAGCCTTGGCATAGAATTGGCCTTTTAGAGCTCTTGCCAGGCTTTCAATCTGGAAAAAGAAGGTAAACTCCTCAGCCTCGGGCTCTCTAGTTACGCTGATCAGCTCGTATTGCTCCCTTCATAATACCAGAAAACCAATTAGATACCTTCAGAAGCCAGGCGTCAGCTGAAGCGGAGCCAGCTGGAGAGTATTGAGAGCCCGCCGAAGGGTGGGGTAAAGAGGGAGTCTCACCCCGCTCTCAAAAGCCGCGACATGGATAGGGAGCACGCCTTTGGGCGGGCTAAAAACATCGTAGTTCTGGTGGGGGACAGTCAGAGAAACGGTATCAGGAATACCATACTTGTCCTGTAGACGGCCGATCGACTGAGGGTCGACAGAAGAGTCAGGGATGACCCTGCGTTCAAAAGGAAGGGTTATCACTGGAGGAAGCTCTGCCACTGTGACTTGAGCCCTCCCAACGGCATCTAACCTCTCCCTGATGTCAGAGTCTTCGTTGACTAGGTTCAGAGGATTGTCAGACCGGATTGAAAAGCCAGAACCGATAGAAGTATTCCTGTTAGAACGGCGGCCCTGGTGAATCGGGAAGGATTCCTAGTCACTTGAATTCCCTCGCACCCGCTTAAGAGGATCTAGGTTAGGGCCCCCGGAGCCCTCCATCAAGGCATCAACACTATCTGTGGAAGTCGATATTGATGGGAGAGTGAGGTGAGAAAGCAAATGGAAGATTTCGGTAGAGAAAATGGGGAAGAAGAAATTTAAAAGTCTGAGATTTAAGGAAGTATGAAGAAAGTGTCGGGCAGGCCAGGCTTAAATAGAGGTCTATGGGCGATATCCTTGGGAAGATAACCGCCGTATTGCAGTCATTTTTTTTCTTCGAATAACACTCAGCTTCAAATTCAAAATTTTGGGTAATTAATGAGAAAATATCGCTCTCATTTATTATCTTTATGGCGAAAAAGTACCTCAATTAAACAAGGAATCTGACTCCAACCCCAACACTACCACCGGTGTTCAAGTCAGAGCAGACTTCCGTTAATAGGGAAATTTAGCCAGGGGTCAACGAAAAATTTTCCACCTATAATCGACACTCATGAAGCCTGGAAAGACCGTAAAGCCACCCCGCAGGAGCAAGGAAGACGGATTTGGCTTTAAAGTTACTAGAAGACAAGCCAAGTGCGACAGGAATGAGCCCTCACAAGAGCACTGGAACCTGATCTTCTCCAAGCCATCTATCGAGGAACCTCGGCTCTAAGGTCGAGCTCCACAACCGCCCCATAAATTCCATGGGAAGTCTCCCTGCTCAAGTTACATTTGAAAGAAGGCCGCCAACCTCTCCAGAAGCCCGATGTTCTTGCTGGGCATAAATGAGGAATCACGCCTAGTCTGCATTATCCCAGCTACCTTCCAAGAGGGTCTATAAGAACACCTCAAGCCCCCACTGGTCAAGGAAAATTCATCTGAAGCTTTCAGGAACAGAACCAGAGCAGGGGTATACCTCGCTCTACAATGTAATAGGCGGCTAGCAGGATGACCTCCATGAAGATTCATGGCACGAGTGCACACGGGATCGTTTCTACGAAATGTTCACATGCACGTCAAGAGTAATTCAAATAAGGCAACAAACTTATCTTCGTAAACCATAACATCGAATCCAGAAACAATTCAAATTCAAATGACAAATCCCACCTGATAAGGAGGAAACGGATTCATGGGATCACGACAAAGTATTTACGAAACTGAAACCTATTTGGACGATATTTATAGATGAACACAAACAGAGAAAAGGGAGACAATTGAGATAGATCGAGTTGTTAGGATTATACTCGATAGCAAGAGTGTAATATTGTAATTAACAATCGTTTCATATGAATAAAGTGATTTCTAGTTTAACAAATCTTATAGCATTTATAGTTCAATTATTATAATTGTCAAAAGTAAATAATCATAAGGTCAAAAGACTGTGAGAAAAGAAGAATTGTTCATAAATCTAGATATGTATGAGGTAGACACAATTCCTTAGTTAGTCTTGAATAATATTCACAACTTAAGATAGAAGGTTGGGCACATTTATCTTGTCAAAGTTGTAGATTCTTTTGCTAGCATTTGAGTGGGATCAAATGTGTTATTATGAGTCTAAAATCATCTAAGTGTGGTGTCTTTGGGCAAATGAATCTAGCGCACTGGGTGCATTGAATAGTATCAAAATGAAATACTTTATCTAGAACCATCAATAGATAAAAGTTTTCATTTGAAGACAATCGGAGAGTCTATCTCAATCCTGAGATAAATGATGGACTTATGGTTGCAAGTGTTATCATTTGAGCTATCAATGAGTACGATTATATAGAATAGTCTATCCTCGATAGTTTGGTGGTATTCATTTGTTAATCGATAGAGGACTTCATTTATAGATATGGACATCGTGGCTCCATTTATTGATTGAGAGTAGAATACCATCATATGGATGTTTTGAGGTATTGGATATTAAATCTTAACGTTAAGTTTTCAATAGTGTCTATTGAAATATGGTTTCTAGACAAGTCAAAATATTCAAGTTCAAAATTTGGTCATATGAGTAAATATGGTAACTTGGAGAGCTATAGGCGGTCTATGAGCTCTTGGCGATTACTGGTATTCTTCACGAGGATACATTTTCTCCAATAAGGTTGTCTAGGGTACGAATGAGTAACATCAACTTATTCTATCTTTATTTAAGATTTCAATTTTAGTTCTTTACTGGAATGAACTAAAATTAAATAGATCGGACCTAAGTAAATAATTTGTTGATTGTGACTGGGTTGTGTCTATTGTAGCTTAAAGTTAGATAGCCCGCCAAGATCCCCAATCCACACGAACTTGCATGGATCACTTGATATATTCTACCGAACCAATTTAAGGGTCCATCTGGAATTGTATTAAGGCATGTGAACTTGTTTCTTTTTATAAGAATTGGTCTAGTTCACATGTGGACTTTTTATTAAGGTCCAATGGATTTAATAAAATAATAAAAATAATATATGGCCTTTATACTAGGTATGGGCGGCAATGGCTATGGTGAATAGCTTAAATTCATTATTTTTATTTTTTTAGTATTTAATTAAATAGAAATTAATTAATTTGTTGATTAATTAATTATTTAATTAAAAGTCAAAATCTTTTCTTATTAGGAGATGGTCTCCTAAAACTATACTATTGTTGGTAGTATAGTTAATGTTAAAGACTATATTTGATAAGTAGATAAATAAAAGAAATTATTTATCTAATCAAATTAGAAAGTCTCTGTTAATGGAAAATTTGCTCGAGATAAGAAATTTCTATTAACACCCTCGAGACCACTACCACGAAAGCAGTGGCCGGTGTCGGTTCCGTTGGTTCCCGACCTGTTTAAGAGAAAAAAACGAGTGGTAATAACAGTAAATGGGAGCTGTATTATTGATATATTGCTTCAAGATACAAATGTCTCTCTTGTTTGCTCACAATATCTCAGAGGAGTAGGGTGGTGGCAACTCGGTGCCTGTCAAATAGTGGAGATGAATGTGACCGTGTTCTAAAAACAGAATTTTGGCCTTCCTTCTATGTATATCTCTGTTGTTTATGATTTTCTGTATGTCCCTCGATCTATCTTCGTTGTCTCTTTTCTCCGTCTGTGTTCATCTATATATTTCGTCCAAGTAGGTATCAATTTCGTAAATACTTTGCCGTGATCCTATGAATCTGTTCCCTCCTTATCGGATGGGATTTGTCATTTGAATTTGAATTGTTTCCGGATTCAACGATATGGTTGACGAAGATAAGTTTGTTGCCTTATTTGAATTATACTCTTGATGTGCATGTGAGCATTTCGTAGACACGATCCCTTGTTTACTCGTGCCATGAATCTTCATGGAGGTCATCCTGCCAGTCGCCTATTGCCCCGTAGAGCGAGGTAGACCCCTTCTCTAGCTTTGTTCCTGGAAGCTTAAGATGGATTTTCCTTGACCAGTGGAGGCCTGAGGTGTTCTTGTATGCCCTCATGGAAGGTAGTTGGGGCAATGTAGACTTAGGCGTGATTCCTCCTTTATGCCCAGCAAGGACAGCAGGCTTCTGGAGTTGTTGGCGGGCTTCTTTAAAATGTCTCTTGAGCTGGGAGACTTCCCCTGGCATTTACGGGGTGGTTGTGGAGCTTGATCTCAGAGTCGAGGTTCCCCGATAGATGGCCAGGAGAAGCCCGGGTTCCAGTGCTCTTATGGGGGCTCGTTCCTGTCGAGCTGGGCTTATCTTCTGGTAACTTTAAAGCCAAACCAGCATTCCCTGCTCCTGCGGGGTGGCTTTACTGTCTTTTCGGGCATCATGAGTGTCGATTGTAGGTGGAAAATTTCTCTTTGACCCTTGGCCAAATTTCTTTATTAACAGAAGTCCCCTCTGACTTGAACACCAGTGGTAGAGTTGGGGTCGGAGTCAGATTCCTTGTTTAATTGAGAAAGTTTTTTTGCCATAAAGATAATTAATGAGAGCAAATTTTTCTCATTAATTACCCAACATTTTGAATTTTTAACTGAGTGTTATTCGAAGAAAAACTACTGTAATACGACGGTGATCTTCTCGAGGATATCGCCCATAGACCTCTATTTAAGCCCGGGGCCTGCCCGTCACTTTCCTCATACATCCTCAAATCTCAGACTTTCAAATTTCTTCTTCCCCATTTTCTCTGCCAAAATCTTCCACTTGCTCTCCTACCTCTCTTTCCCATCGATATCGACTTCCACAGATAGTGTTGATGCCTTGGTGAAGGGCTCCGAAGGCCCTAACCTAGCTCCTCTTAAGCGGGTGCGAGGGATTTCAAGCGACAAGAAATCTTTCCCCCTCCGCCAGCACCGTCGTTCAAACAGGAACGCTTCTATCTGCTCTAGCTTTTCGAACCGGCCTGACAACCCCCTGAACTTAGTCAACGAAGACTCTGACATCGGGGAGAGATTAGATACGGTCGAGAGGGCTCAAGTTACAGTGGCAGAGCTTCCTTCAGTTAAAATCCTTCCTTTCGACCCCAGGGTCATCCCCAACTCTATTGTCGATCCTTAGTCGATCGGCTGTCTACGAGGCAAGTATGGTATTCCTGATACCGTTTCTCTAACCATCCCCCGTCGAAACTACGATGCTTTTAGCCCGCCCAAAGGCATGCTTCCTATCCATGTCGGGGCTTTTGAGAGCAGGGTGAGGCTTCCTATCCACCCCACCCTATGATGGGCTCTTAATGCCCTTTAGCTGGCTCCGCTTCAACTGACGCCTTGCTTCTGGAGGTATCTAATTGGCTTCCTAGTATTGTGGAGAGAGCAATGCAAGTTGAGTGGCGTAACCAGGGAGCCCGGTGCTGAGGAGCTCACCTTCCTTTTACATATCGGTAGCCTGGCAGGAGTCCTACGAGGCCAATTATATGCCAAGGCTAAGAATAGGCTCAATTTTATCATCCCCGGGGCTTCAAAGAAGGACCCCACTTGGAAAGAAGACTGAGTATTGGCGGAGGGAGATTGGGGGAGCTCCGTCTTCATCAGCGGGTATGAGGTCGAGTTCCCACCACCTTTCGTGACAAACCCACCTGGAGTCGGATTCCTTGCCCGATGAATCTAAAGTTGTGATATAGACCATTCCAGCTTAGAATTATTTGAATCTGAAGTTTTCGACCGTCGACCCCTTCGATCCCCATATGGTAAACAGGTACCTGTGGATATCCGGTGCTACCCCTCGTAAGTATCTAGATCTATCTTGCTTTTCTTTTTTCTTTTTTCTTTTTTCTTTTTTTATTTGAGGATTTAGTTATGATAATCTTGATTCTTTTCTTTAACAGTATTTGTTGTTGCTCCAGCTTCTCGTGAAGCCCGACAAGTTGGGATACCTTCTCTTCCTTCCAGATCATCTCCGGGAGCTCTCCTAACTGTTCCGAAGAAGAAGGGGTCAACCAATAAGGTAGCTGCCCCGTTCGTTCGTTCCTTCCCCTTCTCCTTCCCAAGTGAAGTCCAAGATGGCTCTTCTGGAATCTCGGGATGCGAAGGCTTTAAATTGAGAAGAGTCTGCTTCCCAAGTCTTCAATAAGTCTATCCCTGCCCCACCTACAAAAGTTACTGCTCCAAACGATTCCCCTGAGTCCAGCTACCCCTCTCTGCAGATCTGGTTGTATCTCGGGTAGTCGAGGTTCCTGGGGAGCCTGATGTTGATTTTTTTGAGGTCGCCCCTTCTCGCCCTCATCAGCAATGGAAGCAATTTGTCGCTTCTTATCCAGGCGACAGGCTTTCTAGGATGTCTGCGATGCCCATAGACATCTTGATCACCAAAGGGGTTGATCTGTCACTACTGCTATTGAATGAGCATGAAAGTAAGGACGGAGTTTCCTTGCCGAAGTCACCAATGCATAAGCGAGATTCTCCAGCAAGGTATAGTTTTTTCCGGCTTGGTTAGAGCGTGACTCATATAGTAGATAGGTCGCTAGATCCTATCACCGCATTCCTTGACCAAGGCCCCACTTACAGCGGTTTCTGAAACGGCCAAGTATATTTGGAGTTCTTCTCCAGGATTTGGCTTGACCAACAGTGGAGGGCTCATTAGGTATCTTTTCAAAGCTTGGAAAGCCTGTTCGCTCTCTTGATCCCACTTCATGTTTCTTCCGTGCTTGATAGCTTTGAAGAATGGTAGGCACTTATCGATAGACCAGGAGATGAACCTATTGAGTGCTGCTACCTGACAGGCCAAGGATTGAACCTGTTTAAGAGATGTGGGGGATTTTAGATCCAGGATAGCCATGATTTTTTCTAGGTTAGCCTCTTTGCCTCTCTCACGGGCCATAAAGCCTAGAAACTTCTCCGCGGTTGCACCAAAGGCGCATTTAGAAGGGTTCAATCTCATCTGATTTTCCCTTAGAATCACGAAGGTTCTACGAAGGTCGTCCAGGTGGCCTTTCGAGGTCGAAGATTTAGTGATCATATCGTCAATATATACCTCCATCGATCTTCCAATTTCAGGCTTGAACAAACGGTTGACTAACCGCTGGTAAGTAGCTTCAGCATTTTTTAGCCCTAAAGACATCACCTTGTAGCAGTACAGGCCCTGCACGGTGATGAATCTGGTCTTTTCTTGGTCCGCGGGATGCATCATAATCTGATTGTAGCCAGAAAACACGTCCATGAAGCTCAAGAGCTTGTTCCTAGAGGTAGAATCGACCAACTGATCAATTTTTGGCATAGGAAAACTGTCATTCGGGCATGCCCGATTGAGGTCGGTATAGTCCATGCACATGCGCCACTTCCCATTTGCCTTCATGACCATGACCATGTTAGCGAGCCATTCGGGAGCGGGCTTCTCGAATGAAGCCCGCCTGGGTAAGTTTATCCTTCTCTTCTTGAACTGCCACATTTATTTCATTGTTGATGTGGCATCTTTTCTGTTTGACGGGCTTGAAAGTCGGAACCACTGCCAGTCGATGTGCAGCTAATGTCATTGGAATCCCCGGCATCTCCGTATGACTCAAGGCGAAAATATCGTTGAACTCAATAAGGAGCCTAATCAAGTCCTCTTTCATTCCTGGCTCAAGGGTAGCACCGATCTTGACGACCTTCGAGGGATCGATTAGTCAAACAGGAATCTCCTCTAACTTGTCGATCGGGTGGCCGCTGGCCCATTCCCTTCTCTGTTCTTCCATGTCGGGCACTGCAATGCCTTTTTCAGAACAATCGGTGGAGCACGCTTCTTCCAGGTTTAGTGACGGGGTTATCCGGCCTTGGATAGTCGTTACTTGGGTGAGCTGTTTAGCTAGAGCTGTTGGGTTAGCCGACACTGTGTAGCATTTCCTAACTGCTTGCTAATCACCCTGAACCTCTCCTACCTTGTCTCCTACCCGAAACTTCTGAACATTGTGGTAAATAGACAGAACCCCCTTTAGGGATGATAGGAATGGCCTCCCTAATATTGCGTTGTAAGCCGATAGGGTATCCACCACAACGAAGTCGGTCATGATGTTTTGTTGGAGAGGTGCAGCATCGATGATCACTGGTAGGATTTTTGATTCTACGGGTGTGATGGAGTCCCTAGTGAAACTGTATAATGGAGTAGTACAACTGTTGTAGCACCATTGCTTCAAGTTTAGTTTTTCAAAAGTGTCTTTGAACAGAACGTCGGCGCTGCTACCTGTGTCGACGAGCACGCGGTGCACTATGAAGTTAACAATTTGTAATGTAATGACCATGAGGCCACCATATGGCTGCACGGTGTTAAAGACATCTGCTTTGGTGAAGATGATTTGAGACAGCTAGGAGGGGTTGGTCTGTCTCTGGTCGACCTTGAAGATATCTTGCCCCTCGTCAGTAGGGGGACCTTCCTCGCATGGTTTGTTCTGGAATTGTTGGAGGTGCCGGCCAGAGTGGGACCTCCGCTGATATTATGAATTACCTGAATCTATTGCATCAGATCCATCTGATCTCCCTTTCTCTTCTCAGCGTGTTCCCGAATCTCGGCTTGGACCTCCCTTCCATTTTGAATGTTCTCCCTAACTTGTTGTAAGAACTCTATCAAGCATCCTCCCCTTATCAAAGCCTCAATCTGGTTCTACAGGTTGTAGCATTCTGAGGTGTTGTGCCCTATTTCCTCATGAGAGTCGCAATACTTATAACGATTTCTTTTATCGACCGAGACTTTCATGGGAGCGGGCTTCTGTAACAAACCCTTGGATTAGTATTCCCACCCATAAGTTTCTCCTGAAGTTGGAGAGGGTTTCTCTCTCGGTGAAGACCCTCATCTGGATTACCTCCTTATGGAACCGCTCGACAAAAGCCCAGAGAGTTTCCCCTCTTTCCTGGATCACGTACTGTAGATGAATGGGGTCCTTCAGTTGGGGCTTAACCCCCTGGAACTGCAAGCAGAAGTCAGTTGATAATTTAATGAAGGAATCTTCACTCCCGGCAGGTAGTTTCCTAAACCAAGTCTTACCATAATCTGTGAGTGTGGTGGGGAACATCCGACACATAGCGGCCCTCGTTGTGTTCTTGACCTCTATTTGTTGAACGAAACTCTCTAAGTGACTCAGCGAATCTTCAGTCCTGAAGAACTTGTCAGCTGGTATTTTGAACTTAGGTGGGAGCTCGTCCTCCAGGATCCTTCTGGTGAATGGGGCATTCATTTCACTTATAGGATCTTTCTTGTCCTCCTTGTACTTCCCCTTCTTCATCAATTGGACCTCATTCTGTAGCTCTGCCAACTGTTCCCTTAGTCGCTTGCTTTCGAACTTCCATGAGTCGATCTCAGATTCCACCCCATCAGATCTCTCTGATGAACTGGTGACCTCTACCAGGTTCCTTCTTCGGAGGGGGCTTCCTCGGGGGATTTACTGACTTTCTTCATTTCTATCCCGGGCTTCCCTTCTTAAAGTCGTTGGGTGGAGGAACTCTTCCCGTTCTGGGGAAAGACATCTCCTGCGGATTTGACTTGTCGTGGTAGGTAGCGTGGCAGTGATTCGGGAACGTGGGGTATAGGCCCTAGCCTATCCCAGATCGAGGTCGGGAGCCCTGCTCTGTTACGAGTTGATTCCCGAGGGGCTGGCCCCAGTCTATCAAAGGAGGGTTGCCTAGCCTCCGGCCTGCTTGATTCCTCTTGAATGCAGAGACCCATTTGTTGGATAGTTATACCCTCTGCGAGTAATCGAAAGGGGACGTTCTCTACAAAGGCCGCCGCTTACCTGTCTTCCCAAAGGTGGATCCAGAGCCCTCACAGTAGCTGGCTGGATGGGAATTTGGCTATGGAGCCTGAATTTTTACCTTTTTTCTCTAGGCCTTTCGTGTCGATGTAGCAGAAGGTTAACCCGTGGTGCCCTTCGTGAGGAGCGGAGCTTCATAACGATTTTAAAATAATGAACCCTTTGAATGTAAAGAGATGGTGGTGTGAGAGGTTCCCCACAGACGGCGCCAGAAAGTGTTGACAGAAAATTTGCTCGACATGAGAAATTTCTATTAACACCCTCGAGACCACTACCACGAAAGCGGTGGTCGGGGTCGGTTCCGTTGGTTCCCGACCTGTTTTAAAGAAAGAGACGAGTGGTAATAACAGTAAATGGGAGTTGTATTATTGATATATTGCTTCAAGATACAAATTACACTCTTGTTTGCTCACAATCTCTCGGAGGAGTAGGTTGGTGGCAACTCGGTGCCTGTCGAATAGTTGAGATAAAGGTGACCGTGTTCTGAAAATAGAATTTAGGCCTTCCTTCTATGTATATCTCTGTTGTTTATGATTTTCTGTATGTCGCTCGATCTATCTCCGTTGTCTCTTTTCTCCGTCTGTGTTCATCTATATATATCGTCCAAGTAGGTTTCAATTTCGTAAATACTTTGTCGTGATCCCATGAATCCGTTCCTTCCTTATCGGGCATGATTTGTCATTTGAATTTGAATTGTTTCCGGATTCGATGATATGGTTGACGAAGATAAGTTTGTTGCCTTATTTGAATTATACTCTTGACGTGCATGTGAGCATTTCATAGACACGATCTCGTGTGTACTCGTGCCATGAATCTTCATGGAGGTCATCCTGCCAGCCGCTTATTGCCTCGTAGAGCGAGGTAGACCCCAGCTCTGGCTTTATTCCTCGAAGCTTAAGATGGATTTTCCTTGACCCGTGGGGGCCTAAGGTGTTCTTGTAGGCTCTCCTTAAAGGTAGCTGGGGTAATGTAGACTTAGTCGTGATTCCTCCTTTATGCCCAGCAAGGATAGCAGGCTTCTGGAGTGGTTGGCGGGCTTCTTTAAAATGTCTCTTGAGCTGGGAGACTTCCCCTGGCATTTACAGGGTGGTTGTGGAGCTTGACCTCAGAGTCGAGGTTCCCCGATAGATGGCCTGGAGAAGCCCGAGTTCCAGTGCTCTTGTAGGGGCTCGTCCCTGTCGCCCTTGGCTTGTCTTCTGGTAACTTTGAAGCCAAACCGGTCTTCCCTGCTCCTGCGGGGTGGCTTTACGGACTTTTCGGGCTTTATAAGTGTCAATTGTAGGTGGAAAATTTCTCTTTGACCCCTGGCCAAATTTCCCTATTAACAGTCTTTAATATGGTTACAAACACACTATTGAATTTGATTAGGAGTCTTGGTGTAGGAAATTATTCTTTTTGGAAAAGGATTCTTGGTCACCAAGTAAAACTACTTAGTGGTAGAATTCTTATTTGAAAAGGATTCATAACCACCAAGTTAATCTACCTAAGGATAAGATTCTTGTCCATCAAGTAATCTTTTTTAGGAAAGATTAAACACTCCTAATCTACTCAAAACAAGGAAATTTCGTCCAACAGAATATATAGTTAAAGGAGTAGTTAGTTTTCTTCTAAGATAAGGATTCTAACTACCAAATAAATCCACCTAAGGAAAGGATTCTTGCCAAGCAAGTGAATCCTTCTTAGGAAAGGATTTATGATCCTATATATCTAAGCATGATGAATTCGGCCAGCCCCAAGGCAATTAGAGAGGAATTTCGGCCAAGCCATATTTTTCTTAGTGAAGAATTCGGCTATCATAGAATTTTGAGGGAGAAAATTTTGATTTTACTCTAGACAAAATTCAATCTTCTCTAATCAATAGTGTGTGAATTCGGCCAAGTAGAGAGAAAAACGGGAACATTTTCGTATTCGATAGTATACTAATATCCTTTACATCAAAAGTGTTTTGTGTACAACATCGAATCAAGGTTCACGTGAGTTACATTTAAATTGATTGATAATTCACAAGTGACCGGATGTTCTTGTATTTTTCTCTTGGAGGATATTTGTAACTAACAAAGAAAAGATATTTGCTTTGTCTCAATCCTCAGGAATACAATTTAAATAAAGGGAGCCCACACTCTTAGGTGATTCACGTCCGTGATTGGATTGGAAGATCTTGCGAAATCAATTCTGCGCTTGTTCAATCGTCACGAGAAAATGGTACGATACTTTTATATACATCAATTAATCTAGGGTTAAGGTTCTCGTTGCATAAAAGGGAAAATTTGTTATTTATACGCAAACCCTAATTTCGTTTTTCTCACGCTTCTGTTGTGTTTTAAACCGTTTTTCCCTACAATTGGTATCAGAGCCTGGTTGTACCCTTGATTAATTGATGTATGTGTTCGTGAATATTTTTTGTTTTATTGTATAGATGCATGTTTTAGAAAGAGATGGCACTCTAGGTATTCGCATATATATTTACATTGGAATGTATGGATATATATATGTTTTATATGTGGATTGTTATTGCTCAATTTTGGTCATAGAATTTCAATGTAATTTTGCTTTAGGATTGTAACAAGAAGGGTGGTCTATTATCGCCATAATTTCCTTCTTGGTAGTTGCTAAGTTTTTTTATTTTGTTGTTGTAATAAAAAAAAACTGCAGTATTTTGTTATGTAAATTCTTCTGTAATACATTCAAGTTTCGAAGACTCGAAGGTTTGAAGAATTAGGAGTAACCGGAACAAGTTTGGGATCGTGCGAGCCGTAACAATGAACATGTCATATAGAATAGGAGTGCCACTCACATATCTCTTTTGGTATGAACATGCATTCAATGGTTTAAGTATCTAAATTGGCATCTAGATAATTTGGTAAATCATTCTTTGGAATTCGATCACACGCCTTAAACAATTGAGTGGGAAAAGGTGTTTTTGAACACCTACGGCCTCCAAGTTTAGTTGAGCTTTATGTTTCATGAATAACCTCCCAAGAGGTATTCATGAATGGAATTTAGCAAGATACTTCCTTACAATGATAGACTAGACAATTAGCCCAAATGATATCTACTCCTAAAGGAAGGATATTCGTTAGGGATTCTATTGAAGGTCGATAACTTGGTAACACACTCAATGTGAATTTATTAATATCCTCTCAAGAGTTCTTGTTAATAAAATCACAAGGCTAAAATTGAAAACGTTGGTTGTTATGTTAACAATTAGGTGGGACCTAGTCTAACTAGTAAATATTGCGAACTCCCAAATGAGGCGTGATATTTATGGGTGTGGGATCACCGTTGAATTTTTACGATTGAATTATTTTATTTAATTCAAGATAAATATTCAAAAGTGCTTAATCATGATTATTTACTTATATAATTTTTGTTATTGTTCAGAAATCATGACCCCATCCCTAATCAACATCCTTAAAGACAATACTTTAACTGGTGATAATTATATCACATGGAAAAGGAAAATTGGGCTACTATTGTAATCCGAAAAGCATAAGTTCGTTCTGTGCACTCCTAAACCACCTACTCCTACTAATGAATCTACTCAGGAGCAAAGAGATGAGTATAAGCAGTGGAAGTCTTCTGATGAGATTGCAAAATGTTACATTATGGCCACCATCTCCGACGTGTTGCAACATCAACATGAAGAAATTGAGACTGCTGCTGATATAATGATGTCTCTAGAGGGGATGTTTGCTATGAGGCCTAGGATGACTAAGAGAGAGGCAGTGACTGCTTTTATGAATCTTAGGATAAAACCTAGACAGGCTGTGAAAGATCACATGAGGGAAGTCATAGCACATCTCAACATTGCTGAACTTAATGGTGAGACAAAAATTGACATGATTGTCAACTCACTGTCGGATTCCTTTGATCTATTCAAGTTGGACTACACCTTGAATAATAAGGAATACACCTTGCAAGGCCTGATGCAAGATGTTCAAAACGCGAAAAAGATCCTTGTGAAAGGAAAGGGTCAAGAGATTCATACCGTAGGTAAAGTTGCTACTGTTAAGACCCGTAAGAAGGTCAAGAAACAACAAAAGAAAAAGCAACTAGGACCTACAAAGAAGGAGACAAAGAAAGTAACCAAGATCAAAGATAAGTGTTTCCTTTATGGTGAAAGGGACATTGGAATAGAATTTCCCAAAGTCTCAAGGAATGGAAGAAGGTAATATTAATTATCTTTAAACATGTTTTTTGGCAGATTCTATGGATTCTTGGATCGTAGACTCCAGAGCCTAATCATGTTTGTTTTTCCTTACAGGGGTTCAAGGAAATGAGAAGGCTTAAAGAGAACGAATTCAACTTGCGTTTAGGTAATAGAGCGTTGGTGTCTGCTATTGCAGTGGGAGATATTAGAATTAGTTTAGATTCTTTAAGGAATTTAGATTTAATAGACGTTTATTATGTACGTCAATTCAAGAGGAATTTAATTTCGCTTTCTTGGTTAAATTAATTTGGTTATTCGGTTACTTTTAATAAAACCTTTATTATTAGTAAGAATGACAAAATTATTTGTAAAGGTACATTGGAAAATGGTTTATTCTATTTGCATGGAAATATCTCTCACTTGTTAGACACAACCATAAATAAGTAAAATTATCAAAAGATGAAACCTACATATGGCATTTGTGCCTAGGTCATATTAACCTTAATAGGATTAAAAGATTGGTAAGTGACAGACCTCTAAGTGACTTAAAGGTTGATGATCTACCAACTTGTGAATCTTGTTTGGAAGGTAAAATGACCAAAAGGTCGTTTACAACCAAAGGCATAAGAGCCATTGAATGTTTAGGATTGATACACTCTGATGTGTGTGGACCTATGAGCATTCAAGCTAGAGGTGGAGATGAGTACTTCATCACTTTCATGGATGATCACTCAAGATTTGGCTATGTGTATCTCATGAGACATAAGTCGGACGCTTTTGATATGTTCAAAGCATTTAAAGCTGAAGTGAAAAATCAGCTTGAGAAACGAATAAAAATCTTGAGGGCTGATCATGGTAGAGAATATCTATCGGATGAGTTTCAGTAATATCTTATTGATAATGGAATAATTTCTCAGTTTTCTGCACCAGGCACACCTCAACAAAATGGGGTGGCAGAAAAGAGAAAAAGAACTCTTTTGGATATGGTTAGGTCTATGTTGAGTTATTCAACGCTCCCTAGTTCTTTTTGGGGATATGATTACAAACTACCATGTATATTCTAAACGATGTACCATCTAAGTCGGTTCCTAAAACACCGCATGAGTTGTGGACTGGGCGAAAGCCTAGTTTACAACACTTAAGGATATTTGGATGTCCTGCGCACATGTTAAAAGGAAAGACAGAGAAGATGGAGTCCCGTTCAGAAACATGCATATTTGGGGTATCCAAAATGAACAAAAGGATATTATTTTTAAAGTCCTTCAGATCTTAAAGTATTTGTTTCGACAAATGCTAAATTTCTAGAAGAGGACTATACGAATAATTTTGTGCATAAAAGTAGAATTGTCCTAAATGAGCTTTTAGAAGATACAATTCCACAAGAGGTTTTGCAACCAAGCCAAATTGTAAATTCCGTACCAACACAAGATCAATAATCCACCATACCTCGTCGTAGTGGGAGGGTTGTTAGACAACCTGAAAGATACATCGGTCTAGGAAAATCTGTAGAGAACCTTTCGAAAGACGATGATCCCTATACATACAAGGAAGCAACGGAAGATGTTGATTGTCGCCATTGGCAAAAGGCAATGCAATCCGAAATTGAATCTATTATCAAAAATAAAGTCTGGTCTATTGTAGACTTGCCTAAAGGGATAAAACCCATCGGGTGCAAGTGGGTATACAAGAGGAAAAGAGAAATGGATGGAAATGTGGAAACCTATAAAGCTAGATTGGTAGCTAAAGGTTATACACAGAAGGAAGGTATCGATTATGAAGAAACTTTCACTCATGTGGCCATGCTTAAATCCATTAGGATACTCTTATCCATTGCGGCATCTCTAGACCTAGAGATTTGGAAAATGGACGTCAAGACAGCTTTCCTTAATGGAATTCTTGATGAAAGCATCTACATGATGCATCCAGAAGGATTCATTGAAAAGGGCCAAGAGGAAAGGGTATGCAAGTTGCAAAGATCCATATATGGATTGAAGCAAGCATCCAGATCCTAGAACATAAGGTTTAATCAAGCTGTTAAAGGTTTTGGATTTATTCAAAACCTTGATGAACCTTATGTATACAAAAGGATTAAAAGCGAAAAGTTGGTTTTCCTAGTTCTTTACGTTGATGATATACTACTCATCGGAAACGATGTAGGTGTATTGACATCAATAAAAGAATGGTTAGCAAAACAATTTGATATGAAGGACTTTAGAGAAGCAAGTTATATTCTTGGTATCCAAGTCATAAGGGATAGAAAGAATAGAACGATTGCATTATCCCAAGCTTCATACATAGATAAAATCTTGTCTAGGTTTTCCATGCAAGATTCTAAGAAAGGTATAATACCTTTCAGGCATGGAATCAAACTTTCGAAGGAACAAGTTCCTAAGAATGAGCATGAAGAGCAATTCATGAGAAGGATTCCATATGCTTCAGTAGTAGGAAGTCTCATGTATGCAATGCTCTATACTAGACCAGATATTTGTTTTGCTGTGAGCATAGTTAGCAGGTTTCAATCGAAACCTAGTCCTGATCATTGGACGGCAGTCAGGCATATTTTCAAGTATCTTAGGAGAACGAGAGATTATATGCTTGTATACTCTGGAGAGGATTTAATTCCCATTGAGTATACATATTCTGATTTTCAGCCAGATTCTGACTCTAGGAGATCGACATCAGGATCTGTGTTTACCATTGGAAGAGGGGCAGTCATATGGAGAATTATCAAGCAATCTTGTATTGCTGATTCCACCATGGAAGCTGAGTATGTTGCCGCATGCGAGGCTGCTTAAGAGGCTTTCTGGCTCCACCAATTCTTGATTGACTTAGAAGTGGTTCCTGATGCGAATAAGCAGATCACTATGTATTGTTACAATAATGGGGCAATGGCTAACTCGAGAGAACTAAGAAGTCATAAGAGAGGGAAACACATTGAAAGAAAGTATCACCTTCTAAAGGAAATTGTGGATAGGGGTGACGTGACGATCATAAAGATCGTGTCAACGGAAAATATATCGGATCCCTTTACAAAGGCTCTTCCTCAAAAGAGTTTTGATGGGCATCTAGAGAACATGGGGATGAGAGATATGACACATTTGCTATAGAGCAAGTGGGAGATTGTTAGGATTATGCTCGATATCAAGAGTGTAATATTGTAATTAACAATCGTTTCATATGAATAAAGTGATTTCCAGTTTAACAAATCTTATAGCATTTATAGTTTAATTATTATAATTGTCAAAAGTAAATAATCATAAGGTTAAAAGACTATGAGAAAAGAATAATTGTTCATACATCTAGATATGTATGAGGTAGACACAATTCTTTAGTTAGTCTTGAATAATATTCACAACTTAAGATAGAAGGTTGGGCATCTCTATCTCTTCAAAGTTGTAGATTCTTTTGCTAGCATTTGAGTGGGATCAAATGTGTTGTGATGAGTCTAAAATCATCAAGTGTGGTGTCTTTGGGCAAAAGAATCTAGTGCACTAGGTGTATTGAATATGATCAAAATGAAATACTTTATCTAGAACCGTCAATAGATAAAAGTTTTCATTTGAAGACAATTGGAGAGTCTATCTCAATCCTGAGATAAATGATGGACTTATGGTTGCAAGTGTTATCATTTGAGCTATCAATGAGTACGATTATATAGCATAGTCTATCCTCAATAGTTTGGTGGTATTCATTTGTTAATCGATAAAGGACTCCATTTATATATATGGACATCGTGGCTACATTTATTGAATGAGAGTAGAATACCTTCATATGGATGCTTTGAGGTATTGGATATTAAATCTTAACGTTAAGTTTTCAATAGTGTCTATTGAAACATGGCTTCTGGACAAGTCAAAATATCCAAGTTCAAAATGTGGTCATATGAGTAAATATGGTAACTTGGAGAGCTATAGGCGGTCTATGAGCTCTTGGCGATTACTGGTATTCTTCACGAGGATACATTTTCTCCAATAAGGTTGTCTAGGGTACGAATGAGTAACATCAACTTATTCTATCTTTATTTAAGATTTCAATTTTAGTTCTTTACTGGAATGAACTAAAATTAAATAGATCGGACCTAAGTAAATAATTTGTTGATTGTGACTGGGTTGTGTCTACTGTAGCTTAAACTTAGATAGCCCGCCAAGATCCCTAATCCACACGAACTTGCATGGATCACTTGATATATTCTACCGAACTAATTTGAGGGTCCATCTAGAATTGTATTAAGGCATGTGAACTTGTTTCTTTTTGTAAGAATAGGTCTAGTTCACATGTGGACTTTTTATTAAGGTCCAATGGATTTAATAAAATAAGAAAAATAATATATGGCCTTTATACTAGGTATGGGCGACAATGGCTATGGTGAATAACTTAAATATATTATTTTTATTTTATTATTATTTAATTAAATGGAATTTAATTAATTTATCGATTAATTAATTATTTAATTAAAAGTCAAAATCATTTCCTATTAGGAGATGGTCTCCTAAAACTATACTATTGTTGATAGTATATTTAATGTTAAAGACTATATTTGATAAGTAGATAAATAAAAGGAATTATTTATCTAATCAAATTAGGAAGTCTTTAATATGGTTACAAACACACTATTTAGTAGGATTAGCAGTCTTGGTGTAGGAAAGAATTCTTTTTGGAAAAGGATTCTTGGTCACTAAGTAAAACTACTTAGTGGTAGAATTCTTATTTGAAAAGGATTCATAACCACCAAGTTAATCTACCTAAGGATAGGATTATTGTCCATCAAGTAATCTTTCTTAGGAAAGATTAAACACTCCTAATCTACTTCAAACAAGGGAATTTCGGCCAACACAATATATAGAGACGAATTTCGGCCAAGCCATATTTTTCTTAGTGAAGAATTCGGCAATCATAGAATTTTGAGGGAGAAAAATCTGATTTTACTCTAGACAAAATTCAATCTTCTCTAATCAATAGTGTGTGAATTCGGCCAAGTAGAGAGGAAAACGGGAACGTTTTCGTATTCGATAGTATACTAATATCCTTTACATCAAAAGAGTTTTGAGTGCAACACCAAATCAAGGTTCACGTGAGTTACAATCAAATTGATTGATAATTCACAAGTGACCGGATGTTCTTGGATTTTTCTCTTGGAGGATATTTGTAACTAACAAAGAAAATATTTTTGCTTTGTCTCCATCCTCAGGAATACAATTTAAAGAAATGGAGTCCACACTCCTAGGTGATTCACATTCGTGACTGGATTGGAAGATCTTGCAAAATCAATTTTGCGCTTGTTCAATCGTCACGAGAAAAAGGTACGATACTTTTATATGCATCAATAAATCTAGGGTTAAGGTTCTTGTTGCATAAAAGAGAATTTTTTTTATTTATATGCAAACCCTAATTTCATATTTATCACGCTTCCGTTGCATTTCTAAACCGTTTTTTCCCTACACGAAAGACATACAAAAAATCATAAACAACAGATATACACATAGAAGGAAGGCCTAAATTCTTATTTTAGAACACGGTCACCTTCATCTCCACTATTTGACAGGCATCGAGTGTCCACCACCCTACTCCTCCGAGAGATTGTGAGCAAACAAGAGAGTTATTTGTATCTTAAAGCAATATATCAATAATGCAGCTCACGTTTACTATTATTACCACTCGTCTCTTTCATTAAAACAGGGTCGGGAACCAACGGTACTGACCCCGGCCACCGCTTTCGTGGTAGTGGTCTCGAGGGTGTTAACTGGAATTTCTCATCTTGAGCAAATTTCCCCTCAATAAATATATACATTATGTATAATATATAATAATATATATAATATATTATTTTTAGAAAGGAAAGTATTTTTGGAATAGAGTTGAGGCATAGAGGGTTATTTTTGGAAAAGAAAATGTGCTAATGGAATGTGTTAATAGCAAATTTGGCTAGGGACCAAAGAAGAATTTTCCACTTCTCAGCCTTCATGCAAGGGTCCAAATTCGGGCTTATATGATGGGGTATCAAGGTCCCTGAGGTCGAGCGACCACGCAATCCTACAAGAGCAAGGCCAGGCCGCCCATACCATCTGAGCATTTCGCATGTGTCCAGGCATACCAAATAAAACCTGACGAGACCGCGTCAAGCTGTTTATACTAGGATTAAAGCCCGAAGCTAGGTCGACGTGAAAGAACCTGGGTCCCCCGACATCAAGGTATCTCATGACACTCTCCTAGAGCTTGCTACTATCTTTACTTTCACTTGGAGACCTTTAAGGTGCCGAACTTGTCTTGCAAAGGCCCTCCTGCCTCGACGAGGTATAATCTCGACCTGTCTGAGCATAAAAGGAAAAAGCCCGTAAAGCCTCATCGTCACCAAAAACGTCAAGATCCATTGTAGATCCTGGCATGGTTAAATCAAATAGCAAGAGCAGTACTCGAGCCTACCTCTCCACCCTTCAAGAAGCAAGCCAATGCCGTCTGTTTATAGCGAACACCTTACCAAGGATTGCCAGTCAAGCTTCGCTAACCCATCGGATTCCATCGCGGTTAAATATGGCTCCACCGAAAGCCTTGTAAGGTCAAGTCAAGCTCCATACAACCAGACTGATACAGTAAGGTATCGCACCCTCAGATCGATACCCATGTACTGGGATACAAGCTTCGGGACCCATCCGGAGTATGCCTCCTCCGTAAGGTAGGAAGAATAATATCAGTAAGGTACCGCGCCACCAGAATATTGAACCAGAGTTCTCCTCCAAGAGAGAGGGTTGACTTTCATGATTACCATTAATGAGGTCAAACGTATTAATAGAGGTAGTCAACCCTATTTAATGAGGTAAACCGTATTAATGGAGGTAGTCAACCCAATTAATGACATGATCAACACCATTAAAAAGAGAATATTCAACTCTTTAATGGCCACCATTAGTGAAAGAGTCCAAAGAGGAAACAAATACCTTTTCCTCCAAAATATCCTCCATAACCGATTATTAAGGATCAACTATAACAGAAAATCCCGCCTATCAAGGAAGGAAGAGTCCAAAGAGGAAACAATCATATCTTCTCCAAGATATTAGATAAAAGCCGATCAACTACATTAAAAGAAGAATCATATTCGATAAGAAAACGATAACTAATTGAAGAGTCCTGGACTTACAAGCCAAGGTAGTCACCATGTATAAATACGTTTGTAAAAGGCATATTGAGGGGATCCAATCGATAACAGAAGACGCTAAAAATACATACTGCAAGACAGACTCGATATTCAACATTCGGGGTCATCTGATATCTGAGAAGACACATGCTTCGTTTAAAGTTCTCTATAGATCATCATTGTATGTGTACCCCGACCAGGAAAAAACTTGTATCGGTAAACACTCATTGTTGTAAGCTCATAGTATATACGTTGTACTACGTTAACATCTTTGTAACCTCATCGGAGTATCGCATGATATATATATACAAGGAAGGGTATTCCTCCTTCCTCTGGATACTGCCTAGGGGTTTTTCAGCATGTGACCACTCGTGATGCTTTTTCCTCCCTTGGTCAGTCCACCTCTATCTACATAAGACTTATGTTTTTCCTATTATCTACTGTATTACACATGTGTGTATGCGAGCTAGGTACCGACCCCATTGGTCCTAGCTCTCTAATCTTTCTTACATGAGATTGGGAAACAACAACGAAGACCTAAGGAACCGAATAAAAATTCCATTCTCGCTAGACCTAGCGCTCTTATCCTCTTATCTACATGCCAAAGTCGCACATCAAGATGAAGAGAAACCACCCAGACCAGTTCAAAGAGAGTCGAAGAGCTTTTCCGTATTCTCTCTATGGAAGAAATCGAGCTCTCTGACACCAGAGCTAGATAAGCCCCCTTCTTACTTTCTATCGAGGTCGGGGTATTACAGGAAACAATCGGACTCCAGAACCAGGCTCTATGTACCGGGACGGGCTTCAACCCTAACCGAGGAACAAGAGGCTTCCTATATTCAGTAAGGCCACCTACGTGCCTGGGGAAACTTTTAGAGCAGCATCAGCACAACCGTAAGTCCTGAAGCCTCCTCATATCTAGTACAAGACCGGTAGCTCCACTCCATTTGTATCGAGCCATTAATTTCCCTAGCTAGCTATCGTGGTCCCGATCCACTTCCAGGTTAGTTTCATCGACAGTAGCAGCTTCTTCCTCCCAGGTCCTGCTGCTTGGGTAGAGGAAGAACCACCATCCTATAGCACTGCTACCTCAAAGCCAGCTCAACAACCTTAGTCATGTTAGCCTAAATCAGCTCGGTCCCTTACCTCTTCAGTTGGATTGATCGGGACCTCTTTCATCACTATGTCATTTAGTATAGACCTCCCATTTCAAGGTAAGGGCGATCTAGATCCTTACCTCATTGACAGATTCAGATAGATAGATACGTAGGTTTGAACCTTCACCAACATCCATAACCTCTATAGCAACCCACATCTGCCAGACCAGTTCGAACCACCATTTTCTTGGAAAGATCAAACTGGACCTCTACTTTGGATGATTCTGATGAGAGGTAGGCGGGCTTGGAGCCCCCCGTGCATCTACACTAGCAGAGGACTTCAAGGTAGTTCCTAATCCAACATGACTAGACATGAAAGCAGAAATGGGAACCAAGTCCTCCTCATCATCATCTCAATAGGGTCCGTCTTCAATCAGAGCGGACCCATGTAACTCTCAGCTTTCTCTATGATCTACTCAAGGTATCCATCCTCCAATGATGATCAGGTAAAAAAGAAGAAGAGCTCAAGTTGCTTAGCAAGCAACACAGAAGCATCCTTAAGCAAATGAAGCACCCACCTTAGCTTCCAAGGCAGCCACGCTGCCATGAAGAGGTTAAACCACTCCCTCAAGAGTTTACCTTCTCCTTCATAGCAATCCTCGCATGGCACGATGCATGGACCCGAGTCTCTCCAGATCATATGCATGTTGGATCCACTCCCAGGTTACCTGTACATTAGCCATGGTTGCCTCAGTTCTGGTCATGTCTTCATTCAGAACAACTCTACCCCTCACTACCGTGGTCAGCTCCTCCTGCTTTTGGTTTGATGTCCTCTGAGAGAGAAGTTTTCTCCATCCGAAACATCTACATCTTGAACAATCGGGGCTCACTCGCTATATAAATAACCATCTCATTTGTGGCTTTTATTTGAGGGAGAAGCTCCCTCTTCAGATTGATCATCTACTGCACCATGGGATTTCGAGCTTGGGTATGTTTCAGCAACCCAAGACTTGCCAGCTATGATGGGAACATGCACAACCATCAAGACAGCTTTCTTCTTAATCCTCTTCCTTTTTCGTTCATCGATGACTCTTAAGTCAAAGGGGGGAAGTAGAGCCAGCTCTACCTGGAAGTTTGTGAAGAAGTAACTATCCTCCTTAGCTTGCATGAGCTCGACCTTAGCAAACATCAGCTTGCTTTTGAAGATTATTATACCGATGGCTCCTCTCCAATTGTTTTGGGCCTTCCAATGCCCTAGTGAGCCATCGAGGTCTCGATCCGTTCGGGGAGCTCCCAAAGGTCTTGATTCGTTCATAGTGGGGTCTCGAGCTCCATTACGATTGTTGAAAACTCTCATCTACCCCAAGCGGACTTCCAAACCGGTTACATCACTTAGGGACTAGAAGCTCAATATTTTCTTAGTACTCCAGTAAGAGGGGCGATAACCCTAGCATGAGATCTTTTCTCTTAGTTCGTAATAAAATGCATCTTTTGCGGAGAGCCATTCTACTATCTACATTCGTAATGTAGATCATCTTAGGAGATTCTGCTCGTGAAAAAGCTCCTAGATCGAGACTAGTTATCAACCGATACCACTATGCATTGATACAACTTCGTATCAGCTCGGCATGAGTTTGCATCTCCTTTGATTTAGGTATCCGTAATAGATCTCATGTGATCGCCTTGACCAGGAGAGCTAGATAGCCCTCCTAATGCCCTGGACTGGATTAATTCCTCCAGGAGGATGGCCATAGTATTTCGACAGTGATCTCCCCAAGACCAGAGATTGGTCAGGGAAGCCCCCTCACTTCCTCTGATGTCTCGGTCGGGCACCACCCCCAGCCAAGAAGGGTCTGAGTGTAAAAGCATAGTTTCCATCCAGATCTCGAGACAAAGAATTGATCAGGGAAGCCCCCTCATCACCCCTGATGCCTTGGTTAGGTGACCTCCCTTAGGAAGGATCTGAGTGTAAGAGCATAGCTGCCATCCAGATCAAAATACCAGGATATAGCTAGTTCGCACTCCTGATGCCTTGGTCGGGCTACGACCCCCAAGAAAGGCCTGAGTGTAAGAGCATAGTCGCCATCCAGATCAAAATACCAGGATATAGCTAGATAGCGAGGCGAGGCCGCCCATACCATCTGAGCATCTCGTATGTGTCAGGCTTACAAAATAAAGCCTAACCAAACTGCGTCAAGTTCCTTTTACTAGGATAAAAGCCTGAAGCTAGGTCGATGTGAAAGGACCTGGGTCCCCTGACATTAAGGTATCTCATGACACCCTCCTATAGCTTGCTACTATCTCTACTTTCACTAGGAGACCTTTAAGGTGCCGAATTTGTCTTGTAAAGGCCCTCATGCCTCGTCGAGGTATAAGCTCGACCTGCCGAGCATAAAAGAAAGAAACCCGTTAAGCCTCATCGTCACTTAAGGCGCCAAGATCCACTGTATATCCTTGCATTGTTAAATCAAGTAGCAAGAGCAATACTCGAGCGTACCTCTCCACCATTCCAGAAGTAAGCCAATACCACCTATTTATGGTGAACACCTTACTAGGGCTTGCCAGCCAAGCTTCGCTACCCTGTCGGATTCCATCGCAGTTAAATCGAGCTTCATTGAAATCCTTGTAAGGTCAAACCAAGCTCCATACAACCAGACTGATACCTTAAGGTATCTCGCCCTCAAATCGATACCTAAGTACTAAGATACAAGCTTTAGGACCCATCCGGGGTACACCTCCTTCGTAAGGTAGGAAGAATAATATCAGTAAGGTACCGCACCACCAGAATATTGAACCAGAGTTTTCTTCTAAGAGAGAGGGTTGACTTTCATGATTTCCATTTATGAGGTCAATCTTATTAATAGAGGTAGTCAACCCTATTTAATGAGGTAAACCGTATTAATGGAGTTAGTCAACTCAATTAATGACATGATCAACGCTATTAATAAGAGAATATTCAACTCTTTAATGGCCACCATTAGTGAAAGAGTCCAAAGAGGAAGCAAATACCTTTGCCTCCAAGATATCCTCCACAACCGATTCTTGGGGGTCAACTATAACAGAAAATCCCACTTATCAAGAAAGGAAAAGTCCAAAGAGTAAATAATCATATCTTCTCCAAGATATTAGCTACAAGCCGATCAACTACATTAAAAGAAGAATCGTATTCGATAAGGAAACGAAGAATAATTAAAGAGTCCTGGACTTACACGCCAAAGTAGTCACCATTTATAAATACATTTGTAAAAGGCATATTGAAGGGATCCAATCGATAACATAAGACGCTAAAATACATACTCCAAGACATACTCGATATTCAACATTCGAGGTGATCGGATATCTGAGAAGACACATGCTTCTTTTTTAAAGTTCTCTATAGATCATCATTGTATGTGTACCCCGACCAGGAAAATACCGGTATCAGTAAACACTCATTGTTTTAAGCTCCCAGAGCATATACGTTGTACTACATTGACATCGTTGTAACCTCCTCGGAGCATCGCACGATATATATATATATAAGGAAGGGTATTCCTCCTTCCTCTGGATACTGCCTAGGGGTTTTTAAGCATGTGATCACTCATGATGCTTTTTTCCCCCTTGGTCAGTCCACCTCCATCTTAGTAAGACTTGTATTTTTCCTGTTATCTACTGTATTACACATGTGTGTATACGAGCTATGTACCGACCCCATTGGTCCTAGCTCTCTAATCTTCCTTATATGAGATCGGGAAACAACAACGCAAACCTAAGGAACCAAATCTAGATTCCTTCGTCGCTGGACCTAGCACTCTTATCCTCTCATCTACATGCCAAAGTCGCAAATCAAGATGAAGAGAAACCACCCAGACCAGTTTGAAGTGAGTCGAGGAGCTCTCCAGTATCCTCTCTATGGAAAAAATTGAGCTCCTTGACACTGGAGCTAGATAAGCCCCTTTTTCTTACTTGCTATCGAGGTCGGGGTATTACAGGAAACAATCAGACTCCAGAACTAGACTCTGGGTACTAGGACGGGCTCCAACCCTGACCGAGGAACAAGGTCCAGGATCACCCCCTTCGCACCAACAAGGGAACCTCGAGCACCCCAGATCTACTTCATAAGCACAAAGCCCGACGAGAGGGATGGCTTAACTCTTACCTACTGTTTCATCCGCCTTCATATTCATACAAGATTACCAAGGTACCAAAGGTACCATCCCTGTCCACCACCTCCGTGGTAGTGGTCTCGATCGTGTTAATAGAGATTTCTCATCCTAAACAAATTTCATGTTAACAGAATGGAATGTGCATTCCATTGGTTTTTGGATGGAATGCCTATTCCACTAAAATGGTGGAATCCCCATTCCAATGGAATCCTCATTCCGTTGCATTTTAACAAACCAAACAAATGGAATGAATTTCTTTCCATTCCATTTCATTCTACCAAACATGACCTTAGTTAAACACATGGAATGCACAATTGTCTAGTTGGTTTTTGTCTTTCTATAGAAAAGAGTGCTATTATCTTTTGGGTCATTACGTTTTTTTGAAATATCTGTTATTGTTTAACTATTATCCATTTTTCACTGGCTTGGCCCATATATTTTTATAAACCTATCAATTTGGTCCCTCTGTGAGTCAATCATTAGTCAAATTTAATGGTTTCAAGGGTATTTTAAAAAAGGTATTGTATATATACATATCTCTTCTGTCATCTCTCTCTCATCGACTATCTTCCTATTCACAACGATCGGATCAATTCCCCACTCTCGATCTCGATCTCATCTCTCATCTCCCATCTCTCTCAATCTCATCTCTCTCTTGACCTCGATGGCTGGGTTCATATCTTGATCTCATATCTATCTATCTCTCGACCTCAATTTTGATCACTCGATGGCTAGTTTATGGTTTTGAGGGGTTCGATTCGTGGAGTTGGGTGGTTGGTGGTGGTTCTGGGTTTTGTGGTTGGTGGGTTTGATTTTGGATTTGGTAGTTTTTTGGCTTTCAAGCAGTGGTTCACTTTGATGTTTACCGGTGGTTCTAGGTTTGATTCGGTGTTGTTATGGATTTAGGTGGTTCGATTTGATAGTGTTCTGGGTTCGATTTAGTAGTGGTGGTGTGATTCGGTTTTGGATTTTGTGATGATTGTGGTCTAGTTCGGATTTGGGTCTTGTGGTGGTGGTAATGGTGGTTAGAATCTGGGTTAGGTTATATGGGTGATGATGAAATGGTAGTGGCTGAAAAGCAGTTCTTTATTGATGATGTTTTAGGGTTTGAATTCATGTTGATCGATTCTCATTTTTTTTAAGAAGAAGAAATGTTAACCGATTCTGATTGTTCGTGATTACGTGTGGGTTTATTTGGTTGTTTGATGGATTTGGCTAGTGGTGGTTTGAATTGGTAGATTGAGTGTGGGTTTTTTGGTGGTTCGATGGATTTAGATGATGGTGGTTTGACCGATGGTGGAGATGGTACAGATCCAATCCTTCTCTATAGATGGTGGTTTAATAAGGGCATCTGTGTCTTAATAGTCTCTAGTAAATTTGTAATTGTCAGAATTTTTAAAGGGAAAATGGTATTTTTAGACCGTCAAACCGAAGCCCTAGGTAAATTAGTAATTCAACATTATCTCTTACTGTTAACCATGTAATTTCCTAATTTTCTGATTGGCTCATTTCGTCGACAAACCACATTGAGGCATAAGTTGTAAGGTAGTCTATGCTTTCATTAGGCATGATCAAGCTTCAAAGACACTTTTAAGACATCAAGCTCAAGAAGCACTGCAAAGATATATCACATGTGCTTAACTCCTTGAAGAAATATAGTTGCACACACACACTTACATGCCATTCATTTATGTCTTTCATTGCCTTTTTATGTGTGCATTGTCACCTCTCACACACTTGTACACATTGCATATGTGTTAGCGTAGACCATATGTGAAGGCCTCACTTCTCATTGTCACGGTTCTTGTGCCATTTTGGTAGACAACGATAAGGTCATGACAGAGATTTCCACAGTCCAAGTGCCGTTTTGGTTGACAGTGGTAAAACTGGCGACAACAACTTTTGAGGTTCAAATGTCATCTTAGTGAACCGCGACAATTCAAATGTGACATGCCTCTCTATGTTCTTGTGGTTGTAGTGTCATCTTCAACCACTGCGAAAAAAGGGACCGCAACATGTTGGTGACATTTCGTTTGCTTTTGTCATGACAGGCTGTCATCTCTGTAGACCGCGATGGTTATAACCGCGGAAGACCGTGTTGCTCAAAATGATGTAGTTTTAGTGCCCCCTATATATAACCCATTTGTTTTCTTGTTCATTACGAACTCTTGCATTTTGACTCACTAGAGAGAGGTCAGAGTTCCTTGATAGAAAAATAACAAATATTGTGTCTTTGACTCTCAAATCCCATATTCCATAAGCATCTAAGCATCATCAAGCATCATTCAAGCATGGATTATTAGTATTTTTTTATAAATTGGTAAGTTAGAACAAACATCCCTCTTATTTTACTGTTCTTGTTTGCCAGGACACCCTTTTTAGTTGCTTCCTATTGCAAATACTTATACTTTATTGCATATCTAATGAAGTCATGGTCTATGATTAGGATTGAATTATAGCTAGCATGTAAGGTTGTATTTTTAAGTCTAGCTAAGTTTATTTGCTTGTTCATTTAGATAATTTGATATCTAAGATTGTTTTATTTGCCATCAATGATTCTCTAGATAAGTATTTAGTCTTGCCTATCATTAATTGCATCTTAGAATATTGTTACATATTCACATTGGTTGTTTATCTCTTCTTGAGTGTTAAGTCTAGTGATTAAGTGGATTAGTGCACAAGCATTTCAACTAGAATCATAATTAAAGGCCTATTGGGTAGAGTGATTGTGTTAGTGCCTATGAATGATTTGATTTGAGGCCAACCTAGGTTGCTGTTGACGGGAAATTTTCTCGGGATGAGAAAATCTTGCTAACACCCTGGAGACCACTACCAAGAAAGTGGTGGCAGGGGTCGGTACCGTTGGTACCTGACCTGTTAAGAGATAGACAAGAGGATGGACCGTAATAACAGTAAATGGGAGCTTTTATTATTGATACTTGCTTTAAAATACAAATCACTCTCTTATAAGCTCGCAGTCTCTCTAAGATGTAGGGTGGTGGCAACTCTGTGCCTATCGAATAATGGAAACGGAGGTGGCCATGTTCTGCATATAGAATTTAGGTCTTCCCCTCTTCTTTTCTTTCTCTCTTCTTTGTTGCTATCTATCTTATTTCTATCCCCTTCAGCTTATCCTGCTTGGCCCTATTTATATATGGTCCAAGTCAGTTTAAATTTGCTGATATTCCGTTATGATCCTTTGAATCTGTTTCCTCCTTATCGGGCATGATCCTTTATTCAAAAATTGTTGACCCCGAGTAAATAGCGGAAAAAAATTAACGTGAATGAGTTTGTTTCCTCTTTGGAATCAAACTCTTGTCTCGCACGTATACGGGATTAATGATGGTTATTTCCTAGATATGATCTTGTATGTTATCGCGGCATGGTTGTTTATGGAGGTCGCCCAACTAGCTGCCTATTGCCCCGTAGAGCGAGGTAGATCCCTGCTCCGACTCTGTTCTTAAAAGCTTGAGATGGATTTTCCCTGACCCTTAGGGGCTCTAGGTGTTCCTGTAGAAATTCCTGGGAGGTAGCCGGGGTAGTGTAGATTTAGGCGTGATTCCTCTTTTATGCCTAACAGAGACATCGGGCTTCTCTTGAATGTCTATTGAGCTTGGAGACTGCTCTTGGCATTCACGGTACGGTTGAGGAGCCTGACCTCAGAGCCGAGGTTCCCTGATAGATGGCCTGGAGAAACCCGGGTACCAGTATTCTTGTGGGGGCTCATCCTGGTCGCGTCTGGCTTGTTTTCTAGTGGTTTTGAAGCCGAGCCGGCCTTCCCATCTCCTACGGGGTGGCTTTATGGTCTATTCGGGCTTCATGATTGTTGAATATAGATTTCGACTTGTAGTGGGAAAGTGGAAAACTTTCTCAAATGCAAGGAATCTGACTCCAACGCCTTGGTTGAGGGTACCGGAGGCCCTAACCTAGTTCCTTGTAAACAGGTGCGAGGAATTTCCAGTAATGAGGAATCTTTCCTGGTCCGCCAGCACCGTCATTCGAGTAGGAACGTCTCTATCGGCTTCGCCTTCTTGAACCAGCTTGACAACCTTCTAGAACTAGTTGATGAATATTCTGATGTTGGGGAGAGAGTCATCGGGAAGGTTCAGGTTACAGTGGCAGAGCTTCCTTCAGCGGTGACCCTTCCTTTCGAACCCTGGGTCATCCTTGATTCCACCGTCGACCCTTAGTCGGTTAGCCATCTTCGGGACAAATACGGTAATCCTGACATCGTTTCCCTCACTATCCCCCACAGGAATTATGATGTTTTTAGCCCGCCCAAAGGCGTACTCCCTATCCATGTTGCAGCTTTTGAGAGCAGGGTGAGGCTTCCTCTCCACCTTACCCTTCGGCAAGCTCTTAATGCCCTTCAGCTGGCTCTGCTCCAGTTGACGCCCGGCTTCTAGAGGCATCTAGTCGACTTCCTTGTGTTATGGAGGGAGCAATTAGAGATGAGTGATGTAACTAGGGAACCTGGAGCTGAGGAACTCGCCTTCCTTTTCCAGATAGGTAGCCTAGCTGGGGGTCCTCGAGGCCAATTGTACGCCAAGGCCAAGAACAAGTTTAATTTTATTATCCTCAGGGATTCAAAGAAATACCCCGCTTGGAAAAAGAAGTGGGTACTTGTGGGGGGAGCCCTGTATTCATCGGCGGGCATGAGCTCGAGGTTCCCACCACTTTTAGTGACAAACACTTATGGGGTCAGGATTCCTTGCCGCTGAGTCTGAAGCCGTGCTGAAGACCATTCTGGCCCGAAATTACTTAAATTTGAAGTTTCCAACCGCTGACCCCTTCGATCTGTTACGATTATGTTCGATAGCAAGAGTGTAATATTGTAAGTAACAATCGTTTCATATGAATAAAGTGATTTCTAGTTTAACAAATCTTATAGCATTTATAGTTTAATTATTATAATTGAAAAAAGTAAATAATCATAAGGTCAAAAGACTATGAGAAAAGAAGAATTGTTCATACATCTAGATATGTTTGAGGTAGACACAATTTCTTTAGTTAGTCTTGAATAATATTCACAACTTAAGATAGAAGGTTGGGCGCCTTTATATTGTCAAAGTTGTAGATTCTTTTGCTAGCATTTGAGTTGGATCAAATGTGTTATGATAAGTCTAAAATCATCAAAGTGTGGTGTCTTTGGACAAAAGAATCTAGTGCACTGGGTGCATTGAATAGGATCAAAATGAAATACTTTATCTAGAACCGTCAATCGATAAAAGTTTTCATTTGAAGACAATCGGAGATTCTATCTCAATTCTGAGATAAATGATGGACTTATGGTTGTAAGTGTTATCATTTGAGCTATCAATGAGCTATCAATGGTTGCGCACGCCCATGGAAGGTAGCCGAGAGAGTCCGAACGATGAAGGTCGCGTGAAGACTTGTTCGCCAAGAAAGAAGTTCTTGTATTCCAAGATATATGTAAGTTCTTGAATATTGGTTGTTGTTGCAAGCTGAAAAGTATAAGTTCATTATGTATATTCCTTAACCACAAAACTAATGAATCTACTCAAGAGCGAAGAGATGAGTATCTGTAGTGGAAGTCTTTAGAAGAGATGGCTAAATGTACTCTACATTATGGCCATCATCTCCAACGTGTTGCAACAGCAACATGAAGGAATTGAGACTGCTGTCGATATTATGATGTCTTTAGACAAGGATTCATATGGTTGGTAAAGTTACTACTGTTAAGACCTGTTAGAAGGTCAAGAGATAACAGAAGAAAAAGCAACTTGAGCCTTCTTAGAAGGAAACCAAGAAAGTAACCAAGATCAAAGGAAAGTGTTTCTTTTGTGGTGAAAAGTGTCAAAGGAATTGACTGGATAAGAATGAATTCAACTTGCATTTAGGCAATGGAGCGTTGGTGTCTACTAGTTTAGTGGGAGATATTAGAATCAATTTTGATTCTTATAGGCATTTAGTATTAATAAACGTTTATTATGTACCAATATTCAAGAGGAATTTAATTTCGGTCTCTTGTCTAAATAAATTTGGATATTCGGTTTTTTTTAATAAAGGTTTTATTATTAGTAAGAATAACAAATTTGTTTGCAAAGGTACATTGGAAAACGATTTATTTTATTTTATTTGCATAGAAATATCTCTCACTTGTTAGATACGGAATCAACGGAACCCAATCATAAAAGAGTAAAATTATCAAAAGATGACACCTACCTATGGCATTTGAGCCTAGGTCATATTAACCTTAATAGGATTAAAAGATTGGTATGTGACGGACCTCTAAGTGACTTAAAGGTTGATGATCTACCAACTTATGAATCTTGTTTGGAAGGTAAAATGACCAAAAGGTCGTTTACGACCAAAGGCACAAGAGCCATTGAATGTTTAAGATTGATAAACACTGATGTGTGTGGACCTATGAGCATTAAAGCTAGATGTGGATATGAGTACTTCATCACTTTCACGGATGATCACTCAAGATTTGGCTATGTGTATCTCATGAGACATAAGTCAGATGCTTTTGATATGTTCAAAGCATTTAAAGCTGAAGTGGAAAATCAGCTTGAGAAACGTATAAAAATCTTGAGGTCTGATCGTGGTGGAGAATATATATCAGATGAGTTTCAGCAATATCTTATGGATAATGGAATAATTTCTCTATTTTCTGCACCAGGCACACCTCAACAAAATGTGGTGGCAGAAAGGAGAAATAACACTCTTTTGGATATGGTTAGGTCAATATTGAGTTATTCAACGCTCTCTAGTTCTTTTTGGGGATATGCTTTACAAACTAAAATGTATATTCTAAACGATGTACCATCTAAGTCGGTTCCTAAAACACCGCATGAGTTGTGGACTGGTCAAAAGCCTAGTTTAAAACACTTAAGGATATTTGGATGTCCTACGCACGTGTTAAAAGGAAAGACAGAAAAGATGGAGTCCCGTTCAGAAACTTGCATATTTGTAGGGTATCCAAAAGGAACAAAAGGATATTATTTTTATAGTCCATCAGATCTTAAAGTATTTGTTTCGACAAATGCTAAATTTCTAGAAGAGGACTATATGAATAATTTTGTGCCTAAAAGAAGAATTGTCCTAAATGAGCTTTTAGGAGATACAATTCCACAAGAGGTTACGTAACCAAGCCCAATTGTAAGTTCCGTACCAACACAAGATCAACAATCTACCATACCTCGTCGTAGTGGGAGGGTTGTTAGACAACCTGAGAGATACATCGGTCTAGGAGAATCTGTAGAGAATCTTCCGGACGACGATGATCCCTATACGTACAAGGAAGTAATGGAAGATGTTGATTGTCACCATTGGCAAAAGGCAATGCAATCCGAAATTGAATCTATGTTCAAAAATAAAGTCTGGTGTCTTGTAGACTTGCCTAAAGGGATAAAACCCATCGGGTGCAAGTAGGTATACAAGAGGAAAAGAGGAATGGATGGAAAGGTGGAAACCTATAAAGCTAGATTGGTAGCTAAAGGTTATACACAGAAGGAAGGTATCGATTATGAAGAAACCTTCCCTTCTATGGCCATGCTTAAAACCATTAATTTACTCTTATCCATTGCAGCATCTCTAGACCTAGAGATTTGGCAAATGGACGTCAAAACATCTTTCCTTAATGGAAGTCTTAACGAAAGCATCTATATGATGCAATCAGAAGGATTCATTGAAAAGGGCCAAGAGGAAAGGGTATGCAAGTTGCAAAGATCCATATATGGATTGAAGCAAGCATCCAGATCCTAGAACATAAGGTTTAATCAAGCTGTTAAAGGTTTTGGATTTATTCAAAACCTTGATGAACCTTATGTATACAAAAGGATTAAAAGCGAAAAGTTGGTTTTCCTAGTTCTTTACGTTGATGATATACTACTCATCGGAAACGATGTAGGTGTATTGACATCAATAAAAGAATGGTTAGCAAAACAATTTGATATGAAGGACTTTAGAGAAGCAAGTTATATTCTTGGTATCCAAGTCATAAGGGATAGAAAGAATAGAACGATTGCATTATCCCAAGCTTCATACATAGATAAAATCTTGTCTAGGTTTTCCATGCAAGATTCTAAGAAAGGTATAATACCTTTCAGGCATGGAATCAAACTTTCGAAGGAACAAGTTCCTAAGAATGAGCATGAAGAGCAATTCATGAGAAGGATTCCATATGCTTTGGCAGTTGTAAGTCTCATGTATGCAATGCTCTGCACTAGACCGGATATTTGTTTTGCTGTGGGCATAGTTAGCAGGTTTCAATCGAAGCCTGGACCTAATCACTGGACGGCAGTCAAGCATATTTTCAAGTATCTTAGGAGAACGAGAGATTATATGCTTGTATAATCTGGAGGGGATTTAATTCCCGTTGGGTATACAAATTCTGATTTTAAGTCAGATTCTGACTCCAGGAGATCGACATCAGGATCTGTGTTTACCATTGAGGAGGGACAGTCATATAGAGGAGTATCAAGCAATCTTATATTCCTGATTCCACCACGGAAGCCGAGTATGTTGCAGCATGCGAGGCTGCTAAAGAGGCTGTCTGGCTCCGCAAATTCTTGATTGAGTTGGAAGTGGTTCCTGATGCGAATAAGCAGATCACTATCTATTGTGACAATAATGGATCAGTGGCTAATTCGAGAGAACCAAGAGGTCATAAGAGAGGGAAACACATTGAAAGAAAGTATCACCTTCTAAGGGAAATTGTGCATAGGGGTGACGTGACGATTACCAAGATCGCGTCAACAGAAAATCTAGTGGATCCCTTTACAAAGGCTCTTCATCAAAAGAGTTTTGATGGGCATCTAGAGAATATGGGGATGAAAGATATGACACATTTTCTATAGAGAAAGTGGGAGATTTTTAGGATTATGCTCGATAGCAAGAGCGTAATATTGTAATTAACAATCGTTTCATATGAATAAAGTGATTTCTAGTTTAACAAATCTGATAGCATTTATAGTTTAATTATCATAATTGAAAAAAGTAAATAATCATAAGGTCAAAAGACTATGAGAAAAGAAGAACTGTTCATACATCTAGATATGTATGAGGTAGACACAATTCTTTAGTTAGTCTTGAATAATATTCACAACTTAAGATAGAAGGTTGGGCGCCTTTATCTTGTCAAAGTTGTAGATTCTTTTGCTAGCATTTGAGTGGGATCAAATGTGTTATGATGAGTCTAAAATCATCAAAGTGTGGTGTCTTTGGTCAAAAGAATCTGGTGCACTGGGTGCATTGAATAGGATCAAAATGAAATACTTTATCTAGAACCGTCAATAGATAAAAGTTTTCGTTTGAAGATAATCGGAGATTCTATCTCAATCCTGAGATAAATGATGGACTTATAGCTGCAAGTGTTATCATTTGAGCTATCAATGAGTACGATTATATATCATAGTCTATCTTCGATAGTTTGGTGGTATTCATTTGTTAATCGATATAGGACTTCATTTATAGATATGTACGTCGTGGCTTCATTTATTGAATGAGAGCAGAATACCATCATATGGATGTTTTGATGTATTGGATATTAAATCTTAACGTTATGTTTTCAATAGTGTCTATTGAAACATGGCTTCTGGACAAGTCAAAATATCCTAGTTCAAAATGTGGTCATATGAGTAAATATGGTAACTTGGAGAGCTATAGGCGGTCTATGAGCTCTTGGCGATTTCTAGTATTCTTCACGAGGATACATTTTCTCCAATAAGGTTGTCTAGAGTACGAATGAGTAACATTAACTTATTCTATCTTTATTTAAGAGTTCAATTTTAGTTCTTTAGTGGAACGAACTAAAATTAAATAGATTGGACCTAAGTGAATCATTTGTCGATTGTGATTAGGTTGTGTCTATTGGAGCTTAAATTTAGATAGCCTGCCAAGATCCCCAATCCACACGAACTTGCATGGATCACTTGATATATTCTACCGGACCAATTTAGGGGTCCAACTAGAATTGTAATAAGGCATGTGAACTTGTTTCTTTTTGTAAGAATAGGTCTAGTTCACATGTGGACTTTTTATTAAGGACCAATGGATTTAATTAAACAAGAAAAATAATATATGGCCTTTATACTAGGTATGGGCAGCAAAGGCTATGGTGAATAACTTATATATATTATTTTTATTTTATTATTATTTAATTAAATGAAAATTAATTAATTTGTTGATTAAATAATTATTTAATTAAAAGTCAAAATCTTTTTCCTGATAGGAGATGGTCTCCTAAAACTATACTATTGTTGGTAGTATAGTTAATGTTAAAGACTATATTTGATAAGTAGATAAATAAAAGGAGTTATTTATCTAATCAAATTAGGAAGTCTTTAATATGGTTAAAAACACACTATTGAGTTGGATTAGCAGTCTTGGTGAAGGAAAGTATTCTTTTTGGAAAAGGATTCTTGGTCACCAAGTAAAACTACTTAGTGGTAGAATTCTTATTTGAAAAGGATTCATAACCACCAAGTTAATCTACCTAAGGATAGGATTCTTGTCCATCAAGTAATCTTTCTTAGGAAAGATTAAACACTCCTAATCTACTTCAAACAAGGAAAATTCGGCCAACACAATATATAGTTAAAGGAGTAGTTAGTTTTCTTCTAAGATAAGGATTCTAACTACCAAATAAATCCACCTAAGGAAAGAATTCTTGCCAACCAAGTGAATCCTTCTTAGGAAAGGATTTATGAACCTATATATATGTGGATGATGAATTTGGCCAGCCCTAATGCATTAGAGGTGAATTTAGGCCAAGCTATATCTTTCTTAGTGAAGAATTCTGCCATCATAGAAGTTTTGAGGGAGAAAAATCTGATTTTACTCTAGACAGAATTCAATCATCTCTAAGCAATAGTGTGTGAATTCGGCCAAGTAAAGAAAAAAGGGGAACGTTTTTGTATTCGATAGTATACTAATATCCTTTACATCAAAAGGGTTTTGTGTACAACATCGAATCAAGGTTCACGCGAGTTACAATCAAATTGATTGATACTTCACAAGTGACCGGACGTTCTTGGATTTTTTCTCTTGGAGGATATTTGTAACTAACAAAGAAAAGATATTTGCTTTGTCTCCATCCTAAGGAATACAATTTAAAGAAAGGGAGCCCGCACTCCTAGGTGATTCATGTTCGTGACTGGATTAGAAGATTTTGCGGAATCAATTAGGCGCTTGTTCAATCGTCACGCGAAAAAGGTTCGATACTTTTATATACATCAATTAATCTAGGGTTAAGGTTTTCGTTGCACAAAAGGGAAATTTTTTATTTATACGCAAACCTTAATTTCATTTTTCTCACGCTCCCGCTGCGTTTCTATACCGTTTTTTCCCTACACGATCCCCGCATGGTGAACAAGTACATATGGATCTCTGATGCCACTCCTCGTAAGTATCACGCTCTATCCTATTTTTAAATTGTTGGATGGTTTAGTTATGATGATCTTGACTCTTCATTTTTTTTAATTTTATTAGTATTTGTTGTTGCTCCAGCTTCTCGCGAAGCCTGGCAAGAAAGAGCTCCTCTTCCTTCTTCCAGATCATCCCCGGGAGCTCTCTTTACCGCCTCGAAGAAGGGGGGGGTCAACCATTAAGGTTGCTACCTTGCTTACTCCTGCTTCAATGTCTTCTCAGGTGAAGTCTAAGATGGATATCCTTGCTTCTCAGGCGGCAAAGGCTCTAAGCTAAGGAGGACCCACTTCCGAAGCCGCTGATAAGTCCACTATTGCCCCCTCACTAGTAGTTTATCCTTCAAACGACGCTTCCCCAGTCGCATTATCCCTTTCTACTGATCTGGTTGTATCCCGGGCAGTCCAGGGTCCTAGGGAGCCCGAACTTACTCTTGAGGTTGCCTCTTCTAGCCCCAACCAGCGATCGAGCTCGGTGGGTCACGACGAGGTCCTACAGCAATTCGTTGTAACCTGTCCAGGCAGCAGGCTTTCAAGGATGACCTTAATGCCCGTGGATATCATGATTACCAAGGGGTCTGCCCTTCTAGCCGAGGCAATTGTCGATTTTACTTCTTCATTCAGTAGCTTGATTTGTCATTTTCTAACATGATTCCTTCGCAGGCCTTCAAGTTTCAGGTAGCCATGGGACATCATGTGGCCTTCCTACGCGATCGGTCAACCAAGGCTGAGGCTGAGGCTGAACGAGCCATGGGGTTGCTTGCGCTGGCTCAAACCCTGGTCTGGGAGATGACCTACAGTCAACAGTAAATGGAAACACAGCTAGCTGAGCTCCAGTGAGACCATGAGAGGTTGAAACGAGCTTTTGATTAGGAAAATCTCTGGTCGAAGCGATGAGCTAGCCAGAGGGATGATTGGAAGGGAAAGGCGAAGGCTCTGGATGTCGATAACCAAGCTTTACAGGCTCAAATTACACAGCTCCAAGCCGAGGTGGAAGCCTCTTTTAATAAGGGGTACTTCTATACCTTCTATCAGGTTGCAGTAGCCCTTCCTCCCTTATTTGATATCTCCTGCATCATTGATTGGGATAGAGAAGAGGTTATATCATGGGTTGCAGAGATGTCTCACCCCAAAAATGATGGAGCTAGTCATTCTAGGGAGAGAGCTTAGAAGCTGTTAGAGGTGTCAGATCTGCCTACTCTTATTCCAGCCTTCCCAGCATCTGGTCCTGGCGAATCCTCGAGGGGGGTTCAAACTGAGGAGCTAGAAGGAGGCCTTGCTAAAGCCTAAGATTCCCCCACAATGCTCTCAATAGTGGAGTCAACATAAGGCGAGATTATGCCTGAGTCAGTGGTCAGCCTTCTTGATGCAGTCATACCGCCTGAAGTTATAGCGGTGATCAATGAAATCGTGGAGGAGGATCCTGTTGACACGGAAGCAGCAAAGGCGGATCCACAGAAGGAGGTGGAGGCGGTATATGCAGCTGATCAGGATGAGCTATGACCGGATAGGGGAGCAGGGGGCCAGGTCCACTCTGTAGAAGAGGAGGCGGTAGATCCTCAGAAAGACGAAGAAGTTTGAGTTCTCTCCCATGTAATTCATTTTGAATGCCCAAAAAAGAGTGTAGGCTTCCCATCTTTAACTGTGTTTGACCTTTTGTCATTTTATTCTCTTTTTTGTAGCCTGGAATCAGGGATTAGGCTCTCTGCTTTCTATAGCCTTGTTGGGGAATAAGCTCCCCCACTTAATAATAAAGCTTTAATTTTTAGATCTTACTCTCACTCTGACTTGCATGTACTTACTTGATCTCCCTCTAGGTCCAGCACTTATACCGAAACGAACAATCTTGGGGGAACAACAGGATAAGAAAACTGTTTAAGCGTAAAAAGGGACAGTTAGCGTCTGGCATCCTGACCACCGAACCTCGCAGCTCAATCTCCTTAGTCGATAGTCCCATTGTTTGATTTTAGGCCTGATGCAGTGAGTGACCACGTATCAAGGAGGGCTAGTAACCAGAACTAACTAGTATATTTAGAGTAAATCGAGCCCTCTATCTCTGATTCCTTTTGGGGGGTTGTAGCCCAAGTGAGGCATTAAGTAAAGAACTGTCTAGTCCCCTTTTTTAAGCTAGGGATCGAGAAGGCTTCTGTGTTCTTAAATTTGGGTCTTTCCTGGGGGTGGTAGCCCGACCAAGGCATCAGGAGGGCTATGAAGCTATTTCCTGGTCTCGAGATCTGGATGGCAACTATGCTCTTACACTCAAATCCTTCTGGGGGGTGGTAGCCCGACCAAGGCATCAGGAAGGCTATCTAGCTATTTCATGGTCTCGAGATCTGTATGGCAACTATGCTCTTACACTTAGACCCTTCTTGGGGGTGGTAGCCCGACCAAGGCATCAAGAGGGCTATCTAGCTATTTTATAGTCTTGAGATCTGGATGGCATTTATGCTCTTACACTCATATCCTTCTTGAGTGTAGTGGCCTGGCCAAGGCATCATGAGGGCTATCTAGCTATTTCCTGGTATTCAACTTTACTTTCCTAAGAACTAAGTCTCCATCTTTGAAGTTTCAGGCTTTAACCCTCTTGTTGAAGTACCTAACAATCCTGCTTTGGTAGATTGCTACCTTCTCGGCTATTCGATCTTGTTTTTCCACTAGGAGGTCCAAGCTAGCTCAGAGCTTACTTTCATTACTCCCTGGTTTGAAATGTTGGACTCTAAAGGAGGTCAACTTGTGCTCGATAAATATGACTGCTTCAACCCCAAAGGATAGTGAGTAGGGCGTTTCCCCGATATATGTTCTCCTTGTAATGCGGTAAGCCCAGAGGACCTTGGGAAGCTCCTCTACACATATGCCTTTCTCCTGCTGTAGCTTTTTCTTCAACAACTTTTTAAGGGTTTTGTTCGTGGATTCCACCAGACCATTGGTCTGAGTGTGAGCTACGAAACAAACCGAAGGTCGATTCCCAAGCCTTCAAAAAAATCTCTGAATCGGCCATTATCGAACTATTTTCCAGGGTCGGTTATAATGGCAATGGGGGTTCTGAACCTGCAAACTACATTGGTCTTGATGAACCTTGTTGTGTTTTCTTCTGATATCTGAGAGAGTGGTCAGGCTTCAACCCTTCTTGTGAAATAGTCAATCGCTATAATAGCATGCTTGGCCTGTCCTGAAGTTGTAGGAAGCGGTCCAATCAAATCGACTCCCCATATAGCAAAGGGGTATGGCAAGCTAAGGGATGACAAGCACTCCGGAGGGAGGTGACTCAAGTTTGCGGCCTTCTGGCATGCCTCACAGGTTTGCACCAAGTTTTTTGCATCTTGGTGGATGGTCGGCCAATAATACCCCATAGAGAGAACCTGATATGCCAATGCCTCTCCACCAATATGGTTCCCGCATTCCCTGGAATGAACCTCTCTCAAAGCCCACATGGCGTCTTCATGGTGTAGACATCAGAGCAGGGGAAGGGATTTTTCCCTTCGGTAAAAATGCCCATCCACCGGACATTACCGGACCGAGAGCCTTTTAACCCTCCTAGCTTGGTCGGGCTCCCCATGGAGTTTCCCATCCTGTAGATACTCCACTATTGGATTTATCCAGCATGTCTGTCAGTCCAAGGTATGAGCTTTCTTACCTATCATAATGCTAGGTAGGGGGATTACTTGAAGAGGGACTCCGTGAGGTAGGGTCTGGCCACCATATGTAGCTATCTTGGCAAAGACTTCAGGCCGATTATTTAACTGTTGAGGTATCTGCTCGATTTTGAATCCATTAAATTTGCTTTTGAGTTGTTAAACCAATTTCAGGTACGTGGTCATATTATCCCATTTTGCCTGATAATCTCCGAAGACTTGGTTGACCACGAGTGAAAAGTCGCTCTTGATATTTAGGTAATCAAACCCAAGTACTATGGCTGCCTTTATTCCAGCTAGCAGGGCTTCATAATCTGCCTCATTTTTTGTTGCTTTAAATTCAAACCTGAAATAGTGGCAGCACTCAGTTCCATCTGGGTCGATGAGGACTATGCCCGCTCATCCCCTAGATTACAAGGAAGCTCCATCTGTGTAGAGAGTCCACGACTCGCAGCCTTCCAGCCAGTTGTCAGATTCTAGAATCCTCTCAAGGGTTACATCTGTTACCGTAGGGGTTGCCTAGTTTAAAGGTATTGAGAGCTTGGCTATAAAGTATGCTAGTGCCTGAGCTTTAATCGCGGTCCTAGGCTTATACTTTAAATCAAACTGGGTAAGCTCTAGGGCCTATAGAACCAGCCTTCCAGAAACATCCGACCTTTGTAAGAATTGATGGAGGGGTTGGTCCGTAACCACTGCTATTGAATGAGCATGGAAGTAGGTACGAAGTTTCCTTACCGAGGTCACCAAAGCGTAAGCGAGCTTCTCAAATAGAGATTAGTTCTTTTTTGGGCTTGGTTAGAGCGTGACTCATATAGTAGATAGGTCACTGGATCCTATCCCTACATTCCTTGACCAAAGCCCCACTCACAACGGTTTCTGAAATGGCCAAGTATATTTGGAGCTCTTCTCCAGGATTTGGCTTGACCAGCAGTGGAGGGCTTTTTAGGTATCTTTTCAAAGCTTGGAAAGCTTGTTCGCTCTCTCCTGATCCCATTTCATGTTTCTTCCCTGCTTTATAGCTTTAAAGAATGGTAGGCACTTATCGGAAGACCGAGAGAAGAACTTATTAAGCGATGTTACCTGTCTGGTCAAGGCTTGAACCTGTTTAAGAGAGCTGGGGCATTATAGATCCAGGATAGCCATGATCTTTTCCAGGTTAGCCTCTATGCCTCTCTCATGGACCATGAAGCCCAGAAACTTCCCCGCAGTTACCCTAAAGGTGTATTTGGAAGGGTTCAACCTCATCTGGTTTTCCCTTAGGATCATTAAGGTCCTACGAAGGTCGTCCAGGTGGCCTTCTGAGGTTGAAGAATTAGTGATCATGTCGTCGATGTACACCTCTATCGACCTTCCGATTTTGGGCTTGAACAACCGATTGACTAACCGCTGGTAAGTAGCTATATCTTTTTTGAGTCTAAAAGGCATCACCTTGTAGCAGTACAGCCCTTGCGTGGTGATGAAACTGGTATTTTCCTGGTTCGCGGGATGCATCATAATCTGATTATAGCCAGAAAACGTGTCCATGAAGCTCAGGAGCTTATTCCCGGAGGTGGAATCGACCAGCTGATCAATTTTTGGCAGAGGGAAACTGTCATTCGGGCATGCCCGGTTGAGGTCGGTGTTGTCTACACATATGCGCCACTTCCTATTTACCTTTGTGCCATGACCACGTTGGCGATCCACTCGGGGTAACGGGCTTCTTAAATGAAGCCTGCCTGGGTTAGTTTATCCACCTCTTCCAGAACCGCCACATTTCTTTCGGTGTTGAAGTGGCACCTTTTCTATTTAATAGGTTTGAAGGTCGGATCTACTGCCAGTCGATGTGCTGCTAATGTCGTTGGGATCCCCGACATCTCAGCATAACTCCAAGCAAAAATGAATTTGAACTCTGTGAGGAGCCTAATTAAACCCTCTCTCATTCCTGGCTCAAGGGTAGCTCCGATCTTGATGACCTTTAAGGGATCGCTTAATCAGACAGGAATCTCTTCTAACTTATACACTGGATGGCCGCTGGCCCATTCCCTTTTTTGTTCTTCCATGTCGGGCATCACGAGGCCGTCTTCGGGGTAATTTGTGGAACCCGTGTCTTCCAGGTTTAGTGTAGGGGTTACCCTACCTTGGATCGTAGTCACCTAGGCGAGTTGTTTTGCTAGAGTTGCTGGGTTAGTTGACACTGCGTAGCGTTTCCTAGCTGCTTGCTGATCACCCTAAACTTCCCCCACCTTGTCTCCCACTGAGAACTTCAGGACGTTATGGTAAATAGAAATGACCCCTTTCAAGGATGATAGAAATGGCCTCCCTAATATTGCATTGTAGACCGATGGGGTATCCACCACCTCGAAGTTGGTTATGATGTTTTGCTAGAGAGGTGCGGCTCCGGTGATCACTGGTAGGATTTTTGATCCTACAGGTGTTATTGAGTCCCCAATGAACCCATATAATGGAGTAGTGCAACTATTGTAACACCACTGCTTCAAGTTCAGCTTTTCCAAGGTATCTTTGAAAAGGACGTTGACGCTGCTATCTGTGTCGACGAGCACACGGTGCACCATGAAGTTGGCAATTTGTACCATGATGACTCTATAGTCATCATGAGACAGCACTGTGTTATAAACATCTGCTTCGATGAAAATGATCTGTGACAGCGTGGAGGGGTTGGTCGGTCTCTGGTCGACCTTGAAGATATCCCGCCCCTCGTCTGTACAAGGGACCTTCCTCGCATGGTTTTTCCTAGAACTGTTGGAGATGCCGGCCGGAGTGGGCCCCCCCATTGATAGTATGTATTATCTGAATCTGTTGCATTAGGTCCGTCTGCTCCCCCTTCCTTTTCTCGGCATGTTCTCGGATCTCGGCTTACACCTCTCTTCCAGTCTAAATGTTCTCCCTGACTTGTTGTAAGAATTCCATCAAGCATCCTCCCCTTATCAAAGCCTCAATCTTGTTCCGCAGGTTGTAGCATTCTAAAGTGTTGTGCCCTACGTCCTCGTGAAAGTCACAATATTTATAACGATTTCTCTTATTGACCGGTGCTGTCATGAGAGCGGGCTTCTGTAACAAACCCTTATCCCGAATGGCGAGGTAGATTGTTTCTCGGGATGTATTTAAGGGAGTGTAATAGTCGTACCCCCTCTCATCAAGAGCTATAGGGGCCACTGTCCTGGGAGGTGGTAAAGCTTGAGGAGGAGCTCATTTATCTGGATACCTTTTTGGTCTGGGTTGAGGAAGGGGGAAGCCGTATGATGATTTATTAGGGGGTTTGTTTTGGCTTTTCTGAGCTTGCTCGGGTTTAGGAGTTTCATTCTTTTGTTGCTTTACGACTCTCATGTCATCATGTTCCATATTGTCCTTGAGCTGTTCGTCGACCTCAATCTGCTCTAGAGCCCGATCATAAGGTTCTTGGTAGGTTTCTGGAGGTCTCTTTGCGAAAGACCGGAAAAGCTTTCCCGCCTACAGGTTCTTTCTAAAGTTGGTAAGGGTTTCTCTCTCGGTGAAGACCCCCATATGGATGACTTCTTTATGGAAACGCTCGACATAGGCCTGGAGGGTTTCCCCTCTCTCCCTGATCATGTATTATAGATGGATCAGGTCCATCAATCGGGGCTTAACTCCCTGGAATTATGAACAGAAATCGGTTGATAACTTGGTGAAGGAATCCACGCTTCCAGCTGGTAGTTTCTTAAAATAGGTTTTAGCATAATCCGTGAGTGTAGTGGGGAACATTCAACACATAGCGGCCCTGGTAGTGTTCTGGACTTCCATCTGTTGAGCGAAGATCTCTAAGTGGCTCAAGAGATCTTCAGTCACAGAGAACCTGTTAGTTGGCATTTTGAACTTAGGTGGGAGCTCTGCCTCCCAGACCCTTCTGGTGAATGGGGCATTCGTTTCACTTAGAGGATCTTTCTTGTCTTCCTTGTATTTTTCCTTCTTCATCAATTGGACCTCCTTCTAAAGTTCAGATCCAATCCATCTCCATAGAAGGTGGTTTAATAAGGGCATCTGTGTCTTAATAGTCTCTGGTAAATTTGTAATTGTCAGATTTTTTAAAGGGCAGAATGGTATTTTTAGACCAACAAACAGAAGCCCTGGGTAAATTAGTAATTCAACATTTTTTTACTGTTAACCATGTAAGTTCCTAGTTTTGTGATTGGCTCATTTCGTCGGTAAACCACATTGAGGCATAAGTTGTAAGGTCGTCTAGGCTTTCATTAGGCATGATCAAGCTTTAAAGACACTTTTAAGACATCAAGCACAAGAAGCACTACAAAGGTATATCACATGTGCTTAACTCCTTGAAGAAATACAGTTGCACACACACACTTACATGCCATTCATTTTTGTCTTTCATTGACTTTTTATGTGTCAATTGTCACCTCTCACACACTTATACACATTGCATATGTGTTAGCATAGACCGTATGAGAAGGCATCACTTCTCATTTTCGCGGTTCTTGTGCCATTTTGGTAGAGAACAGCATGGTAATGACAGATTACCGCAGTCCAAGTACCGTTTTAGTTGACAGTGGAAAAACCAGAGACAACAACTTTTGCGGTTCAAATGTCGTCTTATTGAACAGCGACAATTCAACTGCGACATGCCTCTCTGTGTTCTCGTGGTTGTAATGTCATCTTGGACCACTGCGAAAAAGGGGACCGCAACATGTTGGTGACATTTCGTTTGCTTTTGTCATGATTGACTGTCATCTCTGTAGACCGCGATGGTTAGAACCGCGGAAGACCGTGTTGCTCAAAACGATGTTATTTAAATGCCCCCTATATATAACCCATTTGTTTTCTTGTTCATTACGAACTCTTGCATTTTGACTCAATAGAGAGAGATCAGAGTTCCTTGATAGAAAAATAACAAATATTGTGTCTTTGACTCTCAAATCCCATATTCCATGAGCATCTAAGCATTATCAAGCATCATTCAAGCATGGATTATTAGTTGTTAATAGTGAAATTTAGCCAGGGGTCAAAGAGAAAATTTTCACCCATAATCGACAATCTTGAAGCCCGTAAAAGTCGTAAAGTCACCCCGTCGGAATCGGGAAGGCCGGCTAGGCTTCAATACTACTAGAAAATAAGCTAGGCGCAACCAGGACGAGCCCCCAACGGGAGTTCCAGAACCCTGGCTTCTCCAGCCTATCTATCGGGGAACCTCGGCTCTCAGGTCGAGCTCCACAACCGTCCTGTAAATACCAGGGGAAGACTCTAAGCTCAAGAGACATTTGAAAGAATCCCGTCAACCTCTCCAAAAGCCCGTTGTCGTTGCTGGACATAAAGGAAGAATCACGCCTAAATCTACACTACCCCAGCTACTTCCCAGGAGGGTCTACAAGAGCACCTCAAGCCTCAAGTGTCAAGGAAAATCCATCTTAAGCTTCTAAGAACAGAGCCAGAGCAGGGATCTATCTCGCTTTACGGGGCAACAGGCAGCTGGCAGGGTGACCTCCATGAAGATTAATGGCACGAGTGCACACAGGATCGTCTCCACATAATATTTACATGTACGTCAAGAGTTTGATTCAAATAAGGAACAAACTTATCTCTGTCAACGATATCATCAAATCCCGTAACAATTCAAATTCAAATAACGAATCCCACCCGATAAGGAGGGAACGGATTCATAGGATCAGAGTAAAGTATTTGCGAATTAAAAACCTACTTGGACGATATAAATACGTGAAGCCAAGCATGGTAGAAAGAGAGGAATGACAGATACAAGAAAGAGATAGAAAAATAGAGAAAAACCTACAAAAATAGATATACGTACAAAAAATATAGAGTCAGAAGGAAAAGCCTAAATTCTGTATTTAGAACACGACTACCTTTTTTTCCACTAATTGACAGGCACCAAGTTGCCACCACCCTGCACCTTCGAGAGACTGTGAGCATACAAGAGAGCGATTTGTATTTTAAAGAAATATATCCATAATAAAGCTCCCATTTACTGATCAGCCTCTCGCCTCCCTCTTAAACAGGTCAGGAACTAACGGTACTGACCCCGGCCACCACTTTCGTGGTAGTGGTCTAGAGGGTGTTAACAAGAATTTATCATCTCGACCAAATTGCCCGTCAACACTTTCTAGCACCGTATGTGGGAAACCTCTCACACCACCATCTTTTTACATTCATAAAGTTTGTCATTTCATAGTCATCATGAGGTTTCGCTCCTTGCAAGAGCAGCAGGGCACGTCGGGACAACCTTCTGCTACATCGACACGAAAATTTTCAAGGAAAAGGAGAAAATTCGGGCTCCATAGCCAGATTCCCACCCAGCCACCCACTGTGCGGGCTCTGGATCCCCCTTTGGGAAGCCAGGTCGAGCTTGACCAACAAGCGGCGGCCTTTGTAGAGAACGTCCGCCTTTGACTACTCGCTGAGGGTATCGATATCCAACAAATGGGTCTCTACAATCATGGGGAGTCAAGCTGGCCTGGGGCTAGGCAACCCACCTTTGATCGCCTGAGACCTGCCCCTCGGGAATCAACTCATAACAGAATGGGGCTCTAGACCTTGATCCAGGATAGGCTAGGGCCTATGCTCTACGTTCCCAAAGCGCTGCCACGCTACCAACCAAGACAAGTCAAATGCGCTGCAGATATCCTTCTTTGGGAACGGGAAGATCTTATCTACCCAATGACTTCAAGGAGGGAAGCTTGGGTTAGAGAGGAAGAAAGTCAGCAAAGCCCCCGAGCAAAGCCCCCTCCGAAGAAAGAACCGGGTAAAGGTCGCCAGTTCATCAGAAGGATTCGATGGTGAAGAATCTGAGATCGACACAAGGAAATCTGAAAGCAAGCGACTAAGGGACCAGTTGGCAGAGCTTCAGAAAGAGGTCCAATTGATAAAAAAGGGGAAGTATAAGGAGGACAAGAAAGATCCTCTAAGTGTATTGAACCCCCCTTCACCAAAAGGGTTCGGGAGGCAGACCTCCCACCTAAGTTCAAAATGCCAGCTGAAAGGTTCTCTGGGACTGAAGTTCCTTTGAGCCACTTAGAGAGCTTCGTTCAACAGATGGAGGTCCAGAACACAACCAGAGCCGCTATGTGTCGAATGTTCCCCATTACACTCATGGATTATGCTAAAATCTGGTTTAGGAAGTTACCTGCTGGGAGCGTGGATTCATCTACAATACGTGATCCAGGAGAAAGGGGAAACTCTCTGGGCTTATGTCGAGCGGTTCCACAAGTAAGTCATCCATATGGGGGTCTTCACTGAGAGAGAAACCCTTGCCTACTTTTGAAGAAACTTATGGGCAGGAAAACTGTTTCGGTCTTTTGCCAAGAGAGCTTTGGAAACCTACCAGAAAGCCTATGATGGAGTATGAGGACATGAGAGCTGTAAAGCGACAAAAAAAGAAAGCTCCTAGACCAGAGCAAGCTTAGAAAAGCCAGAACATTCCCCCTAATAAATCAACATACGATTTCTTTCTTCCTCAGCCCAGATCGGAAAGGTATCTGGATAAACGGGCTCCTCTTCAAGCTTTACCACCTCCTAGGATAGTGGCCCCTATAGCTCGCGATGAGAGGGGGTATGGCCATTACACTCCCTTAAATGCATCATGAGAAACAGTTTACCTCGCCATTCGGGACAATGGTTTGTTACAGAAGCCCTCTCCCATGAAAGCCCCGTCGATAAGAGAAATTGTTATAAATATTACGACTTTCACTCAGAATGCTTGAACCTACGGAACCAGATTGAGGCGTTGATAAGGGGAGGATGCTTGATAGAGTTCTTACAACAAGTAAGAGAGAAAATTCAGACTGGAAGGGAGGTGCAACCTACGGAAGGAAGGGAGAGCATAAGGACCTGATGCAACAGATTCAAATAATACATACTATCAGTGGAGGTCCCACTCTAGCCGGAACCTCTAACAATTCCAGGAAAAACCATGCGAGAAAGATCCCTCTTACGGACTAGGGGCAGGATATCTTTAAGGTCGACTAGAGACCGACCAACCCATCCCAGCTGTCACAGATCATCTTTACCAAAGCAGATGTTTATAACACCCTGCAGCCACATGATGACCCCATGGTCATCACAGTACAAATTGCCAACTTCATGGTGCATCGCGTGCTCGTCGACACAGGTAGCAGCTACGACGTCCTATTTAAAGACACCTTGGAAAAACTAAACTTGAAGCAATGGTGTTACAATAGTTGCACTACTCCATTATATGGGTTCACTGGGGACTCAATCACACCCGTAGGAACAAAAATCCTACCAGTGATCATCAGAGCCATACCTCTCCAGCATAACATCATGACCAACTTTATGGTGGTGGATACCCCGTTGGCCTACAATGCAATATTAGAGGTCCTTTCTATTTACCATAATATCCTAAAGTTCCCGGTAGCAGACAAGGTGGGAGAATTCCGGGGTGATCAGCAAGCAGCTAGGAAATGCTACACAGTGTCAGCCAACCCAACAGTTCTAGCTAAACAGCTCGCCCAAGTGACGATTATCCAAGGTTGGGTTACCCTAGCACTAAACCTGGAAGACGCGGGCTCCACCGATTATCCCGAAAAAGGCCTTGTGGTTCCCGACATAGAAGAACAGAAAAGGGAATCGGCCAGCGGCCATCCAGCTGATAAGTTAGAAGAAATTCCTCTCCGAATAAGCGATCCGTCGAAGGTCATTTAGATCGGAGCTACCCTTGAGCCATGAATGAAAGAAGGTTTGATTAGGCTCCTCACGGAGTTCAACGAGATTTTTGCCTGAGTCATACTGAGATGCCAGGGATCCCGATGACATTAGCTGCACATCGACTGGTGGTGGATCTGACCTTCAAACCCGTCAAACAGAAAAGGTGCTACTTCAATGCAGAAAGAAATATGGCGGTTCAGGAAGAGGTCGATAAACTAACCCAGGCAGTCTTCATTTGAGAAGCCCTCTACCCTGAACGGATCGCAAATATGGTCATGGTCACAAAGGCAAATGGGAAGTAGCGCATGTGCGTGGACTACACCGACCTCAACCGGGCATCCCCGAAGGAAAGTTTCCCTCTACCATAAATTGATCAACTTTTCCATTCCACCTCCGGGAACAAGCTCCTGAGCTTTATAGATGCATTTTTCGGCTACAATTGGATTATAATGCATCCTGCGGACCAAAGAAAAGACTAGCTTCATCACCGCACAAGGCTTGTACTGCTACAAGATGATGCCCTTCGGGCTCAAAAACTCTGGAGCTACTTACCAGCGGTAAGTTAACCGTTTGTTCAAGCCTGAAATTGGAAGGTCGATAGAGATGTATATCGATGACATGATCACTAAATCTTCAACCTCGGAAGACCACCTGGACGACCTTCGTAGGACATTCATGATCCTAAAGGAAAACCAGATGAGGTTAAACCCCTCCAAATACGCATTTGGGGTAACTGCGAGAAAGTTTCTAGGCTTCATGGTCCATGAGAGAGGCCTAGAGGCTAACCCGGAAAAAATCATGGCTATCCTGGATCTGGAATCCCCTACATCTCTTAAACAGGTTCAAGCCTTGACCTGACAGGTAACAGCGCTCAACAGGTTCACCTCCTAGTCTACCGATAAGTGCCTACCATTCTTCAAAACTATCAAGCAGGGAAGAAACATGAAGTGGGATTAGGAGAGCGAACAAGCTTTTCAATCTTTGAAAAGATACCTAACAAGCCCTCCACTACTGGTCAAGCCAAATCCTAATGAAGAGCTCCAAATATACGTGGCCATTTCAGAAACCGCTGTGAGCAGAGCCTTGATCAAGGAATGCAGGGATATGATCCAGTGACCTATCTTTTATGTGAGTCGCCCTCTAACCAAGTCCAAAAAGAACTATACTCTGTTGAAGAAGCTCTCTTATGCCATGATGACCTCGTTAAGGAAACTCTGTCCTTACTTCCATGCTTATTCAACAGCAGTGGTGACGGACCAACCCCTCCGTCAGTTCTTACAAAGGCCGGATGTTTCTGGAAGGCTGGTTCTATGGGCCCTAGAGCTTACCTAGTTTGATTTAAAGTATAAGCCTATGATCGCGATAAAAGCTTAGGCACTAACGGACTTTGTAGCCGAGCTCTCAGTACCTTTAGATCAGGCAGCCCAAGTGGTAACAGATGTCATTCTTGAGAGGACTCCAGAATCTGACAGCTGGCCCGAAGGCTGTGAGTCATGGACTCTCCACAATGACAGAGCTTCCGGGCAGTCTGGGGGAGGAGCGGGCATAGTCTTTATCGACCTAGAAGGAACTGAGTGCTGCCATTATTTTAGATTCAAATTTAAAGTCATGAACAATGAAGCGAAATACGAATCCCTTCTAGCTGGGATAAAAGCTGTCATAGAGCTCGGGGTTGATTACCTGAATATCAAGAGCGACTCTTCACTCGTGGTCAACCAAGTTTCTGGGGATTACCAGGCTAAAGGTGATAACATGGTCGCTTACCTGAAATTGGTGAAACAACCCAAAAGCAGATTAAATGGATTCAGAATCGAACAGATACCTTGATAGCTAAATCATTAGGCTGATGTTCTTGCCAAGATGATAGCTTATGGTGGCCAGACCCTACCTCATTGAGTCCCTTTTCAAGTAATCCTCCTACCTAGCATTATTGTATCTTCAGGATGGGAAACTCCTCGGGGAGACCGACCAAGCTAGGAGGGTTAAAAGGCTTTCGGTCCAGTATTTTATGGTGGATGGGCATTTATACCAAAGGGGAAAATCCCTTCCCCTGCTCCGATGTCTACACCCTGAAGATGCCAAGTGGCTTTGAGAGAGGTCCATTCCGGGGAATGCGGGAACCATATTGGTGGAGAGGCCTTGGCATATCAGGTTTTCCACAGGGAGTATTATTGGTCAACCATCCATCAAGATGCCAAGAACTTGGTGCAAACCTGCGAGGCATGCCAGAAGGCCGCCAACTTGAATCACCTCCCTCCAGATTGCTTGTCATCCCTTAGCTCACCATACCTTTTTGCTTTGTGGGGAGTCGATTTGATTGGACCGCTTCATACAGCTCCGGGACAGGCCAAACATGATATCGTAGTGATTGACTACTTCTTAAGATGGGTTAAAGTCGGACCACTATCCCAAATATCGGAAGAGAACACAACTAGGTTCATCAAGACAAATGTAGTTTGCAGGTTCAGAACCGCTCTAGCCATCATAATCGACCTCGGAAAACAGTTTGATAATGGCCGATTCAGAGATTTATATGAAGGTTTGGGAATCGACCTTCGGTTTGAGTCGGTAGCTCACCCTCAGACCAATGGTTTGGTGGAATCCATGAACTAAACCATTAAGAAGTTATTGAAGAAAAAGCTACAGCAGAAGAAAGGCAGATGGGTAGAGGAGCTTCCCGCGGTTCTCTGGGCTTACCGCACTACAAGGAGAACAACTATCGGGGAAACTCCCTACTCGTTGGCCTTCGGGGTTAAAGCGGTCCTTCCTATTGAGCTCAAGTTGATCTCCTTTAGAGTCTTACAATTCAAACCGGGGAGCAATAAAAGAAAACTCCGAGCTAGCTTGGACCTCCTAGAGGAAAAGCAAGATCGAATAGCTAAGATGGTAGCGATCTACCAAGGAAGAATTGCCAGGTATTTCAGCATGAGGGTTAAAGCCTAAGGCTTCAAATAAAGGGATCTAGTTCTCATGAAAGAGATGTTGAATACCAGGAAGAGGTTAGACGGGGTCCTAGGGCCCAACTGGGATGGACCCTACCTAATAAAGATGGTGATCTGAAATGGGGCGTACAAGCTTTAGGATATGGATGGCCAACTCATCGACCATACTTGGAATGCGGATCACCTAAGGAAATTCTACCCTTAAACAGAGGACTCAGGAGCAGGCAACCTCCAACTAGCTTCTTTTATTTTTTCTTCTGAGAGTAGTGTACTCCATCTTCCATATTAATAAAGCTTTCTTTTTCTTGTTTACACCTTCATCAACTATGTCCTACAATGATTTGGGTCTACATGAAAAGTTTTGACATTATCGCCTCAAGACCAGGGGTAAGGCAAGGAAGCCTACTCCTGATGCCTCGACCGGGCACTACCCCCCGCCAAGAAGGGTCTGAGTATAATCGCATAGTTGCCATCCAGATCTCGAGACCAGGAAATAGCTTGATAGCCCTCATGATGCCTTGGTCGGGCTACCACCCCCAAGAAGGATCCGAGTATAAGAGCATAGTTGCCATCTAGATCTTAAGACTAGGAAATAGGTAGATAGCTCTCCTGATGCCTTGGTCGGGCTACCACCCCCAAGAAGGATCTGAGTTTAAGAGCATAGTTGCCATCAAAACCTCAAGACCAGGAAATAGCTAGATAGCTCTCCTGATGCCTTAGTCGGGCTACCACCCCCAAGAAGTATCTGAGTATAAGAGCATAGTTGCCATCCAGATCTCGAGACCAGGAAATAGCTAGATAGCTCTTCTGATGCCTTGGTCGGGCTACCTCCCCAATTAAGGATCTGAGTATAAAGGTATAGTTGCCATCCAGATCTCATGACCAGGAAATAGCTAGATAGCCCTGCTGACGCTCTGCTCGGACAACAACCCTTAAGAAAGATTCGAGCTTAAGGGATAAATCCTTCACTAAATACCTCACTCGGGTTTACATCCCCCTAGAGGTACTCAAAGATAGAAGGATCGACTTCCTTAAATTCTAAATATGCAGTAAGTTTAGGTTACTAGCTCTTCTTGTTACAGGGTTACTTACTACAGCATACCAACAATCAAACAAGGGGACTGTCAGCTAAAGAAGTTGAACCAAAAGTTTCATTAGTATGGGAGCTCAATGCCAAAAGTTTTTTTTCTTATCTTATTTTCCCCCCAAAGATAGCTCGTTTCGATATAAATGCTAGATGATCAAGAAAGTACATGCAAGCCAGAGTTAGATATGAGATTACAATTTTATTATCAAGTAAGGGAGCCTATCCCCTAACAAGGTTACAACAAGCAATGGGGCCCAATCCCTGGTTCTGGTATACAAAAGCAATAATAAACTGGCAAACACAGTTGAAGATGAGATTCCCACCCCCTTTTTCGGGCATTAAAAATAGATTACATGGGAGAGAACTCAAGCTTCTTCATCTTCCTGAGGACATCCAGCCTCCTCCTCCACAGAATGAACCTCACCCCTGCTCCCCTCTCTGGTCGCAGCTCGTCCTGCTCAGCTGCATCTACCGCCTTCGCCACTTCCTCCTAGGATTAGCCCCAGCTGCCTCGGGGTCAACAGGATCCTCTTCCACCATTTCATTGATCACTGCCATAACTTCAGACGGTATAGCTACATCAAGAAGGTTGGCCACTGACTCAGTCACGTTCCCGCCTTTTGATGACTCCACTCCTTAAATCACTGTGGAGGGGAAGGGGGGTCTCGGGCTTCAGCAAGGCCTCTTTCTAGCTCCTCATTATGGACCCCTTTCGAAGATTAACCGGGATTAGATGCTGGAAAGACTGGAACAGGAAGCGGCAGATATGGCACCTCCAACTGCTTTCCAGCTCCCTCTCAATAAGGACCTGCTTCATCATTTTCGGGGTGAGACATCTCCGCAGCCCGAGACATGACCTTTTCTCTATCCTAGCCAGCGATGCTAGAGAGATTGAATGGGGGATGAAGAGCCTCTGCAACCTGATAAGAGGCATAGAAGTACCCCTCGTTAAAAGAGGCTTCCACCTTATCCTGGAGCTGTGTAATTTGAGCCTGCAAGGTTTGGTTCTCAACATCCAGAGCCTTCGCCTCTCCCCTCTAGTAATCCCGCTGGCTAGCCCGTCGTTTCGACCGAAAACTCTCCTGATCAAAGGCCCGCTTCAACCTCTCATGGTCGCATTGAAGCTCAGCTAGCTACTTCTCCATTCCTTGTTTGCTAGAGGTTATCTTTTAGACCAGGGTCTGAGCCCGCACAAGCAACCCCATGGCTTGCTCAGCTTTCGCCTCAACCTTGGCTGCCCGATCAAAGAGGAAGGCTACCTGATGCTCTATGGCCACCTAAAACTTGAAAGCCTGCAAAGGAAAATCATGTTAAAAAATGACAAATCAAAATGCTGAATGAAGAAATGAAAGCGACGGTTACCTCGGCTAGAAAGGCGGACCCTTTGGTGATTATGATGTCCACGAGCATTGTGGTCATCCTAGAAAGCATGTCGTCTAAACAGGATGCGACAAATTGCTTCAGGACCTTGTCTTGACCCGCTGAGCTCGATTGATGGTAGGGGCAAGAAGGGGTAACCTCAGGAATATCGGTATCGGGCTCTCTAAGAACCTCGACTGCCCGTGTTACAACCGGATCATCAGAGAGGGATTATGTGACTCGGGGAGCATCGGTTTAAGCAGAGACTACTGGTAAGGGGGAAGGAATGGACTTATTGACCACTTGTGGGCAAACCCTATTCTGTTTAGAGCTTTCACAGCAAGAGATGCAAGAAGAGCCATCTTGGACTTCACCTGGGAAAGTGAGGAGGAAGGAATGAACAGGGCATCTACCTTAGTGTTTGATCCCCCATTTATCAAAACATTCGAGAGAACTCCCGAGGACATTCTGGAAAGAGGAGAAGGAATTCCAACTCGTCGAGCTTCGCGAGAAGCTGGAGCAACAACAAACACTGTTAGAGAGAGAAATCAAGATCATCAGAACTGAACCATCCAATAAAAAAACAACAAGATAGATCGAGATACTTACGAGGGGCAGCACCAGATATCTGCAGGTACCTATTGGGATCAAAGGGGTTGGCGGTTGGAAAATTAATGTTTAAGTAGTTTCGAGCCATGATGGTCTTCAGTACGGCTTCAAACTCAGCAGGCAAGGAATCTCGACCCTATGTGGGTTTATCACTAAAGGCGGTAGGAACCTCGAGCTCATGCCTGCCGTTGAAGACAGAGCTCCCCCAGTCTCCTCCCCCCCTTGCTAGTACCCATTCTTCTTTCGAAGTGGGGTCCTTGTTTGAAGCCCCGATGATGATAAAGTTGAGCCTATTCTTGGCCTTGGCATAGAATTGGCCTTGTGGAACCCTATCCAGACTACCTATCTGGAAAAGGAAGGCGAGCTCTTCAGCCCTAGGCTCTCTGGTTACATTGCTCAACTCGCATTGCTCCTTCCATAATACCAGGAAGCCGACTAGATGCCTCTAGAAGTTGGGCGTCAGTTGAAGTGGAGCCAACTTAAGGGCATTGAGAGCCTGCCGAATGGTGGGGTGAAGAGGAAGCCTCACCCCGCTCTCAAAAGTTGGTACTTAGATAGGGAGCACGCCTTTGGGCGGAATAAAAACATTGTAATTCCAGTGGGGGACAGTTAGAGAAACAGTGTCAGGAATACCATACTTGTTCCGTAGACGGCCGATCGACTGACCCTGGGTTCGAAAGGAAGGGTTACCACTGAAGGAAGCTCCCCACTGTGACTTGAGCCCTCCCGACCGTATTGACTTTCTCCCTAACATCAGAGTCCTCGTCGACTAGGTATAGAGGATTGTCAAGCTGGTTAAAAAAGCTAGAACCGATAGAGATGTTCCTGTTAGAACGACGGCGCTGGCAGAGCTAGGAAGATTCCTCATCGATTGAAATCCCTCGCACCCGCTTGCGATGAGCTAGGTTAGGGCCTCCGGAGCCCTTAACCAAGATATTAACACTATCTATGGAAGTCAACATTGATGGGTAAGGAAGACTTGGAAGTAAGCGGAGGAAAGCAGGGAATTTAATAGAGAAAATAGGGAAGAAGAAATTTGAAAATTTGAGATTTGAGGAAGTATGAAGAAAGTGACGGTCAGGACGGGCTTAAATAAAGAATTATGGGCGATATCCTTAGGAATATCGCCTGGAGCCGTATTGAAGCCGGTTTTCTTTGAATAACACTCAGTTTCAATATCAAATATTGGGTAATTAATGAGAAAATTTCACCCTCATTAATTATCTTTATGGCGGAAAACTTTCTTAATTAAAGAAAGAATCTGACTCCAACCCCAACTCTACCACCGGTGTTCAAGTCAGAGGGAACTTCCGTTAATAGTGAAATTTGGCCAAGGGTCAAAGAGAAATTTTCCACCCATAATCGACAATCATGAAGCCCGTAAAAATCGTAAAGCCACTCCGCCAGAGCCGGGAAGGCCGGCGAGGCTTCAAGACTACCAGAAAATAAGCCAGGTCTAACCAAAACGAGCCCCCTACGAGAGTACTAGAACCTGGGATTCTCCAGGCCATCTATCGGGGAACCTCGACTCTGAGGTTGAGCTCCACAACCACCCCGTAAATGCCATGGCAAGAATCTAAGCTCAAGAGACATTCAAAAAAAGCCCGCCAACCTCTCAGAAGCCCGTTGTCCTTACTAGACATAAAGGAAGAATCATGCCTAAATCTGCACTACCCCAACTACTTCCCAAGAGGGTCTACAAGAGCACCTCAAGACCCTAAGGGTCAGGGAAAATCCATCTAAAGATTCTAAGAATAGAGCCAGAGCAATGATCTACCTAGCTCTACGGGGCAACAAGCAACTGGCAGGGTGACCTCCATGAAGATTCATGGCACGAGTGCACACAGGATCGTCTCCACGTAATATTTACATGCACGTCAAGATTTTGATTTAAATAAGGGAATAAACTTATCTCCGTCAACGATATCATCAAATCCCGTAACAATTCAAATTCAAATAACGAATCTCACCAGATAATGAGGGAACGGATTCATGGGATCATGGTAAAGTATTTGCGAATTAAAAACCTAGTTGGACGATATAAATATGTGAAGCCAAGCATGGTAGAAAGGGAGGAACGATAGATACAAGAAAGAGAAAGAAAAATAGAGAACAACCTACAAGAATAGATATACGTACAAAAAATATAGAGTCAGGGGAAAGCCTAAATTCTGCTTTCAGAACACGGCTACCTTCATTTCCACTATTCGACAGGCACTGAGTTGCCACCACCCTACACCTTCGAGAGACTGTGAGCATACAAGAGAGCGATTTATACTTTAAAGCAATATATCAATAATAAAGCTCCCATTTACTGATCAGCCTCTCGTCTACCTCTTAAACAGATCGAGAACCAACAGTACCGACCCTGGCCACCATTTTCGTGGTAGTGGTCTCGAGTGAATTTCCCGTCAACACTTTCTGGCACCGTTTATGGGAAACCTCTCACACCACCATCTTTTTACATTCAAAAAGTTTGTCATTTTATAGTCATCATGAGGCTCCGCTCCTTGTAAGGGTAGTAGGGCACGTCGGGACAACCTTCTGCTGTATTGACACGAAAGGTTCCGAGGACAGGGAAAAAATCCTGGCTCCAATACCTGATTCCCACCCAACCAGCCACTGTGCGGGCTCTGGATCCTCCTCTAGGAAGCAAGGTCGAGCTTGACCAACAAGTAGCATCCTTTGTAGAGAACGTCCGCCTTCGAATACTCGCTGAGGGTATCGCTATCCTATAAACAGGTCTCTACAATCAGGGGGAGTCAAGCAGGCCTGGGGCTAGGCAACCCATATTTGATCGCCCGGGACCTCTCACTTAGGAATCAACTAGTAACAAAATGGGCCTCATGACCTCGATCCGGGATAGGGTAGGGCTTATGCCTAAAGTTCCCGAAGCGTTGCCACGCTACTAACCATGACAAGTCAAATCCGTGACAGATATTCTTCCCCGGGAACGGGAAGAGCTTCTCCACCCATCGACTTCAAGTAGGAAAGCCCGGGGTAGAGAGGAAGAAAGTCAGCAAAGCCTCTAAGCGAACCCCCTCAGAAGAAGGAACCGGGTAAAGGTCGCCAGTTCATCAGAAGGATCCAGTGGTGAAGAATCTGAGATCGACTCATGGAAATCCGAAAGCAAGCAACTAATGGACCAGTTGGCAGAGCTTCGGAAAAAGTTCCAATCGGTGTGGCTCCAATGATCACTGGTAGGATTTTTGATCTTACGGGTGTGATTGAGTCCTAGTGATCCCATATAGTGGAGTATTGCAACTTTTGTAACACCACTGATTCAAGTTCAGCTTTTTCGAGGTATCTTTGAACAGGACGTCGATGCTGCTACCTGTGTCGACAAGCACACGGTGCACCATGAAGTTTGCAATTTGTACCGTGATGACCATAGGGTCATCATGAGGCTGCACGGTGTTATAAACATCTGCTTCGGTGAAAATGATCTGAGACAGCTGGAAGGAGTTGGTTGGTCTCTAGTCGACCTTGAAGATATACCTCCCCTCATTCGTATAAGATACCTTCCTCGCATGGCTTTCGTGGAACTGTTAGAGGTGTCGGCCAGAGTGGGCCCCACTTTGATAGTATGTATTTTCTGAATCTGTTGCATCAGGTCCGTCTGTTCCCCCTTCCTTTTCTAGACATGTTCTTGGATCTCAGCTTACACTTCCATTCCAGTCTGAATATTCTCCCTGACTTGTTGTAAGAATTCTATCAAGCATCCTCCCCTTATCAAAGCCTCAATCTTGTTCCACCCGCGAGTTGCAGTATTCTGAAGAGTTGTACCCTACGTCCCCGTGAAAGTCGTAATATTTATAACGATTTCTCTTATCGACCGGGGCTTTCATGGGAGCGGGTTTCTGTAACAAACCCTTGTCCCGAATGGCGACGTAGATTTTTTCTCGGGATGCATTTAAGGGAGTGTAATTGTCGTACCCCCTCTCATCGCGAGCTATAGGGGCCACTGTCCTGGGATGTGGTAAAGCTTGATGAGGAGCTCGTTTGTCTGGATACCTTTTCGATCTGGGTTGAGGAAGGGGGAAGCCGTATGTTGATTTATTAGGGGGTTTGTTCTGGCTTTTCTGAGCTTGCTCGGGTCCGAGAGCTTCCTTCTTTTATCGTTTTATAGCTTTCATGTCGTCATGTTCCATCTTGACCTTGAGTTGTTCGTCATACTCAATCTATTCTAGAGCCCGATCATAGGCTTCTTGGTAGGTTTCTGGAGGTCCATTAGCGAAAAACCGAAAAGCTTTCCCGCCCACAGGTTCTTTCTGAAGTTGGCGAGGGTTTCTTTCTCGGTGAAGACCTCCATCTGAATGACTTCCTTACGGAAACGCTTGACATAGGCCAGGAGGGTTTCCCCTCTCTCCTGGATCATTTATTGTAGATGGATAGGGACCTTTAATCGGGGCTTAACTCCCTGGAATTATGAGCAGAAATTGGTTGATAACTTGGTGAAGGAATCCACGCTTCAAGCGGGTAGTTTCCTAAACCTGGTTTTAGCATAATCCGTGAGTGTAGTGAGGAACATTCGACACATAGCGGCCCTGGTTGTGTTCTGGACCTCCATCTTTTGAACGAAGATCTCTAAGTGGCTCAGGGGATCTTCAGTCCTTGAGAACTTGTCAGTTGGCATTTTGAACTTAAATGGGAGCTCTGCCTCCCAAACCCTTCTGGTAAATGGGGTATTCGTTTCACTTAGAGGATCTTTCTTGTCTTCCTTGTATTTTCCCTTCTTTATCAATTGGACCTCCTTATGAAGTTCAAATCCAATCCATCTCCATAGATGGTGGTTTAATAAGGGCATCTGTGTCTTAATAGTCTCTGGTAAATTTGTAATTGTCAGAATTTTTAAAGGGCAGAATGGTATTTTTAGACCGTCAAACGGAAGCCCTGGGTAAATTAGTAATTCAACATTTTCTGACTGTTTACCATATAAGTTCCTAATTTTATGATTGGCTCATTTCATCGACAAACCACATTGAGGCATAAGTTGTAAGGTAGTCTAAGCTTTCATTAGGCATGAACAAGCTTCAAAGACACTTTTAAGACATCAAGCATAAGAAGCACTGCAAAGGTATATCACATGTGCTTAACTCCTTGAAGAAATATAGTTGCACACAAATACTTACATGCCATTCATTTATGTCTTTCATTGCCTTTTTATGTGTGCATTGTCAACTCTCAAACACTTGTACACATTGCATATGTGTTAGCGTAGATCGTATGAGAAGGCCTCACTTCTCATTTCACAGTTCTTGTGCCACTTTGGTAGACAATGGCAAGGTCATGACAGAGATTTCCGTAGTCCAAGTGCCATTTTGGTTGACAGTGGAAAAACAAGAGACAACAACTTTTTCGGTTCAAATGTCGTCTTAGTGAACCGTGACAATTCATCTGCGACATGCCTCTCTGTTTTCTCGTGGTTGTAGATTCATCTTGGACCACTGCGAAAAAGGGTACCGCAACATGTTGGTGACATTTCGTTTGCTTTTGTCATGACTGACTGTCATCTTTGTAGACCACGATGGTTATAACCACGGAAGACCGTGTTTCTCAAAACGATGTAGTTTTAATGCCCCCTATATATAACCCATTTGTTTTCTTGTTCATTACGAACTCTTGCATTTTGACTCACTAGAGAGAGATCAGAGTTCCTTGATAGAAAATAACAAATATTGTGTCTTTGACTCTCAAATCTTATATTCCATAAGCATCTAAGCATCATCAAGCATCATTCAAGCATTTATTATTAGTATTTTTTTATAACTTGGTAAGTTAGAACAAACATCCCTATTATTTTACTGTTCTTGTTTGCCAGGACATCCTTTTTAGTTGCTTCCTATTGCAATGACTTATACTTTATTGCATATCTAGTGAAGTCATGGTCTATGATTGGGATTGATTTATAGCTAGCATGTTAGGTTGTATTTTTAAGTCTAGCTAAGTTTATTTGCATGTTCATTTAGATAATTTGATAACTACGATTGTTTTATTTTCCATCAATGATTCTCTAGATAAGTATTTAGTCTTTCCTGTCATTAATTGCATCTTAGAATATTGTTACATATTCACATTGGTTGTTTATCTCTTCTTGAGTGTTATGTCTTGTGATTAAGTGGAATAGTGCACAAGCATTTCGTCTAGAATCATTATTAAAGGCCTATTTGGTAGAGTGATTGTGTTAGTGACCAGGAATGATTTGATTTGACTTCAATCTAGGTTGTTGTTGATGGGAAATTTTCTCGGGAAAAGAAAATCCTGCTAACACCCTCGAGACCACTACCACAAAAGTGGTGGTCGGGGTCGGTACCGTTGGTACCTGATCTGTTAAGAGATAAACGAGGGGCTGGACCATAATAACAGTAAATGGGAGCTTTTATTATTGATACTTGCTTTAAAATACAAATCACTCTCTTATATGCTCGCAGTCTCTCTAAGATGTAGGGTGGTGGCAACTCTGTGCCTGTCGAATAGTGGAAACGGAGGTGGCTGTGTTCTGAATACAGAATTTAGGCATTCCCCTATTCTTTTCTTTCTCACTTCTCTATGTTGCTATCTATCTTTTTTCTGTCCCCTTCAGCATATCTTGCTTGGCCCTATTTATATATGGTCCAAGTCGGTTTAAATTTGTTGATATCTTGCTACGATCTTTTGAATCTGTTTCCTCTTTATCGGGCGGGATCCTTTATTCAAAAATTGTTGACCCTGAGTAAATAGCGGAAAACAATAAATGTGAATGAGTTTGTTTCCTCTTTGGAATCAAACTCTTGTCTCGCACGTATACGGGATTAATGATGGTTATTTCCTAGATATGTTCTTGTATGTTATCGCGGCATGGTTTTTCATTGAGGTAGCCCAGCTAGCTGCCTGTTGCCCCGTAGAGCGATGTAGATCCCTGCTCCGACTCTGTTCTTAGAAGCTTGAGATGAATTTTCCCTGACCCTTAGTGGCTCGAGGTGTTCCTATAGACATTCCTGGGAGGAAGCTGAGGTAGTGTAGATTTATGTGTGATTCCTCTTTTATGCCCAGCATGGACATCGGGCTTTTGGAGAGGTTGGCGGGCTTCTCTCGAATGTCTCTTGAGCTTGGAGACTTCTCTTAGCATTACGGGGCGGTTGAGAAGCCTGACCTCAGAGCCGAGATTCCTCGATAGATGGCCTGGAGAAACCCAGGTTCCAGTATTCTTGCAGGGGCTCATCCTGGCCGCGCCTAGCTTGTTTTTTGGTGGTTTTGAATCCAAGTCGGCCTTCCCTGCTCCTTCGGGGTGGCTTTATGGTCTATCCGGGCTTCATGATTGCCGAATATGGGTTTCGACTTGTGGCGGGAAAGTGGAAAATTTCACTTTGACCCCTGGCCAAATTTCACTATTAACAGTTGTAAACTTTCATTCATATAGTGGATTTAAGGACCGTATGTGGTTAGGTAGATAGCCCGTGAGTTTTTACCCTTTTGTGGTTTTCTCACATAAACAAATTAAAGTGTCATTTATATTTTCGCACTTTAACACTTGTTGATTGTTTACTTGTTGCTTTGTGACAATTTTCTTAACATTGATTAATCGAAAATAGACAATCATTTTTGATTAATCCTAGCACACTTACTTTATTTTCAATTGGTATTAGAGCTAGTTCCTAGACATACTTAGGAGATCCTTGCTATTTTGTGTGTCGTGCATTTGTGTGCATTTTGGTTGTCGCATTCATTTGCTTTCATCTCATTCATACCCAAACACTATGAGTGGGAACTATGAAGCTTCAAGTATAAGACCTCTTTTGCTCACCAGGGTGAATAATGCCTCTTGGAAAGACAAGATGAAGTCCTGCATTTGCCAAATAGATGAACCCTAGAGGCGGCTCATGAAAGAACCAGTGTGGTTAAGGATTCCAAGCTCTAAGTCCTCCAAACACAATTTGAGGCAATAAAGATGGAGGAGCATGAGTGTTTTAATGACTTCCAAGTGAAGTTGATGGACATTTTGAATCAAAGTCATCACCTAGGTGACCCATAATCGGACAAGAGGATCAAGAAAAAGATCATGTTGTCACTTCCCGAGAGGTTCAAATCCAAAGTGTTAATAATAAAACTTGGCTAGGGGTCAAATAGAAATTTTCCACTTACTTGCTACAAGTTAAACCCATGATCAATGTCCATAAAAGCCAGGATAGACCATAAAGCTACCCCGCAAGAGCAGAGAAGGCCGGCCGAACTTCAAAAACTATCAGAAAACAATCTAGGTGCGACCAGGGAGAGCCCCCACATGAACACTGGAACTCGAGCTTCTCCAGGCCACCTATCGGGGAACCTCGGTTCCTGAGGTCGGGCTTCTCAACCACTCCGTGAAAGCCATGGGGGGTCTCCAAGCTCAAGAGACATTCGAGAGAAGCCCGACAAGCAAAGTGGACCTCCTCCGGGTTAAGATTTTTGAAGGACAAACTTAACAGTAGTTTTAGACTGAAGCCTACCGACCTTACCTGAAGCCCGTTGTCCCTACTGGGCATAAAAGAAGAATCACGCCTAAATCCACAATACCCTGGCTACTTCCTAGGGATGTCTACAAAGACACCTCAATATCGTAATGATGTCGACGATATCTTCGGGAAGATCACCTAGGGTCACAGAGAGAGCCATTTTGCAGCCGTTCTTTCCTCAAAGAAAAACAGTAATTCAAATTCAATATTGGGCAATTAATGAGAATATTTCGCTCTCATTGATTATTTGTATAACGGAAAATTTCTCAATCAAACAAGGAATCTGACTCCAACCCCAAATCTACCTCCGGTGTTCAAGTTAGAGGGGATTTCTGTTAATAATAAAATTTGGCCAGAGGTCAAAGAGAATTTTTCCACTTACCTGCTACAAGTTAAAGCCCGTGATCAATGTCCATAAAGCCGGGATAGACCATAAAGCTACCCCGCAGGAGCAGGGAAGGCCGGTCGGACTTTAAAAACTATCAGAAAACAAGCTAGGCGCGACCAGGGCGAGCCCCCACACGAACACTAGCACTCGGGCTTCTCCAGGCCACCTATCGGGGAACCTCGATTCCTGAGGTTGAGCTTCTCAACCACCCCGTGAAAGCCAAAGGGGTCTCTAAGCTCAAGAGACATTCTAGAGAAGCCCGACAAGCAAAGTGGGCCTCTTTCGGGTTAAGATTTTTGAAGGACAAACTTAACAGTAGTCTTAGACAGAAGCCCGCCGACCTCACCTGAAGCCCGTTGTCCCTACTGGGCATATAAGAGGAATCACGCCTAAATCCACACTACAATAGCTACTTCCTAGGGATGTCTACAAGGACACCTCAAGCTCCCAAGGATCAGGGAAAATCCATCCCGAGCTTCTAAAAACATATTCGAAGCATGGATCTACCTAGCTCTATGAGACAACTGGCAGCTAGCTCGATGACCTCCATGAAAAGCCATACCGCAACAACATACAAGATCATATCCACGTGCTAACCAACATTAATTCCATTTACGTGTGAGTCAATAGTTTGATTCCTAAAAGGAAACAAACTAATTTTCGTTAACAATTTCATCTTCTCCAATATTTACTCGGGGTCAACAACTTTTAAATGAAGGATCCCGCCCCAATAAGGAGGGAACAAATTTGTAGAATCATGACAGGAAATCATCGAATTCAAACCAACTTGGACCAAATATAAATAGGGCCAAACATGATATATAAAAAAAAACAAGAAAAAGATAGAAGCAGGGATCAGACGAAAAACAGGAGAAGAACAATAGAGAGAAAGGAAGAAAAGAAGAGGGGAATGCCTAAACTTTGTACTCAGAATACGGCCGCATCTGTTTCAACTATTCGACAAACACATAGTTGCCACCATCATAAACCCTAGAGAGACTGTGAGAATATAAGAGAGTGATTTGTATTTCGAAGCAAGTAATCAATAATTAAAGCTCCCGTTTACTATTATTGCAATCCAACCTCCCGTTTACCTCTTAACAGGTCAGGTACCAACGGTACCGACCCCGACCACCACCTTTGTGGTAGTGGTCTTGAGGGTGTTAATAGGAATTTCTCATCCTAAGCAAATTTTCCGTTAACACAAAGTAACAACGCTTGAAGAAAATAGTGACTATAAGACAATGAAGCCAAGTGAAGTGATTGGAAGGCTCATAGCCTATGAGTCAAGGAAGGTTCATACACCTACATCACCAAAGAAGAAATAAAGCATAACCATGAAGACCTTCAAGATTGAGAAGGAGGATGATGACTCAGATGAGAAGATGGCATTTATGGTGAAGAGATTCAAGAAGTTCAACAAGTTTGAAAAGAAGGGCTTTGGATCCAAAAGGAAAGAGGTAAAGAAGAAGATTCCTTTCAAGAAGATTGAACCAAGCCAAAAGAAGACCACAAGAAAAGGTATTCAATCCTTGAATGTGGAGGATTTAGGCACATCTCCATGGATTGTGGTAATTTGAAAACAGGAAGAAATGTTATTTATATTTTAGGCAAATAGAACGGTCTCCCTTTTTTTTTTGGACATATTGTCTTATTAAAAAAACAAGATAAAGTTAGTTCAGTAGTGTTGACTAAAAGTTTTTTCTCGAGATGATAAATTCCTGTTAACACTTTCAAGACCACTACTGTGAAAGTGATGGCCGGGGTCGGTACCCTTGGTTCCTGACCCAGTTAAGGGAAAGACGAGTGGCTGAAATGTAATAACAATAAATGGGAGCTTTATTATTGATATATTGCTTTAAGATACAAATAACTATCTTGTTTGCTCATAGTCTATCGGAGGTGTATGGTGGTGGAAACTCGGTGCCTGTCGAAAAATGGAGATGAAGGTGACCGTGTTTTGGATCCAGAATTTAGGCCCTTATTCTACGTATATATCTCTTGTTGTATTTTTGTATGTGTATTGCTCTTTGATTCTTGTATATGTCTTTGTTTTTCTGTCTTTCTATGTATGTCTCCTTTTTTTTTTACCATGCTTGGCCTCTCTTATAAATATCGTCCAAGTAGGTTTTTAGTTTGCGAATACTCTCCCGTGATCTCATGAATCCGTTCCCTCCTTATCGAGCGGGATTCGTTATTTAAATTTGAATTGTTTCCGGATTCGATGATATCGTTGACAAAGATAAGTTTGTTCCCTTATTTGAATTAAACTCTTGACGTGCATGTAAATATTACGTGGAGATGATCCTGTGTGCACTTGGTCATGGATCTTCATGGAGGTCGCCCTGTCAGCTGTCTATTGCCCCGTAGAGCGAGGTAGACCCCTGCTCTGGCTCTGTTCTTAGAAGCTTAAGATGGATTTTCCCTGACACATTGGGGCTTGAGGTTCCCTTGTAGACCTTCTTGGGAGGTAGCTGGGGTAGTGTAGATTTAGGCGTGACTCTTTCTTTATGTCCAGCAAAGACAGCGGGCTTCTTTTGAATGTCTCTTGAGCTTGAAGACTTCCCCTGGCATCTACGGGGCGGATATGGAGCTCGACCTCAAAGCCGAGGTTCCCTGATAGATGGCCTGGAGAAGCCCGGCTTCCAGTACTCTTATGAGGGCTCATCCATGTCGTGTCTGGTTTGTCTTCTGGTAGTTTTGAAGCCAAACCGGCCTTTCCTGCTCCTGCGGGGTGGCTTTACGGTCTTTCCAGCTTCACGATTGTCGATTGTGGGTGGAAAATTTCTCTTTGACCCCTGGCCAAATTTCACTATTAACAGAAGTCCCCTCTGACTTGAACACCGGTGGTAGAGTTGGGGTTGGAGTCAGATTCCTTATTTAATTGAGAAAGTTTTTCGCCATAAAGATAATTAATGAGAGCGAAATTTTCTCATTAATTACTCAATATTTTGAATTTGAAACTGAGTGTGATTTGAAGAAAAATGGCTGCAATACGGCTCCAGGTGATCTTCCCTAGGATATCGCCCATAAACCTCTATTTAAGCCTGGCCTGACCATCCCTTTCTTCATAATTCCTCATATTTTCAAACTTTCAAATTTCTTCTTCCCTGTTTTCTCTACCTATATCTTTCTCTTGCTTTCTCATCTCTCTGACCCATCAATGTCGACTTCCATAGATAGTGTTGATGCCATGGTGGAGGGCACCAAAGGCCCTAACCTAGCTACTCTTATGCGTGAGAGAGCGACTTCAAGCGAAGAGGAATCTTCCACGCTTCACCGGCACTGTCGTTCTAACAGGAACGCTTCTATCGGCTACGGCTTTTTGAATTGACCTTACAATCCTCTGAACCTAGTCGACGAAGACTCTGACATCGGGGAGAGATTAAATACGTTAGGAGGGATCAAGTCACAGTGGCGGAGCTTCCTCCAGTGATAACCATTCCTTTCGAACCCAGGGTCATCCCCGACTCTACTATCGACCCTTAGTCGATCGGCCGTCTACGGGACAAGTATGGTATTCCTGATATTGTTTCTCTAACTATCCCTCGTAGGAACTAAGATGTGTTTGGCCCACCTAAAGGCGTGCTTCCTATCCACATCACAACTTTTGAGAGCGGGGTGAAACTCCCTCTTCACCCTACCCTTAGGTGGGCTCTCAAATCCCTTCAGCTATCTCCGCTTCAACTGACGCCCGACTTTTGGAGGCATCTAATCGGTTTCCTGGTATTGTGGAGGGAGCAATACGAGATGAGCAGCATAACCAAGGAGCTCGGGGCTGAGGAACTTGCCTTCCTTTTCGGATAGGTAGCTTGGCAGGAGTCCCACGAGGCCAATTCTATACCAAGGCCAAGAATAGGCTAAATTTTATCGTCCTAAGGGCTTCAAAGAAGGACCCAGCTTGGAAAGAAGTAGGGGAATTGGTAGGGGGAGACAAGGGAAGCTCCGTCTTCATCGGTGGACATGAGCTCGTGGTTCCCACCGCTTTTAGTGACAAACCCACCTAGGGTCGGGATAACTTGCCCGTTAAGTCTGAAGCAGTGCCGACGACCATCCTAGCTCAGAACTACCTGAATCTGAAGCTTCTAACCGCCGACCCCTTTGATCCCCATAGGGTAAACATGTACATGCAGTTATCCGGTGCTACTCCCTGTAAGTATCTCGATCTATCTTGCTGTTGTTGTTTTTTTTATTGGATGGTTCAGTTCTGATGATCTTGATTCTTTTCTCTAACAGTGTTTGTTGTTGCTCAAGCTTATCGCGAAGCCCGATAAGCTGGGATACCTTCTCCTCCTTCCTGATCATCCCCAAAAGCTCTCCCGGCTGTACCAAAGAAGAGGGGTCAACCACTAAGGTAGCTGCCCCGTTCGTTCCTTCCCTCTCTCCTTTCCAGGTGAAGTCCAAGATGGCTCTTCTGGCATCTCGGGCTGCAAAAGCTCTAAATCGAGGAGGGTCTGCCACCCAAGTTATCAAAAAGTCTATTCCTGCCCCTTTTCAAGTAGTTACTGCTCCTAACGATGCTCCCAGAGTCACGCTACCCTTCTCTGCATATCCAGTTGTATCCCAGGTAGTCAAGGTTCTCATGGAGCCCGATGCCGATACTTCTGAGGTCACCCCTCATCGACTCCACTAGCAATCAAGCTCGGTGGGTCAGGACAAGGTTCTAAAGCAATTTGTCGCATCTTCTCTAGGCCGCGGGCTTTCTAGGATGATCGCGATGCCTGTGGACATCTTGATCACCAAAGTGTCTGCCCTTCCAGCCGAGGTAATTGTCGGTTTTACTTCTTCATTCAGCTGCTTGACTTGTCATTTTCTAACATGATTTTCCTTTGTAGGCTTTCAAGTTTCAGATGGCCATAGGGCATCAGGTGGCCTTACTCTGTGATCTGGCAGCCAAGGCTGAGGCTGAAGCTGAGCCAGCCATAAGGTTGCTTAGGCAGGCTCAGACCTTGGTCCAAGAGATGACCTTCAGCCAATAGGGAATGGAGACACAGCTAGTTGAGCTTCAATGCAATCATGAGAGGCTGAAGCGGGCTTTTGATCAGGAGACTCTTCGGTCGAAGCGGCGGGCTAGCCAGCGAGATGACTAGAGGGGACAGGCAAAAGCCCTAGATGTTGAGAACTAAACCTTGCAGGCTCGAATTACCCAGATCCATGCCGAAGTGGAAGCCTCCTTTAGCGATGGGTATTTTTATGCCTCCTATCAGGTTACAGAGGCTCTTCCTCCCCCATTCGATCTCTCTAGCATCGCTGGCTGGGATAGAGAAGATATCATGTCGCAAGCTACGAAGATGTCTCACACTGAAACTAATGGAGCTGGTCATTCTGGGGAAGGATCTGAGAAGCAGTTAGACACACGAGATCTCCCTCCTCCTGTTCTGGTCTTTCCAGCATCTTGTCTCGTTGAATCGTCGAAGGGGGTTCATAATGAGGAGCCAGAAGAAGGACTTGCTAAAGCCGGAGATCCCTCCGTAGTGCTCTCAGAAATGGAGTCAACAGAAGGCAGAAACGTCTCTGAGTCATTGACCAGCCTTCTTAATGCAGCTATACCGTCTGAAATTATGGTGGTTATCAATGAAATCATAGAGGAGAATCTTGTTAACCCCGAGGCAGCAGGGGGCTGATCCTAGAAGGAGGTGATGGAGGCGGCTGATGTAGCTGTCTAGGACGAGCAGCGACCGGGGAGGGGAGCAGAGGGCGAGGATCATCCTATGGAAAAGGAGACTGGAGGTCTTCAGGAAGACGAAGTTGCTTGATTTCTTTCTCATGTAATCTATTTTGAATGCCCGAAAAAGGGGGTGGGGATCCCATCTTCAACTGTGTTTGATCTTTTATTATTTTTCTTTTGTAGCCCGGAACTAGGGATTGGGCCCCTCTTGCTTGTTGTAGCCTTGTTGGGGGATAGGCTCCCTTACTTGATAATAAAATTTTAATCTCTGGTCTAACTCTGGCTTGCATGTACTTGCTTGGTCTTCCTATAGGTTCAGCTTTTATATCGAAACGAGCTATCTTTTGGGGAAATAACAAGATAAGCAAAAATGTTATTAGCATTGGGTCCCCATACTAATGAAACTCCTAGCTCAACTTCTCCAGCTGACAGTCCCCTTGTTTGATTATGGGTCTGATGTAGTAAGTAACCCTATATCAAGGAGAACTAATGAAACAACAAGAGCATTTAGAGTTTAAGTAAATCGAGCCCTCTATCCCCGAGCTTCTTTGGGGGGCTGTAACCTAAGTAGAACATTAAGTAAATACCTGTTTAGCCCTCTTCTTAGGCTCGGGATCAATAGGGCTTCCATGCTTTCAAACTTGATCCCTTCTTGGAGGGAACGGTAGCCTGACAAAGGCATCAAGAGGACTATCTAGCTATTTTCTTGTCTTGAGATCTGGATGATAACTATGCTCTTACACTCAGATCCTTCTTTGGGGTGGTAGCCCGACCAAGGCATCATGAGCGCTATCTAGCTATTTCCTGGTCTTGAGATCTGGATGATAACTATGCTCTTACACTCAGATCCTTCTTAGTGGTGGTAGCCCAACCAAGGCATCATGAGGACTATCTAGCTATTTCCTGGTCTCGAGATCTGGATGGCAGTTATGCTCTTACACTCAGACCCTTCTTGTCAGGGGGTGGTGCCTGGCCGAGGCATCAGGAGTAGCGAGGGGGCTTCCATGTAGACATTACCCCTGGTTTTGAGGCGATAATGTCAAAACTTTCCATGTAGACCAAAATCATTGTAAGACATAGTTGAAGAATGAGTAAACAGAAAAAGGCAAGCTTTATTGATATGGAAGATGGAGTACAATACTGTGAGAAGAATTAATAAAAGAAGCTAGTCGGAGGTTGCATGCTCCTGAGTCCCTTGTTCAAGGGTAGAATTTCCTTAGATGATACATATTTCAAGTATGGTCAATGAGTAGGCCATCCATATCCTCGAGCTTGTACGCCCTATTACGGATCACCATCTTTATTAGGTAGGGTCTTTTCCAGTTGGGCCCTAAGACCCCGTCTGACCTCTTCTTGGTGTTCAAAGTCACTTTCCTGAGGACCAGATCCCCTTATTTGAAGCTTCGAGTTTTAACCCTCTTGTTGAAGTACCTGGCAATCCTGCCCTGGTAGATTGCTACCTTTTCAGCTATTCGATCTTGCTTTTCCTCCAAGAGTTCCAAACTAGCTCGGAGCTTGCTTTTATTGCTTCCCGGTTCAAATCGTTGGACTCTAAAGGAGGTCAACTTATGCTCTATAGGTAGGACTGCTTCAATCCCGAAGGCCAGCGAGTAGGGCGTTTCCCCAGTAGCTGTTCTATTTGTAGTACGGTAAGCCCAAAGGACCTCGAGAAGCTCTTCTACCCATCTGCCTTTCTTTTGTTGTAGGTTTTTCTTCAACAACTTCTTGATGGTTTTGTTCATGGATTCCACCAGACCATTGGTCTGATGGTGGGCTACCAAAGCAAACCGAAGGTCGATTCCTAAACCTTGACAGAAATCTCTGAATTGGGCATTATCGAACTATTGTCTGAGGTCTGTTATGATGATCAGAGGGGTTCCGAACATACAAACTACATTGGTTTTGATGAACCTTGTTGTGTTTTCTTCTAATATTTGGGACAGTGGTCCGGCTTCAACCCATCTTGTAAAGTAATCAATCGCTATGATAGCGTGTTTGGCCTATCCCGGAGGTGTAGGAAGCGATCCAGTCAAATCAATTACCTACATAGCTAAGGGGTATGGTGAGCTAAGAGATGACAAATGCTCCGGAGGAGGTGACTCAAGTTTGCGGTCTTCTGGCATGCCTTGGAGGTTTGCACCAAGTCCTTAGCATCTTGATGGATGATCGGCCAATAATACCCCATGCGGAGAACCTGATATGCCAAGGCCTCTCCACCAATATGGTTCCCGCATTCCCCGGAATGGACTTCTCTCAGAGCCCACTTGGCATCTTCGGAGTGTAGACATCAGAGCAGGGGAAGGGATTTTCCTAATCAGTATAAATGCCCATCAACCATACAATACCGGACCGAGAGCCATTTAACCCTTCTAGCTTGGTCGGGCTTCCCGGGGAGTTTCCCATTCTATAGATATTCTGTTATTAGATCCATCCAGCATGGCTATCGGTCCAAGGTATAAGCTTTCTTACCAGTCAAAACGCTAGGTAGGGGGATTACTTGAAGAAGGATTCCGTGAGGTAGGGTCTGGCCACCATAGGCAGTTATCTTAGCTAGGATGTCAGCCCGATGGTTTAGGTGTCGAGGGATCTGCTCGATTCAGAATCCCCTAAATTTGGTCCTGAGTTGTTGCACCATTTTCAGGTAAGTGATCATATTACCCCCTTTGGCCTGATAATCCCTGGAAACTTGGTTGACCACGATGTGATGAGTCGCTCTTGATATTCAGGTAATCAACCCCGAGCTCTATGACAGATTTTATCCCAGCTAGAAGGGCTTCGTATTCTGCGTCATTGTTTGTAGCTTTAAATTTGAACCTGAAACAATGGCAGCACTTAGTTCCTTCTTGGTAGATAAGGACTATACCAGCTCCTCCCCAGGACTGCCGGGAACCTCCGTCAATGTAGAGAGTCCATGACTCGCAGCCCTCAGGCCAGTTGTCAGATTCTGGAACCCTATCAAGGGTGATATCTGTTACCGCGGGGGTTACCTGATCTGAAGGTACTGAAAGCTCGGCTACAAAGTCTGCTAGTGCTTAAGCTTTTATCGTGGTCCTAGGCTTATACTTTGAATCGAAAAGGGTAAGCACTAGGGCCCATAGAACCAGAATTCCAGAAACATCCGGCCTTTGCAAGAATTGACGGAGGAGCTGATCCTTCACCACTGCTATTGAATGAGCATGAAAGTAAGGACGAAGTTTCCTTACCAAGGTCACCTGGGCATAAGCGAGCTTCTCCAACAGAGTATAGTTCTTTTCGGGCATGGTTAGAGCGCTACTCACATAGTAGATAGGTCGCTGGATCTTATCCCCGTATTCCTTAACCAAGGCCCCACTCACAGCGGTTTCTAAAACTGCCAAGTATATTTGGAGCTCTTTTCCAGGATTTGGCTTGTCCAGCAGTGGAGGGCTTGTTAGGTATCTTTTCAAAGCTTGGAAAGCATGTTCGCTCTCGTGATCCCACTTCATTTTTCTTCCTTGCTTGATAGCTTTGAAGAATGGTAGGCACTTATCGGTAGACCAGGAGATGAATCTGTTGAGCGCTGCTACCTATCCGGTCAAGGCTTGAACCTGCTTAAGAGATGTGGGAGATTCCAGATCCAGGATAGCCATGATTTTTTCCGGGTTAGCCTCTATGCCTCTCTTATAGACCATGAAGCCCGGAAACTTCCCCGAAGTTACACCAAAGGAGCATTTGGAAGGGTTCAACCTCATCTGGTTTTTTCTTAGGATCATGAAAGTCCTACGAAGATCATCCAGGTGGCCTTCTAAGGTCTAAGATTTAGTGATTATATCGTCGATATACACCTCCATCGACCTTCCAATTTCGGGATTGAACAAACGTTTGACTAACCGCTGGTAAGTAGCTTCAGCATTTTTAAGCCCGAAAGGCATCACCTTGTAGTAGTATAAGCCTTGCGCGGTGATTAAGCTGGTCTTTTCTTGGTCCGCAGGATGCATCATAATCTGATTGTAGCTGGAAAACGCATCCATGAAGCTCAGAAGCTTGTTCCTGAAGGTGGAATCGACCAATTGATCAATTTTTAGCAGATGAAAACTGTCCTTCGGGCATGCCCGGTTAAGGTCGGTGTAGTCCAAGCACATGAGCCACTTCCCATTCGCCTTCGTGACCATGACCACTTTGGCGATCCACTCGGGGTAGCGGGATTCTCGAATGAAGCCTTCAAGGGTGAGTTTATCCACCTCTTCTTGAACTGCCACATTTCCTTCAGTGTTGAAGTGGCACCTTTTCTGTTTGACGAGCTTAAAGATCGCATCCACTGCCAGTCGATATGCAACTAATGTCATCGGGATCCCTGGCATCTCTACATGACTCCAGGTGAAAATATCATTGAATTTCGTGAGGAGCCTAATCAAGCCCTCTTCCATTCCTGGCTCAAGGGTAGCTCTGATCTTGACGACCTTCAAAGGATCGCTTAGTCGAACAGGAATCTCCTCTACCTTATCGATCGGGTGGCCGCTGGCCCATTCTCTTCTCTGTTCTTCCATGTCGGGAACCACAAGGCCTTCTTCGGGACAGTCGATGGAGCCCACATCTTCCATGTTTAGTGCCGGGGTGATCCCGCCTTAGATAGTCGTTACTTGGGCGAGCTGTTTAGCTAGAGCTGCTGGGTTAGCAGACACTGCGTAGCATTTCTAGCTACTTGCTGATCACCTCGAACCTCTCCCACCTTGTCTCTTGCCAGGAACTTCAAGATATTGTGGTAAATAGAAAGGACCCCCTTCAGAGATGATAGAAATGGCCTCCATAATATTGCGTTGTAGGGCGATAAGGTATCAACCACCACGAAGTCAGACATGATGTTTTGCTGGAGGTGTGGCTCTGATGATCACCGGTAGGATTTTTGATCCTACGGGTGTGATGGAGTTCCCAGTGAACCCATATAATGGAGTAGTACAACTGTTGTAGCACCATTACTTCAAGTTTACTTTTTCCAAAGTGTCTTTGAACAGAACGTCGACGCTGTTGCCTGTGTCGACGAGCATGCGGTGCACCATGAAGTTGGCAGTTTGTACTGTAATGACCATATGGCCATCATGTGGCTGCACGGTGTTAAAGACATTTGCTTCGGTGAAGATGATATGAAATAGCTGGGAGGGGTTAGTCGGTCTCTGGTCGACCTTGAAGATATCTCACCCCTCGTCTGTACAAGGGACCTTTCTCTCATGGTTTTTCCTAGAATTATTGGATGTGCCGACCAGAGTGGGACCTCCGCTGATAGTATGTATTACCTGAATCTGTTGTATTAGGTCCACCTACTCTCTCTTTCTCTTCTCAGCATGTTCCCGGATCTCGGCTTGCACCTCCCTTTCAAGTTTAAATGTTTTTCCTGACTTGTTGTAAGAACTCTATCAAGCATCCTCCCATTATCAAAGACTCAATCTGGTTCCGCTGGTTGTAGCATTCTGAAGTATTATACCATACGTCATCATGAAAGTCACAGTATTTGTAACAATTTTTTTTATCGACCAGGGCTTTCATAGGAGCAGGTTTCTGTAACAAACCCTTATCCTGAATGGCGAGGTAAACCATTTCTCAAGACGCATTCAAGAGAGTGTAATGGTCGTACCCCCTCTCATCGCGGGCTATAGGGACCACTATCCTAGGAGGTGGTAAAGCTTGAGGAGGAGCCCGTTTGTCTGGATACCTTTCTGATATGGGCTGAGGAAGAGGGAAACTGTATGTTGACTTATTAGGGGGTTTGTTCCAGCTTTTTTTGATCTTCCTCAGGTCTTGGAGCTTCCTTCTTTTGTCACTTTTCAGCTCTCATATCGTCATGCTCCATCTTGACCTTGAGCTGTTCGTCGACCTCAATCTGTTCCAAAGCCCGATCATAGGCTTTTTGGTAGGTTTCCGGAGGTCTCTTGGCAAAAGATCGGAATAGTTTTCCTGCCCACAAGTTTCTTCTGAAGTTATCGAGGGTTTCTCTCTCGGTGAAGACTCCCATCTAAATGAATTTCTTGTGAAACCGTTCCACATAATCCCGGAGAGTTTCCCCTCTCTCCTGGATCACGTATTGTAGATGAATCAGGTCTTTCAGTCGGGGGTTAACCCCATGGAACTGTGAGAAGAAATCAATTGATAATTTGGTGAATAAGTCCACCTCCCAGCGGGTAGTTTCGTAAACCAGGTCTTAGAATAATCCGTTTGTGTAGTGGGGAACATCTGACACATAGCGGTCCTGGTTGTGTTCTTGACCTCCATCTGTTAAATAAGCTCTCTAAGTGGCTCAGCGGATATTCAATTCCGGAGAACCTGTCAGCTGACATTTTGAACTTAGGTGGGAGCTCTGCCTCCTAGATTCTTTTGGTGAAGGGGGCGTTCATTTCACTTAGAGGATCTTTCTTTTCCTCCTTGTACTTCTCCTTTTTCATCAATTGGACCTCTTTCTATAGCTCTGCCAACTGGTCCCTTAGTCGCTTGCTATCGGACTTCCTTGAGTCGATCTCGGATTCCTCACCATCATATCCCTCTAATGAACTGGTGACCTCTACCTGGTTCCTTCTTTGGAGGGGGCTCGCTCGGGGCATTTACTGACTTTCTTCTTTTCTACCTCGTGCTTCCCTCCTTACAGTCGTTGGGTGGAAGAGCTCTTCCTGTCCCAGGGGAAGGACATCTACCGCGGATCTGACCTTTCGTGGTTGTTAGCGTGGCAGCGATTCGGGAACATGGGGCATTGGCCCTAGCCTATCCTGGATCGAGGTCGGGAGCCCCGCTCTGTTACTAGTTGATTCCCGAGGGACAGGTCCCATGCGATCAAAGGCGGGTTGCCTAGCCCTAGGCCTGTTTGATTCCCCCTAATTGTAGAGACCCGTTTGTTGAATAACGATACCCTTAGCAAGTAATCGAAGGCGGACGTTCTCTACAAAGGTCACTGCTTGTTGGTCAATCTCGACCTGGCTTCCCAGAGGGGGATCCTGAGCCCGTACAGTAGCTGGATGGGTGGGAATCTGGCTATGGAGCCCGAATTTTCTCCCTTTCCTGGGGACCTTTCGTTTCGATGTAGCAGAAGGTTGCAATGATGTGCCCTGCTGCCCTTGTGAGGAACAGAGCTTCATGACGACTTTGAAATAATGAACTTTTTGAATGTAAAAAGATGGTAGTGTGAGAGGTTTCCCACAGACGCCGCCATAAAGTGTTGAAGCAAAATTTGTTCGAGATGAGAAATTCCTGTTAACACCCTCAAGACCACTACCGCGAAAGTGATGGCCAGGGTCGGTACCGTTGGTTCCCGACCTAGTTAAGGGAGAGACGAGTGGCTGAAATGTAATAACAATAAATGGGAGCTTTATTATTGATATATTGCTTTAAGATACAAATAACTCTCTTGTTTGCTCATAGTCTCTCGGAGATGTAGGATAGTGGCAACTCGGTGCCTGTCGAATAGTGGAGATGAAGGTGGCCGTGTTCTGGATCCAGAATTTAGGCCCTTCTTCTACGTATATATCTCTTGCTGTATTTTTTTATGTGTATTGCTCTCTGATTCTTGTATATGTCTTTGTTTTTCTGTCTTTCTGTGTATGTCTCCTCTTTTTTTTAGCATGCTTGGCCTCTCCTATATATATCGTCCAAGTAGGTTTTTAGTTCGCGAATACTCTTCCGTGATCTCATCAATCCGTTCCTTCCTTATCGAGCGGGATTCGTTATTTTAATTTGAATTGTTTCCGGACTCGATGATATCGTTGACGAAGATAAGTTTGTTCATTTATTTAAATTAAACTCTTGATGTTCATGTAAATATTATGTGGAGATGATCCTGTGTGCACTCGTGCCATGGATCTTCATGGGGGTCACCCTGCCAGCTGTCTATTGCCCCGTACAGCGAGGTAGACCCTTGCTCTGGCTCTGTTCTTAGAAGCTCAAGATGGATTTTCCCTGACCCATAGGGGCTTGAGGTTCCCTTGTAGACCTTTCCAGGAGGTTGCTGGGGTAGTGTAGATTTAGACGTGACTCTTCCTTTATGTCAAGCAAGGATAATGGGCTTCTGGAGAGGTTAGCGGGCTTCTTTCAAATGTCTCTTGAGCTTGGAGACTTCCCCTAGTATCTACAGGGTGATTATGGAGCTCGACCTCAGAGCCGAGATTCTCTAATAGATGGCCTGGAGAAGCTCGGCTTCCAGTAATCTTGTAGGGGCTCATCCCGATCGTGCCTGGTTTGTCTTCTGGTAGCTTTGAAGCCGATCCGGCCTTCCCTGCTCCTGCTGGGTGGCTTTACGGTCTTTCTGGGCTTCATGATTGTCGATTATTGGTGAAAATTTTCTCTTTGACCCCTGGCCAAATTTCAATATTAACAAGTAGTTTGCCCCTCACAACACGGATTTACACTTAGTTGTGGTTTCTAATCTATCCCCCTCCCCAAAAATCCAAAATTATTGTGATATTTCAAAAAAATTATGGAGAATCGTATATAACTCCTGACTTTTGAGCAAATGTCAAATCAAACCCTGTGGTTTGAACGATCACTAAAACAAACCCCTACCATTAGTTAATAGTTAGTTAACTTTAATTAAATCTGAGCTAATTGCATAAACATCCGCCTCACAATTAATTTAATTGTTGATAAATATCTATTAATACTTATTTATATAATATTTTTTTTTTTAAAATAAATAGATGGAAGAGATATGAAGTTCTCCATAAATCAGATCTCCAACGTTATTTTTAAAAAAAAAATATAGAAGCAAAATTTATAAAAACAAAACAATTTTAAAATAAAAAATAATAAGACGAGAGAGATATGGGTTGAGGTACGCTGAGGCCGATAGGGGCTACGGCCCATTAATGAAAATTGTTGCAAGAGTTGCTTTTACAAACTTCTTAAGTTTTATTATTTTAGTGGTGAAATGATGAATCCCTCTTACCATTTTTTTCTTTTTTTTTGTAAACATATTATTTTAAAATAAAAAACATAATTATTACAAGGCTAATTGACACCGATGCCCCCTGAACTATGCTCGAATTTACACATTACCTCCTATACTTTTTTTTTGCCATTAAACCTACTGAACTTTCATAAATTAGCAATAGCATACTGAATAGTAACACCAACAATTTTTCTGGCACTAAGTTCCCATTATTATATACATAATTACATAAAGCCGGAAAAATATAATTATATGACCTAAATACCCCACTAACAAAATTTTAAAAATAAAATTTAAAATTTAGAATTGAAATAACGGTTAAATAATATTAATAGTAAAATTTGGTCAAGGGTCAAAGAGAAATTTTCTACTCTCCCAGCCCAAGTCGAAGCCAGAAGTCGACATCATGAAACCCTGGATGTACCATAAAACTACCCTGCAGAAGCACAGAGGGGACTCCAGGCTTCAAAACTATCAGGGAAAAAGCTAAGCACGACCAGGTCGAGCCCCCACGCGAACACTGGAGTACGGGTTCCCGAGGTCACCTACCTGGAAACCTCGGTTCCCGGGGTCAGGCTCCTCAACCACCCCATGAAGGCCAGGGGGTCGCCAAACTCAAGAAACATTCAAAAGAAGCCTAAAAAGCAAAGCAAGCCCCCTCCGGGTTAAGGCTTTTAGAGGTCAAACGTAATTCATTATCTGAATGAGAAGTCCACCAACCTCTCCAGAAGCCCGCTGTTCCCGTTGGGCATGGAAGAAGAATCTCACCTAGCCTACACTACCTCTAGTAAGTGCCAACGAGTCAATCCCAAGCTTCTCTGAATAGAGCCAAAGCATGGATCTACCTCGCCTTATAAAACAATGACTAGTTAATTCGGTGACCTCCATGAAGAAAGAGCCGTGAGCTCACACAGGATCAAATCCACTTAACAAACAACATTAATCCCATGTATGCGTAAGTCAAGAGTTTGATTCCAAAAAGGAAACAAACTTATCATCGTCGACGATAACATCGAATCCAGTAACAATTCAAATTCAAATTCAAATGGCGAATCCCGATCGATAAGGAGGGAACGGATTCATGAGATCGTGGCAGGATATGTGTGAAATTAAAACCTACTTGGACCAAATATAAATAAGGCCAAGCATGGTTAGAAAAAATGGGGACGACAGATAGACGATAAAAAAAAGGAGATGAGGGCTTAAATTCTGTAATCAAAACACGGTCGCCGTTGTTTCCACTATTCGACAAGTATAAAGCGACCACCTTTCTACGTCCCCGATAATGTATGAGAGAGAATTCTGTATATCAAAGTGATCGATAATAAAAGCTCTCGTTTTTCATTATTATGCAAATATTCATTCTCATCTAAGCAGGTTAGGTATCAAAGGTACCGACCCCGGCCACCACCTTCGTGGTAGTTGTCTCGAGGGTGTTAACAGGAATTTCTCATCCTGAGTAACTTTCCCATTAACACTTTCTAGCGCCGTTTATGGGAAAACTTTCACACCACTATCTTTACATTCACAAGTTTGTTATTTTACAGGAGTCATGAGGCTTCGCTCCTCCCAAGGACAGCCAGACGCATCAGGACAGCCTTCAGCTGTATCGACATGAAAATTCCCAAAGAAAGGGAGAAAATCCAAGCTTCATTGCAAGGACCCAGACCAGCCGGCCACTGTACGTGCTTTGGATCCTTCTATGGGGGCCAGGTCGAGATTGACCAACAAGCGGCGGCCTTGGTGGAAAACGTCAGCCTTCACTTGTTGGCTGAGGGCATTACTATCCAGCAGGCAAACCTCTGCAGTCGAAGGAAACCAAGCAGGCCCGGGACTAGACAGCCCACCTTCGATCGCCTGGGACCTACCCTTCCGGTGCTAGCCCGTAATAAGACAGGTGTCCAACCCTCGATCCGGGATAGGCTAGAGCTCATGCCCCCTGTTCCTGAAGTGCTGCCACGGTACCAAACCAGGAAAGTCAAGTCCGCGGCAGTCGTTCTTTCCCGAGAGCAGGGGGAGTTTCTTCACCCAACGACTTCAAGGAGGGAAACCCGAACTAGGGAGGAAGAAAGTCAGCAAAGCCCCCAGATAGACCCCATCAGAAGAAGAAGTCGGGTAGAGGCCACCAGCTCGACAGAGGGGTCTGACAATGAGGAGATCGAGATCACCTCAAGGAAACCCGAGAACAAGCGCTTGATAGAATAGTTGGCTGAACTTCAGAAAGAGGTCCAACAGATAAAGAAGGGGAAGTACAAAGAGGCTAAGAAAGACCCTCTAAGTGAAATGAACGCTCCCTTCACCGGAAGGATCCAAGAGGCGGAGTTCCCGCCAAAATTAAAAATACAGAATGACAGGTTTTTCAAAACTAAGGATCAGTTAAGCCACTTGGAAAGCTTCTTTCAACAGATGGAGGTCCAGAACACGACCAGGGCCGCTATGTGTCGAATGTTCCCAACTACGCTAACGGATTACGCTAAGACCTGGTTTAGAAAGCTACCTGTTAGCAGTGTGGATTCCTTCATAAAGTTGTCAACCGATTTCTGCTAAAAATTCTAGGGAGTTTAGCCCTGATTGAAAGACCCTATCCATCTATAGTACGTGATCCCGGAGAGAGGGGAAACCCTCAGGGCTTATATCGAGTGTTTCCATAAGGAAGTCATCAAGATGGGGGTCTTCACCGAGAAAGAAACCCTCACCAACTTTAGAAGGAACTTGTGGGCATGCAAGCTTTTCCGGTCTTTTGCCAAGAGACCTCCATAAACCTACCAAGAAGCCTATGATAGGGCTCTGGGGAAAATTGAGGTCGACGAACAACTCAATGTCAAAATGGAACACGATGACATAAGAGCCGTAAAGCGACAGAAGAAGGAAGCTCCCAAACCTGAACAAGCTTTGAAAAGCCAGAACAAACCTCTCAATAAATCTACGTATCGCTTCCCTATTTCTTAACCCGGATCAGAAAGATTTCCAGTAAAATGAACTCTTCCACGAGTTTCACCTCCTCCTAGGACAGTGGCCCCAATAGCTCTAGTTAATAGGGGGTACGATTATTACACCCCCATAAATGTATCCCGTGAAAGAGTCTATCTCACCATTCGGGACAAGGGGTTGCTACAGAAGCCCGCACCCATGAAAGCCCTCTCGATAAGAGAAATTGTTATAAGTATTGTGACTTCCATGAAGACGTGGGGCACAACACGTCAGAGTGCTACAACTTGTGAAATCAGATCGAGGTTTTGATAAGAGGAGGATGTCTGGTAGAGTTCTTACAGTAAGTCAGGGATAACATTCAAACTAGAAGAGAAGTGCAAGACGAGATCTGCTAGCACGCTGAGAAGAGAAAAGGGGAGCAGACGGATCTGATGTAACAAATCCAGATAATACATACCATCAGCAGAGGATTTACTCGGGCTGGCACCTCCAATAATTCAAGAAAAAACCATGCAAGGAAGGTTCCTCCTATGGACGAAAGATGGGGTATCCTCATAGTAAACCAGAGCCCGATCAACCCCTCATAGTTGTCACATATCATTTTCACTGAGGCAGATGTCTACAACACAGTACAGCCTCATGATGATCTGATGGTGATAACTGTAAATATTGCCAACTACATTGTACACTGAGTGCTCATCGACACAGGCAGCAGCGTCGACGTTCTATTTAAAGACACCTTGGAAAAACTTTACTTGAAATATTGGTGTTATAATAGTTGCACCACCCCACTGTATGGGTTCATTGGGGACTTAATTATACCCGTAAGGTCAAAAATCCTAACTGTGATCATCGGCGCCACATCTCTCCAGCAGAATATCATGACAAACTTCGTGGTGGTAGATACCCCATCAGCCTACAATGTATTGTTCAGAAGGTAGTTGTTATCATCCTTGAAAGGGGTCCTATCCATTTACCATAACGTCCTGAAGTACCCAGTAGGAGACAAGGTGGGGGAAGTTTGAGGTAACCAGTAGGTAGCCAGGAGATGCTATGTAGTGTCTGCCAACTCAACAGCTCTAGCAAAAAAAATTTCCCAGGTGACAACGATCCCGAACGAGGAAGCATCAGTGTTGAAATTGGAAGATGTAGGACCCATAAATTGCCCGGAGGATGACCCTGTGGTGGCAAAGGAGGAGGAGCAGAGAAGGGAGTGCGCTAGCGGCCATCCAGTGGATAAGCTGGAAGAGGTTTCCATTCGAATGAGTGACCCCTCAAAAGTTATCAAAGTTAGAGCCACCCTTGAGCTGGGGATGAAGGATGGCTTGATCGAGCTCCTTACACATCTTCATCTAGAGACATGACGAAATGCCTGGGTTCCCGATGACTTTGGCCTCTCACCGATTGACAGTGAATTCAACTTCAACGCTGAAAGGAATACTGTCGTTCAAGTCGAAGTAGATAAATTTACCCAAGCAGGCTTAATCAGAGAAGCATGCTACCCTGAATGGATTGCCAACATGGTTATGGTCACAAAGGCCAATGGAAAGTGGCACATGTGCATCGATTATACCGACCTCAATCAGGCATGCCCGAAAGACAGTTTTCCTCTACCAAAAATTGATCAGCTAGTCGATTCCACCTCTGGAAACAAGCTCCTAATCTTCATGGATGCATTTCAGAGTACAACCAAATTATGATGCATCCCGCCGACAAGGAAAATACCAGTTTCATCACCGGACAGAGTCTATATTGCTACAAGGTAATGCCTATCAGGCTTAAAAATGCAGGAGCTAAGTATAAACGATCAGTCAACCTGCTATTCAAACCCGAAATTGGAAGGTCAAGGGAAGTGTATATCGACGACATGATCACTAAGTCATCAACCTCAGAAGGCTATCTGGACGACCTGAGTAGAACCTTCATGATCTTAAGAAAGAACCAGAAGAGATTGAACCCTTCTAAGTACGCCTTTGGGGTGACCCTGGGAAGTTTCTGGGCTTCATGGTCCATTAGAGAGGAATAGAGGCTAACCTGGAAAAGAGTAAGGCAATCCTGGATCTAGAGCCCCCCACGTCGCTAAAACAGGTTCAAATCTTGACCGGACAGGTAGCAGCGATCAATTGGTTCATTTATTGATCTACCGATAAGTGTCTCCCATTCTTCAAAGCCATTAAGCAAGGAAGAAACATGAAATAGGATCATGAGAGTGAACAAGCTTTTCAAGCCTTAAAAAAATACTTGTCAAGCCCTCCGCTACTGGTTAAGCCAAGCCCTGAAGATTAGCTTTAAATTTACTTGGTTGTTTCAGAAACCGCCGTAAGTGGGGTCTTGGTCAAGGAATACGGGGATAGGGTCTAGCGGCCTGTCTACTACGTAAGCCATGCTCTAATCAAGACCGAGAAGAACTATACCCTTTTGGAGAAGCTCGTTTATACCTTGGTAACCTCGATAAGGAAGCTATGTCCCTACTTTCAGGCTCATTCAGTCGCGATAGTGACAGACCAACCTCTTTGCCAGTTTTTACAGAGGCTGGACGTATCTGGAAGATTGGTCTTGTGTGCCCTATAACTCACCCAGTTTGATTTAAGGTATAAACCAGGACCGCAATTAAAGCCTAGGATCTGACGGACTATTAGAAGAGCTCTCAATGCCCCTGGGCCAAGCGACCTCCGCAGCGATGAACACATCCCCTAAGAAGATTCTAGAATCTGGCAGATGGCCGGAATGCTGCAAATCATGGTTTCTTTACATAGATGGAGCCTCCGAGCAAGCTGGAGGAGGAGAGGGCATAGTTTTAATCGATCCAGAAGGGGTTGAGTGATGCCACTGTTTCAGATTTGAATTCAAAGCTACTAACAATGAGGCAGAGTATGAAGCCCTCTTAACCGGGATAAGGGCGGCCACAGAGCTCGGGATTGATTACCTACAGGTCAGGAGTGACTCATTGATCATAGTCAACCAAGTTTCTAGGGATTACCAGGCAAAAAAGGGATAACATTATTGCCTACCTGAATACAGTTTAATAGCAAGTTTAAAGGATTTAAGATGGAACAGGTACCTCGACAACAGAATCGGTGGGCTGACATCCTAGCCAAGATAGCTGTAAATGGTGGCTAGACCTTACCCCAAGGGGTTCGTCTTCAAGTGATTCACCTACCCAACATAGTGGCAGGAAAGGAGACTTATACCCTGGATCGGTAGCCATGCTGGATGGACCCAATAATGGATCATCTTCAAGAAGGGAGGCTTCCCGGAGAGCCCGACCAAGCTAGGAAAATCAAGAGGCTCTCATTCTAGTAATGCTTGGTAGATGGTTACTTGTATAAGAGAGGCAAATCCTTTCCTCTGCTTCAATGTTTACATCTGGAAGATGCCAAATGAGCATTGAGAGAGGTCCACTCCGGGGAATGCAGGAACCACACTAGAGGGGAGGCTTTGGCATACCAAATGCTCCGAATGGGGTACTATTGGCCAACCATCCATCTAGACACAAAGAAATTAGTATGATCTTGCGAATCGTGCCAAAAGACCGCGAACTTTAGTCACTATACCCCTTTGCTATGTGTGGAGTTGACTTGATAGAACCGCTTCCTACTGCTCCTGGTCAAGCACAGCATGCTATCGTGGCAATTGACTATTTCACAGGATAGGTCGAAGCCGGACCACTATCCCAGATATCGGAAGAAAACATAACAAGATTTATTAAGAACAATGTAGTTTACAGATTCGGAACCCCTCTAGTCATTGTAGCCAACCTCGGCAAGCAGTTCGACAACGCCTGGTTCAAGGATTTCTACTAGGGCTTGGGAGTCGGCCTTAGATTTGCTTCAGCATCCCACCCCCAAACCAATGGTTTGGTGGAATCAACGAATAAAACCATTAATGTATGTGAGAATTCTGTATATCAAAGTGATCGATAATAAAAGCTCTCATTTTTTCATTATTATACAAATCTTCATTCCCATCTAAGCAGGTTAGGTATCAAAGGTACCGACCCTGGCCAACATTTCTGTGGTAGTGGTCTCGAAGGTGTTAGCAGGAATTTCTAATCCTGAGCAACTTTCCCGTTAACAAATAATAATAAAATTCTGAAGTTTTTGATAAAGGAAATTAAATAATTAGAGAAATGAATAAAGTTAAATTTATTAAAAATTATTTAAATTATCTTTTTTATTTAAATATCCCTAAATATAAAACTTAAATATATTTTCACTATTTAAGGGGAATTATCATTTAAATTTGTTAACGGGAAAGTTGCTCAGGATGAGAAATTCCTAGTAAAACCCTCAAGATCACTATCACGGAGGTGGTGGCCGGGGTCGGTACCTTTGATACCTAACCTGCTTAGATGGGAATGAATATTTGTATAATAATGAAAAAACGGGAGCTTTTATTATCGATCACTTTGGTATATAGAATTCTCTCTCATACATTATCTGGGACGTAGAAAGGTGGTCACTTTATACTTGTCTACCAGTGGAAACAACGGCGGTCGTGTTCCGATTACAGAATTTAGGCCCTCCTATCCTCTTTTTCTTATCGTCTATCTGTCATCCCCTCCTTTTTTTCACCATGCTTGGCCTTATTTATATTTGGTCCAAGTAGGTTTTAATTTTACAAATATCCTGCCACGATCCTATGAATCCGTTCCCTACTTATCGGGAGTGATTCACCATTTGAATTTGAATTGTTACTGGATTCGATGATATCGTCAACCGTGATAAGTTTGTTTCCTTTTTGGAATCAAACTCTCGACTTACGCGTACACGGGATTAATGTTATTTGTTACGTGGATTTAATCCTGTATGTGCTCACGGCACTTTCTTCATGGAGGTCGCTGAATTAACTAGTCGTTGTCTTATAGGGTGAGGTAGATCCATATTTTGGATCTACTAGGAGAAGCTTGGAATATACTCGTGGGCACTTACTAGAGGTAGTGTACACTAGGTGAGATTCTTCTTACATGCCTAATGGGAACGGCGGGCTTCTGGAGAGGTTGGTGGACTTCTCATTCTGGCCATGAATTACGTTTGACCTCTAAAAGCCTTAACCTGAACGGGGCTTGCTTTGCTTGTTAGGCTCCTTTTGAATGTTTCTTGAGTTTGGCGACCCCCCTGGCCTTCACGGGGTGGTTGAGGAGCTTGACCCCAAGAACCGAGGTTCCTAGGTAGATGACCTCTGGATGCCCAGACTCCAGTGTTTACGTGGGGGCTCGACCTGGTCGTGCCTAACTTTTTTCCTGATAGTTTTGAAGCCTGGCACCACCTCCGTGCTTCAATGGGGTAGTTTTATAGTCATCCAATGTTTCATGAATGTCGACTTTGGGCTTTGACTTGGGCTGGGAGAGTGGAAAATTTCTATTTGACCCCTGGCCAAATTTTACTATTAAAAGAAGTCCCCTCTGACTTGAACACCAGAGGTAGAGTTGAGGTTTGAGTCAGATTCCCTATTTAATTGGGAAAATTCTCCGTTATGAGATAATTACTGAGAATCTCGAACGAAATCTTCTCATTAATTGCCCAAGTGATGTGTCGAACTTGAATTGCATTACGGCTCTCTCCATGGCTAGAGGTGATCTTTCTGAGTATATCACCAACGTCATTACACCTCTAGCCTCTATTTAAATTCAAAATCATTGCCCGTTTCTTCACATTTTCTCTCAATCTTGAACTTATAGATTTCTTCTCCTTTACTTGTCTTCTCTGAACACCTCTTTATCTTTCGCCTACCGTCAAGCTCTTTTCATTCAATAATGTTGAACTCCTCTGATAGCATTTATTCATTGGTTGAGGTCACTAGAGGCTCTAACCTGGTTCCTCAGAAACGAGTGGGAGGAATTTCGAGCGACGAGGACTCCTCCCCGATCCGCCAGCACCCTCGCTCTGGTAGGAATGTCTCAATCTGTTCCGACTTCTCGAATCAACCAGACAACCCTCTAAACTTAGTTGACAAGGATTCCAAAACTTGAGAGACGGTCGATACTGCTGGGGAGGTTCAAGTTAAGGTGGCGGGGCTTTTTTTAGTGACGTTTTTTCCTTCAGAATTTAGGGTTATTCCCTATTCTACAATAACCCATTCTGGATAAATACGGCATTCCTAAGGGTGTTACCCTCACAGTTCCCTATAGGAACTATGATGTTTAAAATCCTCCCGCATGCGTGATTCCCATTCATTTAGAGGTCCTTGAGAAAGGGGTTAGGCTCCTCCTTCACCCTACTCTTCGGTGGGCCCTTAACGCCCTTCAACTAGCTCCCCCTTAACTGACGTCCGACTTTTGGAGGCATCTGATTGGCTTCCTCGTGCTGTGGAGGGAATAGTGTGAGCTGGGCAATGTCACCCGGGAGCCAGGGGCAGAAGAGCTGGCCTACCTTTTCCAGATTCGGAGCTTATCCGAGGGTCCCCGGGGATAGTTCTACGTGAAGGCCAAGAAAAAACTCAATTTTATCATCCCCGACGCTTCGAGAAAAGACCCGCCTGGAAGGAAAAGTGGATACTAGCGGGGAGGGGGGGTGAGCTCCGTATTCATCAGCGGGCATGAGCTCGCGGTTCCCACTGCTTTCACTGACAAACCCTCATGGGACTGGGACTCCCTGCCGCAGATTCTGAGGTTGTACTGAAGACTATCCTCACTTTTTTTCTTTATTTTAATAGTTTTTTTTGTTGCTCCAGCTTCTCGTGAAGCCCAGAAAGCTCGGACCCCTCCCCCTCCTTCCAGGTAGTCCTAGGGAGTCTTCTTGGCTACCACGAAAAAAGAGGGGCCAATCATTATGGCCGCTACTTCGCTTGTTCCTGCTTCATCGTCTTCCCAAATGAGATCTAAGATGGATGTTCTCACATCTCGGGCAGCAAAGGCTCTAAATCGAAGAAGGGCCCCTTCCCATGGCACTGATACGTCCACATGTGCCCCCTCACCGGTGGCTTCCGCTTCAGCTGCTACTTCTCCAGTTACATTACCCTTTCTTTCCACTGATACAGCTGTGTCCCAAGTAGTTCAGGCTCGAGGGGATTTTGAAGCTTGTACTCCTGAGATTCCCCCTTCTCGCCCCCACCATCAGCCGGGCTCAGTTGGCTAGGATGAGATTTTGAAGCAGTTCGTTGCTTTATGCCCGGGTGATAGGCTCTCTAGGATGGCTTCCATGCCCGTGGATTTTCTTGTTACCAAGTGGTCTGCCCTTCTGGCCGAGGTAGTCATTGCCTTTATTTCCTATGATTGAGAGATTTGATTGCTTTCTAACCTTCGTTTCAAGCTTTGCAGGCTTTCAAGTTCAATGTAGCCATGGGCCACCAAGTATCATTTCTTCGAGATCGGGCAGCTAAGGTTGTAGCTGAGGTTGAGCGGGCCATGGGATTGCTGGCGCAGGCTCAATCCTTGGTCGGGGAGATGACTTCCAGCCAGAAGGAAGCGAAAATAGAATTGGCTGAGCTTCGGTGCCACCATGAAAGACTGAAGTGATCTTTTGACCAAGAAACTCTTCGGTCTAAGCGACTAGCCAGCCAGAGGGATGACTAGAAGGAAGAAGCGAAGGCGTTAGATGTTGAGAATTATGCTCTTCAAAGCCAAGTTGCCAAGCTTCAGGTTGAGGTGGACTCCTTCTTTAGCGAGGGATACTTGTACGCCTCCTACCAAGTTGCTGAGGCTCTTCCCTCCCCCTTTGATCTGCCGATTATTGCTAATTGGTATAGAAAGGAGAAAATGGCCAAGGTCACAGAGATGTCTCGACCCTTAGGTGATGACCTGGACTCCATCTTATCTGTCTTTCCTTTTAACATGTGCGCAGGACATCCAAATATCCTTAAGTGTTGTAAACTAGGCTTTCGCCCAGTCCACAACTTATACGGTGTTTTAGGTACCGACTTAGATGGTACATCATTTAGAATATACATGCCAGTTTGTAAAGCATATCCCCATAAAGAACTAGGGAGCGTTGAATAACTCAACATAGACCTAACCATATCCAAAAGATTTCTATTTCTCCTTTCTGCCACCCCATTTTGTTGAGGTGTGCCTGGTACTGAAAACTGAGAAATTATTCTATTATCAATAAGATATTGCTGAAACTCACCAGATAGATATTCTCCACCACGATCGGACCTAAAGATTTTTATGCGTTTCTCAAGTTGATTTTCTACTTCAGCTTTAAATGCTTTGAACATATCAAAAGCATCCGACTTATGTCTCATGAGATATACATAGCCAAATCTTGAGTGATCATCCATGAAAGTGATGAAGTACTCATATCCACCTCTAGCTTGAATGCTCATAGCTCCACACACATCAGTGTGTATCAATCCTAAACGTTAGATGGCTCTTGCGCCTTTGGTCGTAAACGACCTTTTGGTCATTTTACCTTCCAAAAAAGATTCACAAGTTGGTAGATCATCAACCTTTAAGTCACTTAGAGGTCCGTCACATACCAATCTTTTAATCCTATTAAGGTTAATATGACCGAGGCGCAAATGCCATAGGTAAGTTTCATCTTTTGATAATTTTACTCTTTTATGATTGGGTTCCGTTGATTCCGTGTCTAACAAGTGAGAGATATTTCCATGCAAATAGAATAAACCATTTTCCAATGTACCTTTGCAAATAATTTTGTCATTCTTACTAATAATAAAGGTTTTATTAAAAGTAACCGAATAACCAATTTATTTAAACAAGAAACCGGAATTAAATTCCTCTTGAATTGTGGTACATAGTAAACGTCTATTAAATCTAAATGCCTATAAGAATCAAAATTGATTCTAATAACTCTCACTACACTAGTAGACACCAACGCTTCATTACCTAATGTAAGTTGAATTCATTCTTATTCAGTCTATTCCCTTGACCCTTTTCACCACAAAAGAAACACTTTCCTTTGATCTTGGTTACTTTCTTGGTCTCCTTCTATGAAGGCTCAATTTGATTTTTATTCTGTTGTCTCTTGACCTTCTTATGGGTCCTTAACAGTAGCAACTTACCAAGCATATGAATCTATTTATCCTTGCCTTTCACAAGGATTATCTTGGTGCTTTGATTATCTTGCATCAGGCCTTGCAATGTGCATTCCTTATTATTCAAGGTGTAATCCAACTTGAATTAATCAAATGAATCTGATAGTGAGTTGACAATCATGTCAATTTTGGTCTCACCATCTATCTCAGCACCATTCAAATCAGCAATGTTGAGATGTGCTATGACTTTCATCGTGTGATCTTTCACACCCTGTCTAGGTTTCATCCTAAGATTCATAAAAGCAGTCACTGCCTCTCTCTTATTCGTCCTAGACCTCATAACAAACATCTCCTCTAGAGACATCATTATATCGGTAGCAGACTCCATTTCTTCATGTTGATGTTGCAACAAGTCGAATTTGATACCCATAATGTAACGTACATTTAGCCATCTCATCTGAAGACTTCCACTACTGATACTCATCTCTTTGCTTCCTAACTTAAATTCATTAGTTTGGTGGTCAAGGAATATACATAATGAACTTATACTTTTCAGCTTGCAACAACAACCAATATTCCTTTTCCATGTGACATAATTATCATCAGTTAAAGTATTATCTTTTAGGATATTGATTAGGGATGGGGTCATGATTTCTTTTTAATAACAAAAATTATATAAGTAAATAATCATGATAAAGCACTTTTGAATATTTATCTTGAATTAAATGAAATAATTCAATCGTAAAAATTCAACGGTGATCCAACACCCATAAATGTCACGTCTCCTTTAGGAGTACGCACCATTTACTAGTTGGATTAGGTCCCACCTAATTGTTAACATAACAACCAACATTTTATTTTAGCCTTGTGATTTTATTAACAAGAACTCTTGGGAGGATATTAATAAATACACATTGAGTGTGTTACCAAGTTATCGACCTTCAATAGAATCCCTCACGAATATCCCTCCATTGGGAGTAGATATCGTTTGGGCTAATTGTCTAGTCTATCATTGTAAGGAAGTATCTTGCTAAATTCCATTCATGAATACCTCTTGGGAGGTTATTCACGAAACATAAAGCTCAACTAAACTTGGAGGCCGTAGGTGTTCCAAAACACCTTCTCCCACTCAATTGTTTAAGGCGTGTGATCGAATTCCAAAGAATGATTTACCAAGTTATCTAGATGCCAATTTAGATACTTAAACCATTCAATGCATGTTCATACCAAAAGAGATATATGAGTGGCACTCCTATTCTATATGACATATTATCAAAAAATGACAAACATTGCAATATTTACAAAAATATAAATAGCTACAATTTTGGTCCATCCTAGAAAAAACAAGTAAATTACATATATCTTGGAATACAAGAACTCTTTCTTGGAGAACAAGTCTTCACGTGACCTTCATCTTTCAGACTCCCTCTGCTACCTCCCATGGGCGTACGCACCCCTTGCCCTTACCCATGGGCGTGCGCATGTCACAAGCCCATAAAGGGCTGCCATGCGCAGCCCATGGCTACCACAAGGACTGCCGTGCGCAGCCCATGGCTACCACAAGGGCTGCCTTGCGCAGCCCATGCCACAACAAACGTGGCTGCACGCTCTTCGCAAGTACGTTCGTTGTTACGGCTCGCACGGTCCCAAACTTGTTTCGGTTACTCCTAATTCTTCAAACTTTTGAGTCTTTGAAACTTGAATGTATTACAGAAGAATTTACATAACAAAATACTGCAGTTTTTTTTTATTATTACAAAAAAAAAAAAAAATTAGCAATTACCAAGAAGGAAATTATGGCGATAATAGACCACCCTTCTTGTTACAATCCCAAAATAAAATTACATTGAAATTCTAGAACCAAAATTGAGCAATAACAATTCACATATAAAACATACATATATCCATACATTCCAATGTAAATATATATGTTAATACCTAGAGTGCCATCTCTTTCTAAAACATGCATATATACAATAAAAGAAAAAGATTCACGAACACATACATCAATTAATCAAGGGTACAACCAGGCTCTGATACCAACTGTAAGGGAAAAAACGGTTTAGAAATGCAATGGAAGCATGAGAAAAATGAGATTAGGATTTGCGTATAAATAAAAATTTTCCCTTTTATGCAACGAGAACCTTAACCCTAGATTAATTGATGTATATAAAAGTATCGTACCTTTTTCACGTGACGATTGAACAAGTGCCGAATTGATTCCGTAAGATCTTCCAATCAAATCACGAACGTGAATCACCTAGGAGTGTGGGCTCCCTTTCTTTAAATTTATTCCTAATGATGGAGATAAAGCAAATATCTTTTCTTTGTTAGTTACAAATATCCTCCAAGAGAAAAAATCCAAGAAAGTCCGGTCACTTGTGAATTATCAATCAATTTGATTGTAACTCGCGCGAACCTTGATTCGATGTTGTACACAAAATCCTTTTGATGTAAAGGATATTAGTATACTATCGAATACAAAAACATTCTGCTTTTTTCTCTACTTGGCCGAATTCACACACTATTGCTTAGAGATGATTGAATTTTGTCAAGAGTAAAATCAGATTTTTCTCCCTCAAAAATTCTATGATGGCCGAATTCTTCACTAAGAAAAATATAGCTTGACCGAAATTCACCTCTAATGTTCCTTAGGACTGGCCGAATTCATCATCCACATATATATAGGTTCATAAATCCTTTCCTAAGAAGAATTCACTTGGTTGGCAAGAATCCTTTCCTGAGGTGGATTTATTTGGTACTTAGAATCCTTATCTAAAAAGAAAACTAACTAACTCCTATATCTATATTGTGTTGGACGAATTTCTGGTCTTTTATATAGGTTAGGAGAGTTCAACATTTCCTAAGAAGGATTACTTGATGGACAAGAATCCTATCCTTAGGAAGATTAACTTGGTGGTTATGAATCCTTTTCAAATAAGAATTCTACCACTAAGTAGTTTTACCTAGTGACCAAGAATCCTTTTCCAAAAAGAATTATTTCCTACACCAAGACTCATAATCCTACTCAATAGCGTGTTTGTAACCATATTAAAGACTTCCTAATTTGATTAGATAAATAATTCTTTTTATTTATCTACTTATCAAATATAGTCTTTAACATTAACTATACTACCAACAATAGTATAGTTTTAGGAGACCATCTCCTAAAAGGAAAAGATTTTGATTTTTAATTAATTAATTAATTAATCAATAAATTAATTAATTTCTATTTAATTAAATAATAATAAAATAATAAGAATATATTTAAGCTATACACCATAGCCATTGCCGCCCATACCTAGTATAAAGGCCATATATTATCTTTCTTATTTAATTAAATCCATTGGACCTTAATAAAAAGTCCACACACATGCCTTAATACAATTCTAGATGGACCCCTATTGGTCCGGTAGAATATATCAAGTGATCCATGCAAGTTCGTGTGAATTGAGGATCTTGGAGGGCTATCTAAATTTAAGCTCCAATAGACACAACCCAATCTCAATCAACAAATGATTCACTTAGGTCCGATCTATTTAATTTTAGTTCATTCCACTAAAGAACTAAAATTGAACTCTTAAATAAAGATAGAATAAGTTGATGTTTACTCATTCGTACCCTAGACAACCTTATTGGAGAAAGTGTATCCTCGTGAAGAATACCAGTAATCGTCAAGAGCTCATAGACCGTCTATAGCTCTCCAAGTTACCGTATTAACTCATATGACCACATTTTGAACTTGGATATTTTGACTTGTCCAGAAACCATGTTTCAATAGACACTATTGAAAACTTAACGTTAAGATTTAATATCCAATACCTCAAAACATCCATATGATGGTATTCTACTCTCATTCATTAAATGGATCCATGATGTCATATCTATAAATGAAGTCCTCTATCGATTAACAAATGAATGCCACCAAACTATCGAGGATAGACTATGGTATATAATTGTACTCATTGATAGCTCAAATGATAACACTTGCAATTATAAGTCCATCATTTATCTCAGGATTAAGATAGAATCTCCGATTGTCTTCAAATGAAAACTTTTATCCATTGACGGTTCTAGATAAAGTATTTCATTTTGATCATATTCAATGCACTTAGTGCACTAGATTCTTTTGCCCAAAGACACCACACTTTGATGATTTTAGACTCATCATAACACATTTAATCCCACTCAAATGCTAGCAAAGGAATCTACAACTTTGACAAGATAAAGGCGCCTAACTTTCTATCTTAAGTTGTTAATATTATTCAAGACTAACTAAAGAATTGTGTCTACCTCATACATATTTAGATGTATGAACAATTCTTCTTTTCTCATAGTCTTTTGACCTTATGATTATTTACTTTTGACAATTATAATAATTAAACTATAAATGCTATAAGATTTGTTAAACTAGAAATCACTTTATTCATATGAAACGATTGTTAATTACAATATTACACTCTTGCTATCGAGCATAATCCTAACAGTGCCTTCAAGAGAGGAGCCAGAGGGAGGGGGAATTATGCCAGAGTCAATGGCCAACCTTCTTGATGCAGCCATACCTCTTAAGGTCATGGCGGTGGTCAATGAGGTCATAGAGGAGAAGCATGTTGAGCATGAGGCAATCGAGGGGCATCCTCAGGAAGAGATGGCAAAAGGGGCTGTCTGGGATAAGTGACCACCCGAAAGAGAGGAACCTGGAGGAGGCCGAGAGGATGTATAAGCTTGATTACACCTTCTTGTAGCTTCCTCTGAATGCCCGAAAAAGAGGGGTGGGCACCCCATCTTTATTCATGCTTGATCATTATCATTTTTATTTTGCTTATAGCCCGAAACCAGGGGTTGGGCTCCCTTTTCAATTGCTATAGCCTTACCAAGGAATAGGCTCAACAATTCATCAATTAAATTTAGCTTTTAGACTTGGTTCAAATTATGGTTTGCATGTAGGTTCAGCCCCTGTAGCACCCTGATTTAGCTCGGGGAAAGTAACAAGATAAGAAAACTGCTTAAGCGTGAACGTAGATAGCTAGCTTGAGCGTTTGACTCTCAATAGAAACTTACAGCTCGGTGTCTTTAGTTGACAATCCCCTTGTCTGATCGTAGACCTTGAGCTTCTTTAGAGGGTTATAGCCCGAATGAGGTATCAAGGAGAACTATCTGGCCCTCTCTTAGGCTAGGAGAGTTGCCGCGCTCTTAAACTTTAGTCCTTCTTGGGAGGTGATAACCCGACCAAGGCATTAAGAGGGCTATCTAGCTATTTCCTGGTCATTGAGATCTGGATGGCAATTATGCTCCTACGCTGAGACCCTTCTTGATGGTGGTAGACCGACCAAGGCATCATAAGGGATATCCAGCTATTTCTTGGTCTTAAAATCTGGATGGCAATTATGCTTTTACACTCGGACCCTTCTTGGGGTGGTAGCCCGACCAAGGCATCAGGGGGGCTATCTATCAATTTCCTGGTCCTTGAGACCTGGATGGAAATTATGCTCTTATGCTCAGACCCTTCTTGGGGGTGGTAGCCCGACCAAGGCTTCAGGAGGGCCATCCAGCTATTTCCTGGTCTCGAGATCTGGATGGCAATTATGCTCTTACACTCAGACCTTTCTTGAGGGTGGTAGCCCAACCAAGGCATCATGAGGGCTATCTAGCTATTTCTTGGTCTCGAGATCTAGATGGCAACTATGCTCTTACACTTAGAACCTTCTCAGCGGGGGGTAGTGCATTTCTAAGGCGTCAGGAGTAGCGATGGGGCTTCCCCGGCTAAACCCTAGTCTTGGAATGATAATGTCGAATTTTCCACGTAGACCCAAATCATTGTAGAACATAGTTGAAGATGTAGAGAACAGACTTTATTGATAAAAGGGATGGAGTACATTATTGCCGAAGACTAAAAACTAGGTGGAGGCAGCCTGCTCATGAGTCCTCTGTTCAAAGGTAGAATTTTCTTAAGTGATCTGCATTCCAAGTATGATCGATGAATCGGCCATTCATGTCCTTGAGCTTGTATGCCCCATTATGGATACCACTTTTACTAGGTATGGCCCTTCCTAGTTGGGCTCTAGGACTCCGTCTGACCTCTTTATGGTATTCAATGTTACTTTCTTAAAAACTAGGCCTCCTTCCTTAAAGTTTCAGGCTTTTACCCTCCTGTTAAAGTACCTGGCAATTCTGCTCTGGTAAACCACTACTTTCTCAACCACTCGATCCTGCTTTTCTTCCAAGAGATCCAAGCTAGCTCGAAGCAAGGACTTCAGTTTGTGTTAGATGGGAAGAAATGCTTCAACCCCGAAGGCCAGAGAGTAAGGCGTTTCCCCGGTGGTTGTTCTTCTTATGGTGCGGTAAGCCTAGAGGACCTCGGGAAGATCCTCTTCCCATCTACCTTTCTTCTGCTGCAACTACTTCTTTAACAGCCTCTTAATGGTTTTATTCATGGATTCCACCAAACCATTGGTTTTGGGGTGGGCTATTGAAGCAAATCTAAGGTCGACTCCCAAGCCCTCGCAGAAATCCTTGAATCGGGTGTTGTCGAACTGCTTGCCGAGGTCGGCTACAATGACTAGAGAGGTCCTGAATCTGCAAACCACATTGTTCTTAATGAATCTTATTGTGTTTTCTTCTGATATCTAGGATAGTGGTCTGGCTTCGACCCATCTTGTGAAATAGTCAATTACCACGATATCATGCTTGGTTTAACCAAGAGCAGTAGAAAGCGGTCCGATCAAGACAACTCCCATACATCAAAGGGGTATGGTGAGCTAAAGGATGACAACCGCTCTGGCCGGAGGTGACTCAAGTTCATGGTCTTCTGGCATGTTTCGCAATATCGTACTAAGTTCTTTAGGTCTTGATGGATGGTTGGCCAATAGTACCCCATGCGGAGCACTTGGTATGCTAGAGCCTCCACTCCAGTGTGGTTTCCGCATTCCCTGGAATGGACCTCTCTCAATGCCCATTTGGCTTCTTCGATGTCAACATCGAAGCAAAGGAAGAGACTTGCCCCTCCTATACAAGTAACCATCTACCAAGCACTACCGGACTGAGAGCCTCTTGATTTTCCTAGCTGGTCAGGCTCTCCAGGAAGTCACTCTTCTTGAAGATGATCCACTAATGGGTCCATCCAGCTTGGCTGCCGATCCAGGATATAAATCTAATTTCCTACCACAGTGCTGGGTAGCGGAATCACTTTAAGAGGGACCCCTTGGGGTAAGGTCTGGACACCATTTACAGCTATCTTGGCTAGGACGTCAGCCCACCGATTCTGTTGTCAAGGTACCTGCTTGATCTTAAATCCTTTAAACTTGCTATAAAGCTGTTGGTCTAGCTTCAGGCAGGCAATCATATTGTTAATAGGAAAATTTGACCAAGGGTCAAAGAGAAATTTTCCTTCCATAATCGATAATCATGAAGCCCGAAAAGACAGTAAAGCCACCCCGTAGGAGTAGGGAAGGCCAGTTTGGCTTCAAAGCTACCAAAAGATAAGCCAGGCACGACTGGGATAAGCCCCCCACAAGAGTACTGGAATCCAGGTTTCTCCAGGCAATCTATCGGAGAACCTTGGCTCTGAGGTCGGGCTTCACAACCGCCCTGTGGATGCTAGGGGAAGTCTCCAAGATCAAGATACATTCGAAAGAAGCCCGCCAACCTCTCTAGAAGCCCGCTGTCCTTGCTGGACATAAAGGAAGAGTCACACCTAAATCTACATTACCCCAACTACCTCCTGGGAAGGTCTATAAGGGAACCTCAAGCCCCCATGGGTTAGGGAAAATCCATCTTAAGATTCAAAAAACAGAGCCAAAGCAGGGGTCTATCTCGCTCTATGGGACAACAGGCAGCTGGCCGGGTGACCTCCATGAAGATCCATGGCACGAGTGCACACAAGATCATCTCCACGTAATATTTACATGCACGTCAAGAGTTTAATTCAAATAAGGGAACAAACTTATCTTCTTCAACAATATCATCGAATCCAGAAACAATTCAAATTTAAATAACGAATCCCGCCTGATAAGGAGGGAACGGATTCATGAAATCACGATAGGGTATTCGCGAACTAAAAACCTACTTGGACGATATATATAGGAGAGACCAAGCATGGTAGAGAAGATACACACAGAAAGACAGAAAAACAAAGACATATACAAGAATCAGAGAACAATACACATACAAAAATACAATAAGAGATATACATGTAGAAGGAGGGCCTAAATTCTTGATCCAGAACACAGTCACCTTCATCTCGACTATTCGACAGGCACCGAGTTGCCACAACCATACACCTCCGAGAGACTGTGAGCAAATAAGAGAGTTATTTGTATCTTAAAACAATATATCAATAATAAAGCTCCCATCTACTGTTATTATGTTTCTGCCACTCGTCATTCTCTTAACTAGGTCGGGAACTAATGGTACCAACCCCAGTCACCACTTTCGTCGTAGTGGTCTCAAGGGTGTTAACAGGAATTTCTCATCTCGAGCAAATTTCCCGACAACAATAATGCTGATGATAATGATGATGATGATGATAATGATAATAATAATAATATAAGAGTAATAATAGTAATATAAATAGTTGTTAACGGGAAATTTGTTTAGGATGAGAAATCCCTATTAACACCCTCGAGACCACTTCCACGGAGGTGGTGGCCGGGGTTGGTATCGTTGAATACCTGACCTGATCTTGTATGAATATGAAGGAGGATGAAGTAGGAGGTAGGAGACAAGCAATCCCACCTATCGGGCTTCGTGCTTATGAAGTAGATCTGGGGAGCTTGAGGTTCCCTCGCTGGTGCGAAGAGTGTTGATCCTGTACCATGTTCCTCGGTCGAGGTCGGAGCCTGTCCTAGTACCCAGAGCCTGATTCTGGAGCCCAATTGCTTTCTATAATACCCCAACCTATATAGCAAGTAATAAGGAGGGCTTATCTAGCTCTAGTGTTGGAGAGCTCGATTTCTTCCTTAGAAAGGATATAAGAGAGCTTCTCAACTCCCTTCGAACTAGTCTGGGCGGTTTCTCTTCATCTTGATGTGCGACTCTGGCGTGTAGATGAGAGGATATGAGCGTTAGGTCCAGCGGGGTAGGAATCTAGATTCGGTTCCTTAGGTATTCGTTGTTGATTTCTGATTTTATGTAAGAAAGATTAGAGAGCTAGGACCAATGGGAACGGTACCTAGCCCACATACACACATGCGTAATATAGTAGATAATAGGAAAAACACAAGTCTTATGTAGATGGAGGTGGAGTGACCAAGGGGGAAAAAGCATCACGAGTGATCACATGTTGAAAAACCCCTAGGCAGTATCCAGAGGAAGGAGGAATACCCTTCCTTGTATATATATATAAGAATGCTCCGGGGAGCTTACAAGGATGGTGAAGTAATACAACGTAGTTGCTCCGGAGAGCTTACAATGTTAGTCGAATGTAGACCGATATTTTCCCGATCGAGGTACACATACAATGATGATGTAGAGAGAACTTTTAACGAAACATGTGTCTTCTGTCTCTTTTCCAGAGCGATCACTGTGCCTTTTACAGGCATATTTATACATGGTGGCTACCTTGATGTGCAAGTCCAGGACTCTTCAATTAGTCTTCGTTTTCTTATCGAATACGATTCTTCCTTTAATATAGCTGATCGGATCGTGGCTAATATCTCAGAGGCGATGTGTTTGTTTCCTCTAAGGACTCTTCCTTCCTTGATAGACAGGATTTTCTGTTATAGTTGACCCCCAATAATTGGTTGTAGAGGATATCTTGGAGGAAAATGTATTTGTTTCCTCTTTGGACTCTTTCACTAATGATGGCCATAAAAGAGTTGAATATTCTCTTTATTAATGGTGTTGATCATGTCATTAATTAGGTTAACTGCCTCCATTAATACGGTTGACCTTTTTAATGGTACTTTAAATTTCATGAAAGTCAATCCTCTTTTCCTATGTTGCCGATAGGAGAGCTCTAGTTCTGCGTGTCACTTTGGAGAGTTACTTCATGGAGGTTACCGGAGGTGACATTTGATATTCCTTGAGGGCGGGGTACCCTAGGATCCAGTACACTGGCCAGGTCCCCCGGGGACCTCTCGATTGTAACGAAGCTAGATGTTGGTCTTCCCATGGAGCTTGTGCTAATCATTTTAGAGGTGAAATATCCCATTGGGTTCCAACCTTGTAGTTGGGAGCTTGGTTTAGCTACGCGTCGAGCTTTATCATGGAGCTTGACCTAATTATGCAGGCTTCCTAGCGGGGTAGCGGGCTTGGCTAGCAGTCCCTGGTAAGATGTTTGCCATAAGCAGGTGACCTTAGCTCATTCTTGGAAGGGTGGAGAGGTACGCTCGACTACTGCTCTTGCTACTTGATTTAACCATACCAGGATCTATAGTGGATCTTAGCACTTTTGGTGATGACAGGGCTTTACGGGCTTTTTCTATTTATGCTAGGACAGGTCGAGATTATACCTCTACAAGGCAGAAGTGCCTTTGCAGGACAAGTTCGGCACCTTGAAGGTCTCCTAGTGAAAGTAGAGATAGTAGCAAGCTCTAGGTCACGAGATACCTTGATGTCGGAGAACCCAGATCCTTTCACGTCGACCTAGCTTCAGGCTTTATCCTGGTATAAGGAGCTTGACGTTATCTTGTCGGGCTTTATTTGGTAAGCTTGGACATATGCGAGATGCCCAGATGGTATGGACAGCCTCGCCTTGCTCCTGTAGGATCGCGTGGTAGCTTGACCTCAGAAACCTTAACACCCCGTCATATAAGCCCGAATCTAGACCCTTGTAGAAAGACTGAGAAGTGGAAAATTCTTCTTTGGTCCCTAGTTAAATTTTGCTATTAACAGAAGTCCCCTCTGACTTGAACACCGATAAGTATTTGGGGTTGGAGTTTGAATCTTGTATTACATGAAGAATTTTTCTTGACCTTTTTTATTGGTAACCAGTATCGTTCCCAGTGATTGGCTTAGAGAACCTGTGTACTATTCATTCCTGCAAAATAAATTAGCGTATTGCTTGATCATGTTTGATGAAGCTTCTGTGGTTAATATGGGTACCTAGAGTTCCTTTTCCAGGAATCACAATACTTAGATGAGCTGGTGAAATGATTCTGGTCTTAACGGGGTTGGCTCGGCCAAGGCAGCAAGATGACCTTTAGGTCGTTCTGATCTCGTGATCTAACAAGTAACTATGCTCCTACGCTTAGATCCTTCTTGGAGGTCTAAGCCCGACAAAGGCATCATGAGTGCTATGTAGCTATATCCTGGTATAGAGATCTTGATGGCAACAATGCTCTTACACTCATACCCTTCTTGGGGATCTTAGCCCGACCAAGGCATCAGGAGCGCTATATAGCTATATCCTTGTATTTTGATCCAGATGGCAACTATGCTTTTACAAACAGACACTTCTTGGGGGTCGTAGCCTGACCAAGGCATCAGAAACGCTATCTAGCTTTATCCTGGTATCGAGATCTGGATGGCAACAATGCTCTTACACTCAGACCCTTCTTGGGGGTCGTAGCCCGACCAAGGCATCAGGAGTGCTATCTAGCTATATCCTGGTATTTTGATCCGGATGGCAACTATGCTCTTACACTCAGACCCTTCTTATGGGTCGTAGCCCGACCAAGGCATCAGGAGTGCTATCTAGCTATATCCTGGTATTTTGATCCGGATGACAACTATGCTCTTACACTCTGACCCTTCTTAGGGGAGCTGGACCAAGGCATCAAGAGCGCTATCTAGCTATTTCTTGGTCTTTTGATCCGGATGGCAACTATGCTTTTACACCCGGACCCTTCTTGGGGGTCATACCCTGATCAAGGCATCAGGAGCACTATCCAACTATATCCTGGTATTTTTATCCGGATGGCAACTATGCTCTTACACTCGGATCCTTCTTGAGGGAGGTAGCCCGTCCAAGGCATCAGGAGCGCTATCTAGCTATATCCTAGAATTTTGATCTGGATGGCAACTATGCTCTTACACTCGGATCCTTCTTGGGGGAGGTCACCCGACCAAGGCATCAGGGGTGATGAGGGGGCTTCCCTGATCATTCCCTGGTCTCGAGATCTGGATGACAACTATGCTCTTACACTCAGACCCTTCTTGACTGGTGGTGGTGCCCGGCCGATGCATTATGAGCGCTATCTAGCTATTTCCTGGTTTCGAGGCGAACATTGTAGAAATACCATGGCGTTCCTCCTAGAGGGATTTATCCAGTCCAAGGCATTAGGAGGGCTATGGAGCTCTCCCGGTGATTGTGATCCTCCTAGAGGGATTTTATCCGGTCCAAGGCATTAGGAGTGCGGTGCAGCTCTCTTGGTGACGGTGATCACATGAGATCTACTACGAATGCCGAAATTGAAAGAGATGCAAACTCATGGCGAGCTAATATGAAGTTTTATCCATGCATGGTGGTGTCGGTGGATAACCATTCTCGCTCTAAGAGTTTTTTAATGAGTAGAATCTCTTGAGATGATACTGGAATACTGAGAAAATATTGAGCTTCTACTCCACAAGTTATATAACCGGTTTGGAAGTTCGCTTGGGGTAGATGAGAGCCCTCAACAATTGTAATCGAGCCCGCGACCCCACTATGAAGGAATCAGGACCTTTGGGTGCTCCCCGAACGGATCGAGACCTCGACAGCTCACTAGGGAATTAGAAGGCCCTATACAAATGGAAAGGAGCCATCGGTATGATAATCTCCGAGAGCAAGCTGGTGTTTGCTAAGGTCGGGCTCGTGCCAGCCAAGGAGGATGGTTACTTTTTCAACCCACGACCACATGGCGAGAGTGGTTTAAACTCTGCATGGCAATGTGGCTACCTCAGAATCCAAGGTGGGTGCTTCATTTGCTAAAGGAAACTTCTATGTTGCTTGCTAGGCAGCTCAAGCTCTTCTTCCCTCTGACCTGATCATCATTGAATGATGGATTCCTTGAATAGTTCACAGAGAAAGTTGAGAGTTACCTGGGTCCGTTCTGACTGAAGCCGAAAATTATTGAGATGATAGATGCGCAGATGATGAGGAGGACCTGGTTCCCATTTCTGCTTTCATGTCTAGTCGTGTTGAGGTAGGAACTACATTGATGTCCTCTGCTGTTGCAGATGCATGTGAGGCTTCAAGTCTGCCTACCTTTGAATTAGAGAGGTAAATCGAGACCAAGGTAGCTTGCTAGGGCGATGAATGGCCCCATATAAGTGGAGAGGAGACATAGGCCTAGTAACTGTCTGGAGACATGCTCGGGATTCATAGAAGTTTCCCAGGACGGAGAGAAGAATTTGGACCCCTTCGGGATAAGTGGTGACTCACTTGAGCATTGGATGACCCTATATGAATGGAGATGGGCTACCTGTCTGGTACCGGTCTAGAGGCATACTTGGGATTTCAAGGAGCCCCCAACAACTAAAGAAAGCTCTGGACCATGCTAGAACAAAACTAGAGCTCAGTGGCTCAATTGGGCATTGACCGACCATTTATAAGAAGTGAGGAGCCACTTGCATTACAGTGAGGCTGTTGCTCCAGAGGTTAGCTTAGGCATATAGGAGACCTTACCAAGAGTGGAAACCTCTGGGATCTCCTCGGTCAGATCAGGCTTCGGTGGCTTGCTAGGTCGATGAATGACCCGGTAAGTATAGAGCGAAGCCTCTGGTCTTGTAGCGATGCTATCGCTCTAGAAGCTTCCTTAGGCACGTAGGTGGCTTTACCAAATGTGGGAAACTTCTGAGACCTTCTCGATCAGATTAGGCTTCTGTGGCTTGCTAGGGCGTTGAATGGCCCAGTTAACATATAGCGAAGCCACATGAGATACTGGTCAGATGCATGCTTGAGATCCTAGAAGTCCCCAGCAACTGAGAGAGGGCTCTGGACCCTGCTGGAATGAATCAAGAGTTCAGTGGCTCTCTAGGGCGTTGACAGGTCCTGTATAAGAAGTGAGGAGCCACTTGGCCTTACAGTGAGGTTGTTGCTCTAGAGGTTAGCTTAGGCTTATAAGAGGCTTTACCAAGAGTGGGAAACCTCTGGGCTCTCTTCGATCAGATCGGGTTTCGGTGGCTTGCTAGGGCAATGAATGACCCGGTATATATAGAGCAAAGCCACCGGTCTTATAGCGGTGCTACCGCTCTAGAAGCTTGCTTAGGCCCGTAGAAGGCCTTACCATATGTGGGAAGCTTCTAGGTTATCCTCGATCAGATCGAGCTTCGATGGCTTGCTAAGGCGGTGAATGGCCCGTTACACACGAAGCAAAGCCACCAGTTTGGTACTGGTCACGAAGCATGCTTGGGATCATTGGAGTCCCCCACAATTTGAAAGGAGGCTCTAGACCATGCTGGAATGAACCAAGAGTTCAGTGGCTCGCTTGGGAGTTGACAGGCCCTGTATAAGAAGTGAGGAGCCACTTAGACTTACAGTGAGGCTGCTGCTTCAGAGGTTAGCTTAGGCTTATAAGAGGCCTTACCAAGAGTGGGAAACCATTGGGCTCTCCTTGATCAGATCGGGTTTCGGTGGCTTGCTAAGGCAATGAATGACCCTGTATATATAGAGCAAAACCACCGGTCTTGTAGCGGTGCTACCGCTCTAGAAGCTTGCTTAGGCACGTAGAAAGCCTTACCATATGTGGGAAGCTTCTAGGTTGTACTCGATCAGATCGAGCTTCGGTTGCTTGCTAGGGCGGTGAATGGCCCGGTACACACGGAGCAAAGCCACCGGTCTGGTACTGGTCACAAAGCATGCTTGGGATCTTTGGAGTCCCTAGCAATTTGAAATGAGGCTCTAGACCATGCTGGAATGAACCGAGAGTTCAATGGCTCGCTTAGGTGTTGATTGGCTCGGTGCATGAGGCGTGGAACCACTAATCTTCTACTGGTCGTGCTGATCTAGAAGCTACAAAGCTGAGTTGGCTTTTTAGATTCATGGGTCGACCTGCTATCTCTACCTAGGAGCTTACGAGACAGGACCTGGAGGCATGAGGGGATCCGTATGAACGGGTCGAAGCCTAGTGGATCAGCTGGACAAGTGATACACTGTAGAAAAGCGGGAGAGGTGCAGTTCTACTGTATATGAGCTCTCGATGTATCAGAATGGTTCAGCTATATAGGAGATCTTCAAGCGGGGAGTTACTGTATTTGAGCTCCACGATTATCTGAGCATGTTCGCTTCATAGGAGTAGCATAATAAACTGGTTCCACCAGGAATACCGCGTACCATATTGGCTCCATAATGAACGAAACTCGTTAAATGATAAAATGAGCACCACATGCGATGCATAGGCGATATAGATAAGTATGGAGAAAGAACATTGTATATAGTAAATGATATTCCATGAATAATGAATCTGTTACCTCGATAGTATAATGATACTCATGTAGAGACATATAGGCTTTCAAAAGGGGTGTGGAAATTTCCCACAGACGACGCTAGAAAGTGTTAAAGGGAAATTTGTTTAGGATGAGAAATCCCCATTAACACCCTCGAGACCACTACCACGGAGGTGGTGGCAGGGGTTGGTATAGTTGAATATTTGACCTGATCTTGTATGAATATGAAGGAGGATGAAGCAGGAGGTAGGAGGCAAACCATCCCGCCCGTCGAGCTTCGTGCTTATGAATTAGATCTGGGGAGCTCGAGGTTCCCTTGCTGGTGCGAAGGGGTGATCCTGGACCTTGTTCCTCGGTCGGGGTCGGAGCCAGTCCTGGTACCCAGAGCCTGATTCTGGAGCTTCTAAGAACATAGCCAGAGTAGGGGTCTACCTCGCTCTACAGGGCAATAGACAGCTGGCAGCGTGACCTCCATGAAGATCCATGGCACTAGTGAACACAGGATCATCTCCACGTAATATTTTCATGCACGTCAAGAGTTTAATTCAAATAAGGGAACAAACTTATATCTGTCAATGATATCATCGAATCCGGAAACAATTCAAATTTAAATAGCGATTGATTACTTTACAAGATGTTTTGATGCCGAACCACTGTCCCAGATATCAGAACAAAACACAACACCGTTCATCAAGACCACTGTAGTTTACAGGTTTGAAACCCTTTGGTCATCATAACCGACCTTGGAAAACAGTTTGACAATGCCTGATTCAGAGATTTCTATCAAGGTTTGGGAATCGACCTTCGGTTTGCTTCGGTAGCCCACCCTCAGACCAATAGTCTAGTGGAATCCATGAACAGAACCATAAGTAAATCGAGCCCTCTATCCCCGAGCTGCTTTGGAGGGCTGTAGCCCAAGTAGAACAATAAGTAAAGACCTGTTTAGCCCATTTCTTAGGCTCGGGATCAGGAGGGCTTCCACTCTTTCAAGCTCGATCCCTTCTTGAGGGGAACGGTAGCCCGACCAAGGCATCAGGAGCGCTATCTAGCTATTTCCTGGTCTTGAGATCTAGATGGCAACTATGCTCTTACACTCAAATCCTTCTTGGGGGTGGTAGCCCGACCAAGGCATCAGGAGCACTATCTAGCTATTTCCTGGCCTTGAGATCTGGATGGCAACTATGCTCTTACACTCAGATCCTTCTTGGGGGTGGTAGCCCGACCAAGGCATCATGACGGCTAACTAGATATTTCCTGGTCTCGAGATCTGGATGGCAACTATGCTCCTACAATCAGACCCTTCTTGGCGGGGGTAGTGCTTGGCTGAGGCATCAAGAGTAGCGATGGGGCTTCCCCAGCTTACCCCTGGTCTTGAGGCGATAATGTCGAAACTTTCCATGTAAACTCAAATCATTGTAGGACATAGTTGAAGAAGGAGTAAACAGGAAGAGGCAAGCTTTATTGCTATGGAAGATGGAGTACAATACTGTCAAAAGAAAAAATAAAAAAAGCTGGTCAGAGGTTACCTGCTCCTGAGTCCCCTGTTCAAGGGTAGAATTTCCTTAGGTGATCTGCATTCCAAGTATGGTTGATGAGTCGACCATCCATATCCTCGAGCTTGTACGCCCCATTACAGATCACCATCTTTATTAGGTAGGGTCCTTCCAAGTTGGGCCCTAGGACCCCGTCTGACCTCTTCTTGTTGTTCAAAGTCACTTTCCTGAGGACCAGATCCCCTTCTTTGAAGCTTCGGGATTTAACCCTCTTGTTGAAGTAGCTGGCAATCTTGCCTTGGTAGATTGCTACCTTTTCAGCTATTCGATCTTGCTTTTCCTCCAGGAGGTCCAAACTAGCTCGGGGCTTGCTTTCATTGCTTTTCGGTTCAAATCGTTGGACTCCAAAAGAGGTCAACTTTTACTCTATAGGTAGGGCTGCTTCAACCCCGAAGACCAGGGAGTAGGGCATTTCCCCGGTAGCTGTTCTCCTTGTAGTGCGATAAGCCTAGAGGACCTCGGGAAGCTCCTCTACCCATCTACCTTTCTTTTGTTATAGCTTTTTCTTCATACAGGGTAACTTACTACAGTAGACCCATAATCAAACAAGGGGACTGTCAGCTGGAGAAGTTGAGCTAGGAGTTTCATTAGTATGGGGACCCAATACTAATAACCTTTTTGCTTATCTTGTTATTTCTTCCAAAGATAGCTCGTTTTATATAAAAGCTGGACCTAGAGGACGACCAAGCAAGTACATGCAAGTCAGAGTTAGACCTGAGATTAAAATTTTATTATCAAGTAAGAGAGTCTATCCCCTAACAAGGCTACAACAAGCAAGGAGGGCCCAATCCCTGGTTCCGGGCTACAAAATAACAATAATAAAAGATTAAACACAGTTGAAGATGGGACACGCACCCCCTTTTCCGGGCATTCAAAATAGATTACATGAGAAAGAACTCAAGCTTTTTCGTCTTCCTGAGGACTTCCAGCCTCCTCTTCAACAGGATGAACCTCGCCCTCTGCTCCCTTCCCCGGTCCTGACACTTCCTGGTCAGCTGCATCAGCCGCCTCCGCCACCTCCTCCAAGGGATCAGCCCCGGCTGTCTCGGGGCTAACAGGATCCTCCTCCATGATTTCATTGATCACCGCTATAACTTCAGGCAGTATAGCTACATTAAGAAGGCTGGTCACCGGCTCAGGCACGTTCCCGCCTTTTGTTGACTCCATTCCTGAGAGCACTGCGGAGGGATCTCTGGCTTCAGCAAGGCCTTCTTCTGGCTCCTCATTGTGAACCCCCTTCAAGGATTCATCGGGACCAGATGCTGGAAAGACTAGAATAGGAGGAGGCAGATCTCGGACGTCCAACTGCTTCTCAGCTCTCTACCCAGATTGACCAGCTTCATCAGTTTCGGGGTGAGACATCTCTGTAGCCCGGGACATGACCTCTTCTCTATCCCAGTAGTGATGCTAGAGAGATCGAATGGGGAAGAAAGAGCCTCTGCAACCTTATAAAAGGCATAGAAATATCCCTCGCTAAAGGAGGCTTTCACTTCGGCTTAGAGCTGGGTAATACGAGCCTCCAAGGTTTGGTTCTAAGCATCTAGGGTCTTCGCATCTCCCCTCCAGTCATCTCGCTGGCTAGCCCGCCGCTTAGATCGGAGAGTTTCTTGATCAAAAGCCCGCTTCAACCTCTCATGTCCGCATTGAAGCTCAGCTAGCTGCGTCTCCATTCCCTATTTGCTAGAGGTCATCTCTTGGACCAGGGTCTGAGCCTGCTCAAGCAACCCCATGGCTCGCTCAGCTTCAGCCTCAGCCTCGGCTGCTCGATCATGGAGGAAGGCCACCTGATGCCTCATGGCCACCTGAAACTTGAAAGCCTGCAAAGGAAAATTATGTTAGAAAATGAAAACTCAAACAGCTAAATGAAGAAGTAAAAGCGACAATTACCTAGGCTAGAAGGTCGGACCCTTTGGTGATCAAGATGTCCACGGGCATCGCGGTCATCCTAAGAAAGCCCGCTGCCTGGACAAGATGGGACAAATTGCTTCAGGACCTCATTCTGACCCGCCGAGCTCGATTGCTGGTGGAGGCGAGAAGGGGCGACCTCAGAAGTATCAGCATCTGGCTCCCTAGGAACCTCGACTACCCAAGATACAACTGGATCTGCAGAAAAGGGTAGCGTGACTCGGGGAGCATCGTTCGGAGTAGTAACTACTGGAGGAGGGGCATGAAAAGACTTATTGATGATTTGGGAGGCAGACCCTCCTAGGTTTAGAGCCTTCGCAGCCCGAGATGCCAGAAGAGCCAACTTGGACCTAACTTGGAAAAGAGAGGGGGAAGGAACGAGCGGGGCAGCTACCTTAGTGGTTGACCCACCCTTATTCAGAACAGCCGGAGAGCTCCCGGGGACGATCTGGAAGGATGAGGAGGTATCCCAGTTTGTCGGGCTTCGCGAGAAGTTGGAGCAACAACAAACACTATTAGAGAAAAGAATCAAGATCATAAGAACTGAACCACCCAATAAAAAAAACAACAACAACAAGATAGATCGAGATACTTACAAGGGGTAGCTTCGGATATTCGCAAGTACCTGTTTACCCTGCGGGGATTAAAGGGGTCGGCGATTGGAAACTTCAAATTCAGGTAGTTCCGAGCTAAAATGGTCTTCAGCACGGTTTCAGACTCAGCGGGCAAGTAATCCCGACCCCAGGTTGGTTTGTCACTAAAAGCTGTGGGAACCTCGACCCCAGTCTCCCCCCGCCAATACCCATTCTTCTTTCCAAGCGGGGTCCTTCTTTGAACCCCCCGGGATGATAAAATTGAGCTTATTCTTGGCATTGGCATAGAATTGGCCTCGTGGGACCCCTGACAAGCTATCGATCTAAAAATGCAAGGCGGGTTCCTCAGCCCCAGGCTCCCTGGTTAAGTTGCTCATCTCGGATTGCTCCCTCTACAATACCAGGAAACCAATTAGATGCCTCTAAAAACCGGGCATCATTTGAAACGGAGCTAGCAGAAAAGCATTGAGAGCCCGTCGAAGAGTGGGGTAAAGAGGGAGTCTCACCCCCACTCTCAAAAGCTGTGACTTGGATAAAAAGCACGCCTTTAGGCGGGCTAAAAACATCATAGTTCCGATGGGGGATAGTTAGAGAAACAGTGTCAGGAATACCATACTTGTCCCGTGGACGGCCGATCGATTGAGGGTAAACAGTAGAGTCGGGGATTACCCTGGGTTCGAAAGGAAGGGTTATCACAGGAGGAAGCTCCGCCACTGTGACTTGAGCACTCCGACGTCAGAGTCTTCGTCGACTAGGTTCGAAGGGGTGTCAGGCCGGTTTGAAAAGCCAAAGCCTATAGAAGCGTTCCTGTTAGAACGACGGCGCTGGTAAAGTAGGGAAGATTCCTCATCGCTTGGAATCCCTCGTACCCGCTTAAGAGGAGATAGGTTATGGGCCCCCGGAGCCCTCTACCAAGGCATCAACACTATCTGTGGAAGTCAACATTGATGGGCAAGAGAGATGAGAAAGCAAGCGGAAGATAGAGACAGAGAAAGCAGGGAAAAAGAAATTTGAAGGTTTGAAGTTTTGAGGAAGTATGAAGAAAATCACAAGCAGGTCGGGCTTAAATAGAGGTTTATAGGTGATATCCTTGGGAAGATCACCTGAGAGCCGTATTGTAGCCGTTTTTCTTCGAATCACACTCAGTTTCAAATTCAAAATATTGAGTAATTAATGAGAAAATTTTACTCTCATTAATTATTTTTAAGACGGAAAACTTTCTCAATTAAATAAGGAATCTGACTCCAACCCCAACTCTACCACCGGTGTTCAAGTCAGAGGGAACTTCTTTTAATAGTGAAATTTGGCCTGGCGTCAAAGAGAAATTTTCTACCCATAATCGATAATCATGAAGCCCGAAAAATCTGTAAAGCCACCCCGCAGACGCAGGGAAGGCTGGTTCAGCTTCAAAGCTACCAGAAGACAAACCAGACTCAACTAGGACGAGCCCCCACAAGAGTATTGAAAGCCGGGCTTCTCCAGGCCATCTATCGGAGAACCTCGGCTCTGAGGTCGAGCTCTATAACCGCCCCGTAGATGCCAGGGGAAGTCTCCAAGCTCAAGAGACATTCGAGAGAAGCCCTCCAACCTCTCCAGAAGCTTGTTGTCCTTGCTGGACATAAAGAAAGAGTCACGCCTAAATCTACACAACCCCAGCTACCTCCCAGGAAGGTCTACAAGGGAACCTCAAGCCTCCATAGGCCAGAGAAAGTCCATATTGAGCTTCTAAGAACAGAGCTAGAGAAGGGGTCTACCTCGCTCTACGGGGGAATAGACAGTTGGGAGGGTAACCTCCATGAAGATCCATGGCACGAATGCACACATGATCATCTCCAGGTATTATTTACATGCACGTCAAGAGTTTAATTCAAATAAGGGAACAAACTTATATGCGTCAAGGATATCATTGAATTCGGAAACAATTCAAATTTAAATAACGAATCCCGCTCGATAAGGAGGGAGCGGATTCATGAGATCACATGAGAGTATTCGCGAACTAAAAACCTAATTGGACGATATATATAGAAGAAGAGACACACACAGAAAGACAGAAAAACAAAGACATATACAAGAATCAGAGAGCAATACACATACAAAATACAGCAAGTGATATATATGTATAAGGAGGGCCTAAATTCTGGATCCAGAACACGGTCACCTTCATCTCCACTATTCGACAGGCACCGAGTTGCCACCACCCTACACCTCCGAGAGATTGTGAGCAAACAAGAGAGTTATTTGTATCTTAAAGCAATATATCAATAATAAAGCTCCAATTTATTGTTATTACATTTCAACCACTCATCTCTCCCTTAACTAGGTCGGGAACCAACAGTACCGACCCCGGCCATCACTTTCGCTGTAGTGGTCTTGAGGGTATTAACAGGATTTTCTCATCTCGAGCAAATTTCCCGTCAACAATTTAGATTGATCTCTGCCATCCATCTCAAATATTCATAGTGGTGATCAAATTACAATAATAATAATAATAATAATAATAATAATAATAATAATAATAACAACATCAACAACAACAATAATAATAATAATATAAGAACAATAATAGTGTTAATAGTGAAATTTGGCCAGGGGTCAAAGAGAAATTTTCCACTTTCTCGTCACAAGTCGAAACCCATAATCGACAATCATGAAAGCCCGGATAGACCATAAAGCCACCCCACAGGAGCAAGGAAGGCCGGCTCGGCTTCACAACTAACAGAAAACTAGTTAGGCGCGACCAGGACGAGCCCCCACACGAATGCTGGAGCCTAGGGTTCTCCAGGCCACCTATCGGGGAACCCCAGCTTTGAGGTCGAGCTCCTCAACCGCCCTTTGAATGCCAGAAATAGTCTCCAAGCTCAAGAGACATTCGAGAGAAGCCTGCCAACCTCTCCAGAAGCCCGTTGTCCTTGCTGGACATAAAGGAAGAATCATGCCTAAATCTACACTACCCCCGCTACCTCCCGGGAATGTCTACAGGAACACCTCGAGCCCTTAAGGGCCAGTGAAAATCCATCTCAAGCTTTTAAGAATAGAGTTGAAGCAGGGATCTGCCTCGCTCTACGAGGCAACAGACAGCTAGTTAGGTGACCTCCATGAAGAACCATGCCGCGATAACTTACAAGATCCTATCTAGAAGATAACCATCATTAACCCCGTATACATGCGAGCCAAGAGTTTTATTCCAAAAAGGAAACAAACTCATTCACGTTAATTGTTTCCGCTATTTACTCGGGGTCAACCAGTTTTAAATGAAGGATCCCACCCAATAAGGAGGAAACTGATTCAAAGGATCGTGGCGGAATATCAGCAAATTCAAGTCAACTTGGACTACATATAAATAGGACCAAGCAGGATACATAGGGAATAGACAGAAAAACATGCATAGAAGCAGAGAGAAGAGAAAGAGAAAAAAAATGGGGTAGGCCTAAATTCTGTATTAAGAACACGGCCACCTTTGTTTCCACTATTTGATAGGCACAGAGTTGCCAAAATCCTAGATCTTAGAGAAACCCTCGCCAACTTCAGAAGGAACCTATGGGCGGGAAAACGTTTCCGGTCTTTCGCTAAGAGACCTCCTGAAACCTACCAAAAAGCTTATGATCGGGCTCTAGAGCAGATTAAGGTCGACGAACAGCTCAAGGTCAAGATGGAACACGATGACATGAGAGCCGTAAAGCGACAAAAGAAGGAAGCTCCCAGACCCGAGCAAGCTCAGAAAAACTAGAATAAACCCTATAATAAATTAATATACCGTTTCCCTCTCTTTCAACCTAGATCAGAAAAGTATCCAGATAAACGAGCTCCTCATCAAGTTTCACAACCTCCAAGGACAGTGGCCCTTATAGCTCGCGATGAGAGAGGCTACGACCATTACACTCCCTTAAATGCATCCCGAGAAACAGTCTACCTCGCCATTCGGGACAAGGGTTTGTTACAAAAGCCAACTCCCATGAAAGCCCCGGTCGATAAGAGAAATCGTTATAAATAATGTGACTTTCACGAGGACGTAGGGCATAACCCTTCAGAATGCTACAACCTGCGGAATCAGATTGAGGCTTTGATAAGGGGGGGATGCTTGGTAGAATTCTTACAACTAGTCAGAGAGAACATTCAGACTGGAAGGGAGGTGCAAGCCGAGATTCGAGAACATACCGAGAAAAGGAAGAGAGAGCATGCAGACCTGATACATAAGATTAAAATAATACATACTATCAGCAGGGGGCCCACTCTGGCCGGCACCTCTAACAGTTCCAAGAAAAACCATACAAGGAAGGTCCCTCATACGGACGAGGGGCAAAATATCTTCAAGGTCGACCAGAGACCAACCCATCCCTATGGTCATCACGGTACAAATTTCCAACTTCATGGTGCACCGTGTGCTCGTCGAAACAGGTAGCAGCTTTGACGTCCTGTTCAAAGATACCTTGGAAAAGCTAAACTTGAAACAGTGGTGTTACAATAGTTGCACTACTCCATTATATAATTCACTGGGGACTCAATCACACCCATAGGATCAAAAATCCTACCAGTGATCATTGGAGTCGTACCTCTCCTGCAAAATATTAAGACCGACTTCATTGTGGTGGATACCCCATCGGCCTACAATGCAATATTAGGGAGTCCATTTCTACCATCCTTGAAAGGGGTCTTTTCTATTTACCATAACGTCCTGAAGTTTCTGGTAGGAGACAAGATGGAAGAAGTTCGGCGTGGTCAGCAAGCAGCTAGGAGATGCTACGCATTCTCGGCCACCCCAGCAGCTCTAGCAAAACAACTCGCCCAGGTGATGACGATCCAAGGCAGGATAACCCATGTACTAAACCTGGAAGACGTGGGTTTCACCGATTGCCCCGAAGAAAGCCTCGTGGTGCCTGACATGGAAGAACAGAGAAGGAAATGGATCAGCAGCCATCCATTCGATAAGTTAGAAGAGATTCATGTCCGAATAACCGATCCTTTGAAGGTCATCAAGATCGGAGCTACCATTGAGCTAGAAATGAAAGAGGGATTGATTAGGCTCCTCACAGAGTTAAACAATATTTTTGCTTTGAGTCATGCAAAGATGCCAAAAATCCCAATGACATTAGTTGCACATCTACTAGCAGTGGATCCGACCTTCAAACCCATTAAACAGAAAAGGTGCCACTTCAACACAGAAATAAATGTGGCGGTTTAGGAATAAGTGGATAAACTAACCCATGTAGGCTTCATTCGAGAAGCCTGTTACCCCGAGTGGATCGCCAACGTGGTCATGGTCACAAAGGCAAATGGAAAGTGGCGCATGTGTGTAGACTATACCGATCTCAACTGGTCATGCCCGAAGGACAATTTCCCTCTGCTAAAAATTGATCAGCTGGTCGATTTCACCTTCGGGAACAAGCTCCCGAGCTTCATGGATGTATTTTTTGGATACAATCAGATTATGATGCATCCCACGAACAAGGAAAAGACCAGTTTCATCACCACGTGTTAACGGGAAATTTGCTCGGGATGAGAAATTCCTACAAACACCCTCGAGACCACTACCATGAAAGAAGTGGCAGGGGTCGGTACCGTTGGTTCCCGACCTATTAAAAGATGGACGAGAGGCTGAATCGTAATAATAGTAAATGGGAGCTTATATTATTGATATATTGCTTTAAAATACAAATCACTCTCTTATATGCTCGCAGTCTTTCTAAGATGTAGGGTTGTGGTGGCAACTCTGTGCCTGTCGAATAGTGGAAACGAAGGTGGCCGTGTTCTGAATACAGAATTTAGACCTTCCCCTCTTTTTTCTTTCTCTCTTCTCTATGTTGTTATCTATCTTTTTTCTATATCTTCCTTTGTCTGTCGTTCTTGGTTCTATTTATACATGGTCCAAGATGGTTTGAATTTGCTGATATACCGCCACGATCCTTTGAATCCGTTTCTTCCTTATCGGGCAGGACCCTACATTTAAAAATGGTTGACCCCGAATAAATAGCAGAAACACTTAACGTGAGTGATTTTTTTTTCCTTTTTGGAATCAAATTCTTAGTTCGCACGTATACAGGATTAATGATGGTTATCTTCTTGAAATGATCTTGTATGTTATCGCAGCGTGGTTTTTCTTGGAGTTCACCCTGCCAGCTGACTGTTGCCCAGTAAAGCGAGGTAGATCCCTGCTTTGACTCTGTTCTTAGAAGCTTAAGATGGATTTTCCCTGACCCTTGGGGCCTTGAGGTACTCTTGTAGATATTCCTGGGAGGTAGCCGGGGTAGTGTAGATTTAGGCGTGATTCTTCCCTTATGTCCAGCAAGGACAACGGGCTTCTAGAGAGGTTGGCGGGCTACTAGAGAATGTCTCTTGAGCTTGGAGACTTCCCGTGGCATTCACGGGGCGGTTGTGGAGCTCGACCTCAGAGCCAAGGTTCTCCGATAGATGGCCTAAAGAAGCCCAGATCCAGTACTCTTGTAGGGGCTCGTCCTGGTCGTGTCTGGTTTGTTTTCTGGTAATTTTAAAGCCGAGCCGGCCTTCCCTGCTCCTGCGGGGTGGCTTTATGGTCTTTTTGGGCTTCATGATTTTCGATTATGGGTTTTGACATATGGCGGGAAAGTGGAAAATTTCTCTTTGACCCCTGGCTAAATTTCACTATTAACATAAGTCCCTTCTGACTTGAACATCGGTGGTAGAGTTGGAGTTAGAGTCAGATTCCTTGTTTAATTGAGAAAGTTTTCCGCCATAAAGATAATAAATAAGAGCAAAATCTTCTCATTAATTACCCAATATTTGAATTTGAAACAATGTGTTACTCGAAGAAAGACGGCTGTAATACGGCTCTAGATAATCTTCCCGAGGATATCGTTGATAATCCTCTATTTGAACCCGGCCTTACCGTCACTTTCTTCATACTTTCTCAAATCTCAAATTCTCAAATTTTCAAATTTTTTCTTTCCTGCTTTCTATGCCGATTTCCCTCTATCTTTCGCTTGTTTTCAAATCTTTCTGTTAATAGCAAAATTTGGCTAGGGACCAAAGAAGAATTTTCCACTTCCCAACCTTCCCGCAAGGGTCCAAATTCGGGCTTATATGACGGGGTATCAAGGTCACCGAGGTCGAGCTACCACGCGATCCTAAAGAGCAAGGCGAGACCGCCCATACCATATGAGCATCTCGCATATGTCCAGGCTTACCAAACAAAGCCTGACGAGACAACGTCAAGCTCCTTGTACCAGGATAAAATCCCAAAGCTAGGTCGACGTGAAAGGATCTGGGTTCCCCGACATCAAGGTATCTCATGACACTCTCCTAGAGCTTGCTACTATCTATACTTTCACTAAGAGACCTTCAAGGTGCCGAACTTGTCTTGCAAAGACCCTCCTGCCTCATCGAGGTATAATCTCGACATGTCTGAGCATAAAAGGAAGAAGCCTGTAAAGCCTCATCGCCACCAAAAGCGCCAAGATCCAATGTTGATACTGGCATGGTTAAATCAAGTAGCAAGAGCAGTACTCAAGCTTACCTATCCACCCTTCTAGAAGTAAGCCAAGGCCGTATGTTTATGGCGAACACCTTACCGGGGCTTGCCAGCCGAGCTTCACTACCCCGTCGGATTCAAACGCGGTTAAATCGAGCTCCACCAAAAGCCTTGTAAGGTCGAATCAAGCTCCATACAACCAGACTGATACCTTAAGGTATCTCACCTCAGATTGATACCCAAGTACTGTGATACCAGCTTTGGGACTCATCCGGGGTACTCCTCCTCTATAAGGTAGGAAGAATAATATCAGTAAGGTACCGCACCACCGGAATATTGAATCAGAGTACTCCTCCAAGAGAGAGGGTTGACTTTCATGATTACCAGTAATGAGGTCAATCGTATTAATAGAGGTATTCAACCCTATTTAATGAGGTCAACCATATTAATAAAGGTAGTCAACCCTATTAATGAGGTCAACTATATTAATAGAGGTAGTCAACCCAATTAATGACATGATCAATGCCATTAACAAGAGAATATTGAACTCTTTAATGGACACCATTAGTGAAAGAGTCCAAAGAGGAAACAAATACCTTTTCCTCCATGATATCCTTCACAACCGATTATTGAGGGTCAACTATAACAGAAAATCCTGCCTATCATGGAAGGAAGAGTCTGAAGAGGAAACAATCATATCTTCTCCAAGATATTAGCTAATAGCCGATAAACTACATTAAAGGAAGAATCGTATTCGATCAGGAAACGAAGACTAATTGAAGAGTCCTGGACTTGCATGCCAAGGTAGTCACCATATATAAATAGGCCTGTAAACAGCATATTGAGAGTAGCTAATCAATGATAGAAAATGCTAAAATACATACTCCAAGAAAGACTCGATATTCAACATTCGAGGTCATCTGATACAGACTCGATATTCAACATTCGAGGTCATCTGATACAGACTCGATATTCAACATTCGAGGTCATCTGATATCTGAGAAGACACATGCTTCGTTTAAAGTTCTTTATAGATCATCATTGTATGTGTACCCCGACCAGGAAAATACCGGTATCGGTAAACACTCATTGTTGTAAGCTCCCCGGAGCATATAAGTTGTACTACTTTGACATCTTTGTAACCTCCTCGGAGCATCGCATGACATATATATATATATATATATATATATATATATATATATACAAGGAAGGGTATTCCTCCTTCCTCTAGATACTGTCTAGGGGTTTTTCAGCATGTGATCACTCGTGATGCTTTTTCCCTTATGGTAAGTCCACCTCCATCTACATAAGACTTGTGTTTGATCTATTATCTACTGTATTACACATGTGTGTATGAAAGCTAGGTACCGACCCTATTGATCCTAGCTCTCTAATCTTCCTTACATGAGATCGGGAAACAACAACGAAGACCTAAGGAACATAATCTAGATTCCTTCCTCGCCAGACCTAACGCTCTTATCCTCTCATCTGCATGCCAAAGTCACACATCCAGATGAAGAGGAACCACCGAGACCTGTTCGAAGGGAGTCGAGGAGCTCTCACGTATTCTCTCTATTGAACACCGGAGCTAGATAAGCCCCCATTTTTACTTGCTATCGAGGTCGAGGTATTACAGAAAGCAATCGGGATCTAGAACCAGGCTATCGATACCAGGACGGTCTCCGACCCCGATCGAGGAACATTGTCCAAAATCACCCCTTTCGCACCAGCAAAAAAACCTCGAGCTCCCCAGATCTACTTCATAAGGTAGAATTTTGACTGGCGGGATGGCTTGTCTCCTACCTACTGTTTCATCTTCTTTCATATTCATACAAGATCACCAAGGTACCAAATATACCAACATCGGCCACCACCTCCGTGGTAGTGGTCTCGAGGGTGTTAATAGGGATTTCTTATCCTCAATAAATTTCCCGTTAACACTTTCTGGAGCCGTCTGTGGGAAGTTTCCATACCTTTTTTGAAAGCCTCTATGTCTCTACACGAGTATCATTATACTATCGAGGTAATATATTCATTATTCATGGAATATCATTTACTATATACGATGTCTTTTCTACATACTTGTCTATATCGCCTATGGATCGCATGTGGTGCTCATTTCATCATTTAACGAATTTCGTTCATTGTGGAACAACTATGGTACATAGGATTCCTGGTGGAACCAGCTCTTATGCTACTCCTATGAAGTGAACCTGTTCAGATAATCGTGGAGCTTCAATACAATAGCTCACCGCTTGAAGATCTCTTATATAGCTGAACCATTCTGATACATCGAGAGCTCATATACAGAAGAACTGCACCTCTCCTGCTTATTTACTGAAGATTTGTTTTGCTACTGATAGACCTTTTATCCAGTAGATCCGTGGGACTTGGACCTGGTCATACGGGACCCTTCATGTCACCATTTCCACCCTTCAGAAGCTCCTAGGTAGCGATAGCAGGTCGACTTATGAATATAAGAAGCCAACTCAGTTGTGTAGCTTCTAGAACAGCACGACCAGTAAAAGATTAGTAGTACCACAACTCGTGCACCGGGCCAGTCAACGCCCAAAGGAGCCACTGAACTCTTGGTTCACTCCAGTAGGGTTCAGAGCTTTCTCTCAGTTGCTGGGGACTTCTAGGATCCCAAGCATGATTCTGGACCAGTACAACACCGGTGGCTTTCCTCTATGTTTACAGGACCATTCACCGCCCTAACAAGCCACTGAAGCCCGATCTGATCGAGGAGTTCTCAGAAGCTTCCAACATTTGGTAAGGCCTCATACGTGCCTAAGCAAGCTTATAGAGCAGTAGCACCGCTACAAGACTGGTGGCTTTGATCTATATGTACTGGGTCATTCATCTCCCTAGCAAGCCACCGAAGCCCGAACTGATCGAGAACAGCCTATAGGTTTTCCACTCTTGGTAAGGCCTCTTACATGCCTAGGCAAACCTCTAGAGTAACAGCCTCACTGTAAGGCCAAGTGGCTCCTCACTTCTTACACCAGACCGATCAACGCCCAAGTGAGCCACTAAATTCTTGGTTCATTCAAGGATGGTCTAGAGTTTTCTCTCAGTTGCTGGGGTCTTCTAGGATCCCAAGCATGCTACTGGACAAGTACAAGACCGGTGGCTTTGTTCTATATGTACCGGGTCATTCATCGCTCTAGCAACCCACCGAAGCCTGATCTAATCGAGGAAAGCCCAGAGGTTTCCCACTCTTTGTAAGGCCTCCTACATGCCCAAGAAAATCTCTGGAGTAGAAGCCTCACTGTAAAGGCCAAGTGGCACCTCACTTCTTACACCGGGCCGGTCAATGCCCAAGTGAGCCACTAAATTCTTGGTTCATTCCATGAGGGTCCAGAGCTTTCTTTTAGTTGCTGAGGACTTCTAGGATCCCAAGCATGCTTCTGGACCAGTACCAGACTAGTGGCTTCTCTCCATGTTTACCGGGCCATTCACCACCCTAGGAATCCACTGAAGCCCAATCCGATCGAGAAAATCTCAGAAGCTTCCTAAATTTGGTAAGGCCTTCTACGTGTCTAAGCAAACATCTAGAGTGGTAGCACCGCTACAAGACCGTTGGCTTTGGTCTATATGTACCGGGTCATTCATCACCCTAGCAAGCAACCGAAGCCCGATCTAATTGAGGAGAGCCTAGAGTTTTCCCACTCTTGGTAAGGCCTCATACATGCCTAAGCAAACCTCTGGAGTAGCAGCCTCACTGTAAGGCCAATTGGCTTATCACTTCTTACACCGGGCCGGTCAACGCCCAAGTGAGCCACTAAATTCTTGGTTAATTCTAGGAGGGTCCAGAGCTTTCTCTCAGTTGCTGGGGACTTCTAGGATCCCAAACATGCTTCTGGACAAGTACTTGATAGGTGGCTTTGCTCCATATGTACCGGGTCATTCACCGTCTTTGTAAGCCACCAAAGCTCGATCTGATCGAGGACAGTCTTGAGGCTTCCCACATTTTATGTGGTCCAGACCCTTCACTTAGTTGTTAGGGGCTCCTTGTATCCCATGTATGCCTCTGGACCGGTACCAGACAGGTTGCCCCTCTCCATTTATAGTGGGTCATCCAATGCTTAAGTGAGTCACCATGGTTCCTACTCATTCCGGAGAGGTCCAAAGCTTTCTCTCAGTCACGTGAAACTTCTAGAATCTCAAGCATGTCTCTGGATAGTTACTAGCCATTCATCGCCCTAGCAAGCTACCTTGGTCCCGATCTACCTCTCTGGTTAGTCTCCTCAACAGTAGCAGCTCCTTCCTCCTTAGTCTCATTACTTGGTTGAAGGGCGGGTCATCATCCCATAACACTGCTGCTTCGTATCCAGCTTCCACCATCTTGGTTGGATCAACTTCAATCAACCTTGACCTCCATCTTCTCAGTTGGATCAATCAATATCTCTCTTACCTCTCTTACCTCTTCTACGTTGGGGACTTTGAGATTGTTTCTACCCTAGTATGGCCTGGCATGAATGTGGAGATGTACAACATGTCCTCTTCATCATCAATGCACCTTGTGGCTCGAGATGGACCGGCTTCAGTTAGAGTGGACCCAATAAACTCTCAGCTCTCTCCATGATCTCCTTCAGAGCAGTCCTTACATGGCACAGAGCACGGATTCGAGTCTTTCTATATCATATGCACACTGCATCTGCTCTCTATCTACCTGCATCTTAGTTATGATTACCTCAGCTGTGGTCATGGCTTTGCTCAAGACAAGCGCTCCCCTCATTATCTTGATCATCTCATCATGGTTCTGCTCAAGCTCGACTTTAGCAGCAACAACCTTCTCCTAAATAGCATCATATCGGTGGCTTTGCTCCATTCATACAGGGCCATTCAGCTCCTTAGCAAGCCCCTGAAATCCTGGTTCATTCGAGAATAACCCAGAGGCTCCCCATATTCAGTAAGGCCTCCTATGTGCTTGAGTATGCTTCTAGAGCAACAGCAGCACCACTGCAAGTCTTGGAGCCTCCTTGTATCTAGTACAAGACCAGTAGCTCCACTCCATTTTTACCGGGCCATTCATTGCCCTAGCGAGCTACCATGGTCCCGATCGACATCCCAGGTTAGTTTCATAGACCGTGGTCAGCTCCTCCTCCTTTTGGTTTGACGTAACCTAAGAGAGTAGTTTTCTCCATCATAAATATCTACTTCTAGATCAACCGAGGCTCACCTGCCATACAAACAACCACCTCAACGGTGGTCTTTATTTAAGGGAAAAGATCCCTCTTCGGATTGATCATCTACTGCACCATGGGATTTCTAGCCCGGATCTGCTTTAGTAACCCTAGACTTGCCAGCTACGATGGGAACATGCACAACCATCTCAGCAACTTTCTTTTTAATCCCCTTCCTTTTCCTCCATCAATAACTCCTAAGTCAAATGGGGGAAGTAAAGCCAGCTCTATCTCAAAGGTTGTGAAGAAATAACCATCCTCATTGGCTTGCACGAGCTCGACCTTAGAAAACACCAGCTTACTATCGAAGATTATCATACTGATGGCTCCTCTCCATTTGTACTGGGCCTTCGAATGCCCTAGTGAGCCATCAAGGTCTCGATCTGTTCATTGAGCACCCGAAGGTCCTGATTCGTTCACAGTGGGGTCTCGAGCTCCATTACGATTGTTGAAAACTCTCATCCACCCCAAGCGGACTTCCATACCGGTTACATCACTTAGGGGCTAGAAGCTCAATATTTTCTCAATACTCCAGTGAAAGGGGCGATGACCCCAACGTGATACCATTTCCGTTAGTTCACAATAAAAAGCGTCTTTTGCGGAGAGCCATTCTACTATCTACATTCATAATCCAGATCATCTCAAGAGATTCTGCTTGTGAAAAAGCTCCTAGAGCGAGACTGGTTATCAACCGATACCATCATACATTGATACAACTTCGTATCGGCTCGACATGAGTTTGCATCTCCTTCGATTTTGGTATCCGTAATAGATCTCATATGATCGCCTTGACTAGGAGAGATAGATAGCCCTCAAAATGTCTTAGACTAGATTACTCCCTCACTGAGGATCGCCATAGTATTTTGATAGTGATCTCCTCAAGATCAGAGACTGGTCGGGGAATCCCCTTCACTACCTCTGATGCTTCGGCCAGGCACAACCCCCCGCAAAGAAGGGTCTAAGTGTAAGAGCATAGTTTCCATCCAGATCTCGAGACCAGGGATTAATGGGGGAAGCCCCCTTATCATCCCAAATTCCTTGGTCTGGTGACCTTCCCTAAAAAGGATACGATTTTTAGTGCATAGTTGCCATCCGGATCAAAATACCAGGATATAGCTAGATAGCGCTCATTTTGCCTTGGTTAGGCTACGACCCACAAGAAGGGTCTGAGTGTAAGAGCATAGTTGCCACCTAGATCAAAATACCAGGATATAGCTAGATAGGGCTCCTGATGCCTTGGTCGGACTAAGACCCCCAAGAAAGGTCTAAGTGAAGAGCATAGTTGCAATCCGGATCAAGATACCAGAATATAGCTAGATAGCGCTTCTGATGCCTTGGTCGGGCAATGACCCCCAAGAAGAATCTGAGTGTAAGAGTATAGTTTCCATCTTGATCTCGAGACCAGGAAATAGCTAGATAACGCTCTTGATGCCTTAGTTGGGCTACCACCCCCAAGAAGGGTCTAAGTGTAAGAGCATTGTTGCCATCAAGATCTCGAGATCAGGATATAGCTAGATAGCCTTCCTGATGCCTTGGACCGGATCAATCCCTTCAAGAGGAACGCCATAGTATTTCGACAATGATCTTCTCGAGGTAAGGAAATAGCTAGATAGCACTCCCGACGCTTTTGTTGGGCTACCATGCCCAAGAGGGATCTGAGTATAAGTGCATTGTTGTCATCTGGATCTCAAGACCAGGGTAGCTAGCGTTTCGAATGCCTTGGTCGGTTGACCTCCCCCAAGAAGGATCTGAGCATAAAAGCATAGTTGCATGCTAGATCACGAGACTTGAATAACCAAAAGGTCATTCTGTTGCCATGATCGGGCCAAAACCGTCAGGAAAGGTGTAGGTGGCATAGTTGTCTACCAATTAGAGGATTAGAAATTTCAGGCTCTCAGATTAACCACTAGAGCTTCATCCCACATGATCGAGCAATACAGTTTGTGACCTTTCTCAGTTACCAAAATTTACACTCACTAGAGTATCAAAAATTCCAGAAAGGGAATATCCCTTCTGTAGTCTGCCATAACTCATTTATTTTACAGGTACGTCGAATGCACCTATGTTTCGCCTATGTATAAAGACCTAGTGAGAAAGTGGCCTTAGTTGCCTACCAGTATCTTCTTCGCCAAATGTACCAAGACTCCTAAAACAAGAATGACTAGTACCCCGGTTCTCTAAGCCAAGCACTGTGAGCGATTCTGGTTACAAGTAAGAATCAACAAGCAAAAGTCTTCATGTAGTACAAGATTCGGACTCCAACCCCAAATACGTACCAATGTTTAAGTCAGAGTAGACTTCTGTTAATAGCAAAATTTAGCTAGGGACCAAAATAAGAATTTTCCACATCCCAGCCTTCCCGTAAGGGTCCAAATTCGAGCTTATATGAAGGGGTATCAAGGTCCCCGAGGTCAAGCTACCACGCGATCCTACATGAGAAAGGCGAGGCCGCCCATACCGTCTGAACATCTCGCATGTGTCCAAGGTTACCAAATAAAACCTGACGAGACCATGTCAAGCTACTTATACAAGGATAAAAGCCCAAAGTTAGGTCGATGTGAAAGAACCTGGGTCGCCCGACATCAAGGTATCTCATGACACTCTCCTAGAGCTTGCTACTATCTCTACTTTCACTAAGAGACCATCAAGGTGCCGAACTTTTCTTACAAACGCCCTCCTGCCTCATCGAGGTATAATCTCAACCTGTCCGAGCATTAAAGGAAGAAGCCCGTAAAGCCTCATCGTCACCAAAAGTGCCAAGATCCACTATAGATCCTAGCATGGTTAAATCAAATAGCAAGAGCAGTACTCGAGCGTACCTCTCTACCCTTCCGGAAGTCAGCTAAGGCCGTCTATTTACGGCGAACACCTTACCGGGGCTTGCCAGCCAAGCTTCGCTACCCAGTCGGATTACAGCGCGGTTAAATCAAGCTCCACCGAAAGCCATGTAAGATCGAATCAAGCTCCATATAACCAGACTTTCATCTTAAGGTATCTCACCCTCAGATCGATACCCAAGTACTGGGATACCAGCTTCGGGACCCATCCGGGGTAAGCCTCCACCGTAAGGTATGAAGAATAATATCAGTAAGGTACCGCACCACCAGAATATTGAACCAGAGTTCTCCTCCAAGAGAGAGGGTTGACTTTCATGATTACCATTAATGAGGTCAATCGTATTAATAGAGGTAGTCAACCATATTTAATGATGTTAACGGGAAATTTGTTAAGGATGAGAAATCCCTATTAATGCCCTCGAGACCACTACCGTGAAAATGTTGGATAGGGTTGGTATCGTTGATACCTGACCTGATCTTGTATGAATATGGAGTATAGAGTGGTAGGTGGGAGAGGAGTCATCCCACTCATTGGATTTCGCGATGGATAGGAGAGGAGACATCCCACATGTCGGGCTTCGTAGTGGGTAGGAGACTAGTCATCCTTTCCTGTCCGGCTTCATGGTAGGTAGGAGAGGATTCATCCCATCTGCTAGGCTTCGTAGTAGGTAGGAAATGAGTCATCCTTTTCTTCGAGCTTCGTGCTTATGAAGTAGAGCTGGGGAGCTCGAGGTTCCCTTAGTGGTACAAAGGGGGTGATCCTAGACCTTGTTCCTCGATCGGGGTCGGAGCCTATCATGGTACCTGGAGCCCGGTTTTGGAAACCCATTCTGGAGCCCGATTCCTTCCTGTAATTCCCTGACCTAGATAGCAAGTAAGGAGGGGGCTTATCTAGCTCCAGTATCGGAGAGCTCGATTTCTGCCATAGAGATGATGCAGGAGAGCTCATTGATTTCCTTCACGTTGGTCAGGGTGGTTTCTCCTCATCTTGATATGCGACTTTAGCATGTAGATGGAAAGATAAGAGCGCTAGGTCCAGCAAGGTAGGAATCTAGCTCGCAGTTATATACATATGCATTACATAGGACACAAATAAGAGAAACACAAATCTTTTGTAGAGAAAGGTGGACTGACCAAGGGGGAAAAAGCATCACGAATGATCACATGTTGAAAAACCTCAAGGCAGTATCCGGAGGAAGAGAGAATACCCTTCGTTATGTATATATCAAAGAATGCTCTGGGGAGCTTAAAAGAATGGTGAGGTAATACAACGTAGTCATTCCGGAGAGCTTATAATGGTGGTCAAATGTAGACCGATACCGGTATATTCTAGGTAAAGGTAACACATACATTGATGATATCGAGAGATCTCTAAACGAAGCATGTGTCTTTTGACCTACCTTCCTCGGAGAGAGCTTTCTATGCCTTTTATAGGCATATTTATAAATGGTGACTACCTTGGCGTGCAAGTCCAAGATTCTTCAATTAGTCTTTGTTTCCTTATCGAATAAAATCCTTCCTTTAATGTAGTTGATCGACTTGTAGCTATTATCTCGGAGAATATATGATTGTTTCCTCTTCAGACTCTTCCTTCCTTGATAGACGAGATTTTATGTTATAGTTGACCCCCAAAAATCGGTTGTGGAGGATATCTGGGAGGAAAAGGTATTTGTTTCCTCTTTGGACTCTTTCATTAATGATGGCCATTAAAGAGTTGAATATTATCTTATTAATGGTGTTGATCATGTCATTAACTGGGTTGACTGCCTTCATTAATGCAGTTGACCTCATTAATAGTACTTTAAATGTCATGGAAGTCAATCATTTCTTCTTACGTTACCGAGAAAAGAGCTCTAGTTTTGCATGTCACTTTGAAGAGGTACTTCATGGAGGTTACTTGAGGTGACATTTGATATTCCTTGAGGGCAGGGTACCCTAGGATCCAGTACACTGGCGGGGTTCCCTGGGGACCTCTTGATAGTCACAGAGCTAGATGTTGGTCTTCCCATAAAGCTTGTTCGAACAATTTTAGAGGTGAAATATCCCATTTGTTCCAACCTTGTAGTTGGGAGCTTGGTTCAGCTACGCCGAGCTTTATCATGGAGCTTGACCTAATTATACAGGTTTCCTAGCGGGGTAGCGGGCTTGGCTAGTAGGCCTTGGTAAGGTGTTTGCAATAAACAGATGACCTTTGCTCACTTTTGGAAGGGTTGAGAGGTACGCTCGAGTACTGCTCTTGCTACTTGATTTAACCATACCAAGATCTACAGTGGATCTTGGCACTTTTGCTGACGATGTGGCTTTACGGGCTTCTTCCTTTTATGCTCAAAAAGGTCGAGATTATACCTCGATGAGGCAGGAGTGCCTTTGTAATACAAGGTCGGCACCTTGAAGGTCTCCTAGTGAAAGTAAAGATAGTAGCAAGCTCTAGGAGAGTGTCACGAGATACATTGATGTCGTAGGACCCAGGTCCTTTCACGTCGACCTAGCTTCGGGCTTTATCCTGGTATAAGGAGCTTGACGCAGTCTCATCGGGCTTTATTTGGTAAGCCTTGACACGTGCGAGAAGCTCAGCTGGTATGGGCGGCCTCACCTTGCTCCTGTAGGATGCGTGATAGCTCACCCTCAGGGACCTTGACACCCCGTCATATAAGCCTGAATTTTGACCCTTGCAAGAAAGCTGGAAAGTGGAAAATTCTTCTTTGGTCCCTAGCCAAATTTTGCTATTAACAAATGAGGTCAACCGTATTAATGGAGGTAGTCAACCCTGTTAATGAGGTCAACTATATTAATAGAGGTAGTCAACCCAATAAATGACATGATCAACGCCATTAATAACTTAATATTCAACTCTTTAATGGCCACCATTAGTGAAAGAGTCCAAAGAGGAAACAAAATCCTTTTCCTCAAAGAGATCCTCCACAACCAATTATTAGGGGCAAACTATAACAGAATATCCCGCCTATCAAGGAAGGAAGAGTCCGAAAAGGAAACAATCATATCTTCTCCAAGATATTAGCTACAAGCCGATCAACTACATTAAAGGAAGAATCGTATTCGATAAAACGAAGACTAATTGAAGAGTCCTGGACTTACACGCCAAGGTAGTCACCATGCATACATATTGAGGGTATCCAATCGATGACAGAAGATGCTAAAATACATACTCCAAGACAGACTCGATATTCAACATTCGAGGTCAACTGATACAGACTCGATATTCAACATTCAAGGTCATCTGATATCTAAGAAGACACATGCTTCATTTAAAGTTCTCTATAGATCATCATTGTTTGTATACCCCGACCAAGAAAATACAGGTATCGGTAAACACTCATTGTTGTAAGCTCCCTGGAGCATATAAGTTGTACTACTTTGACATTTTTGTAACCTCTTAGGAGCATCGCATGATATATATATATATATATATATATATACAAGGGAGGGTATTCCTCCTTCCTCTGGATACTGCCTAGGGGTTTTTCAGCATGTGCTCACTCGTGATGCTTTTTCCCCCTTGGTCAGTCCACCTCCATTTACAAAAGACTTGTGTTTATCCTATTATCCACTGTATTATGCATGTGTATATGCGAGCTAGGTACCGACCCCATTAGTCCTAGCTCTCTAATCTTCCTTACATGAGATCAGGAAACAACAATAAAGACCTAAGGAACCGAATCTAGATTCCTTCCTCGCCAGACCTAACGCCTTTATCCTCTCATCTACATGCCAAAGTCGCACATCAAGATGAAGAGGAACAACCCAGACCAGTTCAAAGGGATTTGAGGAGCTCTCCCGTATCCTCTATATGGAATAAATCGAGCTCTCAGACAGCGGAGCTAGATAAGCCACCTTTTTACTTGCTATCAAGGTCGGGGTATTACAGGAAGCAATCGGGCTCCAGGACCAAGCTCTGGGTACCAGGACTGGCTTCGACCTTGATCCGACCTTGATCGAGGAACAAGGTCTAGGATCACCCTCTTCGCACCAACAATGGAACCTCGAGCTCCCCAGATCTACTTCTTAAGCATGAAGCCAGACGGGAGTGATGGTTTGTCTCCTATCTACTGTTTTATCCTCTTTCATATTCATACAGGATCACCAAGGTACCAAAGGTACCAACCCCGGCCACCACCTTTGTGGTAGTGGTCTCGAGGGTGTTAATAGGGATTTCTCGTCCTAAACAAATTTCCCGTTAACACTTTCTTACTCAATAATGTTAACTTCCTCAGACAGTATTGATGCCTTGGTTGACAGCACAAGAGGCCCTAACCTAGCTCCTCGTAAATTTGTGTGAGGAATTTCGAGCGATGAGGAATCTTCCTTGCTCTACCAGCGTTGTCGTTCTAGCAGGAACGTCTCTATCTTCTCTGGCTGCTCGAACCAGCCAGACATTCCTCTAAACCTAGTTGATGATGATTCTGATGTTGGGGAGAGAGTCGACGCAGTCGAGAGGGCTCAGGTCACAGTGGTAGAGCTTCCTTTAGCGGTGACCTTTCCTTTTGAACCCAAGGTCATCTCTGACTCCATTGTCGACCCTCAGTAAATAAGTTATCTTCGGAACAAATTCGGTATTCCTGACACCGTTTCGCTCACTGTCCCCTACAGGAATTATGACGCTTTTAGCCCAACCAAAGGCATACCTCTTATCCACATCACAGCTTTTGAGAGCGTGGTGAGGCTCCCTCTCCATTCTACCCTTCAGCGAGCTTCTAATGCCCTTCAGCTGGCTCCGCTCCAATAGACGCCAAACCTTCTGGAGGCATCTAGTCAGCTTCCTTGTGTTATTGAGGGAAAAATACGAGATAAGTGGTGTAACTAGGGAGCTTGGGGCTGAGTAACTCGCCTTCCTTTTCCAGATAGGTAGCCTGACTGGGGTTCCTCGAGGCCAATTCTACGCCAAGGCCAAGAACAAGTTTAATTTTATCATCCATGGGGATTTAAAGAAAGACCCTGCTTGGAAAGAGGAATGAGTACTGGCGGGGGAGACTTGTGGAGCTCTGTATTCGTCGGCGGGCATGAGCTCGAGGTTCCCACCGCCTTTAGTGACAAACCCTCATGGGGTCGGGATTTCTTGCCCGCTGAGTCTAAAGCCGTGCTGAAGACCATCCTTGCCCGAAATTACTTAAATTTAAAGTTTCCAACCACTGACCCATTCGATCCCTTTAGGGTGAATAAGTACCTGTGGATCTCCGATGCTACTAATCGTAAGTATCTCGCTCTATCTTGTTTCAAAATTGTTGGATGGTTCAGTTCCGATGATCTTGACCCCCATATTTTTATTTTTAACAGTGTTTGTTGTTGCTCCAGCTTCTCGCGAAGCCCTGTAAGAAAAAGCCTCTTCTTCCTCCTTCCAGATCATACCCGGGAGCTCTCTCTACCGCTTTGAAGAAGAGGGGGTCAACCCTTAAGGCTGCTACCTTGCGTACTTCTACTCCAACGCCTTCTCTAGTGAAGTCTAAGATGGCTATCCTTGCGTCACTGGCAGTAAAGGCTCTAAACCAAGGAGGGCCCGCTTCCCAAACAGCTGATAAGTCCACTATTGCCCCCTCACCAGTAATCTTTGCTTCAAACGATGCTTCCCCAATCACATTATCCCTTTTTACTAATTCGATTGTATATCGGGCAGTAAAGGTTCCCAGGGAGACCGAAGTTACTCCTGAGGTTGCCCCTTCTCGCCTTCACCAGGAATCGAGCTCCGCAGGTCAGGACGAGGTCCTAAAGCAATTCGTTGCATCCTATCCAGGCAGCGGGCTTTCTAGGATGACCTCGATGCCCGTGGATATCATGATTACTAAAGGGTTTGCCCTTCTAGCCGAGGTAATCGTCGATTTGACTTCTTCATTCAGCAGTTTGATTTGTCATTTTCTAACATGAATTTCCTTTGCAGGCCTTCAATTTTCAGGTAGCCATGGGACATCAAGCAGCATTCCTCCGTGATCGGGCAGTCAAGGCTGAGGCTGAAGCTGAGTGAGCCACGGGTTTGCTTACGTAGGCTCAAACCCTGGCCTGGGAGATGACCTTCTGTCAACAGGGAATGGAAACACAGCAAGCTGAGCTTCAGTGCAACAATGAGAGGTTGAAGCAGGCTTTTGATCAGGAAACTCTCCGGTCGAAGCGACGAGCTAGCCAGCGGGATGACTTGAAGGGAGAGGCGAAGGCTCTGGATGTCGAGAACCAAGCTTTACAGGCTCGAATTACCCAGCTCCAGGTCGAGGTGGAAGCTTCTTTTAACGAGAGGTATTTCTATGCCTCCTATCAGGTTGCAGTAGCGCTTCCTCCCATATTTGATCTTTCCAGCATCGCCTGCTGGGATAGAGAAGAGATTATGTCACGGGCTGTAGAGATGTCTCACTCTGAAAATGATATAACTGGTTCTTCCGGGGAGGGAGCTGGGAAGCAGTTGGAGGTGCCAAATCTGCTTGCTCCTGTTCCAACCTTCCCAGCATCTGGTTCTGGAAAATCCTCGAGGGAGGTCCAAACTGAGAAGCTAGAAAGAGGCTTTGCTGAAGCCCAAGATCCTCCCACAATTCTCTCATGAGTGGAGTCAACCAAAGGCGGGATTATGTCTGAGTCGGTGGCCAGCCTTCTTGATATGGCCATAACGCCTGAAGTTATGGCAGTGATCAATGAAATTATGGAAGAGGATCTTGTTGACCCCGAAGTAGCCGAGGCAGATCCATAAGAGGAGGTGGCAGAGGCGGTAGATGCAGCTGACCTGGACAAGCTATGATCGAAGAGGAGAGCAGGGGGAGAGGTTCACTCTGTAAAAGAGGAGGCAGGAGGTCCTCAAGAAGACGAAGAAGTTTAAATCCTCTCCTATGTAATTCATTTTGAATGCCCTGAAAAGGGGGTGGGCATCCCATCTCTAGCTGTGTTTGACCTTTTGTCATTTTAGTCTCTTTTTTGTTGCCCGTAATCAAGGATTGGGCTCCCTGCTTGTTGTAGCCTTGATGGGGAATAGGCTCCCCCACTTAATAATAAAACATCAATTTTAGATCTAACTCTCATTTCGACTTGCATGTACGTACTTGATCTCTTCTAGGTCCAGCATTTTTAGCGAAACGAACTATCTTGGGGGAACAACAAGATAAGAAAACTGTTTTAGCGTGAAAACAGACAGTTAGCGTCGAGCTTCCTGACCACCGAATCTCGCAGCTCAACTTCCTTATTCGATAGTCCCCTTGTTTGATTGTAGGCCTGTTATAATGAGTGACCACGTATCAAGGAGGGTTAGTTAACCAGAACTAGCTGGTATATTCAGGGTAAATCGAACCCTCTATCCTTGAACCCTTCTAAGGGGTTGCAGCCCAAGCGAGTTATTAAATAAGGAACTGTCTAGTCTCTCTTTTTAAGCTAGAGATCGGGAAGGCTTCCATGTTCATCAATTCAAATCTTTCTTAGAGGTGGTAGCCCGACCAAGGCATCATGAGGGCTATCTAGCTATTTCCTGGTCTTGAGATTTGGATGGAAACCATGCTCTTACACTCAGATCCTTCTTGGGGGTGGTAGCCCGACCAAGGCATCAGGAGGGCTATCTAGTTATTTCCTAGTCTCGAGATCCGGATGGCAACTATGCTATTACACTCAGGTCCTTCTTGAGGGTGGTAGCCCGACCAAGGCATCAGGAGGGCTATCCAGCTATTTCCTGGTTTCGAGATCTGGATGGCAACTATGCTATTACACTCAGATCCTTCTTGGCAGAAGGTAGTGCCCAGCCGAGGCATCAGGAGTGGCGAGGGGCTTCCCCGGCTTACCCCTGGTTTTGAGGTGATAATGTCGAACCTTCCATGTAGACCCAAATCATTGTAGGACATAGTTGAAGAGTGAATAAACAAGAAAACAGGCTTTATTGATATGGAGGATGGAGTACATTATTGTCGGAGGATAAAAAAACCTAGTCGGAGGCCGCCTGCTCTTGAGTCCCCTGTTCAAGGGTAAAATTTCCTTAAGTGATCCGCATTCCAAGTATGGTCAATGAGTCGGCCATTCATATCCTCAAGCTTGTAAGCCCCATTATGGCTCACCATCTTTATTAAGTATGGTCCTTCCCAATTGGGCCCTAGGACCCCGTCTGACCTCTTTCTGGTATTCAACGTTACTTTCCTGAGAACTAGGTCTCCTTCTTTGAAGTTTCGGGCTTTAACCCTCCTGTTGAAGGACCTGGCAATCCTGCTTTGGTAGATTGCTACCTTCTTGGCTATTCGATCCTGTTTTTCCTCTAGGAGGTCCAAGCTTGCTTGGAGCTTACTTTCATTAATCCCCGGTTTGAAATGTTTGACTCTAACGGAGGTCAACTTGTGCTCTATAAGTAGGACAGCTTCAACCCTGAAGGCCAGCGAGTAGAGTGTTTCCCCGGTAGTTGTTCTCATTGTAGTGCGGTAAGCCCATAGGACCTCGGGAAGCTTCTCTACCCATCTGCCTTTCTTCTGTTGAAACGTTTTCTTCAACAACTTTTTAATGGTTTTGTTCGTGGATTCCATTAAACTATTGGTCTGAGGGTGGGCTACTGAAGCAAACCGAAGGTCGATTCCCAAGCCATCGTAGAAATCTCTAAATCGGCCTTTATCGAACTGTATTCCGAGGTCGGTTATGATGGCAAAGGGGGTTCCGAACCTACAAACTACATTGATCGTTGTTAATATTGAAATTTGGCCAGGGGTCAAAGAGAAATTTTCCATCCATAATCGACAATCATAAATCCCGGAAAGACAGTAAAGCTACCGCGCAGAAGCAGGGAAGGATGGCTCTGCTTCAACACTACCAGAAAACAAGCCATGCACGACCAGGACCAGCCTCCATAAGAGTACTGGAACCCGGGCTTCTCCAGACCATCTATCGGGGAACCTCGGCTCAGAGGCCAAGCACCACAACTGCCCCATGAATGCCAAAGGAAGTCTTCAAGCTCAAGAGACATAGGAGAGAAGCCCTCCAACCTCTCCAGAAGCCCGCTGTCCTTGATGGACATAAAGGAAGAATCACGCCTAAATCTACACTACCTCGGCTACCTCCAAGAAATGTCTATAAGAGAACCCCAAGCCCCTAAGGGTCAGGGAAAATCCATCTTAAGCTTCTAAGAACAGAGTCGGGGCAGGGATCTATCTCGTTCTACGGGGGAACAAGCAGCTAGCAGGGTGACCTCCATGAAAATTCATGACACGAGTGCACATAGGATCATCTCTACATAATATTTACATGCACGTCAAGTTTCAATCAAAAAAGGGAACAAACTTATCTCCGTCAACGATATCATCAAATCCCATAACAATTCAAATTCAAATGACGAATCCCACCCGATAAGGAGGGAACAGATTCATGGGATCACAGTAAAATATTTATGAACTAAAACCTACTTGGACGATATAAATAGATGAGGCCAAGCATGGTAGAAGAGAAAAAAAAAGATATATAAAAACTGAGAAAAAATATACGTAGACTGATACGTAAACAGAGAAAAACCAAAATAGCAACAAAGAGAAGAGAGAAAGAAAAGAAGAGGGGAAAACCTAAATTCTGTATTCAAAACACGGATACCTTCAATTTTCTACTATTCGACAGGCACCGAGTTGCCACCACCTTACATCTTAGAGAGACTGTGAGCACACAAGAGAGTGATTTGTAATTCAAAGCAATATTCCAATAATAAAATCTCTCATTTACTGTTATTACAATCCAGCCTCCCGTCTATATCTTAAACAGGTCAAGAACCAACGGTACCGACCCTGGCCACCACTTTCGTGGTAGTTGTCTCGAGGGTGCTAACAGGAATTTCTCATCCCGAGCAAATTTCCCGTCAACACTTTCTGGCGCCTTCTGTGGGGAACCTCTCACACCACCATCTTTTTACATTCGAAAAGTTTGTTATTTCATAGTAATCATGAGGCTCTGCTCCTCACAAGGGCAGCAGGGCAAGTCAGGACAACCATCTGCTACATCGACATGAAAGCTCTCGACGAACGGGAGAAAATCCGGGCTTCGTAGCCAGGTTCCCACCATGCCAACCACTGTGCGGGCTCTGGATCCCCCTCTGGGAAGTCAGGTGGAGCTTGACCATCAAGCGGCGGCCTTTATAGAAAACGTCCACCTTCGATTACTCGCTGAAGGTATCACTATCCAACAAGCGGGTCTCTGCAATCAGGGGAAGTCAAGCAGGCCTAAGGCTAGGCAACCTGCCTTTGATCGCCTGGGACCTGCCCCTCGGGAATTAACTCGTAACAGAGCGGGGCCTCTAACCTCGATCCGGGATAAGTTAGGATCCATGCACATGTTCCCAAAGCGCTGCCACGCTACCAACCAAGCAAGTCAGATATGCGGCAAATGTCCTTCCCTAGGGATGGGAAGAGCTCCTCTACCCAACTACTTCAAGGATGGTAGCCCGGGGTAGAGAAGAAGAAAGTCAGCAAAGCCCCCGAGCAGACCCCCATCCCCCGAAGAAAGAACCGGGTAGAGGTCGCCAGTTCATTCAGAGAGATCAGATGGTAAGGAATCTGAGATCGGCTAAAGGAAATCCGAAAGCAAGAGTCTAAGGAACTAGTTAGCAAAGCTTCAGAAAGAGATCCAATTGATGAAGAAGGGAAAGTACAAGGAGGACAAGAAAGATCCTCTAAGTGAAATGAATGCCCCCTTCACTATAAGAGTCTGGGAGGCAGAGCTTCCGTCTAAGTTCAAAATGCCAACTGACAGGTTCTCCAGGCTGAAGATCCCCCGATCCACCTAGAGAGCTTTGTTTAACAGATGGAGGTCCAAAACACAACCAGGGCCGCTATGTGTCGAATGTTCCCTACTACACTCACGAATTATGCTAAAACCTGGTTTAGGAAACTATCCGCTGGAAGCGTGGATTCCTTCACCAATTTATCAACCAATTTCGACTCACAATTCCAGAGAGTTAAGCCTCGATTTAAGGACCTGATACATCTTCAGTACGTTATCCAGGAGAGAGGGGAAGCCTTCTGGGCTTATGTCGAGTGTTTCCACATGGAAGTCATCCAGATAGGGGTCTTCACTGAAAGAGAAACCCTCACCAACTTCAGAAGAAACTTGTGGGTGATAAAACTTTTCCTGTCTTTTGCCAAGAGACCTCCGAAAACCTACCAAGAAGCCAATGATCGGGCTCTGGAACAGATTGAGGTCGATGAACAGCTCAAGGTCAAGATGGAGCATGATGACATGAGAGTCGTAAAGCGATAAAAGAAGGAAGCTCCCAGACCCGAGCAAGCTTAGAAAAGCCAGAACAAACCCCTTAATAAATCAACATACTGCTTCCCCCTTCCTCAACCCAGGTCGAAAAGGTATCCAGATAAACGAACTCCTCCTCCAGCTTTACCACCTCCCAAGACAGTGACCCTATAGCTCACGATAAGAGAGGGTATGACTATTACACTCAGTTAAATGTATCTCGAGAAATGGTCTACCTCGCCATTAGGGACAAGGGTTTGTTACAGAAGCCCGCTCCCACGAAAGCCCTGGTCGATAAGAGAAATCATTATAAATATTACGACTTTCACGAGGACGTAGGGCACAACACCTCAGAATGCTACAACTTGTTGAACTAGATTGAGTCTTTGATAAGGGGAGGATGCTTGATAGAATTCTTACAACAAGTTAGGTAGAACACTCAGACTGGAAGGGAGGTGCAAGCCGAGATCCGAGAACATGCTGAGATAAGGAAGAGAGAGCAGGCAGACCTGATGCAACAGATTCAGATAATACATACTATCAGCGGGGGACTCACTCTGGCTGGCACCTCTAACAGTTCCAGGAAAAACCATGCGAGGAAGGTCCCTCATACGGACGAGGGGCGGGATGTCTTCAAGGTCGACCAGAGACCAACCAATCCCTCATAGCTGTCATAAATAATCTTCCTTGAAGCAGATGTCTATAACACCGTGCAGCCTCATGATGACCCCATAGTTATAACGGAACAAATTGCCAACTTCATGGTGCACTGCGTGCTCATCGACAGCGTCGACGTCCTGTTCAATGATACCCTAGAGAAGCTAAACTTGAAGCAGTTGTGCTACAATAGTTGCACTACTCCATTATATGGGTCGCTAGGGACTCTATCACACCAGTAGGATCAAAAATCCTACAAAGATTATTGGAGCCGCACCTCTCCAGTAAAACATCATGACCGAGTTAGTGGTGCTGGATACCCCATCGGCCTACAATGCAATATTAGGGAAGCCATTTCTATCATCCTTGAAAGGGGTCCTTTCTATTTACCACAATGTCCTGAAGTTCCCGGTAGGAGATAAGGTAGAGGAATTTCGAGGTGACCAGTAAACAGATATGAAATGCTACGCAGTGTCGACCAACCCAGCAGCTCTAGCTAAACAACTCGCCAGGTGACAACTATCCAAGGTATGATAACTCCTTCACTAAACCTGGAAGATACGGGTCCCACCGATTGCCCGGATGAAGGCCTCGTGGTGCCCGACATGGAAGAACAGAGAAGATAATGAGCTAGCGACCATCCAGTAGATAAGTTAGAAGAGATTCCTTTCCAAATAAGCGATCCCTCGAAGGTCGTCAAGATCGGAGCTACCCTTGAGCCTAGAATGAAAAAGGGATTGATTAGGCTCCTCATAGGGTTTAACGACATTATTGCCTAGAGTCATGCTAAGATGCCTGGGATCCCGATGACACTAGCTGCACATCGACTGGCGGTGGATCTGACCTTCAAGCCCATCAAATAGAAAAGGCTCAACTTCAAAACCGAAAGAAATGTGGCGGTTCAAGAAGTGGTGGATAAACTAACCTAGGCGGGCTTTATTCGAGAAGCTTGTTACCCTGAATAGATCGCCAACGTGGTCATGGTCACGAAGGCAAATGGGAAGTGGCGCATGTGCATAGACTACAACAACCTCAACCGGACATACCCGAAAGATAGTTTCCCTTTGCCAAAAATTGACCAGCTGATCGATTCCACATTCGAGAACAAGCTCCTGAGCTTCATGGATGAATTTTTCGGCTATAATCAGATTATGATGCATCTTGCGGACCAAGAAAGACCAATTTCATCACCGTGCAAGGCCTATACTGCTACAAGGTGATGTCTTTCGGGCTCAAAAATGCTGGAGCTACTTACTAGCAATTAGTCAACAGGATTGTTCAAGCGCGAAATCAGAAGGTCGATGGAGGTGTACATCGATTACATAATCACTAAATCTTCAACCTCGGAAGGCCACATGGATGACCTTCGTAGGACCTTCATGATCCTGAGGGAAAACCAGATGAGGTTGAACCCTTCCAAATGCGCTTTTGGGGTAACTGCGGGGAAGTTTCAGGGCTTCATGGTCCATGAGAGAGGCATAGAGGCTAACCCAGAAAAAATCATGGCTATCCTAGATCTAGAATCCCCCATATCTCTTAAAGAGGTTCAAGCCTTGACCGGACAGGTAGCAGCGCTCAGCAGGTTCATCTCTCGGTCTACCAATAAGTGCCTACCATTCTTCAAGGCTATCAAGCAGGGAAGAAACATGAATTGGGATCAGAAGAGCGAACAAGTTTTCCAAGATTTGAAAAGATACCTAACAAGCCCTCCACTTCTGGTCAAGCCAAGTCCTAGGGAAGAGCTCTAATATACTTGGCCATCTCAGAAACCACCGAGAGCTGGGCCTTGGTCAAGAAATGTGGGGATAGGATCCAGCGACCTATCTACTATGTGAGTCATGCTCTAACCAAGCTCGAAAAGAACTATATTCTATTAGAGAAGCTCGCTTACGCCTTGGTAACCTCGGTAAGGAAACTTCATCCCTATTTCCATGCTCATTCAATAGCAGTGGTGATGGACCAACCCCTCTGCCAATTCTTGCAAAGGCCGGATGTTTCTGGAAGGCTGGTTCTATGGGCCCTATAGCTTACCCAGATTGATTTAAATTATAAGCCTATGACCGCGGTAAAAGCTCAGGCACTAGCAGACTTTGTAACTGAGCTCTCAGTACCATAAGATTAGGCAACCCCCATGGTAACAGATTTAACCCTGGAAAGAACTCCAGAATCTGACAACTGGCCGGAGAGTTGCGAGTCATGGACTCTCTACACTGACAGAGCTTCCGGGTAATCTGGGAGAGAAGCGGGCATAGTCCTCATCGACCCAGAAGGAACTGAGTGTTGCCATTGTTTCAGGTTTTAATTTAAAGACACAAATAATTAGGCGGAGTACGAAGCCCTGCTAGATGGGATAAAGGCTGCCATAGAGCTCGGGGTTGATTACCTGAATATCAAGAGGGACTCTTCACTCGTTGTTAACCAAGTTTCTAGGGATTATCAGGCATAGGGGGATAATACGATCGCTTACTTAAATTTGGTTCAACAACTCAAAAGCAGATTTAAGGGATTCATAATCGAGCAAATACCTTGACAACTAAATCATCGGGCTGACGTCCTTGCCAAGATAGCTACATATGGTGGCCAGACCCTACCTCACGAAGTCACTCTTTAAGTAATCCCCATACCCAGAATTATGATAAGTAAGGAAGCTTATACCCTGGACCGATAGCCATGCTGGATGGATCCAATAGCAGAATATCTACAGGATGGGAAAATCCCCGGTGAGCCCGATAAAGCTAGGAGGGTTAAAAGGCTAACGGTCCGGTATTGTATGGCTGATGGGCATTTATACCGAAAAGAGAAATCCCTTCCCCTGCTCCGATGTCTACACCCTGAAGATGCCAAGCGGGCTTTGAGAGAGGTTCATTCCGGGGAATGAGGAAACCATATTGGTGGAGAGGCCTTGGCATATCAGGTTCTCCACAAGGGGTAATATTTGCCAACCATCCATCAGGATGCTAAGAACTTGGTGCAAACTTGCGAGGCATGCTAGAAGACTGCAAACTTGAGTCACCTCTCTCCAGAGCGCTTGTCATCCCTTAGCTCGCTGTATCCCTTTATTATGTAGGGAGTCGATTTGATTGGACTGCTTCCTACTGCTTTGGGACAGACCAAGCACGCTATCGTAGCTATTGATTGCTTCACAAGATGGGTTAAAGCCGAACCACTCTTCCAGATATCGAAAGAGAACACAACAAGGTTCATCAAGACCAATGTAGTTTACAGGTTTGGAACCCCTCTTTCCATCATAACTAACCTCGAAAAACAGTTTGATGATGGCCGATTCAGAGATCTCTGCTAAGGTTAGGGAATCGACCATCGGTTTGCTTCGGTAGACAACCCTCAGACCAATGGTTTGGTGGAATCCATGAACAAAACTTTTAAGAAGTTGTTAAAGAATAAGCTACATCAGAAGAAAGGCAGATGAATAAAGGAGCTTCTCGAGGTCCTCTTGGCTTACTGCACTACAAGGAGAATAGCTACCGGGGAAATGCCCTACTCGCTGGCCTTCAGGGTTGAAGCAGTCCTACCTATGGAGTACAAGTTGACCTCCTTTAGAGTCTAACGATTCAAACTTGAGAACAATGAAAGCAAGCTCCGATATAGCTTAGACCTCAAGTAGGTGAAGCAAGATCGAATAGCTGAGAAAGTAACGATCTACCAGAGCAGGATTGCCAAGTATTTCAACAGAAGGGTTAAAGCCCGAAGCTTCAAAGAAAGGGATCTAGTCCTTAGAAAAGTAATATTGAACACCAGGAAGAGGTCAGACAGGTCCTAGAGCCCAACTGAGAAGGACCATACCTAATAAAGATGGTGATCCATGATGGGGCGTACAAGCTCGGGGATATAAATGGCCAACTCATCGACTATACTTGGAATACGGATCACCAAAATTGTTAACGGGAAATTTGTTAAGGATGAGAAATCCCAAATAACGCCCTCGAGACCACTACCACGAAAGTGGTGGCCGAGGTCGGTACCGTTGATATCTGACCTAATCTTGTATGAATATGAAAGAGGATGAAATCGGAGGTAGGAGTAAAGCCATCTCGCCCGTAGGGCTTCACGCAAATGTAGTAAATTTGGAGAGCTTGAGGAGATATGCCATCCTGGCCGTCAGGCTTCGTGCTTATGAAGTAAATCTGGGGAGCTTGAGGACTCTGGTTGATATGAAGGGGTTGATCTTGGTCCTGGTCTTGGTCCTCGGTCGGGGTCAAAGCCCGTCATGGTACATGGATCTCGGTTGTGGAACCAGATTCCTTCCCGTAATTCCCCGGCCTACATAGCAAGTAAGGAGGGGGCTTATCTAGCTTCAGTGTCGGAGAGCTCAATTTTCACTATAGAGATGATGTATGAGAGCCCATCGACTTCCTTCAAGCTGGTCTGGGTGATTTCTCCTTCTCTTGGTATGCGACTTTAGCATGTAGATGGGAAGATAAAAGCGTTAGGTCCAGCGAGGTAGGAAACTAGCTCGCACTCATATACGCATGCATTACACAGGACATAAGTAAGAGAAACACAAATCTTTTGTAGAGGGAGGTGGACTAACCAAGGGGGAAAAAGCATCACAAATGATCACATGCAAGACAGTATCCGGAGAATGGGAGAATACCCTTCCTTATGTATATATCAAAGAATGCTCAGGAGAGCTTACAAGAATGGTGAATGTAATACAAAGTAGTCACTCCGGAGAGCTTACAATGGTGGTCGAATGTAGACCGATACCAGTATATTCTAGGTAAAGGTAACATATACATTGACGATGTCGAGAGATCTTTAAACCAAGCATGTCTGTCTTCTGTCATTTATCAGGGCTCCATCCTATGCCATTTACAGGCATATTTATAAATGGTGACTACCTTGGCGTGCAAGTCCAGGATTCTTCAATCTTCATTTAATGTAGTTGATCGGATCGTGGCTTATATCTTGGAGGGGATGTAATTGTTTCCTCTTCGGACTCTTCCTTCCTTGATAAGCGGGATTTTTTGTTATAGTTGACCCCAAAGAATTGGATATGGAGGATATCTTAAAGGTAAAGGCATTTGTTTCCTTTTAGGATTCTTTCACTAATGGTGGCCATTAAAGAGTTGAATATTTTCTTATTTATGGTGTTGATCATGTCATTAATTGGGTTGACTGCCTCCATTAATGTGGTTGACCTCAATAATGGTACTTTAAATGTCATGGAAGTCAATCCTGTCTTCCTACATTGCCGAGAGGAGAGCTCTAGTTATGCATATTACTTTGGAGAGGTACTTCATGAGGTTACCTGTGGTGACATTTGATATTCTTTGAGGGAGAGGTTCCCAAGGATTCAGTACACTGACGGGGTCCCTCGGGGACCTCTCGATTGTTACGTAGCTAGATGCTGGTCTTCCCATGGAGCTTGTGCTAACCATTTTAGGGGCGAAATATGTTATAGGGTTCTAACCTTATAGCTGGGAGCTTGGTTTAGCTATGCCGAGTATCATGGAGCTTAACCTAATTGTGCAAGTTCCTAGCGGGGTTACAAGCTTGGCTAGCAGGCCCTGGTTAGGTGTTTGCCATAAACAGGTGACCGTGGCTTACTTCTAGAAGGATGGAGAGGTACGCTCAAGTACTGCTCATGCTACTTTATTTAACCATGCCAAGATCTAAAGTGGATCTTGGCGCCTTTGGTGACGATGAGGCTTTATGGGCTCTTTCCTGTAATGCTCGGACAGGTCGAGATTATACCTCGATGAGGCAGGAGGGCCTTTGCAAGAAAATTTTGGCACCTTGAAGGTCTCCTAGTAAAAGTAGAGATAGTAGCAAGCTCTGGGAGAGTGTCACGAGGTGCCTTGATGTCGGGGGACCCAGGTCCTTTCACGTCGACCTAGTTTCGGGCTTTATCCTGGTATAAGAAGCTTGACGCGGTCTCGTCGGGTTTTATTTGGTAAGCCTGGACACGTACGAGATGCCAAGATGGTATGGACGGCCTTGTCTTACTTCTGTAGGATCGCGTGGTAGCTCGACCTCGGGGACCTTGATACCCCGTCATACAAGCCCGAATTTAGACCCTTGTAAGAAGGCTGGGAAGTGGAAAATTCGTTTTTGGTCCCTAGCCAAATTTTGCTATTAATCGAAGTCCCCTCTGACTTGAACATCGGTAATTATTTAGGGTTGGAGTCGGAATCTTGCACTACATGAAGAATTTTGCTTGTCGCTTCTTACTTGTAGCTAGAATTGCTCACAGGCTCAGAGAACAGGGGTACTATTCATTCCTACAAAATAAATAACTGTATTGCTCAATCATGTAGGATGAAGCTTCTATGGTTAACATGGGTACCTAGAATTCCATTTCCAGGAATCATGGTACTTAAATGAGCTGGCGAAATGATTCTGGTAGGCATCTATGCCATCTAGATCCTTCCTAGCGGGGCTGGCCCGGCCCGGCCAAGGTATCAGGAGCGCTATCTAGCTATTTCCTGGTATTTTGATCTGGATGGCAACTATACGCTTACACTCGGATCCTTATTGGAAGAGGTCACCTGACCAAGGCATCAGGAGCGCTATCTAGCTATTTCCTGGTCTTTTGATCCGGATGGCAACTATGCTCTCACACTCGGATCCTTCTTGGGGGAGGTCACCCGACCAAGGAATCAGAGGTGATGAATGGGCTTCCCCGATCAATCCCTGGTCTCGAGATCGGGATGGCAACTATGCTTTTACACTCAGACCCTTCTTAGCAGTGGGTGGTGCACGGCTGAGGTATCAGGAGCGCTATCTAGCTATTTCCTGGTCTCGAGGCGATCATTGTCGAAATACCATGGCATTCCTCTTATAGGGATTTATCCAGTCCAGGGCATCAGGATCGCTATCTAGCTATTTCCTGGTATTTTGATCCGGATGGCAACTATGCACTTATACTTGGATCCTTCTTGGGGGAGGTCACACGACCAAGGCATCAGAAGCGCCATCTAGCTATTTCCTGGTCTTTTGATCAGTATGGCAAGTATGCACTTATACTCGGATCCTTCCCTAATAAATCCCTGGTCTCGAGATCTGGATGGTAACTATGCTCTTACACTCAGACCTTTCTTGGCGGGGGTGGTGCAAGTCCGAGGCATTAGGAGCGCTATCTATCTATTTCCTGGTCTCGAGGTGATCATTGTCGAAATACCATGGCATTTCTCTTGGAGGTATTTATCCAGTCCAGGGCATCAGGGGGCTATGGAGCTCTCTTGGTGATGGCTATCCTCATGGAGGGATTTTGTCCGGTCCAAGGCATTAGGAGTGCGATGTAGCTCTTCTGGTGATGGTGATCACATGAGATCTACTACGGATACGAAAATCGAAAGAGATACAAACTCATGGAGAGCTAATACGAAGTTGTATCAATGCATGGTGGTATTGGTTAATAACCCGTCTTTCTCTAGGAGTTCTTTAATGAGTAGAATCTCTTGAGATGATGCTACGGCCATTGCCTCTTACACTGGAGTACTGGGAAAATATTAAGCTTCAAGTCCCCAAGTGATGTAATCGGTTTGGAAGTCCGCTTAGGGTAGATGCGAGCCTTCAACAATCGTAATAGAGCTTAGGACTTCATTTTGAACTAATCGAGTTCTTTGGGTGCTCCATTAATGGATCGGGACCTCGATGGCTCACTAGGGCATTAGAAGGCCCATTACAAATAGAGAGGAGCCATCGGTATGATAATCTCCAAGAGCAAGTTGGTGTTTGCTATGGTCGAGCTCGTGCCTGCTAAGGAGGATGGTTACTTCTTCACAACCTTTCAGGTAGAGCTTGCTTTTCTTCCCCACTTTGACTTAAGAGTCATTGATGGACGAAAAATAGAGGTGATTAAGAAGAAAGCTGCTGAGATAGTTTTGTATGTTCCCCTCTTAGCTGGCAAGTCTTGGGTTGCTGAAGCAGACCATGGATCGAAATCATGGTGCAGTAGATGATCAATCTGAAAAGGGTACTTCTCCTTCGAATAAAGGCCACAACTGGTGTGGTTGTTAATATGACAGGTGAGCCACGGTTGATCTAGAAATAGAAGTTTAAGATGGAAAAAACTTCACTCTAAGGGGACATCAAACCAAAAGAATGAGGAGCTGACCACGGCAGTGAATGACGCAGTTATTCTGAATGACCAGAATTGAGGCAACCATGGCTAATAAGCAGGGAACCCGGGAGTGGATCCAACATGCATATTATGTGGACAGACTCATGTCCATGCATCGTGCCATGTGAGGATTGCTCCGAAAGAGGAGGTAAACTCTTGAAGGAGTGGTTTAAACTCTATATGGCAACGCGGCTACCTTGAGAGCCAAGGTGGGTGCGTGATTTGCTGAAAGACGCTTCTGTGTTACTTGCTAGGTAGCTCGAGCTCTTTTTCCCTCTGACCTGATCATCATTGGAGGACGGATACATTGAATAGATCATAGAGAAAGTGGAGAGTTACCTGGGTCCGCTCCGACAGAAGCCAGACCTTATTGAGATGATGGATGCGCAACTGATGAGGAGGACTTGGTTCCCATTTCTGCTTTAATGTCTAGTCGCATTGGGGTAGGAACCACTTTAAAGTCCTCTGCTATTATAGATGCATGGGGGCTTCAAGTCTGCCTACCTCTCTATCTGAATCTGTCTAAGTAGAGGTCCACATTGGTGTTACCAAGGTGCTGGCTCAGAGAGGTAGATCGGGACCAAGGTAGCTCGCTAGGGCGATGAATGGTCCCAAACAAGTGGAGAGGAGGCACCTGCCTAGTAACTGCCTAGAGACATGCTCGGGATTCTAGAAGTTTTCCACTACTTAGCGAAGACTTTGGACCCTTCCGAGATGAGTGGTGACTTACCTGAGCATTGGATGACCCTATACGAATGGAGATGGACTTCTTGTCTGGTACCGATTCAGAGTCATACTTGGGATTTCAAGGAGCCCCCAACAACTAAGAAAAAGCTCTGAACCCTCCAAAAGTAGGAAACCTCTGGGCTTTCCTCGATCAGATCAGGCTTCGGTGGCTAGCTAGGAAGATGAATGAGCCAATACATATAGAGCGAAGCAAATGGTCTTGTAGCGATGCTACCGATCTAGAAGCTTGCTTAGGCACGTAGGTGGCCTTACCAAATGTGGGAAACTGCTGAGAGCTCCTCGATCAGATCGGGCTTTGGTGGCCTGCTAGGGCAGTAAAAGACCTGGTAAAACATTGAGATAAGCCATCAGAGGTACTGGTCCAGATGCATGCTCAGGATCCTAAAAGTCCCCAGCAATTGAGAGAGGGCTCTAGACCCTACTGGATTGAATCAGGAGCTCAGTGAATCACTTGGGCGTTGACAGGCCCTGTATAAGAAATGAGGAGCCACTTGGCCTTACAATGAGGCTGCTAGTCCAGAGGTTTACTTAGGCATGCAGAAGGCCTTAACAAGAATGGAAAACCTCTGGGCTCTCCTTGATCAGATCAGGCATCGATGGCTTGCTAGGGAGATGAATGGCCCGGTAAACATGGAGCGAAGCCACCGGTCTTGTAGTGGTGCTACCGGTCTAGAAGCTTGCTTAGACACGTAGGTGGCCTTACCAAAGGTGGGAAGCTTCTGAGACCTCCTCAATCAGATCGGGCTTCAGTGGCTTGTTGGACGAATAATGACACAGTAAACATGAAGCCACAGGTCTGGTACTGGTCCAGATGCATTCTTGGGATCCTAGAAGTCCCCAGCAATTGAGAGAGGGCTCTGGACCATGCTAGAATGAATTAGGAGCTCGATGGCTCACTTGGGCGTTGTCAAGCCTTGTATAAGAAGTGAGGAGCTATTTGGCCTTACTGTGAGGCTGTTACTCCATAGGTTTGCTTAGGCATGTAGGAGGCCTTACCAAGAGTGGGAAGCCTCTGGGCTCTCCTCGATCATACCTGGCTTCGATGGCTTGCTAGGGCGATGAATGGCTTGGTAAACATGGAGCGAAGCCACCGGTCTTGTAGCGGTGCTACCGATCTAGAAGCTTGCTTATGCACTTAGGTTGCCTTACCAAAGGTGGGAAGCTTCTGAGACCTCGGCGATCAGATCAGGCTACGGTGGCTTGTTGGGGCGGTGTATGGCCCTGTAAACATGGAGCGAAGCCACCGATATTGTAGCTGTGCTATCGGTCTAAAAGCTTGCTTAGGCACGTAAGTGGCCCTACTAAAGGTGGGAAGCTTCTGAGACCTCCTCGATCGGATCTGGCTTTGGTGGCTTGCTAAGGCGGTGTATGGCTTTGTAGTAATGGAGTGAAGCCACCGGTCTTGTAGCGGTGCTACCAGTCTAGAAGCTTGCTTAGGCACGTAAGTGGCCTTAGCAAAGGTGGGAAGCTTCTGAAACCTCCTCGATCTGATTGGGCTTCGATGGCTTGCTAGGGCGGCGAATGTCCCGGTACACTAGGAGCAAAGCCACCGGACTGGTACAGGTCCAGAAGCATGCTTGGGGTCTCTAGAGTCCCCTGCAATTTGAGAGAAAGCTCTGGATTCTCTTGTTGTGAACCGAGAGTTCAGTGGCTCACTTGGGCATTGACTAGCCCAGTGCATGAGGCATGGAACCTCTAATCATCTACTGGTCGTGCTGCTCTACAAGCTACACAGTTGAGTTGACTTCTTAGATTCATTGGCCGACCTGCTACCTCTACCAAGTAGCTTACAAAGGGCGGACCTGGAGGCATAAGGGGATCCGTATGAATAGGTCGAAGCCCGGTGGATCTGCGTGATAAGTTATACACTGGTGGCGGAGCGAATCTACTGTAGAAGAGTAGGAGAGGTGCACTTCTACTATATAGGAGCTCTCGATTTATCAGAATGGTTCAGCAGTATAGGAGATCTTCAAGCGGGGAGCTACTGTATGGGAGCTCCACGATTATCTGAGCAGGTTCACTTCATATGAGTAGCGTAATGAACTGGTTCCACCAGGAATCCCACGTACCATATTTACACCACAATGAACAAAACTCATTAAATTAAAAAATAAGTACCACATGCGATACATAGGCGATGTAGACAAGTATGGAGAAAAGATATCGTATATAGTAAATGATATTCATGAATAATGAATCCGTTACCTTGATAGTTTAATGATACTCATGTAGAGACATAGAGGCGTTAAAAAATGGGTATGGAAACTTCCCACAAACGGTGCCAGAAAGTGTTAACGGGAAATTTTTTAAGGATGAGAAATCCCCATTAACGCCCTCGAGACCACTACCACGAAAGTGGTGGCCGGGGTCAGTACCGTTGATACCTGAGAAAGTAACGATCTACCAGAGCAGGATTGCCAGGTATTTCAACAGGAGGGTTAAAGCCCGAAGCTTCAAAGAAAGGGATCTAGTCCTTAGAAAAGTAATATTGAACACCAGGAAGAGGTCAGACAGGTCCTAGAGCCCAACTGAGAAAGACCATACCTAATAAAGATGGTGATCCGTGTTGGGGCGTACAAGCTCGGGGATATAAATGGCCAACTCATCGACTATACTTGGAATACGGATCACCAAAATTGTTAACGGGAAATTTGTTAAGGATGAGAAATCCCAAATAACGCCCTCGAGACCACTACCACGAAAGTGGTGGCCGAGGTCGGTACCGTTGATATCTGACCTAATCTTGTATGAATATGAAAGAGGATGAAATCGGAGGTAGGAGTAAAGCCATCTCGCCCGTAGGGCTTCACGCAAATGTAGTAAATTTGGGGAGCTTGAGGAGATATGCCATCCTGGCCGTCAGGCTTCGTGCTTATGAAGTAAATCTGGGGAGCTTGAGGACTCTGGTTGATATGAAGGGGTTGATCTTGGTCCTGGTCTTGGTCCTCGGTCGGGGTCAAAGCCCGTCATGGTACATGGATCTCGGTTGTGGAACCAGATTCCTTCCCGTAATTCCCCAGCCTATATAGCAAATAAGGAGGGGGCTTATCTAGCTTCAGTGTCGGAGAGCTCAATTTTCACCATAGAGATGATGTATGAGAGCCCATCGACTTCCTTCAAGCTGGTCTGGGTGATTTCTCCTTCTCTTGATATGCGACTTTAGCATGTAGATGGGAAGATAAGAGCGTTAGGTCCAGCGAGGTAGGAAACTAGCTCGCACTCATATACGCATGCATTACACAGGACATAAGTAAGAGAAACACAAATCTTTTGTAGAGGGAGGTGTACTAACCAAGGGGGAAAAAGCATCACAAATGATACCTGACCTAATCTTGTATGAATATGAAAGAGGATGAAATCGGAGGTAGGAGAAAAGCCATCTCGCCCGTAGGGCTTCACGCAAATGTAGTAAATTTGGGGAGCTTGAGGAGATATGCCATCCTGGCCGTCAGGCTTCGTGCTTATGAAGTAAATCTGGGAAGCTTGAGGACTCTGGTTGATATGAAAGGGTTGATCTTGGTCCTGGTCTTGGTCCTCGGTCGGGGTCAAAGCCCGTCATGGTACATGGATCTCGGTTGTGGAACCAGATTCCTTCCCGTAATTCCCCGACCTACATAGCAAGTAAGAAGGGGGCTTATCTAGCTTCAGTGTCGGAGAGCTCAATTTTCACCATAGAGATGACGTATGAGAGCCCATCGACTTCCTTCAAGCTGGTCTGGGTGATTTCTCCTTCTCTTGATATGCGACTTTAGCATGTAGATGGGAAGATAAGAGCGTTAGGTCCAGCGAGGTAGGAAACTAGCTCGCACTCATATACGCATGCATTACACAGGACATAAGTAAGAGAAACACAAATCTTTTGTAGAGGGAGGTGGACTAACCAAGGGGGAAAAAGCATCACAAATGATACCTGACCTAATCTTGTATAAATATGAAAAAGGATGAAATCGGAGGGAGGAGAAAAGCCATCTCGCCAGTAGGGCTTCACGCAAATGTAGTAAATTTGGGGAGCTTGAGGAGATAAGCCATCCCGCCCGTCAGGCTTCGTGCTTATGAAGTAAATCTGGGGAGCTTGAGGTTCTCTTTTTGATATGAAGGGGTTGATCTTGGTCCTGGTCTTGGGCCTCGGTCCTCGGTCTGGGTCAGAGCCCGTCATGGTACATGAATCTCGATTTTGGAACTCAATTCCTTTCCGTAATTCCCCGACCTACATAGCAAGTAAGGAGGGGACTTATCGAGCTCCAGTGTTGGAGAGCTCAATTTTCACCATAGAGATGATGCATGAGAGCCCATCGACTTCCTTCAAGCTGGTCTGGGTGATTTCTCTATATCTTGATAAGCGACTTTAGCATGTAGATGGGAAGATAATAGCATTAGGTCCAGCGAGGTAGGAAACTAGCTCGCACTCATATACGTATGCATTACACAAGACATAAGTAAGAGAAACACCAATCTTTTGTAGAGGGAGGTGGACTGACCAAGGGGGAAAAAGCATGATGAATGATCACATGCAAGGCAGTATCCGGAGGAAGGGGGAATACCCTTCCTTATGTATATATCAAAGAATGCTCCGGGGAGCTTACACGAATGGTGAATGTAATACAAAGTAGTCGCTCTAGAGAGCTTACAATGGTGGTCGAATGTAGACCGATACCAGTATATTCTAGGTGAAGGTAACATATACATTGACGATGTCGAGAGATCTTTAAACAAAGAATGTCTGTCTTCTGTCATTGATCATGCCCCTCTCCTATGCCTTTTACAAGCATATTTATAAATGGTGACTACCTTGGCGTGCAAGTCCAGGATTCTTCAATCTTCCTTTAATGTAGTTGATCGGATCAAGGCTAATATCTCATTGGGGATGTGATTGTTTCCTCTTCGGACTCTTCCTTCCTTGATAGGCGGGATTTTCTGTTATAGTTGACCCCAAAGAATCGGATATGGAGGATATCTTGGAGGTAAAGGAATTTGTTTCCTTTTAGGATTCTTTCACTAATGGTGGACATTAAAGAGTTGAATATTCTCTTATTAATGGTGTTGATCATTTCATTAACTGGGTTGAATGCCTTCATTAATGTGGTTGACCTCATTAATGGTACTCTAAATGTCATGAAAGTCAATCCTCTCTTCGTACATTGACGAGAGGAGAGCTCTAGTTATGCATGTTACTTTGGAGAGGTACTTTATGGAGGTTACCTGTGGTGACATTTGATTTTCTTTGAGGGAAAGGTTCCTAAGGATCCAGTACACTAGCGGGGTCCCCCTGATACCTCTCAATTGTAACCTAGCTAGATGCTGGTCTTTTCATAGAGCTTGTGCTAACCATTTTAGGGACGAAATATCCCATAGGGTTCCAACCTTGTAGATGGGAGCTTGGTTTAGCTACGTCGAGCTTTTTCATAGAGCTTGACCTAATTATGTAGGCTTTTTAGCAGAGTTGCGGGCTAGGCTAGCAGGCCCTGGTCAGATTTTTGCCATAAACAGGTGACCTTTGCTCACTTCTGGAAGTGTTGAGAGGTATGCTCGAATACTGCTCTTGCTACTTGATTTAACCATGCCAAGATCTACAGTGGATCTTAGCGCCTTTGGTGACGATGAGGCTTTACAGGCTCCTTCCTTTAATGCTTGGACAGGTCGAGATTATACCTCAACGAGGCATGAAGGCCTTTGTAAGACAAGTTTGGCACCTTGAAGATCTTCTAGTGAAAGTAGAGATAGTAGCAAGCTCTTAGAGAGTGTCACAAGGTGCCTTGATGTCAGGGGACCAAGGTCCTTTCACGTCGACCTAGTTTTGGGCTTTATCCTATTATAAGGAGCTGGACGAGGTCTCGTCTGGCTTTATTTGGTAAGCCTGAACATGTACGAGATGCCCAGTTGGTATGGCCGGCCTCGTCTTGCTTCCGTAGGATCGCGTGGTAGCTCGACCTCGGGGACCTTGATACCCCGTCATACAAGCCCGAATTTGGACCCTTGCAGAAAGGCTGATAAGTGAAAAATTCTTCTTTGGTCCCTAGCCAAATTTTGCTATTAACAAAAGGAAATTCTATCCTTGGTAAGGGGACTCATCGACAGGCGACCTCTGACTAGCTTCTTTTTTTTTCGACAATAATGTACTCCATCCTTCACATCAATAACGCTTGCTTTTCTTGTTTACTCCATCTCCAGCTATGTCCCACAATGATTTGGGTCTACATGGAAAAATTGACATTATAGCCTCAAGACCGAGGGTAAGCCGAGGAAGCCCCCCCGCCACTCCTAATGCCTTGGAAAGGATTAACCCCCCGCCAAGAAGGGCCTGAGTGTAAAAGCATAGTTGTCATCCAGATCTCGAGACTAGGAAATAGCTAGATAGCCCTCCTAATGCCTGCGTCAGGCTACTACCCCCAAGAAGGATCTGAGTGTAAGAGCATAGTTGCCATCCAGATCTCGGGATCAGGAAATAGCTAGATAGCCCTCTTGATGCCTTGGTCGAGCTACCACCCCCAAGAAGGATCTGAGTGTAAGAGCATTGTTGCCATCCAGATGTCGAGACCAGGAAATAGCTACATAACCCTCCTGATGCCTTGGTCGGGCTACCACCACTAAGAAGGATCTGAGTGTAAGAGCATAGTTGTCATCCTGATCTCAAGATCAGAAAATAGCTAGATAGCCCTCATGATGCCTTGGTCGGGCTACCACCACCCACAAGAAGGATTTGAGTGTAAGAGCATAGTTGTCATCCAGACCACGAGACTAGGAGATAGCTAGATAGCCCTTCTGATGCTTTGGTCGGGCTACCACTCCCCCAAGAAGGAATCGAGCTTGAAAGTGCCGAAGCGCTCTTGATCCCGAGCCTAAGAATGAGCTAAACGGTTCTTTACTTAATGTTCTACTCGGGATACAGCCCCCCAAAGAGGCTCGGGGATGGAGGGCTTGATTTACTTAATCTCTAAATATTCTGGTTATTGCTAATCACTATTTTTTCCTTGATACGTGGTCACTCACTATAACAGGCCTACAATCCAACAAGGGGACTATCGACTAAGGAAATTGAGCTACGAAACTTGATGGTCAGGAAGCCCGACGCTAACTGCCCATTTTCACGATTCAACAGTTTCTTTATCCTGTTGTTCCCCCAAAATAGTTTGTTTCAAATGCTGGCCCTAGAGAGAGATCAAGTAAGTACATGCAAGTCGATAAGAGAGGTAGATCTAAAATTGAAACTTTATTATTAAGTAAGGGAGCCTATTCCCCAACAAGGATAAATCAGGCAGGGAGCTTAACCCCTTATTCAGGGCTAGAAAAAAGAAAAATATTTAAGGATCAAACACAGTTGAGGATGGGATGCCCACCCCCTTTTCTGGGCATTCAAAATAGATTACATTGGAGAGAACTCAATCTTCTTCACCTTCATGAGGACCTCCAGCCTCCCCTTCCACAGAATGAACCTCACCCCTGCTCATCTCTCCGATCGAAGCTCGTCATTGTTAGCTGGATCTACCGCCTCCGCCACTTCCTCCTAGGGATCAGCCCCGACTGCCTCGGGTTCAACAGGATCCTTCGACAAGATTTCATTTATCTCTGCCATAACTTCAGTCGGTATGGCTGCATCAAGAAGACTGGCCACTGACTCAGGCACGTTCCCGCCTTCAGTTGACTCCAATCCTAGGAGCACTGTAGGGGGGTCTCGGGCTACAGTAAGGCCTCCTTCTAGCTTCTCGTCTGGACCCCTTTCGAGATTTCGCCAGTACCAGATGCTGGGAAGGCTAGAATAGGAGGAGGCAGATCTGGCACCTCCAACCGCTTCCCAGCTCCTTCCCAAAAGGATCAGCTCCATCATTTTCTGAGAGAGACATCTCCGTAGCCCGTGAGATGACCTCTTCGCTATTCCAGTCGGCGATGCTAGAGAGATTGAATGGGGGAGGAAGAGCCTCTGCAACCTGATAGGAGGTATAGAAGTACACACCGTTAAAAAAAGGATTCCACCTAGACCTGGAGCTGGGTAATTTGAGCCTGTAAAATTTGGTTTTCAATATCCAGAGCCTTCACCTCTCCCTTTCAGTCATCTCGCTAGCTAGCTAGCCCGCCGCTTTAATTGGAGAGTTTCCTGATCAAAAGCCCACTTCAATCTCTCATGGTCACACGGAAGCTCAGCTAGCTGTGTTTCCATTCCCTACTGGCTGGAGGTCATCTACTGGACAAGGGTTTGAGCCCGCGTGAGCAACCCTATGGCTTGCTCAGCTTCAGCCTCAGCTTTGGCTGCTCGATCACTAGGGAAGACTACTTGATGTCCCATCGCCACTTGAAACTTGAAAGCCCACAAAAGAAAATCATGTTGAATGAATAAGTAAAAGCGATAATTACTCAAAAGCAGATTTAAGGGATTCATAATCGAGCAGATACCTTGACAACTAAATCATCGGGCTGACGTCCTTGCCAAGATAGCTACATATGGTGGCCAGACCCTACCTCACGAAGTCACTCTTTAAGTAATCCCCATACCTATCATTATGACAAGTAAGGAAGCTTATACCCTAGACCGACAGCCATGTTGGATGGATCCAATAACAGAATATCTACAGGACGGGAAACTCCACGGTGAGCCCAATAAAGCTAGGAGGGTTAAAAAGCTAACGGTCCGGTATTGTATGGCTGATGGACATTTATACCGAACGGGGAAATCCCTTCCCCTGCTTCGATGTCTACACCCTGAAGATGCCAAGTGAGCTTTGAGAGAAGTTCATTCTGGGGAAAGAGGGAACCATATTGGTGGAGAGGCCTTGGCATATCAGGTTCTCCACAAGGGGTAATATTGGTTGACCATCCATCAGGATGCTAAGAACTTGGTGCAAACCTGCGAGGCATGCTAGAAGACCGTAAACTTGAGTCACCTCCCTCCGGAGCGCTTGTCATCTCTTAGCTCGTTGTACCCCTTTATTATGTAGGGAGCCGATTTGATTAGACTACTTCCTACAGCTTCGGGACAGACCAAGCACGCTATCGTAGCGATTGATTGCTTAACAAGATGGGTTAAAGCCGGACCACTCTTCCAGATATCGAAAGAGAACACAACAAGGTTCATCAAGACCAATGTAGTTAACAGGTTTGGAACCCCTCTTTCCATCATAACTGACCTTGGAAAACAGTTCGATGATGGTCGATTCAAAGATCTCTGCTAAGGTTAGGGAATCGACCATCGGTTTGTTTCGGTAGACAAATGGTTTGGTGGAATCCATGAACAAAACTATTAAGAAGTTGTTAAAGAAAAAGCTACATGAGAAGAAAGGCAGATGAATAAAGGGGCTTCTCGAGGTCCTTTGGCTTACCGCACTATAAGAAGAACAGCTACTTGGGAAATTTCCTACTCGTTGGCCTTCGGGGTTGAAGCAGTCCTACCTATGGAGCACAAGTTGACCTCTTTTAGAGTCAAACAATTCAAACTTGAGAACAATGAAAGCAAGCTCCGAGATAGCTTAGACCTCCTGTAGGTGAAGAAAGATTGAATAGCTGAGAAAGTAACGATCTACCAGAGCAGGATTGCCAGGTATTTCAATAGGAGGGTTAAAGCTTGAAGCTTCAAAGAAAGGGATCTAGTCCTTAGGAAAGTAATATTGAACACTAGGAAGAGGTCAGACAGGTCCTAGAGCCCAACTGAGAAGGACCATGCCTAATAAAGATGGTGATCCGTGATAGGGCGTACAAGCTCGAGTATATAAATGGCCAACTCATCGACCATACTTGGTATACGGATCACCAAAAGTGTTAACGGGAAATTTGTTAAGGATGAGAAATCCCCAATAACGCCCTCTAGACCACTACCACGAAAAAGGTGGTCGGGGTCATTACCGTTGATACCTGACCTAATCTTGTATGAATATGAAAGAGGATGAAATCAGAGGTAGGAGACAAGCCATCTCGCCCGTAGGGCTTCACGCTAATGTAGTAGATTTGGGGAGCTTGAGGAGATAAGCCATCCTGCTCGTCAGGCTTCGTGCTTATGAAGTAAATCTGGGGAGCTTGAGGTTCTCTTGTTGATGTGAAGGGGTTGACCTTGGTCCTGGTCCTGGTCCTGGTCCTGGTCCTGGTCCTCGGTCGGGGTTAGAGCCCGTCATGGTACATGGATCTCGGTTCTGGAGCCCGATTCCTTCCCATAATTCCTCGACCTACATAGCAAGTTAGGAGGGAGCTTATCTAGCTCCAGTGTCGGAGAGCTCAATTTTCACCATAGAGATGATGCATGAGAGCCTATCGACTTCCTTCAAGCTGGTCTGGGTGATTTATCCTCCTTTTGACATGCGAATTTAGCATGTAGATGGGAAGATAAGAGCGTTAGGTCCAGCGAGGTAGGAAACTAGCTCGCACTCATATACACATGCATTACACAAGACATAAGTAAGAGAAACACAAATCTTTTGTAGAGGGAGGTGGACTGACCAAGGGGGAAAAAGCATCACAAATGATCACATGCAAGACAGTATCCGGTGAAAGGGAGAATACCCTTTCTTATGTATATATCAAAGAATGCTCCGGAGATCTTACAAGAATGGTGAATGTAATACAAAGTAGTCGCTCCGGAGAGCTTACAATGGTGGTCGAATGTAGACCGATACTAGTATATTCTAGGTAAAGGTAACATTTACATTGACGATGTCGAGAGATCTTTAAACGAAGCATGTCTATCTTCTGTCATTTATCAGCCCCCCTCCTATGCTTTTTACAAGCATATTTATAAATGGTGACTACCATGGCGTGCAAGTCCAGGATTCTTCAATCTTCCTTTAATGTAGTTGATCGGATCATGGCTAATATCTCGGAAGGGATGTGATTGTTTCCTTTTCGGACTCTTCATTCCTTGATAAACGGGATTTTCTGTTATAGTTGACCCCAAAGAATCGAATATGGAGGATATCTTAGAGGTAAAGGCATTTGTCTCCTTTTAGGATTCTTTCACTTATGGTGGCCATTAAAGAGTTGAATATTTTCTTATTAATGGTGTTGATCAGGTCATTAATTGGGTTGACTTCCTTCATTAATGTGATTGACCTCAATAATGGTACTTTAAATGTCATGGAAGTCAATCCTATCTTCCTACATTGCCGAGAGGAGAGCTCTAGTTATGCATATTACTTTGGAGAGGTACTTCATGGAGGTTACCTGTGGTGACATTTGATATTTTTTGAGGGAGAGGTTCCCAAGGATTCAGTACACTGGCGGGGTCCCCCGGGAACCTCTCGATTGTTACGTAGCTAGATGCTGGTCTTAACATGGAGCTTGTACTAACCATTTTCGGGGCAAAATATCTTATAGGGTTCCAACCTTATAGCTGGGAGCTTGGTTTAGCTACGCCGGGCTTTATCTTGGAGCTTGACCTAATTGTGCAAGCTTCCTAGCAGGGTTACGGGCTTGGCTAGCAGGCTCTGGTCAGGTCTTTGCCATAAACAGGTGACCGTGGCTCACTTCTAGAATGATGGAGAGGTACGCTCAAGAACTGCTCATGCTACTTGATTTAACCATGCCAAGATCTAAAGTGGATCTTGGAACCTTTGGTGACGATGAGGCTTTATGGGCTCCTTCCTTTAATGCTCGAACAGGTCGAGATTATACCTCGATGAGGCAGGAGGGCCTTTGCAAGACAATTTTGGCACCTTGAAGGTCTCCTAGTTAAAGTAGAGATAGTAGCAAGCTCTGGGAGAGTGTCACGAGGTGCCTTGATGTCGGGGGACCCAGGTCCTTTTTTTAAGTCGACCTAGTTTCGGGCTTTATCCTGGTATAAGAAGCTTGGCGCGGTCTCGTCGGGCTTTATTTGGTAAGCCTGGACACGTACGAGATGCCATTATGGTATGGGCGGCCTCGTCTTACTCCTGTAGGATCGCGTGGTAGCTAGACCTCGGGGACCTTGATACCCCGTCATACAAGCCCGAATTTAGACCCTTGTAGGAAGGCTGGGAAGTGGAAAATTCTTTTTTGGTCCCTAGCCAAATTTTGCTATAAGTCGAAGTCCCCTCTGACTTGAACACCGGTAAGTATTTAAGGTTGGAGTCTGAATCTTGTACTACATAAAAGAATTTTGCTTGTCGCTTCTTACTTGTAGCTAGAATTTCTCACAGGCTCAGAGAACAGGGGTACTATTCATTCCTGCAAAATAAATAAGCGTATTGCTCGATCATGTAGGATGAAGCTTCTATGGTTAACATGTGTACCTAGAATTCCTTTTCCAGGAATCATGGTACTTAGATTAGCTGGCGAAATGATTCTGGTAGGCATCTATGCCATCTAGATCCTTCCTACCGGGGTTGGCCCGGCCAAGGTATCAGGAGCCCTATCTAGCTATTTCCTGGTATTTTGATCTGGATGGCAACTATGCTCTTACACTCGGATCCTTCTTGGGGGAGGTCACCCGAATAAGGAATCAGAGGTGATGAGGGGGCTTCCCCAATCAATCCCCGATCTCGAGATCTGGATGATAACTATGCTCTTACACTCAGACCCTTCTTGGCAGAGGGTGGTGCACGGCCGAGGCATCAGGAGCGCTATCTAGCTATTTCCATGTCTCGAGGCGATCATTGTCGAAATACCATGGCGTTCCTCTTATGGGGATTTATCCAGTCCAGGGCATCAGGATCGCTATCTAGCTATTTCCTGGTATTTTGATCCGGATGGCAACTAGGCACTTATACTCGGATCCTTCTTTGGGGAAGTCACACGACCAAGGCATCAGGAGCACTATCTAGCTATTTCATGGTCTTTTGATCAGTATGGCAAGTATGCACTTATACTCGGATCCTTCTTGGGGGAGGTCACCCGATCAAGACATCAGGGGTGATGAGGAGGCTTCCCTGATAAATCCTTGGTCTCAAGATCTGGATGGTAACTATGCTCTTACACTCAGACCTTTCTTGGAGGGGGTGGTGCCAGTCCGAGGCATCAGGAGTGCTATCTAGCTATTTCCATGTCTCGAGGTGATCATTGTCGAAATACCATGGCATTTCTTATGGAGGTATTTATCCAGTCCAGGGCATCAGGGGCTATGGAACTCTCTTGGTGATGGCTATCCTCCTGGAGGGATTTTGTCCTGTCCAAGGCATTAGGAGTGCGGTATAGCTATCCTGGTGATGGTGATCATATGAGATCTACTACGGATACCAAAATCGAAAGAGATGCAAACTCATGGAGAGCTAATACGAAGTTGTATCAATGCATGGTGGTATTGGTTAATAACCCATCTTTCTCTAGGAGTTCTTTAACGAGTAGAATCTCTTGAGATGATGCTACGGCCATCGCCTCTAACACTGGAGTATTGGGAAAATATTAAGCTTCAAGTTCTTAAGTGTTGTAACCGGTTTGGAAGTCCGCTTGGGGTAGATGCGAGCCTTCAACAATCGTAATAGAGCTTAGGACTTCATTTTGAACTAATCGGGTTCTCTGGGTGCTCCATTAATGGATCGGGACCTCGATGGCTCACTAGGGCATTAGAAGGCTCATTACAAATAGAGAGGAGCCATCGGTATGATAATCTTCAAGAGCAAGCTGGTGTTTGCTAAGGTCGAGCTCGTGCCTTCTAAGGAGGATGGTTACTTCTTCACAACCTTCCAGGTAGAGCTTGCTTTTCTTCCCCCCTTTGACTTAAGAGTCATTGATGGACAGAAAAGAGAGGTGATTAAGAAGAAAGCTGCTGAGATGGTTGTGTATGTTCCCCTCTTAGCTGGCAAGTCTTGGGTTGCTGAAGCAGACCCGGGCTCGAAATCATGATGCAGTAGATGATAAATCCGAAAAGAGAGCTTCTCCTTCGAATAAAGGCCACAACTGGGGTGGTTGATTGTATGACAGGTGAGCCCCGGTTGATCCAGATATAGATGTTTTAGATTGAAAAAACTTTACTCTAAGGGGACATCAAACCAAAAGAATGAGGAGCTGACCACGGTAGTGAAGGACGCAGTTATTCTGAATGACAAGAATTGAGGCAACCATGGCTAATAAGCAGGAAACCCGGGAGTGGATCCAACATGCATATGATGTGGACAGACTCAGGTCCATGCATCGTGCCATGCAAGGATTGCTCTGAATGAGGAGGTAAACTCTTGAGGGAGTGGTTTAAACTCTGTATGGCAACGCGGCTACCTTGGGCACCAAGATGGGTGCGTCATTTGCTGAAGGACGCTTCTGTGTTACTTGCTAGGTAGCTCGAGCTCTTCTTCCCTCTGACCTGATCATCATTGGAGGACGGATACCTTGAGTAGATTACAAAGAAAGTGGAGAGTTACCTAGGTCTGCTCCGACTGAAGCCAGACCTTATTGAGATGATGGATGCGCAACTGATGAGAAGGACTTGGTTCCCATTTCTGCTTTAATGTCTAGTCGCATTGGGGTAGGAACGACCTTAAAGACCTCTGCTGTTATAGATGCATGGGGGCTTCAAGTCTGCCTACCTCTCTATCTGAATCTGTCTAAGTAGAGGTCCATATTGGTGTTACCAAGGTGCTGGCTCAGAGAGGTAGATCGGGACCAAGGTAGCTCGCTATAGTGATGAATGGCCCCAAACAAGTGGAGAGGAGGCACCTGCCTAGTAACTGCCTAGAGACATGCTCGGGATTCTAGAAGTTTTCAACTACTGAGTGAAGACTTTGGACCCTTCCGGGATGAGTGGTGACTTATCTGAGCATTGGATGACCCTATACGAATGGAGATGGACTACCTGTCTGGTACAGATTCAGAGGCATACTTGGGATTTCGAGGAGCCCCAACAACTGAGAAAAAGCTATGAACCCTCCAAAAGTAGGAAACCTCTAGGCTCTCCTCGATCAGATCAGGCTTCAGTGGCTAGCTAGGGAGATGAATGAGCCGGTACATATAGAGCGAAGCAACTGGTCTTGTAGCGATGCTACCGCTCTAGAAGCTTGCTTAGGCACGTAGGTGGCCTTACCAAATGTGGGAAACTTCTGAGAGCTTCTCGATCAGATCGGGCTTCGGTGGCTTGCTAGGGCGGTAAATGACCCGGTAAAACATCAAGCTAAGCCACCAGAGGTACTGGTCCAGATGCATGCTCGGGATCCTAGAAGTCCCCAGCAATTGAGAGAGGGTTTCAGACCCTGCTGGAATGAATCAGAAGCTCAGTGAATCACTTGGGCGTTGACAGACCCTGTATAAGAAATGAGGAGCCATTTGGCCTTACAATAAAGCTACTAGTCCAGAGGTTTACTTAGGCATGTAGGAGGCCTTACCAAGAATGGGAAACCTATGGGCTCTCCTCGATCAGATCAGGATTCCTTGGCTTGCAATGGAGATTAATGGCCAGGTAAACATGGAGCGAAGCCACTGGTCTTGTAGTGCTACTACCGGTCTAGAAGCTTACTTAGGCACGTAGGTGGCCTTACCAAAGGTGGAAAGCTTCTGAGACCTCCTCAATTAGATCGGGCTTCGGTGGCTTGCTGGGGCGATGAATATCACAGTAAACATGAAACCACCGGTCTGGTACTGGTCCAGATGCATGCTTGGGATCCTAGAAGTCCCCAGCAACTGAGAGAGGGCTCTGGACCATGCTGGAACGAATCAGGAGCTCGATGGCTCACTTGGGCGTTGTCAGGCCTTGAATAAACAGTGAGGAGCTACTTGGCCTTACTGTGAGGCTGTTACTTTAGAGGTTTGCTTAGGCATGTAGGAAGCCTTACCAAGAGTGGGAAACCTCTGGGCTCTCCTCGATCATATCTGGCTTCGATGGCTTGCTAGGGCGATGAATAGCCCGGTAAACATGGAGCGAAGCCACCGGTCTTGTAGCGGTGCTACTGATCTAGAAGCTTGCTTATGCACTTAGGTGGCCTTACCAAAGGTGGGAAGCTTCTGAGATCTCCTCGATTGGATCGGGCTTCGGTGGCTTGCTAGGGCGGTGTATGGCCCTGCAAACATGGAGCGAAGCCACCGGTCTTGTAGCGGTGCTAAAAGTCTAAAAGCTTGCTTAGGCACGTAGGTGGCCTTACTAAAGGTGGGAAGCTTCTGAGACCTTTCGATCGGATTGGGCTTTGGTGCCTTGCTAAGGCGGTGTATGGCTTTTTAAACATGGAATGAAGCCATCGGTCTTGTATTGGTGCTACCAGTCTAGAAGCTTGATTAGGCACGTAAGTGGCCTTAGCAAAGGTGGGAAGCTTCTAAGACCTCCTCGATCGGTTCGGGCTTTGATCGCTTGCTAGGGCGGAGAATGGCTCGGTACACTAAAAGCAAAGCCACCGGTCTGGTACTGGTCCAGAAGCATGCTTAGGGTCTCTAGAGTCCCCTGTAATTTGAGAGAAAGCTCTGGATTCTCTTGTTGTGAACCGAGAGTTCAGTGGCGCACTTGGGCATTGACTAGCCCGGTGCATGAGGCATGGAACCTTTAATCTTCTACTAGTCGTGTTGCTCTACAAGCTACACAGTTGAGTTGACTTCTTAGATTCATTGGCCGACCTGCTACCTCTACCTAGTAGCTTACGAAGGGCGGACCTGGAGGCATAAGGGGATCCATACGAACAGGTCGAAGCCCGGTGAATCTGCGTGATAAGTTATACACTGGTGGAGGAGCGAATTTGCTGTAGAAGAGTAGGAGAAGTGCACTTCTACTATATTGGAGCTCTCGATATATCAGAATGGTTCAGCTATATAGGAGATCTTCAAGCGGGGAGCTACTGTATGGGAGCTCCACGATTATCTGAGCAGGTTCACTTCATATGAGTGTAATAATGAACTGGTTCCACCAGGAATCCCACGTACCATATTTGCACCACAATGAAAAAAACTCATTATATTATAAAATAAGTACCACATGCGATACATAGGCGATGTAGACAAGTATGGAGAAAAGATATCGTATATAGTAAATGATATTCAGAATAATGAATCTGTTACCTTGATAGTATAATGATACTCATGTAGAGACATAGAGGCGTTAAAAAAGGGTGTGAAAACTTCCCACAAACGATGCCACAAAGTGTTAACGGGAAATTTGTTTAGGATGAGAAATCCCCATTAACGCCCTCGAGACCACTACAACGAAAGTGGTGGCCGGGGTCAGTACCGTTGATACTTGACCTAATCTTGTATGAATATGAAAGAGGATGAAATCGGAGGTAGGAGACAAGCCATCTCGCCCGTCGGGCTTCGCGCTTATGTAGTAGGTCTTGGGAGCTCGATGAGATAAGAAATCCCGCCCGTCGGGCTTCGTGCTTATGAAGTAAATCTGGGGAGGAGCTTGATGTTCTCTTATTGATGTGAAGGGGTTAATCTTGGTCCTGGTCCTTGTCCTTGGTCGGGGTTGGAGGCTGTCATGGTACCTGGAGCTCAGTTCTGGAGCCTGATTCTTTTCCGTAATTCCCTGACCAAGATAGCAAGTAAGTATGGGGCTTATCTAGCCTCAGTGTCGGAGAACTCGATTTTCGCCATAGAGATAATGCATGAGAACCCATCGACTTCCTTCAAGCTGGTCTGGGTGATTTCTCCTTATCTTGATAAGCGACTTTAGCATGTAGATGGGAAGATAATAGCATTAGGTCCAACGAGGTAGGAAACTAGCTCGCACTCTTATACGTATGCATTACACAAGACATAAGGAAGAGAAACACCAATCTTTTGTAGAGGGAGGTGAACTGACCAAGGGGGAAAAAGCATTGTGAATGATCACATGCAAGGCAGTATCCGGAGGAAGGGGGAATACCCTTCCTTATGTATATATCAAAGAATGCTCCAAGGAGCTTACAAGAATGGTGAATGTAATACAAAGTAGTCGCTCCGAAGAGCTTACAATGGTGGTCGAATGTAGACCGATACCAGTATATTCTAGGTAAAGGTAACATATACATTGACATTGTCGAGAGATCTTTAAACGAAGCATGTCTGTCTTCTATCATTGATCATTCCCCCCTCCTATGCCTTTTACAAGCATATTTATAAATGGTCACTACTTTGTCGTGCAAGTCCAGGATTATTCAATCTTCCTTTAATGTAGTTGATCGGATCAAGGCTAATATCTCATAGGGGATGTGATTGTTTCCTCTTCGGACTCTTCCTTCCTTGATAGGCGAGATTTTCTGTTATAGTTGACCCCAAAGAATCGGGTAAAGGCATTTGTTCCTTTTAGGATTCTTTCACTAATGGTGGCCATTAAAGAGTTGAATATTCTCTTATTAATGGTGTTGATCATGTCATTAATTGGGTTGACTGCCTCCATTAATGTGGTTGACCTTCTTAATGGTACTTTAAATGTCATGGAAGTCAATCCTCTCTTCCTACGTTGCCGAGAGGAGAGCTCTAGTTATGCATGTTACTTTGGAGAGGTACTTCATGGAGGTTACCTGTGGTGACATTTGATTTTCTTTGAGGGAAAGGTTCCTAAGGATCCAGTATACTGGCAGGGTCCCCCTGATACCTTTCGATTGTAACATAGCTAGATGCTGGTCTTCCCATGGAGCTTGTGCTAACCATTTTAGGGGCGAAATATCCCATAGGGTTCCAACCTTGTATATGGGAGCTTGGTTTAGCTACGCCGAGCTTTTTCATAGAGCTTGACCTAATTATGCAGGCTTCCTAGCAGAGTTGCGGGCTAGGCTAGCAGGCCCTGGTCATGTGTTTGCCATAAACAGGCGACCTTGGCTCACTTCTGGAAGTGTTGAGAGGTACGCTCAAATACTTCTCTTGCTACTTGATTTAACCATGCCGAGATCTACAGTGGATCTTGGAGTCTTTGGTGACGATGAGGCTTTACAGGCTCCTTCCTTTAATGCTCGGACAGGTCGAGATTATGCCTTAACGAGGCAAGAAGGCCTTTGCAAGACAAGTTTGGCACCTTGAAGATCTCCTATTGAAAGTAGAGATAGTAGCAAGCTCTGAGAGAGTGTCACAAGGTGCCTTGATGTCAGGGGACCCAGGTCCTTACACGTCGACCTAGTTTCGGGCTTTATCCTAGTATAAGGAGTTGGACGCGGTCACGTCGGGCTTTATTTGGTAAGCCTGAACACGTGCGAGATGCCCAGTTGGTATGGGTGGCCTCGTCTTGCTTCTGTAGGATCGTGTGGTAGCTCGAACTCGGGGACCTTGATACCCCGTCATACAAGCCCGAATTTGGACACTTACTGGAAGGCTGATAAGTGAAAAATTCTTCTTTGGTCCCTAGCCAAATTTTGCTATTAACAAAAGGAAATTCTACTCTTGAACAGGGACTCATCAACAGGCGACCTCTGACTAGCTTCTTTCTTTTTTCGACAATAATGTACTCCATCCTCCACATCAATAAAGCTTGCTTTTGTTGTTTACTCCATCTCCAGCTATGTCCTACAATGACTTGGGTCTACGGGGAAAAATTGACATTATCGCCTCAAAAAAAAGGGTAAGCCGAGGAAGCCCCCCTCCCCCCCCCCCCCCCCCCCCCCGCCACTCCTGATGCCTTGGCCGGGCACTACCCCCCACCAAGAAGGGTCTGAGTGTAAAAGCATAGTTGCCATCCAGATCTCAAGACCAGGAAATAGCTAGATAGCCCTCCTAATGCCTGCGTCGGGCTACTACCCCCAAGAAGGATCTGAGTGTAAGAGCATAGTTGCCATCCAGATCTCGGGATCAGGAAATAGCTAGATAGCGCTCCTGATGCCTTGGTCGGGCTACCACCCCCAAGAAGGATTTGAGTGTAAGAGCATAGTTGCCATCCAGATCTCGAGACCAGGAAATAGCTACATAACCCTCCTGATGCCTTGGTCGGGCTACCACCCCTAAGAAGGATCTGAGTGTAAGAGCATAGTTATCATCCTGATCTCGAGATCAAAAAATAGCTAGATAGCCCTCATGATGCCTTGGTCAGGCTCCCACCACCCCCAAGTAGGATTTGAGTGTAAGAGCATAGTTGTCATCCAGACCTCGTGTTCTAGCAGGTAACTATGCTCTTACGCTTAGATTCTTCTTGGGGGTTGTAGCCTGACCAAGGCATCAGGAGCGCTATTTAGCTATATCTAGGTATCGAGATCTGGATGGCAACAATGCGCTTATACTTAGACTCTTCTTAGGGGTTGTAGCCCGACCAAGGCATCAAGAGCGCTATCTAGCAATTTCCTAGTCTTTTGATCCGGATGGCAACTATGCTCTTACACTCAGATCCTTCTTGGGGGTCGTAGCCAGACCAAGGCATCAGGAGCGCTATCTAGCTATATCCTGGTATCGAGATCTGGATGGCAACAATGCTCTTACACTCAGACCCTTCTTTAGGGTCGTAGCCTGACCAAGGCATCAGGAGCGCTATCTAGCTATATCCTGGTATTTTGATCTGGATGGTAACTATGCTCTTACACTTGGATCCTTCTTGGGGGTCGTAGCCCGACCAAGGCATTAGGAGTGCTATCTAGCTATATCCTGGTCTTTTGATCCGGATGGCAACTATGCTCTTACACTCAGACCCTTATTGGGGGTCGTAGCCTGACCAAGGCATCTGGAGCGCTATCTAGCTATATCCTGGTATTTCGATCTGGATGGCAACTATGCTCTTACACTTAGACCCTTCTTGGGGGTCGTAGCCCGACCAAGGCATCAAGAGCGCTATCTAGCTATATCCTAGTATTTTGATCCAGATGGCAACTATGCTCTTACACTCAGATCCTTCATGAGGGTCGTAGCCCGACCAAGGCATTAGGAACGCTATCTAGCTATATCCTGGTATTTCGATCCGGATGGAAACTATGCTCTTACACTTAGACCCTTCTTGGGGGTTGTAGTCCGACCAAGGCATCAGGAGTTCTATCTAGCTATATCCTGGTATTTCGATCTGGATGGCAACTATGCTCTTACATTCAAACCCTTCTTAGCGGGGAGTGGTGCCCGGCTAAGGCATCGGAGGAAGTGATGGGGCTTTCCCGACAAAACTTTTGTCATAAGGAGATCACTGTCGAAATACAATGGCGATCGTCCTAGAGGGAATAATCCGGTCCAGGGAATAATCCAATCCAATCCAGCTCTCCTAGTCAAGGTGATCCTTCTGGAGGGATTCAATCGGATCCAGCGTATCAGGAGTGCGGTGTAGCTCTCCTGGTAATGGCGATCCTCCTAGAATGATTTGATTCGGTCTATGGCATCGGGAGTGAGGTGAAGCTTTCTTGGTGATGGTGATCACTTGAGATCTTCTATGGATACCGAAATCGAAAGAGATGCAAACTCTTAGTGAGCTAATACGAAGTTGTATCAATGCATAGTGGTGTCGGTTGATAACCAGTCTCGCTCTAGGAGTTTTTTAATGTGTAAAATCTCATGAGATGATCTACATTATGAGTGTAGATAGTAGAATGGCTCTCCGTAAAAGATGCTTTTTATTATGAACTAGAGGAAATTATCTCATGTAAGGATCATCGCCCATAACACTGGAATACTGAGAAAATTTTGAGCTTCTAGTCCCCAAGTGATGTTACCGGTTTGGAACTCCGCTTTGGGTAGATGAGAGTCTTCAACAATCGTAATCGAGCTCGAGACCACACTGTGAACGAATCAGGACCTTTGGGTGCTCCTCGAACGTATAGAGACCTCGATGGGTTACTAGGGCATTGGAAGGCCCCGTACAAATAGAGAGTAGCCATCGGTATGATAATCTCTGAAAGCAAGCTGGTGTTTGCTAAGCTCGAGCTCGTGCTCGTGCCAGCCAAGGAAGATGGTTACTTCTTCAACCCACGACCACATGGTGGGAGTTGTTTAAACTCTGTATGGTAGCGTGGCTACTTAGGAGCCAAGGTGGGTGCTTTATTTGCTGAAGGGCGCTTCTGTGTTGCTTGCTAGGCAGCTTGAGCTCTTTTTCCCTCTGACCTGATCATAATTGGAGGTTGGATACCTTGAATAAATCACAGAGAAAGTTGAGAGTTACCTGGGTCCGCTCTGACTGAAGCCGAAAATTATTGAGATGATGGATTCACTGATGATGAGGAGGACTTGGTTCCCATTTTTTCTTTCATGTCTGGTCGTGTTAAGGTAGGAACTACCTTGAAGTCATCTGTTGTTGTAGATGCATAGGGGGCTTCAAGTCTGCCTACCTTTGAATCTGTCAAAGTAGAGGTCCAGATTGGTGTTACCAAGGTAGGAGAGGAAAGAGAGGTAGGAGAGATCTCTATTGATCCAACTGAGGAGATGGAGGTCAAGGCTGATTGAAATTGATCCAACCAAGGTGGTAGAAGCTGGCTCTGAAGTAGCAGTGTTAAGGGATGATGACCCGTCCTTCAACCAGCAATAAGACTAAGGAGGAAGGAGATGCTACTGTTAAGAAGACAAACTAGAGAAATAGATTGGGACCAAGGTAGCTCGCTAGGGCGATGAATGGCCCCATACAAGAGGAGAGGAGACACCGACCTATTAACTATATGGAGACATGCTCGGGATTCTAGAAGTTTCCCACGACTGAGAGAAGACTTTGGACCTCTCCGGGATGAGTGATGACTCACTTGAGCATTGGATGACCCTCTATGAATAGAGATGGGCTATCTGTCTGGTACCGGTCCAGAGGCATACTTAGGATTTAAAGAAGCCCCCAACAATTGAGAGAAAGCTCTGGACCCTCCTGGAATGAACCAAGAATTTAGTGGCTCACTTGGGCGTTAACAGGCCCGGTATAAGAAGTAAGGAGCCACTTGGCCTTACAGTGAGGCTGCTGCTCCAGAGGTTAGCTTAGGTATGTAGGAGGCCTTACCAACAGTGGGAAACCTCTGGGCTTTCCTTGATCAGATCGAGCTTCGGTGGCTTACGAGGGCGATGAATGACCCGGTACATATAGAGTGAAGCCACCGGTCTTGTAGCGGTGCTACTGCTCTAGAAGCTTGCTTAGGCACATAGGTGGCCTTACCAAATATGGGAAGCTTCTGAGATCTCCTCGATCGGATGGGGCTTCGGTGGCTTGCTAGGGCGGTAAATGGCCCGGTAAACATGAAGCCACTGGTCTGGTACTGATCCAGAAGCATGCTTGAGATCTTTGAAGTCCCCTGCAATTGAATTAAGGCTCTGGACCATGCTGGAATGAAACAGGAGCTCAGTGGCTCAATTGGGCATTGACCGACCCTTTATAAGAAGTTAGGAGCCACTTGGCCTTACAGTGAGGCTGCTGCTCTAGAGGTTAGCTTAGGCATGTAGGAGGCCTTACCAAGAATGGGAAACCTCTAGGCTCTCCTCGATCAGATCAGGATTCAGTGGATTGCTAAGGCGATGAATGACCCAGTACATATAGAGCAAAGCCACCGAACTTGTAGCGGTGTTATTGCTCTAGAAGCTTGCTTAGGCACGAAGGTGGCCTTACCAAATGGGGTAAGCTTCTGAGATCTTATCGATAGAATCGGGCTTCGCTAGCTTGCTAAGGCGGTGAATGACCCGGTAAACATGAAGCCATAGATCTGGCACTGGTCCAGAAGCATGCTTGGGATCTTTGGAGTCCCCTGCAATTAAAATGAGGCTCTGGACCATGCTGGAACTAAACAGAAGCTCAGTGGCTCAATTTGGCATTGACCAGCCCTGTATAAGAAGTGATGAGCCATTTGGCCTTACAGTGAGGCTGAAGCTCCAGAAGTTAGCTTAGGCATGTAGGAGGCCTTACCAAGAGTGGGAAACCTCTAGGCTATCCTCGATCAGATCGGGATTTGGTGGCTTGCTAGGGCGATGAATGACCCGGTACATATAGAGCGAAGCCACCGGTCTTGTAGCGATGCTACTACTCTTGAAACTTGCTTAGGCACGTAGCTGGCCTTACCAAATGTGGGAAACTTCTGGAGACCTTCTCGATTGGATCAAGCTTCTGTGGCTTGCTAGGGCAGTGAATGGCACGGTAAACATGGAGCAAAGCCACCGGTCTGGTACTGGTCCAGAAGCATGCTTGGGATCTTAGGAGTCCCCTGTAATTGAGAGAAAGCTTTGGACCCTCCTGAAGTGAACCGAGAGTTCAGTGGCTCATTTGGGCGTTGACTGGCCTAGTGCATGAGGCGTGGAACCATTAATCTTCTACTGGTCGTGATGCTCTAGAAGCTACACAACTGAGTTGGCTTCTTAGATTTATGAGTCGACCTGTTACCTCTACCTAGGAGATTCTGAAGGGTGGATACGGTGACACGAAGGGTCCCATATGACCAGGTCCAAGTTCCACGGATCTACTGGATAATAGTTCTACCGGTAGCAGAGCAAATCTTCTGTAAAGAAGCAGAAGAGGATCAGTTCTACTGTATAGAAGCTCTCGATGTATCAGAATGGTTCAGCTATATAGAAGATCTTCAAGCGGAGAGATACTGTATTGGAGCTCCATGATTATCTGAGCAGGTTCACTTCATAGAAGTAGCATAATGAACTGGTTCCACCAGGAATCCCACATACCATATTTTCTCCACAATGAACGAAACTCGTTAGATGATAAAATGAGCACCACAAGCGATGCATAGGCGATATAGACAAGTATGGAGAAAACACATCGTATTTAGTAAATAATATTCCATAAATAATGAATCTATTACCTCGATAGTATAATGATACTCATGTAGAGACATAGAGTCTTTCAAAAGGGTGTGTAAACTTCACAGATGATGCCAGAAAGTGTTAACGGGAAATTTGTTTAGGATGAGAAATCCTTATTAACACCCTCGAGACCACTACCACGGAGGTGGTGGCCGGGGTTGGTATCATTGATACCTGACCTGATCTTGTATGAATATGAAGAAGGATTAAACAGGAGGTAGGAGACAAGCCATCCCGCTCATCGAGCTTCGTGCTTATGAAGTAGATCTAGGGAGCTCGAGGAGACAAGCCATCCCGTCCGTCATGCTTCGTGCTTATAAAGTAGATCTGGGGAGCTCGAGGTTTTCTTGCTGATGTGAAGGAGGTGATCATGGACCTTGTTCCTTGGTCGAGGTCATAGCCCGTCCTGATGCCCAGAGCCTGGTTCTAGAGCCCGACTGCTTTCTATAATACCCCGAACTCGATAGCAAGTAAAAATGGGGGCTTATCCAGCTCCAGTGTCAGAGAGCTCGATTTCTTCCATATAGAGGATACCAGGGAGCTCCTCGACTCCCTTCGAACTGGTCTGGGCAGTTTCTCTTCATCTTGATGTGCGACTTTGGCGTGTAGATGAGAGGATAATAGCGTTAGGTCCAGCGGGGTAGGAATCTAGATTCGGTTCCTTAGGGGTCTTCGTTGTTGTTTCCCGATCTCATGTAAGAGAGATTAGAGAGCTATGACCAATGGGGTCGGTACCTAGCACGTATACACACATGTGTAATACAGTAGATAATAGGAAAAACACAAATCTTATGTAGATGGAGGTGGACTGACCAAGGGGGGAAAAAGCATCACGAGTGATCACATGCTGAAAAACCCCTAATCAGTATCCAGAGGAATGAGGAATACCCTTCCTTGTAAGTATATATATATATATATATATATATATATATATTTATCATGCGACGCTTCGAGGAGGTTACAAAGATGTCAAAGTAGTACAATGTATATGCTTCGGGGAGCTTACAACAATAAGTGTTTACCGATACCAGTACTTTCCTGGTCGGGGTACACACACAATGATGATGTAGAGAGAACTTTTAACGAAGCATGTGTCTTTTTTCATTGATCGGAGACCATCACTATGCCTTTACAGGCATATTTATACATGGTGACTGCCTTGGCGTGCAAGTCAAGGACTCTTCAATTAGTCTTCGTTTCCTTATCGAATACGATTCTTCCTTTCCATGTGGTTGATCGGCCTGTAGCTATTATCTTGGATAAGATATGATTGTTTCCTTTTTGGACTCTTCCTTCTTTGATAGGCGGGATTTTCTGTTATAGTTGACCCCTAATAATCAGTTGTGGAGGATATCTTAGAGGAAAAGGTATTTGTTTCCTCTTTGGACTCTTTCACTAATTATGGCCATTAAAAAGTTGAATATTCTCTTTATTAATGGTGTTGATCATGTCATTAATCGGGTTGACTGCCTCCATTAATACGGTTGACCTCATTAATGGTACTTTAAATGTCATGAAAGTCAACCCTCTCTTCCTAGGTTGCCGAGAGGAGAGCTCTAGTTTTGCATGTCACTTTGGAGAGGTACTTCATAGAGGTTACCTGAGGTAGACATTTGATATTCCTTAAGGGTGGGGTACCGTAGGATCCAGTACACTAGGTCTTCATATGGAGCTTGTGCTAACCATTTTAGAGGTGAAATATCCCATTGGGTTCCAACCTTATAGTTGGGAGCTTGGTTTAGCTACGTCGAGCTTTATCTTGGAGCCTGACCTAATTATGCAGGCTTCCTAACGGGGTAGCGGGTTTGGCTGGCAAGCCCTGGTAAGGTGTTCGCCATAAACAGACGCCCTTGGCTTGCTTCTGGAAGGGTGGAGAGGATTGCTTGAGTACAGCTCTTGCTATTTGATTGAACCATTCCAGGATCTACAGTGGATCTTGGCACTTTTGGTGTTGATGTGGCTTTACAGGCTTCTTCCTTTAATGCTCGGACAGGTCGAGATTATACCTCGATCAAGCAGGAGGGCCTTTGCAGAACAAGTTCGGCACCTTGAAGATCTCCTAGTGAAAGTAGAGAAAGTAGCAAGCTCTAGGAGAGTGTCACGAGATACCTTGATGTCGAGGAACCCAGGTCATTTCACGTCGACCTAGCTTCGGGCTTTATCCAGGTATAAGGAGCCTGACGCGGTTTCGTCAGGTGTTTTTTGGTAAGCCTGGACACGTGCGAGATGCTCAGATGGTATGGGCGGCCTCACCTTGCTTCTGTAGGATCGCGTGGTAGCTCGACCTCGGGGACCTATACCCCGTCATATAAGCCTGAATTTGGACCCTTACGGGAAGGCTGGGAAGTGGAAAATTCTTCTTTGGTCCCTAGCTAAATTTTGCTATTAACAATAGGAATTTCTCATCCCGAGCAAATTTTCTCGTCAACAGTCTTGATGAACCTTGTTATGTTTTCTTCTGATATCTGATAGAGTGGTCCGGCTTCAACCCATCTTGTGAAATAGTCAATCACTACGATAGCGTGTTTGGCCTGTCCCAGAGCTGTAGGAAGTGGTCCAATCAAATTGCCTCCCCACATAGTAAAAGGATATGGCGAGCTAAGGGACGACAAGCACTCCGAAGGAGGTGACTCAAGTTTACCTCCTTCTAGCATGCCTCACAAGTTTGCACCAAGTTCTTAGCATCTTAATGGATGGTTGGCCAATAATACCCCATGCAGAGAACCTGATATGCCAAGGCCTCTCCACCAATATGTTTCCCGCATTCCCTGGAGTGAACCTCTCTCAAGGCCCACTTGGCGTCTTCAGGGTGTAGACATCGGACCATGGGAAGGGATTTTCCCCTTCGGTATAAATGCCCATCCACTATACAATACCGGACCGAGAGCTTTTTAACCCTCCTAGCTTGGTCGGGCTCCTCGGGGAGTTTCTCATCCTGTTTATACTCCACTATTTGATCGATCCAGCATGGCTGTCGGTCCAAGGTATAAGCTTTCTTACCTGTTATAATGCTAGGTAGGGGGATTACTTGATAAGGAACTCTGTGAGGTAGGGTCTGGCCACTATATATAGCTATCTTGGCCACCATATGCGTGCTCCCCATTCACTTGGCGGCCTTTGAGAACGGGGTCAAACTCCCCCTTCACCCTACTCTTCGGCGGGCTCTTAACGCCCTTTAATTAGCTCCCATTCAGTTGACGCCTGGCTTCTTGAGGTATTTGATTGGCTTCCTCGTGCTGTAGAGGGAACAGTGCGAGCTGGGCAGAATCACCAAGGAACCCGGAGCAGAAGAGCTGGCCTAGGTTTTTCAAATCAGGAGTTTGTCTGGAGGTCCCTGAGAATAGTTCTATGTGAAGGCCAAGAACAAGCTCAACCTCATCATCTCCGGCGCTTCGAGAAAAGACCTAGCTTGGAAGGTATAATGGATATTACTGGAGGGAGATTGGGGAAGCTTTATATTCATCAACGGGCATGAGTTCGCGGTTCCCATCGCCTTTAACGACAAACCCTCATGGGACCGGGATTCCTTACCTGTCGAGTCCGAGGTTGTGCTGAAGACTATCCTCGCTAGGAATTATCTGAACCTAATGTTTCCAACCGCTGATCCCTTCGATCCCCGCAGGGTGAATAAGTATCTGCGGATCTCCGATGCTTCCCCTCGTGAGTGATTCTAAGTTATTATGATTTGTTTTGTTAGTTGATTTGCCTCTGACATCCTTCTTATCTTCTTTTTTTTAACAGTTTTTATGGTTATTTCAGCTTCCAGTGAAGCCCGGTAAGCTTGGACTCCTTCCCCTCCTATCAGATCATCCCAGTGAACCTTCTTGGTTGCCTTGGAGAAAGGAGGACCGACCCTTTTAGCCACAGTTTAGCCTGCTCATGCTCCATCGCCTTCCCAGATGAGATCTAAGATGGCTATTTTTGCATCGCGAGCAGAAAAAAACTCTAAATCGATGAGGCCAGCTCTTCAGGCTGCTGATACGACCACCTCCACCCCCTCGTCAGTGGCCGCCATGAAAATACAATGACGGTTAATTGCTCAAGACTAACCTAGAGAGCGGGTGAATATGTTTGACACCTTTTTCGACTCCCTTAGAAACAAACAAAAGTTTGTCCCTCTAGATGGCTTGTATCACAATATATATATTAATTAAAGACAATTAATCAATATATAAACACAAGTAAAGTGTGATACAAACAAGTAATGGTAACACATACACAATATATATTGTTAATAACAAAATTTGGCTAAGGACCAAAGAAGAATTTTCCACTTCCCAGCCTTCCCGCAAAGGTCTGAATTCAGGCTTGTATGACAGGGTATCAAGGTCCCCGAGGTCAGGCTACCAAGCGATCCTACAGGAGCAAGGTGAGGCCCCTCATTCCATCTGAGCATCTTGCACGTGTCCAGGCTTAAAAAATAAAGCCCGACGACACCGCATCAGGCTCCTTATACCAGGATAAAGCTCGAAGCTAGGTCGACGTGAAAGGACTTGGGTCCCCCGACATCAAGGTATCTCGTGACACTCTCCTAGAGCTTGCTACTATCTCTACTTTCACTAGGAGACCTTCAAGGTTCCAAACTTGTCTTGCAAAGGCCCTTTTGACTTGTTGAGGTATAATCTCGACCTGTCCGGGCATTAAAGGAAGAAGCCCGTAAAGCCTCATCGTCAAAATAAGCGCCAAGATCTACTGTAGATCCTGGCATGGTTAAATCAAGTAGCAAGAGCAGTACTCGAGCGTACCTCTCCACCCTTCCAGAAGTGAGCCAAGGTCACATGTTTATGGTAAACACCTTACCAGAGCCTGCTAGCCAAGCCCGCTACCCCGCTAGGAAGCCTGCATAATTAGGTCAGGCTCCATGATAAAGCTTGGCGTAGCTGAACCAAGCTCCCAACTACAAGGTTGGAACCCAATGGGATATTTTGCCTCTAAAATGGTTAGCAAAAACTCCATGGGAAGACCATCATCTAGCTCTGTGACAATCGAGAGGTCCTCGGGGGACCCCGCCAGTATGCTGAATCCATGGGTACCCCGCAATCAAGGGATATCAAATGTCACCTCAGGTAACCTCCATGAAGTACCCCTCTAAAGTTACATGTAGAATTAGAGCTCTCATCTCGGCAACGTAGGAAGAGAGGATTAACTTCCATGACATTTAAAGTACCATTAATAAGGTCAGCCATATTAATGGAGGCAGTCAACCATATTAATGACATGATCAACACCATTAATAAAAGAATATTCAACTCTTTAATGGCAATCATTAATGAAAGAGTCCAAAGAGGAAACAAATACCTTTTCCTCCAAGATATCCTCCGTAACCTATTCTTTAGGGTCAACTATAACAGAAAATCCCGCATATCAAGGAAAGAAGAGTCCGAAGAGAAAACAATCATATCCCCTCTGAGATATTAGCCACGATCCGATCAACAACATTAAAGGAAGAATTGTACTCAATAAGGAGAGGAAGATTGAAGTATCCTCGACTTGCACGCCAAGGTAGTCACCATTTATAAATATGCCTGTAAAAGGCATAGAAAGAGATACCCGATCAATGACAGAAGATGAACATGCTTCGTTTAAAGATCTCTCGACATCATCAATGTATGTATTACCTTTACCTAGAATATACCTATATCGGTCTACATTCGACCACCATTGTAAGCTCTCCGGAGAAACTACGTTGTATTACTTCACCATTCTTGTAAGCTCCCAGGAGCATTCTCTGATATATACGTAAGGAAGGGTATTCCTCCTTCCTCCGGATACTGCCTTGGGGCTTTTCAGCATGTTATCATTCGTGATGCTTTTTCCCCATTGGTCAGTCCACCTCCCTCTATAAAAGATTTGTGTTTCTCTTACTTATGTCCGGTGTAATGCATGCGCATATGAGTGCGAGCTAGATTTCTACCTCCCTGAACCTAGCACTCTTATCTTTCCATCTACATGCTAAAGTCGCATATCAAGATAAGGAGAAATCACCCAAACTAGTTTGAAGGAAGTCGATGGGCTCTCATACATCATCTCTATGGCAGAAATCGAGCTCCCCTACACAAGAGCTAGATAAGCCCCCTCCTTACTTGCTATCTAGGTCTGGGAATTATAGGAAGGATCAGGCTCCAAAACCGGGCTCCAGATACCATTACAGGCTCCGACCCCGATCGAGGACCAGGACCAGGACCAGGACCAACCCCTTCACACCAGCAAGAGAACCTCAAGCTCTCCAGATCTACTTCATAAGCACGAAGCTCGACGGGCGGGATGGCTTGTTTCCAACCTACGATTTCATCCTCCTTCATATTCATACAAGATCTGGTCAGGTATCAACAGTACCAACCACTGCCACCACTTTTGCTGTTGTGGTCTCGAGGGCGTTAATGGTGATTTCTCATCTTAAACAAATTTCCCGTTAACACTTTCTAGCGCCCTCTGTGGGAAGTTTCCACACCCCTTTTGAAAGTCTATATGTCTCAACATAAGTATCATTGTACTATTGAGGTAACAGATTCATTATTTATGGAATATCATTTACTATATACGATGTCTTTTCTCCATACTTGTCTACATCGCCTATACTCCACATGTGGTGCTCCTTTTATCATTTAACGAGTTTCGTTCATTATGGAGCAAATATGGTACATGGGATTCCTGGTGGAACCAGTTCATTATGCTACTCCTATGAAGTGAACCTGCTCAGATAATCATGGAGCTCCTATATATTAGCTCCCCACTTGAAGATCTCATATAAAGCTGAACCATTTTGATACATCGAGAGCTCCTATACGGTAGAACTGCACCTCTCCTGCTCTTCTACAGCAGATTCGCTCTGCCACCAGTGTATCACTTATCCAGCAGATCCACTGGGTTTCGACTTGTTCATACGGGACCCTTCGTGTCACCGTATCCACCCTTCAGAAGCTCCTAGGTAGAGGTAGCAGGTCGACCCATGAATCTAAGAAGCCAAATCAGTTGTGTAGCTTTTGGAGCAATAGCCTCATTGTAAGGCCAAGTGGCTTCTCACTTCTTATACAGGGCCTGTCAACGCCCAAGTGAGCCACTGAACTCTCGATTCATTCAGGTAGGGTCTAGAGCCCTCTTTCAGTTGTTGGGACTTCTAGGATCCCGAGCATGCATCTGGACTAGTACCTCTGGTGGCTTCGCTCCATTTTTACAGGGCCATTTATTGCCCTAGCAAGCCACCGAAGTTCGATCCGATCGAGGAGCTTACAGAAGCTTCCCACATTTGGTAAGGCCACCTACGTGCCTAAGCAAGCTTCTAGAGCGGTAGCATCGCTACAAGACCGGTGGCTTTGCTCTATATAAACTGGGTCATTCATCGCCCTAGCAAGCCGCCGAAGCCCGATCTGATTGAAGAGAGCCCAGAGGTTTCCCACTCTTGGTAAGGCCTTCTACATGCCTAAGCTAACCTCTGGAGCAGCAGCCTCACTGTAAGGCCAAGTGGCTTCTCACCTCTTATACAAGGCCTGTCAACGCCCAAGTGAGCCACTAAACTCTTGATTTCTTTCCAGTAGGGTCCAGAGCATTCTCTCAGTTGCTGGGGACTTCTAGAATCCCGAGCATGCATCTAGACCAATACCCTCGGTAGCTTCGCTCCATGTTTACTAAGCCATTCATCGCCCTAGCAAGCCACCGAAGCCTGATCTGATCGAGGAGCTCTCAGAAGCTTCCCACATCTAGTAAGGCCACCTACGTGCCTAAGCAAGCTTCTAAAGCGGTAGTATCGCTACAAGACCGGTGGCTTCACTCTATATGTACCGGGTCATTCATCGCCCTAGCAAGCCGCCGAAGCCTGATCTGATCGAGGAGAGCCTAGAGGTTTCCCACTCTTGGTAAGGCCTCCTACATGCCTAAGCTAACCTCTGGAGCAGCAACCTTACTATAAGGCCAAGTGGCTCCTCACCTCTTATACAGGGCCTGTCAACGCCCAAGTGAGCCATTAAACTCTCTATTTCTTTCCAGCAGAGTCCAGAGCCCTCTCTCAGTTGCTGGGGACTTCTAGGATCCCGAGCATGCATCTGGACCAGTACCTCTGGTGGCTTCGCTCCATGTTTACAGAGCCATTCACCGCCCTAGCAAGCCACCGAAGCCCGATCCGATCGAGGAGCTCTCAAAAGATTCCAACATTTGGTAAGGCCACCTAAGTGCCTAAGCAAGCTTCTAGAGCGGTATCATCGCTACAAGACCGATGGCTTCGCTCTATATGTACCGGGTCATTCATCGCCCTAGCAAACCACCGAAGCTCGATCTGATCTAGGAGAGCCCAGAGGTTTCCCACTCTTGGTAAGGCCTCCTACATTCCTAAGCTAACCTCTAGAGCAACAACCTCACTGTAAGGCCAAGTGGCTCCTCACTTCTAATAAATGGCCGGTCAACGCCCAATTGAGCCATTGAGCTCCTGTTTCGTTCCAGCATGGTCCAGAGCTTTCTCTCAGTTGTTGGGGGCTTCTTGAAATCCCAAGTATGCCTCTAGACCGGTACTAGACAGGTAGCCCATCTCCATTCATATAAGGTCATCCATTTCTCAAGTGAGTCATCACTCATCCAGGAGGGGTCGGTCGGCCTTGACCTCCATCTCTTCAGTTGGATCAATCGAGATCTCTTCTACCTCTCTTACCTCTCCTACCTTAGTAACACCAATCTGGAAGTCTTCTTTGATAGATTCAGATAGAGAGGTAGGCAGACCTGAAGCCCCCCACGCATTTACAACAACGGAGGACTTCAAGGTAGTTCCTACAACAATACGACTATACATGAAAGCAGAAATGGGAACCAAGTCCTCCTCATCATTTGTGCATCCATCATCTCAATAAGGTCCGGCTTCAGTCCGAGGAAACCCAGGTAACTCTCAACTTTCTCTGCGATCTACTCAAGGTATCCATCCTCCAATGATGATCATGTCAAAAGGAAGAAGAGCTCGAGCTGCCTAACAAGCAACACAGAAGCGTCCTTCAGCAAATGAAGCACCTACATTGGCTCCTAAGGTAGCCACGTTGCCATGCAGAGTTTAAACCACTCTCTCAAGAGTTTACCTCCTCCTTCGGAGCAATCCACGCACGACACGATGCATGGACCTGAGTCTCCACATCATATGCATGTTATCCACTCCCGAGTTCCCTGCTTATTAGCCACGGTTGCCTCAATTCTGGTCATTCAGAACAATTGAGCTCCTCACTACCGTGGTCAGCCCCTCCACCTTTTGGTTGGACGTCACCTAAGAGAGTAGTTTTCTCTATCCGAAACATCTACTTCTGGATCAATCGGGGCTCACCTGCCATATAAACAACCACTTCAGCTGTGGTCTTTATTTATGGAATAAGCTCCCTCTTCGGATTGATCATCTACTGCACCATGATTTTGAGCTCGGGTCTGCTTCAGTAACCCAAGACTTGCTAGCAAAGAGGGGAACATATGCAACCATCTTATCAGCTTTCTTTTTAATCCCCTCCATTTTCCGTCCATCAACGATTCTTAAGTCAAAGGGGGGAAGTAGAGCCAGCTCTACCTGGAAGGTTGTGAAAAAGTAACCATTGGCTTGCACGAGCTCGACCTTTGCAAACACCAGCTTGCTCTCGAAGATTATCATAGCGATGGCTCCTCTCCATTTGTAATGGGCCTTCCAATGCCCTAGTGAGCCATTGAGGTCCCGATCCATTCAGGGAGCACCCAGAGGACCCGATTAGTTCAAAATAGAGTCCCGAGCTCCATTACGATTGTTGAAGGCCCTCATCTACTCCAAGCGGACTTCCAAACCGGTTACATCACTTGGGGACTTGAAGCTCAATATTTTCCCAGTACTTCAGTGTGAGGGGCGATGGCCCTAGCATCATCTCAAGAGATTCTACTCGTTAAAGAACTCCTAAAGCGAGACTGGTTATCAACCGATACCATCATGCATTGATACAACTTCGTATTAGCTCGCCATGAGTTTCCATCTCTTTCGATTTCAGTATCCGTAGTAGATCTCATGTGATCACCATCACCAGGAGAGCTACATTGCACTCCTAATGCCCTGGACGGATAAAATCCCTCCAGGAGGATTGCCATCACCAGGAGAGCTCTATAGCCCTCATGATGCCCTAAACTGGATAAATCTCTCCAGGAGGAATGCCATGGTATTTTGACATTGATCGCCTCTAGACCAGGAAATAGCTAGATAGTGCTCTTGATGCCTTGGCCGGGCACCACCCCCTGCCAAGAAGGGTCTGAGTGTAAGAGCATAGTTTCCATCAAGATCTCGAGACCAGGGATTGATCGGGGAATCCCCCTCATCACCCCTGATGCCTTGGTCGGGTGACCTCCCCTAAGAAGGATCCGAGTGTAAGAGCATAGTTGTCATTCGGATCAAAAGACCAGGAAATAGCTAGATAGCGCTCCAGATGCCTTGGTCTGGCTACGACCCCCAAGAAGGATCTGACTGTAAGAGCATAGTTGCCATCCGGATCAAAAGATCAGGAAATAGCTAGATAGCGCTCCTGATTCCTTGGTTGGGTGACTTCCCCTAAGAAGGATCCGAGTATAAGTGCATAGTTTACATCCAGGTCAAAATACCAGGAAATAGCTAGATAGCGCTCCTGATGCCTTGGTCGGGCTACGACCCCCAAGAAGGGTCTGAGTGTAAGAGCATAGTTTCCATCAAGATCAAAATACTAGGAAATAGCTAGATAGCGCTCATGATGCCTTGGTCGGGCTACAACCCCTAAGAAGGATCTGAGTGTAAGAGCATAATTGCCATCTGGATCAAAAGATCAGGAAATAGCTAGATAGCGCTACTGATGCCTTGGTCGGGTGACTTCCCTTAAGAAGGATCCGAGTATAAGTGCATAGTTGCCATCCAGGTCAGCGCTCCTGATGCCTTGGTCAGGCTACGACCCCCAAGAAGGGTCTGAGTGTAAGAGCATAGTTGTCATCCAGATAAAAATACCGGGAAATAGCTAAATAGCGCTACTGGTGCCTTGGTCGGGCTACAACCCCCAAGAAGAGTCTGAGTGTAAGAGCATTGTTGTCATCCAGATCAAAATACCAGGAAATAGCTAGATAGTGTTCCTGATGCCTTGTTCGGGCTACGACCCCAAGAAGGGTCTGAGTGTAAGAGCATAGTTGCCATCCAGATCAAAATACCAGGAAATAGCTAGATAGCGCTCATGATGCCTTAGTCAGGCTACGACCCCTCAGAAGGGTCTGAGTGTAAGAGCATAGTTGCCATCCAGATCAAAATACCAGGATATAGCTAGATAGCCCTCCTTATGCCTTGGACCGGATTAATCCCTCCAAGAGGAACGCCATGGTATTTCGACAATGGTAACCTCGAGACCAAGATAGCTCGCTAGCATTCCTGATGCCTTAGTCGGGCTGAGCATAAGTGTATAGTTGCCATCCGGATCCCAAGACCAGGGTAGCTAGCATTCATGATGTATTGGTCAGGTGACATCCCCTAAAAAGGATCTGAGCGTAAGAGCATAGTTGCCTGCTAGATCACGAATCAGAACAACCAAAAAGGTCATCCTGCTACCTTGGTCAGGCCAACCTCGCTAGGAAGGATCTAAATGGCACAGATGCCTATCTTGATCATTTCACCAGCTCGTCTAAGAAACGCAATTCCTGGAAAAGGAATTCTAGGTACCTATGTTAACCACAGAAGCTTTATCCGACATGATCGAGCAATACGCTCATTTATTTTGCAGGAATGAATAGTACCCCGGTTCTCTAAGCCTGGGAGCAATTCTGGCTTCAAGTAAGAAGCAACAAGCAAAATTCTTCATGTAGTACAAGATTCAAACTCCAACTCCAAATACTTACCGGTGTTCAAGACAAAGGGGACTTCTGTTAATAGCAAAATTTGGCTAGTGACCAAAGAAGAATTTTCCACTTCCCAGCCTTCTCGTAAGGATCCGAATTCGGGCTTGTATGACGGGGTATCAAGGTCCCCGAGGTAAAGCTACCACGCGATCCTACATGAGCAAGGTGAGGTCGCCTATACCATCTGAGCATCTTGCACGTGTCTAGGCTTACAAAATAAAGCCCGATGAGACCGCATCAAGCTCCTTATACTAGGATAAAGCCCGAAGCTAGGTCGACGTGAATGGACCTAGGCCCCCGATATCAAGGTATCTCGTGACACTCTCCTAGAGCTTGCTACTATCTCTACTTTCACTAGGAGACCTTCAAGGTTCCGAACTTGACTTGTAAAGGCCCTCCTACCTCGTCGAGGTATAATCTCGACCTGTCTGAGCATTAAAGGAAGAAGCCCGTAAAGCCACATCGTCACCAAAAGCGCCAAGATCCACTGTAGATCCTGGCATGGTTAAATAAAGTAGCAAGAGCAGTACTCGAGCGTACCTCTCCACCCTTCCAGAAGTGAGCCAAAGTCGCATGTTTTTGGTAAACACCTTACCGGGGCCTGCTAGCCAAGCCCGCTACCCCGCTAAGAAGCCTGCATAATTAGGTCAGGCTCTATGATAAAACTCGGCATAGCTGAACCAAGCTCCCAACTACAAGGTTGGAATCCAGTGGGATATTTCACCTCTAAAATGGTTAGCAAAAGCTCCATGGTAAGACCAGCATATAGCTCCGTGACAAAGGAGAGGTCCTCAGGGGACCCCGCCAGTATACTGAATCCTAGGGTACCCCACCCTTAAGGAATATCAAATGTCACCTCAGGTAACCTCCATGAAGTACCCCTCTAAAGAGAAATGTAGAACTATAGCTCTCATCTCGGCAACGTAGGAAGAGAGGATTGACTTCCACGACATTTAATGTACCATTAATAAGGTCAACCGTACTAATGGAGGTAGTCAACCCAATTAATGACATGATCAACACCATTAATAATAGAATATTCAACTCTTTAATGGCCATCATTAGTGAAAGAGTCCAAAGAGGAAACAAATACCTTTTCCTCCAAGATATCCTCCACAACCTATTCTTTGGGGTCAACTATAACAGAAAATCCCACCTATCAAGGAAGGAAGAGTCCGAAGAGGAAACAATCACATCCCCTCCGAGATATTAGACACAATCCGATCAACTACATTAAAGGAAGAATCGTACTCAATAAGACGAGGAAGATTGGAGAATCCTAGACTTGCACACCAAGGTAGTCACCATTTATAAATATGCCTGTAAAAAGTAAACAAAGAGATACCCGATCAATTATAGAAGACGGACATGCTTAGTTTAAAGATCTCTCGACATCATCAATGTATGTATTACCTTTACCTAGAATATACAGGTATCGGTCTACATTCGACCACCATTGTAAGCTCTCCGGAGCAACTACGTTGTATTACTTCACCATTCTTGTAAGCTCCCAGGAGCATTCTCTAATATATATGTAAGCAAGGGTATTCCTCCTTCCTGTGGATACTGCCTTGGGGTATTTCTGCATGTGATCATTCGTGATGTTTTTTCTCCCTTGGTCAGTCCACCTCCCTCTACAAAAGATTTGTGTTTCTCTTACTTATGTCCTGTGTAATGCATGCGTATATGAGTGCGAGCTAGATTCCTACCTCGCTGGACCTAGCGTCTTATCTTCCCATCTACATGCTAAAGTCGTATATCAAGATGAGGAGAAATCACCCAAACCAGCTTGAAGGAAGTCGATGGGCTCTCATAGATCATCTCTATGGTGAAAATCGAGCTCTCAAACACTGGAGCTAATAAGCCCCCTCCTTACTTGCTATCTAGGTCGGGGAATTACAGAAAGGAATCAGGCTCTTAAAAAGGGCTCCAGATACCATGACGGGCTTCGACCCCGACCGAGGACCAGGACCAGGACCAAGATCAACCCCATCACACCAGCAAGAGAACCTCAAGCACCCCAGATCTACTTCATAAGCACGAAGCCTGACGGGCGGGATGGCTTGTTTCCTACCTACGATTTCATCCTCCTTCATAATCATACAAGATCAGGTCAGGTATCAACGGTACCGACCTCAGCCACCGCTTTCGCGGTAGTGGTCTTGAGGGCGTTAATAGGGATTTCTCATCCTAAACAAATTTCCCGTTAACATATATTATAGAAAGGAAGTCAACATATATAAAGAGTTCTATCCATAATACAATTATTAGAGAAATAGGGATAGAGAAAAGTTGACACAAGATATAACGTGGTAAACCTCCGAAGAGGAAACATCCACGGGCTAGCAGCCACCGGCAAACAAAATCCACTAGTAGATAAGACAAGTACAATCTCTCAAGTGACCTCTTCACCTAGAAACTACCCTTATATCCTACTCTAGAAGTTGTCGCCCTATGCTCAACAATCCAAGGCTTCACACCTCTTGTCAAGACTTCACACCTCTTGTCAAGACTTCCTTGCTCATCTTATCCAGATCTTCACAACCTAAGGCAAGACTTCTTGCTCAACTATCCGAGTCTTCCCGACTCTAGTCAAGACTTCCTTGCTCACCTATCTGAGTTCTCCCAACTCTAGGCAAGACTTCTTGCTCTACTATCTAAGGCTTCACACCTCTAGCCAAGACTTCCTTGCTCGACAATCCGAGGCTTTACACCTCTTGCCAAGACTTCTTGCTTAACACCATAGGTCTCACACCTATTGTCAAGACTTCCTCTTCACAAGGCATCTAGGTGATCATGAATGTAAAACGCAAACAAGCACGCAACATAGAATGATATGATCAACACATCCTATGGAAAATACTAGACATGAGCATGAAAGCAAAAATCACATATAGTCTAGTTTATCATGCATGTGTAATAAATCTAGATTATGTAAGATATGATCAACATTAATCACAACCTAAATACATGCATATATTTAAACTTGAATCACAAGATATAATCAATAAATCTCAAGATCAAGTTTAAATCACAAAAACCTAAAACATGCTAAAATCATATGACAAAGTCAAATAGATTTAAGCATAAGTTCTAGAGCATATTCCTAATCATAGATTCAACAAATCACATGAATAGCTCAAAAGAACATAAACACATGTATTATGTGAGAATTTCGGCCAAGAGAGCCTAATACATGTGAAGAACTATTTACTCAAAATCAATCAATAAAAGATCACAAAATAGTCCTAGAATCAAAGCTAGCACAATACAATCCCAAACATGTGATAACATAGGCAAAATCAAAACTTAACTCAACATGTATGATTTCAATTGAAATTCAATCTAGCATTGAAAGTGTTCAAAACACAAATCAAAACACTCACAATATACAAATATATGTAGAAGAAGAAAACCCAAGGCAATTGACCAAGTTTTAAAAGAAAACTTAGAGAGAAAATCAATACCTTAGTTGATCTAGGTGCAGTCCCGTTTTTGTATGATTAGACACCAAAAACAGCAGAAAAATAAACTCAAACCTTAAGAGAAAAGATGGAGGATGAATAGATGAACACTATCAAGTTCTAATCACTCAAATCGGAGTTCAAATGAAGAAGTTATGGTGTTTGGAAGGTGAGAAAATTTAGAGAGAAAATTCTGCACACTTGATTTGAATTTCTTCTTAGAATGATATGTGAGAGGGAAAGAGATTATAAAGGAAAGGGATAAGAATGAATTATGAAAAGACCAAAACACCCTTAAGAACCCAAGAATGCATGCTGCCAGAGATGGAGCGTGGGCATCTCGGGGCAGCAAGCATTCTGTCCTGAGATAGCCACACGTCATCTCGGGAAAGACTGCTTGGATGTAATCTTTTCCTCTAGCGCTCCCTTCGCTTTCTTTGACTGTTCTCTGGCCTCCAAACTCAAAATTCGAATCCGTTTGCGGATTACAAACCGTAGCTCTCACATGGACATGGACATATAAGATACTCAAGCCAGAAAATAATAATTTGATTCGATATATGAAGACAAAGACAATGTATGAAACATCGGTTGAAAGTGTAGTATCTTTTGACTTAGAACTTGAAATCAATAGTATGAGTAACCGAAACGACCGGAACTCAATCAAGAATGATTTAAGACTAAATCCAAGTTCAATATCCATGTTATACAAACATATACACTCACAAACACAATTCACACTAGAATGCAAACTACATAGAGATAGTTTCCAATCATGCATATTCCAAAACATGTTATGTTCAAACCAATGCATGAGCATTCATCTTTAAGTGTGTGAATGTGTTATACATGGTGCACAACGATGCATGGAAACATATGAATGAATTGTATGTTTGTGCCTTTAAAGGTGCACAATGATGCAGGGACACAAATGTATGATATGTGTGTGTGTGCCTAAGCCTTGTAAGAGAAAGATAAGGTCTTAGTATACCTTTGTAGAACCAAATTGCATCATTTCTCTTTGAAGACTTAGAACTTGCTTTGACTTGTTGTTTCTTCTTCCTTGAAGCTTGAATCATCATGAACCTAAACAACTACGTCATTACAAGGTAAACATCATTTTGATATGGAATAAATGCTAACAAAACTTAAAACCTAACACCCCACTACAGCTGCTGCTTCTTCAGTCATATTACCCACCTCTTCAGTTGATCCATCTACGTCTCAAGCAGTTTAGGCTTCCGAGGATCCCGAGGATGGTATTCCTGAGATTCCCCCTACTCGCCCCTACCATCAATCGGGCTCGGTTGGTTAGGATGAAATTTTGAAGCAGTTCGTTGCGTCTTACCCGGGTGGCAGGCTTTCTAGGATGTCTTCTATGCCTGCGACATTCTGGTTACCAAGAGGTCTGCCCTTCTGGACTAGGTAGCCATCGCCTTTATTTTTTGTGATTGCGAGCTTTGATCGCTATCTAACCTTTGTTTCATATTTTACAGGCTTTCAAGTTTAATGTAGCAATGTGTCACCAGGTATCCTTTCTCCACGATCGGGCAGCTAGGGTTGAAGATGAGGCTGAGCGAGCCATGGGATTATTGGCGCGGGCTTAAGCCTTGGTCTAGAAGATGACTTCTAGCTAGAAGGGAATGAAGACACAACTGGCCGAGCTTCAGTGCGACTAGGAGAGGTTGAAGCGGTCTTTCGATCAGGAAACCCTTCGTTCTTAGTGTCGAGCCGGTCAGTCAAATGATTGGAAGGAGCAAGCGAAGGCACTAGATGTTCAGAACCAAGGTCTGCAGGCCCAAGTTGCCAAGCTTCAGGCTGAAGTAGAAGCCTCTTATAGCGAGGGGTATTTTATACCCCCTTCTAAGTCGCTGAAGCCCTCCCTCTCCCATGTGACCTCTCCAGTATTACCGGTTGGGACAGGGAAGAAATCATGTCTCGGGCTGGAGAGATGTCTCACCCTAAAAATAAGGAAGCGGGTCCTTCTACTGGAGATAGAGATGGAGCTGGGAAGCACCTTGAAATACCAGATCTGCCTCATCTTTTCTCGACCTTTCCAATATCAGGTCTCATCTAGTGAAATAGTCAATTGTCACGATTGCATGCTTGGCTTGACATGGAGCAGTAGGAAGCGGTTCGATCAAGTCGACTTCCCATATAGCAAAGAGGTATGGTGAGCTAAGGGATGACAATCGCACCGACGGTAGGTGACTCAAGTTTGCGGTCTTCTGGCAAGCTTCGCATGATCGTACCAAGATCCTTGCATCTTGATGGATGGGTTGCCAGTAAAACCCCATGCAGAGTACCTGATATGCCAGATCCTCTCCACCAATGTGGTTCCGATATTCCCCAGAGTGAACATATATCAGTGCCCATTTGGCATCTTCAGGATGTAAACATCGAAGCAAAGGAAGGGATCTGCCCCTCCTATATAAGTACCCATCCATCAAGCAATATCGAACCGAGAATCTTTTGATCCTCCTAGCTTGGTTAGGCTCATTGGGGAGCATTCCTTCTTAGAGATAATCCACTATTGGGTCCATCCAACATGGTTGCCGATCCGGGGTATAAGTCTTATTACATGCTGCGGTGCTTGGTAGAGGATCACTTGGAAAGGGACACCCTGTGGTAAGGTCTGCTCGACGATTCTGTTGTCAAGGTATCTGCTCATTCCTAAAACCTTTGAATTTGCTCATAAGCTGTTGAACTAGCTTCAGGTAGGCAATCATGTTATCCCATTTTGCCTGATAATCCCTAGAGACTTGGTTTACTATGAGCAACAAGTCACTCCTGACCTACAGGTAATCGACCCCGAGTTTTGAAGCCGCCATTATTCCGGCTAAGAGGGCTTCATACTCTGCTTCATTGTTAGTGGCTTTAAATTCAAATCTGAAGCAGTGGCAGCAATCAGTCCCTTCTGGGTGGATTAGAACTATGCCCGCTCCTCCCCTATCTTACCCGGAAGCTCCAACAGTTTAGAGGATCCATGACTTGCAGCCTTCCGGCCAGTTGTCAGAATCTGGAATCCTCTCAGAAGCTAAGTTTACTACCGCGGAGGACGCTTGGCCTGGGGGCATTGAGAGCTCTACTACAAAGTCTTCCAGAGCCTAGGCTTTAATTGTGGTCCCAGGCTTATACCTTAAATCAAACTGGGTAAGAATCCTTCTGGTGTTCGCTTATCCTGGATAGTCGCTTCCGCCACCTCTTCCTGAGGATGCCCTTCAATTGCATGTTGCTCAACTGGGTCCTCCTCCAAGACCTCATTGAACACCGCCATGACCTTAGGGGATATGGTTGCATCAAGAAGGTTGGCCATTGACTCTAGCATAATCTCTCACACTGCTAGCTCCTCCCTTGAAGGCACCTTAGAGGGACATCGGGCTTCGGTAAGGCCTCCTTCTGGCTCCATGGGTTGAACCCCCTAAGAGGATTCTCCAGGACCTGATGCTGGGAAGCTCAGGATAAGAGAAGGTAAATCTGGTATTTTCATCCGCTTCCCAGCTCTATCCCCAGTAGAAAGAACTGCTTCATCATTTTCAGGGTGAGACATCTCTACAACCGAGACATAATTTCTTCTCTATCCTAGCCGGCGATACTGGAGAGGTCAAATAGGAAGGGAAGGGCTTCCACGACCTGTATGGTGGCATAGAAATACCCATCGCTAAAAGAGGCTTGTACTTCGGCCTGAAGCTTGGCAACTTGGGCTTGCAGATCTTGGTTCTCAACATCCAATGCCTTCACTTCATCCTTCCAATCAACTCGATGACTTACTCGACGTTGAGACCGAAGGGTTTCTTGATCGAAAGACCGCTTCAACCTTTCCTGATCACACTGAAGCTTTACCATTTGTGCTTCCATTCCCCTCTGGCTAAAGGTAATCTTCTGGACCAAGGCTTGAGCCCGTGCCAACAATTCCATGGCTCACTCAGCCTCAGCTTCAGCCCTAGCTACCCGGTCATGGAGAGAAGCTACCTGGTGTCTCATGGCTACTTGAATTTTGAAGGCATGTAAAGGGAGTTCAAGTTAGAGAATGATAAATCAAACTATTATATGAGAAAATAAAAAGCGATGATTACCTCGGCCAAGAGGGCAGAACCCTTAGTAACCAGAATGTCCACGGACATATAAGCCATCCTAGAAAGCCCACCACCTGGGCAAGACGTAACAAACTACTTCAAAACCTCATCCTGACCAACCGAGCCCAACTGATAGTGGGGTCGAGTAAGGGGAATCTCAGGAATACCAACCTTGGGATCCCCTGAATCCTGAACTGTTTAGGATGCAAATGGGTCAACTAAAGAAGTGGGTAATGTGGCTGAAGAAGCAGCAGCTATAGTGGGGGCCACTGATGAGGAGGCGGAGGTGGTTGTATCAGTGACCTAGAGAGCAGACCCTCTTCGATTTAGAGCTTTAACAGCCTTTGAAGCGAGAATAACCATCTTAGAGCTCATGTGAGAAGGCAATGAAGCAGGAGCAAGCATAGCAGAGGCTAAGAAGGTTGGCCCTTCTTTCTCAGAGATAGCCAAGAAGGTTCCCTAGAACGATCTGGTAGGAGGAGGAGGGGTTCAAACTTTTCAAACTTCGCGGGAAGCTAAAGCAACAACAAAAACTGTTAAAAAAAGATGTCAAAAGCAATCCAGCTAACTAAACAAAGCGTAATGACTTAATATTACTTACGAGGGGAAGCATCGGAGATCCGCAGATACTGGTTCACCCTACGGGGATCAAAGGGATCAGTAGTTGGAAACTTCAGGTTTAGATAGTTCCTAGCGAGGATAGTCTTCAGCAAAACCTCAGACTCGGCAGGTAGGGAATCCTGGTCCCATGAGGGTTTGTCATTGAAAGCGGTAGGAACCGCAAACTCATGCCTACCGATGAATATGGAGCTTCCCCAATCTCCCCCCGCTAATATCCACTATTCCTTCCAGGCTTAGTCCTTTCTCGAAGCGCCAGGGATGATAAAGTTGAGTTTGTTCTTAACCTTCACATAGAACTATCCTCGGGAAACTCAAGACAAACTCCCGATTTGAAAGATGTAGGCCAGCTCTTTTACTCTGGGCTCCTAGATGACCTTGCCCAGGTCGCACTGTTCCCTCCACAGTATGAGAAATCTAATTAGATACCTCCAGAAGTCGGGCGTCAGCTGAAAGAGAGCTAGTTGAAGGGCGTTAAGAGCCCGTCGAAGAGTAGGGTGAAGGGGAAGTCTGACCCCATTTTCGAAGGCCGCCAAGTGAATGGGGAGCACGCCTTTGGGCCGATTAAAGACGTCATAGTTCCTATAAGGAACTATGAGGGTGACTCCTTTGGGAATGCCATATTTATCCAGTATGGGCTGATCGATTGTGGGTTAACAGTAGAATCAGGAATAACCCTAAAGTCAGAAGGAAGAGGCTTCGCTGAAGGAGGCCCAGCAACAGTAATTTAAACCTTTCCAACGATGTCGACCCTCTCTCCTACATCAGAATCTTTATCAACTAAGTTCAGAGGGTTGTCGGGTTGATTAGAGAAGCTGGAGCAGATCGAGACATTCCTATTAGAGCGGCGGAGCTGACGGACTGGGGAAGAGTCCTCATCGCTCGAGATTCCTCACACCAGTTTCCGAGGAACCAAATTAGAGCCGCCAGTGCCCTCGACCATGGCTTCAATATTGTCAGAAGAGTTCGACATTGTTGAATGAGTAGGGATTGAAGGTGGAGGAAAAGAGCTTGAAGGTGGATGAAAGACAATGATGTGGTTGGAGAAGATAGCAAGAGAGGGGAAGTCTGAAAATTTAAAACTGAAAGAATGCGTGAGGAAACGACAGTGAGTTTGAATTTAAATAGAGGTTATGGTTGTAGTGACGTCGACGATATCCTAGGGAAGATTACATCGAACCACGGAGAGGGCCGTAACATAACCTGTTTTCTTCAATGAGCACACCAATCCAAGCTAGACACGTCACCTGAGCAGTTAATGAGAGGATTTCATTCGAGATTCTCAGTAATTATTTCATAACGGAAATTTTCCCAATTAAATAAGGAATCTGACTCCAACAGCAACTCTACCACCGGTGTTCAAATCAGAGGGGACTTCTGTTAATAGTAAAATTTGGCAAGGGGATCAAAGAGAAATTTTTCACTCTACTAGCTCAAATCAAAGCCCGAATTCACCATTCATGGGACCCCGGGTGAACCATAAAGCTACCCCATAAAAGTGGGGAAGGATCATCGGACTTCAAAATTATCAGGGATAAATCTTAGCATGACCAAGTTAAGCCCTCACTTGAACATTGGAATATAGGCTTCTCAAGATCACCTATCCCGAAACCTCGGTTCCTGAGGTTGGGCTCTAAGACTACCCCGTGAAAGCGATGAAGGATCACCGAGCTCAAGAAGCACTCAAAGTGAAGCCCGACACAAAGAAGAAAGAACTCTTTCCAAACCAAGGCCTCCAGAGGTTAGATTTAACTCACAGCCTAAGCCAGAAGCCCACCTACCTCTCCAGAAGCCCACTGTCCCTGTCAGATACGAAGAGAGAGCCTCTAAATGGATCAGATTCGCTAATGTTCCGATTCGTGGAGGGACACCTGTAACCTACCTTGGCATGAGAGAATAATCTCGCATAAACTACACTGCCTCCCGTAAGTGCCCACAAGGCCATCCCGAGCTTTGAAAATCAGGAATAAAGCATGGATTTGCCTTGCTTTACAAAACAGTTATTGACCTCTATGAAAAATCATGTCATGAATACACATAAGATCATATATACGCTATAACGAACATTAAATACTGTATACGTGTAAGACAAAAGTTTGATTCTAAAGAGGAAACAAACTTATCTCCTCCAACGATAATCTTGAGTTCGTAGTTTACTCGAAGTCAACGACTTTTAAATAGAGGATCACGCCCGATAAGGAGGGAACAGATTCATAAAATCGTGGCGGATGATTCACGAGTTTGAACCTACTTAGAGCATATATAAATAGGTCCAAGCATGATGTAAAAAAGAGATAGGCAGAAATAGAGTGAAAAGGAAAGAGAATTACGTCGGGCCTAAATTTTGTGATCAAAACACGGCCATCATTGTACCTACTATTCGACAAGCATGAAGTTGCCACATTCCTATGTCCTAGAGAGATTGTGAGTGTATGTGAGAGATTTCTGTGTACCATGAGTAATCAATAATAAAGCTCTCATTTGCTATTGTCATTCAAACATTAGTTTATACCTAAGCAAGTCAGGTATCAAAGGTACCGACCCCGGCCACCACCTCCGTGGTAGTGGTCTCGAGGGTGTTAGTTGGAATTTCTCATCTTGAGCAAATTTCCCGTTAACAAGTTAGTACACATTTTTCAATCCCTTGAAACAAACTTAAGTTTGTCCCTCTAGATAACTTGTATCACAATTTTGTTAATGCCACAAGCACAGTCAATTAGATAATGAAGTGCTTGATTAATTGAAAACAATGTAGTTAACAATCAACCATGTGATACAAACTCATTTATCCTTAACATACACAAACAATATATTATAAGGAAGTCTAACACAAATATGACTATACACAATATATCAATTACACATACATATATAAGAGATAGAGATAGAGATAATTTGACACAAGATTTTTTTCGTGTTAAACCTCTGAAGAGGAAACATCCACGGGTTGATTCCACAACCACTGGTAAACACAATTCACTAGTAGATAAAAGAGTACAATCTCTCAAGTGACCACTTCACCTAGAAACTACCCTCCTACCTACTCAATGAACATGATATCATCTTGCACAAATCGAAGAATCACTCTCCAAGATGTGACTCACATAGGAAAGCTTTCTTTCTTTCCATAACTCATATGTGGTATTATCTTCTTTCTTTCGGGGTACTTTATTTAAAAGATACTTGCTAGTCAATATAGCTTCACCCCACATGTTATAAGGCAATCCAGAATTTATAAACATTGTATTCATCATTTCTTTCAAGGTACGATTTTTCCGTTCAGCAACTTCATTTTGCTGAGGGGAATATGGTGTAATGGTTTGATGTATGATTCCATGTAGCGCATAATTCACCAAATGGTGCTTCATACTCACCACCTTGGTCGCTTCTTAGCATCTTGATTTTCTTGTTGAGTTGATTTTCAACTTCAATTTTATAAAGACTAAACTTTTCTATAGCTTTATCTTTGCTTTTCAACAAATATACATATCAGTATTTGTTGTTATCATCGATAAATGTGATGAAATACTTGTTTCCACCTCTTGTTTGTATAAATTTTAAATCACATATATCAATATGAATTAAATCAAGGGGTTCAGATTTCCTTTGTATAGTTTGAAATGATGACCTTGTCAGTTTTGCTTCAATAAAAACTTCACACTTGTGTTTGATATCAATATTGAAAGTATGAATACGATTTAAGTTAATTAGTCTACGCAAGATATCATAATTAACATTTCCTAATCTATCATGTCATAAATTGGAAGACTTGAGCAAATAAACTGAAGCATTATCTTTATTGATATTTCTTTTAACAATAGATAAATTGAGGTTAAAAAGCCATTCAATTACATATCCATTTCCTACATATATTCTTTGCTTAGTCACCACAACCTTGTCTGACTCAAATACCATATTAATTCCCTGTTGATTACAGCAATGAAGAAATACCAGATTCTTACGGATTTCAGGCACATAGAGCACATTGTTCAAGCTCAAATCTCTTCTAATGGTCATCTTAAGAAGGACTTGACAACGTCCCTCTACGTCGGATGTGGCTGAGTTTCCTATTACAACTTTTCCCCATTCTCCACTTCTTCAAACGTATTGAACATCTCTATATCGGAGCATATGTGGCGAGTGGCCCTATTATCTAACCACCACTCCCTCGAATTTAACCCAACCAAATTTACTTTTGTCATAACTGCAGAAAGAGGAATCTTGAGACATCTTTTGAAATCCTAGCAATCACATTTACCTCATGGTTCTTCTTATTCTTTGGCACCCTGCATTAAGAAGATTTATGACCCAGCTTGTCACAATTGAAGTACTTTCCTTAAAACTTTGGCATCTTCGAGAATCCTCCCTTTCGACCCAACATTTCATCTCTTTTCACTTGTGTTTGAGATAGTTCTTGAAATCCTTCCATGCAATAAGAAGCTTCTAAATGATAGCAACTACCTAGAAGGTTTCACTCACGGTCATCCCATCGGCATGAATCTCATGTATAATCACCTAAAACTCTTAGAATTGATTGATAGCTGTTTCAGAATCTATCATCTTATAATCAAGAAGCCGGCCCATAACAAACTTTTTGAATCCAGCATCCTCAATTTTGTATTTTTGATCTAATGATTTCTACAGTTCCTTGGCTGTTAACATGGAAGAGTATACGCTATACATTATGAAGTTTCAGCATAGAAAATTTGAATGGTTCCATGCATCAAAAGCATTCCAACCTGAACATCTCGATTTTCACTACTATTGGGTTTATAAGCATTTTCTGTCAAAAACCGGGCTAGGTTTAGAGTGGTCAATAGAACACAATCTTCTGCCGCCACCGCTTAAAATTCTGTCCACTAAACTTATCAGGCTTCTCCATGTGATTCATTGGTAAGGAAACCGAATTCATATATCGAGATATTCCCTTGACCCATTTACTGTTCATTAAGGAATTTGGTATGTTTCTCACACTTGGCAACACAATAAGCACTTCGCCCATGAGCAAAGAATTAATGGCCGAAGTGTCTTATCCCACACTTGGATTAGCTAGAGATGATAGTATTCCCCACAGGGCCCCATCCCCGTGGGGACTAGCCCATAATGGGACAGGGATGGGGAAAAAATCTTGTACCCCAAGCAAAGCGGGGTGGGGACTGGGGAAGCGCTCCTCGCCCAATCCCCGCCCCAATATATATATATATATATATATATATATATATATATATATATGTGTGTGTGTGTGTGTGTGTGTGTGTGTGTGTGTGTGTGTGTGTGTGTGTGTGTGTGTGTATGTGTGTGTGTGTGTGTGTGTGAGAGAGAGAGAGAGAGAGGAAATACCCCTTTTTAGTAAAAAATTAAGGTGGTTAATTGTTTCTACCCAACATTAATAATTTTATTGTTTTTACTCAATCTTTGATTGTGAAGACCCAAATGCCTCTTATTTATTCATTATTTATTTTATTATTCATTTATTCATTATTTGTTTTATTAATTTTCTTTTTGCCTAAAAAGTTTATCTTCTCTCTCTATTTGTTAGGTCACGGTCTACCATTTCTTTTTGTCTGGAAAGTTTTCTTCTCTCTCTCTTTTCTTGTTCACGATCTACAATTGTTTTTTGTCTGAAATTTTTCTTCTCTTCATTTTCTTCGAACCATCGGTCTCCCATTTTCGATCTTCATTCTCCGTCATTGTGGGTCTCCCATTTTCTCTCATTCATCCTTCAATTTCTTGGATCGGTTGTCTCCCATTTCCAAATTACAGATCTTTTTTTTTCTCTTCATTTTGTTCAAATACAGGTCTCCCATTTTCGATCTTCATTTTCGCTCCTTCGTCCTTCAATTTCTGCAATTGGTTGTCTCCCATGTTCGAAATACAGTTAAATCAACAATCTCACTTCAATTTCTACCATTGTTGAAACTGTAAAGCTATTTTTTTTGTCTCTATAAATCACATAAAACCCATATAGAGGAGATTCAGTTTTTGGTTCGAATTTCAGGGATTAAGATTTGTATTATACAGATTTTTGCTCAGGTTTTTATGATGAATCAAGATTCTCCAGGTCCTTCTTCTAGAGGTACGTATTATAAACCCTATTTTAATTTGTTTCATATGCAGATTTAATGATAAATGCCAAATTTAGTAAATATTAATTTTGGGAGAATATATGTGTAAAGTTTTCTGATTTTTTGTTTTAAAGTTGGTCGATTGATTCTGAATCAAATAAGATTTTTAAAATTGACTCATTGTATTATCTAAAAATTAATTGGTATGCTGCTGAATGAATAATATTCAGGTTAAATGGACATGTTTTGATTTGTCAAAGCTAGTATTCTTGCTTCTCTGAACTATTGAGGGTTCTTGATGATAATAATGTTTTATGTATCTTATGGAAACAAAAGAGATAGCCATCAGGAAAATTTATCTGCTTGTTTCCGTATATGGAAAATTTATGGATCAATTCTGCTTTTATACTTTTCATGACGTTTTGAATGCATTTTCATGTTTAATTTTCCTGATCATGATACCACTTTTGAAATATATTTCTTCATAAGGATGTTGGTTAATGTGGAGACTAATATGCACTGCAATAATCTATTCTATATTGCCACATGGTGTGTTCATTGCAGCAACCCATTTTCAGTGGTGTATTTAATTGATTCACTAAGATGTGTTTAATTGATATGCAGTGGTGTGGTTAATAAATTTGTCCGATGTGTTTGATTGGGTTACACCTGATGTGTTTAATTGATTTGTCCCGATGTGTTTGATTGTGTTACACTTGGTATGTTTAAGTAGGTTGCTCTAGTATCTTTAATTGATTTGCCCTGGTGTGTTTAATCGGGTTACACCTGGTGTGTTTAATTTTGGATTTCCCTAGTGTGTTTAATTGGGTTGCACTGGTGCATTTAAATGACTTTTCATGATGTGTTTAATTGATTTATACATGGTGATGCCCTGATGTATTTAATTGGTTTACACCGGCGTGTTTAATTGGTTCGCCTTGGTGTATTTTATTGGTTTGTACTATTGTGTTTAATTGGTTTGGACCGGCGTGTTTAATTGGTTGCTAATGTGTGTTTAGTTGGGTTGCAGCAATGTGCTTAATTTGGTTACACCTTGTTTAATATGTGACATAAATGTAAGTGTCAAGAACTGATGCAAAACAGATAACAACTCACGCCAATCAAACACACCAGACAATAGTTGCAGAAAGTTATAAGCTTGTTGTTTTACCTCATTTTCTTAGAAAAAAAAACAAAAAAACAAAAAAATCGCCAACTAGTTTGAAGATTTGTTTTTCAAACAACTATACATTTTTCCCACATTCACTTTTTCAAACAACTATACGTTTTTCCCACCTTCTGATTTTGCTTCCTATTTCACAGATTTGACTTTGTATTTCACGGATTGAGCTTCATATTTCATGATGAATATAGATGATGCAGGTCCTTCTTCTAGAGGTATAATTTTGAAACCCTATGTTAATTTGTTTCATTTGTAGATTTGATGGTGAATTTAGGTTGAAGAAGATGGTTTGCATCGATGTGTTTAATTGATTAAACATGGTGTGTTTAATTGATTAACTGTGGTGTATTTAATTTGTTTGGCCTGGTGTGTTTAATTTGGTTTGGCCTGGTGTGTTTAATTGGGTTGCCCTAATGTGTTTAATTGGTTTGTAATTGTGTGTTTAATTGGTTTGTGTGTTTAATTGGGTTGTCCAAGTGTGTTTAATTTTGTGTGCAGTGGTGTGTTTAATTTGGTTCGCTCCGGTGTGTTTAATTGGGTTGCTCTGGTGTGTTTAATTTAGTGTACAATGGTATGTTCAATTTGGTTCATCTAGGTGTGTTTAATTGGGTCGCACCGGTGTGTTTAATTGGTTTGCCGTTGTGTGTTTAATTGGTTTACGATGGTGTGTTCAATTTGGTTTGCCCTTGTGTGTTTAATTGCGGTTGCATTGGTCAGTTTAATTGGGTTGCCCCAATGTGTTTAATCAAGTTGCCCTAATATGTTTAGTTGGTTGCATCTTGTTTAATGTAGGACTAGTTTAATAAACTGACATCTAAATGTGAGATTTTTATTGGTTGAAATGCAGGAATAGAACCAATGAAATTTGTAGGTTTTGTAAAAAGAAATCTATCTACTTCAGTTCTGATTTCTACAAAACAAGCACCTGGTTAAAAAGCTATTCCAGTGTCATTTTTCCCATTGGACACCCAAGCGAATGCAAAAAAACGAAAAATCGTGTTTGTGTTATTAAAGATTATGTTGAAATTTTTATGAATTTGGTTGTATTTCATGAACTATGTTGAAATTATATTTCATGAACTGTTAGTAAGGATTTTATATTTTGTTGAAAACGCTTGCTTTGAAATTGTGATGAAACTAATGTTGATGATTATTTATTGATGAAACAGATTATTTATTAAGGATTTTGCATTTTGTATGAAGCAGATCATTTGATAACAGATTTGGTGTGTTAAAAATGGAAAATTTTGGTGTGTTAATAATCTACCACCATCAAATAAAATTACCAGATTTGCTGCAACTCCATCAAGGAAAAAAAAAAACAAATTAACACATGACAAAATCCTACTGAAAGATTTTTCATGTATTGAAATTGAGGCAAAAACACGATTATAATCATAAACATTATATGATATAGACATTATATGATATGACCATAATGTCTAAATAAAAAAAAACCCTGCATTAATTTATAGAAAAAATACTATTGACAAATTGAAATATACAATACTCAACATTACTGGAATATATTTAGGCATAGTTACTAAATCACCCCATTGGCTTGAATTTTTTATACTAAATCACTCCTTCTGAACATTCATCTATTTATCGGTTCCGTTCTGCCCACTAATTGTATACCGGCTTTGAGGTTGGACAGACGATCTCCTCTTCTCGGGGTTCGTGCTTCCGGCCCTTCTTCTATTCATTGAAAAAACAAAAAATTAGTTTCATAATTGTCAATGTTCAATCAATAACCAGTTACAAAAAATTGGGTTTGCCTAGTTACAAATAAAAACTTAGTTTAATAATTGTCAATGCTTTACAAATCTGAGTTTTTTTTTCTCTATAAGATTGAATGGTCTCTTTAAGACACTACACAAATTGGCTAAAGAACACACTCATCTTGATTCTCATAATTTCTTTCACATTTCTTTCCACCAATTCAACACCACATAGTTGAGATACACAAGTGGGTTGTTTTCTATATTAAGAGAAAAATAATATCAACTTCATTAGCAGGTGGGTCGGTATTTCAGCATATGGGTTTATTAGATTTCATTCCAACTAACTTTAATTGTTTAATTGGAAAATATAAAAAAACAGAACAACAAATGTCATAACAACTTGTGATTCACAAGTGCACCAGAAGAAGTAGAAATTCATGTTCATGTCTTGGTTGCTAAACAATTAAACACACTAAAAAACACATCATTGCTAAACAATTAAACACACCAGTCATAACCCATTAAACACACCCGTTCACAACAATTAAACACATCAGTCATACCAAATTAAACATACCAGTCATAACACCAGTTATAACCCATTAAACACATCTGTCCATAATAATTAAACACACAAGTTCATACCCAATTAAACACACCAGTCATAACCCATTAAACACACCTGTTCACAACAATTAAACACACCAGTTCATACTCAGTTTCACATGAAACCACAAAAAACACACAATTTCACATCATTAAAACACACCAGTTCACAACAACTCATTGATTTGAGCAATATTTTAACATTCTAGTTGCTTCCAAAGTCTATCATTATCAATATTAAAAAAATCTGTAAATTTATTCAAGAGCCAAAGACCGAACACCACACCAGACTGTCCCAAAAACAAACACCCAAGATGTCACCACAAAGCAACCTGAAGCCCCTACAACACAGGGTAAAAAACAGGGCAGTCTCATGACAAAAAACAACAAACAAAAACAAGACCAACAAAAAACAACAACCAACAACAAAAACAGACAAAACAATCAGCTACACAGGGTAACCATGAAGCAACCAGTTATCAAAAACACCAATGGTACGGATATCCACATGTGAGAAAAAAAAAGAAGCAACAAACAATCAGTCGCCAAAAAAAGCAATGAAGCAATCAATTGTGAAAAAAAAAACATATTACGGAAAAAGGTTGAGAGGTATTCGAACATATCATGGAAAAAGGTTATGAGGTTGAGACCATTAAATCTTGCAATAATGCTGCTTTTGGAAACTGCACTACCAAATATCTGGCTGTCAAATTGCATCAAAAAAAAAACATTGTATCAAGTACCGACTTACTTACACCATAATCTAGTGCTCTAATAGTTGAGAGAGTTCTCTATTCATCACATTCAAACAAATATTCTAACTTTCTAAGAATAAATCTATAGCTCAAAATCAACATCACTCTGTTCATTCCCGATTGACAGGTATCGACTGAAATCTCCTAAAATTATTTAGATCCTAAACTCAGTTTTCATGAAACATATGCACTCCTATACATAGTTAACAATCTCCACCAGTTGTTCATTACATCATTCCAACATCCATTTAGTTAAATAATTCATTTCACTTATCATCTAAAACGAATTATTAAATTGAAAAAAACAGCAATATCTGCTAAACACACTATATATACTTGTTTATGCATGTATCCTATATAATTCATTATACCAAAAGAAATATCATATGGTATGGATTCTACATCATCCTATCTACAATTGACTTTCTTTTAGTATATTGTATTGGTGGTATCGAGCGCTCCTGAATTAGACAAGCAGATAATGCTACCAGAGTATAATTCATATAACAAAAATAGATAAAATAGAAAACAAACAAAACACGCTTACCAGAAGACGTCGCCGAAGTTGGAGAAGATGATGTGCTTGTGACTAAACCAAACCAAGATGATGCTGAAAATGAAAACCAAACCAATCAAGGCACAAGTATTAGAAAATGAAAATTTGTCCAGGGTTGTTCATTTCACAATCCACTCAAACAAGCCTTCAGGGGAGTAATTGGTAGCATCAAACTAGAGGTACTAAGTATTAAAATCACAGAATAAATAACTATAGAGTACAAATTCAAATTCAATGATTTCATCACAAAACATGAAATCTGTCAAAATGAATAACAATGCATATTGAAATAACGTAACAGAGACAAATCCACAGTTATCCCAATAATTAATGGAGATATTGAAAAGCAAACACAAATCCAAAGTTATCCCCATGACAAAGACAAATCCAAAGGCATATTAAAAATTATTAACATCAATTTCTTAAGAATTAATGGATGGACTTTCTCCACAGCCAAACAGGGAACAACATCAGAATTATGGTCGACAACAATTAACGAAATTCAACCAACCAAAGCAACACAAAACCTCAAACGATGACACTCAATTGAAAACAGAAAGCAAAACGCAATATTGAATTAATTGAAATATTTACACGGGTTGGTGTATATAAATCAAAATAAACTCAAATCTAAATCTAAATCCAAATCAAAATCAATTTTGAAATCGAATTCGAAATCAAAATTAACTCCATCTTAAATGCACAAATGTAACCAAAAATATAAATTAAAAGAAACCCTAGAATCAAATGTAAAAAGGAAGTACACACCTTTTTTTTTCTTCCACGCCGTTGTGGAACACGCCGATGACTGGAATCAAAGTCGATCACCTCTTCTCTCTTTTATGTGGTCACAGTCACTCGTCTTTAGGTTGAGGCCATCTCTCTATCGTCTCTCTATCGAGGTCGAGTCAGTTCTTGCTCTTCCCTCCATCTTGATCGTCGTGTTGTCGGGTCTTGGTGGTCTTCATCGTCATCGGATGTTCGTCGCCAGATCTTGTGGACTCTGGTCTCTCTTTGTGGTTTGTTTCAAACACTAAAACAATTGGCTTTTAAAAAGAGTCGATCTTTTCATGTTTCTTTTTCCTTTTTTTTTATTTCATTTGTTTATTAATTGAATTTAATTATCATTTGTTTTTTTTTAATTCATATTTTACTGAAGGGCAATTTTGTCTCAATAGTGGAAATTTGGGTAGAAACAATAAAAATATTAATCTTGGATAAAAACAATAAACCCACTAATATTTTGACTACTTTTAAAGTTCTCCCTACATATATATATAGTATAATATATAGTATTTAGATTTTTAATATCATTTCAAATTAATTTTTAACATAAATAGCTAAACTTTAGAAGTTGGTTTATTTTATAGAATATTTGATTTTGAATTAAATATGAATTCTTACTCTCTCTTTTTTCTTTGTTTTAAGTTATAATTTTTTAAATGTATAGCTATATTAGACTGGGAATGAGGCGGGTATGGGGAAGGCTCCTCTAACAGGGAATCCCTGCCCCAACCCCACTTCTCTTAATACGGGGACGGGAACGGGGACGGGGACTGGGATCGAGATGGATTTGGGGGGGGTGGGGATAGGGATGAAAAAACATTCCCCGACCCTAACCCCGACCCCGACCCACCCCGTTGCCATCCCTAGGATTAGCATTCGAAGTCCATAATGGAACATTCGAATTCATGCTTGATTTATTCACCATAATATCTGAAACAAAACACAATCGTTTTAGAATCACATAAATATCTTTGTTAACTGGAAATTTGTTTAGGATGAGAAATCCCCATTAACACCCTCGAGACCACTACCACAGAGGGGGTGGCCAGGGTTGGCATCGTTGATACCTGACCTGATCTTGTATGAATATGAAGAAGGATGAAACATGAGGTAGGAGACAAGCCATCCTGCCATCGGGCTTCGTGCTTATAAAGTAGATCTGGGGAGCTTGAGGTTCTCTTGCTGGTGTGAAGGGGTTGATCTTGGTCCTGGTCCTGATCCTGGTCTTGGTCCTCGGTCGGGGTCAGACCACGTCATGGTACCTGGAGCCTAGTTCTAGAGCCTGATTCCTTCCTGTAATTCCCCGACCTAGATAGCAAGTAAGAAGGGGGCTTATCTAGTTCCAGTGTCGGAGAGCTCGATTCCTGCCATAGAGATGATACAAAAGATCCCATCAACTTCCTTCAAGCTGGTCTGGGTGGTTTCTTCTCATCTTGATATGCGACTTTAGCATGTAGATAGGAAGATAAGAGCGCTAGGTCCAGGGAGGTAGGAATCTAGCTTGCACTCATAAAGACATGCATTACACAGAACATAAGTAAGAGAAACTCAAATCTTTTGTAGAGGGGGGTGGACTGACCAAGGGGGAAAAAGCATCACGAATGATCACATGCTGAAAACCCCCCAAGGCAGTATCCGGAGGAAGGGGGAATACCCTTCCTTATGTATATATCAAAGAATGCTTCGAGGAGCTTACAAGAATGATGAAGTAATACAACGTAGTCGCTCCGGAGAGCTTACAATGGTGGTCGAATGTAGACCGATACCAGTATATTCTAGGTAAAGGTAACACATACATTGATGATATCGAGAGATCTCTAAACGAAGCATGTATCTTCTGTCATTGATTGGAGACCTTTTTTATGCCTTTTACAAGCATATTTATAAATGGTGACTACCTTGGCGTGCAAGTCCAGGATTCTTCAATCTTCCTTTCCTTATTGAGTACGATTCTTCCTTTAATGTTGTTGATCGGATCGTGGCTAATATCTCAGAGGGGATGTGTTTGTTTCCTCTTCGGACTCTTCTTTCCTTGATAATCGGGATTTTCTGTTATAGTTGACTCCGAATAATCGGTTGTAGAGGATATCTTAAAGGAAAATGTATTTGTTTCCTCTTTGGACTATTTCACTAATGATGACCATTAAAGAGTTGAATATTCTATTATTAATGGTGTTGATCATGTAATTAATTGGGTTGACTACCTCTATTAATATATTTGACCTCATTAATAGGGTTGACTACCTCCATTAATACGGTTGACCTCATTAATAGTACTTTAAATGTCATGAAAGTCAACCCTTTCTTCCTACATTGACGAGAGGAGAGCTCTAGTTATGCATGTCACTTTAGAGATGTATTTCATGGAGGTTACCTGAGGTGACATTTGATATTCCTTGAGGGCGAGGTACCCTAGGATCCAGTACACTAGCGGGATCCCCCGGGGACCTCTCGATTGTCACGGAGCTAGATGCTGGTCTTCCTATGGAGCTTGTGCTAACCATTTTAGAGGTGAAATATCCCATTGGGTTCCAACCTTGTAGTTGGGAGCTTGGTTCAGCTACGCTGAACTTTATCATGGAGCTTGACCTAATTATACCAGCTTCTGAGCGAGGTAACGGGCTTGGCTAGCATGCCCTAGTAAGGTGTTTGCCATAAACAGACGACCTTGGCTCGCTTCTGGAAGGGTGGAGAGGTACACTCGAGTACTGCTCTTGCTACTTGATTTAACCATACTAGGATCTACAGTGGATCTTGGCGCTTTTGGTGACGACGGGGCTTTTCGGGCTTCTTTCTTTTATGCTCGGACAGGTCGAGATTATACCTCGATGATGCAGGAATGCCTTTGTAAGACAAATTCAGCATCTTGAAGGTCTCCTAGTTAAAATAGAGATAGTAGCAAGCTCTAGAAGAGTGTCACGAGATACCTTGATGTCGGGGAACCCAGGTCATTTTTACGTCGACCTAGCTTCGGGCTCTATCCTGGTATAGAGAGCTTGACGCGGTCTCATCGGGCTTTATTTAGTAAGCCTAGACACGCGCGAGATGCTCAGATGATATGGGTGGCCTCGTCTTGCTCCTGTAGGATTGCGTAGTAGCTCGACCTCGAGGACCTTGATACCCTGTTATATAAGCCCGAATTCAGACCCTTGCAGGCAGGCCGGGAAGTGGAAAATTCTTCTTTCTCCCTAGCCAAATTTTGCTATTAACAGAAGTCCCCACTGACTTGAACACCAGTAAGTATTTGGGGTTGGAGTCTGAATATTGTACTACATGAAGAATTTTTCTTGTCGCTTCTTACATGTAACCAAAATCGCTCACAGTGCTTGGCTTAGCGAATCGGGGTACTAGTCATTCCTATTTTAGGAGTCTTGGTACATTTGGCAAAGAAGATCTAGGTGGGCAACTAAGGCCACTTTCTCACCAGTTCTTTATACATAGGCGAGACATAGATGCATTCGGCGTACCTGTAAAATAAATGAGCGATGGCAGACCATAGAAGAGATATTCCCTTTGTGGAATTTCCGATGCTCTAGCCAGTGTAAAATTTGGTAAGTGAGAAAGGTCACAAACCGTATTGCTTGATCATGTCAGATGAAGCTTTAGTGGCTGAGAGCCTGAAATTTATGTTCCTAGAATGGGTAGGCAACTATGCTTTAACACTCAGACCCTTCTTGGGGGTCGTAGCCCGACCAAGGCATCAGGAGCGCTATCTAGCTATATCCTAGTATTTTGATCCGAATGGCAACTATGCTCTTACACTCAGACCCTTCTTGGGGGTCGTAGCCCGATCAAGGCATCAGGAGCGCTATCTAGCTATATCCTGGAATTTCGATCTGGATGGCAACTATGCTCTTACACTTGGATCCTTCTTGGGGGTCGTAGCCCGACCAAGGCATTAGGAGCTCTTTCTAGCTATATCCTGGTATTTTGATCCAGATTGCAACTATGCTCTTACACTCAGACCCTTCTTGGGGGTCGTAGCCCGACCAAGGCATCAGGAGCGCTATCTAGCTATTTCCTGGTCTTTTGATCCAGATGGCAACTATGCTCTTACACTCGGACCCTTCTTGGGGGTCGTATCCCGACCAAGGCATCAGGAGCGCTATCTAGCTATATCCTGGTATTTTGATCTGGATGGCAACCATGCTCTTACATTCAGACCCTTCTTTGGGGTCGTAGCCCGACTAAGGCATTAGGAGCACTATCTAGCTATATCCTGGAATTTCGATCTGGATGGCAACTATGCTCTTACACTTGGATCCTTCTTGGGGGTCGTAGCCCGACCAAGGCATTAGCAGCGCTATCTAGCTATATACTGGTATTTTGATCTGGATGGCAGCTATGCTCTTACACTTGGATTCTTCTTGGGGATCGTAGCCCGACCAAGGCATCAGGAGCGCTATCTAGCTATATCCTTGTATTTTGATCCAGATGGAAACTATGCTCTTACACTTGGATCCTTCTTGGAGGAGGTCACCAGACTAAGGCATCAAGGGTGATGAGGGGGCTTCCCTGATCAATCCCTGGTCTCGAGATCTGGATGGAAACTATGCTCTTACACTCAGACTCTTCTTGGCGGGGGGTGGTGCCCGGCAGAGGCATCAGGAGCGCTATCTAGATATTTCCTGGTTTTGAGGCGATCATTGTCAAAATACCATGGTGTTTCTCTTGGAGAGATTTATCCAGTCCAGGGCATCAGAAGGGCTATGGAGCTCTCCTTGTGATGGCAATCCTCCTGGAAGGATTTTATCCTGTCCAGAGCATTAGGAGTGCGGTGTAGCTCTCCTGGTGACGGTGATCACAGGAGATCTACTACGGATACCGAAATCAAAAGAGATACAAACTCATGGCGAACTAATACGAAGTTGTATCCATGCATGGTGGTGTCAGTTGATAACCAGTCTCGCTCTAAGAGTTTTTTAACAAGTAGAATCTCTTGAGGTGATACTGGAATACTGAGAAAATATTGAGCTTCTAGTCCCCAAGTGATAGAACCAATTTGGAAGTCCGCTTGGGGTAGATGAGAGCCTTCAACAATCATAATCAAGCTCGAGACCCCACAGTGAACGAATCAGGACATTTGGGTGATCCCCGAATGGATCGAGACCTCGACAGGTCACTAGGGAATTGGATGGCCCCGTACAAATGGAGAGGAGCCATCGGTATGATAATCTCTGAGAGCAAGCTGGTGTTTGCTAAGGTCGAGCTCATGCCAGCCAAGGAGGATGGTTACTTCTTCAACCTACACCACATGGTGTGAGTGGTTTAAACTCTGTATGGCAGCGTGGCTACCTTGGGAGCCAAGGTGGGTGATTTATTTGCTGAATGACGCTTCTGTGTTGCTTGCTAGGCAGTTTGAGCTCTTCTTCCCTCTGACCTGATCATCATTGAAGGATGGATACCTTGAATAGATCACAGAGAAAGTGGAGAGTTACCTGGGTCCTCTCTGACTGAAGCCGAAAATTATTGAGATGATGGATGCGTAGATGATAAGGAGGACTTGGTTCCCATTTCTGCTTCAAGTCTAGTCGTGTTGAGGTAGGAACTACCTTGAAGTCCTCTATTGCTGTAGATGCATGGGGGCTTCAAGTTTGCCTACCTTTGAATTAGAGAGGTAGATCGAGACTAAGGTAGCTTGCTAGGGCGATGAATGGACCCATATAAGTGGAGAGGAGACATCGGTCTAGTAACTGTCTAGAGACATGTTCGGGATTCTTAGAAGTTTCCCGTGATGGATAGAAGACTTTGGACCTCTCCAGGATGAGTGGTGACTCACTTGAGCATTGAATGACTCTATATGAAAGGAGATGGGCTACCTGTCTGGTACCGATCTAGAGGCATAATTGGGATTTCAAGGAGCCCCCAACAACTGAGAGAAAGCTTTGGACCATGCTGGAACAGAACAGGAGCTTAGTGGCTCAATTGGGCGTTGACCGGCCCTGTATAAGAAGTGAGGAGCCATTTGGCCTTACAGTGAGGTTTTTGCTCCAAAGGTTAGCTTAGGCATGTAGGAGACCTTACCAATAGTGGGAAACCTCTGAGCTCTCTTCGATCAGATCGGGCTTCGGTGGCTTGCTAGAGCGATGAATGACCCGGTAAACATGGAGCGAAGCCACTGAAAGTACTGGTCCAAACGCATGCTCTAGATCCTAGATGCCCCTAACAACTGAGAGAAGGCTCTGGACCCTGCTGGAATGAATAGAGAGTTCAATGGCTCACTTGGGCGTTAACGGGCCCTGTATAAGAAGCGAGGAGCCACTTGGCCTTATAGTGAGGCTGCTACTTCAGAGGTTTGCTTAGGCATGTAGAAGGCCTTACCAAGAGTGGGAAACCTCTGGGCTCTCCTCAATCAGATCGGGCTTCAGTGGCTTGCTAGGGCGATGAATGACCCAGTACATATAGTGTAAAGCCACCGGTCTTGTAGCGATGCTACCGCTCTAGAAGCTTGCTTAGGTACGTAGGTGGCCTTACCAAATGTGGGAAACTTATGAGAGCTCCTCGATCGGATCTAGCTTTGGTGGCTTGCTAGGGCGGTGAATGACCCGGTACACCAGGAGCAAAGCCACCGGTCTGGTACTGGTCTAGAAGCATGCTTGGGATCTTTGGAGTCCCCAACAATTTGAAAGGAGGCTCTAGACCATGCTGGAATGAATCGAGAGTTCAGTGGCTCACTTGGGCATTGACTGGTCCGGTGCATAAGGCGTGGGACCATTAATCTTCTATTGGTCATGCTACTCTAGAAGTTACACATTTGAGTTGACTTCTTAGATTCATGGGTCGACCTACTACCTCTACCTAGGAGCTTACGAAGGGCAGACCTGAAGGCATGAGGGGATCCGTGTGAACAGGTCGAAGCCCAGTGGATTTGCTGGATAAATGATACACTGGTGGCGGAGCGAATCTGCTATAGACGAGTAGGAGAGGTGCAATTCTACTGTATAGGAGCTCTCGATGTATCAGAATGGTTCAGCTATATAAGATCTTCAAGCGGGGAGCTACTGTATTGGAGCTCCATGATTATCTGAGCGGGTTCACTTCATAGAAGTAGCATAATGAATTGGTTCCACTAGGAATCCCACATACCATATTTGCTCCACAATGAGCGAAACTCGTTAAATGATAAAATGAGCACCACATGTGATGCATAAGCGATATAGACAAGTATGGAGAAAAGACATTGTATATAGTAAATGATATTCCATGAATAATGAATTTGTTACCTCGATAGTATAATGATACTCATGTAGAGACATAGAGGCTTTCAAAAGAGGTGTGAAAGTTTTCCACAGATGACGCCAGAAAGTGTTAATGGGAAATTTGTTTAGGATGAGAAATCTGTATTAACACCCTTGAGACCACTACCACCGAGGTAGTGGCCGGGGTTGGTATCGTTGATACCTGACCTGATCTTGTATGAATATGAAGGAGGATGAAACATGAGGCAGGAGACAAGCCATCCCGCCCGTCAGGCTTCGTGCTTATGAAGTAGATCTGGGGAGCTCGAGGAGACAAGCCATCCCGCCCGTCGGGCTTCGTGCTTATAAAGTAGATCTGGGGAGCTTGAGGTTCTCTTGCTGGTGTGAAGGGGTTGATCTTGTCTTGGTCCTGGTCCTGGTTTTCGATCGAGGTCGGAGCCCGTCATGGTACCTGGAGCCCGGTTCTAGAGCCCGATTCCTTCCTGTAATTCCCAGACCTAGATAGCAAGTAAGGAGGGGGCTTATCTAGCTCTAGTGTCGGAGAGCTTGATTCCTACCATAGAGATGATACAGGAGAGCCCATCAACTTCCTTCAAGCTGGTCTGGGTGGTTTCTCCTTATCTTGATATGCGATTTTAGCATGTAGATAGGAAGACAAGAGTGCTAGGTCCAGCGGGTAGAAATCTAGCTCGCACTCATATACTCATGCATTACGCATGACATAAGTAAGAGAAACTCAAATCTTTTGTAGAGGGAGGTGGACTGATCAAGGGGGAAAAAGCATCACGAATGATCACATGCTGAATATCCGGAGGAAGAGGGAATACCCTTCCTTATATATATATCAAAGAATGCTCCGAGGAGCTTACAAGAATGGTGAAGTAATACAACATAGTCGTTCCTGAGAGCTTACAATGGTGGTCGAATGTAAACCGATACCGGTATATTCTAGGTAAAGGTAACATATACATTGATGATGTCGAGAGATCTCTAAACGAAGCATGTATCTTCTGTCATTGATTGGGGACCTTTTTTATGCCTTTTACAGGCATATTTATAAATGGTGACTACCTTGGCGTGCAAGTCCAAGATTCTTCAATCTTCCTCTCCTTATTGAGTATGATTCTTCCTTTAATGTAGTTGATCGGATCGTGGCTAATATCTCGGAGGGGATGTGTTTGTTTCCTCTTCGGACTCTTCTTTCCTTGATAAGCGGGATTTTCAGTTATAGTTGACCCTCAATAATTGGTTGTGGAGGATATCTTGGAGGAAAAAGTATTTGTTTCCTCTTTGGACTCTTTCACTAATTATGACCATTAAAGAGTTGAATATTCTCTTATTAATGGTGTTAATCATGTAATTAATTGGGTTGACTACCTCCATTAATATATTTGACCTCATTAATAGGGTTGACTACCTCCATTAATATTGTTGACCTCATTAATGGTACTTTAAATGTCATGAAAGTCAACCCTCTCTTCCTATGTTGCCGAGAAGAGAGCTCTAGTTATGCATGTCACTTTGGAGAGGTACTTCATAGAGGTTACCTGAGGTGACATTTGATATTCCTTGAGGGCGAGGTACCCTAGGATCCAGTACACTGGCGGGATCCCCCGGGGACCTCTCGATTGTCACGGAGCTAGATGTTGGTCTTTCTATGGAGCTTGTGCTAACCATTTTAGAGGTGAAATATCTCATTGGGTTCCAACCTTGTAGTTGGGAGCTTGGTTCAGCTACGCCGAGCTTTATCATGGAGCTTGACCTAATTATGCAGGCTTCCTAACGGGGTAGCGGGCTTGGCTAGCAGGCCCTGGTAAGGTGTTTACCATAAATAGACGACCTTGGCTCGCTTCTGGAAGGGTGAAGAGGTACGCTCGAGTACTGCTCTTGCTACTTGATTTAACCATACTAGGATCTACAGTGGATCTTGGCGCTTTTGGTGACGACGGGGCTTTATGGGCTTCTTCCTTTTATGCTCGGACATGTCGAGATTATACCTCGACGAGGCAAGAGTGCCTTTACAAGACAAATTCGGCACCTTGAAGGTCTCCTAATGAAAATAGAGATAGTAGTAAGCTCTATGAGAGTGTCACGAGATACCTTGATGTCGGGGAACCCAGGTCCTTTCACGTCGACCTAGCTTCGGGCTTTATCCTGGTATAAGGAGCTTGACGCAGTCTCGTCGGGTTTTATTTAGTAAGTCTGGACACGCGCAAGATGCTCAGTTGATATGGACGGCCTCGCCTTGCTCCTGTAGGATCGCGTAGTAGCTCGACATCGGGGACCTTGATACCCCGTTATATAATCCCGAATTCGGACCCTTGCAGAAAGGCTGGGAAGTAGAAAATTCTTCTTTGGTCCTTAACCAAATTTTGCTATTAACAATCATAAAATATTTAGTTTATTTTAATGTATATATTTATTTATTTAAATCAATAAACCTTCAACACTGAACTAGAGTAGCTCAACTGGTTAGAGCTAACTAATATGATAAAAATATTTATAAATGTGACAATTCATAAAATAATAGAGACTTTAATGATAATATCTCTAATAAATCCTTAATAGATGCTCAATAACTTTTCTTTTATAAGGTTTTATTTGCCCTAAAAGATATACAAGCCGAGGACAATCTAAAAGTCACTACAACCTTTAATTGTTCCATAATAAAGAGGTATTGCTGACAGCAATCTAAAATAATAAACTCAAGTCAAGTGGATGGATTTTATTGGTTGGCCTTCTCAAAATAAATAAATAAATATATATATATATATATTAAAAAAAAGGCATCCTTAATTTTAGGAGAATATTTGAATACAGAAAGAGGTAGCAAATGGCAATGCCATGCTGAAAACCAACAGTTTTCATTACAGTTTACAATCATCATCTCCTTCTCTAAGTGGACACCGGTTCTTCCCACATCCAAATTATTGCTCTTATTAATTAATTTATTTTTCATGCACTCTTAATTTGAATATAAACAGCATGATTACAATGTAGTTTTTGCTCAACATCATAATTTAAAATTTGAAATTGTAGTAATGTAATCAAATAATTTACCAATAGTGACGTAACTCAACTGATAGATAGATGAGTCTAAGGTTTAGCTAAATGGTTCCCAAGTCAGCGATTCAAATCCTACTGATAACGAAAGCTTTTAAAAAAATATATAGTCCCGAATTAATAGATATTTTCAAAAATAATAAAAATAATAATTTATAGATTTTATTAATATGATACGTTACATGTGCAATACCACATTAAGAAAATAGTTACCAACAAGTATAAAGGTATATAAGAATGTGATTTATTCAATTGTATATTGTACTATCCTAATTGAATAATAATAATAAATTCTGCAATATTTTTTTCCTCATGTATAATCAAGTTAATTACAACAATTTGTGTTTTTCTTGTCAAAGCACTTCTTCATTAGCATTCACAAACAGATTTATTAATCAATTCTGACTTATCGATGGAAAGAAAGTCTAAAATAGACTCATAAATATTAAATATTGAAAAAAATAAATCATAAAATGTAAAATAAGGATCACTACTGTAGGCATGCCTGGACATGTTTTACAGAGACGGCCCTACCCCTAACACTAATTTATTTTTTAAAAGAGATATAATCAGGATTGAATGTTAGAGGGCCTAGATTTTTAAAATAATAATATAAAAAATAAATTAAATTCAAATATTTTACCATAAATGTTCATAATTTGAAGATCAATTTTTTATGTTAATAAAGAAATTGAACCCACTTTTGATAAAATAAGTAAATGAAAAGAATGTTTGCAAGATTGAGGCTTCGACTAAATTGATAAATCTGTTATAAGTATTATTTGGTTTAGGAAAAAAAAATGTAAATGTAAATGTAATGAGAATTTTGATAAAATTCAATATATATTTTTTATTGTTTTAAAAAAAGTCAAAATTTATTAAAAAATAAATTAATTAAAAGTTCAAACTAGGATAGGCCATAGGTACGTCACTGCAGGTTGCCTCCTATAAAACCAAATGGAGAAAGGTCACACGAGCCTCCCATGAGCCTCCCCATTAAGTCCATCTCTAATGGTTATTTAAATAATTTTCCAAAAATTTTTCTATATTGAAAACCTAAAATATAAGGTTACGTCCTACGGCTGTTTTTCGCTCCGTTTTCGTTTTTATTTTTTAAAAACGATTTCGAAAACGTATTCATTAACCGTTTTTTATTTTATCTTCAAAAAATGAAAAACAAAAGTGAAAGATTTAAAAAACACAAAATACTTCTTTTTCGTTTTTCGTTTTTTGTTTTTCATTTTTGTTTTCACTTTTTTTATATGTAAAAAAAAAATGTTTTTCATTTTGTTTCATTTAGTTCTATTATGCGTTTCATATGGCTATGATAAGAAGGGACAAGATTTTTAAATGACCAAAGTACCCATATATATATTCCAGAATAATTTATTTCCAACTAGAACTAAAAACATTCATGTAATAATATATATATATATATATATATATATTATAATTATTATAGATATATTGAATAATATTATATAAAATATTCTAAATATTCTATAATATATATAATATTATGATAATATATATTATTAAATGTATGATATATATATTTATAATGTTATATATATATATAATATAATATAATATATGTAGTAATATATATATATATATATTGTAATTATTTATTTACAATTTAAGAGTTTAGTTTTGATTAATTCATTTTTTTATATGTTTTTTTGAATTAATTTTTGATGCGTTACTTTTGTTTAATTTAAAAATTACAGTACAAAAAGTATATTGATTAATTATGTAATCAATTTTTGATAGTTTTCAGTTAACCTACCAGACGCGTTTTTTCCGTTTTCATTTTCAAAATACAGCTTTCAATATATGCTATCAGACGCGTTTTCGGAATTCGAAACTGAAACTAAAAACACTGTTTTCATTTTCATTTTTATTTTTGAAAAACAGCAACTGAAAAACGCTTATAGGACGAGTCCGAATATTCTAGGAAGATGGTTTTAAACCAAATCCAATGGATCTCTATCTATTTCTTCAAAATCGAGACCCATTTAGCTCCAATAATTCTTTAAACTAGAGATTTCATTTTGATCTCTAAATTTAGAGATCCAAAATCTCAATCTCTATATCACGTTTTCACTATTTGTATTAAATATTATTATTTTATCACTTCTATTTACTTTTCATGTTTCTAGCTAAACTCAATTAATTATTATAACTTTTCATTCATAAATATAATCGTTATAAAAATTATACCATTAGAAATATTTTATCGAGATCTTTCAAACGAGTATAATGTAGACTATATTTTAATTATTTTTTAATTTTTTTAATAATAAATTAATAAGTATTTTAATTCAAAATAAATGTATTTAAATTATCAATTTTATATATAATTAATATACATCATAATAATTAACTATAAATAATTCATTAAAAAAAATATTAACATTAACAATCAAATATTCATATTCATTTTGATCATTTTTGGGATGAAAATCTTTTTATAACTCTAGTCTTTTCGTCAGTAAATAATATTAGATGTAAAAAATATAAATGTTAAAAAATTATTTCAAAATCATTATCTAACAAAAATAGTTAGGTGTCCATTTTTATAAAAAAAATAAAATAAAAATTAATATAATAAAAATGAATAAATTATTATCCAAAATAATAAAGAGAATAATTTTAATAAAGAAAACTTTAAAAATATTAATATTTTATCATTTAAAGATGGTAAAATAAAAAATAATTAAAATAATAAATTTATAGAAATTATGTACATTCCATTTTCGGACGGTAAAGCGGAGAAAATTGTACACAGGATTACAACCATGAAGTGACTTTTATGAGCATCTGACGCAAAATATAGAGGAGAAACATACGAGCCTTCACATCATCAACATATTTATGGTTTATTTTTATATAAAATGACGATAAAGCCCTTCCATCATCCAAGGTATTTCAGCGTATTTATCCCTAATATGTTTTCCAAAAAATATCACAGGACACTACTACTATTGAGTATTGAACAATAATTACAATGTATTTTAGTAGACAATTACGTGACAGAAGTAACACATGGAATCTGCAATAGAGAGTAGAGAGTAGAGAGTAGAGACAGACTTTAATTTTAAATTATTAATTTCCTCATTTCCTTGTCTTGTCCTTGTCTTCATGATCCATAGCATCTTCAATGTTTTTACTTTTTACCCCCACCCAACTATTCAATCACTATAACACATTAAATTAATAATACAATCTTATTGCTTTCCTCAATTCTCAAATGAGCTTGACAAGCCAATACGCAACCTACAAAACTTCATTGAACGTAATTTTAATTACACTAAACGGCGTTTTTTTTTTAAAAAAAATACCGCTATAAAGTATAAACATATTAAATTTTAAATTCATTAATTCTCAACAACAACAAAAAAAAAATTATATTGTTTTTCTCAATTTTTTTTCCTTTTTAGACGAAAAGGTCTTAATGAATTTAAAATTTTTAAAAAACAAAATGATAAAAATAATTGAAGAAAAAATTACATACTATAGATCTGCTCATACATAAGAACGTTAGAAAAAAATTGGCATGTATAATCCAATTGTTTTTGGCTTATATATGCTAATTATTATTTTTCTTGGATTATACACACTAAGGTTATTAACAGTTTGGTTCTGCTGGATACATGCAAATTCAAAGAAAAAAAAAACTTAGCATATATGACTAAAAAAAATTCATTACACACCAATTTATATATATGTAAATAACTGATTGTTCGAACTAAATGACTCTCAATTTCTTAGATTGAATCGCCGTAAGGTTTCAGGTCGACTCGACTCGACACCGTCACGTGTGATGTATGTAACAAATAACAATTAGACAACCTAAATGCCTAGTTAGGTAATCTGGACTAATTGAACACCTGCTTACAACTAAGCAAAGACGACCGAATGTTAATTTTAAATTACATTAAACATAAAAAATAAGATAATAAATTTATAACCCTTCAAAAAATAATAAATTTAACAGGAAAAATGCTAAAATTATCAAGATTTATATTTGAACAATTATAACTACTTTTGTTTTTTTTTTTTTCCAAAAAATCTATTTCCATATATTCTAAAAATTAAAATATGAAAAATAAATAAAAATGAAACAAATTTTTTTGATTTATCCGTACAATATTTTCACAGATTTACTAATTCACTAGTGTTTTACTCAGGAATAGAGACAAGAACAGGCCGCCAAGCTCTTCTCAGTAATCGATACCGAAACGTAGCCGATATCGGCCGCAGCAAGCCGTTGGAGCCACGCCGACTGCTGGAGCCACCTCCGCCTCCTCCGCCACCGATTCTACCGGTAACCGTTAAAAGCCCTTCCCTGACTTCACTACTTTCCGAACCTGTCTCCTCGAACGGCGGCGACGAGACGAACAAGTCCTTCAATTTCGATCTAATCTTCTTGTTCTTGATCTCCGGCGATACATCGGCGGCCTCTCTGTCTAAGGCGTCGTCGTCTTGGCGAGGAAATCGGCGGCGATTGAGGAGCATCCGAAGCGTCTTACGGCGGCGGAGGTGGATGACTGGACTCGTCGTTGGACTCCGCGTCGGACTGCTGGACACGGCACACTGAGTCGCCAACAGCTTGAACTTCTGGAGAGTCGCCATATCCACACAAGTAAGTGAAACAAAAAAAACGCAAAAAAAAAAACGAAACGTTTCCCTTTATTTATTTATTTTTGGTTTAAATTCTGATCTGTTGTTAAGCGAAGAAGAGAGCGAGATCTGGGAAGAAAGTAGGGAGACACAGACACATTTTTATCTTGTTCGTTTTTGGTTATTTTAGTGAACACTTTTTAGAGAGAGGGGTTTATAGGGTCACTGGGTCAGTTTTTGTTATTATTATTATTATTTTTTGTTATTTTTTTAGATTTTAATGGTATAATGGGAGATAAAGCGATGGGCTGACACGTGGTGGGTTATGGGAGATTTGGAATTTGATGCTTAAATGAGAATTTGTATTTATTTATGAAAGATATAACATATAAATAAGTCCAAAAAGATAAAATGTTGGTGATATCCTAGCTATGAAATTTAAATAATTAGAGATATACGAAAGAGGTCATGTGTCTAGATTCTAGAATTGGATTCTTGTATTTGTTGTTTCTTATTTTTAACTTAGGAAAATAATATAGGTATGTATGTATTTGATTGTTATTTTACTACTTTTATTTGTTCTCTTTCATGTCTTATATGCAATGGCATGGAATTACAACTTTATAATTAACATATAATGAATTTTTTGACATTGATGTTTATTTGTTTTTTTTTTTAATAAAATGACTTGGTTTTTCATGTCATGTGGATTTTAGGTTAGAAATTTATATTTATATTTTCTATTAATTTGGATTTACATAAGCTTTGTATTGAGTAAAAGAAGCAGAGAAATGTTGAGAAGAGAAAGAAGAAAAAACACCCTCTCATTACTCGAGAATCATCCATCCAATTCTGTGCAATGCAAAGCTATAAATACAACAAACTAGTCAACCACAACTAACTCTAGTAATCACTAACTAACCGACTAACTATGGTTAACAAATTAACTAACTATTAAACTACAATATAAACTTTAATACTCCCCCTCAAGATGTATTGTGATCTGCTTGTGAAAGTAATTGCTTGGTTGGACTTTGAATGTCCTGCACAACCATCTTAGATAGTAAAGGGAACAACAATGAAGCAGGTAAAGCCTTGGTAAACATGTCTACAAGCTGGTGTTGAGTACGAATAAGAAGCAATTCGATAACACCAAAAGCAACTTTGTCCCGAACAAAATGGAAATCAACTTCGATATGTTTGGTACGTTCATGAAAAATTAGATTAGATGTTATATGTATTGCTGCTTGATTGTCACAAAAGAGAAGAGCATGTGATGAATCTCCCATCTGAAAATCTCTTATTAACTATTGTAACCATACAAGTTTGCTAACAGTAGAAGCCAATGCTCTATACTCGGCTTCAGCAAAGGACCGCGATACGGTGACGTGTTTCTTAGCTTTCCAAGAAACTAAAGAATCACCAACAAAAACATGTCACAGAAGACCTTGAATTTGGACAAGCAGCCCAATCAGCATCACTGAATGCCCGAAGTTGTACAGAAGATGTAGAAGAGAAAAATAATCATTGACCAGGACTATTCTTGAGGTACCTCAACAAATGATGCACTGCCTTCAAATGAGTAGTCCTAAGTTGTGCCAAGAACTGACTGAGTTTGTGTACAACAAAAGTAATGTCAGACCTTGACAAAGTTAAGTATCAAAGTCTGCCAATAAGTTTCTTATACTGAGATGCATCAGAAAGTAACTCCCCTCATTGAGCTGACAACTGAATTTTTGGATCCATATGAGTAAAAGTATGTTTGCAAACTAAATATCTTGTATCCTCAAGAAGCTGTAATGTATAATGCCTTTGAGACAAAACCAACCCCTTGGCTGATCTTGCTATTTCTAAGAAAAGAAAATATTTTAGATGACCCAAGTTCTTTAACTTGAATTGTCTATGAAGAAAATTCTTAAAAGAATGAATAAGTTGCTCATTAGGACAAGTGATGATGATATCATCAACATAAACCAAGAGAGCAATAAAACTGGAACTCGAGCCCCTTTGTAAACAATGAATAATCTAATTTAGACTAAACAAATCCATTATGAATCAAGGCTTGAGAAAATTTGGAATTCTACTGTCTTGAGGCTTGTTTAAGTCCATATATGGACTTATGTAACCGACACACTAATCTACCCTCTTGACATTTCTCCCTTGTTTACTATACTCAAGTGGAAGATTCATATGCATTTCTTCAAACAAATCTCCATTTAAAAATGCATTATTCACAATCTAATTGAATTAGACTCCATTTTTGACTAGATGCAAGAGCTAAAAGCACTTTAACAGTTACTAACTTGGCAACATGAGAAAATGTTTCAATAAAATCTAATCCTTTTTGTTGTGTATACCCTTTATCTACTAACCGAACTTTATGCCTTTCAATAGACCCATCTGACCTATATTTAATTTTATATATCCACTTACATCCAATCGAATGTTTATTTTCAGGTAAAAGAACAACTGAACATGTGTGATTTTGTTCCATAGCTTGCAACTCTGCCCGCATTGCATCTTGCCACTGTGGAAACGTAACAACCTGATTATAGTATTGTGGTTCATAATGAGAAGAAACCATCAGTACAAAATGCTTATGTGAAGAAGGCAATGTATCATAAGAGACATAGTTAGAAATCGGATAAGATGTAACACATAATGGCAATTCCCTATGTTCAAGGAGATTTCAATGAAAGTCTTTAAGATAAGTAGGAGGCCTGGTAATTCAGGAAGACTTTCTAAGAGAAATGTCTTCCCTCAATGATACTGTTGATCTATATAGTCCATGGGAATCATTTTGACTCTCATCTAAACCTGTCAAATTTTGATCAAAAACTGTCATATCATGACTAGAATCCATAGGTGTTGTTATAGGAGAATTAGTAGAAGGATCTGAAAATAAAAGTGGATCAAAAATCACTGGCAGTACCAAATCCCAAAAAGGATCAATCTGGGCAGTAGAACTGTCAACACTGTGAAAGGGGAATATATTTTCATGAAAAATCACATCTCTGGAAACAAATATCTTCTTGGAAACAATGTCAAGTAATCTATAACCTTTCATTCCTGGAGGATACCGTATAAAAACACAAACCCTTGATCTTGGTTGGAATTTGTTTCTGTGAGATGATAGAGTATAAGCAAATGCTAGACTGCCAAAGACCTTGAAATGAGAATAATCTGGTAAACCATTATACAGCTTTTCTTATGGATATTTATGTCCTAACAAAGGTGATGGAGTTCTATTTATCAAAAACGTGGTAGTCAAGACATACTCATTCCAAAATTTAACTGGAACTCTTGATTGGAAGAATAAAGCTCTAGCTACATTCAATAAATGTTGGTGCTTCCTTTCTACTACTGAATTTTGTTGAGGCCTTTCTACACAAGAATATTGATGTAATACCCCTATTTTGTTGAAATACTCAGTAAAGGCTAACTCAGGTGCATTATCAGACCAAAAAACTTTGATTCTAGCACCAAACTGAGTATCAACCAAGCCAAAAAGCTTAGGTACAACCAAAGTAGCTTCTGATTTATTCTTAAGCAAATAAATCCATGTAAACCGCATGCAATCATCAACCAAAGTCAAGAAATATTTGTAACCATTATGCGACAAAACGTGATATGGTCCCCAAATATCACAATGTACTAGCTCAAAAGGCAATTTAGACATGATTTTGAGAAACAACAGACAATTTTCTTTGTTTTGCTAAAGGACAAATGAAACAAGGTCCTTCTTTATTAAATTGTCCAATATCACAAGCCAAAACATCCTTCAAACTAGAAAGCCTTTTGAACGAAATATGTGCTAGTCTATTATGCCATACATGAGCTGAAACGTTGTTTATAAAGGTTGTTCTAACATCATTCAAATCTTTGGTATCCAAGATATAGAGATCCTCCGTCTTTTTACCCTTGCCAATCATCTTCTTGGAATTGATTTCCTGGACCATAAAACAATCAGGAAGGAAAACTGACTGTAAGTTTTGAGTCATTAGTAAGTGCACTTACTGAAATCAAATTGATCTTAAACTGAGGTACAAACAACACATCCTTAAGTATAAATGAAGAACTCAGATTGATATCTCCACACAAAGTAACTGGCAATCTGGTATGATTTGGTAAAGTCACAGATGCATTAACTAAAGTTCTCATCGACTTAAAAAGATGAGCATTAGAGCAGATATGTCGAGTGGCTCCTGAATCCACAGCCTAAAAATGACTAGAAGAGAAAATAGAATTGATCGTACCGGTTTATACACCTATTTGAGGTCCCCATTACCTAGCTTTTATTCTTGTTTTCGAGCGTTTTTGGTATATAATGTGTTTTGTGAGCTTTGTGTAAGTTATACCCCTTAAAATAAGGGGTTGAGCTAAATTGAAGAGTTTTGAAGATTAAAGGGCTGAAATTGGAATTGCTTGTACGGAATACTCAACTTTCGGGAGCCATATCTCATTTCTTAAATCAAACTACATTGCCTATTACATATTTTCGGAAAGCTCCGGATGTCTAGTTTCCAACGCTTTTTATAGATCACAATTCCGAGCTTTCTGGAGGAAGTTATGGTCATTTTCGTAATAGTACGCGAAGTTGAAAAATCTTCACCCGAGGGAATAGCGACCTGGATGCGACCTGAGCACCAAGTCGCCTCAAGGTCGCATTTTTGCCCAGTTTTGCCATTTCCAACCCGAATTTGAGAGGGCATCTCGTCATTTCACACCCAATTCTGGCACTAACCTCCCAACACTATAAATACCCCTATTTCTCACCTCCCATACATCACACACACACCTCCCACACATCTCCCACAACCCACACAAACTCTAATCCATCTTTTTCATCTCTTCCATCTTCTTCACCAAATAAGTGAGTGATTCAAGCTCCCATGGAGGTATTTCCTCCATGGGAGCTCACCATACACCTCCACCACTCCTTTATATATGTCATCCACCCAATTGAGAGTAGATTGCAAGGATATAGGAGAGGTCTTTGACTAAAAACGAGCCAATCATGGAAAAGAGCTTTAGGAGGAGTTTTCTCCAAGGGTTGTTTTTATTTACTCATTCTCTTTGTATTTCTTATTTTCTTAATTGTGTATCACGAATTTGGGAATTTGTAAACCTTTCACATTGTGCTATATATGTATTTTTGTACTTAAATTCATTTGGGTTTTATTTTGCTATTGGAATTATATGTTTTAATGCTCTTATTATGATATGTATGTGTATGAATGGCTTAAAATTGATATGTATGCATGATTGAGATTAGGAGTAGTGTAATTTAATGTAGGAGTAGATTAATTTAGCTTCCCATGACTGTTTGTATGTTAATGGATGACCAAAATACCATGTATTGATTGATTTGAGTGATTGGAGATTTTTTCCCCAAAGAGTGGAAAAGGCTAGTTCATGCATTTGGGTGCTAAATTGGCTTTGGTTCATTTTCTTGCACTTAATGGGTCCTTTTAGGACACAATTGCCCTTTCTTGGCCGGATTGGGTGGTGAATTGGTTTAGGGATAATCCTAAAATCAAGCGGATGAACCCTTAATTCATATTGAATGTACTTAACGTCTTAGCAATTGCATTGATGCACATTAGTGTTAGGTGAACATATTTTCCATTCGTATTCATCCATCTTAGAGAGTCTAGAGAGATTAGGAGAGAGCTCTCTCTTGTTGAGGGGGTTGTGCATTCATGAGATTGGAGAACGTCGTAGTCATCCAGTGGTGAGGACATTTCGGATTGACACCCGAGAAGACCCGGTGTTTGATTCCCAGTTATGGATGAGGGGTCTCTTTTCTATCTATTTTGTATTTCTTTCCTTGTATCTTTGTCTCTTTTTCGATGTGTACTTTCATTCGTTAGGAATTTAATATAAACCTAGTATTGTTGCCTATTTCGTTGCATATTCTTGTTATTGGTTGAGTGGCTCTTCGAAATGCTTAAAGCCTTGAGTGGTTAGCCACCCCTTAATTTAACCTAGGTTGTGTGTGATGGACCAAGAGGTGAAGCACTCAACGTGCATTTAGTAGATTGGCCACTATGTGTAGAGCCTGCGAGCGGTTTTGCACGTATTGTCGCTACATGTGTCTCATTGTTCTTAATGAACCGAGTGCAGTTCGGACAACCATCGAGAGATAGGTTGTTAGTGCATTTCGGTATAGTCGAGTGTCGCTAGAGTGAGGGCAATTGGCGAGGATTAAGTGAGCACGGCATTCATCCTGGACTATGCATGTTGTATGAAATTGTGTGATTGATTTGGTGGAGTCATTTGCTTAGTGTAACCATTTACATTCTAGATCACTCCATTCCATCCTATCATTATACATATTGTTTATTTATGTATTTTGTTAGGTTATTTCAACATTTACTTTTCAACATATTCTTTCTCATACGCAATACACGAGTCCGCTCGGAGTGTTGTAATAATAGCTAGAACTAGAACAGTCAGTGAATCCCACCTCCCCGTGGAACGATCCTTGCTTGCCACTATGCTAGTCTCTGTGACTCGCATGCTTGCGAAGCTGAACTTAAATGTTCATATTTGACGACACTGCAATGAGGTGTCATCAAGAACTCAGGGAAACTGAATAACATATACCTGTAGCAAATGAAGTGGAAGCAACATATGAGGTGGATGGTGCATCTTGATGTTGGTCATTTGTTGCTTTCGAAGTGGAAGCTAAATGACTAGAAAACATGAGATAAGCTATTGATACTAATCTAGATTAAGAGTTTGAATAAAACCACCTACTACAGACTGATTATCATGCTTGGTTTCAATTGCCACTTGATTAACAACCATAAAATTTGGATTGTTATCCTTTTATTTTTGCTTATAGCCTGGTGGATATCCGTGTAGTTTGTAGCACATATCCACAGTATGACCATGATAGTTGCAACGTGTGCAAAAAAGTCTATCTCTTTTCTGTCCTTTTTGAGTTGCTTTGAAATTACCAGTTCCCTTTCCATTCTCAACTTTAATAGCAAAGGCTACACTGCTAGTGGAATCTGAACCAGAAGTAACAAGATTTCCTACTTTCCTTTGATGCTCTTCTTAGGAAATTAGTGCAAAAACTTTGTTAATTGGTGGCAAAGGATCCATAAGCAATAATTGACCCCTCACTTGTGCAAAAGTGTCATTTAGTCCCATAAGAAATGGCATCACATATTCCATCTGATAGTGGGAATTCAGATTCTTCACTCCACCGTAAGAACACTTACCACAATAGCATATAGGTATATAGTTATTCAATTCTTCCCAAATTGTCTTCAATTTTGTAAAATACACACTAACAGTGTTATGGTCTTGAGCAAGGTTCGTCAAAGGATCCATAAGCCAAAATTGACCCCTCACTTGTGCAAAAGTGTCATTTAGTCCCATAAGTAGTGCAAAAACTTTGTTAATTGGTGGCAAAGGATCCATAAGCAATCATTGACCCCTCACTTGTGCAAAAGTGTCATTTAGTCCCATAAGAAATGGCATCACATATTCCATCTGATAGTGGGAATTCAGATTCTTCACTCCACCGTAAGAACACTTACCACAATAGCATATAGGTATATAGTTATTCAATTCTTCCCAAATTGTCTTCAATTTTGTAAAGTACACACTAACAGTGTTATGGTCTTGAGCAAGGTTCGTCAATTCACGTTTTAATTGAAAAATTCTAGGTCAATTTCTCTGTGAAAAATGATCTTTCAAGTCTTGCCAAATCTTATAAGCCGATTCAGCAAAAATGATACTAGCTGAAATTTCTTTGGACACAGAATTCAGAATCCAATAAATGACTACATTATTGTTTCGAATCCAAGAATTGAGGAGATTGAGATCAGTACCTTCTGGTTTGTTGATGGTTCCATCTATGAACCCTAGCTTGTTCTTCACTGATAATGCAATTAGCATTGCTCTGCTCTATGAGGTATAGTTATCTCCGGTTAGAGACTGTGCGACAAACACCAAACCTGGACTATCTGAATGATGCAAGAAATATGGACTTGAGGAATCATCAGTGGCGGATCTGCTCTCGATGCCCTAGGATTGCTCTCGTTTTCAGAGTGAGATGAATCCATAACAATCAAAAGCAGAGAGATCTTTAAAGGTTTGCAAAAGTAGTATATATTGATTGACTCAATTAAGCAAGCTCAACCTGAATCTGATCGACTGTGCTCTGATACCATATTGAGCAAAAGAAGTAGAGAAATGTTGAGAAGAGAAAGAAGAAAAAGCACTCTCTCATTACTCGAGAATCAACCATCCAATTCTGTACAAAGCAAAGATATAAATACAACAAATTAATCAGCCACAACTAACTCTAGTAACCACTAACTAACTAACTAACTAACTATGGTTAACAAATTAACTAACTATTAACATATAAAACTAACACACTACAATATAAACTCTAATACTTTGTATGATTTTTTTGATTCATATCAATTATTTTATTAATGTATAGATAATTTTTTGTTCTTTATTTCTTTTCATTTAGTACAATTACAAATTTATTTTTGTGCATCCATTTCTTTTAGCAACTATAAATATAGTAGTCACTGGATAGAGAAAAGACATTATTCGAACTCATATTTTTATTGATATGATTATGATTATCGAAAGTTAATAATTAGTAAGATATTTTTATTTTTAAAATTTATAACATAAGAAAAGAAATTAAGTTTAAGTTTTTTGGAGATATTTTTATTTTAAAAAATATATATTCAAAATTAAAAGAGATTATTAATTTATAGATGTTATGACGCAAAACGGAAATAAAAGGGATTACCAACGTAAACCCTAAGAACGTAAAACTGGAATCCATCAGAAAAAACTTGAAATTTGACTAAAAATTATATATTCTATTTTCTCAAAACAAAGAACAAGAGGTTTAAATAGCTTCTGAAAACCCTAACTAAAAGCAAAAAGACCAAATTGGGCATTCACTAAACAAATAAAAGTTAAAACGAAAAAACTAAAAAATTAAAATAATACTTCAAATGCCCGACAGCCTGTCTTAATCAGTTATTTTGAGGGTACAAACGATCTCAACCGGGAATCCCCGGTTGCCACAATGTAGATCGTCAAAATCTCTTTCCGAAAACATATTATAATAGGCAATCGGACAACCGAGTTAAAAGTTATGTCCGTTTCTTCGAATCAGCTCTTTTAACCGTGCCTATTTCTTTCTTTGCTAATTTTCTATCAAACTCTTCTTCAAAGTCCTAGACTAGTTGTCCAACATCATGTTATATTTTAGGTTAGTTTTAGAGGTAGAATAACCATTTTATATGAAAATGAATTTTTCTATTAATAATTCCATGTTCTATCTTCCGGGACTTATATTTTACACCACTTTTGGAAGAATCAAACAATCGCGACTTGTACTCTTTAATTTACGGTACCTTTGTATTTATTTTTTGAACAAATTGTTCTTGACATGATTATTTATTTGTTTTTTTTTTAAAGAGGAACAATAATTTAAAGAAAAACTTCTGTCAAATAAAAACACCTACTTAGATTTACAATTCTTACCAAAATGCAATTGAAATTGTATTAGGTTGCTAATCACATATATTAGTATGGGCCAAGTATGCCAAGAGGCAAGAATCCAAAATCAAAGCCCACAAAAAAAGGGAAAATCTATCTTAGCACATAACTTGGGGCTTTAAGACAGTGATAGTTGTCAGATAGAGACTCCCTTTTAGATAGTAACTTTATTTCTCACATTTCTTTTTCGTGGGATCCCAAATTGCACAAATGCATAATCGGAATCCCACGAGTACATGCACTTGATAATCTTCACTCTTTTGGGTTCGAAATTACATCCTTGAAGTCTGCTCTGAATTTTGTCAATAATATGAGCTCTTCTGCTCCACTTTGAGTACAACGTCCTTATCTTCATCTGCAATTGACAAAAATGATCATATATTAGGATTTCTCACTTCTTGAGGTTTAGAGTAATCTCTACCACCGTTTTTATTTAAATGTACTTTTTATAAACTGAAACATTCACAGCAAAATCTCAAATTGATTACAAAACGTTATCAAAGCATAAAAGTATTTGTAGAAAATACATCTCAAATATGAATAAAGTAATTGATAGCACACCACTGACTATATATACATGGCCTAAGTAGTAGGTGTATCTCTATAGTGATGTCTCAAGTCTGTCTCATTTATCTATAGTATTAACAACAAAAACAGATGAGCATATGTGAAGAAACCACTAGAAGGAAGCAGAGTTTGGTGAAATTGGGGGAGGAGCATTCTTCAAAAGCGCAGTATCATCTGCGCTGATGTCCACAACCTCTGGTTTCTGTGTTCGAAAGTGACCCTGGATTCCTAGCAAAACTTCTAACACTTCTTGCATTGAAGGCCTTGTGTCTCTATCTTGTTGCAGACAACGGAAAGCCAATTCTGCCACGGATGTCACCATACTTCTTACTGCATAGTCCCTTTCGAACCCAAGAGACGGATCGACCAACTCACTCAATGCTTGATTCTGAATTTTGTTTACTGCCATGTTAGCCAAGTTAATATCGTGCCTGTGCCTGTTTGTGTCCACAGCTTCTAAGGATGAAATGAGCTCAATTAAGACCACACCGAAACTGAAAACATCACTCTTGTCGGTGAGCTGGTAGCACTGGTAATACTCAGGATCGACATAGCCTGGTGTTCCTTGTGGAGCAGTCGAAACGTGGGTAACGTCGGTGGGGAACAATCTTGACAGGCCGAAATCTGCAACTTTTACTCGGAAGTTGTTTTCAAGGAGAATGTTATTGGTTTTGACATCACGGTGTATGACATCTGAAGTATGGAGGAAAGCCAGTGCATTGGCTGTTTCGACAGCAATGCTCAATCGAACAGGCCAAGGGAGGAGACCAGAGTTTGAATTCCGTCCATGGAGATGATCAGCCACAGTTCCATTAGGTATATATTCATAAACAAGGAGCAGCTCGCGACTATGTCTGGAGGTGCATCCATACAGAGTTACCAGGTTCGGATGTCGTAATGTAGTAAGTATCTCAACTTCATTCATGAACTGCTCAACACGTTTAAGACTGTTCTCATATAGGCGTTTGACTGCTACTGAACGCCCATCTTTGAGTTCACCTGATCAAACAATTGAAAAAAGAATTCTAAGATATTTACACATGCAACATTCATATATGAGCACCAATTTTGTGTTATCTTACTAGGTAGTTGATTTTGCAATTCAACTGGAAACTGCATGCTGAATAGCCAAACATTTTATCTAGCAAATACACATTTTCTTAACAATTCAGCACAAGTTTGTAGTCGAATTGCATAGCTTAAAAAATATATATAGATAGAGATAAATTATAAACAAATTTTTTTACCATAATAAACAGTTCCAAAGCCTCCATCTCCAAGTTCTTTAGAAGGGTGAAAATTATTGGTAGCTTGTTCGAGTTCATCATAGCTGAAAACATGAGCTCCAAAGTAGGTGCTCCTCATTCCCCTATCAAGGTCTAACTTTGAGAAGGGATAAGAAGGGATGCTTTGAGACCGACTAGTTGTAGTAGTACTAGTGGTGCCATTACTTGAAGGAGGAGTTTGCAGGTCCCTTGTTTTTGTCTGAGCAGCAATTTTTCTTCTCTTTCTTATGATCAAAAGCAAGAAGACTACCATAACAATCCCAACAACAGCAGATCCAGCTGCTATAACACCCACTAAAAAAGATAAAAAAAAATGGTTGCTTTAGATTTTCTTTTCTGCATTGTGTTATTGGAAAATTTCATATTGTTTTTTTTTAATGAAATTGGGATTTTACCTATAACAGGTGGTAAACCTTTCTTCACTGCAAAAACAATGAGACCAAGATAAATGTCATGTCAGACAAACGAATTAAACACAAAAATAAAATTCTAATCGGATCGAAGAAATTTAATGGACTTCACTTTCTTTTTGGGAGCTAAAATCTTCTAGATTAAACACAATGATGATTCCATTTAGTAGAGTACCGATATCTTCCTTAATCCTCATTTCCTCATATATGCATTAGGCATAATGTTACACTTCCTAGAGTTTTAAGGAAAATTTTGGAAGATTACATGTGATTATTTAATAATACCAGTATACCGCATATGTAGTGTAATGTTTGTGAAAAACTATACATTAGGTACATGGAATGAAAACCATGGATACAAATCAATTATGTCAAAATATCTTGTTACACCTATTGATTATGAAAGTATCTTAATCTAATAGTCTACAAATCTTATCATCAGTTTTTATTGATTGCCAAATATTAGACGTCCTTGATTGACGGCTTCCTATTTTCAATATATCAACGAAGGTCACTAAAACATGTTGGCCATATTATATAATTTGGAGTTTGTATGGCAAACTTGAAAACAGAGTTGTCAAGTTGAAATCAATGTCTTTATCGTTGTTTTTTCTCGCAGAATGGAATACATAAAAGTAAAATATAAATTAGGAAACTGCCCAGAAATAGTTGTGTTTGAACGTTTCTATCTTTGCCACGACCTACGACTAATATTCTACACTCTTATCTAGGGTACCTGAACTGGCTGGGTTTCGTATCTTAATTCAGTTCTACAAATGTAAGAACTTGTCAGATTTTGATTCAATTCAGTTTAGCCCAAAGTCGATCCAACTGGTTTTTGCCTACTCCTATAGCAACTAGAAGTTGGTCAAAAACAGGGGAGTAGGAATCGTCCCGAAACCTACCCCGACCCCATATATTTTGGTCAAACGCCACCTCATATGAGACTGGGTGAGGCAGATTTCCACGGGTTCGGATTTTTCTCTGACATCCCTACCCACCCACCTCATCTTTATGGTTAAAATCATATTCCCCCTCTTCAAATTTCAAATTTATACGAGATAAAGATGACATGATTAGAAAGAAAGTTTAAATTATCATGCAGCATGACACAGAGTAGTAGGAGTACCCAACTGCATCTACCAAAACCAACACCAGTCCAACAATCATCAAGGTAACAATAACCTAGAACCTAATACAACTACCTAAAGAGTGTATTGAGTGGTTCACCTCCCACGAGTTTCGTCCGATAAAAATCTCCGGTTTTGAACTCCGATGAACTAAGAACTATTGTAAAACATTAAAAATATTGGACGTACCTGTTGAAGGTGGACAAGTAGAGGGATATGGCTGAGCATGGCAATAACAAGTGAATTCAGTAGTTTCACGGTCATATCCACACAGTCCATACGACTGCACACATCTATCACACATGTCGTTATTTGCCTTCCATTGCAACCCAAAACCACTACGAAGAAACTGATTCACATTTGCTGAAACTGGATCTCTCTCTATGGACTCAACTGTTGATCCAAACACTGCAACTTGAACGTTGCTACCACATATTTCAAATGTCGAGCTACTACTTCTGGAGAAGTAATTAACAGTGTCTGTGTTTGTTTCATCTGAGCTGCAATTAAATTGAAACGCAGACACTGCTTGCTGAAGCTCATTATTCCCACTGGGACAACCATAGTACAGAGTGATGTTTTGAGTATCGGAACTATAATCGAAAATAGTGAGATTCAAAGGCCTGTTACCAGGGTTCGCCGGACAATTATTATCCCAATAATCTTGTATAGCAACACTCACAATCTTTGAATCCCAATCGAATTTAAGGACCCGATAATTCCTGTCCAAGATGGTAATCTGGGGGACATCACTGTTGCAGTCCACCTTGAATCCGGGATAGCCACAATATTCTGACTGATCCCCTCCCCAGAAAGGATATCTAAAATCCATATTTCCGCACCGAAATCGGGAGCTGCATTTTTCATATTTATCATCGATGGCTAATACAGAAGTCGGAACATGAACGAAGAGGAGGATTATGATAACAAAGAAGAAGTTAAGAAGGAGATCCATTCTTACAGAGAGAGAGGAGAGAGGAGAGAGGAGAGAGGATGAAAGGAATTAGAAATATATTGAGATGATGGAGATGAATTGGTATGCATAGTACGTCTGCCATCATAATAATACCAATTGTTTATTTTTGACCAAGTGTGGCCTCAAATTATTCTAAGCGAAAGTTCTATTGGAAAATGGCAATGAAGAAATTAAAATTAAATGCCGGTCAATTTCCGATTTTGGGCAGCATAGATAAGTATATTCAAATGTTTGTAACTTTTAGTCTAATGTAGTGATGATGCATACGAAATCTATATTGTCCGACTATTAGAAACTTACGACTTGAACTTGTAAAATGATTGCATGAGAACAAGTTTCTCTTCTGTGAACCAAGTCAAAGTCAACAAAAGACATCCACTTTTCAATCTTCTATTTCAAAAGAATTAAATGGTCAAATAATTAGGTGGTATTCTATCTGCGGAGGGTCATATAGATATGCAGTACAAATTAGATTGGTTAAGTTGAGCTTCTGATCTGACGGCCTAAGTTATACCTGGCTTGGTTGAACACTTGATCAATTTTACTTTGAATTGCAAAAGCAAATGAACTGATTCTCTGTGGAATTATATCCGCATACCCCACCGGAGTTGGTACATTTGTAGTTCTATTCTGTTCCAAATCCTGAGCAGCTTTTTCAGGAACTGGAACAATGACACTGCTATTGCACATACCTCCAAGGAAGTGGGTTACTAGTATCATTTATGGTACGATCAGGTTGTCTAAAAAATCCTTACGCTGTTCCGGAAGGCAGAGTACAACTGTAGTAAAGAGTTAGGCTTCTTTGCCCTTGGAGTGGAAGAAATGGAGTGAAATCCTGATGCAGACCAGAGCGGAACTCACACGCATTCAACATGTAAGGGTTTCTAATTTTCAGTAATCACACGGTATTTTAGAAAAGAAGAGATAAATTGAGTTTAAACTACTTAAGAAGTTTATATATTTCATTCAATATGAATAACCCAAACGATTACAACGAAATAAATAAAGAAACTAATCTCTATGACTCCTAAAATATCTCCACTAAATCGAGAAACAATCCCTGCTAAACGATAAAAGGAAAGAAAATCCATAATTGGTGTGTAAGAAACTAAAAGTTTCCGAACAACAAACTAAACAACACGGTCCAAAAACGAGTTTGCAACCTGTCCGTATCAAATCCAGGTTGGTTTTCACGAAACACGTCGAACAAATATCGTTCCAAAGATCATTCTCTAGCGACCTTTTTCAAGAATTCTGAACATAGTTGACAACTTGACATGATCGAGATTTTTGGAACGTTATCTTGGCATTCGAACCCAAATCTAGGCAGGCCGCAGTAATCTACCCACATTCTAAAAAAAACAATACAGTTTATACTAGAACTCGGCGCCTGCCCACCCTAGAAACAGCTTAGCTGGAGGTGTACGTTGCGTGGTGTCTAGATTGAGTGCCATCCAGTTAAATCTAACCCCAACCCGTATGGGATGAAGTAAAATCTGAATTCAAGTTTTTTTTTTCTAATCATTCATTGTCTCAATTTTGAAAATCGACACGATTTTTTATGTGTTAATATTTTTGAATTAAAAAAAGTTAATAACCATAAAGTAAATATTTTTGTCATCCAACTAACACGGAAGGATCGAGCTTGAGTTGTTAACAGCAACCAGTTAAATGTTTAGATTGTGAATTAAAACCTGATCAATTTGTATAGCAATCAGTTGTGCTTATAAAAATAAATTAGAGGCTTGCGTACCGGGACATGCATAGGGCAAGCCACCTTGTTGATTTTGGCAGAAGCAGATTGTTTCACTGCTAACAAGATCCGAACCACAACTTCCCTTGGATTTGGTGCATTCCTCGCATGAGATGCCTCCAAGCTTCCATTTCAACTCAAATCCTTGGGCCAGGACTTGTCTCAATAACGATTTATCATCGACTATTGCTTTCCAATGAAGTGAATTCTTAGGAACAGGAAAAAAGACACTGGCATCACACATCCCAGGACCCTGATCTCCTAATATCACGGACCAATTCTTATGTTCGACAGTACCTTCACTGTTAGGGCAAGGTAAGACCGGTAGAAGAGATGGTGGGCAGTCATATAGGAATGTAACATTCTCGTACGTCCCATCTGAATAATCGAAAAGTTCAGAGTTGATGGTGGTGTTTGGAAAAGCAGGTGAGCAGATTTCCTCCAAGTAGTCCGTTCTTGCAATCCTCAGAGTTTGGTCATTCCATTTGATATCTAAAACCCTGTATGTGACTCCATTGATCTTCATGGTAGGTACTTCACCATCTTCGCAATTGAGAAATAACTCAGGATGACCACAACCCGCCCACTGGGATTCTCCCCTAAAAGGATAACCGGCTGTGATGTTCCCGCATCGGAATGGAATTTTACAGGATTCGTAAAGGTAATTAGGATTGCTTGAAGATGACTGAATCTTGACAAAAATGACAAGTACGAAACATACAAGAGAAAGAAAAGGAGAAGAAGGGAAGAGATGGGAATTCATTCCGGTGAAACCCCAGAGTACAGGGAAAATGAGTTGTGAGTTAAGTGGGTTTAGTGGTGTTGGGAAATTATAGATTCATTAAAGTGTTAAAATCACAGTACTCTTCAATCGGCATGGAAAGTTCGAGGAAGATGATACAAAGACTTTCAATCTTTATGGCCGTTTAGTTGACGTCAAGACTTGTTTTTAACGTGTTTTCTTTTCTTTTTTCCATGCTTGACAATTGACATTTGTTGCAAAAGGAATAGTGCATGCTCTACCATTTCAATCTTTTGATATAAGGTATTAACTGCCAGGTAAATGACCAGATTCTACGTATAATTCCAAAACTCCCTTAAAATATGCTCTCAGCTCCCTACTTTCTATGGTGCGAAAATATGTCGAATAAATTGGAGTAGAGCCGTAGAGGTAGAAAACAAAGGGTGAATTGATGTGTATATTGAAAGACTGACGAAGAAAGACCTGTATTTTTCAACTTAAAAGTCATCATGAGTATTGCATGGTTCCAACTTCCAAGTGAGCTGAAGTTTCTCTCTTTGACTCTTCCTCGGAGGTTGATCCGAGGATGGAAAATGGATCAATCAGTTGCGTGTTAGATATCGGTATTAGGTACCAAAACAAAACACAATAAATAAATGTATATAGGCATATAGCTAGTCCTAGGATTCATACGGTGGATTGGTGGACCTTTTTTACAGTCTTCACTTCAACTACTCTTCTCCAACCACTGGTCTGTTACCTTTTCATTTTCACCCACTTTTTCCTTCTTACAATATAAAACTAAACGGCATTTTAGAATAACTGTAACTAAAAGCATTTTTGGAAGAAATCATTGAAAATGAGTTTTGAAGAAGTCTGCATTATCAAATTTCTTACATGATTTGCTCCTTGGTTCATTCTGATTTACTTAGATAAAATTTAATCCTTCTTCTGTCTTGAAAACAAAATAAAAAGGTTTAATTTTAAATGACACCATATGGATTATCAGTTGATATTATTAATCACTTTCCCATATCATTTACATAAAAAAAATAAAAAATTAAGCAAGTCTTATGGCAATGTAACATACTAACAGTCTAAATAATTTTCTACAAAACCTTTGTGGTACTTGGCTTTGAGATTCATCAAATTTACATTAAACTTAATAAACAAATATTGAAGTATGCATACTATATATGTGATCAATATCATAGATGTTATTTTTTTTCTTTCTTTTGAAAGTATAGATTTATCTTTGGATTAACAAATTAAGGTGTAACTTGATTAATTGAAAAGGCTTTTGATAATATCAAACTACGATTTCATACAAATTAGAATTATGTTAGCACCCAATTAAGTACCCAACGAACAAGCCTACTCACTTACTCGAGAGCAAATCTAGGGAAGAAATTCCAGAGAAGACGTCGAAGAATGATAATATTGATTTGAACCAAAGCACAATTTCTGTAGCAGATTGGAGCCCTACCAGGCCCAATATTTCTTTGTTTCATGCCTAATTACCTATGTACACATATTCTGTTATTTTGTCAATTTCCGGGCCAGGTAGAGAAGGAATCATGAGTCAACTTTCATGACCGATTATTGGAGTTTGAAAATTCAAATTGAACGACAAAATTGTATCCTTAAAAATTATATATATACATTATAAATAATATCGATGCCCACCATTTGACGCTTACTTGTCCACTTGATGCCACGCGTGGAGAAGAACAAAGTGTTATACTTTGCTTAGTGACTCGGGTTTATATACTTGAGAATTATCCGTAGGGAAAATTTTAAAACTAGTCATAAAATTAATGGGTTTATTGTTTTACTCAACATTAACATTTTTATTGTTACTATTAAAATATCCACTATTTTAACAAAATTACCCTTCTTTATTATATAAAAAGTTCTCTATTTTTTTTTCCCTTTAAAAACAACTTTTTTCTCTATATTTTTTTTTCTTCTTCTTACCAGATCTCTAGTATTTTTCTTCTTCTTCCTGGGTGTGTTTAATTTGGTGTTACTCCGATGTGTTTAATTGAGTTATCCTAGTGTGTTTAATTGGTCTGTCATGATGTGTTTAATTGAGTTACCCTTGTGTGTTAAATTGAGTTACCACGGTGTGTTTAATTGATTTACACATGGTGTGTTTAGTTAGTCTGACTGTTTAATTGGTTTGCTCTGGTATGTTTAATTAGGTTACCGTTGAGTGTTTAATTGACGGTCCTGTGTGTTTAATAAGTGGCATTGTGTGTTTAAAGAAATCTGGAAAAATTTCCATATTTGAATAGATTTAGAAATTTTCCATATTTCCCCGTACAAAAATAAATTAAAAAAACTTTGAAACAATAGATCTCTATTGAATGTTATTTTTTTTAGGAAGGAATTTTTGTTTGAATGGAACAAAATCTGGATTTTTTTTATTTTAAAAAAACATAATCTGGAAAAAAAGTAATAAACATAATCTGAAATTTTTTCAAAATTGGAAAAACCTGGAATTTTTCTTTAAACAAAATCAAATATGGACAAAAAATTAACAAACATAATCTGGAAATTTTTCAAAATAAAAAAGTCTGATTTTTTTTTTAAACAAAATCAAATTTAGGAAACAAATTAACAAATATAATCCGGAAAAATTTCAAAATAAAAAAACCTAGAAATTTTTAAGGTCTGGATTTTTTTTTAAACAAAACGAAATTTGAAAAAAATTTAAACAAACAATACCCAAACTTAAACACAACCGCACCCACCCTTAAAATAAACATCAAACACTAAAAACATAATCAGAAAAATTTCAAAAAAAAAAACCTAGAAATTTTTAAGATCTGAAAATATTTTCAAACAAAACGAAATCTCAAAAAATTTAAACAAAAATGCCCAAACTTAAACACAACCACATGCACCATTAAAATCAACATCTAACACTCAAATTCGAATTTGATGTTCACAACCCAGATCTGCAAACCAAAGGAGAGAGAAAATGAACAAAACAATAAGTTTATATTAAAGAGGAGAGAGGCATGAGAGAGCCGATCTAGTTGTAAAAATATTTTATGGAGGAGAGAGGAGAGAGGCGCGAGAGAAAAAGAGAGAGAAGAGAGAAAGAAGAAAGAGAGAGGACAAAGAAAAAAAATGATTCTAACCAAAGGAGAGAGAAGATGTAAAGAAAATAATGAGGAACATTTGGGTATTCACAGTCAATTATTGGATAAAAACAATAAAAATACTGATGTTGGATAAAAACAATAAAACACTTTATTTTTTGACTAAAAATGGGTATTTCCTCATATATATATATGGTGCTCTCTCTAAATTGTTTAAAAGAGCAGAATCTCTGACATATCAATACAAAGCAAATGATATATCATTACAAAGCAAATCTCTCATCTCTCTCCATCTCTTATTTATTTTTTCCTCTGATCTCACTTTGTTCTTCATTTAATTCATTTGTTCTTCATACATCTGTAACATGTTATCAGTACTGTTAATATCAAAATTTGGCTAGGGGACCAAAGATTTTTTTTTCACTCTTCTAGCTCGAATCAAAGCCCTAGTTCACCATTCATTGAACCCCGGGCGAGCCATAAAGCTACCCTGTAGAAGCGAGGAAGGGTCATCAGGCTTTAGAACTATAATGAATGAAGCTAAACACGACCAGGTAGAGCCCTCACACGAACACTGGAATTCGGGCAAAGCTCGATGCGCGGTTATCTGGGCTTCTCGAGATCACCTATCCTGGAACCCCGGTTTCTAGGGGCCTGCCTCCAAAACCATCTCGTAAAAGCAAGGAAAGGTCGTCGAGCTCAGGAAGCATTTAAAGTGAAGCCCAACACAAACAAAGTGAGTTCCTTCCAGATCAAGGCTTCCTAAGGTCAAAATTAACTTGTAGCCTAAACTAGAAGCTATCTGTCCTCTCCAGATACAAAAAGAGGGTCTTTAAGAGGATCAGATTCAAGTTATAGCACCGCTCCACTTCGCCAAAGGAAGAAGCCAATCCATATAGTTAGAGGAAGCTAGCAGAAGCCCTGCCATCACTCACGGGAGTTAACGCGACCATTTCGAGCTCAAAAAGGGACCTGGAAAGGTCAAATCGATCTCCTAACATTAAGACCATCGAGCTCCTAACATTAAGACCCGGGTCTGAATCTACCTCGTTCTACAACACACCATACTTAACGACCTCCATGAGGCATCACACCATGAAGGCACATGGGATCACATCTACAATTCAATCAACATTGACACACTGCATACGTGTAGGGTAAGAGGTTGAATCCAAAGAGGAAACAAACTTATCTCCTATGATATTCTCGAATCCATTATTAATTCCAAGTCAATGACTTTTAAATAAAAGATCCCTCCCAATAAAGAGGGAATGGATTGAGAGAATCAAGGTGGGATATCCACAAGTTTAAACCATTCGGACCATGTATAAATATGCCCAAGCATGATTGCCAAAAGGAAGAAGAGAAAAAAAGAGGAAAAAAAGAAGAAAGAGCGACATAGGATAATCGACAATTGACAGTACAATGAGAGAGTAGGAGATTTCAGCCTAAATTCTGTATTCAGAACACTGCATCAACTATTATCTACTATTCGACAGGCACGGGGTCGCCACCCTATGATATCCCAGAGAGATCATGAATGTTTAGAAATCCATTTGTATCGTGTTCACGGTTAATAACAAAATCTTTATATTCCCGCCTTCATTGCGCTTAAATTCATACATCCACCTTTATTCAACCAGGTAAGGTGCCCAAGGTACCAACCCGGTCGTTGCCTACGTGGTGGTGGTCTCGAGAGTGTTAACCAAAATTTCTCACCTCGAGCAAATTCTCCGCTAACACTTTCTGGCACCGTCTATGGGAATGCCCACACCGTAATTTCTACACTTACGAGTTTGTTGTTTTGCAATAATCATGAGGCTTCGCTCATCTCGAAGACAGTCCGAAACTTCGGGACATCCATTGACACCCTCCACCTAAAAAGGGTAGAAAAAGGGAAAGAAATCCAAGCATCACAAGTTAACATCTCATCAGTCAGGTACAAAACGGGCTCCAACCCCTCTAGCGATGGACCCAACTATGATCAATCAACATGCAGCATCCATTGTGGAAAATGCCCGTCTTCATCTTGCTGTAGAAAGGATTGATCCTCAACTGGCAGATTTTGGAATCCGATGAGAAGCAAGCCGACCCGCTGCTAGACAGTCTGCTTGGGACCCCTACCAATCCATGCCTACCATAGAACAAGGCCTACAACCTCCATCCGGGAAAAGCTAGGGCTCATGCTCCTGATCCCGGATAGGTCGACCAACTATCAACCTAGGCAGGTTAAGTCGGCAGCCGATGTTCCGCCAAGGGCACCTCAAAGCCCTTATCGACCTGTGACTTCCAGAAGGGAACCTCAAGCTGAAGCCTGAGGTAGCCGATAGACCGTGCAAGCAGACCCCATCCTTGAGGATGACAAAATGGAAATATCCAGATCATCAGGGGGTTTCGACAGTGAGAGCTCCGAGTTTGACTCCAAGAAGCATGAAAATAAGCGCCTAAGGAACCAGTTGGCCAAGATGCAGAACGAAATTGATTAGCTCGTTTTTCATGTTTTACATACACGTCATTTTGTATAGTTTTGCTCTCGTTTTCTTTGCATACTCCATCTTTTGATGTTCTAAGTGCATAAACAGGTCCTCTATAGCCAGGAGTTATCCTTGTACGAAACCGAGAGCTTTCGAAGTGAAAAAAAGGTTTTAAGCTCCGTATAGAATGATAAGTATGGTACGCGTACCGCACTAGAAGGAAGTGCGTACCGCACTTCATACCGTGCAAGATGACAGAGGATTAGGTGGAGTACGCTGTGTCGAAGCAAACAGCATCACGAACAGCGGGAGATGGCAGAGAAAATTGTACAAAGCTTCAAGCGCGGTACACGAATCGATAACTGCATCACGTACCGCGCAAGATGGCATAGGAAATTATATATGGCTCAAGTGCGGTACGTGAACCGTGCCAAAAGGAATCATGAACCGCATCACGTACCGTGTAAACTTCCAGTAACCAAATTAAATTGATATGCGGTATGCGGCGTCGAAGTGAACCGCACATCATGGAAGATTGTGAAACCTCTGTTTCGCGAACAGAGGAGTCGCTTTATTGTGGGACTCTCTCTCTTATCTCTGATTAAACAGTGAGGGGGGATGTTCCTAGAGGATGAGAGGGTGTCTATGGGACCCTCTTACACAAGTGGGGGGGGGGGGGGGGGCTGGTTATTGCCTATAAAGTGAATAAAGAGAGGTGAGAGAACCAAGATCTGAGAATTAAAAAACACATCAGACCAGCTCTGCACTTGGACGATTTTGAGGTTCTCTCTTCATTTCTGGACCGAGTTCTTCATGGTTTGATAAGCTAGGGCAAGGTTTGGTTGATCCAAGGAAGCTAGGGAAGCTCAAGCTACAAGAGATTGAAGCTACAATTTAGTTTTATCTTATCAACTCTTCTCTTGTTTCTTTATTTTGATTTATGATTTGTATTGATGTTAGCTCCTCTACATTATTTTTGTATAGAATGAGCTAATTATTCTTATGTTAGAACAAGATGATGCTTAAACCCTTGATTCATATGTGAAAGACTCTTTGATTTCTCTAGTTTTGTGCTTGTTGAACTATATGGATGTTTTGAATGCTTAAGGCTTTTACTTAATTGATTATTTTGTAATCGATCTATGGTTGGATGCTAAGTATCGAGAGGAGATGTATTTGACAATGCTTAGATAAATGTTCACTATGCTTAGATAAATGTTCACTATGCTTGACTAGAAAGTGCTAGAACCACTAAGCTAGCGTATAGGGTTCAAATTGTATTCTAAGTGCTTAATGTGTCTATACATATTGTCCGGATTGCTTAAGAAAGATTCCGGGTATGTATAGATACTATCTCTAATACATCGAGAGAGGTTAGAGATTTGTTTAGGGAATACGAATCTATAGCATGTACACGCACGAATTAGGAGTCAAAGAAGTCGAAGCGTGTTATTAGGAGGGTTAAAGTGGTTTCGATTTCTAACATGTTTTCCATACATTTATACAAGTGTTAAGTTAGATAATTTAGTTTGTGTTTGAGTTAGTTTACTTTATTGCAATTCTTGACCACTCATATTTTTAGATTGTTCAAATAGTTGACAAGCCTTTGAGTTCCAGTAATCAGAACCTTTTTCCCTGTGGGAACGATCCCTACATTGTCACTATACTATCATTGCTACCTCATGCTATTGCATGCTATTGCGAGAGTCAACAAGTCTAGTTTGACACGATCAGAAATCCAGCAGCTGAAAAGAGGGAAGGGTAAGGAGGTCAAAATGAACCCCCTGTGCGAGATGAACGGCCTCTTTACCAAAAGAATCCAGGAGGCGGAGCTCCCACCAAAATTTAAGATGCCGTTAGACAAGTTCTCTGGTACGGAGGATCCTTTGAGTCACTTGGAGAGCTTTGTCCAATGGATGGAAGTCCAAAACATAACCAGGGCCGCCATGTGCAGAATGTTCCCTACCACTCTGACCGATTGCGCCAAGACATGGTTCAGAAAGCTCCCTGCGGGCAGTGTGGACTCCTTCACAAAGTTATCAACTGATTTCTGATCATAATTCCAAGGAATCAAACCCCGGTCAAATGATCCCATCCATTTACAATATGTGATCCAGGAGCGAGGGGAAACCCTCCCGGCTTACGTGGAGTGGTTCCACAAAGAGGTCATCCAGATGGGGGTCTTCACTGAAAGAGATACCCTTGCCAATTTCAGACGGAATCTATGGACGTGTAAGCTTTTCTGATCCTTTACCAAATGACCTCCGGAGACCTACCAAGATGCCTATGATTAGGCTTTAGAGCAAGTCGAAGTCGATGAACAACTCAAGGTCAAAATGGAGCATGACAACATGAGAACAGAAAAATGATAGAAGAAGGAAACTCTAAGACCTGAACCAGTTCGGAAAAAATAGAACAAACCTCCCAACAGTTCAACCTTCTGTTTTCCCGTTTCTCAACCCAAGCAAGAAGTGTACCCAGCAAGGCGAACCCCTCCGCGGGCTTCGCCTCTTCCCAGGACAATAGTCCTTGTAACCCGAGATGGGAAAGGATACGATTACCATACCTCCCTAAATGCATCCCGTGAAATGATCTACCTCGCTATCCAGGATAAGGGGCTACTTCAGAAGCCCACACACATGAAAGCCCCCGTCAATAGGAGGAACCGGTATAAGTACTGTGACTTTCATGAAGACGTGGGCCACAACACTTCAGAGTGCTATAACCTACGCAACCAAATCGAAGCTCTGATTAAGGGAGGATGCTTGATAGAATTCTTACAGTAAGTTAGAGACAACATTCAGACTAGGAGGGAAGTACAAGCAGAGATCCACGAGCACGTCGAAAAGAGAAAAAGGGAGCAGACGGATCTAATGCAACAAATCCAGGTGATTCATACCATTAGCGGAGGTCCTACATTGGCTGGCACCTCCAATAATTATAGGAAAAACCATAAGAGGAAGGTTACTCATGTAGATAAAGGGCGAGGTATTTTTAGGGTCGACCAGAGCCCAACTAACCCCTCCCAGTCCGTGCAGATTATCTTTACCAAAGCAGATGTCTACAATACCATGCAGCCTCATGACGATCCCATGGTGGTCACGGTACAAATTGCCAACTGCATGGTTCAACGTGTGCTTGTTGACACAAGCAGTAACGTTGACATCCTCTTCAAAGATACCTTGGAAAAGCTAAATCTAAAACAGTGGTGTTACAACAGTTGCACTACCCCGCTATATGGATTCTCTAGGTACTCGATCATACCTGAGGGGTCGAAGATCCTTCCAGTAATCGTCGAAACAGTCCCCCTCCAGTAAAATATCATGACGGATTGAATGGTAGGAGATACCCCATAGGCCTACAATGCGATATTAGGAAGACCTTTCTTGTCATCCTTGAAAGGGGTCTTATCTATTTACCACAACGTCCTAAAGTTTCCAGTAGGAGACAAGGTGGGGGAAATACCTGGTGACCAGTAAGTAGCTAGGAAGTGCTATGCAGTGTCTGCCAGCCCGACAGCTCTAGCCAAAAAGGTGACGACGATATAGGATGGGGTAACCCCTGGGATGACCCTAGAGGATGTAAAGTTTGTAAATCACCTAGAAGATAATCCCAAGACTCCAGACAGAGAGCAGCAGAACAGGGAATGGGCCAGCGGGCATCCAGTGGATGAGCTAGAAGATATATCTATCCAGGGGAACGACCCCTCGAAGGTCATCAAGGTCGGAACCACCCTTGATCCGGGAGTGAAAGAGGATCTGATCGGGCTCCTCAAAGAATTTAACGACATGTTCGCTTGGAGTCATGATGAGATGCCCAGGATCCCGGTATCATTGGTCGCTCACCGTTTTACAGTTGATCCAACCTTCAAGCCTGTCAAGCATAAAAGGCATCACTTTAACACCGAAAGAAATGCCATGATTCAGGAAGAAGTGGGCAAGTTGATCAGAGCAGGCTTCATTATAGAGGCACGTTACCCCGAATGGATCTCCTACATGGTCATGGTCACGAAAACGACTATGAAGTGGAAAATGTGTGTTGACTACACGGACCTCAACTGGGCATGTCCAAAAGACAGTTTTCCTCTACTAAAGATCGATCAGTTGGTTGACTCTACATCCGGGAACAAGATCCTAAGCTTCATGGATGCATTCTCGGGTTACAACCAGATCATGATGCACCCTGTCGACCAAGACAAGACTAGCTTCATCACCGGGCAGGGTCTGTACTACTACAAGGTGATACACCGTGTTGGCTTAAGAATGCGGGAGCTACATATCAACGGTTGGTCAATCGACTATTCAAGCCCGAGATTGGAAGGTCAATGTAAGTGTATATCGATGACATGATTACCAAGTCACCGACCATAGAAGGACATCAGGACGACCTTCGCAAAACTTTCATGATATTAAGGGAAAACCAGATGAGGTTAAACCCATCCAAATGTGCATTCGGGGTAACTGTAAGAAAGTTTCTGGATTTCATGGTTCACGAGAGAGGAATAAAAGCTAACCTCGAAAAGATCAAGGCTATCCTGGATCTAGAATCCCCCATGTCACTCAAACAGGTTCAAGTCTTGACCGAGCAGATAGCAGCGCTCAACAGGTTCATTTCTCGATCCACCGATAAATGTTTCCCTTTCTTCAAAGCGATCAAGCAGAGAAGAAAAATGAAATAGGACCAGGAGAGTGAGCAAGCTTTCGAGGCTCTGAAGAGGTATTGTCAAGTCCTCCGTTACTGGTTAAGCTAAGTCCGGAAGAGGAGCTGCAGGTATACTTAGCCGTTTCAGAAACTGCAGTGAGTGGGGCCTTAGTCAAGAAGTGTGGAGATAGGGTCCAACGATCTATCTACTACGTAAGTCATGCCCTGACCAAGCCAGAAATTAATTATACCCAGTTGGAGAAGCTCACCTACGCCCTGATAACCTCGGCCAGAAAACTCCGTCCTTACTTTCAAGCTCACTCAATAGCAGTAGTAACAAACCAACCTTTCCTTTAATTCCTACAAAGGCCGGATGTGTCTGGAAGGCTGGTTTTATAGGCCGTGGAACTCACTTAGTTTGATTTAAGATATAAACCCAGGATCGCAGTTAAAGCCCAAGCTTTGGTGGAATTTGTGGCAGTGCTCTTAGTGCTCCTAGGCCAAGCGACCTCCACAACACCAAATATAGCTCCTAAGAAGAATCCATAATCTAACAGTTGGTCGGAAGGCTACAAGTCATGGATCCTTTACACTGATAGAGCATCCGGGCAAGCCGGGGGAAGAGTGGGCATAGTTTCGATAGACCTAGAGGAGGCCAATTATTGCCAATGTTTCAGGTTCGAATTTAAGGCCACTAACAATGAAGCTGAGTATGAAGCCCTCCTAGCTGGGACGAGGGCGGCCGCCGAGCTCGGGGTCGATTACCTTCTGGTTAAGAGTGACTCATTACTTATAGTCAATCAGGTTTCTGGTAACTATCAGGCCAAAAAGGATGACATGATCTCCTACTTGAAGCTAGTTCAACTGTTAAGGAGTAAATTCAGAGGATTTAAATCGAGCAGGTGCCTCGACAACAGAATCACTGAGCTGACATCCTAGCCAAGATCGCTGAGAATGATGGCTAGGCCTTACCACATGGAGTCTCTCTCCAAGTGATCTCTCTACCAAGCACAGTAGTGGGTAATGAGTCCTATACCCTGGATCGACAACCATGTTGGATGGATCCTATAGTGGTTTATCTCTAAGAAGGAAGAATTTTCGAGGAGCCCGACCAAGCCAGAAGAATTAAAAGGCTCTCAATCAGATCTTGCCTAGTAGATGGATACCTCTACAGGAGAGGCAAATCCCTTCCCCTACTGCGATGTTTGCACCCAGATGATGACAAATAGGCATTAAGAGAGGTTCATTCTAGGGAACGCAGGAACCACGTTGGTGGTGAAGCTCTGGCATATCAGGTACTCCGCATGGGGTATTACTGGCCGACCATCCATCAAGATGTAAAAAGCTTTGTTCAATATTGTGAACCATGCCAGAAGACCTCCAACTTGAGCCACCTCCCGCCGGAGCATTTGTCATCTTTCAACTCGCCTTACCCCTTTGCTATGTGGGGGGACAACCTCATTGGTCCACTTCTAACCGCTCCTGGACAAGTCAAACATGCTATTGTGGCAATCGACTATTTCACCAGATGGGTCGAAGCTGGACCACTCTTCTAGATATCGAAAAAGAATACAACGAGGTTCATCAAAAACAATATAGTCTGTAGGTTTGGGACCCCTCTTATCATTATAGCTGACCTCAAAAAGTAGTTTGATAATGGTCGATTTAAGGACTTTTGCAACGGCTTGGGAATCGACCTTAGATTCACCTCAGTAGCCCATCCTCAGACTAACAGGCTGGTGGAATCCACCAATAAAACTATCAAGAAGCTGTTGAAAAAAAAGTTACAATAGAAAAATGGCAGATGGGCTGAGGAGCTCCTCGAGGTTCTCTGGGCTTACCGTACTACAAGGAGAACAACCATTGGAGAAATTCCCTACTCTTTAACCTTCGGGGTGGAAGTAGTTCTTCCCATCGAGCATAAATTAACCTTCTTCAGAGTTCAACACTTCGAGCATGGAAGCAATGAGGATAAGCTCCGAGCTAGCCTAGATCTCTTGGAAGAAAAGCAAGATCGAGTAGCTCAAAAAGTAGCGATTTACCAGAACAAAATCGCTAGGTACTTTGACAGGAGAGTTAAAGCCCGAAGCTTTAAGAAAAGGGATCTAGTTCTTAGAAAAGTAATCTTGAATACAAAGAAGAGGTCAGACGGGGTCCTGAGGCCTAACTAGGAAATACCTTATTTGATAAAGACAGTGATCCGCAACGGGGTGTATAAGCTCGAGGACATGGATAGTCGATCCATCGATCATACTTGGAATGCAGATTACCTAAGAAAGTATTACCCTTAGACAGGGGACTCGTGAACAGACTACCTCCATTTAAGTTTCAATAAAATTAAAAACAATAATGTATTCCATTTTTCATCAATAAAGTCTACTTTCTCCATCTTCGATTATATTTTGCATTAATTTCTCCATAACCAACCAGGATCTACACGAGTAAGTCCGACATAGTTATCTCAAGACCAATGATTAGTCGGGGAAGCCCTCTCGCTATCTTTAATTCATCGGTCGTGCACCAACCCCCGCCAAGAAGGATCTGAGTGTAAGAGATTAATTGCCATCCAGATCACAAGACCAGGAAATAGCTAGATAGCCCTCATGATGCCTTGGTCAGGCAATCACCTCCAAGAAGGATCTGGGTGTAAGAGTATAGTTGCCATCTAGATCACAAGACAAGAATTAGCTAGATAGCCCTCATGATGCCTTGGTCGGGCTACCGCTAACAAGAAGGATCTGAGTGTAAGAGCATAGTCGCCATCCAGATCACAAGACCAGGAAATAGCTAGATAGCCCTCCTGATGCCTTGGTCGAGCTACCACCCCCAAGAAGGATCTGAGTGTAAGAGCCTAGTTGTCATCCAGACTACAAGTCTATGATGAAGCTAGATAGTCCTCTTGCTGCCTCAATCGGGCTATAGCCCCCTAAAAGAGCCCAGGAGTGGAAAGCTCTCCTACTTTAATTCTCCAGTTATTACTGGTTACTAATATTTCCATGTGTATATGGTTGCTTGCTGTGACAGGTACAAACTGGCTTATGGCGTCAATTTGAAGGACACGTCATTGCAATGTCGTCAAAATATGAACATTTAAGTTCGGCCTCGCAATCGTGTGAGTCATAGAGACTAGCATAGTGGCAAGCAAGGATCGTTCCACAGGGAGGTGGAATTCACCGACAGTCTCTAGTTCTAGCTATTATCACAACACTCCGAGCGGACTCGTGTGTTGCATATGCGAAAGAATATGTTGAAAATTAAATGCTAAACTAGCCTAACAAACTATAGAAATAAACAATATGTACAATGATAGGATGGAATGGAGTGATATGGAATGTAAATGGTTACACTAAGCAAATGACTCCACCATAACAATCACACAATTTCATACAACATGCATAGTCCAGGATGAATGCCGTGCTCACTTAATCCTCGACAATTGCCCTCACTCCAACGACAATCGACTATACCGAAATGCACCAACAACCTATCTCTCGATGGTTGCCCAAACTGCACTCCGTTCATTAAGAACAATGAGACACATGTAGCAACAATACGTGCAAAACCGCACGCAGGCTCTACACGTAGTGGCCAATCTACTAAATGCATGTTGAGTGCTTCACCTCTCGGTCCATCACACACAACCTAGGTTCAATGAAGGGGTGGCTAACCACTCAAGGCTTTAAGCATTTCGAAGGGCCACTCAACCAATAACAAGCATGTGCAACGAAATAGGGAACAATACTAGGTTTATATCAAATTCCTAATGAATGAAAGTACACATCGAAAAAGAGACAAAGATACAAGGAAAGAAATACAAAATAGATAGAAATGAGACCCCTTATCCGTAATCGGGAATCGAAAACTGGGTCTTCTCGGGTGTCAATATGTTATGTCATCACCACTGGACGACTACGACGTTCTCCAATCTCATAAATGCACAACCCCTTCAAAAAGAGTGAGTTCTCTCCTAATCTCTCTAGACTTCCTAAGATGGATGAATACGAATGTAAAATATGCTCACCTAACACTAATATGCATCAATGCAATTGCTAAGACATTAAGTACATTCAATATGAATTAATGGCTCATCATCTTGATTTGGGAATTATCCCTAAACTAATTCACCACCCAATCCGGCAAAGGAAGGGTAATTGTGTCCTAAAAGGACCCATTAAGTGCAAGGAAATGAACCAAAGCCAATTTAGCACCTAAATGCATAAACTATCCTTTTCCACTCTTTGTGGGGGAAATTCCCAGTCACTCAAATCAATCAATACATGATATTTTAGTCATCCACTAATATACAAACAATCATGGGAAGCTAAATTAATCTACTCCTACATTAAATTACACTACTCCTAATAAAAATCATGCATACATATCAATTTCAAGCCATTCATACATATACATATCATACTAAGAGTATTAAAACATATAATTCTAAGAGCAAACAAAACCCAAATGAATTTATGTATAAAAATACATATATAGCACATGTGAAAGGTTTACAAATTCCCAAATTCGTGATACACAATTAAAAAAATAAGAAATACAAATAGAATGAGTAAATAGAAACAACCCGTAGAGAAAACTCCTTATAGAGCTCTTTTCCTTGACTCATTTTTGGTCAAAGACCTCTCCTATATCCTTGTAATCTACTCTCAGTTGGGTGGATGACATGTATAAAGGTGTGGTGGAGGTGTATGGTGAGCTCCCATGGAGAAAAAACCTCAATGGGAGCTTGAATCACTCAATTATTTGGTAAAGAAGATAGAAGAGATGAAGATGATAGAGAGAGGTTCGGTTTTGGGGTGTGGAGGCTGTGTTTGGGGGGAGAGATGGGGAAGAGAAATCCCAAGAATGAAGAGAAAAGAGGGTATTTATAGTGTTGAGAGGTTAGGGCACGAATTGGGTGTGAAAAGACAAGATTGCCCCCTAAAAAATGGGCTAAAAATGGAAATTCTAGGCACGTGGGCTGGTTGGGTGTGTGCTGATCGATAAGTGCTTAACCAACGCCAACCTACTGATATTTTGAGCTGGTGAGGGTGCGTTGGTCGAGTGGCGCTTCACCAGCACCACCTCTTGATTCTTTGCTTCGTCGGTATTTTCCAACAGCGCGCACCGTTACGGAAATGATCATAACCTCCTCTAGAAAATCCGGAATCATGATCCGTAAAGTGCGTTAGAAAGAAGACATCCGGGGATTTCCAAAAGTGGAAACGGTGAGGAATGTCACCTTTTTTTTTGTGTTTTAATGATGTTACCAGTTTAATAACTTATGTTTAAAAGGCACCTATTACGGTGAACTACCCAAATTGCCCTTAAAATTTGTCTTTGTGCTTCCATCTACGCTTTAAAAAAGAAAAGTTATCTTCTCTTTCAAAAAACGTTATCTGAAAATCATTCTCCTTATTTTCCTTCATGCATTTGTGACTGGTTTAACAATGTATCAATCCGTATATGAACGTGTAGTTTCCAGAATTTGTATGATTTTATTTGTATTCTTTTCCGACATTTTTTTTCATTTTTTTCCGAACTTTTTTTATATTGGTTCAACCTTTTTTTTCTAATAGCTCCGAGCTTTTTTTGTATTGCTCCGAGCTTTTTTTCCATTAGTTCGAGTTTTTTTTGTATTGGTTCGAGATTTTTTTGTGTGACTATTTTCGAGCTTTTTTTTGAAAGATTTCGAGCTTTTTTTGTATTAGTCCGAGCTTTTTTTCCATTGGTTCGAGCTTTTTTTGTATTGGTCCGAGCTTTTTTACTATTTGTTCAAGCTTTTTTTGTATTGGTTCGAGCTTTTTTTTTTTTTGACTATTTTCGAGCATTTTTGGAAAGATTTCGAGCTTTTTTTGTATTGGTCATAGCTTTTTTGTATGTGTCCGAGCTTTTTTTCCATTGGTTTGAGCTTTTTTTGTATTGATTTGAGATTTTTTTTTATTGGTTCGAGCTTTTTTTCCTTTTGTTCGAGCTTTTATTTATTTTTACTATTTCCGAGCTTTTTTAAAAAGATTTCGAGCTTTTTTTGTACTGGTCCGAGCTTTTTTTGTACTGGTCCGAGCTTTTTTCTATTAGTTCGAATTTTTTTTCTATTGGTTCTAGCTTTTATGTTTTTTAACTATTTCTTAGCTTTTTGGAAAGATTTTGAGCTTTTATCAACACACAACAGATCAAAAATTGGTTTAGTTAAATTGAGTAAGTTTTTTAGTAAAGGTTTCGAGCCTTTTAAGTACTGACCAGAAAAAAAAAGCTCAGCGAAGAGCTCGACCCCCGAATGCGTCTGCATAGCGCCTGAGTTTCAACGAAACTTTCTCTCTCTATTTCAAAACTCTCACTATAAAAAATGAATGAAATACTCTGATGGAACAACTATTGAGGGCATTTTTGTCCGTTCACCATAATATGTGCCTTTTAAACATAAGTTATTAAAGCAGTGACAATGTTGAAATACCACCTCCAAAAAGTGCTATTTAATTTTTGACCCCTTTCCGAAAAGTGGTAATGGAAAATGTAGTTCGATTTGAGGAGGGAGATATGGTCCCCAAAATTTGGGTGTTCTGTATAAAGCTCTCAACCACTGTCGTGTTTCCAGCCTTGCACACCGTTATGAAAATAAACATATATCCCTCTAGAAGACCTGGAATTGCGATCTGTTAAAACCGCTGGAAAGATGACTTCTGGGGATTTCTAAAAATAGGTGGTACGAAACCTAGTTCACTTTGAGGAGGGAGATATGGACCCCCAAATTTGGGTGTTCTGCACAACCCATTTCCATTTCAGCCCATCTAACCTCCAAAACTCTTCAGTTAAGTTCAAATACCTTCCGTAGGGAACATGTATCTACACAAGGCTTACAAACACATTAAATACCGAAATATGCTTGAAAAAGAGAACAAAAGCTAGGTAATGGGGACCTCAAATAGGTATATAAATCGTTTCGTTCACCATCCAGATCACAAGACCAGGAAATAACTAGATAGCCCTCCTGATGCCTTGGTCTGGCTACCACCCCCAAGAAGGATCTGAGTGTAAGAGCATAGTTGCCATCCAGATCACTTGACCAGGAAATAGCTAGATAGCCCTCATGATGCCTTGGTCGGGCTACCACCCCTAAGAAGGATCGGAGTGTAAGAGCATAGTCGCCATCCAGATCACAAGACCAGGAAATAGCTAGATAGCCTTCCTGATTCCTTGATCGATCTATCACCCCCCAGAAGGGTCTGAGTGTAAGAGCCTAGTTTCCATCCAGACTACAAGTCTAGGATGAAGCTAGATAGCACTCCTGCTGCCTCGATCGGGGCTATAGCCCTCTAAAAGAGCCCAGGAATGGAAAGCTCTCCTGCTTTAAATCTCTAGTTATTACTGGCTACTAATCTTCCATGTGTATATGGTTACTTGTTGTGACAGGCACAAACTAGCTTATAACCACATAAGGGGACTACCCACTAAAGTCATCAAACTACAAGCTCCATCTGAGAGTTGGGAGATCGAGCGAGCTGTCTACTTCAACATGAGATTGAACTAGTTGTCTTCTTCAACGCTTAAACAAAATTTTACATCTCGCCAAAGTTTGAATAAGTCGAGTTATTGCAGAGGTCACATCTAGCTCGAGATCGGGAATGAAGCAAGAAGATGTCAATCAAATCAAAATTCATTGAAGAATGCATGAATGAGATCTAAAGTTAGTTTTAATCAATGAGATGGGAGCCTATCCCCTGAAAAGGCTACAATTATCAAACAGGGAGCCCAACCCCCGGTTCTGGGCCACATAAGCTGAAAAAAATGAAGGAGAAAATTAAGCACAACATGAATATAGCGGGGTGCCCACCCCGCCTTTTCGGGCTGCAAAAGCGAATTGGAATAAATTGTATCAGGTTCCTGCTTCCTCCTGGTTCTTTTCTTCTACTGCTCCCCCTTCCTTGTGAACCTCGCCCCCTGCTTCTCATTCCGGTGGTTGCTCATTTTGGAAGGCCATCTCTGCTACCCCTACCACCGAAAGATTCCAGATTGCCTGCTGCTCAGCGGGGTCCTCCTCCAAGACCTCATTAACTACTGCCATAACCTTAGGAGGGATGGTTGCGTCAAGAAGGCTTGCCAAGGATTCTACCCGATTTTGTTAAACATCAAGTCCCTCCTTAGATGCTTCATCCAGACTATTGTGGGTCTCTTCCCGGGCTTCTTGAAAGTCCCCATCGAGTTGTGATGACCGAACCCCACTAGAGGTCTCCCTAGGACCCTAAACTAGAAGGACTGGAGGAGGAAGATGAGGGCCTGTTACAGCTGCTTGCTTCCCAGTTCCAGCCCTGTCACCCTCAAGACGAGGCATTTTTGCAGCCTTCAACATAATATCATCCCTATCCCAGTTGGCTATTATTGATAGGTCGAAAGGGGAAGAGAGGGCTTTGGCAACCTGATAGGAAGCATAGAAGTAACCTTCGCTGAAGGAGGCGTCCGCCTCAACCTGAAGCTTGGCAACTTGGACTTACAGACCTTGGTTTTCAATATCAAGTGCCTTTGCTTCTTCCTTACAAGAATCCCACTGACTGGCTCGACATTGAGAACAGAGGGTTTCTTGATCAAATGATCGCTTTAACCTTTTATGGTCAAACCGAAGCTCGGCTAACTCCGCCTCTATCCCCCTTTGGCTAGTGGCCATTTATTGCACTAAGCCTTGAGCCCATGCCAACAATTCCATGGCCAGCTCAGCTTCAGCTTCAGCCATGGTTGCCCGGTCGCGAAAAGAAGCCACCTTTTGGCCCATGCCCACTTTGAATTTGAAGGCATGTAAAGAATTTGTTAATAGCAAAATTTTGCTAGGGGACCAAAGAGAAATTTTCCACTCTCCTAGCTCAAATTAAAGCCTGAGTTTACCATTCATTGAACCCCAGACGAGCCATAAAGATACCCCGCAGAAGCAAGGAGGGTCATCGGGCTTTAGAACAATCAGGAATGGAGCACGACACGATCAGGTCAAGCCCCTCACGCCTACCTTGGAGTTTGGACATAGCCCAATACGTGGTTATCCAGGCTTCCCGAGATCACTTATCCTAGAACACTGGTTCATAGGGTCGAGCTCCAAAACCACCCCATGAAAGCAAGGAAAGGACTCCGAGCTTAGAAAGCACTCAAAGTAAAGCCTGGCAAATAAAGTGAGCTCCTTCCAGATTAAGGCTTCCTGAGGTCAAATTTAACTCGTAGCCTGAACCAAAAGCCCACCAACCTTTCCGAAAGCCCACTGTCCCCACCAGATACGAAAAAAGAGCCTTTAAGTGGATCAGATTCGTGCTATAGCTAATGCTTCAATTTGCTAAGGGACACTTGTAACCTATATGGACGTGAAAGAAGAAACTCGCCTAATCCACACTACCCTCAGAAAGTGCCCACAAGGCCGTCCCAAGCTTCTGGGACCAGAACTAAGACATATGACTAGATCATATCTACACTCTAACGAACATTAAAACTCTGCATACGTGTATGGCAAGAGATTGAGTCCAAAGAGGAAACAAACTTATCTCCACCAATGATAGTCTTGAGTTCGTTATTTATTCAAAGTCAACGACTTTTAAATGGAGGATCTCGTCTGATAAGGAGGGAATAGATTCAGAGAATCATGGCGAGAGATACACCCGTTCAAATTACGTGGACCATGTAGAAATACGAGAAAATGTAGAGGTAAGTGAAAAGAGAGATGCGAGGATGGAATCAATACACATATAGATCAATAGATAGAACAGAGATTGGGAGAATTAAACCGAGCCTAAATTCTGTTATCAGAACACGGCCACCATTGTATCTACTATTCGACAGGCACAAGGTTGCAACCCTCCTATGCCCTAGAGAGATTGTGAGTGTATTTGAGAGATTTATGTATACCATAAGTGATCAATAATAAAATTCTCATTTGCCATCATATCAGCATTCGAATATTCATTTCTATCCTAACAGGTCAGGTATCTAAGGTACTGACCCCGGCCACCACCTCCGTGGTAGTGGTCTCGAAGGTGTTAGCCAAAAATTCTCACCTTGAGTAAATTTTCCGTTAACAAAATTCAAGTTAGGAAACGACAAATCAAACTATTGCATGAGAAAATAAAAGTGATGGCTACCTCGGTCAAGAGGGCAGAACCCTTGGTAATCAGAATGTTTATGGGCATTGAAGCCATCATAGAAAGATTGCCCCCGGGGCAGGAAGCTATGAATTACCCTATGAATTCGTATTGAAAGGTAGAGCTGGATTGATTTGGCAGGTGAATAAGGGAAGCCTCCTCCACACCAGCCTATGGGTCCATTGAAGCTTGGGAGGCTTGGAATGTAGACGGAAGGGCAGAAGCGTCGGGTAAGCTCAGAGCAAGGGCAACAGGAGCAGAAGTAGATGTAGGGGTAACTAGAGCAAGCGTTGACGTTGTTGCATCATCGGCTTGAGAAGCGGAGACCCCTTTACCCCGCACCTTGGAAGCCCGAGATGCGAGGAGTGACAACTTGAACCTGTGCTAGGAAAGGGACAGAACACGAGCAGACGAAGCCCTATCTGGAATGGTAGGCCCCTATTTTTCTAAGGAAGCCAGGGGGATTTCCCGAGGCCCCTTTTTTTCTTAGGAAGCAAGAGGGATTTCTCGATTCGATTTGGTAGAAGAGGGATGAGTACGAGCCTGTTGGGCTTCATGGGAAGCTAGAGCATTAACAAAAACTATTAAAAAAGGATGTCAAAGGCAAGCCAGCTAACGAAATGAAGCATAACGACTTGGTGTTACTTTCGAGGGGTAGCATCAGAGATCCGTAGGTATCGATTCACCCTACGGGAATCGAAGGGATCAGCAGTTGGATACTTCAAGTTCAGATAGTTCCTAGCGAGGATAGTCTTTAGCACAACCTTAGACTCGGCAGGCAAGGAATCCCGGTCCCACGAGGGTTTATCGTTGAAAGCGGTGGGAACTGTGAACTCATACCTACCGATAAATATGGAGCTTCCCCAATCACCTCCCACCATTATCCACTCTTCCTTCCAGGCTGGGTCCTTTCTCGAGGCACAAGGGATGATGAAGTTGAGTTTGTTCTTAGCCTTCGCATAGAACTGACCCCGGGGAACTCTGAAAAAACTCTCAATTTGGAAGAGGTAGGTCAGCTATTCTGCTCCAGGCTCCAAGATGACCTTTCCCAGCTCGCACTATTCCCTCACAGCACGAGGAAGCTAATCAGATGCCTCCAAAATTCGGGCGTCTGCTGAAGGGGAGCTAATGGCAGAGCATTAAGAGTCTGTCGGAGAGTAGGGTGAAGAGGGAGTCTGGCCCCATTCTCAAAGGCCTCCATATGGATAGGGATCATGCCTTTGGGTGGATTGAAGATGTCATAGTTCATATGGGGTACTGTGAGGGTGACGCTGTCAGGAATGCCATATTTATTCCTCAGGCGGTAGATCTATTTTGGATCAACAATAGAGTCGGAGATGACCCTAAAGTCATAAGGAAGATGCCTCATTGAAGGAGGTCTATCAACCATGATTTGACCCTCCCCAATAGCGTCAACCCTCTCTCCTGAGTCAGAATCCTCATCAACCAAGTTCAGAGGGTTGTCGGGATGATTGGAGAAGCCAGAGCCAATCAAAACATTCCTACCAGAGCAGCAGTGATGACGAATCGGGGAAGCACCCTCATCGCTCCAATTTTCTCACGTCTGCTTTCTAAAAACCAAGCTGGGGACTCCAGTCCCCTCTACCAAAGCCTCAATACTGTCTTCAGAGTTCGACACTGTCAGATGAAGGATTTTGAAGAAAAAGAAAAACGGTGAGAAGTTTCTCAAAGGTAGCGAAAGAGAAGGATTTTTGAAAACTTGAAATTTAAAAGAAAGCTTGTGGAAAGTGATGAGGAAGCATGGTTTAAATAGAGCTAGGAGAGGCAGTGACGTCAATAAAAATCTTTGGTAGGATCACCTCGAAACGCGGGGATGGCCATAATGTAGCCGGATTATTTAGAAAAACGTACCGGTCTACACACGCCACGTCACTCGTGCATTAAATGTGGAGATTTCTACCCAGATTTGGTAACGGTAAAAAAAGGAAAATTTCCCAATTAAAACAAGGAATTTGACTTCAACCCCAACTCAATCACCGGTGTTCAAGTCAGAGGGGACTTCTATTAATAGCAAAATTTGGCTAGGGGACCAAAGAGAAATTTTCCACTCTCCTAGATCGAATCAAAGCCCGAGTTCACCATTCATTGAACCATGAGCGAGCCATAAAGCTACCCCGCAGAAGCGAGGAAGGGTCATCGGGCTTCAGAACTATCAAGAATGAAGCTCAACACGACCAGGTCGAGCCTTCACGCCAACACTAGAATTTGGGCAAAGCCCGATGCACGGTTATCCGGGCTTCTCACGATCACCTATCCTGGAACATCAATTTCTAGGGATCTGCCTCCAAAACCATCCCGTAAAAGCAAGGAAAGGTCACCTAGCTCAGAAAATATTTGAAGTGAAGCCCGACACAAACAAAATGAGTTCCTTCCAGAACAAGGCTTCTTGAGGTCAAAATTAACTTGTAGCCTAAACCAGAAGCCTGCTGTCCTCTCCAGATACAAAAAGAGGGCCTTTAAGAGGATCAGATTCATGTTATAACACCTTTCCACTTCATCAAAGGAAGAAGTCAATCCACCTAGTTAGAGGAAGCTCGTAGAAGCCCTATCATCACTCACGGGCGTTACTGCAGTCATTTTGAGCTCAAAATGGGACCTGGAAAGGTCAGATCGGGCTTATAACATTATGACCATCGAGCTCCTAACATTAAGGCCCGGGTCTAAATCTACCTCGTTCTACAAACACCATACTCAACAACCTCCATGAGGCATCACACCAAGAAGGCACATGGGATCACATCTACACTTCAACAAACATTGAAACACTGCGTACGTGTAGGGCAGGAGGTTGAATTCAAAGAGGAAACAAACTTATCTCCTAGATAATAGTTGAGGTCATGTTCTGAATACACAATAGGCCGAAATCTTCTACTCTCTCCTTGTACTGTCAATTGTCGATTCTCCTATGTCGCTCATTCTCATTTTTTTCCTCTTTTTTCTCTTCTCTTGTTTGGCGATCATGCTTGAGCATATTTTTACATGGTCCGAATGGTTTAAACTTGTGGATCTCCCACCCTGATTCTCTCAATCCATTCCCTCTTTACCAGGTGAGATCTTTTATTTAAAAGTCATTGACTTTGAATTAATAACGGATTCGAGAATATCTCAGGAGATAAGTTTGTTTCCTCTTTGGATTTAACTTCTTGCCTTACACGTACGCAGTATTTCAATGTTTGTTGAAGTGTAGATGTGATCCCATGTGCCTTCATGGTGTGATGCCTCATAGAGGTCGTTGAGTATGGTGTTTGTAGAACGAGGTAGATCCAGACCCGAGTCTTATGTTAGGAGCTTGATGGTCTTAATGTTAGGAGTTCGATTTGACATTTCTAGGTCCCCTTTTGGGCTTAAAATGACTGCGCTAACGCCCGTGAGTGATGGCAGGGCTTCTATGAGCTTCCTCTGACTAGATGGATTGGCTTCTTCATTTGGCGAAGCTGAGCGGTGCTATAACTTGAATTTGATCCTCTTAAAGGCTCTTTTTTTGTATCTGAAGAGGACAACGGGCTTCTGAAGAGGTTGACAGGCTTCTGGTTTAGGGTACAAGTTAATTTTGACCTCAGGAAGCCTTGATCTATAAGGAACTCACTTTGTTTATATCGGGCTTCACTTCAAATGCTCCCTGAGCTCGGTGACCTTTCCTTGCTTTTACGGGATGGTTTTGGAGGTAGGCCCCCAGAAACCGGGGTTCCAAGATAGGTGATATCGAGAAGCTCGGATAACCGTTCATCAGGGCTTTGCCCAAATTCCAGTGTTCGCATGTTGACCTTCATTCCTGATAGTTCTGAAGCCCGATGACCCTTCCTCGCTTATGCGGGGTAGCTTTATGGCTCGCCCGGGGTTCAATGAATGGTGAACTAGGGCTTTGATTCGAGCCAGGAGAGTTGAAAATTTCTCTTTGGTCCCCTAGCTAAATTTTGCTATTAACAGAAGTCCCCTCTGACTTGAACACCTGTGATTGAGTTTGGGTTGGAGTCAGATTTCTTATTTTAATTAGGAAAATTTCCCTCTTTTACCGTTACCAAATCTGGGTAGAAATCTCCACGATTTATGCACGAGTGACGTGGCATGGGTATACCGGTACGTCTTTCAAATTAATCCGGCTATGTTACGGCCATCCCCTTTTTTCTAGATGATCCAACCAGAGATTTCGTTGATGTCACTACCCCTCCCAACTCTATTTAAACCCGGCTTCCTCATCGCTTTCCCCACGCTTTCTTTTAAATTTCAAGTTTTCAAAAATCCTTTTCTTTTGCTACCTTGGAGAAACTTCTTACCATTTTTCTTGTTATTCAATATCCTTCATCTGACAATGTCGAACTCTGAAGACAGTATTGAGGCTATAATATAGGGGACTGGAGTCCCCAGCTTGGTTTCTAGGAAGCGGAAGCGAGAAAATTAGAGAGACGAGGGCACTTCCCCGCTTCGTCAGCGTCGCTGCTTTGGTAGGAATGTTTTGATCGGCTCCGTCTTCTCCAATCATCCCGACAACCCTCTGAACTTGGTCGATGAGGATTCTGCTGTAGGAGAGAGGGCCAACACCGTTACGGAGGGTCAAATCACGGTTGCTGGATGAAAATACAATCACGGTTAAATGCTCAAGGCTAACCTAGAGGGGGGTGAATATGTTAGACACCTTTTTCGACTCCCTTAGAAACAAACAAAAGTTTGTCCCTCTAGATTGCTTGTATCACAATATATATATTAATTAAAGACAATTAATCAATATATAAACACAAGTAAAGTGTGATACAAACAAGTAATTGTAACACATACACAATCTATATTATAAAGAGGAAGTCAACATACATAAAGAGTTCTATCCACAATACAAATATTAGAGAGATTGGGATAGAGAAAAGTTGACACAAGATATAACGTGGTAAACCTCCGAAGAGGAAACATCCACGGGCTAGCAGCCACGGGCAAACAAAATCCACTAGTAGATAAGACAAGTACAATCTCTCAAGTGACCTCTTCACCTAGAAACTACCCTCATATCCTACTCTAGAAGCTGTCGCCCTATGCTCAACAATCCGAGGCTTCACACCTCTTGTCAAGACTTTCTTGCTCACCTTATCCGGATCTTCAGAACCCAAGGCAAGACTTCTTGCTCAACTATCCGAGTCTTCCCGACTCTAGTCAAGACTTCCTTGCTCACCTATCCGAGTTCTCCCAACTCTAGGAAAGACTTCTTGCTCGACTATCCGAGGCTCCACACCTCTAGCCAAGACTTCCTTGCTCGACAATCCGAGGCTTCACACCTCTTGCCAAGACTTCTTTGCTCGACAATCCGAGGCTTCACACCTCTTGCCAAGATTTCTTGCTCAACACCATAGGTTTCACACCTATTGTCAAGACTTCATTCTCATAAGGCATCTAGGTGATCATGAATGCAAAATGTAAACAAGCACGCAACATAGAATGCTATGATCAAAACATCCTATGGAAACTACTAGACATGAGCATGAATACACAAATAACATATAGTCTAGTTCATCATGCATGAGTAGTCAATCTAAATTATGTAAGATATGATCAACATTAATCACGAACTAGATTCATGCATATATCTAAACTTGAATCACAAGATATGATCAACAAATCACAAGATCAAGTTTAAATCACAAAAAAACCTAAAACATGCTAAAATCATATGACAATGTCAAATAGATTTAAGCATAAGTTCTAGAGCATATTCCTAATCATAGATTCAACAAATCACATTAATAGCTCAAAAGAACATAAGCACATGTATTATGTGAGAATTTCAGCCAAGAGAGCCTAATACATGTGATGAACTATTTTTCTCAAAATCAATCAATCAAAGATCACAAAATAGTCCTAGAATCAAAGCTAGCACAATACAATCCCAATCATGTGATAACATAGGCAAAATCAAAACCTAACTCAACATGAATGATTTCAATTGAAACTCAACCTAGCTTTGAAAGTGTTCAAAACACAAAACAAAACACTCACAATATACAAATATATGTAGAAGAAGAAAACCCAAGGCAATTGACCAAGTTTTAAAAGAAAACTTAGAGAGAAAATCAATACCTTAGTTGATCTAGGTGCAGTCCCGTTTTTGTATGATTAGACACCAAAAACAGAAGTAAAATAAACTCAAGCCTTCAGAGAAAAGATTGAGGATGAATAGATGAACACTCTCAACTTCGAATCACTCAAATCAGAGTTCAAATGAAGAAGTTATGGTGTTTGGAAGGTGAGAAAATTTAGAGAGAAAATTATGCACTCTTGATTTGAATTTCTTCTTAGAATGAAATATGAGAGGGAAAGAGTTTATAAAGGAGTGGGAGACTTGGACATGTGAAATGACCAAGAGGGGCAAAGAGAAGCCAAGCAAGCTTGCTGCCCGAGATGGCACGTGGGCATCTCGGGGCAGCAAGCCTTCTGCCCCGAGATGGCCACGCGCCAACTCGGGAAAGAAGTATATGCTTGCTTCTTTCTCCTTCGACCTTCCTTAGTGTTCTTCGACCGTTCTCGGCCTCTGAACTTGGAATTCGAATCATTTTGTGGATTATGAACCGTAACTCTCACACGGACATGGACATATAAGATTCTCAACCCAGAAAATAATAATTCGACTCGATATACGAATACGAAGACAATGTATGAAACATGAGTTGAAAGTGTAGTATCTTTTGACTTTGAACTTGAAATCAATAGTATGAGTAACCGAAATGACCGAAACTCATTCAAGAATGATTTAAGACTAAATCCAAGTTCAATATCAATGTTATACAAACATATACACACACAAACACAATTCACACTAGAATACAAACTACATAGAGATAGTTTCCAATCATGCATATTCCAAAACATGTTATTTCCAAACCAATGCATGAGCATTCATCTCCAAGTGTGTGAATGTGTTATGCATGGTGCACAACGATGCAGTGACACATATGAATGAATTGTATGTGTGTGCCTATAAAGGTGCACAACGATGCAGGGACATAAATGAATGAATTGTATTTGTGTGCCTAAGCCTTGTAAGAGAAAGATAAGGTCTTAGTATACCTTTGTAGAACCAAATTGCATCCTTTCTCTTTGAAGACTTAGAACTTGCTTTGACTTTTTGTTTCTTCTTCCTTGAAGCTTGAATCATCATGAACCTAAACAACTAAGTCATTACAGGTAAACATTATTTTGATATGGAATTCATGCCAACACAAACTAAAACCTAACAATCTCCCCATTTGGAAAATTCCATGTCAAAACACCCATACATTTACTACAAATATAAAAATGAAGATAGGTCACAAAATCACTCCCTCAAATTACAATGAGTAAGATTCCTATAACTAATCTTCACCAACTATTGAACTTCATCTTGATCTTCTCTTGAAGCAACCTACAAATCATCTCAAAGCACAATGCATATACAAGAGAAAAACAACAAATGGCAACATATAATATGGATAAGAATATACAATTAAGTCCACAAATACATGTATCTCCCCCTCAATACATGCCAAATACAAGAATTCTTAACCAAATCTTAAGACTAATTATTACAAGCCATTGAAAGTTCAAAAGTTCACAAAAACAACATAAAACGGAAACTAAGTAACTAGCAACTCATAACAACTCTTTCTCCCCCTTTTAGACATGAAATGATGCCAAAAGGTAAGAAACATACCATGAGACTCAAATACTAGCTACTAGATCCACCAAAGAAAGATGTGCGTGTAGTTGACCAAACATAATACATGAGAGGTGGAATTGAACTTGATGCAATACACTCCTCCAACTCTTTTATTCTAGCATCTTGTTTTTCAACTATAGCACTAAGCTCATCAACCTTGTTCTTCAAATGCAAAGCCCAATCCGGAAGAATATTTATGCTAGTCTCTTGACAATCAACTTGTGAACTAAAAAGTCCAAAAGTATCACATGTCTTACCCTTATCCTTATATGACATGTATGACACACGTTTATCACTATACTTTTCCAAGGGTTGTACCAACATATCATCTCCACTACTTTGAACACCACGAGCTAAACACAAAGAAGTTATAAACCCCGGTAATGCAAGCTTCTTATCTCCTCTAGTTGAGAAAGCCGCATTATCCAAATAAAACATAAGCAAATCCCCAAGGTTTATAGGTTGATTAGTCACTAAGGCATATACTATTTTGATCTTGTCTTTATTCAACTTGGTTGAATTCGAAGATCCAATAATATTTATGCAAATGAAAAGATACCAAAATGCACTTGCCTTAGTTAACTCATGTTGACTAATATATGCTCTACCTTTCCACTCAAAAGAAGCATTGTCACATAGAGTTCTACCCATGATATTAGGATTCTCAATGATATCAACATCTAGAAAATTTGAATCAATATCACTAGATAGCCCAAGAAACTTGTTAATGTTTACCGGGTTAACTCTAAACACAACACCCCTAACATCCATCAAAGCATCCAATAAGGTGGCACTCTCTCTATATTCATGATAAAATTCTCTAACAATTGTGTCATTCACTATTCCTAGCATGCTCACCCAAGATTCTCAATTTCTATCCTTAATGCATTTAAGAACATAAGAATCTTTACATTTACCTAAGTCAATGCCTCTTTCTTGAAATATCTTCTTAGTTACAAAGATCCCTAAATCCTTTGATCTTGTAGCTTTGGATCTCTTTATGGTTGACTTGGCTTTCACAATGGGATTCTATTGATTTCCACTTTCGGTAACTTTAGTTCTTCCCATTTGTTCTTGTGAAATAAGATGCTATAAACATACAAAAGTGAGTGAAAGACAAAACATGCTTATTAGTCACAAATATATAAAACAATGACATATGACTTAAGAATGAATCATCATGCAAGACAAAGATAGTGAGTAATATCGTACAAGTATCATTAAGTCAAAATATGCCAACATGTAACAAAATAAAGAATGTGAACACATCATAAAAGAGAACAATGTCTAGCATACAATGCTCCCCCTTGATAAATGCCATGACTAAGATTCATGATAGCATAAGGTTCATAAGGAAGTTCACACAATCACACATTCAAGCAATTTGAAGAAATATCAACAAAATAAGCTTCATATGCTAAGAGAGATACACAAAGATTTTTCAAGTTCTTTCATAATTCTTCAACAATTGTAAAGATATCATCATACTCATCAACAAAGTGTGTGTGTGAGAGATATGCTTCAAATATATATCAAGAAGTAGTTTGATAATCAACACGCAAACAATTTCCAACAACTATTCATCTTAAGCTTTTTCCATAAAAAGTCAAACCGATTATCATCCGGAATTTTTGCTTTTAAGAGAATATATTTTCAACATATAAGCGTGTGTGTGCATGTGGCTCGTCATCCCATTTCTATTTTTCAACCCGAGCTCATTTGATTTTCAACTAAACTCCTTTTTAAGCCTTCCTCCTTTTCTTTTTAGGCTTTGAATCATTGATTTTTTTATTGATTTCATTTCAATACTTCTTTGATTTTTCCATTTTTTTTACATAAACAAAAATTCACTTCATGACGACTTTCACTCATCACAATGGTATAGCTCTTTCCAACATTGGGTAGCTTTCACAACCAAGGTGTGTAGCCCTTTTCATGAAGGTGCTTGTTGAGTTCTATGTAATTGCCGAAGCAAAATGGATACTAATCAAAGGTAATTTTAAATGTACTTAAGCACAAAAACTTCAAGGTGTATCCAATGTTAATATATTAGTAAACTCAACCTACTAGCAAAACATATAAGAGAAGCAAGGTGAAATTTTTAGAAAACCAAGATTTTATGGCTCATAAGCTCCGTATTTAGGAAGCTCCGTATTTAGGAAGAGTGGATACTGGCGGGGGGTGATTGAGGAAGCTCCGTATTTATAGACGGGCATAAGTTCACGATTCCCATTGCTTTCAATGATAAACCTCCGTGGGATCGGGATTACTTGCCTGCTGAGTCTGAGGTTGTGCTGAAGACTATCCTCGCTAGGAACTATCAAAACTTGAAGTATCCAACTGATGATCCCTTCGATTCCCGTAGGGTGAATCGATACCTACGGATCTCTGATGCTACCCCTCGTAAGTAACACCAAGTCATTATGCTTCGTTCCGTTAGTTGGCTTGCTTCTGACATCCTATTTTTAACAGTTTTTTGTTATTTCTCCAGCTTCCAATGAAGCCCAACAGGCTCGTACTCTTCTCCTTTCTACCAAATTGAATCGGGAAATCCTTCTGGCTTTCTTAGAAAATGGTGGGCCTTGGGAAATCCAACTGGCTTCCTCAGAAAATGGGGGGCCTACCGTTCCAGTTGGGACTTCATCTACTCGTGCTTCGTCCTCTTCCCAGCACAGGTCCAAGTTGTCACTCCTCGTGTCTCGGGCTGCCAAGGTGCAGGGTAAAAGGGCTCCGCTTCTCAAGCTGCTGATGCAGCAACGTCAACTCATACTCTAGTTACCTCTACACCTGTTTCTGCTCTTGACACCCCTTCTACCCTTCCATCTATAATCCCAACCTCCCGAGCTTCAATGGACCCCAAGGCTAGTGTTGAGGGGATTTCCCCTGTTCGCCCACCAAATCAATCAAGCTCTACTTTTCAAGACGAAGTCATAGGGAAATTCTCGCTTTCTGCCCCGGGGGCAGTCTTTCTATGATGACTTCAATGCTCATAGACATTCTGATTACCAAGGGTTTTGCCCTCTTGGTAGATGTAGTCATCACTTTTATTTTCTCATGCAGTAGTTTGATCTGTCGTTTCCTAACTTGAATTCTGTGTAGGCCTTCAAATTCCAAGTGGCCATTGGCCACCAAGTGTCTTCTCTTTACGACCGGGCAACCAAGGCTGAATCTGAAGCTGAGTGGGCCATAGAATTGTTAGTGCGGGCTCAAGACTTAATGCAAGAAATGGCCTCTAACCAAAGGGGGATAGAGGCGGAGTTAGCCGAGCTTCGGTATAACCATGAAAGGTTGAAGCGATCATTTGATCAAGAAACCCTTCATTCTCAACATCAAGCCAGTCAATGGGATTCTTGGAAGGAAGAAGCAAAGTTACTTGACATTGAAAACTAAGGTCTGCAAGCCCAAGTTGCCAAGTTTCAGGTTGAGGCGAACGTCTCCTCCAGCGAAGGTTACTTCTATGCTTCCTACCAGGTTACCGAAGCCCTCCATTCCTCTTTCGACCTATCAGTTATAACCAACTAGGATAAGGAGGAGATTATGTCGAAGGCTATAGAAATGTCTCGTTTTGAGGGTGACGAGGCTGGAGCTGGGAAGCAAGCAGCTGTAACAGGCCCTCTTCTTCCTCTCTAGTCCTTCCAGTCTAGGGTCCCGGGGAGACCTCTAGTAGGGTTTGGTCATCACAACCCAAGGGGGACCTTCAAAAAGCCCAGGAAGAGACCCACAATATCTCGGATGATGCCTCTAAGGAAGGACTTGATGTTGAACAAAATCAGGTAGAATCCTTGGCAAGCCTTCTTGACGCAACCATCCCTCATGAGGTCATAGCAGTGGTTAATGAGGTCCTGGAGGAGGACCCCGCTGAGCAGCAGGCAATCGGGAATCCTCAGGTGGTAGGAATAGTAGAGATGGCCTTTCAAAATGAGTAACCACCAGAAGAAGGAGCAGGGTGAGGTTCACCATAAATGGGGAGCAGCAGAGGGGAACCAGGAGGAAGTAAGACCCTGATGCAATTTATTCCAATTCGCTTTTGCAGCCTGGAAAGAGGGGTTGGCACCTCGCTATATTCATGCCATGTTTAACTAGATTTTTCTCCATTTTTTCAGCTTATGTAGCCTGAAACTGGTGGTTGGGCTCCTTATTTGATAAGTGTAGCCTTTTCAGGGGATAGGCTCCCATTTTATTAATGAAAACTGAGTTTAGATCTCGTTCATGCTTTCTTCATTGAATTTTGATTTGATTGAAGAAACTTCTCATCATTTTTCTTGTTCTTTAAAATCCTTCATTTGACAATTTCGAACTCCGTTAACGCGGGGATGGCCCTAACGTAGCCAGATTATTTTGAAAGACGTATCGGTCTACGCACGCCACGTCACTTAAACATTAAATGTGGAGATTTCTACCCAGATTTGGTAACGGTAAAAAAAGGAAAAAAATTCAATTAAAACAAGGAATCTTACTCCAACCCCAACTCAATCACCGGTGTTCAAGTCAGATGGGACTTCTGTTAATAGCAAAATTTGGCTAGGGGACTAAAGATAAATTTTCCACTCTCCTAGCTCGAATCAAAGCCGGTGTTCACCATTCATTAAACTGCGAGCCATAAAGCTACCCCGCAGAAGTGAGGAAGGGTCTTCAGAACTATCAAGAATGAAGCTCAACACGACCAGGTCGAGCCCTCATGCGAACACTGGAATTTGGGCAAAGCCCGATGCACAGTTATCTAGGCTTCTCGAGCTCACCTATATTGGAACCCCGGTTTCTGGGGGCCTACCTCCAAAACCACCCTGTAAAAGCAGGAAAGGTCGCCAAGCTCAGGAAGCATTTGAAGTGAAGCCTGACACATACAAAGTGAGTTCCTTTCATATCAAGGCTTACCGTGGTCAAAATTAACTTGTAGCCTAAACCAGAATCCCGCCAACCTCTTCAGAAGCCCGCTGTCCTCTCCAGATACAAAAAGAGGGCCTTTAAGAGGATCAGATTCACGCTATAGCACCGCTCCACTTCGCCAAATGAATAAGCCAATCCACATAGTTAGAGGAAGCTCGCAGAAGCCCTGCCATCACTCACAGGCGTTAACGCGGTCATTTCAAGCTCAAAAAGGGACCTGGAAAGGTCAGATCGAGCTCCTAACATTAAGACCATCGAGCTCCTAACAAGTACGATTATATGTAAGTAAAAAGGATCCTCCGATGGGGTGATTTACTTAAATATCAATATTCTAAATCTATTTATAGTTCTTTATACAAGGTGACTTATGTCATCCACATAACCTAGTATAGTTTTGGATTTAATTGTTATCCTCTATAAATATTCATATTATTTAATACGCAATGTATAAGACTGGTTAAGGCTATGTCAATAGAGATCGGCTACGACTGTGTCGACAAATTCTATTATAGTTCTAGATTTAATTATTATGTTCTTTAAATATTCGTATTATTTAATTATACACAGTATATAAGACTAGTTACGGCTATGTCAACAGAGACTGACTACGAATGTGTCGACAGAACTATTATAGTTTTGGATTTAATTATTATGCTCTTTAAATATTTATATTATTTAATTATAGACAATGTATAAGACTGACCGTAGCTATGTCAATAGAGACTGTCTATGGATGTGTCGACATAACCTATTATAGTTCTGGATTTAATTATTATACTCTTTAAGTATTCGTATTTATTTATTTGACACAATATATAAGACTTATAACCTAGGTGTAGGATCATAAAACTTATAACCCCTAAATCACTCAAAGTAGCCAATGAAGTAGCTGCTCGCAGTTTTGGAGTCCAATTTCTTTTCATGTTGTCTATAAGGCCTTGCCTCAATTGGACATCCTCAAATATGAAAATGCTTTAGACTAGGCTTTCTGTCTGTCCAAAACTCATAAGGTGTTTTTACAGCCGCTTTAGTTGACACTTGGTTCAGAATATAAGCTGTTATTTTGAGTGCGTCTCCCTAGAGTGACTCTGGTAAGGTGGAATGACTAATCATACTCCTTACCATATCTTTAAGAGTCCGTTTTAACCTTTCAGCTACACCATTCGTGCTAGATGATTCTGGCATGGTGTATTGTAAGACGATTCCACATTCCACTAGGAATTTATCAAACGGTCCTGGACGTTATTCACTTGAACTGTTATATCTACCGTAGTGTTCACCATCACAGTCATACCTGACACTCTTTTTTCCATTGTCCTTAGTGGTGCTAGCCAAATGAGCAATTTCAATCCTGTTTTTATTCAATCTCTCTTCCTCTTGCACACAGTAAGAAATGAGCTCATTAAGAGTCCATTACAGGTGTAACTGACCTTAATCTGATTGTATTGTGCAAGAAGTGATATTAATACCAAAAGCACGAGCAAGTCAAAAGATAGCTCGAGCTTTAGTGCCTTAACCTTAGAAGCAATATGAGACAATTCCATAATGTACTCCTTTATATTCCTCTTGCTTTTGTACTTTATAGAAATCAAGTTTTACAAAAGCGTACTTATTTATACTTTATCGTTTTTCGCAAAACGCCTTTCAATTTCTGCTAGAAACTCTTTGGTATTGGTTATCCCTTCGGTTATCGCAGTCCTAAATGCCTCAGGAATGTCATGCTTGATGATCATAAGACTCATGTGATTTGAACGATCCCACTTCTCAAAGTTCTTCTTATCATCAAAAGAACTTGCATCTATAAGAGAAATGGTCTGCTCAATCCGAAGTGCAAGGTCCAGATCCATGTAGCCCAGAACAATAAGTAAGTTCTCTTTCCAATGCTTAAAATCGGTCCCATTAAGCATGGGTATAAAGTTGATATTAGCAGATATAGTAGAAACGCTAGCTTAAAAGAGAACAAAACAAACAAACAAACATGCTCACATTAATAACCAAATACAACAATCAACAAATTTAAATATTGGTAAGTCCTATCTCAAGATACCTAGCACGTCATTAATATCAAGTCATTGGATAGTAATATAAATTGTAAGTGGTGTTCTTGTTGCAGTGATCAAACATTGACAATAATTCATGTCAAATAATTAATCTATCTTTGGATAGACTTATTATTAACATGTAGAACCTTTTAATCGTCACATGTTACCACCACAGGTGTGTGTGCAATTCGGCCAAGTATTAACCTTCCTTTAGGCCGGCTAATACCTGTATAAATTTACACACATACAAACATTCAACATCTCTGATCATAAACAATCTACACAAGAGATATCACTTTGATGACATCTTGTTTCAATTAACCTATTTAAAATATTGAACTACTTTATTTAACCATAAAAGATACATAGAAAAATATATGAATTTAAGTTAATTCTATAATTTTTTTATTAAAATTATATAGTGGCCTAAAACTTTATCAAAATTACTTAATGACCCAAATTTTTATCAAAATCACATAATGGCCCAAAATAATTACAGAACAGACTCTATACTATATTGGATTCTTAAAACATGGCCCAAGTAAAATCAAGCTTTTGGAAACCTTAGTTCATCCCTGCTGCTGCTTTAGACCACCACGTCGTCACTAGAAAGGCAACGATTGGTGGCCAACCAGCGCACGACATGCACGATCGACGATCCGCGGCGCATGATCGAAGATCGATCAACCTGGATCCAACGACCAACGATGCAAATGCTCGATCTGGATCAGAAGTAGGTCACCTGATCTGGACCAGTGTTGGCTAGCCCGATCACCATAAACGGTGCCACAAAACTCAAGAAAGTTTTTCCTAAAAAATAAGAAGATCAAAGAACCCTAATAGTTGCAATTTTTTTTAAAAAAACCTAAAATTCAAAACTCAAATCTCCAAAATTTCTCAAATTTTCAAGAATCGATCATGGGTGGCTCTGATACCACTTGTCAGAATTTGATTAACACTGAATCTAACATGCATAGGCACATAATTCATCCAAAAGTTTAAGCTAAACATGTTTCTATAACATGCTTTAATAAAATCCTAAATACATGTTACTAACTCATATCAATTCAAGAGAAAGGGAAGATAAGAGAGAGCGGAAGCGTACCTGAATCCATTGTCAGAGGTTGGTGGACGGGTTGAGATCTTCCAAATTATCACGATCCTTATGACACAAAAGTGTTTTCTCTTTTCTGGTGATGGGATATAGACAAGCCAAATGTGATCGTGTAATGTGGGGACCATAACCCTAAATATAATAATCATATTTTTACATGTTTTGCTATTTCTAATTCGGCCCCTCATCAAATAAGAAATAGTACTTTGGTATCTACACATTAACTCCATGGGAATTATACCCTTAAGCCTTAAAATTTGAAATCTTAATTAAACCACTTTAATTTAGGCTTAAACAAAGATAACACAACACATTTAATATTTACATGTGTGGTTCCATATGATGGAACTTTCCAAAAAATCTGCCTTCAAGATTTATGAAGAATCCGACTCAAGTTCACTACGGGGTAGCACAGCGGATACTCAGATATTTGCAAGGCACAAATGACTATGGCATTTGGTTCAAACCAATTGATAAGTCTACATTGATTGGCTACACTGATAGTGATTAGGCATGAAACAAATATTATGGTGTGTTTAATATTAATCTAGAGGGGGTGAATAGATTTTAATCGAATTTTACCAAATTTTCGTTAATGGTCAATTAGACGAAAATACCCCTAACTAGTCACAATAATTTCACAAGTGTAATAAGTGCGGAAATAGTAAAGACACTTGAGATAAACGTGGAAACCCTCCAAATGGGAAAAGCCACGGGCTGTTAAGTGCGCCACACTAGAACCTCGAATCCACTAATGACAAATGAATTACAACCTAATCCCGGTTTATAATCCACCACCACTACCTAATCCCGGTATAAGTGAACCTAGTCCATCTTGCTTGTGATTTAAGCTACCGAATCCCGGAAGCAGCACAAGTCTTACTTCTCAATGCAGAGATAAAATGGCCTATGTGAATATATGATGATATTCAAAGAACAAACAAGGATAGGAAACCTTATATGCTTATCTAGGATGATGAGATGGCAAGTAATGCAATCCTAGATATCAAAAGCTAAATGACATGTTCAAAAATCTTAGCTAAACATAGATAAAACAATCCTATGAAGCTATCACAATACAACACTCAATCATGTCATCACAACAATCTCTATTTTGTATCTAGAATATATTCTAAGAGCATACAAATGATTAAAGAGATGGCTTAGCAAGAAAAACACTTAACTTGTAAGAAGTTACTGAGAAACTTACCAAACAAGATGTGATGATTCAAAACTATCCATTGATGCACTCTAAATGACCTTAGATGATGCAGGATGAAGTTTTTATGCACAAGGGAATGCTTTGAGTGTTTAAAGATGAGTTCTTGCAAGATTTTTCCTTTTTAAATATGTTCTAAGGAAAAGATATGATGTTCTAATGGTCAAGGACTCCATGCTTCAAGTCCTTCAAATGCAATTTGAGACAATTCGGATGGAAGAGAACGAGTGCTTTTAAGACTTCTAAGTGAAGTTGATGGACATCGTAAATCAAATCCATCAACTAGGTGACCCATATTAGGATAGAAAGATCAAGCTAAAGATCATGAGGTCACTCCCCAAGAGATTTGAGTCCAACGTGATGACACTGGAAGAAAATAGCAACTACAAGGCTATGAAGCCGAGTGAAGTGATTGGAAGGCTTCTAGACTATGAGTCTAGGTGGATTTCTACACCTACATCTCCTAAGATGAAAAAGATCAAAGCTTTGAAGACATCTAAAGTAAAGATGGAGGAGGATGACTCAGATGAGGAGATGGCTCTTATGGTGAAGAAATTCAAGAAGTTTATGAAACTTCACAAGAATGACTCAAAGAAGAAGATTGCGCCAAGGCAAGAGAAGCCTACAAGAAAAGGCATTCAATGCTATGAATGTAGTGGGTTTAGTCATATAGCCACCGAGTGTACTAATTCGAAGAAGAAGAAGAAATGAAAAGTGGTGGCTGCCTCATCAAGTGAGAGTGGAAGTGAAGAAGATTCCTCAAGTGATAAAGAGGTTATTCTTAACTACACGGCTTTTGGAGCCTCTTTTTTGGAAGATGTAGATAAAGGCAACAAAGCCTTAAGTAGTGAACATGAAAAATGAGTAGATGAAAAAGTAGTTAAAAGAGTGATAAGTGAAGCTACTTATGTTGATGATTCCATCATGGCAACAAGTGACACTATTGATGACTCTAGTGATAAGAGTTCTTCATCTCACTCTACAAATGGAAATGTAGAGAGTATGAACCTTGAAGGGTTCATTGAGCATTTTCAAAGCTCAAGGTTGAATAAGAAGAATGAGGTTCGAAAGCTAAAGGAAGAGAACCTCAAGCTATCAACCGAAGTGACTCGCTTAAGTGAGAAAGTGAAGAATGGAAGAAAAGTGGAAGAAAGCTTGAAGGAGGAGCTTAAAGAAGCTAGAGAGTTGATTGCTAAGATGACTTCGAGTACGGAGAAGCTTGACCATATGTTGGGAGTTGGCAAGAAGCCAAGTGACAAGAGAGAGGTCTAGGGTTTGAAGATGACAAGGAGACCTCAACTCCTAGCAAGACGATATTTGTCAAGAGCTTGGACTTCAAAGAACCTCTTCCTCCACTTCATCCTAAGAAGAAAATTAAACTAGGAGAGTGTTCTAGAAATGTCCAAGTCAAGATGGCACCAAGAAGTCAAGCTCAAGCTCAACCAATGAGAGCACTTCAAGCAACTATCCCTCAAACTAATAACCATCAAGCCAAGAAGCATATCCTGCATGCTCAACAAAGGAAGCAATCTTCTCCAACTCAACAACAATGGAGAAGAGAATCAATACCACACCAAAGGAAAGCTCAAAGACAAGGGAAATCACCTTTTTCCTCACAAAGGAATGGTATGGCCCCTCATTTTATTCCTTTATGTCATTTTTATTGTGTTGATAATCATATTAGACCAAATTGCTTCAAGTACATTAACATGTGTAGAACTAAGAGCATGATTGAAAGAAAAAGGGGTAGAGCCAATATGCATGTGCCTAGGAAAGCTAGTGTTACTGATCCTAGGAGTAATATGATGATCTTGACCACTAGGAATGACAATGTGTCACCTAAGTGGATTAGAAAAGATGAACCCACATGCCATTGTGCTAAGGTTTTACCCATAGGCTCAACTAGGTCAAATGGACTAGGTAAGTCTATAGGGACTCATATCCCCTTTTGACTAGTTTTTGATTGACCCCATATGGGGAGCTCAAGCAAAGAGAGAAAATTGGCAATGCATTGTGCTCATTGATTATATTTATTCTTCTTTATTAATTGCTTGAGATGATTGGTTATGCATATTTTCTTAATAAGTGTGCAACTTTGCTTTACATGCAATCCATGTCTTATTTATGACCAAACATCCATTTTTGGAATAGGAGAATTGATTGGGAAGTACATTTTGAATGACCTAGAATTGATCTCCATGACATGTTGATTCTTTATATGACATGCTTTAAAGTAATATGCATGATGAAATTGTTGAATGCTCTAAAATGAATGCAAATTTTGTGTGTGAAAGCAATTATGAGACTTCAATCAATAAGGATCTTGTATCCAATTCAAGGATTTTACAATCCAAAAGTCTCTCTCGCTTTACTTGTCAAACAAAGCTACTATTATACGGGCATTCCATCCGAAAAAATCAAAAAGGGCACAATAGTCGCTCATGTCTTGTTTTGCTTGTAAAGTTTGATATGTTGTTCTTAAAATGAATTTATTTTACAGTTTATATCTTGCTTACTCCATGACAAAGGGTGAAATTGGTCTGAATTCTCTTGGAAACCCTTTTCATTTTGCTTTGCCAAATACCATGTTTTGATCTTGAGTACAACTTGTCTTGTATGCAAAGCATTCGTTCACACATTTTTTTATATATAATAAAAATCCTTGATTCTCTCGTCTTAATTAAGTTGCATAATTTTGGTTCTATGATTATGCATATGTCTTGTGCCATAAGCTCTCCTTGCTAATGCCTTCTTAAGGGGATACTCCTTTGTCTATCTCTTGACAAAAATAAGGAGTAAGTGTGGTTTTAGGGGGAGTTGAGTTTGACTCATTGAGGGGGAGTTAACCTATTTAGGGGGAGAATTTGCATTTGCATTATTGATGCATGTTGCTTGTTTCTATTGTATGCAAATTGCTCTTATTTTTATGTCTTTGATTACCTCACATACACTTGTCTTGGAAAGTGTAGTTATTTTGTTTTGTAGGGATGTTGAATCTACAAGAGATGGATGACTTGAAGATCTAGTATATTAGGTATCTCTTTGTAATGTAGAAAAACTTTGTTGACCCCTGTTTTTTTTGTTTTGTTTATTGGTGAGGATGAATTGTGAGTGGTGGTTTTGTCACGAAATAGCCAAAGGGGGAGATTGTAAGTTCCTCAGTTTTTGATTGGCTCATTTTGTTGACAACCACATTTGGGGATTAATGTGTAAGGGCGGTTTAGGCCATCATTGCTCAAGACCTAGCTCAAGCTTCGAAAGGTAAATCACTTGTTTAACCTTTTTTGAAGAGTTTTTAGTGCACACACACACTCTCATGCATGTCTTTGATCATTTTGCATGAAGGCTTAAATTGCCTTAATTGTGTGTCTCTTTGCCATAAATCTTGCTTGGGTGTTTGTTGCATTTAGTTTGCCCTTAGAAGAGGATTTTCCCCTTGACCGCGGCCGTGACCGCTCCCTGTGTATTGCCTTCACCGCGATATGCACAATGGTGCTCTTCAGACGTTGCATGTTGTTGCTACCACGGCATGTTCACGTTGCATGCACAACGGTCTTCCAAGCGGAGTTTCTCAGTGATGTACCGCTTGCTCTACCGCGGTCTGGACACTTGCCTAGGTCGCGGCACACACAACGGTCATGATGGGAATCAGTTACCCTTTGTTCAAAATGATGCCATTTCGTGCAGAGCACATGATATATATGTTCTCTTCTATTCTCTTTAGCTTTGTGAGTCCAAGAAGCCATTTTTATTCACCAAGCTTTCCTTTGGAGAGAAATTGACTCTAGGAGAGATAGAGAGCTCCCAAGAACCCATCTTGACTCAACCAAACTCCAATCCATAAGCATCTAGCTTCTTCTTACATCTTCCAAGCATGGATTGTTCTTGTTTTCATTGACTAGGTAATCTCTACATGACCTAGAATTATTTGTTTCATTACTAGGCTATGTTTACCTAGAAAAAGCATTAATTTCTCATTAATTGTATGCTTTTAAGTTTTATTGCATTTATAACATGCTTGTGTTGTTGATTGTTGTTGAGATGTTTATTTTGTGACAGCTAGGGTTTGTGACCATTTTGGCCTTCTAGCTAAATCTCTATGCTTTGCATTTAGATATTGTTTAGGACTCATTGATTGCATTTTGTGATTGCATTATAGTCCTTGCCATTTTTAATGACAACTTATGTTGAAATGGCTTTGTTTGATAACTAGGATATATTGTTGCATAACTATATCTAGTTAAGTGTTTATGAACATTCATTTAGACATTGATATCTAGGAATTGTACTTAGTGACATTCTTAAATTCTTAGATAAGCATTTAGTGTTGCCTAGCATTACTTGCATGTTTTAATATTTTATGATATTCACTTAGGTTGTGTTTGACTCTTCATTGATGTTAAGTCTTATGGCTTCGGTGTGAAGTTGCACAAGCAAGGGAAGTCTTGCAACAAAGAGTAGGTTGACAAGAAAATGGTCGGGTGCAACTGTAAAAGGCCCAAGGGGGTAGAGTAGGAGGCGTTCACACCAAGAATAGTGTATCAAGGGATATCACTAGGGACTGAACCAAGAGTGGTGAGTGGCGGTGTC